>OX578273.1:15668990-16937990 GCA_951217065.1 Baccha elongata | reverse complement strand
CTAGTTCAGCCCTCCAGTTGATTGTAGCTCCCATTGTGGGGGGCAGTTATAACAAGACCAATAGTAAATGGACCGACCTAAAGATAATCAGAGCGCATAGGAAGGGGGGCACACGCATACAGGTAGCCCAGATGCACGACTATTATGCTAACAAATTAGAGGCCACCACCTTCAGTTCACAGATAGTAGCACAGATGCAAAACCAGGGATTCTACAAAACTAGGGAATCTGAGACAACACAAGCTGGGTTTGCTCTCACTGATATGTTAGACGTAAACACTTTCGTTGCTAATACTGGACTATCGCTGGAGCGGCCATTGACGTGTTTACTCCTACTCTATTCAGCTATAAAGTATTCAGTACTCGAGAATATACCACAGTGCGCATTCACATCTGCGTCAGATATGGCACGCGGGGGGGGCTCTCGGTATATCGAGTTCTCTTGGTACGATCCACACCACTTGTCTGCCACCCCAAAGAAGGAAGAGGGAGCTAGACCATTCCCGTTTGCTGGCGGCCCAGGTACGTTGAGGTTCCATCTAACTTTACAGACGGTACCACCAAGTTGCAGGCAAAACGCTATATTTTTGCCCACAGCGCTAACAGGTATGTCTTCCGACCCAGCTAAATCTTTAGCCATATGGATAACTGTTATGGCAGAATGGCCGGCATTCTATGCAACGTGGTCTGCTATATCGCCAAGAGACGGAACAACACCAGACTACTGGCATCCAGCTGGGACCGGGAAAGATGACTGGAAAGTGGAAATTGACAGGCTATATGGCGACAACAAACCACCTCTCATCTGGGCCCTGAACCATTCCACAACTTACATTCCCGGACCTACTGTTATCGACATCATACTCCCCAGGAATACAGCGTCTTACCCCCCTAAGACGAGTGCTGCTGCCAAATCTTTGGCAGTAATAGTCCCAAAGAGTGGGTCAACCACCCTGAACAGGGGTGAAGCTACTTACCCAGCCAATACAGAGATAGGGTACAATTATATAGGAGGACCGTTGATAGAGACTCCCCTATCAGACTTTATCAATAGTTGGCTTAATGACTTCACTACCATGGACATCACTACCGTTATCCATAATGTCTGTGTGTTATGGGGAGCTTCTCACTCAGTCTATAGCGCTTGGGACAACGCTACAGCACTAATCCAACGTTTCCCACCTCTGCTAGTTGACCAGCGGGTGGTCCCCAAGTCTTGGGACTGGCCACCAAACACCCCTCACCCCAACCCCCCACCATCAGTAGACCAGGAAGAAGACCAGTCGTCAGCTACCTCAACTAAAGAAACGCTGATGACGATATCGTCAAAGGAGGGTGCCTATAGAGAATTGTTTGAGTCCCTATTGGAGGAAGCTAGTAACATACCTGAACGGGTCTTTTACTGTGATGTGTGCCACACAGAAGCATCCGACCTATATACCGTTATGATGACAAGGGGTGGGACAAGCGACGATTCAGATGGAGCTGACGGCCTCCGATTACCAATCCGCAAGTACGATCGACGACCAACAATAGCCATGTATGACTTCCCGATACTGGCTTGGAATAAGGTGGTTACAGGGTTAGCTACCTCTAGTGAGTTCCAGCTAGGAGAGCCCTTAACACAGATACCATTCCTGATTGACCCTTTACTGGCCCAAATGGAGATGATTAGGGCAATTATGTTAGCGACACCAGTCCAACTAATGGTAAGCCACTTCGGTCTGAGTAATGATATTTACCTTCGCTCAGATTCCATCACCACGTACCCTCGAGCAACTGAATTAATACTGTCACTATTTCTAAGAGAGGCGCAGCCACTATTGTACACACCATCCCTCCTGTCCAGATGTCTGGCAAGCATATTCACATCCATCTATACAGTTAGCTTGCCACAACATCCATATAGTACAGTCAACACAGTAGGCACAACCACCATCTACGGAAAATGGTACTACCATAACTTAGCTTCTACTTACGCTGATGCTAGACGCCAAGAAATACACACGGATATGGGTGGGGTGACCATGAACCGACTCAGCTTATACTCCCCTGCTGTGCTCATTGATGTGTGGGTACAATTATTCGCTAGACAGCTGGACAAGGCTAGTATGGCCTTTCCTCTTCCTTATGGGATTAATGGCCCCGCTGGATACAGTGACAAGGTGCGTCCCTTACGCATAAATGAGAAATTAATGACACCTTACTTGGATAGTGAAACACTACCGTCGTACCTCCCTACCAATATTATGGTTAGAGAGAGTGACGAGGCAAAGTGGAACGTGAGGCTGTTTAATGTCGGCCTAATAAATGGAGTTGATTGGGTATTTGGGACAGGGGTGCAACCTCAGGGGGCCTACATCAAGGGGCGCCTCCCCCAGCAGATCAACTCACGCCTGGACGGATGGGAAGTTAAAAATCGTGAGCTACACACTAGCACATTGTGCCTACCTTTTGTTTGGCATGACGGAAGGCGTATATACCCAGTAGCTAACCTACATGACACCGATGGACTATTCTGCAGTGCTAAGCTTCGCTGACATGTGTGATGTCAAAATTAAACAATTATGCGTGTCGTTGGAGTCGTCATTTCAAGAAAAGTTGCAAATTAAGAACAAGCGAAATAGAAGTGATCATAAGGAATCTCCGACAAAATAACGTTCGCCTAAAGCACATGATTTCTTACCGAAGAAACAAAAGGGCTATAGAAACAATCGGAAACTTTTTTCATTGGGCTTTTGGAACGATGGACAGTGAAGATTCGCGTAAGGTATATAATCAGCTCCAGATTTTGAATGAGAACGAGAACGAAACATTCAATCTATTAAAAAAACAAATAACTGTTGCGAGTTCCAACTTTGATAGGCTCAGTAAGCCAGTCAAAACTTTAGCAGCAGAAGTTGAGAAAATTGGGAAAACCCTTGACAACATAACGATCAATTTCGAAAACTTTTCATCAGTTACGCTCAGGGAAATGGCAATGACAAGAGCTCAACTGGAGATGCTAAGGGAAATTATTTAACTCTTCGTTATCATATGACTTTTGGTCATATGATAACGATGATTTAATTCGTGATATGAATAGTTTTAAGGATAGGTATACCTACCTAATAATAACTCCTGAGCAGACATTTTTTAAATGTCTTGAGGATATTTATGTACATACATTTAATGAATAAATGTTACATTACCATTTTTAAGTTATTATATTAATTTTCACATATTTACAGGTGACGCCCATAACGTGGGGCAGAGCTCTAAAAAGAGTTTTTCCGACATCTTTTGGGACATTTTTGTTGTTTTCTCTTTAAATTTTTCAATTTTTTTTTGTAATTAAATTTCAATTTTAACTTTTTAATTTAATTTTCTTCATCTTAATTTTTGTTCTTCATGTTTGGAAGCGGAATAATAATTTTCTTACACCTCTTCTTACAGTTCTTAGGAATTCAGATATTTTTTTAATTTCTCTCGTCTATCAATGGACATTTGTTCTGTTGAGTTTTGCGAAAGATCTGAGTTCCTAACGATTGTTTGCAAGATAAAAAAAACTAAAGTGTCTTTGTATGGAATTTTGATTTTGTTCAAATCGCCTTTCGGTTTCTCAAATTTTCGGTTTAGGATTTTGTAGTTCTATGTGGTTACTGTCCGGAAGAGAGAGTGACTGAAATCTTTCTTTTGTTGCTGTGTTTGCATGGTTGCAATTATCTAAACCCACCCGCTCAGTTCTTTATTCGGCATCCTTCTGGTGATTTTAATGCATGCTGTCCGGGATAGGGAAATGCAGTACCTTTTCGTCTGTTTAGCAGAATGTCTTTTTCAAGCACCAGTAGATGTGTCGAGATGGGAACTGATGCTGATGCAATCGAAGCTTAGCTGAAACTTCTTTTGATGCACAAGTGGAGCTCATGATGTTCCGGATTTTCGTCCTGTAGAGGATAATTTCTCAGTTTTTTTGGAAAATACTCTGATGATCACAACACCTCTTCCTGCTTCGAGAAATTCTGAAAATTTTAATTCATCAAATATATCTTCTTCACCAGTTTATCAAGAAAAATTATCTATACCAGCTGTTGGTAATGCTAGAATAGGTCATGATTCAAGTGTTCCACAACATAAAAATTTAAATGCAAACTTTGCATCTCTTAATAGCCCTTCTACATCTTTAGTCGGTAGTAGCACTTGTTGTGCCCTGCATTTGGATGACTTGACACAACCTGAGTTGAACTCACTCAAGCCATTGCACTGTGTCGAAACTATATTGCTGTCCCATGCAAAAGCATACACAGCAATGTTGTTCACCTTTGCAATTGGCACAAGAGGTAAACAACCGGGAAGTGGGAAGTGCTAAGTCTGCATTTGACAGTGCATGACCCAACTTGGGAACTTGACGAATGTCGAGGTTGACTAGTGGGTCTTGTGAATGAAGTTAAAGTGTTCGGACGTGTTTACTCTTAACATTTGGCGCAGTCGATAAGCGATCATACGCGATTGAATAAAAAAAAATATACAATACAATACGGTTAAGCTTGCTCATATGAGTTTATAATAGTTTATAAAATTAAAAAAAAAAAAAAAAAAAAAAAAACTACAAACAACTAAACTAAACAATCTATCGTCTTTAAGATATCTATAATAGGTATAGAGAGTGTAGTGAATTGAAAAGACGAAAAAATACAAAACAAAAACAAATCAGTGAGTAATAATTAAAAGACAATTAAAAAAAAAATAAAACAAATCAGTGAGTAATAATTGAAAAGACTTGAGAATTTCAAAAAGAAAAAGCCAAAACCCAAATCCCAGAAGACCCCCCAAAATTCTGGCTCCAGTAGTGGGGATAGTGAAGGTGGTGGCCAGGGTCCCAGACAACCACCCCCTAAAGAGAAAGCTCCTCAAGAAAACGAGTTCGCAGCTTTCCAAAGGATCGCCACCAAATTGGTGAATAATGAGGAGTACCAAGCCAGATTCATAGTGAGGCTGCCTCACCTATCCCGTAGGTTGATACAAGCAGTAACCGATCTAGCTTGGGGTATGGGCTGGGCACAGAGACCCACTTTGTCCCTGTTGGAGATAGCTGCTCTGGCTCATCTGGAGAATTGGAGCGTATCGGATACGATCTCCATATTGGTAGATGCTGACAAAAAGTGGGAGAAGCAGTCTGGATTATCCGCAGACACAATCATTAAAGAGTTAGGATTACCTGGCTATGTTGAAAGCAAAGCCAGAGGAGCAAATCGCTCGATGCACGCTTTAAATGGTAACATATTCCCAGCGTCTATGAGTGATGTTGACCAGAGCCCAACATTTGCTGGTATGTTAACAACCCCAATATCGGCGTCCTTGGCTATACCCGGACTATTTGATAACATTATGCTATGCAATATAGCGTCGGATAATCAACTGCAACGCGGCCCTAGAGACTATAACGGATTCACGTCTAGCGCGATAACTGAACAAGGGGTCGTATCCAAGCAGAATAAGACATTATTACCTAGTTCAGCCCTCCAGTTGATTGTAGCTCCCATTGTGGGGGGCAGTTATAACAAGACCAATAGTAAATGGACCGACCTAAAGATAATCAGAGCGCATAGGAAGGGGGGCACACGCATACAGGTAGCCCAGATGCACGACTATTATGCTAACAAATTAGAGGCCACCACCTTCAGTTCACAGATAGTAGCACAGATGCAAAACCAGGGATTCTACAAAACTAGGGAATCTGAGACAACACAAGCTGGGTTTGCTCTCACTGATATGTTAGACGTAAACACTTTCGTTGCTAATACTGGACTATCGCTGGAGCGGCCATTGACGTGTTTACTCCTACTCTATTCAGCTATAAAGTATTCAGTACTCGAGAATATACCACAGTGCGCATTCACATCTGCGTCAGATATGGCACGCGGGGGGGGCTCTCGGTATATCGAGTTCTCTTGGTACGATCCACACCACTTGTCTGCCACCCCAAAGAAGGAAGAGGGAGCTAGACCATTCCCGTTTGCTGGCGGCCCAGGTACGTTGAGGTTCCATCTAACTTTACAGACGGTACCACCAAGTTGCAGGCAAAACGCTATATTTTTGCCCACAGCGCTAACCGGTATGTCTTCCGACCCAGCTAAATCTTTAGCCATATGGATAACTGTTATGGCAGAATGGCCGGCATTCTATGCAACGTGGTCTGCTATATCGCCAAGAGACGGAACAACACCAGACTACTGGCATCCAGCTGGGACCGGGAAAGATGACTGGAAAGTGGAAATTGACAGGCTATATGGCGACAACAAACCACCTCTCATCTGGGCCCTGAACCATTCCACAACTTACATTCCCGGACCTACTGTTATCGACATCATACTCCCCAGGAATACAGCGTCTTACCCCCCTAAGACGAGTGCTGCTGCCAAATCTTTGGCAGTAATAGTCCCAAAGAGTGGGTCAACCACCCTGAACAGGGGTGAAGCTACTTACCCAGCCAATACAGAGATAGGGTACAATTTTATAGGAGAACCGTTGATAGAGACTCCCCTATCAGACTTTATCAATAGTTGGCTTAATGACTTCACTACCATGGACATCACTACCGTTATCCATAATGTCTGTGTGTTATGGGGAGCTTCTCACTCAGTCTATAGCGCTTGGGACAACGCTACAGCACTAATCCAACGTTTCCCACCTCTGCTAGTTGACCAGCGGGTGGTCCCCAAGTCTTGGGACTGGCCACCAAACACCCCTCACCCCAACCCCCCACCATCAGTAGACCAGGAAGAAGACCAGTCGTCAGCTACCTCAACTAAAGAAACGCTGATGACGATATCGTCAAAGGAGGGTGCCTATAGAGAATTGTTTGAGTCCCTATTGGAGGAAGCTAGTAACATACCTGAACGGGTCTTTTACTGTGATGTGTGCCACACAGAAGCATCCGACCTATATACCGTTATGATGACAAGGTGTGGGACAAGCGACGATTCAGATGGAGCTGACGGCCTCCGATTACCAATCCGCAAGTACGATCGACGACCAACAATAGCCATGTATGACTTCCCGATACTGGCTTGGAATAAGGTGGTTACAGGGTTAGCTACCTCTAGTGAGTTCCAGCTAGGAGAGCCCTTAACACAGATACCATTCCTTGTTGACCCTTTACTGGCCCAAATGGAGATGATTAGGGCAATTATGTTAGCGACACCAGTCCAACTAATGGTAAGCCACTTCGGTCTGAGTAATGATATTTACCTTCGCTCAGATTCCATCACCACGTACCCTCGAGCAACTGAATTAATACTGTCACTATTTCTAAGAGAGGCGCAGCCACTATTGTACACACCATCCCTCCTGTCCAGATGTCTGGCAAGCATATTCACATCCATCTATACAGTTAGCTTGCCACAACATCCATATAGTACAGTCAACACAGTAGGCACAACCACCATCTACGGAAAATGGTACTACCATAACTTAGCTTCTACTTACGCTGATGCTAGACGCCAAGAAATACACACGGATATGGGTGGGGTGACCATGAACCGACTCAGCTTATACTCCCCTGCTGTGCTCATTGATGTGTGGGTACAATTATTCGCTAGACAGCTGGACAAGGCTAGTATGGCCTTTCCTCTTCCTTATGGGATTAATGGCCCCGCTGGATACAGTGACAAGGTGCGTCCCTTACGCATAAATGAGAAATTAATGACACCTTACTTGGATAGTGAAACACTACCGTCGTACCTCCCTACCAATATTATGGTTAGAGAGAGTGACGAGGCAAAGTGGAACGTGAGGCTGTTTAATGTCGGCCTAATAAATGGAGTTGATTGGGTATTTGGGACAGGGGTGCAACCTCAGGGGGCCTACATCAAGGGGCGCCTCCCCCAGCAGATCAACTCACGCCTGGACTACACACTAGCACATTGTGCCTACCTTTTGTTTGGCATGACGGAAGGCGTATATACCCAGTAGCTAACCTACATGACACCGATGGACTATTCTGCAGTGCTAAGCTTCGCTGACATGTGTGATGTCAAAATTAAACAATTATGCGTGTCGTTGGAGTCGTCATTTCAAGAAAAGTTGCAAATTAAGAACAAGCGAAATAGAAGTGATCATAAGGAATCTCCGACAAAATAACGTTCGCCTAAAGCACATGATTTCTTACCGAAGAAACAAAAGGGCTATAGAAACAATCGGAAACTTTTTTCATTGGGCTTTTGGAACGATGGACAGTGAAGATTCGCGTAAGGTATATAATCAGCTCCAGATTTTGAATGAGAACGAGAACGAAACATTCAATCTATTAAAAAAACAAATAACTGTTGCGAGTTCCAACTTTGATAGGCTCAGTAAGCCAGTCAAAACTTTAGCAGCAGAAGTTGAGAAAATTGGGAAAACCCTTGACAACATAACGATCAATTTCGAAAACTTTTCATCAGTTACGCTCAGGGAAATGGCAATGACAAGAGCTCAACTGGAGATAAACGGGTTGATTTCGTTAGTTATTTCGAAGTTGCTCGAAGTTCAAAACCACCAGTCAACTGAACTATCCGTCCTTGATGACTTGTACCAAAACAAACTTCACCCTTTCATTCTGGACGCAGAAAATATAACATCATTGCTGAAAAGTTCAACCATAAAAGGGGTTTTCCAAAACCCAGCCGCATTACACCAGGCAGTCCAGCTGTTGACCTACTGTCAAGAAGGAGCAATCTTTGTAAAAATAACAGTCCCATTACCCGAAGCCACCATGTTCTTTATATACAGGATGTATCCGGTCCAAACAAAACTTGACAGTCACTGGGATCTAGTTTTAGATGTCAAAACTGAATACATCGCTGAAGCAGAAGATCACTCTTTATTTGTGAGTATGTCGCAAACTGATTTGGAGCAATGTACGGATGTCATGTACAACTCCTCATTTGCGATAAAAGTGTGCAAGCATACTAAACCATTTTATACTAGTGGAAGCACTGATTGTTTAGTGGAACTTTTACAACATTCCATTACGTCAGACATCAACTGCAAATACGTTGCCTCGCCATCTAACAAAGGAGTGATCACGAAGATGTCCACCAGAAACCAGTGGCTGTTCAATATCAAAGAACCAATTATCCTAAGCATGAACTGTAATGGAAATCTCTACGCTCCAAAGCTCATTGGGTTCGGAATCATTCACATCCTAAACCATTGTGAAGTAAGTACGAAAGAACTGCGTTTACCATACGAGCAGGTACGAACATCCAAAATTGAAATAAATCAACCGAGTGTCAACCATACAGTTTTGACCGCAGCCTTGCGAATGGAATATGGCAATTTGACTGTTGGAACTAGTAAACATCGACCACTCCTATCAATAGGGAGTCACAGCGATCTGCTAGCAAGTTTGGCTGAAGGCAAGAAATCCTTAGAAGATCTAAAAACGGAAGCTAACCAAATAAAAAACAACAATAGTTTTATCAGCCAAAAATGGGAATTGGAGTTACACCTTTTTTTTTTATAACCATCATGGCAGTGGTTGTAGCAGCACTCTTTGCAAACTTCTTGTACAGACGTTTCTACCTCAACAAATCAACGACAAGCACTGCTGAACCTATTAGTCTCTCCGCAAATATCACCAATATCGTCCCCGTTGAATCTGATGCCGCCGAGACAGATGCCATTCCGGTACGAGCAGCTTCATCGAGAAAGTCAACAAGAGGAGTAACATTTGCCCGAGTTTAAATTTAAATAATTATAATAAAATGATGAAGACGTTTGTACAAAACTGAAATTAATAAGTAAATTTAATAAATTAATAATTAAATTAATTTAACTAAAATTAATAAAAGGAGAGAAGGGACCATATTATATTGTTAATCTAAGCAAATTTACATATACCTTCGTATATAAAAGAAAACTTAAAAAACTTTTTAAATTTTAATTTTAATTAAAATAATATCGTAAAACTATATGTATATAGATAAAAAAAAAAAACATACTTTTGTAAATAATATTGTAAAACTATAAAACTATATTACCATTAAAAAAAAAATTCAAATACCATTATAAAATGATATTAAAATCCGCAATATAAAAAATGAGTGCGTACTTCATCATGCGAATAATTTAATAATTATCTAGCATCAACAGATTTTTATTATATTCATTTACTTATCGGATTATTCTGTTTATTTGTAAGAACATTTCTAATGCGAACAAATATTTGTAAAATAATTAGTTTTTAACTTAAGAAACATCATGTTGAGTTAAGACGTATGTTAAAAAACCAAATTGTTAGATTAAGGTAAAATTATGATATTAAATAAAGCTAGATAAGCTAAGTCAGCCCTTCAAGTCGAAAACTTCCCCATAGGGGGGAGGAATGTTGTGCCCTGCATTTGGATGACTTGACACAACCTGAGTTGAACTCACTCAAGCCATTGCACTGTGTCGAAACTATATTGCTGTCCCATGCAAAAGCATACACAGCAATGTTGTTCACCTTTGCAATTGGCACAAGAGGTAAACAACCGGGAAGTGCTAAGTCTGCATTTGACAGTGCATGACCCAACTTGGGAACTTGACGAATGTCGAGGTTGACTAGTGGGTCTTGTGAATGAAGTTAAAGTGACGGTGGTAGGCTGCTTGCATTCAAAACTGATAGTTTGCCGGAAATGGTGTATACGTGCAGAAAGTATGAAAAGTTCATACTCGATAATGCACGATCCAACCATAACCATCAGCATCAACAATTTCAGAGAAGGGTACATGAGCTAGACTTTGAAACTAAAAATGATGCCAACATTCAATTTTTGGAAGCCGTCGAGGTTTCAAAGTCTTCACGACAGACAAATGTGGAATGCTGGAATTGTGGGGTTTCAGGACACACGTTTCACCATTGTCCCAGTTCTCACCGATCCTTGTTCTGTTACCGGTGTGGACGGGCAGACACTACTACTCCCCATTGTCCAAATTGTTCGGGAAACCGACCGAGGAGCAATTTGCAGTCCGGAGAACGTTGCTCCCAGACAAAAAGAACGGACAATTCTTTCAGAGACTCAGTTCCGACAAAAATTTTAACAAAACTGGACAATGCATTTACCAGATCTGATTTACCAGCAAAACAACAACCAAGACCTACTATTCATGAGCGTCTCTTGAACTATGAACAAGTTCGTGCTCGCATTTTTAACTCCAATTCAAGTGATAAAGTTTGTACCTCTGACAAAATCAAAAATCTTCGCAACGCTTTGCTGAGAAGAAAGCATTACATAAAGCCATTTCTTCCACTACTCTGTTGATTACTGACGACCCTAGACTTTATGCAAACGTACAAATAGGTAATTCAACAGTTTACGATCTTCTGGATTCAGGAGCGTCAATCAGTTGCTTAGGGCTAGGTGCTTTGGAGTTCCTTCGGGAAAACGGAATCCCATACAAAAGGTTTACGTCAGAAGTCAGCACAGCTAGTGGACAGAAACAGGCAATTATCGGTTCAGCAACTGTGAATGTCACTTATAATGGATTTTAAAAGAGATACGCTTGTTTGTAGTTCCAACTTTGGAACAAAAACTTTATCTGGGAATCGATTTTTGGAAGTTGTTTAACATAGTCCCACAAGTTATTTCTGAGTTAAATCAGACTACCCAAACCCATAAAACTTACCCGAATGTTCATCAACTGTCATCGGAACTATTAGTAGCACTAGAGGAAGTGAAAGCATTGTTTCCCTCTTTTGCGGTACTTGGCCTAGGACGAACTTAAATTGAAGAGCATCACATCGAAACCGGTGATGCTGCCCCTATTAAACAAAAACACTATACCGTATCACCAGCGGTTCAAAAGCTTCTTTATGAACAAGTGGATCAAATGTTTAAGTTCGGCGTAATTGAAGAAAGCAACAGTACTTGGAGCTCTCCTGTTGTTCTAGTGAAGAAGTCAAATGGCAAACACCGGCTCTGCCTAGACTTCAGGAAAGTCACTTCCGTCTCAAATAAATTTGCAGGTCAAGTTCCAAATATTGAAGGTTTGCTAAGTCGTATTTCAGATTCACATTTCTTTTCGAGTGTGGACCTGAAAGACGTCTTTTGGCAGATACCGTTGGATGAAAGTTTAAAGGAAAAGACTGCGTTTACCATTCCGGGATTGCCTTTGCTTCAATTTACCGTCATGCCATTTAGTTTATGCAACGCAGCACAGCGTATGTGTAAGCTAATCGACAAGGTAGTGCCGCATCAGTACAGAGAAAATGTATTTCCTTACGTCGCACATAGGAGTATTTTGATGAAAAAGCTGGCCAAAAGTCCAAAAATCAGATAAACTTTTTCATGAAATGAACTATGCCGTTACAAAGAGAGATAGATGAGACGTCATTAAAGAGTATTTATTTATGTGAAGTGACGCTAATTACATCTCACTGCCATTCTCATAAAATGGTTAAGTTTCGTGATGGAAATCAAACTTCAATCTCTTTTTGAGGCAAAGTTCAAGTTCAAAAATCGGTGAGCGATTTATGTATTTGGAAGAAAAGCTAGCAGAAATAAAAATGTGTCCGGATAATGAAAGAAGAACACTCAAAGAATCTTTAAAATTATTAAAATTTTACTATAAAACAAAATGGAAGGTATGTAATTATAAGGGAGATTGTTTTTTAAAAAGAAATCAAAAGTGGTTGAGCCAAGCCATAACTATACCTACTTGGAAAGTGATCAAACCAGGTCGACCCCAGAATGATGGAATGGAATGAACGGAATAATGGATCGGAGTAAGAGACGTAAGACTTACAACTTAAGGCAATCCAAATCCCATGAGGAGTTGACTTCTTCTCTTCTTCTTCTTCTTTTCCGACGATATTATGATCTCGAGTGGGATCACAACTTTCCCACTTCACCGCTTCTCTACTGATCTGCTTGTGGGGTTCGTCGGGTTGACCTCAGAAATTGTCGGCAAGCTTCCCGGTTATGGATTGTTCCATGTCTGAGGGTAACTGAATGCTGGTGTCTTTGCATTTGTTTTCTCCAGGAGTTCTTGGGCCTGCCTCTCTTCCGCGATTGTACTGGAACGTTGTATGACAATGCTTTTTGGACGGGGTTCTCAGCGTTTTTCCTAAGTACATGACAGTACCAGCTGAGTTTGTCGTGCTGCATTTTTTGAACGATGGTTTCTTTGACGTGGAGGCTTTTCCGGATCTTTCTACTTCGTATTCGGTCAAGCTTTGTCACTCCTGCTGTCATGCGAAGCATCTTTATCTCATTTGCCGTCATTTTGCTTTCATACCACTGGTACATATTTCAACATTGTGAGCCGTATGTTGTAGGAAACCACCTTTGCCTACACACACACACATTCATACACACGTATACACTCACACCTCACATAGATATACCACACACCAACATACAAACATACCACCCGCCGTCTCTACATATTCTCGTTAAATTTCTATTCGAACGACCCTCAACTCTATATGCTGAATATCACTCACTTCTGTAATATTGTATTTCCTTGACAGCTGAATTCAAGAAAATAGTGTTAAGGCAATTAACTAATATATGCATTTCTATTTCCCTTACACAGCAAACATCTTTCAAGTTAAACTTGAAACGTCAGCGTTCAGAAAACCATCCATCCATACAGACGACGTACCCCCCATATATGAATAACAATATAATAACAGAATAGTCGAGACGACCTCTATTTGAAAATTCAAGCCATCTGTAGCAAGATTCAATAAAATTATAAAGAAACAAATCGTTGAACCAAAGTTCAACTCAGGTAAACCATTCAATATGATTGTTTTGTAATTTAGTAGTTCAATGTATAAGCAGTAACACTTTGAATGAAACATTAGAACTCGTAACACCTTTTTCGAGTATTATTAGACATGATAAAGAAAGTTTATTAACCTCAGGGGAAAATACCAAAAAAATTAATAAAACATGGATCAAGAAAAACTTAAGATCATAAAGACTCTTAACGATTAGATAAAATAAATTCGTTATGTAAATATTTTTATTTTTGACGTCATGAAAGTATTTCACACAGAAAAAGAAGGTAAAATGTCATAATGTGTCAGTCACAGTCAAATAATTATTGAGATCGTAAAAATCTCAAAAAGCAACTAAACGTGTCCCTAAATACAGCGAAGGAACAAATCTTAGCAGAGAAATCTGTTATAATGATGACACTGATGACGTAAATACCAAATGTCGTCTAATCAAAAAGGTCGATCGAAGGAAGTGGAGAAGCGAAACAAACACACCTAATCAGAAAAAAAGAAGACTTCTTGGCTAGTTGGAAAGTTCAATTTAATTCTTTTCATTTTTCATCCTCGTACTCTCAAGTTAGTAAAAGTATAAGATAAGTAAGCTAAAGAAAAAGTTAATATCATTAATATCTCATCAAAATCTTCTCATACGCAAGAAGAATTAAAGGAGTGCTCCTTTTTTTGGTCAGGAGCAGAAAAAGTATAGTGATCTTCAAAGTAATATTGATAACAGCGAAGAATATAAAACAATAAAAGAAGTTCTCAACAAAATAAAGCGCAACATTCGGATACGTATAAAATCCAGGCAGTGAATTATAAGTTACGATTATCGAAACAGATGCACATGGTCAAAGTACCTACGCAAGCGAAGCAAAGCACATGTGCACAGTACAAAAAGTCAAGCAAACGTGTTCTAGAATCGATATTCATACAAACCAATTCGCTACCTGGACCATTTTTAGGTAGTACTTCACAGAAAAACACACGCGACAACCAACAGCAGACTCAGTACAACAAGAAGGCAGCTGAAAGGAATTCCTCACCGTGGGGTGAGAGACAAATTGTTGCGGCGCAAGGAGTGTCGAACTCCAAGGTGAAGGAATTTTATTTTTGCCCAAGCAGCAGTTTATAGACGCATTGTGAAAGTCACATGCGACAGAAAGGAGTAATATCTCAGCCGAAGCAGTCTAAGGACGCATTGTGAAAGTCACATGCGACAGAAAGGATTAATATCCCAAACAAAGCAATCTAAGGACGCATTGTGAAAGTCACATGCGACAGAAAGGAGTAATACTTCAACAAAAGCAACAACCTATGGACGCATTGTGAAAGTCACATGCGACAGAAAGGAGAAATACTTCAACAGAAGCGGTAACTGAAGACGCACGTGAAAGTCACATGCGACCTACCGAACTAAAGATACTTGTACAGTCAGACGTCCACGAGGTCATCAAAATACATCGTGCTCAACCAAACCATAAACAGTGGGACTGTACCTACCTGAAGACATCAAAAATGACATCACAGTACATAGCAGCGAAGAAAACTCATCACAGTCAACGGATCCAAAAGATAGTGAACGGATCCACTGTAACAGCAAAGAAGACACATAAAGCAACAAATTCATCGTAGTCAACGGATCCATAAGATAGTCAACGGATCCACAGCAGCAGTAAGAGTCAAGTAAAAGTTAAATGTAACCAAATTTAACTACGAAGATATCTCAATATCATTTTTATTTTTTTTGTGTACAACATATACGTAATAAGAAGAAGTATCTAAAATTATAGCATAAAGTGTTATTGAGATAGTACATTTTCATAGAATAGGTATTAAAAGAATATTTTAGCAACAACGTATCACAACCAGACATCGGATTTATAATAAAAGAGTACCTACATATATATGGTAGCTCGGAGCAGCAGTGCGAGGTAAAGTCAATCGTTTTAAACGTTTGCTTGCCAATCTTATAACATCATCAATAAAGCCTATTTCGTAGTCCTATAGTACTCGTGTTGCTGGACCAAGTAAAAACGAATAGTGCTAATACATACACTAAATCATAATATCCATCTCAGCTACGAACAACATTTTTTTTTATGTAAACATTTTTCTTTATTATCAAGTCTTATTAGAATACTTCTAAACGAATTAGAAAAAGAAGTACCTACTTGTTATTAATTAATTTCAATCTTTCTTTTAGTTTTTGTTTGAATATATATTCAGTATTGAATATAAAATTATTTTTGTTTCATAGTAAAAGAAAAGTCAAAGTAATAATATGTCAGTAATGTTTAAAGATTGCTACAAAGACACTGGGGTTCGATTCTCGATCTGTGAAGCTGTGAAGTGAAAAATTTTATCACTGCTTCACCACAAATGCGATTCTCGATCTGTGAAAATTAAATTTGAAATGTCAAATTTTCTTCATATGATAAAATTCTCTTCACTGACTAATTATTGTGTGAAGAAGCGTGAAGATCTAAAATCAAAACAAAAAATGGCAACAAAAATATCTCGTGGTGCTAAGGCCTCTGAAATCCAAAAGGCATATTTGTTGGATTTTTTGGAGGGAAGACCAGATTTGGCCACTGACAAGTAAGCAAATCTTTTATTCTTTTTTTTCATAAATAATAATATCATTCATCAACAGATTCGTTAATGCCGACGGTGCTCATACTCGAGACAGAGAGTGGAGCGATCTGGGAGGTATTCTCAACAGCCTAGGCGGAGCTATTAAAGACGGGCCAAAGTGGCGAAAGTACTGGAGGGACCAAGTGTGAGCAGAATTTTGAATTTATTATAACTTTATTTATTTATTTATTTTATACGATAATTTTTTTAACAGAAATAATGTCCGTGCCAAAGATAGCTCCATAAAAGAGGAACTACTCAGATCGGGCATTAACGGATTCGTTGAAATAAAAAGTTTGACTGATATCGAGAAGCGGATTATATCAATAATTACGCCAGAGTCCGTCGAGGGAGTCTCCTATTCAGTGGACGAAATGGGATTCGAACCGATTGTTGTAAGTTATGAATATTGATATATTTGTATTATATCTTTATTAAATACTGTTTTTTTCTTACATCACAGCCACAAAACATCGATTGCGAGGTGAGCGGTCCATTTGTGTCGGATGGTTTAGCGGAGACAACAACGGTTTTGTTTGGTCCAGTCGATGTTGATCCACAAGAAGAACCAGAACCAATAGTCGACGAAACACCCGCCCGAACACCTGCCACACGACCCGCCAGGCCAAAAAAGAGGAGGACGGTATCCGATTCTACGGATGACGTCCTTAAGGCATTTATGGACGTGCAAAATAAAAAAATTAAATTGAAAGAAAAACAGCTACAGCTCGAAGAAAAAAAAATAAAAATTATGGAAGACACGTTAAAGGTACAGGAGGAAATAAATAAAAAACTGGAGCAAATCCTTGTACGACAAGTTTAAAAATCTGTGTTTTATTTTATTTTTTAAAGATAGACAAATTATAACACGCTTTTGTTGAAATATTAAAATGATTAGCTCGTTGACAAACTTAAATTTTTATGAACCAAATGCTTGGACAGCAATTCTGCTTTGAGTTTGTCTTCCTTTTTGTAAAATCTGGTTTGTTGAGTATCGAATGTTAACATCTGCTGGTGTTTCATCGATTTCGAAGTCAATTTCCGACTCCACATCTTGCAAAAAGGGAACTCTTGCTCCGATCAATACATTGTGTAGTACTATACATGCATTGATTATTGTTCCGGCTTTAGCAGGACAATAAAAGAGTACAATCTCCTTAGACAAACAACGAAATCTGCTTTTCAGAACTCCAATGCAACGCTCTACAAAAGCCCTTGTCTGTTTGTGTTTTACGTTGTAGCGATTTTCTGCCTCGGTGTTAGGTGCAAGAAATGGAGTCATCAGCCACGGCTGTAAGGGGTAACCGCTATCTCGTAGTAGCCAAAAATTTCGTTCTCCTTCGTTGTACTGTAACGAAGTTACACTTTTCCTCTTAAACCTATATTAGGGAATTTTCCCTACCGCCGCACAACCGTCTATTAAGGGACCTGACCTGCTATACTTTTAATTAAATAGGTCCATTATCTTATATTATTATCATCATGGACATGCCATACATTGCCATGTACCTACATACAATACCTACCTTTAAAGCAACAGCATAGGAAATGCACAAAGCAATCAGTGAGCGACACACAACCGAACACATGCTATTATATTATTATCATTTTAGACATGCCATGCATTGCCATGTACCTACGTACAATACCTACCTTCAAGCAACAGCATAGGAAATGCACGAAGCAACCAGTGAGCGACACACAACCGAACACATGCTAATTGTATACCTCCACGGCAGCTTTACTAGAGGATGGGTAATAATATAATAGTGCAAGGCAGCAGTGGGTACATTTTTGCTGTGTGTATTTTGTTAAATAATATAAGTCACACCAGCTTTCACCATAAAACATTATGAGTAGGAGTGAATTAGACTAAGAAAATCAGTTCGCTTCCGACCGCCGGCCGTATCGTGTGGATATACAACAAGCAATTTTTAAAGGCAAGAAATTATCATATAATTTATTTGTGTTCCTCTGGGGACAATTTTTTATTTTTATATTTGTGCTCTTTTTAAGGGCAAGTAGAATTTATTTGTGTTCCTTTGGGGACAATTTTTTATTTTTATATTTATGCTCTTTTTGAGGGCAAGTAGAATTTATTTGTGTTCCTTCGGGGACAATTTTTTATTTATATCTGTGCTCTTTTTAAGGGCAAGTAGAATTTATTTGTGTTCCGTTGGGGACAATTTTTTATTTATCACCTGTGCTCTTTAAGGGGCAAATATTATATTTGATTGTATGCGAAGATTTGTGCCTCTTACACTCTTCTGAGGCAGAAAAGCTGTTCCGTGCCGACAAAATAAAAATTGAAATTGAGCTTCGCTGGATTGGAGACATAGTTGCTGAGCCCTGAACAACATCAAAGTTTTCGTTTGCTTTCTTTGAGCAACCCTGGACGACCGCTGAACTACCTTAGCTGGAAAACAAAAAAGAAACATCACATTTTGGCGCCCGAGCAGGGACCTTTAGAGGGTTCAACCGAACTCCTACCGCCGACCGTTTTAGAATTTTCTAAAGGTACCACCGACTTTCGACAGCAAATTCCTGATATCAGCTCTTCATCAAACGTCACCGCATCAACCAGCCGCAACATGTCAGATTCTGAGGATCAAGCTGCTGCCGATACTAATAATATCTTCAGGAATCTAAATTTTATATACTGTATGAAAAAAACAGAATTACAAGAAGCACTCCGCTCTAAAGGTTTAGATAGTGAAGGCAACATGAAGGATCTTCGTAACCGACTCAGCCAACACATCAAAAAGCTGAGGGACAATGGATCAACGCACGACCTGTGTAACAAGTGGGAGAGTTTGATCGAAAAACGTCTAGATGACACCCTGCCCCTTGAGACTCAACCTGCCGTCATCGTGCCTACCATGCCTGTGCCGATAACTTCTAAAGACCTTACCTCACCCAGTTATACGCAGACAACTTTACAGGTTCCTAGTTTGGAGAAACTTAGCGGAAATCCCCGCCCAGCGAATTCCCAAATCAACCACCCTGTTCACTCGCCCAGTACATCACCCTCTCTTAACCAACCCAGGCATGAGCACCCGCCGCCGTCACACCGGCTCACACTGAGTTATGAGGCAGAGGTGATGAACACAGTCCGAAAGTGGGGGTTAAGGTTCGATTCCTCGGGAAACCCGTTAGAATTTCTGGAAAGATTGTCTGAGCTAACTAACTGCTACAACATACCTCCTAATGATATGTTGCGCACCTTACCTGAGCTCTTTCGTGGCAGTGCTTTGGAGTGGCTGCGGATTAAAAGTGAAAGCTTCGTCTGCTGGGAAGGTTTTAGAGAGGCCTTCACTCGCCACTTCCTACCAGCCCGCTACCTACACAAGCTAGAGGAAGAAATATTAAAGAAACGTCAAGGACCCCGGGAGAAAGCAAAGGATTATATTCTCTCACTCAGCTCAGTACCTGCTTCGTCAACACCCTCGCATGTCCTCCACCGATAATATCGATAGGATTTTCGACAACATGCGACCAGAGTATAGGTATTACATTCGCAGACGGGATTTCACTACCTTGGACGAATTGGCATATTTGGCTGAGGAGTTTGAAGCAATTAAGAGGGATGAGCAATCTTCGCGTCCAACTCAGGTGCCAGCTCCTCTTCTAAACCCCAGAAACCCGCCAGCAGTGATTCCGTACGACAGGGATACTCATTGCTGGAATTGTAAGCAAAGGGGTCACCGGAAAGAAACCTGCCGCAGGCCATTTAGGCTATTCTGCTCCTTTTGTGGGACAGATGGCAGGATGACAAAGGACTGCCCTTGCCATAAAGACAGGGTAGCCGTCGCAACCGTACCGCCTGGCCACGATCCTCGGTATTTCATGCCCATTCATGTGGGCACGGAAACATACCATGCTTTGGTAGACACTGGGAGTACGAAGTCGTTTGTGGGTCACGCTCTTCGGCAAAAGCTACTGGATTTAGAACTTCCTATGCATGAGCAGAGCCGTCCTATTCATTTAGCTAATGGTGAACCCATCATGACCACAGAACATTTCGCTGCTACGTTCACAGTGGGCTGTACAGAGATAAGTGGAGAAGTAACCTATCTGCCCGCGCTGGAAGAAGATGCCATTATTGGGATGGACTTAATGAGTCAAGCGAACGTTCAAATTTTTATGAACGGCCAACCTGTGACTGGTAGAAAATCTGCAGGATTTGAAAAGAGCAATCAAGGCTGCGCAGTAATTTCGCATTTGTTAGCAGATCAGCAAAAAACTCTCGAAACTTTTCTGCAAAATGAACTCCCTAAGTTTAATGAAATTTCGGAGTTGGCCAAGGTACCGCCGCACCGTATACGACTAAAAACTGATGTACCGTTTAAGCAACGGTATTACCCCCGGAATCCTGCTATGCAAAAAGTCATTGATGATGAAGTCAACGATCTACTGAGTACAGGCAAAATCAGTCCGTCCAAAAGCCCATATAGTTCACCCATTGTACTGGTGAGGAAAAAGGGAAACTCCTGGAGAGTGTGTGTTGACTTTCGTTAATTGAACGAGATATCGCTTAAGCACGCATACCCTTTACCGTACATAGCCGCTATTTTGGACAAGTTAAGAGGGGCCAAATTCATGTCCACTATTGACTTGAAGCAAGGCTACTGGCAGATCGCCTTGGAACCCAGCTGTCGTCCGTATACCGCCTTTACTGTCCCAGGTAGAGGTCTATTCGAATGGAATGTGATGCCCTGTGGGTTACATTCTCCTGGTGCAACTTTCCAAAGGGCCATGGACTCTATTTTTGGCCCAGAGATGTTGGATAGAGTGTTCGTTTATTTAGACGACATAATCATAATCAGCCAGTCGTTCGACGAGCATATACGACACGTATTTCGAAAACTTCGCGCCGTTAACCTGAAAATTAATTCTGAAAAATGCAATTTTTGCCGAGAAAGCCTGAAGTATCTAGGGCACGTGGTCACCAGAGACGGCATTCACACCGATCCCGAAAAAATTTCCGCCGTACAGGTACTTACCGCACCAGCCAATCTGCGTGATCTTCGTCGTATATTAGGAATATGTTCCTGGTATCGACGTTTCATCAAGGATTTTTCCTCCGTAGCGTCACCGTTAACAAGTCTTTTGAAGAAGAACTCAAAATGGGAATGGGGTCCTACTCAGCAGGCTGCCTTTGACACGCTAAAAACCAAACTGACAGAAGCACCCGTTTTGTCATGCCCAGATTTTGATTTGCCATTTACCCTGCAGACAGATGCCAGCAATTTCGGCTTGGGAGTGGTGTTGACACAACCGATCGCAGGCAGCGAGAGAGTCATCGCTTACGCTAGTCGAACTCTAACCGAGTTGGAGCAGAAGTATGCCGTCACCGAAAAAGAGTGCCTGGCCATTTTGTGGGGCATCCGAAAAATGCGCCCTTATTTAGAGGGGTATCATTTCAACGTGGTGACAGATCATCATTCGTTAAAATGGTTGCACTCGTTGGAGAACCCGTCTGGACGTTGAGCACGATGGGCTTTGGAGCTTCAACAATACGACTTCCGAATCCACTATAGAAAAGGGTCCATGAATGTGGTTGCCGACGCATTGTCACGCGATCCTTTGCCTATCACAAACGTATACATTTTGGCTGCCGCACAAGAGATACAACCAGGTTGGTGGCATAAGAAGTGGGCACAAGTGCAAAGAGATCCCAAAAATAATCCCGAGTACAAGATCGAGAAAAAACAATTATTCCGCCGTTTTGCAAACAGTCAACCGTTGGCAGACCCTCAAGAGTTTGAATGGAAAATATGTGTTCCAGGAGCCGACAAGAATCGAATCCTGCAGGAAAACCATGATGCCGTCACCGCCGGCCATTTAGGTGTAGCTAAAACTACTTCTCGCATGGCTAAGCGATATTTTTGGCCGGGAATGTTCCGGGACATCTCTAAATACGTCCGAAAATGTCAGATCTGCAACAAATTCAAGGCATCGCAACAGAAACCGAGTGGGCTTATGCATTCTATGCCGGTGGAGCAGCCTTGGGAAGTCGTTTGTGCCGATTTTGTAGGACCTTTGCCCAGATCAATGAAAGGTCACACGATCTTGTTAGTTATGGTCGACAAGTTCTCGAAATGGGTAGAGGCAACCCCTATGAGAGCAGCTACTACTACGGCCTTGATCAAAGCTGTCCGAGAGCAAATAGTAAATCGTTTTGGAGTACCAAGGGTTTTCTTATCCGACAATGGGGCACAATTCACCAGCCAACAATTCCGTCAATTTTTGGCTGAGCTAGGAGTCCAGCAACGACTAACAGCACCATATACCCTTCAAGAAAATCCTACTGAGAGGGTGAATAGAGTATTAAAAACGATGATCGCCCAGTACGCCCAGGGAAATCAACGCCATTGGGACGAGTACATACCGGAATTAACCTTCGCTATTAATACAAGCCGCCACGACTCCACCGGTTTTACGCCTGCAGTACTTAATTTTGGGAGAGAACTCCGTCGTCCCTACGAATTTGCGACTGCCCCTTCATAAGATTCCCCTGCCGAAGAATTGAATTCTAGACAAGAGCGCTTACAAGTTCTTTACGATTTAGTACGATTAAATTTGCATAAGGCTAGTCAATCCCAGGCCAAAAATTATAACCTGCGGAGGCGTCCCTGGCGACCTGCAATTGGGGAAAGGGTATACAAGAAGGCCCGTTTTCTCTCTTCCGCTGTCAATTATTTCGCTGAGAAACTGGCACCCAAGTATGACGGCCCGTTCGAGGTTGTCAAGTTCGTGTCACCTGTAATAGTCATACTTAGGAAAGAGGGTGCACCGAGAGCGAAAGGAAGAGACGCAAATATTCGCGCCCATGTAAGAGACCTGAAGGGATATCAGGCCGACGTTGATAGCATTGGCAATTTAACTAAATCTACTATCGCTCTCGCCACCCATACCAACATATCCGCAAATGCAAGGGACATTAAGAATGTCTTTAATCAGCACGCACAGTGTACAATCAACCGCCGTCGCGCACAGACTGCCGCTCCCTAAAAATATAAGTAAATATAAAAATAAAAATAAAAATATAAATATTACAGTCGGCCGTCATAAGAGTAATAATAGCAGTCTGCAATCAACCGCCGTCCCGCACGGATCACCGCTCCCTAAAATTATTGAAATTAAAACTAAAAAGAATAATAATAAAGAAAGTAAAATCGATCACCAGAGAATAAACATCAGTCTGCAACCGACCGCCGTAAGACACGGACCAATATTCCCGGACATTACAAGCAAAATTTCTCCAAAAATTACTATGCAGCCTACTAGCGACAACAAGTCAATTCCTAGGAAGGATACGGATGGTGAACCTTCTTTGGAGCGACCGGCTAGTCCTCCTCCGTCGATTGAACAGTCGGGACGTCCTGAGGAAGACACCGCCGTGGAAAGCCTTTATCCAATGGAGGATGCGCTTAGAAATCGACCAGCTGCGCGCCTTGGCCCTCGGCGACATAAAGACCGCGCACCGAGCGCCCGCTTCCATCGTCTTATGGCACCAGAGCGAATGGCTCCTCCTGTTACCGCCGTCAAACTAGGACCGAAGCGCGTACCAAGGCCCAAAGCAGCGAAAGGTACTACCACCCCTGCCAGGGAGACCTTTGCCGCTCAACAAGGAGGGCACCATCCGCCAGCCGCAGCAATGAATCCTTGCGCTCGACAACCCACCGCACCGATGAGACCGGGAACACTCCGGCGCACCGACGAGCTGAGCTTCACGCTAAAACCGCGTCAGCGTATAAGTCACGTGAAACCGCCTGCTGCCGATCGTGATTTGGCTCAGCCAATACTCCCACCCCCACCCATGGAGCAGTATATGGCCAAGATCAGGGCCCAGCGCGAGGAGGCCATGAACAACTGGTTGACGTTAAAACCGCCAGCCCGAGGACCGTCTACATTAACTCCGGCACTAAAACCCTGGTATGGAGCAGGGCCTTCTGCGCCGAAATCGCCGACAAACGCACCAAAGCCGTCAATACTCGTCCGCTGCAACCAACCGATGGGAAAGGAGCTGACAAACCAGCAACAACCTTGCCTTGCCGCAGTACGTCATGTAGTCACGGCCGAGAGCTGCATCCAGCCCAGGACGTCGACGGTCACGTCGACGCAGCCGACGACGACGCCAACCCCAAGTTGTGCTACTTTACCCATTCCGGTATACACGAGCACTGGACCGGGCAACATGGGCAGCCAGCCGCCCGCCTTCGACCCTTTCGAAGGCATAGTGATTCGAGGAAGCAATCAACGGGGCGGCCAGTTTTATATACAACGGCCATGGGGACGCATTTCCGTACGCCCAAACAAAAGGCGCACCAGAGCTAGCCTCAAGTTTGGGCCTTACATTAAGGAAATCGACATTTTGCCGTAAACGGAGCCGTAG
This sequence comes from Baccha elongata, assembly GCA_951217065.1. Classification (NCBI taxonomy): domain Eukaryota; kingdom Metazoa; phylum Arthropoda; class Insecta; order Diptera; family Syrphidae; genus Baccha; species Baccha elongata. The sequence continues at coordinate 16,913,226 of OX578273.1, read as the reverse complement.
CCTAGTTTCACCGTGCCATGAATTTCTTTATTTAGTTTTTATAGAATATGAATATCTGTTAAGTTTAATTATTATTATTATTATGAATTATGGACAAATAAAATATAAATATCTGAATTGAAAAAAAAAAAAAATTGAATTATTTAACTAAACAAAAAAAAAAAAAAAAAAAAAAAAAACATGACGAGAGGGTTCTCGTCTTATGAAGAAAGGGGGGAATGTAACGAAGTTACACTTTTCCTCTTAAACCTATATTAGGGAATTTTCCCTACCGCCGCACAACCGTCTATTAAGGGACCTGACCTGCTATACTTTTAATTAAATAGGTCCATTATCTTATATTATTATCATCATGGACATGCCATACATTGCCATGTACCTACATACAATACCTACCTTTAAAGCAACAGCATAGGAAATGCACAAAGCAATCAGTGAGCGACACACAACCGAACACATGCTATTATATTATTATCATTTTAGACATGCCATGCATTGCCATGTACCTACGTACAATACCTACCTTCAAGCAACAGCATAGGAAATGCACGAAGCAACCAGTGAGCGACACACAACCGAACACATGCTAATTTTATACCTCCACGGCAGCTTTACTAGAGGATGGGTAATAATATAATAGTGCAAGGCAGCAGTGGGTACATTTTTGCTGTGTGTATTTTGTTAAATAATATAAGTCACACCAGCTTTCACCATAAAACATTATGAGTAGGAGTGAATTAGACTAAGAAAATCAGTTCGCTTCCGACCGCCGGCCGTTTCGTGTGGATATACAACAAGCAATTTTTAAAGGCAAGAAATTATCATATAATTTATTTGTGTTCCTCTGGGGACAATTTTTTATTTTTATATTTGTGCTCTTTTTAAGGGCAAGTAGAATTTATTTGTGTTCCTTTGGGGACAATTTTTTTATTTTATATTTGTGCTCTTTTTGAGGGCAAGTAGAATTTATTTGTGTTCCTTCGGGGACAATTTTTTATTTATATCTGTGCTCTTTTTAAGGGCAAGTAGAATTTATTTGTGTTCCGTTGGGGACAATTTTTTATTTATCACCTGTGCTCTTTAAGGGGCAAATATTATATTTGATTGTATGCGAAGATTTGTGCTTCTTACACTCTTCTGAGGCAGAAAAGCTGTTCCGTGCCGACAAAATAAAAATTGAAATTGAGCTTCGCTGGATTGGAGACATAGTTGCTGAGCCCTGAACAACATCAAAGTTTTCGTTTGCTTTCTTTGAGCAACCCTGGACGACCGCTGAACTACCTTAGCTGGAAAACGAAAAAGAAACATCACAGTACATTGTTTCTAATGTCGACTTCACTCTGGATCGTCTCCAAACATAGGCATCGTGTGCTGTTCCTCCATATTGTGCGTTGGCACTAAAAATTTTGAAGTCTGCTCCACAAACGATTTGGACGTTAATTGAATGTCCACCTTTTCTGCAGTAGAAAACATGCTCTATTTCCTTTCTGGGAGCTGACACTTTGATATGTGTTCCATCAATCAGTCCTACTATGCCGGGAAATCCAAACATTTCGAAGAATTTTGATTTAATTGATAAAAATTCATCCCTCTTGGGAAACTGAACGTATCGGTGAGCTATTCTGTTCAGAGCAGTTGAAATCTCAGAAACACATCGACTCACCGATGTTTGAGACAATGATGACAAGGAATCTTGTCCCACACCTCTTTGAAAGCTCCCAGTAGCAAAGAATCGTAAAGCGCACAGAATCTTTATATGACAAGGAATCGCATTGCTGCGTGCATGGTTATTTAAAAATGGCTTCAGTTCATCGATTAACTCCATACATAAATGTTTCGGAAACCTATAAAGATCCACAAAGTGCTCGTCCGTAGTCATTTCGAAGGGATTTTGGACATCTCGAAGAGAACGTCGTAAAATTCTAAGTTTGTTCCTAGGAAAAAAAACTATTAATGGTTATTATTCCAGCGAAAAAGACAAAATAAATACCTTTGCCCATCACGACGTCTATTGTTGATTAAAATGTGCAATATTATTTCCGACATAATTAAATTGGAATAGTAAATATTTTATTTTACAATTTTGTGTTGAAAGATGAAAAAAAAATTCTGATGTCGACCACGAAAAAAAACATTAAATGACACACAGCTGTCAGAATCTTTCATTTAGAACACTTTAGTATTTTTTAGTACAACTGTTTATCATACACAGTTCGAGAATCGCATTAGGTGTGTTCGTGAAGTGAAGAAATGAAGAAACTCTGTGAAGACTAAAATGATAAATTTTTTTTCACTTCACAGCTTCACAGATCGAGAATTGACCCCCTGCTTAGAAGAAAGAATTTTTAATGGAATGAAGATAACGAGGATTCTTGATAAAGAATTAAGTATTTTCCAGAATCCGACCTAAACAAAGCATAAAAGTGAAGAAAAAAGTAATATTCCATCAGCTAAAGATTAACAAAGTTAATAGAATATTCAAAAAATGCTAGATAATAGTACATATAGCTCAGCAGAGTGCACTTTACTAGGCAGTTGATTTTTTTTTGTTTTTATATTGTCCTTTTTATCAAATATATTATTATAAACTATATTGTATATTTAAAATCGGCATTACGAATTGTAAGTCGAAATAACTTTAATTTTTTTTTCATTTTTTAGTTTGTTTCGGGAAAGAGGGTGGAAGTGCGGGACACTTATTTGTTTGACCCTCCCTGAATTTTGTCTGTCCATTCTTAAAATTTTAGCTTTGATTTCGAGATCAGGATAATCGGGTGAATATCGATGTCCTGCAACTTTAATTTTTTTTTTTTGGATTTCCAGTACGTTCTGAGAATCTTAAATTTCTTTTGGTAATTTTTTTCAGTAAAAAGAGAATTCGCGATATTATAAAGAAAATTCGAGATTCAAGATTTATAGTTTAATATAGTTTTGTAACCAAACAACATATTTATTATTTAATTTGTCCTAAAATCATCCTAAATAACTTATTCATACGTACATACCTACACTATTACTTAACCATTTCATACTCTTTCAAATATCTAAATTGTACTTATTTATAGCTAATACTATATGTACTTTGTTAATTCTATATTTCTGTAAGCTTTGATGACTTTAAAAAAAAAAATATTATTTATCTCATTCTATTTCTTTGTTTAAATATAGTTTACATTTTCTTGCTTTCAAATTATTAATAAGTAACAATAAGAATTTCATGTCAGATATCGAGGAAACCCACTTTGATGATTCAATTAAAGTTTTATTTGAAAATTAACGTCTTGTTGTTATTTCATGGTGGTTTGAAGAATTTTTTTAGTCAGGAGTTCCTCCAGGCAACCGAAATATATCTATTTGGAACAGGTTAGCAGAGAGTCACCAGCACAACTTGATTAGCTAGGAGTTCCTCCAGGCAGTCAAATACTTATTTGGACTACGACTACGTTTCAACAGCACGGTAGTTGTTAGTCAGGAGTTCCTCCCGACGACATTGCCGTTGCCATAAGAGCATCATACATAAATTGTTACAAATTGGCGCACCAACTACAGGGCAAGAACTACGACACCAAATAAAATGACAAGAACCAGTAAAGCCAGATCTGCGGCTGCTGCTGCTGCTAGTACTGCTGCTGCTGCTATCTCGGACGAAGAGGAAGTTCTTCAGATTTCACAACGGCAACTACAGAACCTGATGCGACGGAACATAAGTTTATAAGTTAATCCGAAGGCGAAGCAGCTGATATTTTCATCAGTAAAAAACGGGCATTAATTGCTGAGCTTCCATACACCCGATTCTCTGATGAAATCGCTCTAGATATGGTATATTCATTGCTGTTGGAAGTAATCCGCAAAGATGTAAGAAGAGAGCAATTCAAAAGCTTCGATGAATTGTTTACGCTATGTAGAGATTGGGAACAGCTTTCAATCAATATTAGGCCTCACCCTATGGAAGCACCACCACTCGCAGAGCAAAAGATAAGATGCAATCATTGCAACTATCGAGGGCATAAAACTGAAGATTGTTGGAAACTGCAACATAATAAAGCAAGAGAAGTTTAGGTAATAAGAGCGCCTCCAAAAACAGAAGAAAAACCCCAAATAGCTTGTTTTGGCTGTGGCACCATCGGATTCTATAGAAGTAATTGTCCGAATTGCAGAAAGCCACCTCCCAGCCAATCCTACAATCAACTTCAGAGTGGCGACAAAAGGAGGCATACCGACTGTACCATTTTCAGCAAAAGGTAAAGAGATGCTCGCCTATATTGACACTGGAGCCTTGACAACCATTGCAGGCAACGACTTATATATACACTTGAAAGAAACTGGGCATACGTTTCATAAGGTTAGTGCAAACGTCACGCTAGCAGACGGTGTTGATACGCAAAAAGATATGTGGTGTACAACGTGCCGAATAATAATTGGGAATCGGTCGAAAACAATAAACATAAGCGTATTGCCAGAAAGACGAAATTCCATAACTCTTTTAGGAATCGATTTTCTCGAAACAGCTGGAATCGTACTGAATTTAGCACAACGAACATGGTGCTTTATTGACAGCCCGAATGTTACATTTGAGTATTACCACCACGTCGAAAGCGAAATACAAACACCAAGAAGCGATATATCAACACCAGTCTCTTTGTTGAATTTGGAAGACTACATAATCGAACCTATTTCACCTCTTGGTAATACACCAGAACAAATATTAAATATGTCCATAGACGAAATTTCTGATGAAATCCCGACTGTGACATCTTCAGAAGGACCTGCTGGAGAGGAATTATATGACATTTTTCGCAGTGCACTTCTGCTCTGCACGTCCAAAGTCCAAAAAGCGAGAGATTTTGAAAATGTATTTTTGAAAACAAGAAGGTCAGATCCGAAAGGTCGATTTGAAACTCTTTTTAAGCCACCACACAGGATACATCTCAACAGCATTGAGCTCCGCGTTGAAGAAGGACGTCACCTGTCACAGGAACACCGCACAATGCTTGCTTCAATCTTGAAGGTACATGAGAAAATTTTCGCCTGGGAAAATGGAGTGCATGCAAAAGGAGTGGAACATTACATCGACACTGGAAACCATCCACCAACCGCATCACCCCCGTACAGAATTTCACCAACTAGGAAAGACCAGTTGAAGGCAGAAGTACAGAAGATGCTTCTTCAAGGAATAATCGAACCATGCGATTCCAAATGGGCATCACCAGTTGTTATGTTACCCAAGAAGACGGGAGACATAAGAGTTTGCGTGGATTATCGACAACTTAATGCTATAACAACGCCAGATCGATATCCCCTGCTCAGAATTGACGACCTATTGCATGACGCCAAAGCAACGTCATACATGAGCACGCTTGATTTGCAATCAGGATATTGGCAAATAGCAGTCGCTGAAGCTGATAAAAATAAAACTGCATTCATAACGCCATTCGGAACATTTCGATTCAACCGAATGAGCTTCGGACTTCGTAATGCACCAGCTACGTTCCAACGTCTTTTGGATCGAATTAAGGCTGGCTTAGGCGAAATGAATATATTTGCATATCTGGATGACATAATCATTTGTTCGCCAACTTTTAGTGACCACATAAATGTAGGAACGCAACGTCTCACTGCGCACGCACACATCTAAACACGCAGCCTGCTAAGTTCCATCTGCCTTCCTATTTTCTTTATCCTTTTATATTTTTCGTTAAGTATGTTTTTTAAAATAAAGTAGAGTTAAGTTTCAGTTGCTATTAATATCCCTAAGCGGAAGGACGTGTATTTGTGTTATATTATTGTTTAACTAATAAAGAGTTTATAAAAATAATAATTATATTGTGTCGTATTCATTTTGTTTAAAAGTGAGGTTCTACATAAATGATATTGAAAAATTATTCCGCAGACTTAATGAATACGGCCTCAAAGTCCATAGAGAGAAAAGCCGATTCTGTTGCGAAGAAATAAAATATTTAGGTCACTTACTTACAAAGAATGGCATAGAAACTGACCCAGAAAAAACTGTAGGAAAATCTACCTTACCAACACGACAGAGGTATCTGATTCATTAACGCATTCACAGTCTTCAGCAATCACAATACCGATCAACAAAAAAATTTTTACATTTTTAATATATAGGGTACACTTTAAAAATCCACAACATCATTACCAAACTTAACTAAACATACCTTACGCAACAATGAATAGCTGAGTCAAACTTAACTCAACTATGAAATCCTTTAGCAAAAAAGAGAACATCTATCGGGAGATAGGTATACTAAAATACTCCTGAAAAATCGAAATGAGATTTGAGAGCACTGGTGTACTAAAGTAAGTAGTACAAGTAGACGTCAGAATTTGGCGCGAACGGAAGAAAAAAAGGCGCAGAAGAATTACGCACTACCACCATCACCCAAACACGTACACGAAGTGGAGAAAATGGCGAGTGGAACAATACAAAGCTGGAGTACAGAAAAAATGTCTAGATCATGTAAAAGCTGGTACAATTATATATTTATTTTTCAAAGCCATAAAAATATTAAGTTTAAACAAATAGTACGAAAAGAAGTGAGGTAGTGAAATATTAAGGAAAATTTAGTCACCAAGAAAATAATATGTTTCAGTCAAATAAAATTAGAAAAGAAGTAATTACATTCAGGCAATTGAATAAAAAGATCTATCAAATAATAAACGATCATTACAGCTAATTTTTAATAGGTAAAACCATTGATTAACCCGTATCAGAAGCGTAAAACAAAATCACACTCCAAAGGCGTGAAAATAAAAACGCAAAATAACGTACCGATGTAGTTCAAGTAAAATTTAGACGAGATAGAAAGGTACAAGTAAACAACACGCAGTAAAATCAGAAATAAGATGAACCACGGATCAAGTAAAACAAATATCATCCAGGTAAAAAGTTAAATATTCATTCACAAAACGTAGTATAGTATGGTAAGGTAGCTAAAAATAGCATATTAGTTAGAAAAGTATACATTTAGTATAGCCAAGCTAAATTTAAAAGTAGAAATTGTAAAAATCTTACCAGACACTCATACTTACCAAAAACGAGTTATCCGACTATTTTTTATTTAAACACACATAAAGATTACAATAGTAGCTTGAAATACTTACCAAACTCACCACACTAGAAACTTACACCGCTTACTTCTAAAAAGACCAAAAAAATATATTCGCAAAAGTAGAAGTAAAATTAGTTACAAAAAATTTTTGCTTCATATTCGAATTTTCATACAATCAATTCTATTCAGAACGATTATTTACATTAACCAATAATATTTATTAGCTGAAAGAAAGAAAAGAGTTCATAATAAATTGTAGGCACTTTGCGCAACACACTCAATGAAAACAGTCAGAAACACACAATGAAGTGAACAGCAGTAGTAGATCAATAGTAGATTGAAATCGATAACTGCGGCCAAGTTCGGAAAAACTAAACGTCACCATCATATGGCAACAAAACAAAGTCAAATTGGAAAACGAAAAAAAGTTCTAAGAAAGTTTGCTTAATTGTAAAATTACAAAAATTACAAAGTCTTTTCATCCGTGATCGCCAGCTAAAGAAGTCTAATAAAAAGTGAGTTAAAAGAGAAATCAAAAAGTCATAGGAATTACTGTAGAAGAAGCTGAAGTTGGAGGAAAGAAAAATTAGCGAAGAAAAATTTTTGGAATTTTAAAGAACATTAAAGGAGGTAAGGGTAAAAGAATTTCATTTAATATCATTTAATATCAAGTGTAGTGTAAAACAAAACAAACAGAAAATTGTACTAAATTTCATTTTTAAACGTTTCTTTTGAATTTACGAAAATGCCTATCATAATGGTTGATACAATGGATGGAACTAAGTTCACTTGCAATGAACTGGTAACAGAAGATCCGGTAGAATATCCGGGTGATTGGTTTAAGGTGAATAAATCCAAACCAAGAATAGAAATCCCTGCATATAAGGTATCTGGACTCGTTAGCATGAGGTCAGCTATCTATAACTTCTTATTGGGTGAAAACTTACCTCCCATAATGGTGGTACAATATCTACATATGGTTTTTGAAAATATGAAAGAGGTATTGACAACAGAATGGGTAAGCTATGGACAAAAAATTCCTGCTGGAGAAGTGACGCCAAATGATTACCTATACATAACCAGAGGAGCCGAACTAGATATGCCGACCATTACAAACCCGCTCGAAATACCTGGTAATCAAAACTCTGATGTATATTTATGTACGGTTTTGATGGGATTATACAGAACAGGAAAGACTCATGAACTTCAAATGACAGCGATACAGAATAAAATTAATTCTGTGATTTCACCATTAGCACCTTCAAAGTTATCATCATTTATAGAAGACTTTTACGGCACAAAACAGAAACTTTTAGATTGTAGCTCTTTTGAAAAAATGGCTGCAATCATGGACTTATTCTTGCATCAGTTTCCAAAGAGTCCCTTCGCTTGTGTTAGAGTCGGAACTGTTATCTTGAGGTTCTTGGGATGCTCAGGATATGCCGACTTAAATCATTTGAAGAGACTTTTAGGAGTTGAATTAGTTTCAGACGCAATAGAATGGATCTTTTCTCCTGCACTTCGTAAAGAAATAAAACAAATGATTGCTGCTCGTAGTGACGAGGAGGTCGCACAGAAGCACTCCTATTATCCCTATATGATGTCACTCAGACTCTCACAAAAGAGTCCCTACTCAGCGGCAAGTAATCCTTCAGTGCATATGTTAGTTCATATGCTGGGTGTTTTAATGCAGAACACCAGGTCCTTCAACGCCGTTGCGCTTGATCCCGGCAGCATGACATCTATTGCAGTTAATGTTGGGATCGTATTTTTTGCTCATTTACACTTAGTTCAATTACGAACAATATTCCAGACTGAGGAAATGAACGAGCTCATACTAGCTAAACAGGCAAGGAAAGCCGCATCGGAGGGAAAATTAATTGTAGAGGGAATCGAATCATTGGATGTACCCCCAGTAGGGCCAGCCGCATGGTTGGGTTTCTTTTTAGATCGACACTTTGTTTTCAGCAAATATGAGATGAGCAAAATTGTTCATGCTCTTCAGAATTTAGGTGAGGCGAGAGAAGGATCTGTTGGTCGCTGGATGTTTGATAAATATACTAACTTTCTTCTTACTGAGAGATCTTTTTAATTTTATTTTACAATTAGAGTTAAGCTTTTTATACATGACGATCAGAATTATTATTGTTTATTCATCTTTATTTGAACTTATTCATTTGTAACGTTTTAACCAAATTCTAATTAAATATAAGGGTGAAGTAAATATCTACTTCTTATAAAGCCCTGACTTATTATTGTTTACTATATCGTTTTCTTTATTATTGTCTGTCAAACAATTCTGATGCGATAGTTTTTATTCGCATTTCAAGTTCATGAAAATTTTTTAAAGCAACAAAAAAAAAACCCCCCTTGTGAAATTTTAGTGAATGTGCAAAGTTATAGTGGCAATATCAAGAGCAACAATCCTCCACGAAAGGTGCTCTAAGATTTTGGAAGCAGACAACAATTTTCCAAATCCTGCACTACAAAAATTGCTAGACGAGAAATTAAGGTGCGCTTGGCGAAAATACCACGCGGTGGTAGGAACTAAGAATCGACCAAGGCGAGCATCTAAAAAGCGATCCGAATTAATACCAGCAAATACCTCAAAATCCTTTAGGAATAGCCAGGTAAACTCTTGTGATAATTTTATTTTTTGATCAAAAAGAAAAAAAAAACTTAAAGACGAACATAAAAAAATCGTCTACGTAGGTGCAAGACGTACATGAAGCACGTACGCCTCATGGTAAAAATTTTTGTCAGGTACAGTCAGAATAGGTAGAGTAGCTAATTCCAATTTTACGTAGATAGTACGCAACAATAAAAATGCTTAAAGAATATTAGAAGTTTATGGTTTTGAAAAATAAAATGTATATTTTGTATGAATTAGCTTAAATAATGACAATACATTTTTCTAATAAAATTTTTGTTCCCAAATTATAGGCAGCCTCGACGAAAAGGTGTGACATTATATACTTGGTGAACTGGAAACAAGAAAAAAAGAGGGTACATACCTACCGGTATAAAAGAGTACCTCAGCCACGTTCCGTCATCCAAGCGCAGCAATAAGCACCCCATCGAACAGCCTGTCTGGCTTTTTTATATGCATACGCATACGAAATTCATAAAAAAGCTACATCTGTAACCAACTATAAAGATAAAGCATCATATTCCAATAAGAAGGATGCTAAACACTTCAAATCGTACAGTAACATCATTTAATATCATTTAATATCAAGTGTAGTGTAAAACAAAACAAACAGAAAATTGTACTAAATTTCATTTTTAAACGTTTCTTTTGAATTTACGAAAATGCCTATCATAATGGTTGATACAATGGATGGAACTAAGTTCACTTGCAATGAACTGGTAACAGAAGATCCGGTAGAATATCCGGGTGATTGGTTTAAGGTGAATAAATCCAAACCAAGAATAGAAATCCCTGCATATAAGGTATCTGGACTCGTTAGCATGAGGTCAGCTATCTATAACTTCTTATTGGGTGAAAACTTACCTCCCATAATGGTGGTACAATATCTACATATGGTTTTTGAAAATATGAAAGAGGTATTGACAACAGAATGGGTAAGCTATGGACAAAAAATTCCTGCTGGAGAAGTGACGCCAAATGATTACCTATACATAACCAGAGGAGCCGAACTAGATATGCCGACCATTACAAACCCGCTCGAAATACCTGGTAATCAAAACTCTGATGTATATTTATGTACGGTTTTGATGGGATTATACAGAACAGGAAAGACTCATGAACTTCAAATGACAGCGATACAGAATAAAATTAATTCTGTGATTTCACCATTAGCACCTTCAAAGTTATCATCATTTATAGAAGACTTTTACGGCACAAAACAGAAACTTTTAGATTGTAGCTCTTTTGAAAAAATGGCTGCAATCATGGACTTATTCTTGCATCAGTTTCCAAAGAGTCCCTTCGCTTGTGTTAGAGTCGGAACTGTTATCTTGAGGTTCTTGGGATGCTCAGGATATGCCGACTTAAATCATTTGAAGAGACTTTTAGGAGTTGAATTAGTTTCAGACGCAATAGAATGGATCTTTTCTCCTGCACTTCGTAAAGAAATAAAACAAATGATTGCTGCTCGTAGTGACGAGGAGGTCGCACAGAAGCACTCCTATTATCCCTATATGATGTCACTCAGACTCTCACAAAAGAGTCCCTACTCAGCGGCAAGTAATCCTTCAGTGCATATGTTAGTTCATATGCTGGGTGTTTTAATGCAGAACACCAGGTCCTTCAACGCCGTTGCGCTTGATCCCGGCAGCATGACATCTATTGCAGTTAATGTTGGGATCGTATTTTTTGCTCATTTACACTTAGTTCAATTACGAACAATATTCCAGACTGAGGAAATGAACGAGCTCATACTAGCTAAACAGGCAAGGAAAGCCGCATCGGAGGGAAAATTAATTGTAGAGGGAATCGAATCATTGGATGTACCCCCAGTAGGGCCAGCCGCATGGTTGGGTTTCTTTTTAGATCGACACTTTGTTTTCAGCAAATATGAGATGAGCAAAATTGTTCATGCTCTTCAGAATTTAGGTGAGGCGAGAGAAGGATCTGTTGGTCGCTGGATGTTTGATAAATATACTAACTTTCTTCTTACTGAGAGATCTTTTTAATTTTATTTTACAATTAGAGTTAAGCTTTTTATACATGACGATCAGAATTATTATTGTTTATTCATCTTTATTTGAACTTATTCATTTGTAACGTTTTAACCAAATTCTAATTAAATATAAGGGTGAAGTAAATATCTACTTCTTATAAAGCCCTGACTTATTATTGTTTACTATATCGTTTTCTTTATTATTGTCTGTCAAACAATTCTGATGCGATAGTTTTTATTCGCATTTCAAGTTCATGAAAATTTTTTAAAGCAACAAAAAAAAAACCCCCCTTGTGAAATTTTAGTGAATGTGCAAAGTTATAGTGGCAATATCAAGAGCAACAATCCTCCACGAAAGGTGCTCTAAGATTTTGGAAGCAGACAACAATTTTCCAAATCCTGCACTACAAAAATTGCTAGACGAGAAATTAAGGTGCGCTTGGCGAAAATACCACGCGGTGGTAGGAACTAAGAATCGACCAAGGCGAGCATCTAAAAAGCGATCCGAATTAATACCAGCAAATACCTCAAAATCCTTTAGGAATAGCCAGGTAAACTCTTGTGATAATTTTATTTTTTGATCAAAAAGAAAAAAAAAACTTAAAGACGAACATAAAAAAATCGTCTACGTAGGTGCAAGACGTACATGAAGCACGTACGCCTCATGGTAAAAATTTTTGTCAGGTACAGTCAGAATAGGTAGAGTAGCTAATTCCAATTTTACGTAGATAGTACGCAACAATAAAAATGCTTAAAGAATATTAGAAGTTTATGGTTTTGAAAAATAAAATGTATATTTTGTATGAATTAGCTTAAATAATGACAATACATTTTTCTAATAAAATTTTTGTTCCCAAATTATAGGCAGCCTCGACGAAAAGGTGTGACATTATATACTTGGTGAACTGGAAACAAGAAAAAAAGAGGGTACATACCTACCGGTATAAAAGAGTACCTCAGCCACGTTCCGTCATCCAAGCGCAGCAATAAGCACCCCATCGAACAGCCTGTCTGGCTTTTTTATATGCATACGCATACGAAATTCATAAAAAAGCTACATCTGTAACCAACTATAAAGATAAAGCATCATATTCCAATAAGAAGGATGCTAAACACTTCAAATCGTACAGTAACATCATTTAATATCATTTAATATCAAGTGTAGTGTAAAACAAAACAAACAGAAAATTGTACTAAATTTCATTTTTAAACGTTTCTTTTGAATTTACGAAAATGCCTATCATAATGGTTGATACAATGGATGGAACTAAGTTCACTTGCAATGAACTGGTAACAGAAGATCCGGTAGAATATCCGGGTGATTGGTTTAAGGTGAATAAATCCAAACCAAGAATAGAAATCCCTGCATATAAGGTATCTGGACTCGTTAGCATGAGGTCAGCTATCTATAACTTCTTATTGGGTGAAAACTTACCTCCCATAATGGTGGTACAATATCTACATATGGTTTTTGAAAATATGAAAGAGGTATTGACAACAGAATGGGTAAGCTATGGACAAAAAATTCCTGCTGGAGAAGTGACGCCAAATGATTACCTATACATAACCAGAGGAGCCGAACTAGATATGCCGACCATTACAAACCCGCTCGAAATACCTGATAATCAAAACTCTGATGTATATTTATGTACGGTTTTGATGGGATTATACAGAACAGGAAAGACTCATGAACTTCAAATGACAGCGATACAGAATAAAATTAATTCTGTGATTTCACCATTAGCACCTTCAAAGTTATCATCATCTATAGAAGACTTTTACGGCACAAAACAGAAACTTTTAGATTGTAGCTCTTTTGAAAAAATGGCTGCAATCATGGACTTATTCTTGCATCAGTTTCCAAAGAGTCCCTTCGCTTGTGTTAGAGTCGGAACTGTTATCTTGAGGTTCTTGGGATGCTCAGGATATGCCGACTTAAATCATTTGAAGAGACTTTTAGGAGTTGAATTAGTTTCAGACGCAATAGAATGGATCTTTTCTCCTGCACTTCGTAAAGAAATAAAACAAATGATTGCTGCTCGTAGTGACGAGGAGGTCGCACAGAAGCACTCCTATTATCCCTATATGATGTCACTCAGACTCTCACAAAAGAGTCCCTACTCAGCGGCAAGTAATCCTTTAGTGCATATGTTAGTTCATATGCTGGGTGTTTTAATGCAGAACACCAGGTCCTTCAACGCCGTTGCGCTTGATCCCGGCAGCATGACATCTATTGCAGTTAATGTTGGGATCGTATTTTTTGCTCATTTACACTTAGTTCAATTACGAACAATATTCCAGACTGAGGAAATGAACGAGCTCATACTAGCTAAACAGGCAAGGAAAGCCGCATCGGAGGGAAAATTAATTGTAGAGGGAATCGAATCATTGGATGTACCCCCAGTAGGGCCAGCCGCATGGTTGGGTTTCTTTTTAGATCGACACTTTGTTTTCAGCAAATATGAGATGAGCAAAATTGTTCATGCTCTTCAGAATTTAGGTGAGGCGAGAGAAGGATCTGTTGGTCGCTGGATGTTTGATAAATATACTAACTTTCTTCTTACTGAGAGATCTTTTTAATTTTATTTTACAATTAGAGTTAAGCTTTTTATACATGACGATCAGAATTATTATTGTTTATTCATCTTTATTTGAACTTATTCATTTGTAACGTTTTAACCAAATTCTAATTAAATATAAGGGTGAAGTAAATATCTACTTCTTATAAAGCCCTGACTTATTATTGTTTACTATATCGTTTTCTTTATTATTGTCTGTCAAACAATTCTGATGCGATAGTTTTTATTCGCATTTCAAGTTCATGAAAATTTTTTAAAGCAACAAAAAAAAAACCCCCCTTGTGAAATTTTAGTGAATGTGCAAAGTTATAGTGGCAATATCAAGAGCAACAATCCTCCACGAAAGGTGCTCTAAGATTTTGGAAGCAGACAACAATTTTCCAAATCCTGCACTACAAAAATTGCTAGACGAGAAATTAAGGTGCGCTTGGCGAAAATACCACGCGGTGGTAGGAACTAAGAATCGACCAAGGCGAGCATCTAAAAAGCGATCCGAATTAATACCAGCAAATACCTCAAAATCCTTTAGGAATAGCCAGGTAAACTCTTGTGATAATTTTATTTTTTGATCAAAAAGAAAAAAAAAACTTAAAGACGAACATAAAAAAATCGTCTACGTAGGTGCAAGACGTACATGAAGCACGTACGCCTCATGGTAAAAATTTTTGTCAGGTACAGTCAGAATAGGTAGAGTAGCTAATTCCAATTTTACGTAGATAGTACGCAACAATAAAAATGCTTAAAGAATATTAGAAGTTTATGGTTTTGAAAAATAAAATGTATATTTTGTATGAATTAGCTTAAATAATGACAATACATTTTTCTAATAAAATTTTTGTTCCCAAATTATAGGCAGCCTCGACGAAAAGGTGTGACATTATATACTTGGTGAACTGGAAACAAGAAAAAAAGAGGGTACATACCTACCGGTATAAAAGAGTACCTCAGCCACGTTCCGTCATCCAAGCGCAGCAATAAGCACCCCATCGAACAGCCTGTCTGGCTTTTTTATATGCATACGCATACGAAATTCATAAAAAAGCTACATCTGTAACCAACTATAAAGATAAAGCATCATATTCCAATAAGAAGGATGCTAAACACTTCAAATCGTACAGTAACATCATTTAATATCATTTAATATCAAGTGTAGTGTAAAACAAAACAAACAGAAAATTGTACTAAATTTCATTTTTAAACGTTTCTTTTGAATTTACGAAAATGCCTATCATAATGGTTGATACAATGGATGGAACTAAGTTCACTTGCAATGAACTGGTAACAGAAGATCCGGTAGAATATCCGGGTGATTGGTTTAAGGTGAATAAATCCAAACCAAGAATAGAAATCCCTGCATATAAGGTATCTGGACTCGTTAGCATGAGGTCAGCTATCTATAACTTCTTATTGGGTGAAAACTTACCTCCCATAATGGTGGTACAATATCTACATATGGTTTTTGAAAATATGAAAGAGGTATTGACAACAGAATGGGTAAGCTATGGACAAAAAATTCCTGCTGGAGAAGTGACGCCAAATGATTACCTATACATAACCAGAGGAGCCGAACTAGATATGCCGACCATTACAAACCCGCTCGAAATACCTGATAATCAAAACTCTGATGTATATTTATGTACGGTTTTGATGGGATTATACAGAACAGGAAAGACTCATGAACTTCAAATGACAGCGATACAGAATAAAATTAATTCTGTGATTTCACCATTAGCACCTTCAAAGTTATCATCATCTATAGAAGACTTTTACGGCACAAAACAGAAACTTTTAGATTGTAGCTCTTTTGAAAAAATGGCTGCAATCATGGACTTATTCTTGCATCAGTTTCCAAAGAGTCCCTTCGCTTGTGTTAGAGTCGGAACTGTTATCTTGAGGTTCTTGGGATGCTCAGGATATGCCGACTTAAATCATTTGAAGAGACTTTTAGGAGTTGAATTAGTTTCAGACGCAATAGAATGGATCTTTTCTCCTGCACTTCGTAAAGAAATAAAACAAATGATTGCTGCTCGTAGTGACGAGGAGGTCGCACAGAAGCACTCCTATTATCCCTATATGATGTCACTCAGACTCTCACAAAAGAGTCCCTACTCAGCGGCAAGTAATCCTTTAGTGCATATGTTAGTTCATATGCTGGGTGTTTTAATGCAGAACACCAGGTCCTTCAACGCCGTTGCGCTTGATCCCGGCAGCATGACATCTATTGCAGTTAATGTTGGGATCATATTTTTTGCTCATTTACACTTAGTTCAATTACGAACAATATTCCAGACTGAGGAAATGAACGAGCTCATACTAGCTAAACAGGCAAGGAAAGCCGCATCGGAGGGAAAATTAATTGTAGAGGGAATCGAATCATTGGATGTACCCCCAGTAGGGCCAGCCGCATGGTTGGGTTTCTTTTTAGATCGACACTTTGTTTTCAGCAAATATGAGATGAGCAAAATTGTTCATGCTCTTCAGAATTTAGGTGAGGCGAGAGAAGGATCTGTTGGTCGCTGGATGTTTGATAAATATACTAACTTTCTTCTTACTGAGAGATCTTTTTAATTTTATTTTACAATTAGAGTTAAGCTTTTTATACATGACGATCAGAATTATTATTGTTTATTCATCTTTATTTGAACTTATTCATTTGTAACGTTTTAACCAAATTCTAATTAAATATAAGGGTGAAGTAAATATCTACTTCTTATAAAGCCCTGACTTATTATTGTTTACTATATCGTTTTCTTTATTATTGTCTGTCAAACAATTCTGATGCGATAGTTTTTATTCGCATTTCAAGTTCATGAAAATTTTTTAAAGCAACAAAAAAAAAAAACCCCTTGTGAAATTTTAGTGAATGTGCAAAGTTATAGTGGCAATAGCAAGAGCAACAATCCTCCACGAAAGGTGCTCTAAGATTTTGGAAGCATACAACAATTTTCCAAATCCTGCACTACAAAAATTGCTAGACGAGAAATTAAGGTGCGCTTGGCGAAAATACCACGCGGTGGTAGGAACTAAGAATCGACCAAGGCGAGCATCTAAAAAGCGATCCGAATTAATACCAGCAAATACCTCAAAATCCTTTAGGTACAGTCAGAATAGGTAGAGTAGCTAATTCCAATTTTACGTAGATAGTACGCAACAATAAAAATGCTTAAAGAATATTAGAAGTTTATGGTTTTGAAAAATAAAATGTATATTTTGTATGAATTAGCTTAAATAATGACAATACATTTTTCTAATAAAATTTTTGTTCCCAAATTATAGGCAGCCTCGACGAAAAGGTGTGACATTATATACTTGGTGAACTGGAAACAAGAAAAAAAGAGGGTACATACCTACCGGTATAAAAGAGTACCTCAGCCACGTTCCGTCATCCAAGCGCAGCAATAAGCACCCCATCGAACAGCCTGTCTGGCTTTTTTATATGCATACGCATACGAAATTCATAAAAAAGCTACATCTGTAACCAACTATAAAGATAAAGCATCATATTCCAATAAGAAGGATGCTAAACACTTCAAATCGTACAGTAACATCATTTAATATCATTTAATATCAAGTGTAGTGTAAAACAAAACAAACAGAAAATTGTACTAAATTTCATTTTTAAACGTTTCTTTTGAATTTACGAAAATGCCTATCATAATGGTTGATACAATGGATGGAACTAAGTTCACTTGCAATGAACTGGTAACAGAAGATCCGGTAGAATATCCGGGTGATTGGTTTAAGGTGAATAAATCCAAACCAAGAATAGAAATCCCTGCATATAAGGTATCTGGACTCGTTAGCATGAGGTCAGCTATCTATAACTTCTTATTGGGTGAAAACTTACCTCCCATAATGGTGGTACAATATCTACATATGGTTTTTGAAAATATGAAAGAGGTATTGACAACAGAATGGGTAAGCTATGGACAAAAAATTCCTGCTGGAGAAGTGACGCCAAATGATTACCTATACATAACCAGAGGAGCCGAACTAGATATGCCGACCATTACAAACCCGCTCGAAATACCTGATAATCAAAACTCTGATGTATATTTATGTACGGTTTTGATGGGATTATACAGAACAGGAAAGACTCATGAACTTGAAATGACAGCGATACAGAATAAAATTAATTCTGTGATTTCACCATTAGCACCTTCAAAGTTATCATCATCTATAGAAGACTTTTACGGCACAAAACAGAAACTTTTAGATTGTAGCTCTTTTGAAAAAATGGCTGCAATCATGGACTTATTCTTGCATCAGTTTCCAAAGAGTCCCTTCGCTTGTGTTAGAGTCGGAACTGTTATCTTGAGGTTCTTGGGATGCTCAGGATATGCCGACTTAAATCATTTGAAGAGACTTTTAGGAGTTGAATTAGTTTCAGACGCAATAGAATGGATCTTTTCTCCTGCACTTCGTAAAGAAATAAAACAAATGATTGCTGCTCGTAGTGACGAGGAGGTCGCACAGAAGCACTCCTATTATCCCTATATGATGTCACTCAGACTCTCACAAAAGAGTCCCTACTCAGCGGCAAGTAATCCTTTAGTGCATATGTTAGTTCATATGCTGGGTGTTTTAATGCAGAACACCAGGTCCTTCAACGCCGTTGCGCTTGATCCCGGCAGCATGACATCTATTGCAGTTAATGTTGGGATCATATTTTTTGCTCATTTACACTTAGTTCAATTACGAACAATATTCCAGACTGAGGAAATGAACGAGCTCATACTAGCTAAACAGGCAAGGAAAGCCGCATCGGAGGGAAAATTAATTGTAGAGGGAATCGAATCATTGGATGTACCCCCAGTAGGGCCAGCCGCATGGTTGGGTTTCTTTTTAGATCGACACTTTGTTTTCAGCAAATATGAGATGAGCAAAATTGTTCATGCTCTTCAGAATTTAGGTGAGGCGAGAGAAGGATCTGTTGGTCGCTGGATGTTTGATAAATATACTAACTTTCTTCTTACTGAGAGATCTTTTTAATTTTATTTTACAATTAGAGTTAAGCTTTTTATACATGACGATCAGAATTATTATTGTTTATTCATCTTTATTTGAACTTATTCATTTGTAACGTTTTAACCAAATTCTAATTAAATATAAGGGTGAAGTAAATATCTACTTCTTATAAAGCCCTGACTTATTATTGTTTACTATATCGTTTTCTTTAT
The DNA here is from genome assembly GCA_951217065.1 of Baccha elongata. NCBI lineage: Eukaryota > Metazoa > Arthropoda > Insecta > Diptera > Syrphidae > Baccha > Baccha elongata. The sequence continues at coordinate 16,893,754 of OX578273.1, read as the reverse complement.
TATTGTCTGTCAAACAATTCTGATGCGATAGTTTTTATTCGCATTTCAAGTTCATGAAAATTTTTTAAAGCAACAAAAAAAAAAAACCCCTTGTGAAATTTTAGTGAATGTGCAAAGTTATAGTGGCAATAGCAAGAGCAACAATCCTCCACGAAAGGTGCTCTAAGATTTTGGAAGCAGACAACAATTTTCCAAATCCTGCACTACAAAAATTGCTAGACGAGAAATTAAGGTGCGCTTGGCGAAAATACCACGCGAGCATCTAAAAAGCGATCCGAATTAATACCAGCAAATACCTCAAAATCCTTTAGGAATAGCCAGGTAAACTCTTGTGATAATTTTATTTTTTGATCAAAAAGAAAAAAAAAACTTAAAGACGAACATAAAAAAATCGTCTACGTAGGTGCAAGACGTACATGAAGCACGTACGCCTCATGGTAAAAATTTTTGTCAGGTACAGTCAGAATAGGTAGAGTAGCTAATTCCAATTTTACGTAGATAGTACGCAACAATAAAAATGCTTAAAGAATATTAGAAGTTTATGGTTTTGAAAAATAAAATGTATATTTTGTATGAATTAGCTTAAATAATGACAATACATTTTTCTAATAAAATTTTTGTTCCCAAATTATAGGCAGCCTCGACGAAAAGGTGTGACATTATATACTTGGTGAACTGGAAACAAGAAAAAAAGAGGGTACATACCTACCGGTATAAAAGAGTACCTCAGCCACGTTCCGTCATCCAAGCGCAGCAATAAGCACCCCATCGAACAGCCTGTCTGGCTTTTTTATATGCATACGCATACGAAATTCATAAAAAAGCTACATCTATAACCAACTATAAAGATAAAGCATCATATTCTAATAAGAAGGATGCTAAACACTTCAAATCGTACAGTAACATCATTCCGTTGGAACTGGTTTCAACGGTGGAATATCCAGCTATGCGGCTAGCTGTGAATTACATCGAGGGACTCAGTTATTTAACGGCGTCACGCAACAAAAAAAGCAACTGAAGGAACAAACACCTACAATAAAGCAGCCAATTTAAGTAAAACCATCCATATATTTATACAATTATACATGGAATTGAGGTATGGTACTTTTTTTTACGATTAATATACTTATTATATACAAATATATGCCTGCCTCTTAAAAATTAATAAAGAAAACCAAAGGGAACAAAAATTTTTGTCATCCCTATAATTATTCAAGTGCCAATCAATTTTAAAAACTTCTTGTATCCTTAAAAATTTTACATACCTATGCAAATATAGAGGTATAAACGTAACCAAAAATGTGTGTCCTATAAAACTTTTAAAATTATAAAAAGAAAAACGAAACATATTGATACATACGATTTATAAATTGTTTCATATTGCATAAAATGCAAATTTTTTCTTCATGTCTACATAATCGTGTACTAATAAAATCAAGTAAAGTAAATATAGAAATAATATAACGTCATAAAGAGACATACTGATGAAAATAAAACGTAAATATCTATTAAATGGTAAAAATATTCGCTCAATGATAAAAATATTAATTTTCGTGAAATTAACTATGAGCAACTATACCTACCAGTGAGGGTAATCAATATTCATTACAAAGAGAACTTTATCTTTATTAAAATACGATTCGGTCCTCAAGTTAATAGTAAAGAAATACACTTATTAAATTCGTATTGTTTCGAGAATTTTTCACGCGGTCATAGACATTTTCATTAAAGAATATATAGACAACTTAGTACGATTCGGAAAAATAAATAATTTTTTTATTTCTATCGTTTTGTGTATTCGTCATAATACAACTCTGTGAATTCTTCTATTCAAATAATAAGGTGAAGTTGATAAAGCGATCCTTATCTGAAATTAATCAATTTTGTGAACTTAGTGAAATTCGTGCAAATGTAAGTAAAGGCTTTTATGCTTAACAATCTGTTGCTTACCTACGTTTAGACAAATTTCACACATTTAATTCGTTTGTTTTGCGGAAATTAAAGCAAAGTTAGAAATAACAATACAATTGTTGCGGTTGGAGTACAAAAGTGAGCTCGGATTACCTACTAGTCCTAATCCCTATGAAAAGGACAAAGATATAATCCTAGGTCAATCTTGTAACTTATTTATTTGCATACCTATTATATGAGAAGAAGAATTTCACCACATCGTGTTTCATTTCAATTTAAATTTTTCTTCGTGTTCTATTGTACGTCACGGTTGTTACAAAAAGATAATTTAGCCATCGGTAATACATCTACAGTGAGAATATCTACTTTATATTCTCTACATACGTAAATGAAAGATAGTCAAATACGAGTTTTTGACCATTTTTGTCAACACTTGTGTTCACTACCTGGAACAAAGAAAATTTTTCTTATTTTTTTTTGTAAATTGATTTAAGCCATTACCTGTAATTAATAACCCTGTTCATAGGTTACGTCTTAGATAAAGTGCACTTTCTCTGACTTCGAACCTTTTTAGAATTTTTTTTAGCATTCTTACCATATTACAACTATATTGAATTTATATTAAAAACATATTAAACCTATATTGAACATAATATATATTGATAATTTTTGATTGATTTGTAAATAACCAAAGTTTCCAACTTTCTGGACTTTGTGTAGAATTTATATTTTTCTTTCGTTTCTGGGAAAGGGGCTTGTGATTACTCGGCGCCAAGCGTCTGATTCTTTCTATAAGTGACTTTTGATGCTTAAGGAAGTAATCTGTTTGGATTCACTTCTTCATTTTGTTTGATAATCTCTCGAGTTAAAACCTTTATATTCTTGTACGCGTTAATTATTAAATTAATGATCTCTGATCATCGGTCCGGAACTTAATTCGTTTGAATTTAAGGCAAATCAATGCGTCTTCCTTAACTGGCTTGGAATAGTATCCACAGCAGAGTTAAGTAGCCGACATAAAAATTCAAGAGAAAATAAGTTCATTTATTTCGTTGTTGTTTTTGCGCAGTAAAGTAACTAAAGAAAATATTTACCGAAATATTTTCCCAAGGCGTGAATCGAGGGGAAGAGAAATCTTTCGACTTCAAATCATTTTCTTTGACCTGAACAAGGTCAGTTTTTTTTTTATTTTCAATTGATGTTATTTTTAGATTTTTCGATAAAGACAAATCCGTCTTTTACTATAATCGAATAATTACAGTAGGGGTTCTCTTTGTCGATTATTTTGATAATAAATTTTTCTTTGAGCAATTAATTAATTTTTTTTTAATTAATTAAATTGAAAATTTTAGATATGTAAATTTTTAATTAAAGATTAAAATTGAGAGTACAGTAAAGAATTTTTATAATAAAGATTAAAGTTACATTTATTTTTGGATAAAGTAAATTTGAATGAATAAGTCTTTAGTAGATTTTCATACATTTTATACTTAAGAGCTTAATAATTTTTCTAAGATTGTTAGATTTAAGTTTATAAAATAAAATTGTTTAGGATATGGATTTTGAAATCTTATGCTTTTCTTTATTGAGTCAAATTGGATTTTCTGCTTTTTGAACATAAGATCAATTGGTAATCTTCTGGGAAGATTTTCTTTTATGTTTGAAGATTTACAGAGTAGGATGGAGATGTGAGAATCTTATGGAGATGGAGTCGTGGCTGGGATCAACCGCATGGTAACCGAAGTTATTCTTTGACTTTATACTACAACAACAACATCACCATGAGTAAGAACAATCATGTGTAATTATGGACATCTGTCTTTATGAATAGATAATTTAACCACATGTACCTTTCTTTTTGAGGGATGTACCTATATAAAATTCTCGTCAAAGGTATATCGATAGGGAAGTGATGGGAGGAAACTAGCCTTTTCTTTTATAGCTTTTGGTTTTTCAACATAAACACGCGTCGTTTCATTCCATGGCACATCGTATTGTCAATCTTCCACTATCTATAGTAAATTTTAAAAAAGAATATGAGTACATACTTGATGTAGCTAGTTTAAATGGTTATTCCAAGACTCTTGTGGATTCCATTATAAAAAAGCATTCAATGAAAGTGTACCAAAATAAAAAATCAACTTTGTTTAAGCAAAATTGTTTGGATTTCACGAATGAAATGAAAAGAGAAGTCTTTAATTATGTCCCAGAAATAATGAACAAATTTAAAAACCGTTTAAATCAACATAACATTTCACCAGTGTTCTCTAATAGCCAAAAACTAAAAAACATTTTTGCATCTACAAAAGATAAAGTTGACCAAGAACGAAAATCGGGAATTTACGCTATTGAATGTGGAGTTTGCAAACGACGTTACATTGGACAAACAAAAAGAAACTTGAATGTAAGATTTAAAGAACATTGCAATTGCATCAAAAAGAAAAAACTAAAACAATCGGCTTTTGCCGATCATGTAATTGCGGAAGGTCATGTTTCTGATGAGAAAGAGCACATCATAACATTAATAAAAAATGTAAACAACTTTAATAGACTTGATGCTTATGAAAGCTATTTCATCGAAAAAGAAAACAACAATTTGAATGTGGATGGAGGAGACATTCAATCACCTTTGTTCTCTCTTGTATAGTTGTTTACTTACAAAAAATCTAACTGTTTCTTCTTCGCTCTGGATTTACCAAAACTAATAATTGTTTGTGTCAATTGAGTTAGTGCTGATGATGAGCGCCACCGAAGCGTTCGAAATGCATTCACGTGTAAGTCGTTTATAATTAATGTTTAATTTTTTTTTTTTTTCGTTAATTTGACTTAATTGTTTGTGTGAAACAATAAGGTGTTTTTTTGTAATTTTTGTTCGCAAAGTTATATGTTTCCACGAAGTTCAGATATAATGTCGGTTTTGACGAAAATGTTTGAGGTGAAACAATCTTTTTGAGGGTTAGTGACCTTCAATACCGGGGAATGTTTTCACTCTTCTTTTTCTCTGATCGACAGAACCCCACTTTTTATGATTTTTGGATCCAGGGTTGGACTTCCAAGCTACTGAAGAAATGAAGATAATATAAATACGAGATTTCAGTCCATTGAATGGCTTTTAGATGTTGAGTGCGATCCGAGCGATTTATGTGTCTTTTCTTCTCTTTTGACATCTGGACAGGCACCTAGACATGGAACCATCTGTTGTGACCCGCAGTCCCAACCAACCTCAATCCCATACAAAACCTCTTTTTGTATACATTCCATATAATCCATACGCGCATGAAACCACCCAGAAACCAGAAACACCTTGACCATGAATAATAATCCATAATCGTCATAATTATGTAAACGAAACAAATACTAATTATAGAACATTGGTTTGCCTACACAACGTAAACAAAACAATGCGCTTCTTCAAAGTGCATTGTGTAATGTGACACCTTCCAACTGCAAACTGCGATCGATTATGACACACACCGAAGTACTTGAGTGGGTCACCATACGATCAACAGAATTAATGCATTGAAGACACATTGTTTATGTTGCTATGACAAGTGGAATTTGGTATATTATGAATATTATGAAATATAGATCATGATGTGTGGCCTGGTTATGGTAAACAAAACGCATTGTTAAGTGACATAGTTCTTACTATGTCAAATGACATATGGATTGTAGGGCATGGTGTTAAGAGGGAGGATATATTCTAAAATGTATAAAAGAGGAACCAAATGCGACGAAGGCCGGAGTTGATCTGACAGAGTGTAGAGTAAAGGTTGCAGCCATAAGCATTGAGACAGCGGGCCTTTTACTCTAAATAAAAAATATCATTTAAACCAAAACACTTTGTTTTATTTCAAAGACAACTCTCCGTCGTCTGCTCTTCCATAAAGAAGCACGGCAGAAGCGTAACATTGGTGGCAGCGGTGGGATTACCTTTAAAATAATTACCTTTAAAAAGTGATCTCCTACCAAGACAGAAGACCGATCTTCTGAGGCGTGCTGGGGCTACACACCAGCAAAAAGTTAAAGTAAAAAGTGAAAAAAAAAAATAATAATAAAGAAAAAAAAAAAGAAGTGAAAGTAAAAGAAAAAAAAAATAATAAATAATTTTTCCTGTGAAGTGTTAGAAGTCCTACAAGAGTAAGACCTTGCTAGCTGTAGAGCTTAAGCATTTGGCAGACAGTAGGCAGTGAAATTAAAAGACCAGGTGGACAATACCAACTCTAGAGCGTGAAGCTTGCCTGGCATCACCAAAATCAGCAACAACAATTGGAGCAACAATATCAACAACAATGTCAACAACAAAACTAACAGAAGTAAGCTTTATTTAAACTTATATATATATAAAACAAAAAAAAATAAAACAAAAAAAAAAGAAAAAAAAAAAAAATTTTTTTATTTTTTCTTATATACATATACAATACATACACAAAATTTTTATACAAATATCAATATATATAATATCACTTGGACAATTTAAAAAATTTTTTTTTTTTGCTCTTACCATTCCCTTGCTTTTTGAGTAGGAACGCCTACATTCGATTGTTTTTTATTTTTTTATTCTGTTTAATTATTTGCCAAAATTACTACGCGTAATCAATCTCAAAAGGTTTCGTTATTTAAGGAATTACCTTTTCATTCGCATATAGAAGTAAAAATGACTACCACAGAGTATAAAGTCAGTTTAAACGATATAATCGCGATAGTACCGGTATTTAACGGGAAACCGGGAGATTTACCCAAGTTTTTAGCATGCGGAGACATTTTGTTCAAATCCGTTAAAACGGAAGCTGAGCATAAAATGTTCTTGAGTATAGTCAAGACTAGGCTCGAAGGTCCCGCTTTTGAACTTATCCAATTTAAAACTATAGAAAAGTGGGACGATTTACAGTCAACTCTTAAGAAGGAATATACGGTAGTTAAGTCAAGATCTTCTGCACAGAACGAGCTTCTGGCTGCTCGCCAACGAATGAAAGAATCCATAAAAGAGTTTGGCGACCGCATAAGCCAACTCCTAAATTCATTGAACTCCGCAACTTATTCCAGCTCCACGGAAGAGGCCGTTAGGAATTTTCTTTTTAAAGAAAATGACAAACTGGCTATCCAAACTTTCGAGGATGGCATAAGAAACCAAAACTTAAGGTTTATGGTTCAAGCGCATGGCGAAACAGATTTGAAAAAATCCATTGCTTATGCAGAAGAGCACTCTAATCGTTTAGAGCGAGTAGGACCTTCTACCAGTTCCAACCACACTCATCAATATTCAAATTATACACCTTCGACACGCCCCACTTGCCAATTCTGTAAAAAGATTGGTCACTCTAGTGAAAATTGTTTCACTAATCCAAATAGGAAAAACAGTTCACCAAACCCTATTCACATAAAGAAAGAGGTGCAGCGTCTCACCTGTGGTTATTGTAAAAAACCCAACCATCGAGAAGTTGACTGCAGACTTAAACGGTCAGAGGCTAACTCAAATCCACAAAACCCATTTAGGGATAACTCCCACAATAGATCTAATCAAAATTCAACGAATGTCCGGCAATACAATGTTAGGCCAGGACATACGAATTGGAGTTCTGGTGAAGATTTTTACCCCCAAAATTCGGGAAACGCATATGTTCGGGAGGAAGAGATGGGTCATCCATCCCGGATAAATCAGAATGCCGACCCGCAACAATAAAAACAAAAAGCATAACAGTTACGCTTTGCCCAGAATTCAACGAACCTGTCATACGAATTCAGTTTCAGCCCTCTGACAAGAAATATTCCACATTCCTAGTCGACACAGGAGCTGAAATCAGTTTGTTTAAATACAAACCAAAGGCAAACGCGAACCTGAACAATACCTGCTCTCTACCTCTATCAACAATTTCAGGTGATTCAATCTTCACCCTTGGAGAGATAACTGGTAAAATAATAATTAACGAGATAGAAAATCTCTCACTTAAACACCCTTTCCATGTTCTTACGGAAAGAATCAACTTATCTTACGATGGTATATTAGGAAATGATTTCCTTAAGAAATATAAATGTAAGGTGAATTACAAACAAAGAGTTCTACAAATCAACGAGATGAGTTTAAGTGTCGACTCTGTAGCCGAAAAAGGTATCCAAAAAGCTACCCCTCTCGAGGTGGTGTCTACGGGCTATGATTTGGTTTCAAAAGGGGATGTAAAGGCAGAGGAGAACAATTTTGTTTCGCACTCCAAAGCTTCCATCAACCTAGATTCCAATAAGCAAAAATTGGATGCTGATTTAAGCAGCAGAGAAGCATCACCATCTCCAATAAGAGAAGAAAATTTAAGTAAGACTTTAGCAAACGACAGCCAAAAGAGCAAGGAAACTAAAGCAGCTAAGAATAAAAATAAGACTTTAGAAAACGACAGCCAAAAGAGCAAGGAAACTAAAGCAATTATTCATAAAGAAGTAGCAATCCATAAGACTACATCAAAAAATTATTCCAATTTCTATATAACTCTTAAACCTAGAAGTCATCAAATGGTTGAAATTCCATTCGACATAGGTAATAACGAAATTAAAGATATCGTTATAGAAAAAAAAGAAATCTGTCCAGGAGTATATGTAGGCGAGTCAATAGTAAGACCTACAAAGAACAAAATCAAGGTTCTTACCATGAATACTCTGGAAACAAAAAAAGTAATAAAAATCAACAACCTAAATCTAAATTATGAAAACCTTGATCAATACGATGAGTCTGATACAAGAGATTTTAATAACAAAATCGAAAAACGATTGGAAAAGTTAGAATCCATGTTGGTATTAGACCATTGCAATAAAGAGGAAAAAGAATCCATTTTAAAAATTTGTAGGGAATATAACGATCTTTTCTACCTTGAGGGAGATCACCTCACCCATACGGATTCAATGACACACAAGATTGTCACTGACGAATTCAAACCTCCTCTCTATACCAAACCTTATCGACTTCCAGAAAGCCAAAAGGAAGAAATTCATAAACAGGTACAAGAAATGTTGGATGACGACATTGTCCGCCCAAGCTCGAGTCCCTGGAATTCACCCTTGCTACTCGTTCCAAAAAAGGCTGGAAGTGATGGAAGCAAACGTTGGAGGGTGGTTGTAGATTTCAGGAAACTGAATGACCTAACCGTGGGTGATGCTTATCCATTGCCAAATATAAGCGACATCTTCGATCAATTAGGAAGATCAAAATATTTCAGCACTTTAGATTTGGCTAAAGGATTTCATCAAATTCTAATGGACGAGAAAGATCGATGCAAGACCGCATTTAGCACTCCCTTTGGTCATTACGAGTATAATCGAATGCCATTTGGTTTGAAAAATGCTCCTGCTACCTTTCAACGTCTCATGAATAACGTTTTAACTGGGTTGCAAGGTTTTGACTGTTTTGTTTACATGGATGATATAGTACTTTATGGATATGATCTTAAAGATCATAACTCCAAATTAAGAAAAGTTTTTAACCAAATAAGTATGCACAAGCTTAAACTTCAGCCTGAAAAGTGCCATTTTCTGAAGCATGAACTGTTGTATCTAGGACACCTTATTTCTGAAGAGGGACTAAAACCTGATCCAGAAAAAATTAAAGCAGTCAAAACATACCCCACACCTAAAAATGTTAAAGGCATAAAATCATTTCTTGGTTTTGTAGGATACTATAGGAAATTCATCGAAAACTTTTCCACTATAGCAAAACCTCTAACTAAGTTGTTAAAGAAAAACTGTTTTTTTAAATGGGATGCCTTCTGCGATGAAGCCTTTAGAATTCTAAAAAATAAATTGATAAATCCTCCAATTTTAATTTACCCTAACTTTAAGGAGAAATTTATTGTAACCACAGATGCTAGTGATGTCGGGATAGGAGCCATTTTGTCGCAAGGTGAGATCGGACAAGACAAACCGATTTGTTTTGCAAGTAGGACGTTGAATGAGGCAGAAGTCAGATACAATACAACTGAAAAAGAATTACTCGCAATTGTCTATGGCATAACACAATTTCGCCCCTACCTTTACGGTAATCTTTTTATAATATGTACCGACCACAAACCTTTACAATGGTTATTTGCACGAACAGATCCTATGTCCAGACTAGCAAGATGGAAAATTCTATTATCTGAATACGAGTATCTAATTAAACATAAACCGGGTAAAATAAATTTAAACGCAGATGCCTTAAGCAGAAACATAGGTTCACAAGAAAATGGAGAAAATACAATAATGGTTGTAACTCGAGGTCAAAAGCAAAAACTGAACGAAGACAATACTCTAAGTAATACAGTCGCTATTAATGACTCGAGACCCAAATACAACGTTATTGAAAAATTTCAATCCATTTATACAAACAAACATTCAAGCCTAAAAATTATAATTTTACCACTGATTGACTCAACAGATGAGCAAACTTTAATTAAGAAAATAGATAATTTTTCAAAACCCGCCATAGGCAAAATTCAAATTTACGATTCTATAATTGTTATAACATTACCCATACCATTCCGAACGGAAAAAGATGAAGAGACTGCTGAAAAAAGTCTTCAATTGATTAAAAAGCAAGTCAATATGGGAAACAATATTTCTGTGTCATTACCTATCCCAGATAATCAAGTCAAACATATATTCAAAAACATATTGAGTAAAGTTTTCGGGGATATGACATTAGATGTGTATTTACACATCGATGAAAGAATAACGCTAGACGATTCAGAAACTATAGCTAAAATTCTATCCGAGTACCATGATTCCCCTTTCGGAGGACATCAAGGTGTTGGAAGAATGTATAACCGGCTAAAGTCAAAATATTTCTGGCCCAATATGAGAACAGATGTACAAAATCATGTCAACAAATGTACATCATGTCAACGGAATAAAAGTAGGAAAAATCCACCAGTTCCAATGAGAATAACTACTACTAGTGTTAGACCATTTGAAAGAGTCGCCCTAGACATAGTAGGACCTCTCCCCGTGAGCTACAATGGAAACAAATACCTACTTACATTCCAGGATGATTTGACAAAATTCTCAGAAGCGATGCCAATACAAAATGCCGAAGCCGCGACTGTAGCTAGAACATTTGTAGAAATCTTAATCTGTCGCCACGGAATTCCCCATTCTATCTTAACAGATCAAGGAACAAATTTCCTGAGTGATCTTTTCAAAGAAATGTGTAGTGTCATGAAAATAAAAAAATTGAATACAACGCCTTACCATCCTCAAACAAATGGAGCGTTGGAGCGAAGTCACAGGACATTAGCAGAATACTTAAGGCACTATGTAAACAAAGATCCTTTATCATGGGATACTTGGATCCCTTACTCTATGTTTGTATATAATACAACACCACATAGTAGTACTGGATTCTCGCCTTATGAACTCCTGTACGGATTTCCTGCTAACATCCCAAGTGTTTTATCCCAAAAACCTAAGATATCTTATAACTACGACAACTACGTTAATGAACTTAAAGCTAGATTGCAATGCGGTTATGAAACAGCAAACTCTATCCTAATAAAGAAAAAGGAAAAGTCAAAAACCCTTTACGATAGAAATGCAAAATCTAAAACATTTAACGTAGGTGATAAGGTTCTATATAAAAATCAAACTAGACAAAATAAGCTTTCGACCCTATGGGATGGACCATATGAAGTCATAAGAATCCATTCGGATGAGAACACGGTAGTCAGGATCGGGAAAAAATCTAAGCTCATGCATAATAACAATTTGCAACATTTCAACGAATAATCTATCTATACAAAAACACTCACATACACACACACACAAAAACAGAAATAAAAATAAACCTAAACATTACTATAGGAAACCATCCATTTTCTTTGGTATTATAGGTCATGGGTCTCCTTATACTCATTTTTCTACCAGTTTTAACCAGCGCAGCTTTAAAGATAAGCCAAATAGGAAATCACCCAGGCATCTACTTTGAAGAAATAGGTAAGGTTGAACTCTATACGACACAATGGAAACTAGTCGCGTACTACGACTTAACATTGTTTAATGGAGCACTAACACACGCGGAATTTTATGTTCATGAAATAAATATCCTGTGTAAGCAATTAGAAGGTAAACCAAATTTCGATCTTCTATGTAGTAGTGCAGTCGCAGAAGTATCGCACCTAATGGAAGACATAAAATTAAAGTTTAGCCTTATACAGTCCAAACCTAAACCTAAATCTAGAAGTAAAAGGGCATTGGTAAATGTTGTCGGAACAATCAGCAAAACTTTATTCGGAACACTGGATGAAGATGATGCTAAGTTCTACGACAAACAAATAGAAAAATTAAGGTACAATGAGAATTATCTTTTAGACCTAGTAAAAAACCAAACAATAATAATAGAGACAACAACTAATATGTTTAATAAATCAGAAACCACTATTGAGTCTCAATTTAAAGCGATAAACTCAAAGATAGGAGACGTGAAAAAGGCAGTTGACAGACTCGCCAATCAAACGTCTGACCAATCTACTTTATTAAAAATAGAATCTCTTACCTCACTTCTAACTCTTCTGATTATAAGGTATCAAAATACCATTTCCGACATCTTAGACGTGTTAATAAACGCAAAAAACGGCACACCCCATCCGACAATCATTACACCTGAACAACTTAAAAATGTTTTGTTAAAAATAAAACAAGAACTACCTGGTGACCTGCAGTTACCGTACTTGGGCAATACAAATGATGTTTTACCTCTCTATGAAATAAGCAGCATGAGTGCAACAATTCGAAAAGAAAAAATTATTTACGAATTTAAAATCCCTCTACCTTTCAGAGAACATTTCCAACTATACAAAATCATCCCTTTACCAACACGTTTAAATAACAAACTTGTATTCGTACAACCAACTTCCAAATTTGTTATAATTGATTTCAAAAAAGAACATTTCTATAATATAGAAAGTGAAGAAATGAACCATTGTAAAAATTTGGATAACAATTTTTTATGCGAAATGACACATCCATTATTCAACACAAATAACAATAACCCTAAATGTGAAATTCAACTTTTGCAAAGAGTCCAATCTTTTCCGGATTCTTGTGAAATAAAAGAATCTAACATTTCCACTGTTTTCATACAAGTATCACAGCCCAATACATGGTTATTTTCTTCTTTAGGGAAATATATCATAGACGAAATATGCCAAGACAGAATCATAACTCACTCTTTAGAAGGAACATCTATCCTAGAACTTACAGGAGATTGTTTCCTAAAAAACGAGAAATTGACTTATGTTTATAATTCATTTATTCCTGCCTTGAATATTTCCGAAGTAAAGGTTAGTTACTTGAAAAACGAAACTATCCCAGAAGTCACATTCATCAAATACTCTAGTCAAGATGAACTAAAACTTCTATCCAAAAACATTCAATTTCAAAAAGCAAAAGAACTAACTCCCTTTTTAACAATAGACAAACATGATATTCATCACTATATAGTCATATATATAGTATTCATAATTCTTTTAATATCGCTTTGTTACAAGCGATACCAAATATATAAACTAAAGCATGCGAAAAATAAGAGCATAGAGAAGGGTAAGATTGTCCAAGTAGATACAAATAGTAATGAAATGCCAATTTTTGTCCTATCACATTGAATCAATAAAAAAAAAAAAAAAAAAAAAAAAATTAAATAAATAAAAACATTGTAAAACTAAGTTAAGATATCAATGAAAAACCAATTTTTATTACTCATAAGAATCAATAAATTCAAAATATATTAAATTTCAGTGACATATATATATAAAAAAAAAAAAAAAAAATCTATATCATTTAAAAATAATAAATAAATGTACACATGTAGTTACATGTACGAATTCGATGATACAACGATATCCATAATGTATAAAAAAAAAAATTAATAATAATAACATTGAAAAATATCTGTCGTATAAACAAAAAAAAAAAAAAAAAAAAATGCAAACTCCATGTTAATTATACCATGAAAAAAAAATAAAACTTAAAAATTTATGAATTGTAATTTTAGTACCTAAGCATAAAATTGTTCACACTATTTAAAAATAAGTATTACACATACAAACATACATAATTATTAATACAAATGTTAATTAATTTTTTTTTACAGCTCTAACCTCTTCGCACTTGGTTCAACTCTACGCGTTTCTTTTTACGAAAATTCCTAACCTTTTTCGTTAGGCCATGAATTTTCTTTTTTCAAGAGGGGGAGGATGTTGTGACCCGCAGTCCCAACCAACCTCAATCCCATACAAAACCTCTTTTTGTATACATTCCATATAATCCATACGCGCATGAAATCACCCAGAAACCAGAAACACCTTGACCATGAATAATAATCCATAATCGTCATAATTATGTAAACGAAACAAATACTAATTATAGAACATTGGTTTGCCTACACAACGTAAACAAAACAATGCGCTTCTTCAAAGTGCATTGTGTAATGTGACACCTTCCAACTGCAAACTGCGATCGATTATGACACACACCGAAGTACTTGAGTGGGTCACCATACGATCAACAGAATTAATGCATTGAAGACACATTGTTTATGTTGCTATGACAAGTGGAATTTGGTATATTATGAATATTATGAAATATAGATCATGATGTGTGGCCTGGTTATGGTAAACAAAACGCTGTTAAGTGACATAGTTCTTACTATGTCAAATGACATATGGATTGTAGGGCATGGTGTTAAGAGGGAGGATATATTCTAAAATGTATAAAAGAGGAACCAAATGCGACGAAGGCCGGAGTTGATCTGACAGAGTGTAGAGTAAAGGTTGCAGCCATAAGCATTGAGACAGCGGGCCTTTTACTCTAAATAAAAAATATCATTTAAACCAAAACACTTTGTTTTATTTCAAAGACAACTCTCCGTCGTCTGCTCTTCCATAAAGAAGCACGGCAGAAGCGTAACACATCCTATCAGTGCGCAGAACAAAAATCTTCACAAGACAAAGGTTTTCGATCCGTAGTTTTGTTCAGGTTGTTAGTTTCGGTCCCATAGGCACTGGGTTAGTTTAATTTTTCGCTTTATCAATCTCGATTTATTTATTCGATTTGTTTTAAGTAGCGGAGGGGAACCATCCATCCCGTCCGTTACATAATGGCGCCGCGAAATTTTGTTGAACGGAATTCTGAGATCTTTGTTTTTCGATTTTAGAACTTCGGTCTCATGGGCGCGGTGATAGACTGATAGTTTTTTTTCTCTATTTATTTATTCTAATTTTTTTTAAGTAGCGGGGGGGGAACCATCCATCCCGTCCGTTACAAAACATGCTCTATTTACTTTCTGTCCTACTATGCCGGGAAATCCAAACATTTCGAAGAATTTTGATTTAATTGATAAAAATTAATCCCTCTTGGGAAACTGAACGTATCGGTGAGCTATTCTGTTCAGAGCAGCCCATCCTCCTTACACCCTCTAAGTCTCCTCACGCAGCCACAAGCCAACCCGGTATCCGGTAATCACCCCACAGCCACAGGCCAACCTAATATCCGGTCATCACCCCATAGCCACAGGCCAACCTAATATCCAGCCATCGCCCTCAGAACATCCGCCACATCCCTCATGTCAACAGTCTACAAACTGAAATATGAACTTATTAAATGTAATTCTTATTTTATGTATTTCTATTATTGCATTGTCATCTTTTCTTTCAAGCAAACTTAAATCAAACTTATTAAATGTAATTCTTATATTAGTAATAAATTGTTATTCAAAGTATAAAGTTCGTTTTTTTTAATTCGCTCCCGCACCCGATACTTAACTCGCGCGTCAACTTCGCGGTTTATATCGTTTCGTGATGCCGAGGACTCTATCGAAAAATTTAGTGTGGAAGGGCAACAAGAAATTAATGTTTGGTTACAGACACTCGATGACATTAATTGCATTCTCCAGTATAGTGATCAGGAATTGTTGTTGTTCGCGAGAAAAATGTTGTGCGGGGCGGCGAAGTAATTTATTTTATTGAAACCCAAAATCAATTCTTGGGCTGAATTTAAATTCGTTATGAAAAGTGAGTTTGAGATAGAAGTGAACAGTCGGGATATTCACGAAAAGTTACGTAGAACCATGGCGGACATATATGTACGATATGATGACAATCGCGTCGAAAGGAAATTTGCAAACGAAGGCTTTAATCGACTACATAGTTGAGGGACTGCAAGATAACTCATCGGATAAACTTATTTTACGCGGTGCAACAACGTTAGACATGCTTAAAGAAAAATTTGTGGATTACGAGAACTTAGTTAAAGACAAAGAAATAATTAGTTCAAATCCTAAAAAGAACATGTCGCGAAATTTTAAAATTAACGCGGGAGGTAATAATTTAAAATGTTTCAAATGTGGTGAACATGGATATATCGCAAAAAAATGTCCTAGTGGCGATAAAGAGCCAAGGTGTTATAAGTGTCAAGCATTTGGTCATATTTTGCCAGCGTGTCAACAAAAAAACAAAAACAAAACGAAGTAAGTTGTTGCCAAGAGGTGAATAGAATGTCGGTTATTTTAAATATGCGCGGAAAGACATTGAACGCTGTAATAGACACTGGTAGTGACGTAAATCTAATAAGACGCGATATATATAAAATCATTGGCTCACCAAAGTGTACTCATTCCAATAAAACATTTAGTGGTCTTGGTGGTGATACAGTAAATATAGACGGTGAAGACTTTGAAAGCGATTTTTTTATAATGCCAGAATACAGCATGCGAACAAAAATAATAATCGGTGGGGAAATATTGAATCGGTGCGAAATTTCAATTACCCCAAACAAAATATCTTTGCGGAAGGTTGTTGTTCCTGATGTGGCTGATGGTGGTGAAGATGGTGTTGATGCTGTTGCTCTGGATGAGCATGACATTTTCCACATTGGTCCAGTAATGGATTTTGACGAAATCAATGTTCCGAGAGAATATTATTCCGAGGTAAGAAATATTATTGATTCTTATGTTCCTCAAAATATCAAGACCTCTAGAATTGAGACAAAACTGGTGTTACATGAAGATATGCCAATTTTGGGTGTCGTACGAAATCCCCAAAAAAAAAATCCCCACGGGATAAAATCCCCAAAAAATTTAATCCCCATTGATAAAATCCCCAAAGCCGTAAGACACATGGACAAAATCCCCAAGGAGAGAATTCATTTTGCCAAAATCCCCACGAAATCTCCAAATCCCCAGTGCCCATGCACATCTACATTATGGGCATGTAGTTTTCAGAAAAACTCTCATGAAATTCTCTTATTGTGATATTAATAAATGATAACGATTAACAGTTGTTTCTAAAGAACAAATTACTATGAATGCATGCATTTTTCAGTCTGGCTTTAGTATTCATAGTTCATGCGTAGTGCTGTCTAAAAGAAACTATAGAGGTTAGAAGTTTTTGTGTACATATTCAAACATTAAGAATTAAGAGAAACTTTTCTTTTCATTTTTACTTCGTTTTATTTAAAACATTAAGAGAAACCTTATTTTGTTGCATTATTTTAATATATTACGTATATTATGAGTTATGACCATTTGTTTCATTGCTAATTTTGAAAAAAAAAAAATTTATTTAAATAAATATTACAAACATTATAAGGATTTTTATATTTACTATTTGGATTTCATTTCAGGCAATATAAATTAAACCCAATATCACCAAAACAAATATGTTGAAGTAGTGAATCATCCGATTAAATCGCGCGCACGATTCAATCGCATGATTCACTACTTCAACATATTTGTTTTGGGGATATTAGCTTGGGGATTTTTGCCCAGGGGATTCTCTCTTTGGGGATTTTGCTGTTGGGGATTTTGGATGTGGGGATTTTACATTGGGGATTATGTCCTTGGGGAAATTATCACCAACCCGCCAATTTTCCAGAGAGCCAGGCGTATGGCTCCATTAGAAAATTCTTTAATTAAATCTCAAATTGAAGAATGGCTTAAAGAGGGCATAATTGTTCCGAACAATTCTGAATATTCGAGTCCAGTCGTTGTTGTAAAGAAGACGGATGGAAAATGTCGTATTTGTGTTGACTACAGGCGTTTGAATAGTATTATCCAGGAAGACAGATTTCCTATGCCGAGGATCGACGACCAAATTGATAAACTCTCGAAGTACAAAGTATTTTCTACGATTGACTTGAGAAATGGACTTTTCCACGTCCCGATGACAAAAGATTGGTCTATGCGTATCTCCATCTAGTTTCTGTAGATTTATTCACGATGTTTTTAAGAATCTATCATATGAGGGTTTAGTCGTCATGTACGTGGACGATATTATTGTTCTAGAACGTTTGCAGAAAGTCATTGGACTAGCCGCTGAGCACGGATTGGAGATAAGGTGGGATAAGTGCCAATTTTTACAAAGAAGTGTCGAGTATTTGGGACACGTCATTTCGGACTCGAACATTTTTCCTTCGCCAGGGCAGTGAAAAACTTTCAAACACCATCAAATGTGAAGCAACTCCAAAGTTTCCTAGGCTTGGTCGGATATTTCTTTCGTTTTGCTGAAGAAACTGCACCGTTAACGCGACTTTTGAAAAAAGGTGTAACATTCAATTTTGGCGATGAACAGAAAAAGTCCTTTGATAATATGAAAAGGCTTTTATCAGATGAACCTGTTTTGAGAATATACGACCCAGAAGCAGTTACAGAGCTAAAGATGAGCGACTTTTGGCAATAAAGAAAATATAAGAAGCTCAAGAATATGAAGAATACTTTGTTAAAAATGGTGTTCTTATGAAGCAAGTGGAAGGCAAGGATCTTCTCATGGTACCAGCTGAAATGCAGAAGAAAATTATTCGTCGAGCTCATGAAAAACATCACTTTGGTATAAAGAAAACTGAAGAGCAATATTCATAGCAAAACTAACAAAAAAAATTGAAAATCCAGTGTTGCATCCAGTGTTTGCTGATGAGAAGGAAGTACGGTAAATCTGAAGGTGAGCTTCATCCGATTCGAAAAGGGATAAAATGGAAATACTTTCATCTACTTTTGTATAACCCAGATGAATCGTGACAGACCGAGGAGCGCCGTTTATATCACACGACTTTAAGAGTTTTTGTGAAAATAACACAATAGAGGCAGTGAAAATAACAACAGGAGTTCCAAGAGGCAACGGTCAGGTTGAACGTGTCAACCAGGTCATTATTTCAGTGTTGACAAAGCTTGCAATAAAAGAACCGGAAAAGTGGTACAAATACACCAATCGAGTACAGCGTTGTATAAACTCTTCCTATCACTCGACCATCGATTCACTCCATTCGAAGTTCTGACTGGCGTTAAGATGAGAGATGGTGCCAATGAATCTATTATCGAATTACTTCGTTAAGAGATTGTAGCTGAGTTCATATGTATGTATTAAAAATAATACATACTATATTTTTAGTAAAATAATAGCCCGATTCTCCCCCTTGTGAGGAGTCATAAGTCATAAGCCCTTGTGATAATTTATTGCGAGGATTGTTGTGACTCGATAACATTTATCGAATTCTCCCCCAATCCTCACAAGAAAAGTATCAAGTAAACTCACCGCGTTATGGTGAGTTTTTTTCTTCGACTTGGAACAGCTGATTGTGACAGAACACGATAAAGTTTTTAATTTTTCTGTGCGAAATTTATGTGAAAAGTAAATAATTCAATCAAATTTACAAATCTTATAGAAATAAACAACGTATCCGAACTAATATCAGTGAAAAATATCTGTGGTGATGCAAGACTAGCTTTTTTGGAGAAAAAACATGGATAGTCGAAGAAAGAATTTACCTATAAAAAAATGTGATCACCTAGGAATTAATAAAGAAAAATTCAACAATTCCAAAATTTTTTTTTTGATTTGATATTTTTTAATTAAAACAAAAAGTTGCATAACCCAATGCATCATCAAAATAAAAATAAATAATTAAGAATTCCTTTCGTTTCAACTCACAAAAAAAGCAAAAAAAAAAACAATTGAAATTCGAGTGCTGTGACCTGCTCTGTAGCAGATCACAATTTCGATTGTTTTTATAACTCTTACAAGTTGTGACTACGGGGGAGAATCCGAAAAAGTAACAAAATCAATTTCACCTCTTGTTATGACTTGTGAGGTATCACTGATATTGGGGAGAATCGGGCTATAAATATTATTTCATTACATCTAATACACTTTCTAACAAAACAAACTCAACGGAAACTCCTACTCTGATCAACACAGCCAGTACAAATATACCTATCACCTGACAACCAAGGTGCATGACATAAGAATTACCAGTACCACTAACCAGCACCAAAACAACATGACAAAGCTTCACCACGCAGCACAGAGCAAAACACGAAAACACAACAACAACAAGCAAAGGGTGGTGAATATAAGCAGTACCATCTACCATGCTTATCAATTCGTGAGAATATAAGCTGTACCATGCTTATCAATTCGTGCGATCTCCACTGAAGACAACGAGAAGACAACGACCAAATACCTTGATGGTGAATTTCCGGCCATATTATGAAATACAAAGTAGCCCACCTTTTTTTACCAGCCGATAGCATAGAGGGCATAATAATCAGCTCATGAAAATATAGAGGAGAATGGAGTACAGGTAGAATTACGTGTTGCATAATCCACATAAATAAATTATGTTAAAAGAAGGGATAATATTTTGCAATGCTGGTACAAAATTTGGGTATAAAAGGACACTTTAGTCAAATAAAGTTTTGCCGTAATAGCGAACAGTGCAGTCCAGATAGCCGCCGCCGTAATAGGAGTAAGTAAACTTTAATTAAACAAACTAAAACTAAACAATAACTTCCCCCCACCAGTGATAAGGGATCTGTTTCCAATAAGAAATAAATTAAAATAACACCAAGGATCCGTCCTTGCGAACTACCAGAGATATGTCACTGAGTACCTACCAGCGATTCGTCGCCGAGTACACACCAAGGATTTGTTATTTGTTCTTGAGAACTGCCAGAGATGTCACCGACCACCCACCAGCGATCCGTCGCCGAGTAAACACCAAGGATCCACAGGGATCAGTTGGATTTTTAAAAAGAAGTAGGCGTGAGTTGTCATTTAAGAGTTCTTTATTTTTGTACAATGCTATTGTTTTACCTAACTTTAATTATTGTTCAACCCTATTGTATGCATGCAAACAAGAATAAAGCTATGCGATTTATTTTGAAAGTGAGTATCTATTCACCGATAAGAGTGATGTTAGAGGTGCTTAATTGAATGAGTCTAAGACAGAAGCTAAAATTTAGTCCAATGGTGTTTATATTTAAAATGAAAAACAATATGGTTCCTGAATACCTTCAAAATAATATAGTAAACGTTGGTGACGTACAACCATATAATTTACGAAACAACGGGAATTTCAGACCAAATATGTATCAGAAGCAGCACTCATGATTCATTAATGTATAGCGATTTTATAGCTTTAATAGCCTTCCGGTCCAAATAAAATAAACTTATTAATTACATAAAAAATGAAAGATGATAATTACTTATATATTATGTACAATTGTTTATATTTTTGAAACTTTTCCTGACCTCATAAATTGAGTTTTTCGCTCAGTTTTTCTTAAGATCTAGATTCTAGGGTACACAACAGAGCCTAATCTCTGGCAATGCAGAGATAAAAAATGTTTGGCCTGCTCTACTTCTCATGCAAGTACATTTTGAGACAAAATTTAACCGAAAATTTGTTTTACTAGTGCTCCTTTTTTCAACATCGAAAAATATAAGGAAATCAAATAAATCTTTCTATTTAGCGCGCGAAGATGTTCTTTTTCTTTGCAGAAGGTATGGTATCTATTTGGTATACTTTAACATCAATGTTGATGATGTGGTTAATAAAATAAACAAAATAAACACAAAAAGTTAATGTGAGGACAAGGTGACTATTTGTATTTGTACAAAAAAACTGTAGTTGTACAATAAAATTTTATTTGTACAACAAAATTTTAAAATTTAAATTTTAAAATTTAAAACTTTGTCTTTCCTCTTCTGGATATTGGAGGAATTCAGTTACAAAACTTTAGCTCATAGACGGCAGCATCTGCAAATGTATTTGTTCATAGATTTTTTTTAAGATCTGTTCACTTTGTTATAACAAAAACAAATTAAAAAAACATATTATTGACGTGAATTTGATATTTGGAAGAATGTCATTCAATAAAAGGATTGTTAAAAAATACTTGGCTTTCGACTAACTTAAAAAAAGTACATTAATTTTTAGTTTGTAGGTAAGCCTAAATATTATTGATGCAGCTATCAAAAATGTAACAATTTGTTTAAATGAAAAACATGTGTGATGTGTTTGTTTTAACGCTATACAAAAAAAAAAATATTATAAAGTTTCTGTGTTCGTGTGACGGTTTTGACTTGTATACATTTATATGTATATTTTTTATTCTGATATTTCCTCTAAAAACGTTTGTTTAATTTGGCAAGATAATTACATTTACATAATAAGTCCACTTACCTTTTAAAAAGAAATACATAATGCTTTATGATTGTCGCTGCTTGTTATTTATTTAATATTGCAATGGTGATTTCCGTTTTTCCACTAATTTTACATCCTTTACACATAAATCGTGCTTAGATCGAGCTGCAAATTTGATTACAGCTTGTGTTGAGACTTGCGGTACATGTCGTAAATCCAACCATGTCAGCTTTTCACATTTGCTGAGATGATCGAGTGAAAGTTCGGTAACCAAACGACACCCGCTTAAATTTAATTCAACTAGGGTATTAATGGCACTAGAACATGTTCCAATTTGTGCTACTCCAGCATCGGTAACGCGTTGACAAGATGATAAATCCAAATGAATCAATAATGGCAGTCCTTGTGTAATGTAACGCAAAGCAACATCTGATATGTCTGTACCTGCGATTTTAAGCGTTTTCAAAATTCTTAACCGTGATTTCGAATCGGTTAAACCAGGACGTGAATCTTTGGGTGGTGAAAGAATATCACGAATTGCAGAATCGTTTAGCCCACGCACAAAACTCAAGTCCAAAATCTGTAATGGCGGACAAAGACATGTGTGTAGGGCCAGAACCGCTTGAATGGGACAATTTTGCAAACTTAGATTCTTCAGAGCTGGCATACGAGCTATTATCCAAGCCAATTGACGTTTGGCTATTTGCGTCCAATCGAGAATGAGATGTTCAGGTTGACGACGCACAATCGCCATCAATAGAGAAGCTGATAATTTGTGCTCGGCACAGCTCATTATTTTCCAAAGTTCGGGATCCACAGACACATTCGACCAGATTTTGCATACAGAACTACACGTGACCAATGATTCTGGCGGTAGGTAGCGAAAAACTATTTTTAAAAGAGTTGCATCTAGAGCTAAATTTGAAGGCGATTGAAGTGGGGGTTGTTGAAATGGTGCCGGTCGGATGGCATACAGTGGTTTTTTTAAAACTCTTGTTGAAGAGTTCAACATTTGTTGTGCTAATTGAGAACGTATCGAACTCTTTTTCCGCTGCTGTGCAGCTGCGGAACTCGTCGATGTTGTAGTTGTTGTTGCAGTTGATGTCGCGGCTGAAGAGCCCGATGTTGCTTCTGATGGCTCCTGGTTGAGATGGTGGTTTTGATCTAGCAAACCACTATAGCTTGAACTTGTTTCATCACTTTTTCTCCTTTTTGTTGAGCTTGGAGGGAAATTTCGATAGTTGTTACCATCTGAATTGTGATTGTTGGTGTCGGGTTTTTCAACTCTAATACTTAATGTGTCTCCAGTGATCGTGGATGAGCGTTTGAGTTCTTTCTTGTTGCTAACGTTATCCATTTCGGATTCACTAGAGAAAACAAAATCAAGATGTTGAGCATTATGGTTTGTATTGTTAGCTGAATTTGATCCTCCGCCATTATTATCATGAGAATGTCTTCCATCGGCTATGGAATTGGCATCGCTGCTGCAGGAAACTCTGCGAACCTCTGATGACTTTTGTCGAGCACGAAAATGTCGGGGCTGGAAAGAAACAATAATGTTAACAGTTATTATATGAGAATATATTAGAAGATCACTGTAGAAAACAATGTCCTTGAGAGAATTTAATGACGAGATTGTGAAAGGGATCTCATTTAATCAGTTAAAGTGTACGTACGCAGGTGATACGTATGGCACCACAGAAGGTGGTGGCTTTCGCTGTAACAAATAACACATCGTGGTATAACCCTCTTAATTTGAGCTGCGATGATAAAAATCATTGGAAAGGAATTTTGTACAAATTTATCGCGCAAATGTAGCTACTGGCATGCGCCTCGGATGGATAGATGAAGCGGAGGCGTCAACACACAGAAAAATTTATAGAACGTTGGAGTATAACCTGGGTCCCAATAATTATTTCAAGGATTGTCTCGGAGCTAGAAATATTTCATTTGTCTTTCGCGCAAGAGGAGAAGTTCTCCCGCTGAATTTCATACCTCACAGAAATGACCTGCCAATATTTTGCTCGATATGCAACATGAACCAGCGAGAGAACATTGTACATTTTGTTGGAGTATATCCAGCTTTTAAAGACGTTCGAAGAAGCTGTTTTGGAAAAATGCACCCAACAACGAATTGAATGCGACCAACACCCTGCCAGACCGTTTTCAAGTTTTCGAAAAATTCAATAAAACGGTCTGGCAAGGTGTTGGCCGCACTCAAATCGTCTTGGACCTACTATAAATCTGTACTCAAGGAGGTGTTCTCAATATTTTGGTGAAAACCAATTTCGGTTGTACCAATTATTCAAAAATTAATGTTTTGCCAATTTCGAAAACCTCTGGCATGAAGATGGCCGTTTCTAAATCGTTTTGAACCTTCATATTTGGTGTAACGGGAGGTTTTTCTACATATTGAGGCAGAAAGTATTTGGTTATGTCAAAAAGAAAAAAAAAGAAGATTTTTTGACCCTTTTTAAACGTCTGACAGAAGCATTGCCACACTTGAAACGTCTTGGACAAGCATTTCTGCTTTGAGATGAACTCTTGAAAGTATTTGGTTATGTCAAAAAGAAAAAAAAAAGAAGATTTTTTGACCCTTTTTAAACGTCTGACAGAAGCATTGCCACACTTGAAACGTCTTGGACAAGCATTTCTGCTTTGAGATGAACTCATGTCTTATTACAATAAAACTAAATCAATTATCTCATTTTTTTAAAGTGATTTTTTAATCTACTACTCACAAAAGCCACCATCATGAACTGCAAGACTTGCGTTTATATCATGACCTTCACACTTGCTATCGACTCATGTACTTTTTTTCGGTTACATTCCCGACCTAAACATTTTCTGTCTGTGGGCTCTTGGTCTATGGTGCTTGAGTCAATGTTTTATTCGTGTATAATAGTCAACTGTGACACCGTATCACATTTGAATTATTTCCAAGTTCATCAAGAACAGCCCGAATGTGTTCTTGTCAGAACAAAGTTATTTTGTAATGGCTGCAAAGAAGAGATGAGAAGCACCTACTCGGAAAAACTAAATGAGCCTTGTGAAACTTAAACCAGGAGTAAAAAAACAACTACAGAATTAACTCATTACATATCGCCCTGGAATTTTGAGATGCTGAACGCGAATGGTTTTTGATACGGATACCAGAATGTTATTTTTTTCAATTTCATTCTTCTCTTCTTATTGCTGTGCAGTCCTACATATTTGAAAGCAAAAACAAAATAAACCCAATCAAGCAAAGATAATTTGAAAATTTTATATACCTATTACAGTATTTAAAGTTTTAATTTGTTCGATTTTTATTTTTGATTCTCAATCAATTTTTTGTTTTAAAAACTGAGTTCGTAGATCAATACGAAATGCAAAAAAAAATATGTTCCAGAAGCAACGTGGCAAATTTTCTAATATTTTTCACCGTAAGAACCTTTCTAAAAAATTGCTAGCATAAATAAAAAAAATTTAAATCCCTCTTTTCGTCGAATATTTTTTTTTTAAACCAGAAAGTGTTGAACAGGGATTAACTGCAATGTTTAACCGAAATTATCTGATAATAAGGAAGTGCTCTACTAAGGGAATGATGATTTCTTCTATGAACTTGATCCAAGAAAGAAATGCTCCATGAAGAACACTTTCTTAGCGTATGAAATATTAAAATAAGAATAAAATGATTTTTTCAACGATCTGATCTAACCATAATGTAGAAGCGTTTTATACCTTCGAACCAAGTTCATTAATTTAAACTGAAGTAATTAAGAGGATTAACATATCAAAAGAGCGACAAAACATAATAAATGCAGACAAATGCAATTCTTTGCCATCTTATTTCAATCAAACCAACATCAAATATGAACTGAAACGATTGAGATGCATTAAAAAAGACCGACAAATTATAAGAAATGCAAAAAAGTGTAATTTTGAACCATCTGATTTTACATTTTTTTTTTTTCTTAAAACTTCCTTGTATTGAAACGAACCAAAATTTAAAAAAATTATTCAAATTGGTCCAGCCGTTTTCTAGTTTCAGCGAGACTAACACAAACAGGAATTGATTTTTATATATAAGATTTATATTTTTTTTTATATTGAGCGCGCACTAAAGGGGTTATGAATACCCTTATAATGATTAAACACAGTGCGAGCAATTAGGAAAGGAGGATAGGATTAGAAAGGAGAGATGCACATTGGTTTTGAATGTCTGCACACTGTAATGAGTGGGAAATACTGTGTCTGGTAAAGCATTCCACATTCGCGTAGTGCGGCTAAAGAAAGAATCTCTGTACTTAACAGTACGTCCGAAATTGGGCTCAAGGGTAAACTGATGGGCATTCCCAGCAGTACGGGTATTACGGTTGAATTGTTTAAGGGGAGGAATGCAACTGGCTATTTCACTAGAGCATTGTCTATAAAAATAACGATAAAACAATGACAGGCATGAGACCTTGCGGCGGTGTTCAAGAGAAGCAAATGTCTCGGTGGAGAACGATCTTTTATCATTTTTAGAGCTCTTTTTTCAATAAAAAACTAAAAACTATTAAAAACCAAAATAACAAATGAATTATACAAAATGTTGATAGGCAGACGGATTTTTGCCATGTCTATAAGATAGATAAATTTATATATGAAAATGTACATACTAAAATTATAAAATAATAAAATCTATTTTTGAAATTGAAAAATTGAAAATGATACGTATGGCTATGAATCAATTATTATAGTTATAACTATTTAAGAACATTATTTGTTAGTTTTGTTGACAAAAATGTTCTTAAATATGTTTAATTCGACAAAACATTTTGTTTATATTTTAAATGATTAAAACCTGAAGAAGAGCGTATTCACGTTCGAAACGTCGCTAAACCAATAACTTCTCGTTTTATTGACCTTGAGCCTGCATAACAAACTATTTTAAATAATTTAAGAGGTCACTTAATAATTCCAACATATAACTTTATTTCATTACATGTACAATAAGTTATTTATAGTAGGTACCTAAAGTTAGCGAAAATTCATATATTTAAGATAAAATTAAATTTACATTCATGGTTTAATTATTAGGGCACAGAATTAAAGAAAAGAATAGTTAATAGGTGCGAGAAATAAACATTGCATTTTTGAAGAAAAAAAAACATTCTATGGAAAGTAACATTTGAAAGCTTTTTTGGAAATGTTTTCCAAAAAAAAAAAATTTCACGACAGGGTCGCCCTAACTTGCTCTTGAAGCAAACTATGGGACTACAAAAATTTAAATTTATTAAATTCTGAAGAAAGTTGGAAAAATATAAAAAAAAGGCCTAAACGTGAGATCAAGTTGTATGGCAGCTATCATTAAACGGGTTTTTATCAAAAAAAAACTGTAAATGTCATCTTGTGTTAAATTTCAAGTTTAAAATCGGTACCAAATTAAAAAAGAATCGACGGAGCCACTACCAAGTTATGGCCAAATTTGTGAAAACCGTTAACACCAAATCTCTGTTTTGGGATTTTTTTAGCGAAAAACTTGAATATATTAAAACTAGTGCAAATATAACTTACACAAAGTTTTATCAAAATCGTTAGAGCCGTTTTTGAGAAAAACTAAAACCGTTATATGGTAGGTACCCGTTATAGCCGGTCTAAGGAATCACCAAAAAGTACTATATACGAAATATTGGCGCTGTTAGCCAGACTTTTTGTGAACTCAAAACAATTATTTTTGGTTTAAAGTTTTCTAGTTACAAAAATCCTTTATTAATATAAAAAATCTTATCAATATGGATTTTAAATAAAGTTAATTCATTTTACTTACATCTGTCTTGAAATAAGTCTTAATTCTCTTTTTCTTAATCTATTCTGTAGTAATCAATGGATAATTTTTTACTTCTAAAAATGGTTTCTCAGACCGGATATGCAACATGGTTAGTACGTATATTAGTTAATAATTTCTTTCTCTATTATACAACATCAATTGCACAATCTAATAAAAGGAAATTCAAAATGTTTGCATGCGTTTTAAATATGCGATAAAGCCATTAACAAGAAATTTCACTTCACTTAAAGAAAATAACCAAAAACCTAATCAAGCGGAAATTTGCGTTTTGACAAGTGCTCAATCTTCGTCTACTGATGAATGCAAAGTGAGCATCCGCGCGAAACGCCATTTTTTCATGGACTTAAGGCCATAACAAGCGAATTTGAATTAAACCCCAATCTCTAATTTTTCTTGCGCCAATAGTTAGGTAAGGGACTATATGCGGGGAGTTATGGATTCGTTGGAAAAAATTGAGATAACGATCAAACATGGCATTGCGATGATAGCGAAGTCGAATAGTGTCGAAATTCTGTCTGTCAGAATGTTAATAATAAGCACCCGCAGCGTATACGATTTGGCCGATTTCTTTCGAACTTGGTACTTGGGGTTTGTTTGTCAAAACGATTTTTGGAATTAGAATCTAAGTTCTAGGTAGATAACAGTACCTTCCAAGCAAAATGGTTGTACTTTTTTGTTAAACTTACGAAATAGCCATACTAATTTTGTTTTAACCTTTTTTTATAAAAACAGATTTTTTTAAAAACTGGATGTAGCATTTTGGGGAAAAAACTTGGAAATATATTGCAATATATCATAATTAATTGCATGCAACTTTCCATGCATACTATGCTTTTAAAGGTGCAGCATCCAAGAGCTAGTACGTGCGACCCATTCGTCATTTATTTTCAGAGAAAACATTTAAAACGTTTTTGAGAGCTACCGTAGTTTTTACAACTGAAACAAATTACCTTCTATAAATCAAAACTAATGAAAAACCAGCAGTTTCAGCTGAAGGAATTTCAGGACAAACCTTTTTAGTTTTCTTTATATTCGCTTGTTGTTATATTAAGTTCTTTTTTATAATCAAGTTAAAAAAAACGACTCAATTTGTCTGAAATGCATATTTTTACCGATTACATAATATGAGGATGTTTTCACCTTTTTATCATTAAATTCCATACGGGACACACAATGATCTCCAACTAATCAAATAAATTTACAACATACCTTATAGTCAGTGTTTTTTCCAGACTTACAACACGTCGGACACTCCCAGCTATTGGGTAGATCCTCGTTTATGACCCCTTTAACATCTTCTGTCATTCCATTTGCTTGTGCGGCACAATCTGGATGGGCAATTTCATAGCAAACTGAGCATTCCATCAATGCTGAGGGTCCTTCTAGAGCTGCTTGTAATTTGGCTTGTGGTGAAACAGGGGTTTGTCGCCATCCATCTAGATGGCAGTATATGCATTGTGCCGTCACTGGTAACATTGGTGAAAGACACTGTCGCATCATACAAGTTTGCTTTGCACGTCCTGGACCACCGAATTTAACCATGTCCAAACAAAAACTGCATTCACCACAATCAGATCGCTGGCATGCAGCACATATTTTGCAGCGAGTACGTCGTCTTCTAGGCTGGTTTGGATTTGTTTTTGAATCGATGGAACTACTTTGGCTGGACGAGGAGGCACTGACTATAACACTGTTTTGATTCATTGATGAACCTGCGCTGGTGACTGTCGCACTAGTTGTCGTATACGGCAAATCCGATGACATTATATTGTTACTACTACTACTAGTTGTAGCGGGAAGCGTAATTGCAGCAGTTAACATCTTTTTTGGAAGTTTAGTCTTTGTAATGGAAGGTGATACAAAATTCATATCTTCAACGGATGGTGTACTACCACTAGCTGAGCTACTGCCACAGCTTGAAACAGCCAATATATCAAAATGACCATTTGAAAATGGTTCCTCCTTGACAAAATCTTCGACTTGTTTTTCTTCTTCAATTGTCGCAATGGAGCAAGAAGACTCCGTTAGTTGGGTGTGCTCTTGCAACAAATCTTCGTTTTTTCGCGCTATTTCCAGCTTAATTTGTTCCTTTACTTTCATTCGGTCGTAGATTTGGAATTCTGGCTGCCTGTTAAGTGGTGGCTTCAGCACAGGATGACCAGTAATAGCCATATCGGGTTTATCTTTGCAATGACGTTCGACAAGTGTTCGAACATCTTTAATCAGTGCCACCGGGTCTCGCACTAACTCCGGTACATTTTTCTTTTGTGGTGGGAGATCATATAAATACATCACGATCTCTTTCAGGCCGAAAAGCTCGTAATGTGTAAGATGAACATGTGGCTTATCTTCGATTTGTTCCTCAGCTATGGATGGTTCACCTTCAAGATGTGACCGGCCGAGTAGGGCAAAGACGTAACGTGCCAGCACATACCACAACATTTCTGTGAAGAAGGGATATCGAAACTTCTGCGGGACCTTTGTTGCGTCCTCGACTTGGGCCGTTTTGAGCTGTTTGACTATGCCAAAGGAATGTAGAAAATTTCCACCAAATACTAATGAATCTGTTGGAGTGTATACTGCATGTATCCAACCAGTGGGAATAAAGAATGTATTGCCAGCTGTGAGGTAAACTCTTGCGCATTTCTCAACTGTGTCTCCAAAGAAAACATCTGATTGCTTCCCGGACAGAACCCATTTTTCGTATAATTGGAGATTCTTTTCGGTAGGTGGTATAAGCCAGAACACCTTGCTTCCCTTTAAAATGTGATACCACACTGAAGTACCACCAAAGTCTATGTGAAAGTCTGTATAACAGTTCTTTACCGACATCAGACAATATTTCTGTACTTTTGGGTACATCATGTCCCCCAGCACATTTGTACCTTCAATTTGTGCATCCTTTAGCTGTTTTGGCCATACTACATCGACCCAGTCTATAAGTCGTACAATGTCGGGGCTCTGTATGAAGGCATCCAAGCGGGTGTTTGAAAACTCCAATGAGATAACATTAAGCAGCCGACGTTTGTCAGTGCTTTCATAATAGTGCTCCCATTCTTTCATGGTCATATGGTGATTTTTTTGTGTATTGACATCCATTACGTCCAACATACGACGGGATCCTACACACAAACGGACATCATTTACTTCAAATTCTTGAGCCAATGGCATTCGGATACCCAAACCAGCCTTATCACGAAACAGAAGTGGAATATTGAAGCCATATTGTTGGAGAAAACTACAAGAACAAAAAAATACACTTAATTACAAAGTTCTGTAACAAATCGAAAGTTCATTATTAAGAATAATCACTTAACCAGTCCCATTAAAAAAAAACAAAAAACAACAGGTAGATACTTGGTTTTGTTAATAGGTTTATGAGTGATAAAATTCAAGGACGAACACAGTAAACGTACCCAACAGTCAAATCAGCACCTCTCATCTCCCGCACCATGCCGGCTTGGGCAAACTTTGGAGACTCCAACTTTTCAGCAACGCTGAATCCTCGAATCCCCTCATCATCACCCAGTGTCCATTCTTCTAAATATAGTTTTCTCTGTTTTCTTTCGCGCTGCAAGAGACAAAATAAAAAGTTTTTTAAAACCTAATTTTAAAACGAAAAAGTTGAAGTAGTGGTATTTAGATTTTGTTTTGATAATTTTTGCTTCGAAAAAAAGTATTAATAAGTGCTTTATTTTGTTAATGGAGTGGGAATGAAGTATGTAAAGGAATATAATTGATGGAAATTAGAAATAAAATAAATTGTGATTTATTATCTGCTCCCAGTTGTTCCCTGCTAAAAGATGAATTATCTAGTTACGGAGTGATAGCTTCATCTTCTCCTTTTTCTGACGATATTTGTAAATGGTTTCGAATGAGAATAAAACTTTCCCACTGAAACTGGTAACTCAAATGAAATTACTTTGAAATAGTTTTTGACTTGATATCTTAAAATATGTTAAGCTTAGGAAAATGAATTTGTTTTCATTTGATATTTTCGTGATCTTACAACTAAGGCAAAATTTTATTTTTTCAGTTTATGAAATATTTATTGTCAGGGCATTATTGTGATGTATAATTATTTTGTATTATAACTTAGTATATAGAATCTATAGTAAGATTGAAACTAGAAAATTCTAGGGTTTCGTGTCACCGATGCGGAGCTAGCATCGACTTTGTTTGACGTGGACATATTCATGTATAACACGGTGTCTCATTTCATAGAATGCAAGATAACATTCTATTAATATTGCCTATGGAGACCGCAAATAGTATTCTATGAAAAACTTCCTGCAATATATTGATCGGACAACCTTCATAATGTTGTGAATTTGACGGCTGAATTTGAGAATGAGGTCCTTTCAAAACTGTTTCGTTCCGTTCCCAGCTTACAGCTTGCGTATGTTGTTAAATTAACTGTAAGCTATACTTAAATAGTGTAGAAATAGAGCGGCAGCGTACGATTAGCTCATTAAATTCCGTTGTTGAAAGCATTGTCAAATGGGGAATTAAAAACCGCGTTAGAATTTGATGCTTTGAAAATTCGATGCTGCCTTCTGTCGTTAAAGCGAAACATACACTAATGCCACCATCCATGAGTGGTACTTGCATTGAAAAATCTGAACAGCTTTCCATTCTCGGTATGTACGTCATAGACCACCTTTAGTGGGATGACCACATTTTTGACGTTGCCAAAAGCGCTGCGAAATGCTTAGGTTTCTTACGACGATGCAAGAAATTATTTACTATCTTGATCTGGTTGTTATTTACAAAGCATATCTATAACTTATCTTCGCTTTCTGGTGCCTAATTCCGCAAAATTAAAACAGTAGAACGATAACCGATTCATAGATACTCAGCCCTATCACACGTTCCATCGTAATCGAAATTCCCCGATTACCGAAATAACTAAAAAAAACTAAATTTGCTTGACACTTGTCATCTCCTCTTCGGTTTTGAGAAAGTTGGGAAAAACTAAACTTTATATGAAAATTAACCGCTAAAGTATTAGTTTTACGAAATTTTCTCAAAAACGGCTGCAACGATTTTCATAAAACTTTGTGACTGTTATATTTGCCCTCAAATATATAAATTTAAAATTAAATCGAAAAATAATATTTTAAAATTGAAATTATATAAGTCAATGGCTCCAATACACCGTATGAAACCACTTAGACAAATTCTATCACTTTACAAAGTTGTTCTTGATTTGCCTGTGGCATGGGAATGAATTTTACAAAATTGCATCCCACAATGATGGCAAGATGTTAGAGACAGTAGGTTGTGAAAAAATCATAATGCAATCGGGTTCAGTCAGTCAATGGATGGTTTAACTCAGAATGAGCTCACGCCCAGAAAGTCCTAAGAGATCTAAACGTTGTGTCAGCAAAGGAAAATAAGGACATCCTTTCAGGGCATCTCATTATCGTCTGCCCGAATCACATAAAACATAAAAAGCGGCCACTTACTCTGCACCAGTTACAAAGGCATTAACATCGCATAAAAGATACTATTAAGCTTTTTAAGTGAGCGCCTCAAGTCGTATGCTGATGTTCTAATTGAACTTTACCAGGTCCCAGATTTTGACCCACCTAGAGTTGTTTTATTATTAAATTCGAAACGAAAATACAAAAAGGAAGAGATGAAATAAAAAATATTATGTAATACACAACTTTATTTTCGCCTCAATAAACGATTCGTATCGTATTCTATTATCGGACCCCAGTGCGGATTTAGGTCAGAAAAGTCTACCATCGACCAAATCTTAAAATGTTGCCAAATCCAGTAAAGACCCAAGAATTTAATATCGAGTAGAATTTTATCGTGACATGTCTCGTTTTAATATCCCTGCCAAACTGATACGATTTGGGTAAAAAATACGTAACACCCAGTACAAACTGGTGTTGCTGGTATTGATTAACAACATCAGGTACCTACTATGTTTTACAAATCCATACAGCATCTGGGATTTGCCGACCACTTCAACATCGTGGGAAGAAGCAAGAGAGCAGTGGTGTCTTAGCAGATTTCGAGTCTAAAGCGAGCCAAATGGATTTTGTTTTTAACAAGGATAAGATGAAGTATAAGCTTTCAATTAAAAACGTTAAAAATATAAGATAAAATCTTCCTTTTTCTTCGGCTTTTAGGTCACGATGAGTTTATAAATGAAACAAATATGTTGCCATTTACTTTTCCCGACGTTTCGGCAGGGGTTGCTACCTTCTTCAGGGGAACTTTATTGTGAAACATAAAAAAAAGAATATATAACACTTGTATTATGACAACACAAAATAAAAACTTACGTTATGTAAAAACAAGAGAAACTTTAAATTAACAATTTGTTACATGAATAAAATTAAAATTACTTTTGAAATAAACAAAGAAAATTTTTATGCACTTCAAAATGAAGTTAAGTCTTTTATAAACAAAACAAAAATTGAAATTTAGTCAGAGACAAGTGAGTCTGGCGTGGTGAGTACTCTCGTGATTACACAGGTCCTCAATTGAGGACGCCTCACTTCAAGCGGGTGGAATTTTTGTGAAGTGAGACAGTTGTACGACGCGAATTTTTTGCATTTTATAAAAGAAAATAACATCCATAAATTATTAATAATGCTTCTGTTTGTTTCCTTTTCCAAGAATTCATATTATATCACCCTGCGTTTAGCTTAATTATGAGAATACTGCAATGTTAACACCGGTCTCAAATTTCCCAGTATAAACACGGTCATAGGGGGTTTGGGGCTATACGTGTGGCGCTGCAGTAGTCAAGTTTGTACTAAAGAGCAAATTTTCTTAATGAAGTTGTCTAACTTTAAAAACAGCAAACCTTCGCATTATATTTTTATTGCAACACATTAAAATCTATGAGAGAATGACAGCTTACTCTCTTGAAATCGCTTTTATGGAATGTAACTACACACAAACACTGCATAAATTCATCAACAACCCCTTTCATTGGAATAAATAATTAAAAGTTAAAAAAGTGTTTATTCTTGGGTAAAAGTTAGACAACTGTTCTAAAGTTGAAATAATGTTAAGTGGTGTCACCTTAATTTTTCAAATATAGGTTGACTATAATTTTGCGCCAATAAGAAAAATATTACAAAAGAATAATTATCCGAATACAATAATTAATGACCTGATCAACTAAAAAAGTTATAAAATGCAAAATAAAAATACCCTAATAAAAACAACAAAAGTAAAATATGGCAACCCTAAATACTACTCTCTTACCTACGTCCCACTCTTAACGGACAACCACTCTTTAGAAGAAACAATAGAATTTGACAAAGAAAAAACAATATTTGCAAAAAAGCCCAATCTGATATTAAATACAATATTTACAAACACTAAACCACCTATTGAGAAAACGGAAGAGAATGATGTAGTGTACGAAATTGCATGTAAAGGAAATAGCAATGAGACTGTCAAATTTACATTGGTACTACGAAACGTGCATTAAAAGTTATGTGGATTTCTCGTTTCAATTTCCATTACAACAAAAAAAATGCGAGCAATTTGAAAAGTACCATGGATATCGACATTAGATTGTCAGAACATAAAGCTGATATACCAAAGAAGAAGACGGCTACTACACTTTCTCAACATATAGTCATATACTAGAGCGTGACCCAAGATATACAGAAAACAAGGTAGTATATTGCGCATGTCGTTATCCTATCTCCCTCTTTTGTGTGACGTCACTCGAATTCTATTTCTTGAAGTGAGTGTAGACTTTAATATAAAAGTAAATAAATGTAAGCAATAAGTTTTCA
Organism: Baccha elongata; assembly: GCA_951217065.1. Classification (NCBI taxonomy): domain Eukaryota; kingdom Metazoa; phylum Arthropoda; class Insecta; order Diptera; family Syrphidae; genus Baccha; species Baccha elongata. The sequence continues at coordinate 16,857,823 of OX578273.1, read as the reverse complement.
TCTCTCAACGAATAACTGCGACACCTTTAACTTACCCATTTATGTATTTCTGCGTAAATTATCATATTTAATAAAAAAAAGTATAACACGTTAGGTATAACTTTAAGAACAGATTTTATTTAATTTTAATTTTGAATTGATCAATATTCTATTATTTAAATAATGTGTATTTTAAATTTGGGCTTTTTGATCCTAGGTTTTTAAAGCAATTAAAAGACTAATTCATTAATTTTCCCGACGTTTCGTTTGGTTTTTTGCCAACATCTTCAGGGGTGTTTAATTTATTAAGACCTTTAATACAAATTACATTTTTAGAAACATTGTTTTTTGGGCTATGGATTTGAATATTTACTCACTTTTGTGAAAATTAATGAATTAGTCTTTTAATTGCTTTAAAAACCTTATTAATTAAAAATACACAAGATTTTATTTAATTTTCTTTTAAGTTGATCTTTTTTCTTCCAAACATTGTTTATTATGTTTTGATTTTGAATTCTGATTCTAAAATACATTTTACACCTAAAGAAAGTTCTTATCATTTCAGGATCCAAAGAGCAGTCGGCTGCCAAAGAAAACAAATTTTGTATGTAGCCTTCAGATGGTTCGAGAGCGTATTCTTCTTCCTGGATATTGTTAAATTTGTTGAAAATTAAATCTAACTTCTTCAATTCCATGACGAATAATTCGTTTGGCTTCTGAAGACCTCCTTCATTGATGACATTTGTCCATGTTAATCCTGTGGTATCTTCCTTATCAGCAAGAATCTCTATATTTGGTATTTTCGATTTAAAACGCTTTAAAAGGTAGCCAGCAAGGTACTCCAAGGCATCGTACTTTACTTCGGACATTTCTTTGTCATTGCTTGGAACAGTTATGCTTTTTTCGTCTTCTTGTACTGTGTCGCAATCAGAAAAATATATTTTTCCCGAGTGAAATGCTTTGAGCAAATGTAGGCCGTTTGCACATTAATTTTATCTTTTCTGTCACATTTATTCTGTCAAACTTTTGCCAATTCCAAATCTTTCGGAAAACGAAATAGTTTCACAGGCACATTATTTACTTTATTTTTATATTGTTTACTTTTTTTATTATAATCGGTATCACAACCGAAAACTGAACAAACCGCCATAGTTTTTATTTCACAATTTTTTTCTTTTTCAAAACACAACACACGCGATATTATTCATAAGCGAAATGAAAGAAAGGAAGCGCAGCTGTCAAACGACAATAATTCAGATGACGTAAATGCGCAGAACATACACAAAACAATGTGCGGGAATATATTACCTTTCTATTCTGTATATCTTGAGCGTGACCATAGAGCCGATTTTGACAATGTCAAAATTTTGGACAGAGGACAAACAAATACACGCTTTACTTTAGAAAGCCTCCGCATTCAGCAGAAGATCAAAAAGATGATGAACCGCAAAGAAGACTGCGATAACATCAGTGCAATATATAGCGTTGCCATTTCTTCATGATCTGTGATATTAGTTTTAACTTTTGTTTGCAAAATAAGTGTTCTGTGTTAATTTATTTATTTCAATATTTATTTATTTAATTTAATTTAATTTAAAAGCAAAACTAAAACACATAATGTAAACATATAAATCTGTGACAAAAAACGTAAGTTTAAAATAATTACAAAACATTAAATTTTAATATAATAGTACAATTGACAAATTGACACACAACCATAAATATTCATTTCATTTGTATTTTTTTCAAGACGAAATAAAACTTAACCCCTGAAGAAGCCGGAAAATAACCGGAGAAACGTCGGGAAAAGAAATGAATTATTATTTTATTAATTGCATTAATTTTCACTCATCATTAAGCCCAATATTTCTCAAAAAATTATATGAAACACGGTTTCATTTCTTTAAAAACCTACATGTAAATATTCATAATAATAATAGAAACAACATTGAATCAATTGTCTCAAAACTTGCATATATTTCTTTGTTTTTATTATTAAATGGTTGAGATTTACATTGTACATACTACAGGTACTAGCTAGGTATGTACCAAAACAATTCTTTCTACTCCTTCTAACTAGTGTCTTGTTCATTTAAAAGGCAATATGCCTTTCAGACACATAGTTGAAATATTATTATTATGTTATTATGAATTTATAACAATGGAACAATTTGTGCTATAAATACTTTTCCCGAATAAGAATTTGATTTATGGAGCATTAAAAGGTATTCAAATTGATTTGAGGGGCTACGTAAAATCTCACTGCAAATAATACCCTTTGCAAATGAGAAATTGCATTCTGAATTCGATGGATGAATTAATTAGTTATTTATTATTATTATTAGTTGTCATTGCAAATCCAAAAATATTTATTCAGTCATTGCGAAACCAGTTTTAAGAATGATGTGCTGATGTAACTTGTAAGTGTGATGCCTGTGCCACTACAAGGGGCTTAAATAGACCGGGCGATGACGATGAAATGACGTGTTCCGCTCCTCGCCTGTATTAAAGTAAAACTAAAAGTAAAATATAAATAAGATACAGAGTTGTCTGATGTTTCTTTGACTTAAATGCTTGCAGCAGTGCAATGCAGAATCAGCAAGCAGCACAAATGCAGAAGAGAATCAAACTAAATTTCAGTATTCAGTCAGTGAGACAGGGAGAGTGAGTGATGTCTTATGTAATATGTTATGTATTAGTATCAGTAAGCAAGCAGGTCAGCCTCAGCACTAAGTGTCAGTATCAGTGAACTCAGTGACTTAATCACACACACTTACAGTCGTCGGCAGCGCTGTCGGTATACTACTTTTTTTTGAATTGCGTACTGCCGTACATAACACCCAAAAATTGCGAAGATACTATTATAAAACGAAAATTAAATACGCTCTCACTGCTCTTTGAACGATTTGATGTGATAAGGATATTTATCTTATGAAAAGTTTTTGTCGTTTGTTTTAATCTTTTCACAAATCGATATTAATGCTAAAGCGTGATAAGTTTTGTATGTCCTAAAGGCCTACTACACGTTGACTTGAATTTCAATTTGTCTACTCTAACTTCATCTGACATTTCACAGCTGTTTGCTCGGCCCCGCGCTGCTATGACCTGAACTTTTCTGACTATTTCTTTGATGAACATCACAGGGCACTAATCGCGTAAAATAAAAACGATCGAACGATCGTCGTGTTTTACAGATGCTGTCCCTATCATATCTTAATGGAAAGATTTAGAGAGGAAACGACGATCATTCCATCGTTTTATGTCGAATTCCTTGGGAATAAAAATATAACTTTCGGAATTAATTTTTTTTTCTTTTGGAAAAAAGTCAATAATCATGATCCATGTTTCAAAAAAAAAGTTGATTTTTTCCAATCAAATCAACTTTTTTGAACTCGATTTGGTAGCAAGATTCAAACCTATTTTCACACACACCATATATATTTTATAAATTCTGACAGACGAATATTTAAACTGCTTAATATGGTTTATTTTAATAAGGATTTGCGAAACAAAATTATTTAAAACAATCAATTAGACATGCTTTTTGTTGTAAATACTGCAATTTGTGAATAGAAAAACAAATCTGAAATCCAGCCCAAGCTATAATAGGTATATAAAGCGGAGCCTTCTTTTGTTCAACTCTTTCTCTTGTTTCTGCTAAAAAATCTAAGAAGCACCATCATCACATAGTTGTGCAATAGTGTAACAGTTCAACTGATATTTAAATAATAATATTTTAACTATGTGTCTGTAAGGCACATTGACTTTTAAATGCAACAGGTGTTGGACGATTTGATTGGGAAAAAACGTTGATTATGTCAATAGCAGAGAACGACACCAAAGCAAAATTGTATATTGCTTTCTCCATAGGGGATTGGAGGCTATATGTGTGGCGCTGCAGTACTCAAGATTTTACTAAAGAGCAAAGATAACTTAGTGCTAATTTTGACAACCCGTAGCGCATTTTACCTTTTCCATATACGTGTGGCGCTGTAGTAGTCAAGTTTGTACTACAGAGCAAAGATAAATTAGTTCTAATTTCACGCATTTCAACTTTACCAATCATCAATAGGGGATTGGAGGCTATACGTGTGTCGCTGCAGTAGTTAGTCAAGTTTGTACTAAAGAGCAAAGATAACTTAGTGCTAATTTTGACAACACGTAGCGCATTTTAATTTTTCCATATACGCATGGCGCTGCAGCAGTCAAGAGCTCATCACGCCCCGCTTGTCATGACTGCAATTTAGTGTGAATTCCCCTACCAACAGTCCATGTATAACATACATCAATTTAACGCTTTTTTGTTACAAAAATTGTCAATTCAAAAACTTACCTACTTTTGCAAACCTTTTTTTAGATTTTTCACAACATTTTAAGCTTTACAAATGCACGTAAAATTTGAAAAAATCATAAAATGTTGCCATCTTATAACAGTGAAGTACTGTTCACTGCAGGCCCTGCACATACGGGATCAATTTATTTGGGGAAAAAAGGTTTTGTGGAAGAAGGAATTGAAGAGTGAATTACCTATGACACCCACTAAATTTTAAGTTGAAGAACGAAGTAGTAAACTAATAATACACACACACACAACTTTCTACATTTTGAGATCTGCTAAATTTATAGAGCAATACTTACATAACGGGAAGAGGTTCATGTATATATTTTTTCCCCAATTTCATATACAGTTGAGTGCACTCGTTCCCTCTATAAGCTAAACCCTACTATAAGCTAAATTATTTTGCTCAATAGTGTATCACTGCCCCGTACATTTCCAATGAAAACAAAACTTGCTCAGTCCCTTGTTTTCAATAATATAGTGAGTGGTATCCTGTACCCTCTTTCAATTTCATGAAAACTGTGGGATTGCTCAGTAAGGTGGTTCCGGTCGCGTATCTTGGTGATTCTTATGTAGGGTGGTTTCCGTGTACATTTCAAACGGAACGAAAACTGCATTACATTTTCTCAATGCCCCCGTTTTCAAACATGTATTAGTATCCTGTACGTTTCCATAGAATTTTAGAGTAAAGTAAGATTTCATTAAAATTTGTGAGATTGCTCTGTGAGGGTTCCGGGGGTGTTATTCTCTTATACGGTTTTTCATCCTCACGGTTTTTCATCCTCATGAATTAATTTCGTTTGTGGAAGCCCACTCGAAATATTAAACGACAGCCCTGGCGTCGCCAAACGCAAGGAAAGATTCATCAAGCTGAATGCTGAGAGAAACACTTTTTTCTGTTAGTATCGTCGTACTTGTAAGCTTGTAACGTACTCGTATTTGCTAGTAGATGATAACTGAATGAAACAGAAAATCTCTGCGCAGGAAAATAATTTCGAATTTGTTTATGTGAATACTGAATAAGTAAATATGTAATTGAATTCACCTTTTTCACAAATGCTTTACTTTGTCTTTTAAAGCTGAATCTGTTTGTGATTTCTCCAAACAAAAGGGGAGCATTGATTGTAAATTTCATGTTTGTATTTGTATCTCATTTATTTAGTTCAGCTGAATGCTAATAGCAAAGAGCGCAAACGTGGAAATTCTTATCATTCCAGTTGAAAATGACAAAACACTGTGTGCGAATCGAATGAACTGGTAATTGCACATGCACACTTGCATTGTAATGAAGGTATGGGTTTTCTCCGTCTCCAAATTAGCTAGTACTTGCCCCGGGGCTTTTTCTAAACAATTCGATTCGTTTTATAGGAAATAATTTGTTGGCGGCTGTTGTAGTCATTTAAATAGGTACTAATTTTTGTAAAAGCAGTTAGCGGAATTCGCAAATTGTGTTCATAGAATAGTAGGTATACTGATACCTACTATTGAAATGCGTTTCCTCTGAGGTGTCGTTATTGTTTAATGATCAAAACAAAAATAACATGGTAAATAAAAAACGGGAGTGAGTTTATTTTTATCTATTTGACTCATTTATATCGTTTTTCATTGTTAATATCTGACAACAGTGAATAATGTACGATGTATCTACGATAGTCAAGTCAATACAGCGAAAACATCAGCTAAACTTGGACAAAATTAGCGGGGAGCTGAATTTTGGTAGGTACATAGCAGCCTCATTGTGTTCTAATGAAACTGTGAAAAAAGTCCACCATCGGTATGATCGCCTCCAATGATTTTACGGGGGGACCACCCCTGAGCCTGAATACCGGTTTTCCTCAATATCGCTCTAAAAATATGGCAAACTTGCACCATATACAATTTCCTACAAAAAATGTCTTTATAAAATACCTACCTAATTTTTTTTTCAAAGCTAGAATTTTATTTTAATTGAATTTTTATTTAGTTGTTTTAGTTATAGCCCAGATTTGTATAGCCGTACAAAGACAACTATAGACAAGCAGTAAGCAACACCCAGATAATGCCAAAAGTATAGAAGACTTCCAAATCAGTCAAGACTAGAATTTCAGAATTGCATTTTCTTAAATATCTCCACCCCAGCGCCATCTCTCGGTTCCAAATTTTGTTTAAGAATTTATTTTTAACTAGCGGATATCCGGCGTGTGCTACTAGCTACCTACACTAAAAATAAATGGCACGACTGGGTCGCACAAACTTGCTCTTGTGGCACGTTAGCTAGGGCTTAACAACGAATATGCACAACTGGTCGAGTACTTCTCACAGGTGTTGTAGTCTTTAAATTTTTGTATATGAAATAATTTTTTTTAAATTCTTTCAATACATTTAAATGTGATGATTAAAAAAAAAAATAATACAAAAAATATTTAAATTTGAGTATAATTTATAACAAACCAGAGTTTTCCTAGAAAATCGTGGTATAAAAGTAATTATTAAATGATGTATGTGTAGGTATGCGAATTATAAGAAATTTATAATATTCATGCGAAAACTAAATTTCAAAAAAGTTCATCAATTGGTTTTCAAAATATTAAATTAAAAAAAAAATTGTCTTTAATCTTATGTAGGTATATATAAAAATCAATTCCTGTTTGTGTTAGTCTTGCTAAAAGTAGAAACGGCTGGATAAATTTGAAGATTTTTTATAAGTTTGGTTTGTTTCAATACAGGGAAGGTTTAAGAAAAAAAAATTAAGAAATGAGATGGTAAAAAATTGCATTTTTTTGCATTTCTTATAATTTTTCGGTCTTTTGATAGATAAAGGTATAAAACATTAATACAAAGCTTCTACATAACATAATATGGTTATAAGATCGTTAGAAAAGTCATTTCGTTTTATCGTTTTAAATAGTGCTGGGTGTTTAAGAGGTTGGAAGTTCATGGAGCAATTCTTTCTTGGAGCAAGTTCATCGAAGAAATCAACATTCCTTTAGTGGAGCACTTCTTATTATCAGGTAATTTCTGTTAAACATTGCAGTTAATCCCAGTTCAACACTTTCTAATGCAAAATGATCCAACACGGCTCCTGTGGGAAAGATTTTTTTTTGTTTTTTTCACAGAGCAAAGGTTCAGCAATGATTTTATGCATAGTGGTAGTTTTTGGTTAAGAAAATTAAGTAGGCTTCTTTTCATAACTAAAAAATGCGCAGTTCCTATGGGATTGTAGTAATAATTGTATCCTACACAGGAACAGTGTATGTTACTCAATCACGCCAGAACGACTGAACGGATCTGGATGAAATTTTTCACTGAGATGGATTATAGTCTGGAATGTTTTTGCACTTTAACAGTGTAGTAAACCCTGCTAACGAATGTGAACGTTTAATTTTTCTATTATTGAAGTGTTTAATAATTAGAGAAATGGATGAGAGACTGGACCAACAGATAGTGTATTTTTATCACTGAAAACCGAAGGTTCCTGTGTGACGGTGTTTCGCTTTCAAGACTCAACCATTGAACGGATTTGGATAAAATCCAGAAAGTAGATGGATGATACATTGGATTAAAAGAGATGTTACTTTTTATAACTATTCCCGTGCGTGGGAAAAAAAATTCGGAAGTTAAGATCCCCTGAGCCCGCGAAACGGGCCATATAGGTATTTTTTAATAAGAAAATTGTTAAAAAAGGCAACCGGAAAAGTTACATACATATGAAGCTAAGAACACTTTATGAATCTGAATTGTCTGACTTTTGATTTTCCAACTTCAAGCTCATATAGCCTACCTATCTCCAACAGCAACATCAATTTTCAAAATAGAGAGCTCACCAGATTTCATTTGGTATCTATCTCAACTATGTGCACTTTGTTCCCAGTTTTCATACCAAAATGGATCATCTACTTTTAGTATAAAAAATACAAAAATCGACTTAATGAATCAACCCAATGTGCCTAATGTATTGTTTTTATGGGTCTTAAATATTTTCTATTCACGAGTAGTTATAGCAGCTCACTGAACAGGACTATTATCTACTACCTACTATTTTTCCAAATTAAACACTTTCAAACAAGATGATACCTAGTATGTAGGTATATATTTTTCCGGCAACACAAATGTTATAGTGTGAAGGTCTTTGCTTGTTTGGCACATTCCCTATCAAAAAGCAAAACAAGAAAGAAATAAGGTACCTATACGCATGACGTATACATAAATGTAAAGGTACAAAATACAGGCTGCTGAATCTGCAATTGATGCCGATATGAAATCGTTGTTCTTCGTCTGGCAAGGGCAACTGGCATAGTGGCTAGTGGCATCAGTATCAGTTTTGTATGAGAGTTACCAATGCAAAGACTCAGTTAAATGTCAGTCAGAAGGACATCCATCAACACTGATTTCTAACGATAACGAGTCCAGAAATATATTGCAAAAGCAATAGAAAAAATAGTACTCGGTTATTGCTTTTGCATTGAACGAGACGTGGAATGAATTATGCGTTATGCCTCATCCTTTTTATTCATTTCATTATCAGTAGACTAATAGCTGACCTTTCAAGCTGAAAAATGTCAGAAAATCCAAAATTGTCAATAAAATGTTTCAAATATGCAAAGGACATTGCGCGCGAGATGCTTTTTTTATCTTTATTAATCCGTTATGGAGATGAGAAGCTGCAGCAAAATTGATTGCATTACATTACAAAATAAAAATAATTCAAACAACCGATGCCAGTTATTATCATGAAGTTGCAATTAAATTCCGCACTTGAAAAGATATAAAGTGAAGATGAAAAGGACATAATTAGGTACCTACATAATATTGGGATGAAAAGTTGTATTTAACATGTAAATACGTTTCACCTTTGCTACTCTTGCACTTGTTCAATTTTTTTTTTGTATTTTAATTTGTAGGTCCCAAAAAGCCTAGCGTTGTTTGTAGGTACGGCTTAGCTAAATTTACACAATCATGGACATAAAGGCGGTTTCATGAACAGGTAAATAACTAATCCAATATATCCAGAAAACCAGTCTGGTAGGTTGGTTTCGTGTGTTCAGTAAAAAGCAAAAGTTTCTTCCGAAGAAGCAAGAGTAAAACTAGCCCAAAACAAAGAGAATGAGCAGAGGAAGAATAAAACGTTTTGTTTTCTTCAAGTGGCAATGGCAAACCCTATTACGTTTACTTTTACCTTCTATTATTTAATGTAATGAGTTTATGGCATTAAATGCGTCTAATATAAATAATGCGTTTCGCTCATATAGGATAATCGGCTCCGAGTAATACTTTTTTTTTTTAATATCGAAATTGATAATTAATGCCACAAAAGACCATAAAATTGACAAGCTTTGCAAGATGCTATGTTTTGATCATGGATTCAATCTTCATAAGCTCATTTTAATATCGGCAAGAAAAAATAATATTTTATTAGTCATAAATGATTATCAACATGATTATGTTATGATATAAGCTATAAAAAGAGCACCTACCAATTGACGGCGACTTTGATGACTTCTTGCTGGCGACCTCGATTCAGACATTGCTGATTTGCACTTCCAAGTAGTTACAATCAACAAAAAAAATTTCGCTTTTCCTTGCTCTTCTGGGCAATTTTCTAACCCAATCAATCACGGGTCACAGAAAATACCTCACGTTCACTTGTCCCAGAGTCCAAATCGCGTTTTTTTTATTTTATTTTATCCGCCACCACCACACTACACACACATAAATATAACAGCAACGCAACTTGCTGCTGGCTGCTGAAGCTGATTGCGGGGAGCAAGCAAGCAAACACACGGAACAAACACAAAACGTATTAAACACGAGAAAAAATCTTTCAGATTTTTTTTATTTTTTGTTAATTTTTCAGTTTTCACCTTAAATTCATCGTTTTCATAACATTATTAAAGTGCAATTATTTGCAATTGGCGTGGTTATTACATTTTTTTTACACTAAATTCCTTTTTGAAAAAATTCTAGGAGTAGCTATTTTTTACAAGGGAACAGAGGAAAAAATTAAAAAATGTCCTCCACAACACGGCGACAGCAAATTTTTATTTTATTTGTTTTACGAACTTTTAAGGTATTTTAATCATAATATTATTCACAATTAATAATAATATTTTAACTTAACTATAATCACAACGGCTTGAGGACCGACAAATAAAATTAATTGGAATTGAATTGGAGAAAAAATATTTCGCGTCACTGCTGCTGAACCGACAAAAATTATTCACATCCACACCTTTCAATGGCATCGCCATTAATGAAAATGATGTAGAATTTTTTTGATTGTGCAGCGCTACCGATGTTGCCACTTTTATTTTAAACTTAAGCTTTAGAAAACCTTTTTTAGTAGTAGACATTTTTAGGTTTGTGCCGTGGCTAACAGGTCTGTTCCAGTAATATTTTGGCTATAAAAGGAGTTGAAATAAAAATCGGTGAACGAAGATGAAACTGCGAAAAAGAAACTACTTTACTGCCAGCTATTGAGCATCAGAAAAAAAATATATGAGAAAAAACCTATGACAGTGTTTAGACTGGGAAATTTGAGTCTGGCGTGGTGAGTACTCTCGTGATTACACAGGCCCTCAATTGAGGACGCCTCACTTTAAGCGAGTGGAATTTTTGTGAAGTTGTACGACTTATATTTTTTACATTTTATAAAATAAATGCTTCTATTTTTTTCCTTTTCCAAGAATTTATTTTCTATCACTCTGCATTTAGCTTAATTATGATACTGCGATGTTAACACATCGGCATCAGTCAAGCAGATAATGAACAAAATGGGAAAAAATAGTACTTGGAATTGGAACCGTACTCACGCTTCCGATGTTTATAATTTGTTATAATTTGAAACTGCCTCACGAGAGTACTCACCCCTCACCCCTCTGGCCAACGAACTCTCGTGAGTCCGGTCTCAAATTTCCCAGTCCAAACACGGTCTATATGGGTATGGCCATTGAGTATATAATTCTTTAGGCTAAAAGGTCCACAGTTAATTGAAACATCGTTGTTAGAGAATTGTGTTGTTGTAAAAGCCAAAATTTGTTGGTATCGCGAAGTACAATAGAATTATGAGGGGTTTACACATGCATAGATTTAATGGCGCCAGTAAAACCCAACTTGCATGTGTAAACTTCCATGCATCCAAGGAAACAAAAAGTTGGATGTATAATACCATTTATGTATAAACTCAGATAATACCAGTTTTACTGGCGCCAGTAAATATTTTTTGACATATAAATCGGTATGGTTGTTGTTTTTTCGTTACCCCGGGTCTCCACTGTCAATATTTATTGCATCAATGACTGGTAATATTTCTTGCTATCTCTGTTGCAATCAACTCAGCAATATTTTGACTTCTAGTACATAGTACAGAATAATATATTTATGAATTATCTTTCTCTTTTCCTCCTGTGTAATAATATACAATTGCGAAATCTATGTCAAGAAATGATTTGTCAACAAAAAAATAAATTGAATTTTTTGAAATATTGCATGAAATCAAAATGGCAATAATAGATTTGTCACGAGTCGTGTGGTCGTACAGTAGTTCACGGATAAAAGAAAGTCTGATATAAGAAAAACACGCTTTGTGTTCCCCAGTTCGGATGTTTGTCCTTATACTTTTTTATAAAAGTCTCAAGGTTCTCTTTGTTGCCTTTGTTCTCTTCTTTAGTATTTGTGAAGATTTTCCAACCTGGATATCCCGTACCCGTATCGGGAAAGTTTTGTCTCGCGTTCTCAAAACTCAAACTCGCGTGAATACCACATCATAGTTCAGATTTTGCCATAACAGCTCAAACGCATGATAGCTCAAACCAACCGGCTATCAAGTGGACCTAGCTTCAAAGGATTTGTTATCGGAATATCACGTTCAAATGAATCGAAATCACCTATACCCTAGTACTAGAAATATCTTTTGAAAAATATTTTATTTTTACTTCCAAATAAAACGAAATGAGGGTTTTTTTGTATTATTATTTGACATTCTGATGGCTGTCAAAATGAGTGCTGGCGAAGGAGATTTCAATTTATATCTAAACTTTTACTGGCAACTGGCGCCAGTTAACCATGCATGTGCAAACGTTCCGTTACTGAAATAGAACTTTCTGTAATAGAAAAGAAAAATCTCTTCAACTGGAGCTTTTGATTCAAATGTCAAAATTCATTCGTTTTTATTTGAAATTTCAACTGACTTGCTGTTTCTATTTTTGTTTAAGTCGAACAGGAATTTACGGTATAATTTGAAGTTCTATAGAATAGAAAAATATCGATAGGAAAAGACTCTCGCAATACCGATACGATAATCGGTAATTTTTCTATTCAACTTAAATTCTATTTTAAATAAACTCTCGCAATAAGGCCCTTAATTGGAAATTGACATAAAATACTGGTTATAGATCCGTAGGAATTGACACTATACCCAAAAGCAAAGGCTTAAACCCAGTTATCCAGACCATGGCCCACCTGACTTGATTCATCATTCCCACGATTCCCTACCTTCCATCATATAGCAACCTCTGTGACTCAGATGTACAGGCGATCTGAGCCAGTCCAGGCAGCCAGGGTGGACGGTGTCCATACTGCGATAGATGGCATGCTAGCAAGTGCTCATCTTAGCTCGTCGGATGGTGTGAGTTCTTACTATCGCGGTCTGAAAGGTGCTACAAATAAAATAAATCATGCCAATTATCTTTTTTTTTTTGTTCAATCAGAGCTCAAATTCGTTCATAAATGGGAGGACATGATTCCAAACAAAAAAGGGGGGATGGTCAAGCTAGTATTGTCCTCTGAGGATTTAACTCACCCTTGTATCAAAAAAATGATAACATCAAGTTTCGATTTTTATTTGAAACAGCCCATAATTCACTAAAGAAAATTAATACTTAACCAGTCTTCATTTCATCATCTTCTCTTTACCAGGTTTTGTATGTGCTGACACAATTTTTTTATAAAGATTTATTTTAAAAATTTTATTTTTTTTTTAAATAAATGCATACATACATTATGTAAGTTTTAAATATTCGATAATTCAGGTATTTATTAAAAAAATAATATTTCTTTATAGAAACAAGGCAAAACCCGATTTGTCAAAATTATGATTTTACTGGAAGTAATTTTTAAAATATTCCAAAGTTTAAGAACAGATTACATAGATTATAAAAAAGAAAAGCTCAATAATATAATTTTTGTTGCAGTTTTAAGGATTAACGGTGTTTAGCAGTTAATTTTATTTAAACCCATCTAAATCTTATCATTTATAGCATTCAAGAACAACATAACATCTTCTCGTTTGCGGTATATCGAGTTTTGCCTTAGTATGGTATGGTTACCAATTGTTAAATGCTCACAACAATCTATGAGTGTGTCATTTGAGTGAAATAAATATCAATATTTGTTTTTAATTTTGTATGTTTAATAGCTATTACTGCATCAAAAAAGTAAATAATTGACAAGTATAACAACGATTACATTTTTCCAAAATATTATTAAGGTCCAAAACATTTTGCTTTCCGTTTTTAACTTCCGATGACAAAAGGATTTGTGATAACTAAAGTTTGTTTTTTTAATATTTGCAATTAAATGGATTTTTGAAAGGAATGCAATTTGAGAGCAGTAGGGTAGTGGCGCCTATTCAGAAACCCAAGAAGCAACGAAAATAGAACGATTTTACTTCAAGAGTTCGGGAGCTGCAGATATTCGGGAATAGGTGCCACTACCCTATTGATATTGTTCAGCAGCAAACATTTAAATTTATTTATACAAACTGAAGTTCTCATAAAATAGAATCCCAGCCGACGTTATTTGTCGGCTCTAAGTTAATTTGTCATACTACGACTGACGAGAAAGTATAATTTTATTTTATTTAAATACAGAAAGAAACGTAACGTAACAAAATCTTAATATTACTTGCTCCATTCCGTTGGAAGCCATCTTAAAATCTAAATTTATTTACTCCATCATAGAATCAGTCGTACGGTCTATTTTAACAAAAGTATCATGAAAAAACAACTTTTCTCTTTGCAGTATTAGTTTTTGCAAGCAAATTAAAAAGAAAGTATGTTATCTTACATGACTTATAAATTATTTCAATTTTAATGAATTAATAATTCTGTGATAAAGTAATCAGGGATGTATATCAGAATTCCTATTATTGCGGTTTCTGTGATGGGACATTAGGTATCCTATTATCTTCTTTGCTACTACTTCGTTTTTATCACTTCTTAAATACATAACTCACAGATATTACTGTTATACAATATTTATCTGCGTTCTCCCCGACTAATTTCTTATAATGGCATTCAGGACTTACTACAAATCTGTGTCCATGCCATCTATCGTAGATTCATCAACACTGTTCATATTACAATTTATAGAATTGTTATTGTCTTGACCATCGCCATCATTGCTATCGGGGTTGTCAAAATCAATTGAATTGTTATTTTGGGATCCAGAACTAGTTCCTTCGGGTAAAAGATCTACCAACTTAGGCGGTGGGGTCCACAGAACCAAGGCGGTACATGGTCGCTCTATTCTATTTTGTATCAGGGCATTTGGCATAAAGCTAGAATGAGCGGCATGCAATTTCCTGATTTCTTCACACACTGTTATCCGGTTCGCGTTCTTAAGTTTTTCTTCGAGTTCTTTTTGTGAAATTGGATTAACGAAATCGTACTCCATGGATGATATATTGGAAGATTCATTGCTTGTGCTACTGCCCCCACTGTGTTGGGTATAATCTTGGGATATGTGCATGCCACTAAAATGAGCAATCACTTTTTCCTCCGAGATGAAGCGTTTGTGTGGGCTGGAATTTCAGAAACCAAAAATTGATTATAAATTTGCTATTTTGTTTTATTAATATCTTAGTTTTACTTACAGAGGTGGAATTATTTTGGATTTACGTTTGTGCAGATTTTCTGTACGCCTTGTGTAAGGATCTACGATAAGATTTGGAGCCGAAAACTCCATAACACCATTTTGCCATTTTGTCATGGACCAAGGCATACATTCAGATTTCCAGGGGGCATTTGATGGCAATGGCATTGAATGTGGATTACCAGTTGGCCTATAAAAGAAAAGGTTTTTAAATAATTTCTTTAATTGTGAGTAAACCTTATTATTTTACTTCATATTTATCTAAGAAATTTAATTTCAATTTTATTTGTTTTGAGATTTTTGGAACCCAAAAATGTGTATTTCTGTCAGCTGCTGCCGTTCTTTTTAGTAGATTTTTGTTATTTTGTTTTTGTACAAAAAATTACAGAAATTTATGGAACGTACTAGAAAGATTTAAGTAGCATACACAATCAAAAATAAAGCGTGAAACAGATTAAGCCAGCACCAACGACAGCGGATGCCATTAAATATTTTGGTTGTCTTTACAATTCAATTCAATTCAATTATGATTTTTATTTATCAAATTTTTCGTAAAAAAAGTTTGTAAAACAAATCAATTTATAGCATGGCTATAACGCCGTCTGCCATTTTCATTATGGCCTTTTTGATTGGTAATCAGGAAGAGTCCTCGGGGTTGGATGCAAAAAAAAAAATTAAGCTCTTAACCAACGTTAGTTTTTACATCAACCAAATCACAACTAGGATGAGAAAAAGCGATGCTATTGAACTAATTAGTTTCTTTGATAATTTGTTTGCCGCCAGGAATCGAAATTTCATGGTTTCTACTATAGTTACTCGAGTCCGAGCCATGCGGAATAGAAATGTCTCTTCGCTTCTGTGCCGTTCCAAATGCGTTTTTTCGTAAAACACGGCTATTTATTGCCAACATTAATTTTTGTATCATCAATATTATTTTCATTAATTTTGGGGAGTTTTTAAACAAACTTTATTGCAAAATGATAACATCAAAATGCGATGCACAAAAATTACATTTACCGAATTTGGTTAATTCTATCTTCAAAATCCGAAGCGTTTTTCTCTTCTTTTCAGTAGAAGAACTGTCATTCGACCTCCTAGGTTTTCGGACGACCAATCAAAAAGGCCAATAGTGAAGTTAAAAACTCTTGACACCCCATTGGACGCCGCATCCGTAGCCGCGTATATGTATTTGAAATTTGAAATATGATACTTCTGCACTGTCAGAGAGAACGAAATGAAAAAAAATTCATGGAACAAGTTTTTTCAAAGAGGAAAACACTTTTTAAACTAAGGGCCAGTCTTTTCAGCTCTGGTTATTTGTAACCATTGGTTATTTCAGTTGTCAACCATAGATTTTGTATGTGTTTCTATGGTTACCAACAAATGGTTAAATTTAACCAGTGCTGAAAAGACTGGCCCTAAAACGGAAGATTTAGAAAAAAAATGTGGTATCGAAATGACATAATTCATATATCAAATTCAAGGTGAGTACGCAGATCGGGAAAAGACGAATTTGAAGTTGGAGAGATAAATATAAGTGTCAAGTGTCTGCCAAATAACAACCATTTTTTTCGTATTTTGTTTTTGGTACCTATACCCATGTTCCCACCGACCTGATTTAGATAAATGATTTTTAAATCACGAAAGGCGTTTCCACCGAACTATTTCGTGATGTAGTTTGACATCTATGTCAATCTTGCAAGCTAAATATAGGCGTGTTTTATTGGTAAGTGTTTAGTCACTTTAGCAAAATTTTTTATGGGATACGAAAAGTGGCGATAAATTGGTCAGTAATTAAAGTGAACATAAAAGTGAAGATAAAATTTTGGAATGCTTGGAAATTTTTGGCGCGAAATATAATGTGAATACATTTTTTGTTTAAATGTTGGTGGCACCTACGACAGCTTAAGGCATGGACTCCATATACAATGATTATTAATGGTTGTGTTCATTGTGTTTTCCTTTAGGGCCGCGTTTTGCGGAGGAAGTAAGAAGCTTTCAACCTACGAAAGTTTTGCAAAAAAGTTTTGATAAGATTGAACTTTTCGCTTAAAAACAAATAAAAATTGGTTAAAGCAGATTTTTTAAATAAAATTATATAATTTGGAATTTAATTTGGTAATATCCAAGCTAAATAATGATTATTTATCCCAACTCGGCATATACAAAACACGACTTATGTATGTAGTTCATCTAGCTCATTCCATATTAATCTTTTTTATAATTTTTTTGTCTTATTAGACATTCCTGTTAAGATTAATATAGATTTTAATTATAAATAATTAATAAAAACGCAAGAAAACTCACCAACAATAATATATTTTCCTATTGGAAACATTAAAATTAATTTGTTTTGCAGGTCGGTGGGAACATGGTATTACTTTGCTTATTTCTTCCAGATATTCATCAAGAAATTCCATTTTTCCTTCCACCGCAACGACAATTCCTTTTTAAAGTTTTTAATAGAATATTTGCGCGCTGTTTTTTCCCCGTCAAAAAATGTTTCGAACATTCTTTTGCGAGAAAAATTAAGTGGAGATATTTTTCAGTACTTCCATTGTATATATATTTTAATAGTAAAGTTATAACTAAATTTCCCTGGCAGCCATCTATCGTCGACATTAGTGAACTGGTTTCGGGACTTTTTTTATTTCGCACTCATTAGCCCTGTTCCTTTTAAGGTGGCAAAGTATTAATCAGTACTTCACTAGCGATTCTAAATGAAACGCTTTGCTAGTAGCAATCTACTTCTTATTTGTATAATTTAGTGTATGGATGTATGTAGTCTCAACGTATACCTTTTGGTCACAGATTTAGTCCTTGTATTGGAACTTTTTGTTTTGTTTATTTGTTAATCGCTTTTCCGATAAACAATAATCAATAATAAATAATAATTGAGATCATGTGTAGATGTAGTACTAGATTACTACTCACGAGTACTTTGCCACCTAATAGGAACAGGGCTATTGTGTTCAAAAAAAGGCGAGCCTCTTCTAGCAAGGTGTAATAGCACACTAAAACACGCCTAATGTTTCACAGATAGACAGAGAACTAGCGAATTGTTTATCGCCACAAGGGATAAAGGAGAGTTACTCGCTATAAATTTTGTTTTTGTTTTGTAGTGCATGCAAATTTTACTCGATTATACATCTTTAAATATATATATCTTTATACTACAGATTGATGTTAAATGATTGACCGTGTTTGGGAAACTTCTTTTTTCCACTATTATGTTTTGGCCTTTATGCTGTACTGCTCTCATCACTGTTTTCTTTGAACACATCCTTCTAAATCTACTCTACTACATTAGTTTTTCTTGTGTATGTTGTCGGTACTGATTACTTGTTAAAAAGCTAGTTGTTTTGCTATTTTTTCAAAAATATTTTTTGGATTTTAACATAAAATAACAATTATACAATTGCATAAAAGGAATATGTCTGAGACCAAAGAAGATTCTTCCGGCATTGTTCAGCGCCTTGAAGAACTCAACCAATGGCAAGAGGAACAAAAAAGAATTCTGTTTGAAAGACAAAATAAACAACGAAAACTTCTTGGGCAGGAGCACAGAAAAATGTATGAAACTCTTGGAATTTATCATGCTGATTCGTCTTTATCAAATGCAGAAGAAGTAAGTGAAGATGAATCTAGCGACAGTGAAGTCGCAACTGCTCTCAAGCCAACTGTGAATGACGGCATAATGCAAGATCTTCATCAAGAAACCAAAACAATCCCAAAACGACAATTTCTCCGACGAAAACAAGGTTTGATAAATCGGTTTAAAATTGATCCCGATCACTTCCGTCTTAGCAATTTACCACCATATACATTTTCTTCTATGCATCCAAGTTTAAAGCGAAATTCCATAAAGAAACCCAAGGATAACAATCTAAAGAAAGAAGCGCGTCCTATTTCAAAAGCAGTTTTGAAACTGAAAGCAAGTAACAATGCAAAAAAGCTTCCAAATCTTGATGTGTTGGAAGCAATGTTTCAAAAGTCTTTGATTTCATCAGCGACAGCGTGTAACTCAACGCCCGATATGAAATCTCAATCGTCTTCTTCCAAAGAAACACCAGATATGAAATCTCAACATTCTTCCTTCAAAGAAAACCCAGAACCAATTTCATGGGCAACTATTCTTGATCCACAAAACATAAAACCTTTAGAAAATGTAACTTTCAACTCGAGCTATATGGATTCCCAAGATGAAACCGAACACATGAGCATTTTTGAATTACTAGAGCAAAAAGCAAAAGATGGAAGCTTTGACCTAAATTCTAGTTGCATTAAAAGATTCTTAAATAAAGCACAACCAAATGATTCTTCTGATTTGCCAATTTCATTGAAACTTCCTTTAATTCCATACGAAATGCATTCAAGCACCAAGTCGTTGATTTCAGATTCATCTGAGGCGGAAGGTGGTGAAGAAGAACAAGACATAACCCCAAGACCCGCAGCTAAAGTTCGTTTTGCTGAAGGCCCGATAACACCAACAAAACAACCAGAAAAGAATCTATCAGCAGTTTTTGACAATAGTGATGCATCGCAAGTATTTGAAGAATTTAAGAAACTTCTATTCGCCAATCAAAGTGACACCACCATAGTCCCCGAAAATAGTCAAAGTGACATACCTGCACAGGAAATTCTCAATAAAGCTGAGCTAATTCGCACACGGTTAATTGAACTTGAAGCCGAAATATGTACTTTCAAGAAAAATAACATAGATTTAATTAAATCTAAACAGGAACACGAATTAGAAAAGGCTCATTTCGAACAAGAGCGCATAGAATCTTGTGAAAAACTTAATGATGAAAGAATTCAATTAGAAATCTATTTGCATGATGAACGCATGAAAATCGAAGAAGATCGCAAAAAAATGGAAAAGCAAATAAAAAATCAGAAGTCACTAATCTCGGGAAAAGAAAGAAGACAAATAGAAAAACTTCAAGAAGAAATTAACAGTTTGCAAAAGGATTTGAAAAAGAAAGAAGAAGCACATGTTGCGGCGCAATCGAGATTAAGGGCTCAAGTAAGAAATTTGGAAAAAGATGTTCGTCAACTTAATGTTGATATTGAGGTGCTGATTAAAGAGAACAAAAGACTAGAAGCTGAAAATCTTAAAATTAACAGACAAAATAACAATAAAATGTTACAGGAAATCAATAGGAACATTGCCAAATTGGCTCCTAAAATGGTACGTTTTCAACAATAACAATTATTTTAACTTTACTATAGTTTCTTATGTGTTTCGTATAAACTATGTCCAGGCGCGCACTTGCGATAGCAATCGCACGATTTTATAGTCGCAAAATAATAGAACTTATTGTTTTAAATCAGAGCGCGCGACTGAAAAATCGCAAATTTGTCCATGTAAACATTTGCAATTTTTTAACTGAACTTAAAAATAATCGCAAATGCGCGCTTGGAATATCTTTTGGTGGTCTAACTTCCGCCAGTTTTGTTTAAGTTTGTTTTTGTAAAACAACTTACAATGCAGTTTTTAAAAATATACAAAATTTAATTTTATCTTCGGCTCCGATCGTCTCCATTTCTCCCTTTGTTAATCTCATTTGTTTGCAGTTCGCTATCAACTGGTTTTGTTACCTGCATTGATGATTCTAATCGATGTCATTCTATCCTTCCTTGTCTCATCATATACTTATCTATGTTATTATACCCTGTCTTGTCACTTTAATATATTCTACATTCTTTCTAATCCTGTCTAACCCAATCTGAATTTCTAGTTGTTTTTTAATTCTTCTAGTAGTTTGTAATCGAAATGTGTGCTACAATGTGTTGGTATATTTCTCCTTTTAATTATCTTTTTGCTTTTAATAAACGTGTGTCTTTTTTATTTGATATCGAATTTGGTAAAGATCTGTTAAGTCGTTAATAAGAAAGTCAAATTAATAAAAAAAACGTTATACGGCTGGTACCGTTGAAAATATCTTCTATGAATTACGGCTTTCCGTATTAATCATGTCAATAAGTTTAATCAAAATCTTTTAAAGCAAAATAAGCTCTTTTATAACCGTTGTATGCAAAGTACCGTTTTTCAAGACCTATAATTCCAATTCCATAATCCCTTTGTAGGTTACCTTACAGCCCGCAGACCAAGTTTAAAGCACATCGTCCAATATGTATATAATGAAGTTGCTTATAATTAACATATAAAGACTGACTAACAGACGCATGGACAGAATTTCCAGATTTAGTTTGAATTCGATATCATCGTGATGTCATGTTTATTGTTATCTCAAACATTTTTTGTTCACTTATATGTAGTACCTATAATCCTAAGTAAAAATAGTAAAGCATTTTCCTTAGCAACGAGCTTTTATTTTTCTCGTTGTTCTTAGTAGCACTATAACAATGCGTAATGTCAGTCGCTCTTTAGCACGTAATCATCGTCATCGTAGAAACTATCCAAGGGTTTCACAATTTCATACTTTTACATTTTACTCAAATGTTATCATTCAACAACTGTTTAAATTTAAAGCAATCAAACTACCTTTTATTACAAGGTTGTGTAAGTCTAAGCTATCTCGAAACAAAAAATTTGCGACAGTAAAATGTACTAACTTAAAACTTACTAAAATCACGAAGAAAATTAAAAGAAAAAGTTTGAAAGTTTGATTTTTTGTGGGTATTTCTTTCTTCTCTCGAGAAATCTCAATTTTTAGGAACAAATAAAATACGATGTTATTATACTGTTATCTGGATCTTTTAAGATATAAAATTTCGTTAAGAATCATTGAGTTGTTAGCTAAAATTTTTAAACACTTTATATGGCAGGTTACAACAATTTTCTTCAAAATAAGGCGAAAAACCTCGGAAAACCTGTAAAGCCGTATAGCTCGTTTAAAAATTAATCAAGATCTTTCGCGATTTTAACAACGGTTATATACGATACCATTATTTTTTAGTCCTAAAATTATAATTTCTTAAATACCTCTGTATATTAAACTAAACCCAGATACCAAGTTTGAAAAGAATTGGCTGAACCGTTGAAACAACAACAACACCAACAAATTGCAAATCCCACTTTTGTCGACTTCTCTATCTCCTTGATGTCATGTTTTCATGTTTAGCTGCATTTTATTCTCCCCTCTGATCTGATCCGGATCAAATTTGAATATTGAAATACATGCATACAACAACAACAAAAGATCCTGCTTTGTTTTTAGATCTTACAAAGTTCCAATCCGGAGCGGATCAGAATGGATAATGAAATACGGCTATTGATTGTTATCTCAGTTTTGTTTTTTCAAGAATTCATAACACTAACTTTCTAGTTCCTAAGTTCATACATACATTTTGTAATCTGAAACATCATTTGGCTAAAAACCCCGCATAACTTTACACTATTATCTTTTCAACTATGTTAATGTTTTTGTGCCATTTCCTTTTACGAGGAGTTTTGAAGCTTTCTATTCTATCATGTGAAGAATTTTCATCTCACCTGCCGTTAATTTACTTCAATGCATTTTGTGCATTGTACAACATTATGAGCCTTATGTCAGAGTTTTAACAAAATTACACGGTAAAGCCTTCATCTTAAGTTATGAGCATTTTTTTGTCACAGTAAATGTCAGAATTCTACCGCCACTTTTTTCATCATCCCAAGATATCTTGCTACTGATATTCAAACTTTCCGCAATTGTACAAAATGTTCGGGTTAAAAAAAAGTCCTGTGTAGGTCTATGCAAGTCAGAAAACGGGTAGCACAAATATTCTGTTTGTTTGTGCTCCTTGCTCCTTTATATTCACGATCAGCTAAAACTCCTCGTCGCCTTAAGGTCACCCATGTCCATGTCAGATCTTGTGGTTGTTTATAGACGTGGTTTTCTTTTTCATAAATGAACACAACTAGGATCTCCCAGCGGTCGAAAATCGACCACCTACAATTACATTTTTGTTTGTATTTCGAATCCATTTATAATCATAAATTTAAAGTGATTGAAGTGTTAGAAGTCTCTTCCATTATCACAATAAAAGACTTCTTATAGACGGTGAGCCAGCGACAAAAAAAAAAAACTTACGTCCTTTGGTAACGAAAATAATTAGGTTTATTATCATCTTCCAACAAGTGTAAAAATTTATCCGGAAGTCTGCGAAACCATCGGTGGTGGGTGTGGCCAACGTTCACTGTTAAAGTTAAACAAATGTACGGGCACATTTTTTTCGCTGCAAACTAATAATAGAATCTTTTATAGGGACAAAATACAAGCACGTTTTGCTACGGGATGGGAGTCTATCTTCCCCCCACGACATCACTCACTCTTGTTATGGTATTGGAAAATCATTTATTCTGTAAGCTCTTGCACACAGCTTATAGAAAAAGCAGTAGTTAATGTTAGGTAGCTTAGAAAAGTTAACTCTTACATTATCAACGAACAAAACAACAAATGATCCGGATTAGTAGGTGCCATGGTGGCTGTGTGTTTTGTTATAGATTTTAGGGGCTTTCGTTTGATTTTTGCGTTCCCTTGGAAACACTGATTGGTCGCACTGATTTATAAAAAGCTCTCCCATAAAGCATGTACTGTCACATATAACTATTATTGTGTATTGATTCAAATTAGCTTGTTATGGCCTTTAGTCCATGCAAAAATTGTATTTCGTGCGTCAATACGTAAGTTTCCGCTAGTTCCAGTTTCATACATCACTTTTTGGACAAAAAGCAAAAGTTTCATGAACTAAAAGCCATAACAAGCTAATTTGAATCAATAATATTTCAACGAGTCCACTAAATTAATGCTAACCCTCAGTTTCAAAGTCAGAGTTTAAACTATAGTTTTGGTTTAAACTACGGAATTTATAGGCACTGAACTATAGTTTAAGGTTAAACGATCACTGTGAAACTATAATTCATTATTTAATATTTTCAATGTAGTAGATATATAGAATTTGTATTGCACAAAAACATTATTATTATTTTGTATGCATAAATTAAAATATATTCCTAGTTATTCTTAATTAAATATTATATTTATCTTTCGTATTCCTTAATTCTCATTTAAGCCTTCTGTCGCCTATATTGAAGAAACACCGCCGACCAAAATGCCAACCGTGCAAAAGCAGCTGTCTAAAAAAAAATGTGTGCCTCGTCGCAGAAGTATCGAAGTGAAACAAAAACCAAGTCCAGTTAAACGACAAGACTCAAGAGTAAATAGTTCGGAGGAAGAGAGTGTAAGTGGTGGATCTTCTGATGAGTTCAGTCACCAAAAAGTTAATTCAAAAGTTACCTTCGCAAGATCACCTACCCCGCCTAGCAGAAGATCATCAACAAACAAAGTAGAACCAAATGAATCACCACCAATATCTGCTGATGCGTCTTTCAAACGCGAAATTCGTAATGCAGATGGCAGTAAAGATATCTGGTACCCAAATGGTAATCTGAAGAAAATATCTTCTGACGGAATGATAATTCGGATGCTCTATTTTAACAAAGACATAAAAGAGACAAATATCAACGAAGGCACAGTCAAGTATTATTATGCGGAAACAAATACCTGGCACACAACATATCTGGATGGTCTGGAGATTTTGGAATTTCCAAATGGACAAACCGAACATCGCTTTAAAGATGGGAAAATTGAAGTGCATTTTCCAAACAATTCAATAAAGATAACAAATCCTTCAGATGAAAATAAATTAGAAGAATGGCGATTCGCCGATGGAACTAATTTGATTCAAATGAAAAATGGCGATAAAATAATTTTGATGTCAAACGGACAGAAGGAGATTCATACAGCGCATAGTAAGCGGAGAGAATATCCAGATGGAACTGTCAAGTTGCTTTACCCGGATGGTAGCCAGGAGACTAGGTACTCCAATGGTAGAGTGAGACTGAAAGACAAAGATGGCAATCTCATTATGGATTCAGAAAATGTTAATTACTAAATAGTTTAAGTTGAGATTTGGTCATTAGAATGTGTTTTTTTTTTTGTGTGTGAATGTGCTGTTAAACGTATTTAAGGTAAAGGGAAGACTAATTTTAAATAATAGCTTTGCCTTCAGTTAAAAATTAGTATTAACAAAAAAAAATGACTGCAAGGCATAAGTAACAACCAATTGTGATTATTTTGTGTTTGTCTTGTCGCTCTTAGTGTAAGAGTTGAAAAGAAGTTAATTTAATAAAACCGTTTTTAAAATTAATATTTTTTCTATAAAAAAAAAAAGCTTGAAGGCATTGCAAAATTAAATTATTAAAAAAAAAACTCGTTTCTCATAAGATCTCTATGAGTTGAACACTGTACTTACAACCTTATCAATGCCGAGCTAAGCTGGTAATTTGTAACTACCATGAACATTTTTTGATTTCAATTTATTTCCAGGCTAAAGGTAAGTTTCTTAAATGTTTCCCATGTGTTATCTGTAATATTTTAGTAATGTTTTTTACACCAAACGAAACATTTCTGCCCATGAGGTATTCAATGAAAAATAAAAATCAACTAGCTCTATATTCATTGTACCAAAACAATTCTTTCCTATCTTTCTACTCCTTCTAACTAGTGTCGTGCAACACCTGTTGCATTTAAAAAAAGGCAATGCGCCTTACACACATAGCTAAAATATTCGTCTTTAACCTTATACGCTATGGATTTCCAATTATACTAAAGTACTCGTGTTATATAAATTATAAAGTACTCGTGTTATATAAACTCATCAACCAAAATTACATTTACAACCAATTGCGCTTTGTCTCTTCCAACAGATCTCATCAATTAATTCATCCTCATTCTTATATGTTTAATATCTGAGCGACAGTTTTTTGTTAGTTCCAGTCGCCTTTGGAATTCCTTACCAAGGCATATTCGAAGGTCTGGCGGCACTAGTCGTTTCAGTATAAAACTTTAAGACTTATTGCACGAAAAATACTCGTTAAGACCTGTACAAATTTCAAAATTTATTAACAGGTTCACTTTCCAATGTATCACTTTTGCACACATTTATGGATATGATGCATAGACGGAGTAGATCAAGTTAGGTAGGCAAGAGAATACAAAAAATGTATGAACAAAATGTATGAGGGGTATATCTCCCCCAATAGGCGGCTGGGGCAGAATTGATTTAAAATGTAAAACAATTTACTTAAAATCAACCAACCAGACAGTAATGTGATTATGCTTTTTAATCCCGACGAAATAGCGATTGGGAAGATTAATTCTTCGTTTGATCTCTGGTCTGATTTCATTTAGCGTTATAACAGTGGATCCTAGGTAGACAAATCTTTAACTACTACTAGTTATAACTATCTATCGTGACGTTTTGAACGAGTCGACGGAGCAGCGAAATTGCTCCATCATTATCCTTTACAAGCGGACTACTTTGGCAGAAATAATGAGATACGGTGGCTCTTTATAATTCGTACCAAAAACTTGACCAAAAGGACAAAGAAAAAGTGTATTTTGTATTGAGAGAATCTTTTTGAATTATTCTTTTAAGTAAACTGATTCCAAATTAAAAGAAAAAACTCCTTAGAAAATCTACACTTCTCTCAATGACGAAATTCAAGTTAAAAGTTTTCCTGGAGACGACGCCAAAAACACATCTTTTTAAAAGTTTACTTAAACGCTAGTAAAGTAGACTAATTCGAAAACTAAATAAGTAGATTGATTATCTTAGTGGGCATTATATCAATAGAATGCTTTGAAAAAGATATATTATTGAGAACCAACAACTTACATAAAATAAATTAACTTTATTAATCATCATCCTCTTCTTCTGGTGGATCAAAGTCACGTATCTTAACATCAGCATCTTCTCCGTACTGTATAACGTTATCTATTTGCATCAATAAATCTTGTACGCTTTCCTCGTCATCCACATTAAGTGGAACAAACCGCACCAAACTAAAATCTTCTATCAGTGATCCAATTGCCTCTGACAGTTTTCGGTGTTTTCTTCCCCATGCTGATTCTTCGGTTATGTTACCCAATAAAGCTCGTGCATCTGGATCTAAATATTTGTCCAATTGACTACGAGAACTCTTGCTTAAAAGATCCATTTTTGATAGAACATTCACATGCGGCATTTCTAAGTTGGCCATCACACTAAGTGCAGCCATTGTTCCTGATAAAAACTTCGCTCCATCAATCATAAATTGTGAATCGACTAGAAACACCGTACACAAACGAAAATTCCACGATTCTAACAGTTTTACCAAATCTTTTCCCATAGTTAGATGTGTGAATAATTCGATTTGACCTGGCATATCGAAGAGAATGTAATCATCGTCGGGTTCACCTTCCCCTTCATCATCAGATCCGCCACACAGTTGATTCTTTAGCCATTCTTGGTTTTTAATTAGAAATTCCAAACAAAAAACTAAACCTCCATTTGGACCGTAGTGAAGTTCTTCATCTTCCATTGCGTCGTCTAATTGTATAAGATCTCTGATGTCTACCAGGGGTTGATAATCAAAGTGTTCTGCAGCGGGATCAAGGTTCACAACATCGATGGTTCGCTTCATGTCTTCAGCATGGCGTTGCATGAAGGCGCAATATGTTGACTAGTTTAAATTCAAAATGAAACAAATTAAATTTATATGTTAGTTGTACAAGAGATTACCTTTCCACTGCCAGCTGGGCCCATCACAATCTGAGCATATCGCATTTTGTTGTTTTATTTGTTTCAAATACGAGATAAAATTAAAATTAAAATTTGTATTTACAATAATATATTTTACCACATTGTGCGGATTATTTACAAATTTTTATTTGACGTACTCTGTAAATAGCTTTGTTCGTTGAACTTTACTCAGGCATTGTATATGGATTTTTTTTAATATGAAAAATAGGGGATTGTAGGCTATACGTGTGGCGCTGCAGTAGTCAAGTTTGTACTAAAGAGCAAATAGGTATAACTTAGTACTAATTTTGACATTTCGTAGCGCATTTAAACTTTTCCATATACGTGTATCACTGCAGTAGTCAAGTTTGTACTAAAGAGCAAAGATAAATTAGTTATAATTTTGACTACCAATTGCGCATTTCAACTTTATCAATCCTCAATTGAGGATTTTTTTTGCTCTTTAGTACAAACTTGACTACTGCAGCGCCACACGGATAGCCTCAAATCCCCTATGGTAGACTTACTTCTTTCAAAAATCATTCATGGAAAATTTTCAAATCGAACGCAACTATAAAATGTAATCAGTTTTAAACGTCAGAAGTGAAAATAAAAATTGAAAAGTCTGCTATTTTACATCTATTTTTATTTGTATTTAATTTAATTAATTGTATTAAACTGCTCAAAATAGTTTAAACATTACAAAATGCCGGTGAGAAAACCTTAAAAAGCAATATTCCAAAATACAAACTTTGGGCGTGGTTGATTTTATTTAGAAAATTTAATTTTAAAAGCTACCTACCAAATGTTTAATGGTATATGTATTTAATTCTTAGGCCTATCATTCCCAAATAAAAGAATATAAGCAATCAGTTGGAAATATGGCCATTCTTCCACTGCGTACACAATCCCGTGGACCAGCTCCAAGCGCTAACATTGATAACGATATCATTGATGAGTCACTGTACTACTTTAAGGCAAATGTATTTTTCCGCACCTACGAAGTTAAGGTAAAAACTCTGTAAAGTCTATTACATTGTATAATCCTCCATATATTTCAGAATGAAATTGATCGCGTTCTTATATACATTACTCTATATATAACTGAGTGTTTGAAGAAGCTTCAACGATGTTCCAGCAAAAACCAGGGCCAACAAGAGATGTATAGTCTAGCCATATCAAAATTTGATCTACCAGGTGATGCAGGATTCCCACTAAATTCGGTATATGCTAAACCGTCTGGTCCAAGTGATTCAGGTAAAATATTCGTCTTTATATTTACTGCCCATCAAATGATTCATTTATTTTCAGAACTAATGAGGCAATATCTGCTTCAGCTGCGACACGAAACCGGTAGTCGTGTATGTGACAAAGTTTTCTCTGATGATGGGAAGCCAAACAAATGGTGGACCTGCTTTGCCAAAAAGAAGTTCATGGAGAAGTCACTATCTGGACCAGGGCAGTAATAGTACTTTTTATTTTTAATTTTCGGTACCATTAAAAGAAATATGTCTTATAATATGAATAAAACTTAATACTAAACCAATTTTAAATTGGAAACTTCAACAAATTGTTTTATTTTGCTTTATTACTCTAAAGACAATGTTGCATATACATAATACGTAAAGATAATCAAAGCCTTTCTTTAATAAGAGTTCTTCTTATATTTTCATCTTTATAATTTTTGTTTTATTAACATTACTAAACCATTAATTATCTTCCTAGTTCTAAGCTAGTCTAACGGTAAAGATGGTCGGCTTGCAAATTAGAAGCAATCTCCGATTCCCATTTATCGCCGTTATTTAGTAGCTTCTCCTTGTTATACAGCAACTCTTCATGCGTTTCTGTAGAGAACTCAAAATTCGGTCCTTCTACGATGGCATCAACTGGACAAGCTTCCTAAAATGCAATAAAATATTTTATATGAAATAACCAAAAACAAACATTCAAAAATAGTTTTAATAGGAAAGTTAAGGTCCTGAATAGTGCTCATTATGTGTAAACGCACCTTTACAACTTTTCAAAGCGCCCTTTATTTGTGGAAATCTAATCATAGACTCCAAGTTCATTACAAACATTCGTTATATTGTGAATTGCGATAAATGGAATAAGATAAATCTAGTTTGTTGAACAACCTTCCTCAGCCACCCATTTCTGTATAAAAGAGGAAGACGATGTAGATCGAGTTCAGTTTAGTATCAGGTTGAATTTTGAATCAGATAAAGAAAGTAAAAGGAATTATAAAGTTTTTGAATTATAAAGTTCATTAAGTTGAGTTAAATGTGAAAAAGAGATAAAGTGAGTTAAACTAAAAGAAAAAAAAGGTTTTGAATGTCTGAGCATAACAATTGAGCCTTTTAAAAAATACCGATAGAATTAAAAAAGACAGCAAACATTAAGACAATATCAAGCGAGAAAAATGTGTCTATTATAGTCATGTCGCCTATCAATTTGAAAGCTCTTTTTTGTATCCTGTCTAGAAAGCTCAAACAGGTTATAGGAGCAAATGTCCAGACATGAGAATTGCACTCAAGTCTTATGCTTTGTAAATAACAGGCCAATCATGTAGGTTAAACAATTTCTTGTCGTAAGAAACCTCAGCATTTTTCAGCGTTTTTGGCAACGTCAAATTTGTGGTCGTTCTACTGAAGATGGTCTGTGACGCACAAAGCGAGAATTAAAATCTGTTGTTTCTTTTATACATGTAGTACTTATGGATGGTGGCTGTGGCATTGGCGTATGTTACGCTTTAACAACAAGAGACAACATAGAGTTTGCGAAGCATTAAATTTCACTCGATTTTTGATTCCCTATTGTACCATGTTCTCGAGATCTGAATTTAAAGAGCTTACATTCGATGCCTCAGTGCCACATTCGAAGACAAGGTTGTAAATGTAGAAACGAATATAAAAGCTGTTTTTCAGTCATCAGCGAAACAGTTTATTGGATGAGAAGTTTCAGGCAGAAGATCATTGATAAAAACAAGGAAGAGATACGAGAAACGGATACAAAACGGAGCCCTGGGACACAACAATTTCTATTTTGACAGACTTAAAACCATCAATACTTCTTGTATTAAACGGAAGAAATGTAATTTTTAATCACACGAACAAGAGATTCATCAATACAGAATGCATGCATTTTCGATAAAACTTTACCAAATTCTTTTGAAATAATGAGTGCAATAATCTTACAATCTTCAAACCGGTGTAAAGATTAGTTTCACTTTTCGGTGAGAAAAGGATCAAATCACCAGTGGACAGTAGTAGTTGTAGTAGTATTGACTTTACTTCATTTATTGTTCAAACAAGTGTTTCTTAGTCTAATTTGTTTTGGTCCAAGGCCGTCTACCAGATTGGCATTTTTAAAAAAAAATATAAAGTGTTGCCTATATGATATACAATATATATATATAAAATATGTTTTAGAAGTCTCCGTCAATAATGCATTTTCTATAGTTAAGTGCGTTTACGGTGTAGATGCTCCCAGCCTCTTTCTCCGTTTAAGATTGCCATTGCAGCTTTTTCTTCCAAGACACATGTACCAAAAAAACGAATCCCAAATTCCTTCCAAACTGGACATATTGCCAGAAAGTGTAATACATCTTATCTTACTTTCATATTACAGATACTTCATAAAATAGGCAGTTCTTGGCGGTGTGGTATGAAATGCAACTGCGCTAATTCTCCTCTCACCTTGAATATGGTGCTTATTTTATCAGCCGTGAAGCAGTTCAAAAAATATGTCTTTTTTTCAAGTTGATAATTTAGTTTGCTAAAGTATAACCTGTATTGGGAAGATTGGGCTTGATTAATATAGTTTTGGAATGTAATTTTTCCAGTTTTTTTCAACAAGATTTCGAACTGCCTTCTCATTCGGATGGTAAGTCTGGAGTAATGTTTAGGTCTAATTTACATTCAGAATCAAGATGTTCCCATTCCTGCACTAAATTCTTTGGTTTGTATGATGTGCCAGTACTTTTTTTGGTAGCCTTTCTTCCTCGTGCGCAATCACATTTCCCAAATATTTAAAATGCATTTTTAATGCGTTGAGAAATAAAGGGGGTGTTCCCGTTTCTAAGTGCAGCATATAGTTAGGGGCATTCCTAGGTAATCTAAATAGTGTCTTAAGAAAGTAACGCATAAACTTTTCAATGGCTTCAAAAGAAGAGTACCCCCACACTTGGGCAGTGGACAGTGGAATGGTCTTCAAACTGATGTTTTTTATTTGATTGGGTTGAGTTGCAACTCTATACACTTTTACTCAAATTGAACAAACATGGTTTTCCGCAGTGGATGCGGAAATCTGTACTCAATTTGTAAATTTTAAGCAACACATTGATAGTGTTTAGTGTGGCGGACTATCACGACGACGGAGATCATGGTTCGAGGCCTGAGTACAATGTTTTTTTCAGGGGCACTGTGACAAAACAAATCCTCCAAGAGTATCATTATCATAAAAAGTGCTCATCTTGAAGTGTTTTTTCATTTAAA
Organism: Baccha elongata; assembly: GCA_951217065.1. Classification (NCBI taxonomy): domain Eukaryota; kingdom Metazoa; phylum Arthropoda; class Insecta; order Diptera; family Syrphidae; genus Baccha; species Baccha elongata. The sequence goes on along the minus strand of OX578273.1, from coordinate 16,825,591 downwards.
TCTCAAAGATTTGCCCTTAAAATCAAAAAGTGCTCTTTTAAATGAAACATGTTGGAATACTCACGCTTAGGTTCTGTGAAAAATATATCTGCGTTCCAAACGACCCATCATAACATCTTTAGTATAGCTTTATATTAATAAGCTGTCACTTATATTTTACACATCCATTTCATTACAAGTATCATTATTCATTATCATTGCTACAAATTCGTAAAAAAATTGGTGGATTTTGATATTATAAAATTGTTTTTTTCGAGTGCCGTTCAACAAAGTAAAACAACACAAAGCTATGCAATAGTTTTAGAAAAAAAAGATCCACCATTAAAATATTTTCATGTGTCTGTGTTTAGATCCAATCTTCTAAATTTGCGAGATCGAATCTTTCTTCTTGAGATTTGCTCTTTTTCCCCTCTTATCATTTAAATAAAACATCAAAAATGCTAAAAGATCAAATCTTTGTAAGGAAATAGCAAATCTTTTCGTAAATGAAAACCGCTATTAGACATTGGGATTCGACGAAAAATAGTAGGTCCTCTCCAATTCTGTAAAACTAACAACGCACACAAAAGGATTCGTTTTTGGAGTTTAAGTCTATAGGTTCTTCGATGCAAATTTATTTATTTTTTATTTCTAAAAAAAAAAATAATGTTCTAGAGTCGAAGGAACTTACGTTGGCGGACTTTTATTATTTATTCATTTTATAAATGACATCTGCATGGAAAATTTATAATGCAAAATTATCATGTTCGCTGATGTATTATTTAGTATGTATGGCTATAATGAACTCTAAAGGACATTTATTCTTACAGCATCAGCAACCGCATGCAACTAAATATAAAGTGTAAAGTTATATTGATTCCCGCAGCTGGCAGCCGTATTTATCAGTCTACTTTATTGAAGAAATCACGATGTGAAGGATTTCAATGACTTGGGAGTTCTTTTTGACACAATATTATCATTCAATCCTTATATGGAGCAAGGTTCGAAGTCATCTTAATTTCGTTTCTCACATTACGAAGATTTTATGCCCTATTTTGGAATATTGTTGAAACTATGTGTGGTATATTAGTTACGAAATAGCCATTAATAAAATTGAAAGTGTTCCCAAACGATTTATGGTGTTTGCTCTTTATCTGTCTTGTGATTCCTGCAAACATCTTCCGCCTTATGAAAACTTTCAACCCTAATTTTTTCAAGGGTTTCCTCTAGTATCAGTTAAGCATTAAATGTGAAGCACCTTTAATTTTCATAAGACAAAAGCTGTCGAAAGAAGTATATGGCTAGCTGGCAGGGGAGACATGTTTGTTGAGGCCGTAGTCTAACCTGTGATGTATTGTAATCCGAAATATATGATGTGCACCAGCGTCAAACTTCTCATTGGAAGGGTGGATTTCAGCACTAAACAGATTAAAAAATTAAGTACCGTTAAGATCTAGCATAGAAGAGAATATACTGAATTCTCTCTCTGTAAAGACAGCATTACCTCAGTTTTTACATGTGATTTTACTGAGCTAATGCTCGCTTTCGAATGCAAAAACATTTTGCTTTTTATACGAAAGCTGGCATTAGGTCAAAATTATTAGATTTATAAGCGAGACAAAGCTTTTCGCATACCAGAAATAGCGAATTCAATTTACTATGATGAAGTTATTAAATTGTTTGCTCAGAAAAAAGCTCCTCATATAAATCTTTCAAATAAATGTTTTCTTTCTCGGTGACAACGCTCATTGAACTTACTAATATTTATTTTATAACGCGGCTAATTCGGAAAAAATAATAATGTCATGTGTTAATAATGGAGAGAATATCGATCGTGTGGATGAGTTTAAGTACTTAGGAGTGGTTATTGACAGTAAAATAAATCTTAAAGCTAATACGGATCACGTATGCAAAAAATTATCAAAAAAAATATACTTTGTTGGACGGATTAGAAAAAAACTATCAATTAATTAAAATTTATAACGCGATTGTAAAACCTCATTTTCAATACAGCTCGACTATTTTATTTTTATCTTCCCAAGAAGACATTTCTCGGCTGCAAAGACTTCAAATTTAGGCAATGAGAATTATTTTGAAATGTGCGCGACTCACTCATATAAAATCTATGTTACAGAGACTTAATTGGCTAAACATAACACAACTAATTAAATTAAATGTTTTATTGTTTGTTTTCAAGTTAAAAAATGATATGCTTCCGAAGTATTTAAGCAATAGTTTAAAATATGTCAGTGATAATCTTAGAAGTGCTCAAAACTTTAGACTACTACATAAATCAACGTCGCGAGGGCAGAACACAATGATGTTTAAAGGACTTCAACTATATAATAACCTTCCTAATGAAATCAAATCATTAAATAATATAAGAATCTTTAAAACAGAAGTGATTAAATATTTGAAATCGGATAACTAATAAGAATTATAAATACCTTAATGAACCAAATGGCTTTTTAGTCAAATCAATTGCTCCTAAAATCTTTTACCTTAATCTTTTTTATTTACGAACAAATAAGACTTGAAATAAATAATATACAAAACTAATAAAAATGTCTGAATTATAACACAAAAATAATCATTATAATAATAAAAAATAATTTAAAGGTCCTCCCAGCTCGTCGGTTGGGAGGGGAAAGTGGGCGGGGCATAATAATAATAATAATAAAACCTTAAAAGTTATGAAAATTAATTCTTCTCTACCACTGCATTCATTCGCCAAATCATGATAGAATTAATTTTAGATAGATGAGAAAACCCCAAATGTTAAGTGCCTAAAGACCCTGACCCACTATTTCCGGCCCTGTGTAACTATAATTTTTAAACAAAAGTGAAAGAAAAACTTCATACCTGGCAGAATCCACAGTATATGCACTTGGTCATATCGATATCGTAGCGTGTTGTCCGCCTACTACCATCAGCTCGTTCTTCTGCTTCTATTGTAATGGCCTGAGCTGGGCAAATTGCCTCGCACAGCTTGCAAGCAATGCATCTTTCCTCTCCACTGGGATAACGACGCAAAGCATGTTCACCACGGAAACGTGGACTTAATGGTCCTTTCTCAAATGGATAGTTAATAGTTGCTGGTTCCTTAAAGATATGTGCTAAAGTGACAGCAAAACCACGCAAAAGCTCAGTGAGGAAAAGTGTTTGAGCTGCTCGATCAGTGACGTCGTTAAGTTCCATGCTCAATTCTTTGTTATTCACATAGATATAACCTTTGGCTGGTTTGACAATTTCCTTATCGTTTGAAGAGTACATTCGAATGTTTTTTAATAAACCAAATCGTCCTGGAAAAATTAATAAATACTTTAAATTTCAGTTTGTTGATGACATAAGATACCATAACCTATTTTTGAAGCCAAAGAATAACAAACAGATTAATTTTCTAAGTTCCAGCGGTTACACTTACCATGTTTGGAAAGTGAGAAAATTCGCATTGTGGCCATATTATAAACTTGAATTACAAATATTTTGTTAGGTCACAACAATTTACAAGTTGAGATTTTAGGATAATGTTGAAATCCAAAAATGTATTTTGAAAAATCTAGTCGGCGCTGTCAGATTTGGTTTTGACAAGAAAAAAAATTAAATTTGTTATGTTGGTAGTTCGTAATTTTGGAAATGGAAAATCTTGTGCTTACACAGCACGAAAAAAACTGCTGCCAAGTCTCTTTTGTGCTTTGAGTATGTTTAGACCGGGATAGTTGAGATCGGACTCACAATAGTTAGTTTGCGAGAGGGGGAGGGGTGAGTTCTGTCGTGAGGAAGTTTCAATTCCATATCTGTTGTTGTTTTGACATGCTCTTGTTCTGAACTCCAAGATTTCTCGTTGAACAAAACTTTGGTTATTTAATTTGAAGTTGTCAACATTTGAAATTAATTTTACTAAAGGTGTGTGTTTATTGAGAACGTTACTAGGAAAATTTAAGTAGAGTAAGAAATAAGCTATAAGCATGTGTGCCAACGTTCACAGATAAGACGTAGAACTATTGTGAACGATTTAGAACGGTAAGAATTACTAGGGATAAAATTAGAAGTAAGAGTTACTACCTATAAATAAATTGTTGTGTTTGTAGTGCATGGAAATTTTACTCTACTTTATATAAAATAAAATATTTATTTTTCAATAAAATACACCTTAAATATTAATTTAGGTTTATAAAATATACATTCGTAAACATTGATTTACATATGCAGTTTGCACGGAAGTTTGAAGTTTTCATTCCGCGTGATAGGGCTTTTTAGGTAATAACGATATATCTCTTTCTCGTTCGCAGGGTAGTATCAAAATAAGCAGTACGCGGATGACAGCTAAACGTTTTTTTTTATCATTATTGACAAATTGATTGAAAACAAGAGCGGAATTTAATGTTGGGCGCAAAAATTGTGAATAGTGTATTATTAAACTTTTTAGTCACTTTACAAAAAACTGTTACAAGATTGTAAGTTATACAGTTTCAAAAAAGCGCAATACATAATTTCAATCTGTCATCCGCGTAGTGTGAGCTGTCATATATTTTTTGACAATATGGTAAAATTGCCTATTGTTCAAAGACACGCCTCAAGAGCCAACGTGTAATCATCCCGGTACAAATATCACGGCCACTGGTAATAAAATAAATATGGCATCACTTTAAATTCTAAACTTCACTTCTTTCGGGATTTTTTCACGTCGTCTTTTATGGCGTTCATTTTTATAATCTTTTCATTTTCGTGATATATTTTCTAAAATTTACAGAAAAAATGTAGAACATTTAAAAGTTGATAACTTTCTTCTTCGTTTGTATTTATTTTCCCACTGATAAATAATATTGATTTCCCTAAATTTGTTCATGTTTTCAGTGGATAACGTTTTTATGTTGCAAGTGCAAGAAGAAACTCAAAATTTGAGGATATTTTCCCTCGAATATAATACAGAAGTATATGAAATTTGATGTGTTCATGTTCAGTGGTTTATTTAGCTAGATATAATATAAAAATAAAATAACATTTATTACACAAATGTGTAAGAACGATTTCAAATATCAGTCAACATAAACGCTATCGCATAAAGTAAGAAGAAAAAAATGGAGAACCTCAAAGTTCGGGAGGATCTTTTCTCTAGCGTTAAGTACTATATAAGCGGCAATTTGGATGAAAAGGTAAGTAGCTGTTATGAGTTAAATCAAAGAACTTGACTTTATGATATCACTTATTTTCAAACGCCCGCCGATTCTTTTCTGTGTATAAAGTAATAAACAATATATAACTACATTAATTTATTTAAATAAAGTGAGGAACCATTTAATTTTTACTTTTCAAAATTGAATAGAAAGTCAAAAACTATTCAGCCGGGACTTTAATTGGTTTAGTTTAAAATTTTGATTCTAGGTATTTATTATCAACTGGTCGGTAGATATTTCAGTATGGTCCAATGAGATCATTTGTCCCTAGGATCTTGTTAGCGATTTTAAAAGATTTGAGAAGCTTTCACAAAATGCGAGGAAAATGTTTTTATTTTTATCTTAAATAAATGTTTGCCTGCAAAGATATCCCTTAAAGTAGATAATCGCAAGCAGACTAGGACTTTAGGGTACTTACACCATGAAAGTTTTACTTGCTGTAATCACTTTCCTCGTATGATGTGAACGCTTATTTAGGCTATGGTTTCGGGGGTCGAATTTTTATTCGTGCGAGTTAACTAAAGGTTTAGTCACGCACATTTGAAAACACATTTATTTACTTTGTTGAACAAAACAAAAAACCGTTTATCAATTTATTAATTTTTATAATGACAATTTGATCAAGGTAACGAGACTTACAGAAGCATAGTTCTGCATGGAAACCTATTTTACCAGAGAGATGTTAAGCCGTTGTTAAGACGTTTCTGCCTGTCTGTTTGTCTGTTTTAACATTTATACACAGCAACGGTTGGCCTGATTTCCTTCAAACTACCTTTGTAGGAAGTAGTTGTTTTTAGGGTGATGTAAACGAACGTTTATTTTAATTGGCGTTCTAAGCCTAAAAATAACGGTACCTGCTATATAACCGCTATTTAAAAGCTTTTTTTTCCTGAGAATGACTAACCATTTCAACAACGTTTTATATGTGTAATGAATGTGCCATAAGAACGAGATTATCAGGCCAATTCGTTTAATGAACCTGCCATATAACGGCATTTTTTAAACTTCGACTCTCAATCGATAACAGCTTAAGCGATCTTATTAAACAAAATAATACCTAAATTGAACTAGCTATACAACAAAAAGATGTCATACAAGTTTTGTTATTTCATATTTTCGTCAAGTTTTAAATTCTTTTTCTAGAACTTTTTTGTTCTAGAAAAATATTTGTAAACCTCTTGATGGATTTTTATAAAACTTTTTATTTTTGAGATCTAAAGGAGTAACAAATTTAGTTTTCACTACATACATATTTAGGTAAATGTTTTTAAAAAAATTAATTAAAAAAAAGTAAACAAATAACTTAATGGGTTCCTTGTGCAATAATTTTTGAGTTTGAGCTGATATTAAAAAAAAAAAAAAACTGGTCGTGGTACAAATAAAATGTGTTAATATTTTTTGTTGCAAATTTAATTCAAAAAGTATAGTTTGATCCGTATTAACCGACGTTTAAGTAGATGGAACAGCAAAAAACCAAAAACAAACAAAAAGTCGATATTTTAAATAATTTAAAAGCATAGTTTACACAATTAAGGTTTTGAAAATCTGATTCTTCGATATAATCTATCTATAGATTCTAGGAAAATATGAACAATTTTTCAGAATTTTTACTGCAAATAGCAGAACAAAAATATTTAATTTTTTAACAATTTAAAAAAGTGGCAGCCACAAGAAACGGCCATAACTACTTAACGGTAAGTCCAAAGTATCAAGTCACAGTTTGTTTATTGCAGTTCTACAACTACTTACTTTTTTCATTAAACAAATTTAATTTTTTTGATAAAAAAAAAACCATAAAAAACCTTATTTTCGTAGTTTTTTATTAATTTTTATGCTAGGAAAAAAAGCGGTAAATTTTGTCCCCTATTTCGACTCACTAAAAGAAATTTAAAAGTGGTTTCAACTTGTAATTAGTTTGTGACAGGTGACAGGTATTAGTCATGCGTTTTTTCTCTTAAGCTCGTATCTAACTTTTATTTAGTTATTTATTTTATTTTGTAGGTTGGGGCTAAAAGGCAGGTTACATATCGTCACCTGATATAAATAACTATAGGTAAATTATTTTTTACTTTTGAGATATCGGCAAATTAAATTGTATGTTAAGTTAAAGAAACTTCTATCCAAAAATAATGTTTAATTAGTGACATTGTATGTTTTTATGGGATAAGGAATTTGACTTGTAACATTCTTTCTACATTTTTAACGATAATATGCATCCAAAAAAACTTTTACCTCTAAAAATGCTTTGGTGCAAAAAATTTTAGAGATAAGAATCAAACATGTCATGACGATAATGGAGAAGACGATTCCGGCAATTCTGTCTGTCTGTCTATCAGCCTGGTTGTATCAGCACCTACAGCCTAAAAGCATATACCACCCTCCTAAGCGAAAAGCTCTTGTCTCAAATTACAAGTTTCGGCTGAGCATGTAGAGATTATGATGAATTTGCTTAGGTTTTCGACAGATCTTTTAGGTAAAACTTATGTAAATTAATTAATTTATACTATTTTAAAATAATATTCGTTTTTTTATAAAAGTTTATTATCTGGTTTCTAATGTCGTTTTCGCTTGCTCAGCCAGAAGCGTCCGGGAGCGTCCAGAAGCCTTGTGAAACCATTCGCTTGGCTTTCAGAAGGACAGTTCCTTGCCTGGAAAGAAGAGTTTTGTCTTCTGAATTTCAATTCAGAATCTAAACCAGAAGCAATCACACATTCACGCCTTTAAACGTCAAAACAATTTAATTTGTCAATTGTTCGGTTTGCGTATTTTATATTTTTTACAAATTTAGTAAAGTATAAACATATTTATTGAAGTGAAAAATATAATAAATAGTTTAATGGATATTCACTGCAATTTTCTACTAGTTGCAGTCGAATTTTCACTGAAAGAGTTTGGAAAATTAGTTGCGACGCGTCCATGTTTACAAAAATGCAAAAAGTAGATAGAATTCGCTTTGACGTTTTAGAACTACAGTTAGGGTGTGTCCATGTAGTATGTAAAAAAAAAACACGCTTTTTGTTTAAAAAGTGTGTTTTTATTCATTTTTGTTATTGCAGGTCTTAGTTAGTCTGACGTTTATGAAAACACCCTTACACACATATTTCAGAATCAAATCAGCTGTGTTTACTTGCTCGCTTGGGATCTCGGATCGGAGAGCTCTTCGGGATTACCATCCGAAAACTTTTGAGGTTAAATAAAACAAGAAAAATAAATAATGACAAAATTGAGTAAAGACCTTTTTGCTAAGGATGGCATTATTATTGCGTTAGTTATATTAACAAGGATTTACGAGTAGTTTCATAGTTTGTCAACATCATTGGGCTGTTTTTAAATCCATTTAAGCCGAAATGTCTTACTATTTCAAAGAAAAACCTGTAGACTTGTGACAGTTTCACATATTAAATATTTGCTGCTATTGAATATGTTGATACTGCAAAAAATCTAGGTATAGTTTTTACCCGGACATTAACTTCGGAGACCCACATTAATATAGTGACAAGGAAAGTTCATGGAGTACTGCGTTCGTTATGGCCTTCGCAATATTATACTCCAAAAAAAAACTCGAATGATGCTTGCTAAAACACTCATGTTACCTATACTGCCCTCCGAAGCGAAAAGTTCTTAACTAAATATTTGCTTTTTTAATGTCCTTGTTTCGTTTCGTCTCAAACTTAGAAACCTGATATAAAACTTTTATAAAAAAAACGTATATTATTTAAAAATAGTATAACGTATTTAATTAAATAACTTTTATCTAAAAGAACTATCGAAAACCTAAAAAAATTCGTCATTTCTCAGCATGCTTCGCCGAAAATTGTAATTTGAGATCATATAAGACCTTTTCGTTTAGGAGGGTAGACCTTTTCACAACCATACAACAATACCTTTGTTGTATGGCTGTGAAAGGAATAGTAACTGCGACTACAATAGCAGAAGAAAATTAAATGTAGTTTATAATAGTTTTGCTAGATACGTATACGGGATAAGAAAGATTTGATCCGATAAGGTCTTTCTCAAAATCTATATATTGATCCATAGTTTTTTTTTAGTATAATGCAGACGCATCAGCCTTACCATCTTCTTACCTTACAAACTTCGTGTATAGTACTTTTTGGTGATTCCCTAGCGGACAAATTTGAATTCTTGTATAATTCTTTCATCTCCCTCGAAATTATAAACGAATTGTTACTTTTTTGGTATTAAACTACTCCGCATTTTATCTGTCGGAATTTAATCATTCAGGAATTTGTTAGTCTAAATTTTGTCTGTCGGAATTTCGTAGTCGGGATTTGGGATGTCGGGATTTTGGTAGTTCCCTAAAAGAAGTTTTTTTCGGGAACAGGAAGAAGCAAATCAACCAACCATAACCAAACAAGCAGAGATGTCAGAGTAGTTTATGTTAGGTAGTCTTGACTACTCCGCGATTAAATTCGTGCAGTCAAAATGTCAAAAATGCTACTTTTGCGAAAACATATTTTTTTAAGTCTGTTACGTAAATGTGGTAATTAATGTAGTAAACGTAAGTGTAAATAAATGTAGCACACGTGCTGAAAATTTCGCCTCATTAAGCGCGCTTCTCCATCTTTTAAAACTCGTCGACCTTAGGCTCTTTAAAAAGACTTAAAAATTTTTAAAATTTCTGATTTTAGTTCGGTTCGGTGTAAAAAAAATTGAGCTCTTGCAATTTTCGGTCTGTATGACCTGGTTTTCTCATCTTAAAGATACTTTTTTTTCGATATCAGCTGTTATTTTTAACAAATGAAGCAAATTTCAAAAACTACGCTACAAAAAAACTAATACCAACGATAAACAAACATAAACACAAACGGCCTAAAGTGGACACATGGACCTTTTACACATGTTAGCATATTTAAACCTCTTATCTATATTATCACTTTTTTTTGTTTGCGGATTTCTTAAATGACTCATACTAAAACTGAATTTATAACTCAAAAAGTTTTTGAAAACGGAAATTGTTTTATTTACCAAGCACTGGGAAATAGCAAATTATGTGTCCAGTTATGCTCGCCAATGTATATTCGAGTTTAAGCATTTTCACACCCAAGTTCTATTTCATTCAATAAGTTGCTTTAGTTTTGGCCAACATTGTACATATATGAGCGAAAACACAGAATCATACGACATTGGCTATAAAAAACATGAACCCATTAAGTGTGCATCCGCTCGTACATTTATGTAAATTTGAGAGCTGTAGGCATTTGATAGTCCGAAAAATAAGAAATAAAACGAGTGTGCTTTAGATCACACGACTAAAATAAAACAAACTTTCCGCCTCATTGAAATTCTAGCACTTAATACACAAACCTCTCATTAAATGAAAAAAATGTTTTCAATTGAACTTAATGTGGATGTGAAAATCTCCCTCTCCACTTCAGTTTGCCACTTCCGTAAAGAAGTTTTACTTCAAAAATTGTAATGGCACTAAACCAGAAAGACTACGAGTTTGCATTAAATTATCCGATTTATCAATAATTCAGTAAATTTATCCGTAAATTATGCACTTTTAACACAAATGAAAGGAATTGAAAGTAAAAAAAATTTGGCAGATAGCCTTGCTCAATATAGTTATTTGTAAAAGCATGACGAAACAGTTCGTTTAATTTTGACAGTAGCTCATGTTTGCTCATGCACATTATAGTTCGAAACTCGATGACGTTATAACTCGATAAATGCTAGGCCGGTTTTCATAGTTCTTTTTTTGTTTTGTCGTATTGTTATATATCAGGTTTAGGAAGATTGAAAATTCGGGTAAATCGACCAGTAAACCAAGAAGCACACCGCAATATTTGTAGGTGCTTCATTTTGTTGGAGAATCATAAAGTCATTTGGCATTTGCGACAATTTTTCAAAGCAAATAACAATTTAATAATGTTTAAAACGGTGAAGAAGATAATGAACTCAGACGACGAGAGATTTGTCTTTAACTCTGAAGGCGCTCCAACCTGAGAACATTCACGGGGCGATACAATGCTCTGATTTCTGCAGAGATTTGTGCATTGTTTGTTGGCGATTCGTTGCCAGGGTCATTTGAATACAATATTAGATACGTTGAAAATGCTAAATCCGATTACCTACAGATAAAACGTTAATAAATACTTTGATCCTTCAACTGTTCGAGCTCAGATTTGCAGACATTTTGACAGATAACAATCTCAGCTCCATGAACTACTACACCTATGCAATGATGCCCGAAGCGCTTCTTTATTTGAATCAAACATGATTGTGACCGAAACTTATACTATAATCTTGATGCATTATAGCCTATTCACACTGACATCGAAATCTAGATTTCGAGCAAAGAGATTTCGTAATCTAGTTGAGCTGTTCACACCGCACATAAACTAGATTTTGTTTGACGTTTCTGTCAATTTCTTAAAAAATTTCAAATATTGAATTGTTGCAAAAAAATTTCAACTAGCCAAAAAATGAACGAATAAAAATTCCAGTTAATTTTAATTCAAAATACGGATTTAATTAATAATCTTAATTATTTGATAAGTGCAGTCCGATACAAAAAAAAAAAAAGAAATCTCTTAATTTTGGAACTATTACAACTTCAAAAGGAAAGAGCGATCATAATGAAGGCCGTAGAGAAACGCAACCGATAGAGATTGCTGTGGACAAAGGTAATGTTCCTGTTTTAGGGCTACAGCATTTCGTATGATTATTATTTATGATTATTATTATTCTTTTAGAATATGGTCGATTTTTCGGCTTCCACGGAGTTCGTGAATTTTTTCACCCCACAACTCCACCAGGTATTCCTCATCATCCAGGCACCAATTCTTCTTTCTTTTTTTTTTTGTTCCATTTTTTTCTGCCAGAAAACAATCAGAATTATAAATTTATTTATTTTATTTATAAAATAAAATGAAAACTTACCAGACGCAACGGTAAACTTTGACAAACACAAAAGTTTTGTTTTGTTTTTTTTTTTTACAGCAGCCGTCAAGTCTAGTCAGCATTTCGCTGAATATTTTAAAGGTGTGTTTGTTTTAAACAATTTTCATTTGCAACTAGATTTTGAGGAGATTTCGTCGTAATCTACTAGATTTTGAAATCTGCAAATGTATGGGAAATCTACTTGATTTTGAAGAGATTTTGAACTTTTTGCTCGAAATCTAGATTTCGTTTTCGGTGTGAATAGGCTATTAGGATGTCTTTGATTTCTTGACTCGGTGGCTCTGTTTGTTTAAATTCTTGAGGCCGTATAAGAAACTTGGTTCTCGATAACATCAACTATAGTACCGAAATGTTTTGCTGCTTTGCCATATCGTGCCTTCGTCACTGACATTTGCTTTATTTAATTAATGGATTGATTAATCACATGGTGGAAATTGGTCTTTGACATTTAAAAAAAATGTAAATGAAACACTTGTTTTTTTCCAATAATTAATTAAGAGAGAGAGTATTCATTCTGTCTTAGATTTTAAAGCGTGAAGGTTTGTTTTTTTTTAAAGTTAGAGAAAATGTTATCTTTATGTCGTCTATAATACGAAAAAACACATTTTTAACCACGTTTCACATTCAATTGCTTTTAGTTTCGAGTTAAAATGACTATAGTTTTATATTTACTTTCAAATTAAATGATCAAAACCGAACATTTTATTTTTACTTAATTTTAATAATTTTTTTTATATTTTACGCGCACTCAGTACCCTTTTTATGATTAACACAGCACGAGCGCTTATGAAATTTGGATAGGGTTTTATGTTATGTAAAAGATAATTAAATAATGTTCTCTTTTATTGCAGGTGGAATCACTTTTAAAAAATGGAGGTGCACAATCGCGATCCTACCTAAACGAAGTTGTTACCCATCTCGTGTGTGGCAGCAATTTCACAGAAGAAGAACTTATAATGGGAATAGATCTGTACAGTGTAACACCTGTAACAGAAAATTGGATAATCCATAGTGCCAAGCTTGGTCGGTTAGCATCAACAAAATCATTCGATCCAAATAAACCGCGAATATTCGCAGGTGTTCGTGCTGCTTTATCCAAAATCAATCCTCCGGATAGGCATAAATTGTACGCAATGCTTACATTTCATGGTGCTGAAGTGTTTCAGAGTTTCAATACAAAAACCACTCACTTAATATGTAGAGCAGCTACAGGACCAGCATATCAAAAAGCTTATTCTCTTCCAAAAGGAAGAATAAGTATAGTCTCACCAGATTGGGCTGTAGATTGTATAAAGAAAAACGAGTTAATTGCATGTGAACCTTATCATCCAAGATTGCTTAAAATTGTAGAGAGGCTAAAGGTCGTCAAAAATTTACCGGCAACGGTAGCTTTGCAGGTTGCTCCAGAAATAAGTGCTGTGCCGCAAATGGAAAAACCATCTTTAACATCTCTGGCAAAAATAATTGGTTTTGAGGAAAGTACTGAAAAGAAAGGAAAAGCTGTGAGCAAGCAGCTATTGCCGCAGCAGCAGCAACAACCAATGCAACAACAGCCAATACAACAACAACCAATACAACAACAACCAATACAACAACAACCAATACAACAACAACCAATACAACAACAACCAATACAACAACAACCAATACAACAACAACCAATACAACAACAGCCAATACAAAAACAAACCAAACAACCACAACCAATACAACAACAATCAATGCAACACCAATCATTGCAACAACAACCAATAAAACAAACACCATTGCAACAACAAGAACAGCAACAACAGAAACAACAACAAACACAGCAGCAACAACCCCAGCAACAACAACAACAACAACCACAACCACAAACACAGCAGCAGCAGCAACAGCAGCAGCAGCAGCAACAGCAGCAGCAGCAGCAGCAACAGCAGCAGCAGCAACAAAAACAACAACAACAACAACAACAACAACAGCAACAGCAGAATGTCGTAAACGAACAAAAGAAGCTACAAGAAGAACAACAAGAAAAACTGAAACTGCAAGCTCAGCAACAAGAAAAATTGAAACAAATTCAGATACAACAACAATTGCAGCAACAGCAGCAATTACAGCAACAACAAGAATTCCAAAAGGAACAAGAAGCTCAGCAGTTGCTGCAACAGCAAAAAATTCAACAAATAAAACAGCAACTGTTGCAGGAGCAAGATCAGCAAAAGCTTCAGCAACAGATTGAGCAACAGAGGATACAACAAGAAAAACTAAAGCAGTTACAACAGCAGCAACAACAACAGCAACAGCTGCAGCAACAACAACAGCAGCAACAGCAGCAGCAGCAACAGCAACAACAAATACAACTACAACAGCAACAACAACAGTTACAACAGCAATTGCATCAACAGCTTCTTCAGAAGCAGCAGTTACAGCAACAACAATCAATGTCGCTTCAAACTCAAAAACAGCAAGTGCCGTCGCTTTCTCTCTCACAACCCCAGCTGCCCATTACTAGTGTTCCTCCAACATCCACAGTAGTAACTTCTTCGGCTCCGGCACAATTAATTCGATCCTTATCTTCTGGCGGGCAAAATAACATTATAATAACTACAATTCCCAATTCTCAAATGGGAAACAAACAACAAGCGCAAACCACACAATCTCCTGTCATTTTTGTACGCCCGAGATCCATTGGGCAAGGCAAGAGTCCCAGCACACCGTCTGCCACCATTTCACAGCCATCACAAATCATTCTGCAACAAAAAATAATTCAGCAACCTAGTTCAGTTACTGGCGAACCGCAAAGTCAAGCATCACAGCAGGCTGTAACTGCTGCACTTACCAAATCTCCTGTTTCCGTTTCTCCTCAAATTGTGAACGTGCAGGTGCAGCGGAATCTCAAGAGTCCATCGATTCAGCAAATGCAACAGCTTCAACAACAAATTCAACAGCAACAACTGCAGCAACAGTCGTCAACTTCAGCTCCTCAAATACAGCTTATTCAACACCTCCAGACAACGCAACAGAGCACATCCGACCAACAACAGCAACAACAAATTCAACCACAGCAACAGATTCAAACTCAGGTAATTCAACAAAAAATTCAGATGCATCATCAGCTGCAACAGCGGTTACAGCAGCAGTTGCAGTTGCAGCAACAGCAACAATTACAGCAACAGCAGTTACAGCAGCAACAGATGGCATCACAGCAGCAGTTGCCACAACAACAGCAGTTGACACAACAGCAGCAGTTGCCACAACAACAGCAGTTGACACAACAGCAGCAAGTGGTACAACAGCAGCAATTGACACAAACTCAACAGTTAACACAACATCAACAATTGACGCAAACACAGCAGTTAACTCAGCCCCCACCTTCAAGAACACCCCAACCCATTACACCTCAGCCACAAACACCGCAACTGCCACGAACTCCACAAACACCAACTAGTGCTCCCAGAACACCGCAGCCTCAGCAGTGCACGACACCACTACAGCAGCCGCGAACACCTCAACCACAACAATCTCAACCGCTTCAACAACCAAGGACACCGCAGTCTATAAGTGCTCCACATACTCCCCAACCCCGAACGCCACAACAGTCTCTTTCTCAGCCATCCACACCACAACCGCAAATGCAATCGCCGCAACACCAATCCATCGCAATGTCTCCACAGCCACATCAGTTGCAACAACCACAGATACAACAGCAACAACAGTCGCAACCGCAAACTCAATCGATTCCCATGTCACCGCAAATGCTGCAACAACATATTCTTAGACAGCAGCAAATACTGCAGCAACAGCAGCAGTTGTATCAGCAGCAGCAACAAAGCGGGCAAAGCCTAACACCTCACCAGCAAAGTCTTCAGCGCCAAATTCAACACCAACAGGCCCAACTAATTCAGCAGCAACAATCATTGCAGCAACAACTTCAAATGCATCAGCAAAGTCCAAGAATGCAACAAAATCCTTCGCCAAGTGTTCACCAAACTCCATCTCCGCAACCTCAACTGCAAAGTCTTCTTTCCTCACAATCCCCTAGGGCTTTACAGTCTCCAGCCCCACAAATGACACCCCCTCCTCAGTCCCCGCAACAGCAAATGACAGCCCAACATCATCAGTTGCGGCAACAACTACAACAAGGACGTCCGCAGCATTCTTCTACCCCGGGGCCACAACACAGACAAATGATAGTCACTCAACAGCAGATTGGTACATCAGCCGTTTCAGGAACACCGTCCCAACAGCAATCTTTACAACAACAATTGCTGTCGTTTAGTCAGCAGCAACAGAAAGTTCAACAACAACAGCAGCAACTTCTTCAGCGGTCACCACAGCACGGAAGTCCGTCTGTTTCTGTACAGGTAAGACAAATAAAAAGACATAATATGCTTTTTTGTAATACATATGGAAAGTAAAAATTTTGAATTTGCAAATTTGAAATGTCATTACAATTTTAAAAATTGATTAACAAGTCTAGCATCGTTAGCCTACAATCATTTATTTTAATACCATACTTTATGTATTTCCCTATCTTTTGTTTTAGCAACAATCACAAAATAAACAGCTTATTATGACGAAGCCAATCGATCCGACAGATCCTGTTCAAGTTGCTCAAGTTTTAAGTCGAACTGCACAAAGTCCTATTCACGAATCGCTTATTTTGCGGCAACAAATGGCACAACAGCTCCAAAAGCAGCAACAGCAGCAGCAACAGCAGCAGCAGCAACAACAACAACAACAGCAACAATCTCCAAGTCAATCGCCGCACTCTCAACAACAACAACATTCGACTCAGCCACAACAGCAAATAGTAATAAACCAAGGCAACAATCAGATTATAACTCAAAGACATGTGATAAATACCTCAACAGCTCAAGGTCAGCAAATTATTCAAAGTCATATGCTTAATATACATCAACAAAAACAACAACAGCTATTGTTGCAACAACAACAACAGCAGCAACTTCTTCAAAAACAGAATACATCGAGTGTTTCACATCAAATACAGTTTTCTCCGCAACAACAACAACAACCGCAAGCCCAGCAGGTACAACAGCCAGGTTTGCAGCAACAAGTGCGCATAATACAACAGCAAGGTCTTGGAGTAACTCAGCAAATTGTACAGCAGCCAGCGGTAATAGGTCAACAACAAATGCAACAGCAGCAACAACAATTGATACCACAACTTCAATCTCCTTCATACCAGCAGCAATCGCAACAACCACCACAAATAGCTCAACAACAGACCCAAGTTGTTCAACAGCAACATCCTCAATTGGTGCAACAAATACAACAGCAGCTACCTCAGCAACAACTGACACAGCAACAACATCAGATAAATGTTGGCTCACAGACAAGCAACAAACAATTTCCAGCAAAATTTATTATAAGTCAGCAGCAATTTAATCAGCTTACACCACAGCAACAGCAGCAAATATTGCAAAACCAAAATCAAAATGTATTTTTCGTAAATCAAGGCAACTTGCAACAGGTACAACAAACAGTACAACAGCAACAACAACCAATAGTTCAACAACAACAAATTCTACAACAACAACTTCAGCAATCTCCACAGCTTCAACAACAACAGTTGCAACTTAATAACATTCAAACTTCTCATGGAACAATAAATAGAATGCAGCAGCAAAAGCCACCTCCTCCTATGTATCCGCACACACCAAACGTAACTGTGGGCCAAACTGATATGCAGCAAAGTGGTTTGTTGCAACAACAACAACAACAGCAACAACAACAATTACAACAACAAGTCATTCTCAACTCTTCTCAACACCGTTCCCAACAACAGCAGCACACAATATCTCAACAACCCCAAATAATCATTAATCAACAGCAAATTATAAACCCTCAACGTCTTCAGTATCTGCAACAACAACAGCAACAGCTGCTACAAAATAAACAGCAAACTTCCCAGCAGCAAATAATAATTCAACAAACCCAACCCAATTCAACTACCAGTCAGCAGACAATAATGCAGAGTCCACCGCAACAAATTTCTCAGTCACCACAGCAAATACAGTCTCCCGTACAGCAGCAAATTCTAACAAATCAAGGTCAAACAATTGCTATACAGAATCAAATGATCTTACAGCAACAACAACATAAGCAACTTCAACTGCAACAACAATTACTTCAACAACAAGGTGATCCTCTAATTGGTCAGCATCACGTTACTCTCCAACCACAACAACAAACACAACAACAACAAACCCAACAACAACAACAACCATCGCCTCAAATAATTCAAACGCAGGTCACTCCTCAATCGCAAACGGTTCTTATTCAGCAGCATCAGCAAAATACCCAGACGATAATCAATCAACAACAAATCCAACAGACGCCTCCGCCGCAGTCACCTCAGCAGCAGATAATTATTCAGCAACAATCGCCACAGCAGCAACAAAACCAGCATTGGAGCTCGCAAAGCCCACTTAATGCCCAACAACAACAGCAGCAGGTGCTGCAAGTACAGTCAGGTCGCCAAACACCTAATCCAGCAGCAACACAACAGACTCAATACATTCGAACAGTTAGGCCAGGTCAATGGCAGACAACACCAGCTGGCGGCATTCCTGGTACTCCACAAAGGCAGCTTATTCAATTGGATGATAAAACGCATGCACACTTTATGTCATTGGATCCAGTCAAGAAAGCCGAGTATATCGCAAAATTGCAAAGCAAACAAAGAGTGGTGATGCGCCAGTCGGTCGCATACCAACCCCGGCCTGGGGCGCCCAGCGTTGTAACAAACAATGTAAATACTCCACGACCAGCCAGTACATCGCATATTATAGTACAAAGTCAAATGCCAGCCGGACTGAACCATCAACAGCAGATGCAGTGGTTGCAACAGCAGGGAGCAAGACAAGTTCTTGTGAGAACAGGTACGTGACCTTACAAATTACTATTCATTATTCATTCCATCTTGTGGTGCTTTTAAATACTAACCGGCTTTTCAATTTTTAAACAGTAAGATTTCATTATTTTTTAATTGTGTTTTTACATTGTTAACCAATTCTACAAAAAAAAAATATAAATGCAATCCAACAAATAATAGTCAAATAAAAAACTATTCAGGTAAGTAAAGTCATTCGGCGTGAATCAAAAAACGGAGGAATCGGAGGAAGTTTTGTTGGTTTAGCACAACAAACCAACAACAACTCCTCCGATTCCTCCGTTTTTTTTTTTTTTTGGTTCTGGCCTAAAGTCGCATTTTTGTAGTATTTTAAAAGATGTGGTTTCAAACCAATTTTGCCAAACAGTGCAAACAAACACCATCTTTCAAAATAATAAATACATTGTCAGAGATAAAATTTTCTTCTGTACGACAATTCTGTGCTTCCGAGTGTACTTAAATAAGTTTTTATATCATAATCAAATTCCAAATACATACATACACTCCGTGTCACTTGATTAAGAACACGCAGTGTTGTGTTTTAATTATACGATATTTTTCGAACCCTTCCCTAAATAGGGAAAACTGCAGTGGCGGTTAAAATAATAGCAGTTTCGTTTTATTATAGAAACTTTTGTCATAAAGTTCTTTATTGCTTCATCTACTAAATGAAGCAAAAAAGTTTTGTATGTTAATAAAGGTTCTCAGCAGTACGTAAGGCAACCCTTTTAATCGACGTATGATCCTAGATTCACCACTTACACCATTAAAACATGGTGGTTCTGGTCTAATGATTTGGGCCTTTCTTATTAGGATTGGTCCAGAATTTTGAAAGAATCGCATAATGGACCTGCTTTTATACGTTGCAATTCTGCGCAAAATCATTTTCTCTTAAGAAATGGCTCTGCTATAGGGTTTTCAGTTAGATTACGACTCCAAATATACGAGCCGAGCCGAAACAATATTCAAGTAATGAAGTGACCTGCGCGATCCCCCGATCTCAATCCTATTGATAATTTATAAGCTGAAATTTAAAAATAATCTTTGGAATAAAAAAAAAACAACTACGAGTTATGGCCAGTAGAGGCCAAAACTATAGGCGGTCATAGAAATTCAAATTGGCAATTTTTTAACATATCGTATTTTGGCGAAGTACCAATGAATGTTCTTTTTCCAATATCAAAAGCAGAGAACTCATGAGGATTCATGATGGTTTTGTTTGGGATATTTGGGGTATTACATCTTAGCTTTTTTTCACCATCCAAATAAATGCGTCCGGAACTCCTCACTGTTCTAAATAATTATTTCAAACCCAACCAACGCAACATGCAGAGCAACAAATGATTGTTGTAAATGAAAATATATCAATGGTGAACCTATTCATACTTTGAGAGACTGTATAACTTCAGATTGTAGGTACTGTGAAATGGAGCAAATTCATATTCGGCTTCTCTATATAGGTGAGACAAATGCCCGAGAAAAGTATGCAGAGCTCTTTGCATGGTTAAAATACTAGACTTTGCTCGTTAACTAGGCATTTAGAGCTTCTGACGTCATTTGTCTAACATTCTAGACTTGTTTGAATATGCGTATCTACTAAATACACTGTACTTTGATATCAGAAAATTCTAGTATCCGAAAATCCAGTTAAAGAAAGTGTTCCAATTCAAAGTTCGTGAATACAAGAAAGTAAATAGGATGGACTACGGTATCAACCACCGTGTCTCTCCAGCTATCTCTGGTCCTATCGAGCCGCCTCCAATTACGCACCGTTAGTTTGCTTAGGTTGTTTTCCACTTGTGCGCCCAATTTGTTGGGGGGCTTTCCGATGCTGCATACACCATCAGTGCGTTCTTGTGGATACGCTCCTCGTGTTTCAGTCATCTCAGCTGCTCTGTTATAAAGTTAACTACAGTGAGGATAACCGGAATAAGTTGAAACAAGGTAGGAATACCATGACCTAACATTCATTATTGCGATGTATTTTTTTACCATAAATACAAATTAATGCTACACATACTACGATGTTATTCCCTTGTCTGAATCCTTTATGTACTTAATTTGGAAATGAGATGACGTGAATAACAACTCAGTCAACGTCCTACGTCATTCATGGTAGACCTCGTTTTTACAATTCGTCATTTGCTGAACTGTATAGCTTGTGGACATTATGTCTATATTATCATCTACAAAATATATTTTGGGTATTTAATTGCTACAAATAACAAACTCACAAGAACAAGTACCTACGTACGATTTATTCGTGCAATTTTTTGTTTATTTATTAACCTACATTTTGTTTCCAAAATTTTAAATTACGTGTTTTTTTTTTAAAATCAGAAGTAAGTCACATCATCTTTTTTGTATAAAAGTGTTCAAATACTATAAGCACTACAAGTTGGAAAACAAATACAAAATTGGAAGTTTTATCAATTATTAGCATTTTTTTTTTTAATTAATAACAATTTTAGGTTCTGCTCCAGGGCTCAGTCCTATAACTCAACAATCTCAGCCACAGCCGTCACCACAAGGCACCCCACAACCTCAAACTCAACAGCAACAATATAGTGTTGTCGATCCTAACAATGTTAACCAGCAGATGTTATTGCAGCGACAACAATTGCGTGTCCAACAAATTCAGCTGCAACAAAACCAACAACAAAAGCAACCACAAATGCAGCAATCTTCAGTTCAAATCGTCCCTAATAGCGGTAGTGTAGTTGGCACTCCTTTGGCCGATCCACAATTGCAAGGCCTTCAGTCGCCTGTTTCTGTCTCTGGCAGTAGTGGTCCTTCACTGGTATCGACGATGCAGCAACAACAAACATTAGTTCTACCACAAGATGCTGCAAACAATTTGCAAAATCAAAATGCTGTATTACAAACTCAACAACAACAGATGAACCTCAAAACCAAGACTGCCTTAGCTAACATGCTTAGCAATCGATTGAGCAACAATGGTGCCGCGATAGTTAACAATGTGCAACAAATTGTAACTGGGGATAACAGTGCATCATCCATGGTTGTGGGTTCACCAGTTGAACCATCTGCAGCTGGAACTCTTCGGCTTATGACACAACAACGAAACGCTGTTCTTAATCAAGGCGTGCCAGTAGCACGAACACAACAAGAACTCCTTATGCTGCAGCAGCAACAGCAGCAGCAACAGCAGCAGCAGCAGCAACAGCAGCAGCAACAACAACAGCAACAACAACAACGACGAACCATTACGCCTGGTAGTGCCCAAATAGTTAGTTCTAATGTAATAGCTTCACCACAACAAAATGCCGCAATGATGCCTGGGGCCCAGTTCGTACAAGCCCGAACTCCACTGCCACCAAGGCCACAATTCTATGGCCATAATCCTAACCTTAAACTGCCACCAAACCTATTTCTACTAGGGTGCCATTTCCACATAGTGGAATACGACAAGACTGACGAAGACGATGTACCTGATTGGATTGAAGCTATTAAACACTTTGGAGGTGATGTTGAAACCGCGTATGGTCCTCGAGTGACACATGTGCTGTGCCGCACTCAACGGCACGGAGTTGTCATGCAAGCTATACGTGATTCTAAGCGCTGTATAACAGCCTTTTGGCTAAGCGATACATGTTTAAAGAAACAAATGCAGCCTCCTTGGCAATGTCTTCATCTGCCATTTCCAAGCATGTATGGAATACAAAAGCCATTGGATAAACACATTATCACTGTAAGTGGTTTTGATGATGAAGATGAATTTCGCCTGCAAAATATGCTTGAAGAAACAGGAGCCGTATACACTTCCTATTTGTCGCCAATGAATACGGTTTTGATTTGTCGTTATGCTGATGGAGAGAAATACAACAAAGCTAAAGAGTGGCAAATTCCTATAGTCAATTCACTCTGGCTAAGTGATATTGTTATTGGAAATTTGAGTGGATTGCATCAATACGAGAATCAAAAGTACCAACAATATAATTTGACTTCACCATTTAGAATAGATTATATGTTAGTTGGACATTTGATGGGTAAGTTTTGAAATTCAGTCAATTGACTAATAATTAATCAACAATAGAAATATACATAAGTAGATTTTAATATAATTTAATGAACCTGATTTTAAGAGATGGAAAGAGATACAAGGAAGATGTTTTCTGGAAATTGTTCGATTGCAGTCGGAGAAGACAAATCCCGAAAAAATTTTAATGGAATTAAATATTAAAAATCAACAACAATAATTTGATATTACTTTTTTTTTAAAATAAAATTCCAATCTATTGTTTAAAGCATGAAATACAGGATACAATCTTCGTACCACCTTCAATGGTACCGATATCGGTAGCGATATGGCAATTTTTTTTTTAATTAACAGTTTCTTCTTTATTTAATTTTTTTTCCAAAACTTTGATTTGGAAATTTTATTTCTCAAAAAGCATTCTTTTGGTGAACACTAGATAAAAATTAAATCAAAGAATAGAATTTTTGCTTTAAACAAAGTTAGGTCACATTATTGTATGTGCTTTTGGTGATTTTGAGTATTTGTTAGAAATGTTTCCAATGAGATCTGACTAGCAAACTTCTTCAATTATTCAAAAGAAATTGAACTTTGTAACTCTTATTTTATATCAAATTCCACAAACGATTTAGAAATAATTAGTTTGTCATTATTTCACCAATCATTCACTATCTCGTACGTGTTTTTTTTTATAATTGTTGTTTAACTCACGCTTTTGATTTAATAATATTTCCAGCTCCATGGAAGGCACCAATAAACCTTACTCAGGAAGCCCACGAACGAGTTAAACGTTCTGCTTCAGAATCTGTACATGATTCGCGAGCTAAAAGACAAAAAATATCGCCATTTGAAGAGGACATACCCGAAAATGTAATCTGCACGGAATATCCGGATATGGAAAAGCCTCCCAAAATTATGTTCTCCCAAGTTCTTTATATTGACCGCCTTACCAAAGCCGTTTTGTAATTTTATTCAAATGCACTCTTTCTAGTTTTGTATTTTTATCTTTTGTTTTTTCTGTTTTATATTATTGACAGATCACTTGGCGGATTGGTCGTTGAGGACCCTGCAGAAGCAAATTACCTTATAATGACAAGAGAAGCACGTACTTGTAAGCTTGTTCATGCCATTTGTCATGTGGATTATATTCTCAAAAGTACATGGCTCGAAGATAGTGCTAAGGCTGGAAAATTTCTTTCTCCAGAAAATTATAAAATTAAAAACATTGAAGTAGACGAAAACATGAACATTTCATTGGAGCGATCACTTATGTCAATGCAACGCCGGACGTTGTTTAAAGATAAATTTTTCTACGTAACGCCTGATGTATTTCCACCACGAAATGAAATTGTTCGAATGATTGTCAGTTCAGGTGGTAAAGTTGAAGAAACCCGACGCACAGTAAAACAAATCGGTGAAACTTGTGCCGAATCACCCGATAACTATATAATTATAACATGCCCTCCTGACTTGCCGCTTCTAGTTGACATTATGAGACAAGGAAAGCCCAAATGCTGGATTCTAACGACTGAATTTGTTTTGAGTTCAATATTAAAACAAGAGGTTGATTATAAATCCAATATAATGCCTTACATCTACAATAATAACTATATGGTCCCCGAAAAACCTCACTCAGGAGGTAGGGCCAAAAAAAAAGAAAATGTCAACAATTAAACTACTAATGGAAAATGTAATGAGTTTTTTCTTTTGTTTTTTGTTTTTTTTTTAATAAGTTAACTGTAAATAATGTATAAAGAATATTGCCAAAAATCTGTGCATAGATATTAGTTTTAAGTCTATAATTTATTTTTGATTTAATTTGTAGTATAGAAGAATGTTTAGAAACCTCACATTGAATGAAGTAACATTTATTTAAAAAAGATAGATATATTTTTTGTTATGATTCAAAAAAAAAAAATAAATTTTAATGCATAAAACATTCTTGAATCTTAATTTTATCTTCCTGAATGTCCCTGTCCCACAGACAACGCCGCAAACAAAAATTCTGGTTTTCTGTTGTAACGTGTGTAATTATATCAGTGATCGATAAGTGTCTTGTACAAAAAAACAAAGTTTAGTTTTGTGAGAGATTTTGACATGTTGCTAAATTTGTTAGTTTTTAACGTAAGTGTGATACTAGTGGGGAATGGGTATCAAAATTTTCAATTCAAAATTTAAATTCACTTTAGAATTATGCTTAAGTCAATTAAAAATTTGCGACAAAGTTTAGTAGCGAACCTAACAAAATTATTTTGCATACATTTCTATTGATTTTTCTTAATTTATTTTGCCTTTTAACACAAGAATAATTGCTACAAAAGTAAAAAAAAAACAATTCGAGTAATGATCACATCCTACGAGCAAATTTTTAAACTTCCACATGATTTCTCTATGTTTATAAACTCAGATAATACTAAATAAAAATCCCGTTTTTTAATTTTGATTTATACAAAACTAGCTGACCTTGCCGGCGTTGCTTCGCTATATTGGATTTGCATCGCGAAATATATGCATATACAACAACAAAGGTCCCAGCAAAAGATTATAAATACCAAGATGGGAAACAACGGCTTTCATATTTGTTTGACAACAAGCTGGACGTTAAATTGACGAGATTGCACTAGGAACTGCGTTGAAAACGGACACTAGTGCAATCTTATTAATCCCCCAACATAGATCATATTGATTCACAGACACGAGCAGGGTTGTCAGATGTGACTATTTATAGACAAACTAACGTTTCGAAATTTGATTTGGCTACACGAAAATTGATTTGGCGACGTTTACCAAAAACGGCGATATTTTTATTTTTTGATATAAATTTTTATAAATGAAAAATAAAAACAATAAAAAGACTAAAATAGCTAGATTAAATTTTTTTAAGTGGAGTGTTAATGATTGAAATTTTATTTTAATATTATTTTTTTTTATCAAATAGTAATATTTTTGTTTTCTGTTTTCTAATTTGAAGTTAATTGTTAACTTGTTATTGTTGTTATATTGTACTATTTGTACTGTAGAATGTCAGTTTTTATTACTTGACCATTCTGTTAATTTTTCATTGAATGTGTTTGAACAACAACAACAACTTAAAGGCGCTACCACCAATTTTAAACGAATTTTATTTACTCGTTTACGAGGTGCATGTGAAAAAGTTTTTCATAATAAAATTGGATTAAAGCTCAATACCACTAAAAGGAGACTGATGAAAGGAATTGGCAATCCTTGAAATAGCTATATCTCCAGCCAAAGATAGAAAGAAACGAATAATAATATTCGTAAACGAGTAAATAAAATTCGTTTAAAATTGGTGGTAGCGCCTTTAAGTTGTTGTTGTTGTTCAAACACAGTTAATTGTTAACACCAACATAAAGGGCACGACTGGGTTGCACAAACTTACTATTGTGTCAAAGTACAAACGAATATACATACGAACCAATCGTATGAAAGTTTTTCAAAAGTTTAAAAACCATACATATATGTATATTACAAAAAAAGTATGCAAAAAAATTTCTTTCCTAAATCCTAAAAACTATTCATACTACCCTAAAAACCACACCTACCGAATTCGATGTAGATCGGCCCACCTGTTTATGCTGTAGGTGCCGAGACAGACAGAAATTGCCGGACCCACATTTTTCATTTTCTCTATCATCGTAATGTAATTCTTAATTGTTATGTTATCTAAAAACTTATTTTTTGCACGAATCCAAGGCTTGGGTTATTCTTATAGTACCTATAGAGCAAGTATAAATGTTTGCGTTGTACGCCATTTTGAAAAAGTCGTTAATGCGATTTTCTCGAATTCTGTTGGTGGTATAATAATTTACTTGTTTTAGTTTTTTGAGGAAAAATATTTTCTACAACTTGGTCTAACAATTATTTTTGATAGTCTTTCTCATATTGGCTAAGGACTGTCAAAATTTTGGAAATGGAAACCATTTTTAACGAATACCTTGCCTCCCGAGCTAATAACCAAGGATCAGGTTTAACTTTAAATTTGTACAACTGTTCATAGTCATAAAGATCTCAGCTAAATTTCATTATGTAAGTGTTTTTTTTTTTCAATTTATGAAATTTATTTTTTTTTTATTTTTCTCGAATTTTATTAAAAAAAAATTTATTGGGCGATTCTTATTTTAGAGTTGACGATTCCGAAATTACAAAAACAACAATTTAATAAAATGGTTGTTGGGTGGTAAAACTTAAAATGGTTTCCCATCTTGGTATTCATAATCTGCATTGTATATACATTATAGTATTTTCATTATAGTATTTTCATTGTATATACATTTCTATAGTATTTTCATGCTGAATAATCACCGCCTGGCCATCTTGAGAAACGTGTGATAAACACATTTTTAGGTTCGTGCATTTAATAGTTGTCTATTCTGTAACCCTGACAACAGTCGTAAACATATATTATTTTTGTTTTGTTTACGACTCTTGTCAAGGAAATATGGATCTTAGAGCCAATAAAAAACATTATATATTATTAATTTGTTTCGTAGACGACTATTGTTAGGGTAACAGAATAGACACTTAGTAAATGTAACAACCTCCAAATGTGCAGTTAACAACTTTCTTTAGATGGCGCTGCTCCATGGTTGTACTATAGAAATTTATATACAATGGTTGTACTATAGAAAGTTATATACAATGGTATTTTCATGCTGAATAATCACCGCCTGGCCATCTTAAGAAACTTGTGAATAACACATTTTTAGGTTCGTGCATTTACTAGGTGTCTATTCTGTTACCCTAACAACAGTCGTAAACATACATGATTTTTGTTTTGTTTACGACTCTTGTCAAGGAAATATGGATTTTAGAGCCAATAAAATACATTAAATATTGTTAATTTGTTTTGTTAACGATTTTTGTTAGGGTAACAGAATAGACACTTAGTAAATGCTCGACCGGAAGTGTTTGCTCTCTTTTGGCCTACAAGCTGAATTTCTTCTACCGAAAAGCCGCCGTTTCTTTATTTATGGGTTTTCCTGTGCATTTTAAAGCAGAACCAAAAATTGAGCAAAGGCACACGCTAAAGTTGAATAAATTTTAAAGAAATTTTCCGTTGATGCCCGTTGAGGTGAATATAAATTTCAAAAAACGAACCAAGGTATACTTATTTCCGTATGAAAGTAACATTTCTTTCAAAAGCAACAAAATAACTAATATTTCTTTTTCGTGTACTTTCCCATTAATATTTTCTTCAAATATTTTTAAAAAGTCGAAATATGAAATCAAAATCAAACACCAAGTGTGCGCGTACCCGAAGCAAAATGCTCATGTGCTATAAATTCTACCACTATGAGTAGCTCAGTGTTTCCCAGTTGGTGGCAGTTCAGTTTGAAAAAATGACAGCTGCCTTAAAAAAAATATTGAAAAAATATGTGATAGAAAAGATGATAAATTGGTACCAAACAATTATTTAAATTTTTTTTGATATTGCAATAAAAAATTAAACCTTTTATACATATAAAAAAAACTCTTAAAATTAAGAACAATCAGACAAAGATTCATTGACTTTTTATACTATGTAAATCCTAAACAATTCTGAAAGTAAGTTTGACTGCTTTCCATTTTAACTAGATTTTTTACAAAAATAACCAACATTCAAGAAATCAATGCCTCCATATACACCACTTACTTCTGTGGTCGATTCGTTGCCTCCAGTTGCAGCATAACATAATTTGTTCGTCAATAGCTTAGCATGTACGTACACGCAGTATGCTGAGACTTTATGGACTAACATCACCGACCATGTGGCTGATTCTCATTTCAGTCTAAAAAAAAATACAATTTGCGGTTTGGAGGCGCTCAATAACAGGTACGTAAGTTTTATATATTTTTTTAAATGCAATATTGGGAGTTCTTATATGGGTTCTTTAGAAAATTCTCGAATTACAAAGATCCTAATGTTGGATGCACTTATGACATATACATGCACATCATGGGGTGAAAAGGAGGGATTTCATTAGCTACCAAAACTGACTACCACTCGGAGTCATAAGATCCATCAAAATCTTCTGTTCAAAGAGGGACTATCAAGTAGTATTGCATGAGGGAAAATGTTTGTATGTTAGACAGTAGATTTTAAGGTTTATGAAAAATCCAAGGATTCCATCCGACGAAACTAATGGAACAGGTACACAACTACATCTGCAGCAACACCCGCTGCAGCAAATGAAGAAGGTTATATTTAATCTATGGTTGAGCTTTAAAAATTCCAATCCGTTCAGAAGTAATACAGATTGGTAAAGTTGAAAAGCGCAACAGGTACAAAATTTTACGAAGTTATCTTTATGCTGTAGTACAAACTTAACTACTGCAGCTCAACACGTATATGGTATAGTTAAAATGAGCTACTGGTTGTCAAAATAAGCACTAAGTTATCTTTGGTCTTTAGTACAAACTTGAGTACATGTACAGCCTCCAATCATCTTTTTGCCGTATTTTTTCCTTCTGATCCCGAACGGATTGGAATTTTGCAAGATCTAGAAACAAATCTGGATGTTATGTTGTTGGTTGCGTGTGTTTCATGACTCAATTTTGATTCGGATCAGATCAGAGGGCAAAGTAAAATACAGCTATTGAGGATTGGTAAAGCTTAAATGCGCGACGGGTTGTCAAAATTATTACTAAGTTATCTTTGCTCTTTAGTACAAACTTAACTACTGCAGCGCCACGAGTATACGGAAAAGTTGAAATGCGCAACGAGTTGTCAAAATATGCGCTAAGTTATCTTTGCTCTTAAGTACACACTTGACTACTGCAGCGCCACATGCACATATAGCTTCCAATCCCCTATTGGAGCTGAGCTACTATACGTGTGGCGCTGCAGTAGTCAAGTTTGTACTAAAGATCAAAGATAACTTCCTACTATTTTTGACAATCCGTTGCGCATTTAAACTTTTCCATATACGTCTGCATGGCGCTGTAGTAGTTAAGTTTGTACTAAAGAGCAAAGATAACTTGAATGATAATTTTGACTACCAATAGTGCATTTCGAATTTACCAATCCTCAATATGGAAAATTGAGAATTGGTAAAGTTGAAAAGCCCAACGGGTAGTCAAAATTAGCACTGATAAGGTTTTTGATTGGTCACAAAAAGTGCTTTTTTATTGGTCTAGACATATTTTTTCCCCATCTTTTTAAGATTTTGCATTTAATTAGTCAAACAAATAAAATCTAGATCAAACACACAACAATGTGTGACACTGTCAGCTTGTCAAGTTAGTACGAACTCAGTTTGTCTCCCTCTCGCCAATTTATAAATGAACAAACATAAAACGATACACACAAGCATGTATAAAAAAAATCTTTTTGTGTTCCATTCGACAACAAAAATCTGAAATCTTAGAGCAATATCTGAAGTTTCCAATGAAAAACCACATAAGTTATCTTTGCTCTTAAGTACCAGCTTGATTGCTGCAACGCCACACGTATATGGTAAAGTTGAAATGCGTGTGGTAAAAAAGAGCCTGTTTAAACTGCGAAATGTGAGTCTGGCGTGGTGAATACTCGTGATTACACATAAATTATTTGAGGATCAGTTAGATAGTTTATATGCAGGGTCGAAAGAACGAGTTTGATTTGAAACGAAATTCCAACCCAGGTATTTCAGCCAACTAGTTGAAAGCTTGAGGAGTTGAGTTAAGTGCGAAAAAGTTGAATACCTGAGTTGCTTTGTAGACATTAAGACCAAAAGATTGAATTTTCGAGAAAAAAATATTTGTATTGCTTTTACAAGTTATGCACATATTTTTCAACAACAAATATTCATTCGTTAATATGCAATTGATCACATGCAGAAATAATTGTGTATTCACCATTTCAACCCAGGTATATTTCATTTATTTTTCGACTTAACACCACTGCTCGAGTGCGATCGAGTCGAATTCCATTTCGTTCTAACTCATCCCCGTTTACAAATGGGTGAACCTAAGTTCAAGCTCGCTTCAACCATGCATATATACTGCATGGTTGAAGCACCTAATTCATCTCTAACATAATACACAATAAAAATAGGTATATTATCCTAAATAGCCCAGGAAAATTAGATACAAAATGTAAAATTAAGACAAAGCTGGATTTTGTTAGAGACCTTTATTTTTATGAACTTTTTGGAAAAATGTTTCGGGTAAAGTTGTTGGTGTAGCCTTTTATAGGTGTGTTCTATTGAGAATCCTACTAGGGAAATCTAAGTAGATTAAGAAATTTTCAATAAAACTATTCAGCATAACATTTATTAGGTTTTCGTTTCTAAAATTGGCACTACTTGTTTACCACTTGCTTCTTATTTTTTTTTTATTTATTTATTTTAGTAGTAAGTTACTCGCTATAAGGTAATTGTTGTTTTTGTGATGCATTTTTAAAATAATTTTGTTCAATAAAACACCACGCTTTATATCGTTCCATGAATCAATTAAGACAAAAACGTGTTGAATTGAAAAAAATACATGTTTTTTCAACGGTTCAGTTTTTCACTTGTATTTAACGCTTTATGTGTTTTGTTTTTAAGGTTTGCCCATTTCCTGATTAACATATCATAAATTAAAATCAAATGTGCTTTGATTTTCTTCAATCAGAATTTATGGAAAGAAGACTTTATGCATTTTAATACAAGCTTTATAATCTGGAAAATTTTACATTGAGTTTGAGTGCCTGTGCACTTCAAATGGTACATTCCTACAATTTTACAGGTTCATGTATAGGAATTGCGCAGAAGCAGATGATGGGATGTTTACTGAGTGATGCTGTAAGGGGTATTACAATATGTTACGCTTTTCTGATCATGAATACCTTTATACAACTTTAATTGTAAATATGAAAATTGATTATAAATACCGATTTTCATTTAAGTATCACTTAAATGTAATAAGTTAAGTTTCCTTTGAGATTTCATAATAAATATGTCTGTTTTATTTATTGAAACATAGATTTACCAATGGAATTTTCCATTACTTTGTGTATTTAGTCTTCTGTTTTTCATGGTTTTTATGGTTTTTCATTAGCATTACCCGAATTCACTATAAAGTTTAAAACAAATGTTTGTGTACTCTCCTTCGTTAACTACAATTTATTTATGTTTATTATTTTATGTTAACGATACATGGCAACGCTGAAAATCCAACAAATACTTGTTTCAGCTCACCTCCAAAAATAGGAACCCAAAGAACAAGAGAACACCAGGACCATTTTGGAGTTTGAAAAATCAAATGGCGGCCATTTAAAAAAAAATAACTTTTTCTCTCATTTTAAATATGTATGCGTTGTATGTGTCACCACCGCCACCGTTTATGACAAAGAAGACAATAACCAAAGGCCAACCACTCCAGCTCAATGCCAAAGCGAGAAGCAAGAAAAGGTGCGGCCATATTGATTATGCGCGAATATGTTCTTTTCATTCATCGCCTATATACCATCTGTCGAAAAAGCAAAACAGAATGCTATTTCATTCCCAGAATATTCCTGTTATTACGCATGTGTGAAAACGTTCCAATGTCACCATCGCTACTACATACGAGAACCAAACGAAAACTGGCCGAATAATACAATTTATTTCTCTCAGTATTGAATTCGACCAGGCCGACGACGACGAGTCCACGAAGAAGAGTTAAACGGAAAAAAAACTTCTCACTCCATTTAAATTTTTGAAAAGAAAAAGTAAAAAAAAAAATTCAAATACATATATTAGCATAAACTTTTCTCATTCATTCGTTTTTAATCATTCCTTTAATTTTTCTCTGTGTCCAAATAGTTATTTTTTTCTAATCGAAAATTATAAAAAAAACCATAAGTTTGAGCCGCCCAGCTAATTTGCAGATTTTCTTTTCTTTGGATTACTTTCAAGGATTATTATAAAGCAACTTATTTCTCCGAGACAACACGATGTCTGAACGCGAAAATAATGTTTATAAGGCTAAATTGGCTGAACAAGCCGAACGCTATGATGGTAAGTGAAGTCATCCAAAATTAAGAACATTTATTTTTTCGATTTAAAAAATTCTCTATCTTAAAATTTTCTCATGGAATGATCTAGAATAAGATACAATTTTTTTTTTTACTCCTTACACATTCTGCATGATGATTTTTACGGCATTTTTTTTTTCTTCGTACATATATTTTATATATATATAATAATCAAAAATTGAACATGTATCCAAAAAGGAAGAGGAAAAAAATTTCGGCGCAGAGGTTGCAAATAATGGAGAAGTACCTAGCTGGTGAAAAATTTGCAAGTGTTCTTGGATCGACAAGTTCATACGTTATATTTTCTCTAATTTTCTTTGCCTTTCGAGTTTGGCGGCATTATTTATTGCATCAAACATAAAAATTATTGATTTTTATGTCGAAATAAATCTGGTTTTTGGACGGTTGGCACTGATTTTCCAAAAAAGGAAAAAATCTCGTTTTTTTTTTCTTGAAAATGCGTTGCTATGCCGCCTTTTAAATTTTTTCGTTCTCAGTTCTTTTTTTTTCATTAACTAAAAATGGGGGAGACATTTGAACTCTAGCACTGGAGAGAAGGAGCCAACGGGAGTCCATGACGAGAGATAGACTGATACGGAAAATCAATGAATGGATCAATAAAAAAAAGGTCCGGACAAGAAAACGTGAGCCACACTTGGAAATGAAAAAAATCTTTGCGCACGTAAAAACAACTGCACAGCAAGTCTTTAATAAAGACTCATTTTGAAACAAATTAATTGTTTGAAATGTAAACGCTTTATTGATTTTTTCCATTTTCAACAATCCAAAAATTGGCGGTGGCTGTTATTTAGTTGCTTGGTGGATGGAACACACTGTTACTGTTCCGTAAATGAGAGCTATGTGGTTCCGTCCTTGTCTTGCGCTCTGTGTATTCGACATTCGTCTCGAACACGATGCTCCCCAATCACATGGCTAACATACCTATATCCTTAAATACTTAAAATTAAGTGCAATTTTCTAAATCGATTCTCAGATCATTTAACTGATTTTTAGAATATTCTTATTTTATTTAACCCCTTGCTCTCCTGAACTATCCTTGTTTTTTTTTTGTTAGATATTAATGGTGCTGAGTACATAGTATTTTTTGTATGGTGTTTGTGAAAATGAAATAGAAGAAAAAAAATCTTAAACTTGAAATGTCATATTTTCTCGTTTCCTCAAGTTGGATTGAAAGATTTCAATTCGACATAACAAGCGAGATAGAAAAAAACATGACGTAGATTTGGTTTTCCATGCAAAAACAGCGTGTGTGAGCTCTCCACACACACTTATGGTATACATACATAAATTGTATGGTGTTTTGTCTCTTGTTGAGGTTTTTCTTTACATTTTTGCGTGCAATTTTCCATTTCCTACGAATTTTCCTATTACTATTAATTATTTGTAAGATTTGTTATTCATGACATCGTAGTTGCTCGTTTACTTTTCTTAACTGGTAATGAGAAAAGAAACCTCCTTGAAGTAGTTTTTGGTAATTTATTTTTTCGTTTTATAGGTACGGTTTGCTTGGTGATTTTCCATGTTGAGGAATCGAAGGCTAGGTTCAGGTCTCTTTCTTTATCTCTCTTTGCTTTTTTACTTTGACTTTTTTGCCGGCTGCGCTGCGTCGTTGGCGCTCTACGGTCGGTTTTCTTGTCCGTTTGGTGTAGAAAGAAAAATGATTCATCTATTTGAATTAAACCATCA
The DNA here is from genome assembly GCA_951217065.1 of Baccha elongata. Lineage (NCBI taxonomy): Eukaryota > Metazoa > Arthropoda > Insecta > Diptera > Syrphidae > Baccha > Baccha elongata. Next base: position 16,790,930 of record OX578273.1, on the reverse strand, counting down.
CGAATCAAACAAACCTACATTTTAGGTTTGCCGTCCTCGTCGTAGGTACCTACCTCATTTCTCATTTTTTTAATGATTCATACAAATTTCCATTAAATTAGTTGTTTTCTTAATTCGCTTTCATTATTTGCTTAAAGATGATGATTTTTCAAGTGTGATACATTTTTTAAGAAAAGTATGTATTGCAATAATAATACAGTCACAGTCACCCCTTTATTTTCATGCACCCCCTCAATTTGGTTGAAGTGGTGATATAAATGTAGGTAGGTATAGCTTTTTATCATGACCTCCACTAGTATAAATAAAAAAATATAGGAGAATACCCTTTATGTGAAAAGAAATCATAAACAGAAAAGATTTTCTAATACAATGGAGCTAAAGCTAAATTAAGGGATGGCTTTATATAATAAGCGTTGGGGTCTATGGTTTTGTCTAGACAAATGGGAATGTAGGTACCTAACTAACTGCAATTTATTTATAATTTTCTAAAGCAAACTATTGTTCAGTTGAAAATGGTTTAGTAGTTTTTATATAATTTCTTAAACTGTTCGTTTTAGGTAGATATGTAAATACCTACTTATACATTTTTTCAACTTTCGATGATTTAACATTGCAAATATAATACGACACCCACCTGCCTCATGGCTACAGGTACACTTCAATATATATCGGTATATATGTACATATATTATATCTACATATACTTGTTTTTTTTTTTCGAAATGATGAATGCATGACTGAATTAGTCGTTTATATTTATTTATTATATCAACATCGTCAAGGAAACTTGATTTTACACAGGTAGGTACATACATTCTTGGAACACTTTTCTTAAAAATTTGTCATGAAACAAAAGTGTAAAAACGTACTTAGATGTTGGTAGGCATGTAGGTAGGTACCTACATGTTTATTATGAATACCTATGTTCAACTTATAACTAAAAGTAAAGTAAATTGATTGCTTTGGCTACAAAAGATAGGTACCTAGGTAGATAGAATATGAATGCTTTATTTTTATTTTGGCAAAATTACCTTTCCAGATAGTCATTCGCCCATTTATTACGTGAACCGTTAAGTTTGGCCGACGGTAGGTTGCCGCTTTTTATTAATTTTAACTGACTATTGACACAACATTACGGGCTTTTAATTGCAAATGGTAAAAGAAATCTAAGTATCTATATTTATTATTTCTAGGGATTAGGTACACCTGCCTTTTTATATACCCAGTAGGTGTCTGTCATTTCTTTAATAAAGATATACCTACTTGGTATTTTACAAAAATGTTTCATACAACTTATTCCATTGCTATCTTATGTCGAATTTCTTTGATTTTGCCAGATTTGGTCGGAAAAGCTAATTTTTTTCCTTCCATTGGATCTTGAAGCAAAGAATTTGCTTTTTTTGTGACTGTATAAGGAATTTTTAGCCTTTTAGGATTTTAGGATATTTAAAATCGTTTAACATTTGTAAAACTGGCTACAAATCGAGATTCATGTCGAACTCAGAAAAGTTGATCTAAAGGGGGAAAAAAGCAACTTTATTGTCTATGGGATCATGATTATTTGATGTCGAACTCCTTGGAATAATAAGTTGTCTTTTTTAAAACTAAAGTCGATTTTTTTCAGACTAAAGTTTCTTTTTTCTGAAAATCATGATCCATGGACAAGAAAAAGTTGCTCAGATCAACTTTTCTTGAATCTCGATTTGATAACAAGATTCAAACGTTTTTACTTACACATATACGTAATAGATTTGATTCCTTCTATCAGACGAGCAGTTAAGTTGTGTAATGTGGTTTATTTTAACAGGGATTTCCCAAAAAAAATTATTTTAAAACAAGATATTGGACGTGAATTTTGTTGTTAATAGTGCTATATTTGTGAATAGATTGAAGAAGGTACAGCACTGGCGGACTAAGAGTGGGTAGGCAGGACGGTCTGCCCCCTGCAGCACGTCAAAGGGGGGGGCACCAAATCGCATTGAAATGCTGAAATCGCAAAGCATGATAGTTCAGATTTTTTTGTATGTTGTATGTCATTAAGTAAGATTAGTCTCAATACAAATTTGAAACTTTGAAAAGCACCAAGCGAAAAACCGTAATTGTTGGAATTTTTTCACTTTTCGCTGTACAGTCCAGGCAAACTAAGAAAAAAAAATACACTAAACACGGGCCAAATTGTTACAGAGCCATTTTAAAATGGCGGATTACGAATGATAATGGTTACGTTCAATGCGCCGACTAAAAGTTAGTCGACCAGCTCTGATTGGCCAGATCCCCTCAAAAGTTGTTGACATTGGGTACGTTTAATACTATTAAGAACTTAAGTTAAGTTGAAATGAAACTTAACCTTAAATGATAGTTGACCTGAATTGAAATTGTTTACTTACTTTTTTACGACCAAACATTTATTTTTATAGATTTATAAAACATTAAATTTATTTTTGTATTAAAAAGAGTAAATGCCTAAAAATAACTTACTTTAATCAAAAAAACATTTTGAGCAAATAAAAAAATAAAAAATTACTACGGAAGCTGTGTGACTGTTTGCCAAAGATTTAATGGAAAACGTAGCTGTAAGAACGCAGCTAGCTTATAGGCACATACTCACTTTGGCTTTTTAGTAAATCAAGAGAAACATATTTTTGAAAACTTACATAATAGAAATCATTTTAAACAAATACTTTTTAAATAGGACACAAAATAAATCACACTTGATTTAGGGATGCCCGATATGAAGTTCTAGATATTTTAGATAAAATAGAGAAAATATTTTAAACAACAGAAAGAAAAGATGTTTTGAAAAAATGTTCAAAGTGTTTTTTGCAGCCGATATTAGATTCGAAAATTGAAATACTGAAGAAAATAAACTTTACCTAACCTATAATAAGAAGCAACGAAAACTGTTTTTGAAGATGCAGAAAGGTCTCTTCGCACATTTGAAGCGCTCTTAAGGACAATCGTAGGGGAAGGTGATTGTTGCTGGAAAACTTGAAAAAACGGATGGTTATTAAGCCATTCATTTTTTTGTTATTTTTTCTCTTTTTTTTTATAAGAACCTTTTTTGTTTGCTTATTTTGATATTTTATTTTGCCTTTTTTTTTTTTAATTTTTAAGTCCACAAAATCCCTGGGGCTAAATTCCGCAAGTGTGAGTTTTGCTGTGCGCACGAAAAAATGTGTACACAGCCTCATTCTGATTCCGCAAATGTGCCTGTGAGTTTCTTGCGTCTGTTTTGAATAAAATTTCTCACCTTATTTCAGAGCATGAGCATAAAATTTAGAAAATAACAAAAATAAACAAAAAACAATAGTCAACATAAATTAGCTCACTAGGCAACGAACAAAAATTTATTCAGCGCTCTCAAATACAAGACATTTTGCGGAATCTCGTGAATACGCATTTGTGCAAACGGGATGTGAGTTTTGAAGAAACTCAACAAAACTTACGCTTGCGGAACTCAGCCCCTGCTCATGAGTAAAGAATGAGATTGTTTTATTTTTATTAATAGGGCTGAATAAGAATAGCAAATCGATCTTTTTAAATCAATTTGCGACAAGTATTTTTATGTTCGCTTCAAATGGCAATAGATAGGTATACCAAGAAGTCTGAGAGATATATACCTACGAGTGTAGACATAAAAAATCAAACCTATTGGAAATTGGATTGCCAAGAAAGGAAGTTAAAGTTTGTTGTTAGCTACTATTTGCTTCTACACTTAGTTACAAAAAAAGTGGCGCAGTCATACTTTTTGATGTGTTGTTATCATTTTGACAACCTTATCCAAGGTATGCCCAGGCGAATTAAAGCTTTATTAGATGTTCGTGGAGGCAATACCCACTATTGAAGGAACAAGGACTAGTTTAAAAAAAAAAAAAAAAATGTAAAAAATGTAAAATTGAAGTTTATGCCCATTTTCCTTAATTTATGGTTTATTTCTAAGTTCTTCCTATTTTTTCGTTTTTTATTACATGAATGACTTATTTTTATGTTAATAAACAAAACAAAATATATTGATGTAGGTGCATATCATATCACTGTATTTGTACCTTTTTTGCGGTACTGCAAATTGTCAAGCAAGAACTACTTACCAAATTTTCAATTCGCAGGCAGATTTGCGTTTTCATGGCGAAGGAAATATCCAAGATTGATTCAAAATGATGCTGATTTCCATGGAATTTTGTACTCATATTTTTAATTGCGTCTCTTCGTTTCTACTATTTCACATTGAATATGTACGATCGATTTGAATCAATAAAAAATCGACAAAATCGATTTGTGGAACACAACAATTTCACTTTGTATCGATTATAATTCACCGAATTCTAGAACACCCAATTATATTTTCGGTCGATTTGGATTTCATTTCGAGTGAAAGTGAAATGTGGAACCTATATTTATAATAGGGCCCTAATACATAGCTAGTGCAATAATAATAAAATAATGTTTATATGTTCTACATATTTTGTATGTTTTTCAACATCTACAAATGCATTAGAAAAAAAATAACATATTTATTAACATTGCTCAAACCAAGTTGAATTTAAGGGATGACACAAATATAAACCTACAAAATGAAATTATAAACAGTGGTTAGAATGGGAAAAGAAAAGGAGTTCATCCTCTTGCAACTTATTAAAAAAGAAAAAGTCTGGACAAAAGAAGGGAATGCTAAATTGTGTCCCTTTAACAAAATATGAAAGCTCTTATGTTTTTTTTTTATTTTAATTAAACGTCAAATAAACATCATCTAAACTTATTTTTAAGTTTATTATACCTATGTAGCTTCTTTTGCTCAATCCGTTTGAATGCTGTAACGTGAAGTTATCTATACGTTATAAATGTATGTAATTTTATGTAAAAACGATTTAAGATATGTAGCTGTCAAACAAAAATATTTGAAAACATTTCAAAAGAAGATCCGAGCAGAGCAGTGAAATTTTCCAAACGCACATTGCTTAGATTTGTTTTTTAACGCACCTACCTATTAGCTGAATTAACTCGTGTTTAGGAAGTGCAGTATTGTGTAAGTCTCACCCTTTTTGGATAAATATATTTTTCTCCCCCATGATTGAACCTTTAAATTAAATAGGATAGCAAACAAAAAGCTATAACCTTGTTTTTGTGTTCAACCTTGTTTTAGCTTAAATGGAAAACTGAGATCTATTGTATTTACTTATTTATGGTTAAACTCAAAAGCACGAGGAGAAGGGTGTAGTAGGTATTGGCTTTTATTTCATAGTATTCTTTTTTCTAAACAAATTTAACATTTTCCCTCAGTTTTTTTTTGTAATGTATGCACCTACTTATGTACATAATATTGTGTGGGTAAAAAACATTTGCTCGATGTTGGGTATTTCTTTTAAATGAAAAACTATGATTTCAAAATTTAGACTTGCTCTATGGGACGGATATAGATTTTATTTAAACAAAAATTGGAAGCTTAAATTAGACCTAACGTTACGATGATAGAGAAGCAGTTTTGTCATGCCGTCTGTCGGTGTGTCTGAGCGCACCTATGTGCTATTCAGCGTAAACGGTTTGATGGATTTTCAAAAAACTGAAAGAATAACATGTAGTGTTACCTATCCTATCTACTTTTTACTTGCGATCATAAGTACACACTATAAGGCAAGTTATGCATTCGTGCATAACGATGATACGATGATAGCGAAGTCGTTTTTAGCATCATGTCAAAATTTGAGAGAATAACCATTCTCTCTCAAAAAACAAATTTTGTGGAACGTAACGTAACTACACACAAACACTGCATAAGTCAAACAACAACATCGCTTGATGAAACAAAAACATGATGTGCATGTTACAAAAATACATATTTATTACTGAAAGTTAATCAAATGTTCAAAAGTAGCAAAAAATAATATGATGCTTTCAAATGTTAACTAGAATTATGCTCCATAATTACAAAATGTTTGAGCCATTGTTGTTTTTGTGGTGCTTGGTTTACTCTTTGTGGGTACGTATAAAGTAAAATACTTTTTCAATAGAACATGCATCATTAAATCAGGTTTTAGTTATTTATTAAAAAAAATTACATATTTATTTTATTATTATTTATATAATCAGAACCATAAAATTATTCTTGAACCGACTGAAACGCTATACCTAGAGTTGAGATGATTCTTACATCAAGAGCGATCATTATTTTTTAGTTAAAAACCGTCGCATAGGAAATTATTTATTTATTGAAATATGTACGTAGATCAATAAAATTATTTTGCCTGTTACTAATAAAAGTATAGGTACATCCCTATTATGTCTTATCATCTTTTTTCTGTGTGACATTAGGTAATAGGTAGCTAGTTTGAAATTAGAATTGGTCCGCAGTGCGCCAAACAAATATTCAATATCCATAATACGTAAAAAAAGCTTATTTATTGGATGGGAGCTATTATAGAAGCATGTTATGTATCTATGTATGTATCTACATAGTTAAAAAAAAACTCCAAGAAATGTGAACAGATTTTAAGTTTGTTTTTATAAACAAAGATAGTAAATTTCGTTATTCTAATTACCCACCACAGATTCACTAATGTAAATATTTGGCAATTATAAAAAGTTCATATATATTCCGTTTCTCTGCATATTATGTAGGTATATAAGTTTAGTTAAAAACTGAAAATAAAATCGGCTTCTTTAAAGAAATAAAATATTGAATGTCAACACTATTATTTGTTTTTTTCTTTTCTTTTAAGCTAGTAAACAAAAAAATACGTTCCATGAAGAAAACAAAAATACAATGTTGCCTTTTTTAATTTCACTCTCAGCAAAATTTATTTCGTTTATTAATAATTTTATTTTTTGTTCTGCTTTAGAAATGGTTGAAGCCATGAAGAAAGTCGCATCAATGGATGTTGAACTTACAGTTGAAGAGAGAAACCTTCTATCGGTCGCATATAAAAATGTGATTGGCGCTCGTCGTGCCTCGTGGCGAATTATCACCTCAATTGAACAGAAGGAAGAAAACAAAGGAGCCGAAGAGAAGCTTGAAATGATCAAAACCTATCGCGGCCAAGTAGAGAAAGAATTGCGCGATATCTGTTCGGATATTTTGAATGTATTGGAGAAACATCTCATTCCGTGTGCCACAAGTGGCGAAAGCAAAGTATTCTACTACAAAATGAAGGGTGATTATCATCGTTATTTGGCTGAATTCGCTACCGGATCGGATCGTAAGGACGCCGCTGAGAATTCACTGATCGCCTATAAGGCTGCCAGCGATATCGCCATGAACGATCTTCCTCCAACACATCCAATTCGTTTAGGATTAGCTCTTAATTTCTCCGTAAGTATAATTTATATATTAATAAACTTAAAAATTATGTGAAATTTTAGAAAAATATTATTTTAGGTATTTTTTGATTAACTTATGAAAATATTTTAAACTTTATTTTGTAGGTGTTTTACTATGAAATTTTGAACTCGCCGGACCGTGCCTGCAGACTGGCGAAAGCAGCGTTCGATGATGCCATCGCTGAGCTGGATACACTTAGCGAAGAAAGCTACAAAGACTCGACGCTTATTATGCAGCTTTTAAGGGACAACCTTACCCTATGGACGTCCGATATGCAGGCTGATGGTAAGTGACAAACAAATTGACATAAATGTATGCAGGTGTACATTTGTTTTGTTTTATACTTTTACACATATTCTTAAATTAAAAGTTTTCCAATATAATATTATAGTTGGTGGCAATGGTTCAGTGGAACAAGAGTTAGATTGTTACACTCGACAAGTTCAATCTCCATAACGGATAACATTCTTTTTCTTTTGTATATGTCTCCCAGTTTTAACTGGACAACGAGTATGGTTATATGTGAACTAAATTTTATGGAAGTGACATTCATGAGACGGTCAATTTTTTGATTTGAGTAGTTTGAAAGCGTGCTATCTGCTTCCAATAATTTACTTTAATTACTGAAATAAAAACTCAACATATGTCACACCAAAAGAAATTACCAAGATACTTGATTTTGTGACCAAGATACTTGATTTTGTGAAAAGAAATTAATTTCAATAATATAACATAACTTCTGTTGGTTTAAATTTAAAAAGTCTGAATATATTAAAAATTACAGAATGAATGTTGGCAAACGGTTATACTATTCTAGTTATTCTATTTTATTTAGCATTTATGTGATGTGATCACGCATCAGTTAATGGTTCTCTTATGTACATAATATAATCTTTACTAATATAATACATTTTAAATAGAATACTGAATTTTCAAAAACATAACCAAATAAAAAACAGGGCCATGTTTTCGAATTCTTCATTCTTCTAAGCATCGAAAATTAGCTTTTCATAAAACACAATAAATTTTCATTAAAATATTTATTTCAGTTATGTCAGCCGTTATTTCTGAAGTTTATTGTTTTCTACTATGTGTGCATAAATGTATGTCTTGATATTTCATTCTTCGCCATAATCTCACCAAGGCAGTCATAATTGATAAGATTCACCACTCTTCAATTGTTTTTTGTTTCCTTTCGTTGAATTATTATATTGTGCACCAACAACAAAACATAACCTAAACCATTAACTTATTGGTGGAAAACGGCCGCCAAATGACGATACGTCAAATTTATTTCTACGCAAGAAATATTAGGTAGAGGATCAGAATATATAATAAAAAAAAAAATATTAAAAAAAAGGTCTTATTTATACATAATTGTGTTCGCTGAACTCTGTAGTCGCCCTTAAACGTTTTTTTAAAAAACCTTAACTCGCCATTGTGAACGAATTTTGTGTTTTTTGAGACCACAACGTGACAAGTACTCGTAAGACAATTAAAGTCCGAAAACTTGTAAAAAATTATGTAACACAAAATGACAAGTCTGTGCACACCTCGCCAAGAGTTGATTCAATATGACAAGTGGGAAATTGTTTAATTTTCATATTTCTGTAACAGAACGTGACAAGTGTTTACTAATACTTGTTGAACTACAGCTAGTTTTGGACAAGTGAATTGGACATTGTCATACACTTACAAGTGCATTTTTTCTTAGAAAAAGCTGAGAATTTACATTAATTCAAAAAATATTTAACTATAAATATATTTTTCATTCTGACTTCGACGAAAAAAAAAATCCAAAAAAATAAACAAAACAACCAAAAAACAAATTTGTATTCTCTTATTTTGCTTACTCAAGCAATTTTCGGGTCCTCCGCAGTTTTTCTTATTATCTCTTCGTTGAACATTTTGTCAAACAGTGTGGATAAGTCGAGGGAAATTTATTATTCCGACAAGTTGACTGATTTGCATTGCAAAATGACGACTGTGCAGTGTGCACAGCAAGTGTCAGGATACAATATGACAAGTATTTTATTTTCCCCTTTTTGTAACAGAACGTGACAAGTGTCAAGGAATACTTGTCAAACTACAACTATTTTTGAACAAGTGAATTGAATTTTGTCATACGCTTACAAGCGCACTTTTTCTTTAAAAAAAAACAAATGATAAACATAAACACAAATTTTTTTCATTCTGAAAAAATAAAAAAAAATAACAAAACCACTGAAAAACAAATTTGTATTCTTCTATTTTGCTTAATACATCAATCTGCTTCTCCTCCTCCGCAATTCTCTCTTCGCTGAACACTTGTCAAACAATGTGGACAAGTCTAGGGAAATTTATAATTCTGACAAGTTTAATTATCTCCGTTGTGTTACAGAGTACATTTGTGCTTGTCGGACAATCTTAGTTGGACTAGTGAATTTAGAATTATCAAATTGTCACGTTGTACTACTTTCTGGGGCGAGTTGAGGTAAAGAATATCGCACCTAATTGACATGTGTGTTGTCAAACATATGTGCGCTGGATTGAATATTTTATTTTACTTTTGCAAGCCAAAGAAAAGAAATCATAGATTTATTATAACTTATAACTTATATAACTTTTTGCTTCTTTCTTTTTATCAACAACACAAAACGAACCCTTGTGCGTTTTTTGAGAACCGATAAACCCAGTTTTTGTTCACAACTATTGGAGCTGTCAAGAAAACTTGGGTCGACCCTGGGTAAAATTCAACGAACACAACTCATGTTTACTTAAACAAAAAAAACTCTTATAGAATGTGTACTGTGCCGCCCGAAAGAAAGAAAAAATTCAATGGTGAAAAAGCGTTAATTTTTCCAAAATGTTCATGGTATAGAACCGTTCGTTTTCGAGATTGTACTGTGTTAATATCTAAGGCCTTTTTTTTTATAAAAACGCAATATGTAGTTTATTCGCCTTGCCTACGAATTATCTGGTGCGTTTATGCTAACTTGTTGCTATTTGGTGTTCATTTATACACGAAGCTTATCGAACCAAAGAATTCCCAATATGATCAATTGCTTCTTAATCGTCCTCACGTCTAGTATATAAATATGTGGTGTTTTCGGCGTATTCCTATTTTGTGTTTTAATTCTTTTTAGATTTGTAAATGACGATTTTAAAATATGATATCAAATAAATAGCACCTAAATTGAAAAAAAAAACAACAAAATTTTTTTCAGCATTTTTTTGGTCAATATTTTTTAGTGCGCTATTATTCTAGCGCCGAATAGGGAGGATTATCTGTATGCTATGAATGCACTGTGCAAAGCAATATTGGTGAAACTGTAATTTTTTTCTTTTTTTTTTTTTTAATAAAACTGAATTTTTTTGCGAACAAGTTTATATGATTTTTTTCGTTTTGGACAAAACATAGTCAACACAACTTGTTTGCGGATATAAATGTGTTAATTAAAACATATTACCTTCTGATATTATAAACGCATTAAAGTACTTCAGTTTATTTACTTTTTTTATTATATACGCTTCAAAATATAGCTCTGAATAATTACATTCATAAAATAAGACAGACGAACACAAAATCAAATTTACACATTTTTTTATTTTTTGAACATTCAATGAACTTGATATATTATTTATAATGATTATCAATCGATCACGTACAAAACGTTAAATATATTCAACCACTTGTTGATGCTATGGAAATTGTTAAGCTTCTCCTATAATAATCATGATGGACGCTCATAAATATTGATGACCCTCCATTACGGCGCTATTGTTTTAAACAAAATTTAATCCGTATTCAGCATAGATTTCATTCTTTAATAAACATATCTTTCTATCTTTCTTACAGGTGAAGGAGAACAAAAAGAACAAATTCAAGATGTTGAAGATCAGGACGTGTCGTAATTTATGTACCATTAAAATGTGTGAAAATGGCATATAAAAATATAAAAGAAAATATATAATAATAAAAATAAACATCAATAAAAACACACACAAAACCAACAACTTTAATTTTAAGGAATCTAAAAAATATAAAAAATAATATACATATAAGAAATATAAATTATAAGTGTATTGTTTCGTCTTTGTATTAAAAAAAATCAACAACAGCAACAACACAGCAAAAGCACCCACTCAACATAATACTTATACTGTTTTTTTTTTCTTTAGATGGAAATCAATTATTATTAATAAAGTATACATTTCAAATCAATACAAATTTGTTGCATCCACTTTTTACTCCCTCTACACCTCCATGATTATAAAAATACCACCACCTTTTTTTTTTACTTCATTTCATGATTTTATCTTGTTTTCTTTAAATAGCATTTAGTAAAAAAAAAATCCAAAGTTTTTGTTCATAAAATAGGGCTCTTTTTATTAAATTTCTTTTGTTCTTGCGATTAAATTTAATTTTAGCACACACTCACAGACACATAAAAACATCATCAACGTTACAAATTTGTTTACTTTATATTCCAATAATAAATAATAATAATAAAAAAAAAAAAACAAAATACAACATACAAAAAATGAAATTAAAACTAAACTATTTTTAATATATATATTTTTATTGTTTTCGTTTTGTTTTTAATTTATAAGAAATTTTAACATTCTGCTTCAAAGTAATTTTTTTTTTAATAAAGCAAAAAAGAATAATATTTTATTCAAATAAAAAAAAACATCGCATTGTTGTCATGCAAAGATACAATGAATTATTAATTATATTTATATATATAACTGATAATATATATTTATATATATTGTATTTAATTAGAAAGTATTTTAAAAGAAGCAAATAAAATAAACTTAATTCATACATTTCAAAAATTAAATGAAGTCATTATTAATGTCATACCACACAGAAGTAGTACTTTTTTTCTTTGCCGTCGCGAAATACTGCATTTATTAATTATTATAACAGTTAAATTATAATACTAAAAAAAACATTCAACAAAAAAAAAAATAAACAATATAATTTATGAAAATAGTGAAAATGCAAGCTATATATATATTTATGATTATTAATGAGAAAACAAAAAGTTAAGTGTTTTTTTCGATTGTTTTTTTTTTTAAATAATATGTGGTAGCACGTGTAACAAAATTTAATCAATGAAAAAAATAAAATACATTTTTTCTATTTAACATAAGAAAAACATGAAACACAAGCAACCAAAACAAAGGCAGACATAATAATAGAAATATTTGTGTAATAACATGAAAAATGCTTAATGAGAGAGAATTTTGGATAAAAGCATAATATAAAACCGATTTTCGAAGTTGATCAATAAAAAAACAATATTACAAAAAAGTTAAACTGTAACCAGCATTGATAAAATATGTGTGCATATTTTTTTTATGATTTTAAGAACAATTTTCTTTACTCAAATAAAAGAAAAGGATAAACAAAACAGACAAAAAAAAAAACTACTAAAAATTTGATTTCCTTTGGATTGGAGTTTTTACGAGGTGAGTTGATAGGTGTTGGCATTGAGTTTATACACATAAAGGAATCAAGATGGTTTCAAACTCACCGAAGTAGATGTCGCTAAATGAGCATATCGAGTAATTATTTATTGTTGTAATTCCCTGTGACGAAAATCACTCAAACCGAATACAACAAAAATCTACTGCGTACATTTGTATTTGTTTTTCTCCTTTTAACTCAAGAATAATAGCTACAAGAGTAAAAAAAAAACAAATCTATAATAACGACATCCTACGAGCAGTATTTGAAACTTACTCTGATTTTTCTATCAGCTTTGTTCCAGAAATATTGTGAAATTAAACCGATATCGAAATTGCAAAACGTGAGTGAGTTTAATTTCAGTGTTCCACATTTCGACCGTTTTAGCAACTCTGAATGTATTCCGAATTCACTTTTCGTAAAATTGAAAACAGCTGATATCTGTCATAAATAATTTCGTTTGGCAAAATGTTTGCTTGATAATATGATGTTTCTAACACATTTTTAAATATTATTGTTGTTTATAATAAGTGCTATATTAATTGCTGCCGTAATGCATACTAAGAAATATAAATATTATGCATAAGAAATAATAAAAACACGAAGGCTGAGAGATATATACAAGTGTAGATATCAAAAATCAAACCCATTGGAATTTGAAATGCCAAGAAAGGAAGTTAAAGTTTGTTGTTAGCTACTATTTGCTTTTAAATATATTTATGTATGTGCATATCTTATTAATGTCTTTGTACCTTTTTGGCGGTACTGCAAATTGTCGAGCAAGTCCTACTTGCAAAATGTTCAATTCGCACGCGTCAGCTAGACGCAGTTTTGCGTTTTTTCGGCGAAGGAAATATCCAAGATCGATTCAAATAGATGCTGATGACCTTTCCATGGAATTTTGTAATCGTATTTTTAATCGCGTCTCTTCGTTTCCACTATTTTACATTGAATATGTATTGAAAAATCGACAAAATCGATTTGTGGAACATAACAATTTCACTTTATAACGATTTCGGAAAACGTGAAATCGAAATCGATGCGGTGAACTCTAGAACGCCGAATTTTATTTTCGGTCGATTTAGATTTCATTTCGAGTGAAAGTGAAAAGTGGAACCTAGCTGTATGTGTATAAACTCAATGGTGTTGGTCATGTTGAGTGCAGGGCCCGTATTACGTATTACGAAACGAACGGAAAGAAGGCGATAGTTAAAATACAAGGGAATATATAACACATAAATGGATCCACCACTAAAATAATGGGAGATAAAACGGGAAAATATTATTTGTTTTTAACTTCACTTGGTGGTGAGGAATTAAAGAATTTGTCTTTATTATAAAATATCAAAATTTTCTTCAATAGCTACTTTATGGATAGAAAAAATTGTCCCGAGGGGCGAGGATGAAGAAACAACAAATATTTCAAATAGCGTGCTGAAATTTGCTGTAAAAAAAAATTGAGCAAATAGTTTGCCAGGCTGCAAGTGCGTTTCTCTTGTTTTTTTTTTCTAAAATTATTGATAGTTGTGTTCGTTGAGCCCTGTGGGCTGATTAGGGAATACGAAGCGAGTCGTTTTTGGTGGCGAAAATGTAGTTGGCATTATTGTTTTCGCTTTCGTCCCTTTCGTTTTATATTTTCGATAGCTTTTTTTTGGCGGATTAGTGTATTGACGGGCGAATGTTTTTTGGTTAATGTTTTGTTGCATTAAAATATATAATAATGTGATTAGTTAAATATATTTTTTGGATCTAAAATTAAAGAGATAAACAATAAATTATTTCATAAACAATGTGTAGGTAACAAACACAGCAACACACGACAGCATCAACAATGAGAACATGTAAAAGCCAATAAAACTAATACTGAAGCTACTTTTCTCATAAATAGCTAGTGGAGAAAATTAAACAAATATTCAACACACAACACAATACACATGTCTTTTTAATAATATTTTGATTTAATTTCGAAGTAAATGACACAAAATTGCACCTACTCCCGTCCTCGATAGTTTCAACTAAAAAGCTATAGCTGTTAATTCAGTGGAACGATTGGAAGGATTCGTTTCGTATTCAATAATTAAACAATGTGAGGCGAGTCGAAAATGAGATATCGAATCGAAAACGACTCGCTTCGTATTCCCTAATCAGGCCACTGGGGTCGCCCTGAAGTCGCCCCAAAGCGTTTTTAGAAAAAACCTTAACTCGCCTGGGTAACAAATTCTCTGTTTTTTGAGACCTTGGACTAAATTCCGCAAGCGTGAGTTTTGCTATGCGCACGAAAGATATGTACACAGACTCATTCTGATCCCGCAAATGTGCCTTTGAGTTTCTTGCATCAGTTTTGAATAAAATTTCTCACCTTATTTTAGAGCGTGAGCAAAAAATATTTAAAATAACGAAAATAAACGAAAAATAATACTCAAAATTAATACAGCTTACTAGGCAACGAACGAAATTTTATTCAGCGCTCTCAAATACAAAAAATTTTGTGGAATCTCGTGAATAAGCATTTGTGCACACGGTTGTGACTGGGAGTGTGAGTTTTGAAGAAACTCAGCAAAACTCACGCTTGCGGAATTTATCCCCTATGCCGAGATCCAGCGAGTGAGACGAGATGAGGCAAGATGACTCGCCTCACTTAATTTCTCATCTAACTTCATTGCCAAAAGCGATTCAGCTATTTTGGCGAGATGAAAAACTAGTTTCGAACACCAAACGCCATCACACAAAGAATATCAAGAATATTCATAACCTCACTTTTTGTATGACAAGATATTTGATTTAAAATAAGTTTCATTATGATGCATATACGAGTACATCACTAGTTAAAATTTAATAAATAAGTTAAAATTTTACAACAATTTTCTACTATTTTACGACACGGCACGTTTCCTTAAAGTATCAATAAAGAGAGTCAATTCTTGTTTTTGTATTTTCATTACTAACACATGAATGTATGTGAAACTATTTGCTGAGAAAATTACACATACTTATCCAAACTGATAAATGTACCTACATGTACACCAACTCACGGCCGAAATGTAAGGGGAGAAATCTGAAGTTCCATTTTACTCACTGGAACACTTAGCTGAATCGCTTAACAATGAAATGCGACTCGTCTCACTCACTCCCTGGAAGTTTGAATTAGCTGATTCTTGGCACAGTGCCATAATCATCATGTAGCAGCGCCATCTACGAAACTTTTAAATAACACATTTGGAGTTTTTTTACATTTACTTAGGGCCTTATTGCGAAATTCTATTCGCAAGAAGTCTACTAGACTTTTTTCGATTCTATTAAGCTTTAAGTTGGTATCGCGAAGTACAATAGAATAGAAAAAGCTCTTCAACTCAGCTTTTCATTCAAATGTCAAAATTCATTAATATTAGAAACTAGCTGTTACCTCGCGCGTTGCTGCCGCAGAAAAAAAAATAAGGCAGAAAGCATTGATTTCGAAAAAGCAACATTTTGCCAAAAGCTTTTAAGCTCATATATAAGCTACCCCAGCGCCATCTTTGGGATAATTTACTTAATACAACAACATCTATTTGTCAGTGACAGTACCGCTAAAATCGGTCCAGGGGCCTAACTCTGCAATTCGATTCTAAAGTTAAAGCGTTCGAATTCTTAAAATATGTACTGTCTTATTTGAAAAACGGAAATTGAAATCCGAAATTTCTTTATCTAGGTACATTTTCTTGAAAATCGCAAACTTCGCACCTTACAACAGCTTCTAGGAAGATTTATTCGAAAGTTGCTAAGGTTTCTTCTCAACATTTTCTTTCGATTCGAAAGTCATACAGAGTGCCATTTGAAACTAGAATCGGAAACAACTTTCGAACAGTTTTTATTTTCTAATCAAATTATAGAGTTAGGCCTCAGTAGTTTCTGATCGGTTCATATATGTATACGAATATGCGAAAAAAGCGAGGCTGCAAGGATTACAGCCTAGTAACAGACAATGCCCTTAGTGCTCAGTCAGAACACTTAGAAAATATCATAACCAAGGAACAGATTTCAAGGTCTATTAATAGCTTCTCCCCATACAAATCTCCAGGTGTAGATGGCATTATTCCCATAATGCTACAGAAGTTGCATAATACAGTTGTACCCTGGTTAGAAGTACTCTTCAGAAATTGCTTCCTACGTCTCTAAGTCGTGGAAACAAGTCAAAGTTATTTTCAATCAGAAGGTGGGTAGACGGGGACACGAAGCCCCAAAAGACTTTAGGCCCATCAGCCTCACTTCCTTCGTCATGAAAACACTGGAAAGAATAATTGACATACACATTAGAGGGATTTTAGATAGAAATCCTCTTTCCAAATCACAGCACGCTTACCTTAAGGGAAGGTCCACGGAAACGTCTCTTCACGAGGTAGTGCGCACCATTGAAAAAACAATTCAATACAAAGAATATACAATTGCAACCTTTCTTGACGTCGAGGGAATTGATGCTCTTCACCACTAGGACTAAAATTCCCCCCTTCACCCTACCTAAGTTGAACCGTCACACTCTTTCTCTATCAACAAAAGCTAAATACCTGGGAGTTATTCTGGACCCTAAGCTTAGCTGGAAAATCAATATCGAAGAACGTGTGAAGAAAGCAAGCATAGCCTTCTATGCATGTAGTATTCAGGAAAAAATGATATTATGGGCTTACACAGCTGTAGTTCGTCCAATTCTAACATACGGAACGATTATACGGTGGCCAGCCCTAAGCAAACAATATAATATAGACAAACTGAAAAAGATTCAAAGAACAGCCAGCATAGGTTCCACAGGTGCAATTAGATCTTGCCCAACCGATGCCTTAAGCGTTATTCTTAATCTTTTGCCTCTAGACCTTCACATCAAATACATGGTATCCTGCAGTGCAACCAGGCTTAAAGAAGCAAGCTGTTGGGCAGAAAGACCCTATGGTCATGGACAAATTTTAAAACTGTTGCCAATAGATTTTTGCTCAGTCCATATTGACTACCAATACCCTTGTCTTGACTTTGATAAAAGTTTCAATGTGCTTTTTTCTACCAGAGACGAATGGAAAAACGATACGGTGACAAATGAAAATGACACCACAATTTTCACTGACGGCTCAAAGATGGTTGATGGAGTTGGGGCGGGTGTTTACTCCGACAAACTTAAAATTAGTCAATCGTTCCGTCTGCCCGACGCTGCTAGCATATTTCAAGCTGAAGTGCTTGCTATTCAGGAAGCCTGTAGGATACTCAAACAAAAAACAATATCTAAACATAATATTCACAATGTAGCCATTTGTATAGATAGCCAAGCTGCAATTATAGCAATTAACAGCTGCCTGGTGTCTTCAAAGATAGTTCAGAGCTCTCAGGTTTCAGTGATATTATAAAAATTTCTCTCGTATTTGTCCCAGGCCATAGCGACATCCAAGGCAACGAGCGAGCAGATGATCTTGCTAGGCAATGATCAGCCCTTCTCGTCTCTCAGGCGGAATCAGTAGATCTTCCACTGGGCTTCCTGAAGGGCAGAATATATGACCATTTCCAAACCTAAAGCCCACATATACTTAAATCATATTTTGGTATGACCATTATTTCCTTTCAAAATCAACAAAGAGGTGTCAAGGTTTGACAACCTGTAAAATAACTAGAAAGATATGGCCAACCTATGACAAAAACAGATCGAATGATTTAATAAAACGAAACAGAATAGACACGGCCAGGATCGTTGCAATCGTCACTGGCCATTGACCAATAGACAAACATGCAGCTAAACTGCGCATACCATTCAATAGCTACTGCCGTAGTTGTAGAAATCCGCTAGAGGAGGAAACTATTGAGCATTTCCTCTGCTACTGTCCGGCCCTGGCTAGGTCTCGCCTCCAGGCATTCGGTAGCCTGTTTCTCGACAACCTAAACGTGCTGTCAACAGCACCAGTTGGCTCTGACAAACCAAGCAAAATCTCTATTTCAACTTTCACTTTTAAAGTTTTTGGAACTTCCCTTTAGGACTGGCTTTTCGGACTAGCACTTACTCTATCTTTGGCGATAGCATCAGAGCACTGATTTATACCTGGTAGGTATAAATTGCCTTTGAACGGGCCTAGCCTCATATAGATCTAGTGTAAAGTTGTTGGGCAGGCTCTCAGTCCAAATGGAACCACCAGCACACAATTAGGTCAAACGAGTTATGGTATCAAAACGGCGCTTTTCGGCGCTAATTGGGTTTCTTCGGAACAGTTGTTTTGCGAAACCGCAATTTTAACTACCTGACAAATTCTATTTTAAATAGACTCTCGCAATAAGGCCCGAAGTGTCTATTCTGTTATCCTTACCGTAAACAAATTAACAATATTTAATTTAGTTTATTGGTTCTCAAATCCGTGTTTCCTTGACAAAACAAAACAAACAATAGACGTAACAGAATAGAAAACTAGTAAATTCGCGAACCTAAAAATGTGTTATTCATAAATTTCTTAAGAAGGCCAGGCGGTGATTATTCAGCATGAAAATAGAAATGTATATACAGCCACAACCTAAAAACTAACAAGTTTCCTACTCTGGTAGCATGTTAGTTATGTTAGAGCACGCGTGAAGTTAGCTACTGGCAGTCTATATGTAGTAAGTCAATTATTCATCCGTACTGACGGAAAATAGAGTAGCCGATTCCAAAAAGCTTCCCAAACCAATCTCTTAAAATCGTTCGCTAGTTCTCCTAAATACTATCATGCCAAGGTTACACATATGAGTTTTACTCATTTACTAATATTATAAACTCTGTAGTCTGTAAGTAGCTTACGGTAAATTTAACATACGTAAGATGTGAGCTGAAGCTTATTGAATGGGATGTCGTAAGTTTTCTAACTTATGAATGTTTTTTTTTACTGTAAGTTCAGATATAGGCCTTTATTGCGAGTGTCGTTTGACTTTCGATGCGATAAAAGTCGAAAGCATCGATAAATTTTCGTTTTGGTATCTGTTACTGTGAATAAAGAATACGTTTATTGTGAATAAACCTTATATTTTGTCAGTTGGGGTAGTGTCACATAATTTTGTTGAGAAAATAAAACTCGTACGCAGTCGGTAAGAAAAATGTCAACGACAAAGATCGGTAGCTTATACGAAATTTTTCGTTCAAAATTGAGATTCGAAATACCAAATCAAATTTTCGATGTTCGACTATCGACAAAAGTCGTTTATCGATAGAAAAACGTTGTTGTAAGTCATGTTTATAAGACTTGCGTACGATGTAAGTAAAACCATTGAGTTTATTCACATAGAGGAATCAAGAGGGTTTCAAATTCACCGAAGTAAATGTCGCTAAATTAGCGTATCGATTAATTATTATTGCCCTTATTCCCTGTAACGAAAAACACTCAACCCGACCCGAACAAAATTCATGTGTATATATTTGTATTTGCTTTTCTTTATTTCTCTTACCTTTGCACTCAAGAATATTTGCTACAAGAGTAAAAAAAAAAAACAAATCGATAGTAACGACATCCTACGAGGAAAGTTGTAAACTTACTTTTCAAAAACAAAATCTCCATTGCGAAACAACTCTTGTCCTCAAAAAAGTAGTTAAAATTTGTGGCGTATAAACAGTGTGCTTGACCTCACTATAGGATTTGTTGTGGGTTCAAGTTTGAGTACACAACGTATCTTTTGGATAGTATTATATTTTTTTTTTTAGATAGTATATGTACGTTTAGTAGGATCTTATCAAATGACAAAAATCTCGAAAAATATTTAATCTAGAATGCAAAAATCTCTAAAAAGTTATTTCATTCGAGATTTCGAACGAAATAAAACACATTTTTATTTACTCTGTTTTGTATTATTCATTATTAATATTATAACATCGACGATACTTTGATATTTTAGAATTAATTATTTTGTCTGCATACGAATTAGCAGTTCCGATAATTTTTGAGATCGCACTTCGTTTGTGGTGAGATTCTTAACATCTTCAACACACTTTACTGTCATTGCCTAAAGAGAAAAGGTATTTTTAATTTTAAATCTACCAATCCTACTTAAATTGTTTATATTTACAACTGCTTTAGGATCAACATTTCCCTCATGTTTGATTGCTAGATTCCAAAGATTAACAGCCAGTGCAAAAGTTTTCTCTTTACAAACATCTGCATAACGTATTATTCGTAATAGAAGTTCCAACGCCAAAGTTGATTGAGCCTTAAGTTGGTTAGCGAATCCTAGCGATTTCAACTGACTAAGAATATGTTCAACAATTTGTGCGCACATACAGTTGACTTCAGTTATAAATTTCAAATCACCACCATAAAGACCATCATTGGAAACAACTGAAAAAAAAGTTTGAAAGTGAAACAAATTGCAGAAGAACCGTTGAGTCAAGGCTCACCATTTGGAATGTGATATGGAAATGAATCCAAGCTCTCAATATACAACATGTCTAATGCATGTAAATAGACAGTTACAGGTCCTGTGCTGTGCAAGTCGAAGGGGAATTTCTTAAGAACATCAAGAAGTAATCGAAGTAAATAGAGTACTCCTTGTTCTGGGCTATCCTGAAAGAGAAAATGAGCTCCTAGAACAATGAATGGTCTTAAACTAATCACTCACTGGAACTATTATTAATGTAGACAACATGTTGCATAAATATGACACTAAATAGCCTTCTGTGCTTTTAAGTTTACCTTCTATTTCAAGTGTGCGTGGGAGTTCGGCAACAAGTTGAAGAGCAGTTTCAAAACATGCGTCGGCTGTTGAATAATACGTAAGTAAAATAAAAAAATAATTTCTTCTTAGCAGTTTACTTACCTTGTCCCAGACAAACATTCAACAAAGCAACTTGTCCACTTAGAAGATACAAATCCATTTGCGTAGCTACTGAGGCAATACTGGGAATGGTGATGAAGCAATAAGCAGCACAAGCCTTTACAAATGCAGCTGTTTTTCGAGTATGTTGTCCGTTTATGACAGTTCGTGTTTCAATCGCAAGCTTATTGACTGAATGGACTAAAGTTGTAATAACTGCGTCTAGGTTGGGAAATGCAGCTCTTGCTTCGACATAAAATGTTAACTGTTGTTCGAAATCTCGGCCATAGTTTACATTTTTGACAAAATTTGAGATTAAACAGCCGATTTGACGACGTTCATCATCAACTGTAAGAGCACTGTAAAGAAAATATGGGATCGAATATATAGATGGTTTGGTTATGTGTTCATTGGTCAAATTGTACAGCAGAGTGCTTATAAACGCTTGAGGTTTCACAAGTCTGTGGCTGTTTAAATAGGTTTAAACTAATTTTACAGAGTGTTATCTCAATAAATTTAATTTTTCTCCGTCTTCGTAGATTTGTATTAGTCGAATATAACTTACTTTTTACCGAAAATACGTTCAATTTGTCGGGTAATATTTTAATGTTAATGTTAAATGATTAGACCACAAAATCAAGAAATGCTCTTTTAAATAAAAAAATGTCTGCGTTCTCGTAGTCTTGCACAGAGGATAAGCTTTTATCAATGTAGACTAAATTTAAAATGCAAACAATTTCCGTGTAAGGTCTACTATTTTTAACGAAGTTCCTTAATGCCGCTTACAGTATAGTGAACTGGCAGATATCTTAACCTAACGAAAAAGCGTTATGCCAACTTGAATTAGGTTCTTTATAATGAATTTTGCATAAAACTTCTTTATAACGAAGCAGTTTTTTCTTCCCTTGAAGGTTCTTTATAGAGAAGTTTGATTGTAATACAAGTAAAAGTAAACCTATAATGTGCATGAGCAAGCATAAGCTACTGGTAAAATAAGCGCAAGTGTTGAAGAAAAGCCCAAAACAGCAATAGCAACCATAATGCGCTGTTAGAAATGACTGGCTGTATAATTCACCTAAAGATTTGGCAGAGCCAATCAAAATTATTGTGTGCGACGGATGAATCCAATTTAGAGAATCAACGGTGGTACCAACAGCCTGGAAGACGGAGATGTTACATGAACTACTCTGGAATACTAAGAGCTGCAGTACAGATGAACCCTTTAGGGGCAAACGGTAGCGCTTATGTTTCTGTGTTGGGCTACTGATATCATATTCGTTTGTTTGTTTTGGTTAAATCAAAAACACAGATGCAATCCAGTTTACAGGAATAAGAATGAAAAACATAGTGGTTTTTCAAGAGATTTGCAAGAACCACGAGATCTGATATTTTTGCTCTTAAGGCAACGAAAAGTTCTGGAAATACATTTGCCTATGATCATGAGCAAGTCAAAAGAAACGTCAGATCCAGTAGTCACCGAAAACTTCTCAATCGGAGCTGGAAAGTCTTTTGCTCTTTATTAGAGCTCTTCAGCAGTATTGTGAAATTCGCCCGGAAAATATTTCGCCCGAAAATCTGATCGCCCGGAATTTCAAATATTAATATCTTGCAAATATCTTAATTTTTACAACTTATTCAATCGGTTACTTTCAAAAAATATGTATATATTTTAGCTGTGATGATATTTGGATTTTGCCACAAAAAAAAGATGACAATAGAGGAGTTTTTCGAACCTTAAATATTTATTGACAATATTTCGTCATTCGGGCGAACTTGACAATAAGGCTGCTTGATTATTTACTTGCAGATAAGTTGACGGAAAGTGAATCAGTTATTCTTTATTGACGATAAAACCATAATAAGAGAAGAACCCAGATTCTTCCAACGAGCACTGATATAGGTATGGTTGGAAGTTTTTGAGTGTAAGGTGCCCAACCTTAAATTACTTAACCTTTTTCATTGAATTTCATTCATTTAATGCTCCACTAAAATCAAAAGTAAACATTTACAACTAGCAATAGTTGTTGTTATTATTTTAATTTATTTTCTTTTTTTGAAATGGGTACCACCATTGAGTTTTTGAAATAGAGAAATAATCTTTTTTACATTGTATTTATATAGTAATTCCATGGAGAAAAATCGGCCGCCGACATTTTGTCATATAAATTACATATTTTTTCTAAAAAAAAAAATACTAACAAAATGCTAGCAAAAAATATCTAACGCAATCACCTTAAGTTTGGAGGTTGCTGGATTAAAAAGAACGGGAACATTGTATACTATATTAACAGCAGTTAGAAAGAGATGAGATTTGAGGTTGTTGTATTAGATATTTTTTGATAGCATTTTGTAGTAGTTTTTTTTAGCAAAATATGTAATGCAACAAACTCTAGATGTTTAGGCAGGTCTCGACGGCATAAATGGCCAAGGCATTACTATGGAATATAAATACAATGCTTTTTTAAAAGAAAGTTTCAAATACTTCTCGTAGGATGTCTTTACTACCAACTTGTTTTTTTTTATTCTTGTAGCAATTATTCTTGAGTTCACAAAGGCAAAAGAAATAAATAAAAACAAGTACAAATGCTTGTAAAAGAATTTGTTGGGTTCGATTTGAGTGTTTTTTTAGTTACAAGGAATTAGAACAATGATAATTACTCAATATCCTCAATTAGCGACATCTACTTCGGAATGTTTGAAACTATCCTGATTCATATAGGCTCAATGGAACCATATAATGTAGATGGAAAAACCGGCAAAACATTCGGTATGAGCTTGGTTGAAAACACCGTTGATAATGGAGAGTTGACTGTAATTTCAGAAATTGCTAAACTTTCGATTTGGAAATATGCTTAGAAAGGGTTAGAATGTTATAGGTTCTGATAAAAATGAATTCTTTTAAGGAAAAAAGTAAAGTTACGTAGGTATTAAACTCACGTCACAGAATCGTTTAAGACTTTACAGATGTACATAAGCGCATTGCTAACAACTGCATCCGAAGTTGTTGTCTCAACATTGTTTTTATATGTTGTCATAATATGCTTGCATACATCAATTTTCGTTGATTCTTTCTTAAAAAGATCCAGTACAGGTAGAAAATTATCCTTAAAAAAATATAAACATTTATTAATGTTTTTAAAGAAACTAAAAATACATACCAATGTTAATAGAAACTCCAATTCCTTGCAATATCTAACGATTTTTTCCAATATAGACTGCAGTTGAGGATAGTGGTTTTCAAATGCTTTATTTTGATTCATTCTGGTCTTGATTTCGTCTAGAAGCTTGTTAACTTCTTTCATCTATAAATATTCATAGTTACTTATTGTTTTTTTTTTTTATTTTTATTATATATAAAATTTCTTAACTGAAAAATGTTCTACAATGAACTGTGCCCACATATCCACGCAAGTTATATACTCAGCTGGTTGTGTAAATGTGTCTATAGTGGCAAATGCATTGTTGTAAATAGCTTCTTTGTATTCAATTGACGGGGGACATTTATTAAAACTAATTCCAAGCGCACGAAATAGTTGACTCTTTGAAATACCTTCGGTTGAAGTATTCGATATGATTTTAACAAATTCCAAGGCATTGGTAGCGATAAATTCGGGCTTGAATGAATTCAGCATTGAAACAAGCAATAGACCACTAAAAATAAATAAAATTTGGATGTTATATGATTATTCAAGTTGAATGTTGCATAAATATTTGAGAAAATGTGAATGAATATTGCTATTGAAACACAAAAAAACATTTTTTTTTATCCCTGAATAATCACTTACATGTTGCGAAATAGTAAAATGAATAGGTATACAAAAATACAAGTATGTTGTTTTAATATTGGCAAATTTAAAAAAATCCTCGATTAGAGTTTAGTTGAATGGATTAAATGTCAACTGTGGAACTTTCAGCAACCAAGAAACAGTAAATAGAATATATTTTCTGTTTACGATTTTTAGTCTCTCGTTGTAAGGAATTCGTTTTTCTGTTGCAAGGATTTCCACCACTTTGAAGCCCAGCTGGTCACAAGTGTCTGTGACATACCACTGTCTTTTTTTCGAAATTTTTTTAAGCGAATAGTTCAAGAAGACGGAAATGTACAAAATGAAGCATGGATATGATTCAGTTTTATCTAACTTTCTTAAATTCCTTACAAACAAATCTAAATTGTAGTATGTATATGACTGCATACATATCTACGCTGTTTTGACGTTCTCAGGGGACAACTTCCCGCTATTAATTTTGAAGACTCTACAAAGATATCTATCATCCACAACTTTTTTTTTTTGTTTTATGTGTGTTTAAAGAAAAATTGCATTTTAAAAAGTGAAATTATCTAACTGCTTTTGTGATTCAGTGGAAATTTTACTTATTATTCTTATTGCAACGAAACCAACTAATGTTTCGAATGTTCTAATATCAATGCCTGCAGTCAATAACGAAAATGGCAGCATTTTTTCCTTGATGCGTCCGTAGAACTAAAGAAACATTCATTCGCATCTGGGAGGAATGCATGATGGCTCAAAAATGCTCATTCAAAGCTCTCTAAATCGTTGAAAACGTTGAAAGGTTTTTAAATATCGCTCAGGATTATGAGCATTATTGGCTGAGTGCACGAGCGATGTTAGTTGCGAAAAACAAGGATGAATTTTATTTGATTTTTTTCATTCAAAATCAAATCATCGGTGAATACAAATCCAGCCACCACGAAAAATTTTTGAATTCTTTAGATATAACGAGATTGCCACCACACATTTTGAAATTGAAAGTCGGTTCAGTTATAATTTTGTTGCGTAATGTATATATATATTATGATTGTGAAGAATCTAAAATCAAATATAAATCAACCCACGATTTTGAGGGTAAAGTTCGAAGACATTCTCATTCCCAGGGTACTTAGACTAAGTTATAAAACAGCATGTGCAAGTGCATGCTAGAATTTTTGTTTATTATATTTACAAATTCGACGGGAACGAAGTTCGCTGGGTCAGCTAGTTAATGATAAATCAAGGCGAGAGGTGAACTGCTGTCGCTGAATTTCAGACTTTACGGGGAAGACCTTCCAACGAACTGCACGTTGTGCAATCTTTGAGAAAAAGAAGATACGTACCATTTTTTGGGAAAATGTCATATTCTTCAAGAGACGAGAGGAGTGTACTTTAGTAAATCCATTCTTTCAAGATAAGAAGTAATTCGTCTACATAACGGATCTAACTCCACCATACTCTGCAACTACATATATTATGATGCCCTAACGTAACCCAGTACATGGATGATTAAAGCTATTCTATTTTGTGTTACAAATCGTTTTAAAATTGCTAAAAATTATTTACTTAATTAATAACAATTTAAATATTATTTTTGTTTGCAAATCACTAAAATTGCCTAAAGTTTAAATTCTCATTCATTTAAATTTGTTAAATTGAATTTATAACACTATAAACATTAAAATTGTCAATCTGGCTGACGTTGTTGAGAAAGCTTTGTGTTTGAACTGCAAAAGCTCTTTCAAATACAAATCAAATCTAATTAACCCTAAATTAATAAAATAATTTAATTTTAAAACATTTTACTTACTTGTTTTTGGTTTCTTTGCATTGCTTTAAAATTTCTTCGCAATACTCGTCCGTCGTTTTTACAAACGTTTGTAGCATCCAATCTAAAGCTGGTGTATAGAGCGACAAATAGCTTGTAATATCGATTCGCTGTCGATTAATTTCCGAACGTATGGCATTATTAAAAATCTGAAAGCCAAAGATTTACGTAAATACTTTCAAAATAATAATTTTTACTTACTGAATGATAAACTGACAAAAAGTCATTTAAATTCTCTTTGATATAGTTTTTTTCTACCGACACTGTTAAACCGACACGCAACAAGTAACATCTTGCGTAAGTAGCAACTAGTGGATCACCAATTCCGCGTATCATCTTAGTTATTCTCATTAGAGCTTGGCCATATTCGCTAAATAATATAAATTATACTTATGAATAATAACTTAGACATTAGTAAGTGATTTAACAAACTCACTTTTGAGAAATAAAACTGTAACATTTCAAAATTGCCATTTCAACATATATCCTTGGCAAGAGTTCTCGAATTGATGCAATTTTAAAAAACCAATTCTGGCAAGTTTCTTTGGCGTTTTCACGCATTGTTTCATGTGTGAATTTTTCTGGCACAGTTCGTTTTCCTAGCCTGTAAGAAATAAAAGAAATTAGAATGAAACTTCTGGGTGGCTTGAATATAAAAAAGATATTAATTGTTTTTTTTTCGAGATGTTGATATGAATATGTATTTATTAAGTAATTAACATAACAGAATGAAGCGGATATGACCCTTCCGCTCTCCAGATTTTTTTTTTAGACTTAATTTGCCTAATAAAAGCGAAAACTAAAGTCTAAACAAATTGTATGTACGGTGCAAGGGTCTGTAAAGGAAGGATTTATGTTATGTTTGTAAACCGTAACATATAGGTTTTGGGTTTGTTGGATTCTACTACCAGTGCGATGATAGTTTAAAAGAGTAGTAATAAATTTAAAGAGTAGTATATATAGCATATTTTGTATATACAGATACAATCAATATATTCGGCTAAGTGCTGTAAACTATAGAGTGACCTCTGTTGATAGACAACGGCATGCCATAACAAAAGTTCAGTTCTGTGTCACAGATAACTTCGAGATTACATAGGAAAGCAACACTTTATTATTAATAAAATACGTACGCTTTTGTACGTTATATTTTGGCACTTTCTCACATTCGATGCAAGAACAATTTTTAGGGATCAGCTGAGCAAACAAATTAGCTATTATTTAAGAATTTTTTTCAAAACTGCATTCGAAAGAAATGTAAAAAGAACATCTCAAACCGACAAGACATATACTGATGCCTGTAAAGTAAAAATAGGAACGTGTTAGAAGAATCGCAGTAGATGCTGATGGAATGGAAAGTTATTTTCAGGGTGATGGCATAAACAAAGATATATCCTGTTGCGACATGATTTCTTCAGATCATATTTTTATATTAGCTTATTGAAAAAATAGAAAAGGGTTTAGACTGGAATAGCCGTATCATTATGTATACAGTTTTCATCGAAATTTTAAAAAAATTGACCTCAGAATCATTTCAATGAAACATGTTTTTTGCTCAGAAGGAAAAGCAATATGCATGTAACTGAGCAAAAGTATTCATTAATAGGATAAGAAATAGGGTGGGTTTTTTACCGTTCCATTCAAATCATATTTCCTTCGTCTTCGGAGTGAAATGAATGGAAAATGACATAAGAGAAACAACTTAAGTTTAACCACTACTATTTGAGATACAAATCCATTAACTCACTATTCCAAGAAAAATATTCTGTTTTATACGCATTATGTATTTCATACATAACAATTATAATACAAATTTGTGGGTATGTACTTATACTGTAAACAAGCAGTTTTTGGTATAGATAAAAAACACATTTTTATAAAGTTATAACACCAGCAGCGAATTCTTCGAAATTAATTTGGAGCGACTATATGTAGAGATGCGACGTCTACTTTAACTAAACTTGTAAGTATCTCAAAATCATTGTTCATGATAATACTACTTTAGAGTCCATTTATACAAAAAACGTTTTAATAAACTTGCCATTATTGATACTTGAAATAAATAAATACATAAGAATTCACAGTTTTTGATATAGATTGACTTTGAAAAACTTACTCTGCACTATCTGCTTTCGAACGCAACCTTTCAAATACAAGCTTTCCAAAAATATCCAAAATATCAGTAATCAATACAAATTGACTGGGATAAAACTGCAACACCGATGTGTCAGCTAACATTTTGGCACACTGAATGGCTATCTTTAAGGCCTTTACTCTTTGGTCACCATTCCATGACTGAACTAACTCTTGATTTAGTTGTTCAATTCGTAGAATATATTCCTGTTGGGTAAGATTCATCATGTGCCGCATAGAACCATCTTCAAAGTCATCTAGCTGTTCTAGGCGATATTTGACTTTATCCGAAACAATTGTTTGAGCTTTAACTAAGACAAGAAAATATTAAAAAAATAAAAGCATTTCATTACAATTTAGGTATAATATTAACTTAGTTCTCCTCCGGTCAGGAAACTTGTAGAAATAGACAATTTTTCTGAAGTAATAAACTTATTTAGAATTCCTAGACGCTTCACACTCCAATTCATTACACTTTCATCATTGTGGCGATCTTTGTCTCGTTTTTTAGTCTTCTTAAATGATGTCTCCTAGTTAGCATGAAGCAATATTTAAGAATAAATGGTATACAAACTTCAATTAAAATTAATTACATAATCTGTGGCCATTTGCGATAAGGGATCTATTAGTTCTTGTTCTTGTCGAGCGAATTGTGATAATGGATCTGATCCATCCAACGCCATTCCCAATGGATCAATGAGGGATAAAGTGGAGGAAGTTCGACTGCTTGATAGGCTTCCATTGCCGGATCTTCGAGTTCCTTTGCTATCAACTACCTATTTTTAAGAAAATTATTCCTAAACGTTAAGACAGTTTATAGATTTTTTCAACAACTTACCGTCATCTGCTTCAAGGGATGCTCGTATGTGAAGTATCCTTGAAGTAGACATTTATGGATCTCATAGTCTTTTGGAACACATTGCCTAAATAAGAAACTAATTAATATGCATTTTATAAGAAAGTATTTTTAATGTTTTATACCAATCCGATGCCATTGCTTATAAGATTTTTTAGAAGTTAAATCACAAAATTAACAAATAACAAAACAATAAACACCCAAACGATAGCAAATCAGAGGAAACGAAGAAGTAAACGCTTCTGAGAATATTTTTGACATTTGTAAACGTCATGTGCCTTTAGGTCTGTTTAATAATGGAAATTACATTGCTGCGATACAAATGTAATGCGCGAAACAGATTAACCCAGCACCAGCGCCAGCGTGCGACGATAGCGTTAAACCGACTATATTGATTGTTGGTATGCATAATTATTTACAGTCCACTCAAATATTCAAGTCTCTGCTAAATTTGATTATTGGTTAGGATACAATTTTGATTGTTTATTAATTTTTTTATTTACTTGGTCTTATAGACTTTTTACACCGAATCAAAAACCCGGTTTTTCTGCATCAAAAACAAAGGTTTACCCCGTTTTCACATACGTTTTTGGCAAGTTACAAGTTTACAAAAACCACTCGTTATGCAAAAACCTATAAAAAACCAGTTGAAATTGCGAGATGAACGAATCAAACATAATTATTGAAACATTCAGCACTCAATCAATTGTGAAGAATGTTTTTAAATTAAGCAACTCCTAAGTGCAACTCGTTAGTTTTTCACTCGTTCATTTGAGCTTGTGGGACAGAAACGTATGTGGTGGCCAGGGAAGATGACGGCGGGAGTCACTTGGGCAGCTCGTGTTGCACACACTAACGGTCTGTACGCTTTGTGTTTTTCTTTATGTTGTATGGGTTTTGTTCGTGCTGTTAAATAGAGAAAATGAAATGAAAAGGATTTAGAAAAAACATTGTGGAGAAGTTGCTGCATTCAGTTGGAAAGTTTAAAAGTGATGGCTGAGACTCGGAAGCAACACAAAAGAAAATGGACGTAAGTCGCAACGCAGAAGTTGCTTAATTTAAAAGCAGTAAATGAAAGAGGTCTCTCAATAGAAATTATTTATCTGTGCTCAATACGACTGCTACGAATTGATACCGAATAGAAAAGAACATGTTATAAGAGCAAAATGAGAAAATAACGTCTCGTTGAACAGAATTTGTACGATAAATTAAAACTGTCCATTTGAAACTGAATTTACCAAATATTCATTAAGGATTATTAAAAATGCACTAAAATATAATTCTTTCCAATTTTATTTCCATTTGAAACTAAAGCGGGGTACATTTAACAAAATAAAGAAGTTTATTTAAAAGCACAATTTCAATGCTTGCGTTCGCGTGCACAACTATTGTGGTTCGCATACTTTACTGTTGTTGTAATAAAACACAACTGATCGACCATATAGCTGCGGCGGGGAAATAAATGTGAAAGTATCCTAAAATTCTCAGTATACTCACGAAGCCAAGGGAGGATTAGCAAACAGCTGACTACGAATATGTGTTTGTGTCTTTTGACACCTATCCGGTTTTGGTCGTTCGCAAACTCATACGATACAAACGTATCCAGATAGCTCTTTTGGTGTGCACCCGAACGTGCGCAATGTTGTTGACAAAAAATATTAAATGTCAAACGAAAACGGGTGAATGTGCGATGTGGACGAATTTCGAGTTTTTTTTCCAAGCAATCACATAATTTCCTCGCCCAATTTAATTAACTAGCAAAGTTAAAAAAATTAAAACTTGAAATGCACAGGAAGAAACATTTATATTAATTTAAAGTTAATTGGGCCTCCAAAAATCTTCCATTTGGAAAACAAAATGCCGAAGCTGTTCTCAATTACTCGCCTTACTCTGCTTAGCCTGTAATTGAAGATTCTTTCTTCGAAAGACAAGTTTCTCCTGCAGTAAGGCTATAGTGACATCATCTGCATAGATTTGTACATAACAATTAACAATAAATCGGGAAGAAAATTAATGAAGACGCAGAAAAGTAGAGGACCTAAAAGAGATCCTTGTGGGACACCTACATATATTGACAGGATATGGGCTAGAAATTTCAAGTTCAGTTTCAACAGAGACTAAACGGTTAGTTAAATAATTAAAAATTAGTTCAAGGGTGTAGCGAGAAAATTGAAAGTTATTTTTGAGTTTCCACAGAAGTATAGAGTGATCAACACAATCAAAGGCCTTTGAAAAATCAAACATCACCATTACGCTTATATCATCACGATCCATTGCTCTCCTTAACTCCGAAGTTACTTTTGGGCGATTCTAGACGATTTTCGACATCAATTTCAAAATATTTTTTTTCCTGCTTTATTCTGATGCCACTACAAAGAAAAGCTTATAAACTTAATAGAAATATGCCCGTTTTTCACATCAGCCAAAATTTATATTTCTTAAGCGATTAGAAAAATAAATATTCCAAATGTTCGATTATTTGGTGAAAACTATAAAAATCAATGTTTTAAAAATTTGCTCAAAACATAAATTTTAAAATTAGTAACTTAGTCATATATTGACATATTTAGACCCAAAATTTGAGCACTAAGTGAAAAATAAATGCACTAGCTCAGTATACAATATTGTTTTATCATTTATTTCGTTCATTTCAGTGCCCGTAATGACTTTTAAAGTTACCTTTATTGGGCGCGTTGCACCCGCGATAATATGATGTTGCACCCGCGATTAAGCAAGTGAATTCAGAAGTGAGTAAATTATTGTTTATTGCTATTTTCTAAAATATTTCATTACCAAGTGGTTTATTCGTTTATCGATTTTTAAAATAAGAACGTAATATGTACAAAAATGTTTCACACAATTAACAAATTTAGTGCTTTTTGTACAAGGGTCTGAAAACATGGGATATTTTTGTTGCACCCGCGATAGTGCTTCAAACATTTCTCATTGCTTTTTGTACGTATTATATTTAAACTTTTGTAAACAAATAAAAAAAACTGCATAAAATGTAGCCCTTCAAATGCTAACTTCATTAAAAATGTTTTTAATTATATTAAAAATAAACCCTCAAAGTGTCTAAATGTTGCACCCGCGATAATGGAATCGCCCTTTTACAACTGCTGATTCACAACTATGTATTTTTCGGCACCCTGATTGCCATTGATAGTTTATTGGACATTTCTAAATTTTCTTGTATCTGTTGAGCTAGAATCTTTTCAAATGTTTTCGACAGGAAAGATAGAATACTGATGGGCCTAAATTCCGAAGAACTTTTTGGATATAATTTTTTTGGAATTGGTACAACTTTCGCATTTTTCCATTTTTCTGGAAATATACAGTAACTAAAAATATGTACCAAATAAGGACGAAGAACATGGCAGGATTAGTTTTACAAATTTTGGTGACATATCATCGAGGCCGATGGCATTAGACTTCACAGAGCGCACTACTGCCATCTCGACATCCAATTCATTAACAGTTCTGAATTCAAATCATCCATTATTGGAAAAATCACCAAATTCGAACGAAATTGCTTCAGAAGAGTTCGGAACAAGAACCGAACCCATTTCAGCTGGACTGTACTCATTTTCAAAAGCACCTACATTTTTTAAATTTTTCCAGTGGACCTTAGAGTTTAACTTGGGGTCAAGACGTTTCATAAAAAAGGAGCGTTTGGTCTTTCGAATCAAAGAGGTTACTTTGTTTCGAGCAATAATATATTGACGAATATAATTCGTTTGAATGCTCTGAAGAAACGTTCCCTCTCCTGAATCATTTGTTTAATTTTATTTGTATTCCAAGGGCAGCGTTGAGGTCTTAAAACTATTGTTATAGTAGGGACATATGTGTTATAAAGTTCAGCAGTTAAAATAGTCAAAAGGTTAACTTTCGAGTCAACATCTGGGGAATTATAGATATCACTGAAACAGTAACTATTTATGTTTTGATGTAGTATACTTAATAAGAGATGCATAAAGTCTGATGTTAGATCAAGCTGATCACTCCCTTAAACATGTTCATATGAGTTAGTCAAAAACATGTCTATTAAAAATTGATTTCTAGTTGACTGAAAACACGTTGGCCATTTCTGGTTAACTACTATATGAACTACTAATTTATCGCAAATGTATTGAAATAACTGCATAGTCGAATTCCTTGCTAAAAAATTTGCTCCTTGATTTTCAATTAGTTCACATTTGCAATTTCTTGCATTTTTATGGTGTTCATTTTCATGAACTTTGAACTTTCCTCAAGAATTTTATAAATTCGTATTGTGTTCTATTTAATATTTTTTATCTTGGGAAATTACAATGACTTTTGAATTGCATTACACAAATTTTGCTGTATTTCAATTCGCGTGTTCATATGAACTCATATTGAGCAACGGACTGCTCATAGTTGTCATTTTTTTTTTTGCTTTTTTGAGCACATTTTCTAAGTTTTCAATATCTATGATTTGAATTTCAGTATTAAACAATTTAAATATGTAGGTACATATAAATAAAAACTTTCAATTTTACCAAGATCATTCCCATCGAGTTTTAGTACAATCTCTTCATCACCTCGTCGATGTTTATAAGTTGCTTTTGCTTCAAATCTTTTATAGGTTTGTGGACAGCCAAATGCCAACCACCAACCAATGCAATTAGTTCCTCCTCTTCTTCTAAAAAAATATCTATTTTATTTGATCCAACCCCTGTAACTCTTTGCTCTTGTTTGTTATGGTATAGTTTTTTTGTTATGGGATAGTTTGTTTTTTCAAGTGCGATATAGTCACTCCAAACCTGTGGGAGACTCGGTTGTTACTAAAGAGGATTAGTTCTAAACATTTATTGGTGCGGTTCTAGGAGGTTGATCCTCTGGTTGACTTTTTGCGTTGTCTGCAGTAAAAGTCTCGGTTTGTTGTTCTACCCCTAAAATTGTTAATCATCTATCAAATATCAATTAGGCAATCAATTTGCTGCTGAATCAACAATATCCATTTTTACTGATAATTTGAAAATGGCCATTGGTGTTGGTTTCGTATGTTTTCAGAAACCCTTTAACTAGCCATCAGCCAAATTAGACAGCGTTTCCAAGCTAAGGTTCTGTCAGTGACAACAGCTGCTAAAAAATTTGCAATGTTGGCAATACATCAAGCTGACTACACAATTTGACATCCAAGCGGCACTAAAAGCAGTTTCTTCTACCAATAAAATTAAATCGAAGCCTAGTAACTTGCTGTCTAAAGCTAAAGGTTCTTGGCTCGCACCAAAACATTAGACTCTGTTGGGTCGCTGGCCACATCGGCATCTAGGAAAAACCTGAAACTACCGAAAATAGGATCATTACTTGATCTTGGAAAGGAGACACAACGACTACGGCCAAATCGCACCCTGTTATCTAAAACAGAACATTGGAAACGAAAGTGATTTGTCTCTTGTGTAATAACCAGGAAAATATGCCCGGAATATGTAGGTAAACAAAGGACAAATAGAATCATAAACAGAACAAAAAATCTTTGTCTTCCCTCACTGGTATTAACCGGGCATAACTTGCTTGGATTTCATAAGCTAAAAATGATAAGGAAGTGCATGAAGACACTCCGCACTTCCTCTGTCACTGCTCAGCGGGAGCTATCTTTTTCCCAAGAAAAGAAAATGTGCGAAAATACTTTTTCCAGGAAAAAGAAGAAAAGTCAAGAATTTCAGGAAGCGGTTTTTCATAACATGTACACAGCATGGGAGTTATGTATATACATATGTACCCAAACCCAGGGTATCACAATGGATCTTTGTACATTGATCCTTGCGTGGCGTAGCCAGAACACAATAGCGACGGTGCTGGAACTGGAGCTGCAACCGGAATAGCTGTCAAAATATGAATACACGCAAATCCAATGTTACGAACCCAACGCGACGCAAATGTAGTAAAAACTACATTTGCCAAAGAAAATCCGCAAGGTCAATCGTTGCTATTCATTAAATAATTGAGTTTATACACAAAGTATAAATTTTAATTCAATCCATTGTTGATTCACACATGCACGATGTCAAGATTCGTGATTGTTGCCGACTGTTGCAAATGACTTTTATTTAAAAAAAAAACAAATCATTAAATTCCTATCCTAACCATAGTCCCTAACATAAGTCCAGTCCAATAGAAGTAAAAGTAGCTACAAAAAAAATTGTTACACATTTTGCTCGGTTTTCAAACCAAAAATTTTTGTTAAACACCGCCACTCGATGTATAAAAGCAGTCATTGCTGTCGATTAAGATTTGTTTGCACCATTGTATATATCTACATTTCTATAAAGAATTGTATATATGTATGTCCAATTGTTTGTGTACTCACAACCATTGACGTACTAGATATGGACCGCCAGTCGGTTCAAATTTTCATACAAACGGCCAAAAAATGTTGTTCCATCTAAAAGCGGCAAAAATACGCCATCATCTTTTAGTGTTAAATACGTGTACTAATTTCTCGTTTAAAATTTAAATAAAACGTCGACATATTCATATTCAAGTGACTCAATGTCATATAGAGTGGATTTGTTTTGTAAAATAAAACTAGTTTGATTACAATTTTCACCTAATTATATTAAACTTAAATGATTAATTAAAACAAGCGTAGCACTGCTACGCAGATTCCCTGCTAGTAGTTGATGGCGCCCCCAGTTATGTTGGAACACGCGTGAAGTTGGCTACTGGCGGTCCATATCTAATACGTCAATGCTCACAACTTTAACTGTCGCATTTTTAAACATAAAATTGAATTCAAAAATTTACGGAATACGGCGACATCTAATGATTATTATGAAATAATATAGAATAATATGTATCCCATACATGGTCTGTTTGAATTAAACCAAGTTTAAACATAAATATGGTCACCAGATGGCAGTAATAGAATCCACAGTTCATTTATTGAATTGACGAACCTTATTGACTTCATGTGCTGCCAAACTATTTATTGTATATTTTGAAATAATTTGGTTTGAAAATGGACGGATATACTGTTTTTATAAATCAAAAAGAGTAAATTTAGTTTGAAGTTTTAAAACAAAATATGGTACTATCGACTTGTATTTTGTTTACTCTTGTAGCAATTGTTCTTGAGTTAAAAGACAAGAGAAATAAAGAAAAACAAATACAAATGTATGCAGAAGAATTTTTTTCGGTTTGGTTTGAGGGATTTTCGTTACAGGAAATTATTGCA
The DNA here is from genome assembly GCA_951217065.1 of Baccha elongata. Taxonomy (NCBI): domain Eukaryota; kingdom Metazoa; phylum Arthropoda; class Insecta; order Diptera; family Syrphidae; genus Baccha; species Baccha elongata. The sequence goes on along the minus strand of OX578273.1, from coordinate 16,753,597 downwards.
ATAATAATTACTGGATATGACCATTTAGCGACATCTACTTCGGTGAGTTTGAAACCATCTTCATTCCTCTATGTGTATAAATTAATTAGGGCGTAATTGAATATAGCAAAAGTTCTTGGAGATCTCCTGTTGTTCTAGTGAAGAAGTCAAATAGCAAACACCAACGCCTATAGACTTAAAAGTCAAATTCGTTTCAAAGAAAATTGCTAGTCCGGTTCAAAAAATATTGAAGGTTTCGTTACCCTTAGTCTCACAGTCGACGTTTAAACTCCACCTTTAGTTTAAACTGCAGTTCAACAATTTATTCGATTTCATAGTTTCGTTTAAACCTTGAACAACGTTAAATTTGTAGTTGAAGAGCCAGTTGTACAATCGTGGTTCAAATTTTTAAACCACTGATTTCCATAGCTAATCTGTCAAAATCGGTGGGTTAAAAACTTGAACCACGATTGTACAACAGGTCCTAAGTTAAACGAAAGCACTCTGCCGTTTAAACTTCAGTTCAGCTTCTGGAACCACTCTCCGAGTGACATTTCATTTCAAGAAAATTTATTTGAAACGTTGCGAAACATTACCTACATATTTCTGTTTCAAAAAATATTTCTCACTAAAAAAATTGTGTTTTGAAATGTAATGACTTTGTGAAAAAGATTTTAAAGATTAGCTACGAGTAAAACATTATATTTATTGCGAACATGAGAGAAGCCAAAAAAAAACGAAACAAAAGAAATCAGACACGTTTGTCAACAAAAAAATATATTTGTTGTTTTTTCGTGTGTTCTTTGCCTCAGAGAGAGTAAGGAAAGACAAGGAAAGATAGTTGAAAATGAAAAATGCTGCCATCTTCTTTTCATAAAATCTAATTAAACCATTGTATATAAATTTCTATAGTACAACCATGGAGCAGCGCCATCTAAAGAAATTTGTTAACTGCACATTTGGGGGTTCTTACATTTACTAAGTGTCTATTCTGTTACCCTAACAATAGTCGTCTACGAAACAAATTAATAATATATAATGTATTTTATTGGCTCTAAAATCCATATTTCCTTGACAAGAGTCGTAAACAAAACAAAAATAATATATGTTTACGACTGTTGTCAGGGTTACAGAATAGACAACTATTAAATGCACGAACCTAAAAATGTGTTTATCACACGTTTCTCAAGATGGCCAGGCGGTGATTATTCAGCATGAAAATACTATAGAAATATATATTCAATGATTAAACGATGCGACGTTCAACTGAACTGAAGTTCAGATGTCACTGTGAAACCGGACGAGTTCATAGAATGAAAAATGTAAACTCCGTTTAACGTTCAGTTGAACTGTAGTTCAAACGTTCACTGTGAAACTGGGGGTTAGTCGTTCAAAGTTCAAAGAAAAAGACTGTGTTTACCATTGGATTTGCATGGTCAACACTGTGTCAGCGTGCCAACCCGCTGATACAGTGTTGATTCTCTTAGTGGTATTCCAATGTTAGAAAATCTTACGATGTCCTTCACATTGACCACAGTGATTTAAGCTTTGAATCAGAGAAATATATAAAGCTTATCATTAAAAGACAATGGGGACGAATGGAGACCTGCTTCCTGATCTGGAAGTTTCTGAGATGGGTATGTGTTAAAAAAAACATTGTGCAGGTAACCCAGACGAAACTGACATGTGGAAAAGTTAAATAAATTAGGTGTTTTCATAAACGTAAGCCTAACTAAAATCTGCAATCCCAAAATTGATGAAAAACTTATTTTGAGAGGTCAAACATTTTGTTTCTTTTATTTTAATAGCTATGTCCAAAATACTTAAAAATAAAATAACTAAACATTTTTTTTATTTGAGAAGTTTGTTTTCATGTGGTATAGGTAAGCAAAACATCAGTCTCTTACAAAAGCTGCTTACAGCTTATTGCATGGGCTGTCGTAAGTTTTCTAACTTATGTAAGCATTTTTACTGTATGTCCAGCTATAGTTTGGAAAACTCGCGTAAACTATAACGTCACCGAAGTATCAAGGTTTGTGAAAGAAAGAATGCGTCTGTAACTTCAGGATACGTATACAATTTTAACATTTGGTCATAATTCCCAATGAGCTGCATTATCGATCCGCAAACTACTTTTCCATTTTTGAAATTTTATTACCGTGGATGTCAAAAGTTGACATTGGGCGCGTTTCAAATTTATCGAAAAAAGTATGAGTTGCTAAAATAAAAGGATACGGAAAAATATTAAAGAAAAAAGAATAATAAAATCTGTTGATTATTTTTATGTCACAGAACAATAAGCCTTTTTCTATCGTTTATATGGCAATGTATCTCTCTTGGTCAGAAAAAAACTAGCTAAACAGGGGGTTGATGTCTCTATCCATGACCGATGTATTTACCCTGGGCTTCTAAAAAGTAACTAAATGTGCATAAATTGACTTGCTCTTACACGAATATAAACATAGAGGGACTTGGTCAAGAAACTCCAATTTTTGCCCTTGGTCGCATCTTCATAGTAAAAAAAAACTCTTATAATAGAATTACCCGTATTAGTACAACCATTTTAGGTAAAAAAAAAGGGTCAATCTAGTAATGAGAGATAACTAGCTGGAACCTCGTATACACCTTCATATTCTAAAAGTTGTCTAGAAAGTCAACAAAAATCTCGTGTCTGCAACATAAGTTATTCAAGGCCAAAGGCCACGAAAAATAGTTTTTCGGGAATATCCCCGTTCATAATATGGCTCCAATGATGTTAGCATATGTTTTTCATACGATCAACCGTTTTTGAGAAAGAGGGCGTAGAGTTCTGTACACTCCGCAATACATGCTGAAATGGAAGTTCAACCGTGAATATCGATGAATAATTCTTTGTATAAAATTATAAGAGCAGTAAAATGTCATTATTTATCAGCAGAGGGGGGAGGGGTATTAAGTTCCCCTTTTTCGGGCTAACCCTTATACAACGGAAATGGTGTGTCAAGAATAATTAATCAACTAATATATAATTGCTATTATATATTATTTGAACAATATTTACATGTATATATCTAAAGTGTTGCCGATGCCAACTTCCCAAATTCCCCAAAATTCGATGTCAAATTACCCAAATTGGGGAAAAACAAAGTTCCAATTCCCCACAAATTCCCCACACAATTATCTAGTAAAAAATACAAAATCGATATGTTTTTTTTTTGCCATATCATTGTTTTTAACATTTTCTTTGATGGTTCAAAATGCACACGATTCACCTTTTTTTTAATCCTTCTCTGATAGCCATTAAAGAGACTATATAGTGTCAGTATGTAGGCGATTTCTGTTTTCAGTTTTTATGTTTTTCAGTTCACTGAATTTTCTTTCAACTGATGCGTTTGCAAATGACAAAATTAGTAAAAGGCGGATGACAATTTTTAAGTTTGGAAACTGTTCATTTACCACAACTTTTTAAGGCTAAACAACTTACCCCAGTAGTTTTCAGCACTATCGTTTTTGTCAAGGCCATGTCGAACAAAATCCAACATAGCGTGAGAACGCCACTCGTCATCTAGTTTTTGAGCTGTCACAAACTTTTCAAGCTCTGGAAATTGCTTTAGCACAGAACTCATTGATTTCGTGTTGAACTGCTGAGCTCCTGGTGCATTAATAACAATATAATAATAGAAAATAACGGATCTTTAAAATCAAATCTCTTTGAAATATCCGACGTCAATTCAATATAAAAATCTTGACATGTTTTAAAGAAATGTGAAATAGCTGAACTGGGCGCATTTTCGTCTCTTTTCAAATGTTCCATACTTTAAATATCGATTTCGTTCATCGTAATCGATTTTTTCATCAATAATCATCAAATTGCTAATGTATCTTTCATCGATAAAGCACTAATTGTTAAAATGTTAAAATCCCCTCATTTTTTCCACAAAGTGCCAATCTGGAGAAAATCCCCAAACGAGTTAAGATTCCCCACAGTTTGGGGGATTCCCCACAAATCGGCAACGCTGTACTGTATATCAAATATATTCATTTAATACTACAGCTGTTACAACTTAAACTAAAGTTGATCTTTAATAATGTAAAAAAACAGTGTTTTAGCTTTCTTCTTCTACATCTTCATTTTCCGGTTCTTCGAAAATTACTGTTTCATGCGAATTGAAACCGACGAATAAATTCAGCTTAAATAAAGTGCACGACTAGGTCGCACGAACTTGCTCTTGTGGTGCTCGACTGGGTCGCATGGATTTTTTCTTGTAGCAAGTTACGACCTTAACAAAAATGAATTTAATAAAAATAAATTTAATATTTTTTTTTAAATTAGAATTACCGGTTTAAAAAAAAATTAAAAACTTTCAAAAATAATTTTTTTTTAAATTTTTTTTTGCAGTATTATTTTGGCTTAGCAGTTGTTTGATGATATCGAATTTCTTAAAAATCGTTGCTGCCGTTCAAAAGATAGTCGGAGTAATAAAAAACGGTTTTATGGCAGGTACCGTTAATAAGCTGATTCTGAAAAAAAATTTCAGACATAAGACAACACCATTGGCAACAATTTACTCGTATAAAATTTTATCAAAATTTATCGTATTTTGTTTCGAGAAAATTTTAATTATCGGTTTTTGCCAAAAAAAAAACAAATCACTCATATAAAATTTTATCGAAATTGATTTTATTATATTTTTTTCGAGTGAAATAGAATTATCGGTTACGCTTATATGGTAGGTATCAATATTTTTAGGCCTAGGTCAAAACTAAAAAAAAACGTCCGGGGGTATTTTACTAAGAATAGTTTATACCAAGTTTGAAGAAAATCGGCCCAACCATTTAGGCTGATGCAGGTGTCGATACATCCAGACAGACAGACAGACAGAATTGTCGGACCTTCTTTGATTAGGATTATTCACCAAAATGCACAGTTAATTCATCGCATTTCAATATGTGTCGCTGAGCGTGCAGAACTCGACGCCCCCTATCTCATAAACGGTTGATGGTATGAAAAAATATTTGTTACAAAATTTGTTGAAATTTTTATGCTCTATAATTTTGTAATGGATGCTAACACCATTGGAGCCATATGAACCGAGATATTCCCGAAAAACAGTTTTTCGTGACATTTGATATTTAATAACTTATGCCCCATAAGAGATTTTTGTTGACTTTCTGGACAACTTTTAGAACGCCAATATAAAGGTGTATACGAGTTTTTCAGTCGTCTTTATTTAGAAAATACCAAGTACCATTATTTTGAACACAAACATTAATAAAATTCGTGCAATATTTACATTTTTTATAAAAAAAAAATTTTCTTGTGCATGATGCGCGATACTCCTGCAGCCAAACAATTGTGGTATGATGATGTTTATGAATGCGTTCAAAACTAGGTAAGTTCTATGGATGATCTGACTTTATGAACGTAGATAACGCAGTTCTTAGTTAGTTTGACGTTTATGAACTCACCCATACTCTTTTGGGTGACGTTAGACTTTTCATACAAAACGAATATATCTCATACTCAAACTTGCACCCACCCAAACTCGCAGTCACCCACAGCATGGCCCCCCTTACCAATATTAAAAGTAAGAGACACCGGGAACTAAAGTCCTCCATATTTTTTTTATTTATTTAAGAGCTGCTGATTATTGCCATGAAAACAAATAAATTTCTCATTCATATAATTTTTAATGTAATTAAATTTTATTGGTTTCATTATCTTAACTCTTATGGTATTAATTACAAAGTTTGTTTTATTTTTCTTACTATATAAGTCAATAAATTTAAGATTAATTTACAATCACTCATTAAAGTTTCTTATAGTTTGTTTTAATTTTTTTTAATTTTTTACTTAAATTTATAATTAATAAACAACTCTTAATTCTTTTTCTTTTTTGAACTGATTTAACCCTTAAAACCTATCACACCTTTAAACATTCTCTCTAACTAAACAATTACAATCTTTTCTATTTATTTTAATTTGCTATTCGTCTTACATTCATTGCATTTATTTTTCTCTATAAGTTATGCAATTATTTTTTTATATTTTTTTTTTAAATATTTACTATGTTTGTATTTTCTATTTTTATTTATACAAAGTCTTTACAAATAATATCACAGATAAAAATTCCTTAAAAACATTTAATGAGATTCAAGGAAGGACTTTAAGGTATAAAGGTATATATAATCAAGGAATTAAAATATAGTGCTGTGCTTGCGGGTGTGTTTTTTTTTTATAAAGGATAGTGTTGTTGCTGTTTGTAGAAGACCTTTGTGTGATATGAAATACATCTATTTTAACTTACTCTGAAATATCCATGAGATCTGTATCACCGATGCATTTAAGTGAAAATAAATGAACCGGAAACGGAAACCCTTTTGCTAATGTTTAATTATATAACAGCAAAGATCCTGGTGCTTCAATTCAAGGGAAAGCGAACAAATACAAATGGCTTATTGGATTGGAAGCTGGGGGTGGCGCTCAAGTGTACTGTTGTTGCGATTAGTGTGACCGCCATTGCGCCGCATCTTTGGCGTAATTCGAATTCTACCAAAATTGGATGCAACATTGAGAACGCCGAGTGCTGTAAGGGAATCACGAAAAGAACTCCTGTGGGGGTGTTTTTATTTTTGTTCGGTTTACATAAGGAACGCAATAAAAAGAAACGAGAGAATTTCATTTCAAGGGTAAACCAAATGAGTTTTTTTTATCATCCTTTGGTGTAATGTATATATATATTTTTTTATTTGTTTTGATAGTGTTATTTTTTCGTGGTCTTCTCGCCAGTTTAGCTCTTCATTTTGACTTTTGGTAATCTAATTCGTTTTATTTCTTATTTTTATTTCAAGCGGAAGTAAGAGTAGGGTGATCAGAATTCTTATATCGCGTATATGAAGTTCTATGTTTAGATACCTTGAGCACACACTTTCCGGATATAAGTTAAGTTGACTGTCTTCCTCTTCGGATTTCAATTGATTCGCTTTATAGGAATGTACATATATTCAGAGGGAGGCTCGTGAGGATGTTGTTTATTTTTTCAAGGCTGCAATTTGAATAATTTAACATAATAATACATACCTAATCTACATATATGGTGGATTTCGAGAATTCTCAAAGAAGTTTATAGTTTTTCATATTTGTTTCATGTATGATTTCATTTAATAGCAGTAACTACAAGTACGCATACATATATATTTTACAATGACAATCAAAAATATTCTTGGAACTTTTGTATACAAATATTTGAAAGCTGAAAATAACATTACTACGTCTTCTGCGATGATTTTTTTTTATTGAGACGAAGAAGAGACACAGATTAACATTGTTTTCTGAGAGAAATGGAATCAAGAAGAACAATCTTAATGAAAGGAACAGCATTTATCATTTATCGTGAAACACAAAATATGTGGAATAACTTCCAAGGAACTTGCCTACAGAGAGCGCAATCATTATGTGGAATTACAATAGGACACTACATAAAGAACATTAAAACTTGGTGGTGCAGTGATGAAGTCAAACTTAATCATGATATATGCATACGTAAAACAAACGTTTTTCAACACAGTCTATGGCCCTTAACAATAACAAATCGCTAACCACGCGTTTATATAAACTTGCCAATAACCAAGTTGAACACGTCTTTTATTAACCGCAGTTGCTATTACTAAATCTATTACATTTGTTGTCGAAATAGTTTGCTATGTTTAAATAATTTCGTACAGCCGCCTCTTTCACACCTCAAGAGTTTATAGGAGCCTTCAATATTTGCTTGTTTTGACAGATTCGTAAAAAGGCCCATGACATCAAACACAAACAAATTAACAAATAATTAATATAGAAAATTATATTATTATTTATTACCTATTATTTCATTTAAGGTACTTATTTTTATTTCCCAAACAAATTAAAAACGATTCATCAAAAAACAGACTGAAAAGAAAAAAAAATGTTTTCTCTCTTTTGCTTTGAGTTTTCACAATTGACATTACAAACGCGGGGATACTCTTAACAGCGAAGTTAAACATGAGTTCTCAACTATAAAATTCAAGGCGACAATAGCGTTTAAGCTGACTATTAAATTTATTATTAGTTTGCGTAATTATTTACAGTCCACTTAAATAGTTTAGTCACGTCTAAATTTGATTATTGGTAATGCCCTATGTGCTCACTTAAAAGTCAAAGAAGAAACGTCGGAAGCTGGATAGAAATATTTAGCTGGATGCTGATGTATCATATGCCAATAATGGACAACACAGCTTAATTATATTCCAAACTGCCGCTAAAAGAAAAATTAATGTTAAATGTATTAATTTACAAAATTTTATTAATTATGCTAATGGCGACAATTTTCTTCACTTGTGGCAACAGTATTCTGATGAGAAAAATGAATTACAATGATATAGTATACTTTCTATTTTCTATCTTTCTACTCCTTCTAACTAGTGTCGTGCAACACCTTTTGCATTTAAAAGGCAATGTGCCTTACAGTTAAATTATTATTATTATTATTATACCTAATCATCGCACTTCGCTGCAAAGAAAATCTTATATAAAAGTCGACGAAGTTAGTGCAGCTATAAAAAAAAACCCAAAAAGAATAATGATCAAGACGAGGTACCATATGAGTTGTGGAAAAGATGAAAGACATGCTAGACCCATGGCTGAAAATTCTAATTTACAAGCTTATCAGACTTAATTGGGACGGTTCTACCATTAATAGACCCTTACACGATCAAATTACTGATTCAATCATATAGATGTGTTCTTGAAAATAGAATTGTATGTGTCCCATACATACATATATTCTCTGAAATTTGACTGACGAAAATCAAACCACTTTTGATTTTGCCTGATGACTGATCAAACAGACTGATGTGTTTAAGCGCATTTTTGAAGCATTTCCAATGCAAGAGAAATAGACCGAAAATGTTTGCACTAATTCAAAACAGACCGTATCGTTTCGACGAAGATATGAACAAACTAAATTTGATGTCAGAATGATTAAGCGTGCAAGCGACCCTTACACGGTCAGTCAGAGGACGTCAGTCATCTATACACATATAATCAGCCATCAGGCAAAATCAAAACGGTTTTGATTTTTCGTCAAAAAAATGCACGCATACAGACTTATTTTTACAAACACTATATTGCAAATTGATGTCAAATGACTGACCGTGTAAATGTCGCTTAAGGGAAACGTCAATCTACACATACACGAAATTTGATGTCAACTCAATTGATTGACCGTGTAAGATTCGCTTTAAGATCGTTATATATAAGTATATTAGATATGAACATCCTTAAGTGATTTGCAAATTATGTTGGTTCATTTTGAAATCCATTTTATAGATCCACATGGTTTCTGATATGAACGCGGAGTTCCGAAAATTTACATTTGGATAATCAAGGATAATATTCAAACACCTTTTAACTGACTCTTTGACTAAGAAATTCCCCTGAATTAAAGGGTAGACTCTAAACTACAAATGTTCTCCCAGCGCTAACATTACGCTGAAAAATTTTGGTACACAAAATATAAACATAAATTAAAGCAGCTGCGAAAAAGATGATTCACATGATGAGAAGGACAACTGATCGAATTAGGAGCAAAAATACTCAAGACAAACTTTAACATTGTTTGGTTGTTCGTTCAACAGGAATGGAGGGGACCCACCCGAAATGACACAAGACTTAATGTCACTTCCTCAGTGCTCCTGAGAAAAACTATAAGGCTTATAAGCTGGATGGTAGTTCAACCGGGAAACTAACCACTTAGCAACGAGCCACTAAAGTCGTATAAAGATTCCTCTTAAAACATTCTTTTTGAATTATAGAGGCAACAATACGTGAGCCGTGTAATCTCTTGGCATCCTGTTTGCACCATCGCATCGCATCGTATAGTTTCGTGAATAAAGTCCACAATGGTTCTGTTTCTTTTGAATTTTGCATAACCCACCTGGGACAAGAGACATGAGAATGTTATGTCACCCTCTTTACTATCCGAATAAGCTAATCGTAAGAATAGTCAGCACACAACACCTAACATAATATAAAATAATATATATTTTACACGTTTTGCAAAGAACTTCTTTAATATTAAACTTTTGAAACTTTTTTTTTTTTTTGTAGATTATATAAATGCAGCAGCACTAAAAATATACTTCATTGTTTCAAGCACAAAAAAAAAAAAAAACACAACCGACAAAGGTGAAAGCAACACATTTATAGGGGTGGTAATTTTTGGTGGGTTTCTGGATCGGGTTAGAGATTGGATATAAAGGAACCATACACAAAATGAAGGACCTTCAAACTGGTATACTGTGTATATTATTTTGGAATTTTAATGAAAATTTACATTTTTAACTCTATGTTCTAAACTTACTATCTAAACTTACGTTTGTAGTCACTTAGGATGAATAAAGAATAGTTAGTTTTTTGTTTTTTTTTTGTTCGGTTATTTTTTGTTTGCTTTAGCTTACTCGATCAGGTATAATTTTATAAGATAAAGAATATAACTAAAGGTATTTTATGTACAAGTGTTTTTTTTTTGGTTTTAATTTCGAATTAACTATTTTTTTAATTTTTTTGTTTGACATTTTTAGTTTTAAAAACAATAAGTCCTTTCTGACGTACTACTGGCTGTTGAGCTCGTACCGCTGTGTTGTTTGTTGCCCTGATTTGCTTTGGTTTCTTTTGATTTTGTTGCATCAGCCAGAACAATTGGATTGGAATTTGGCTTAAATTGCAGAGGATCGCCAGCGCTGATACTTCCGCCTAATGATGGACAAGTTGAATTGTCATCCTTTTGAATTTGTCATCCATAATAGAACTGCGAGTTGACTGGAACACCAGTCGATAAAGTTCTTGGTGCGGTGCCATCGTATGGAAAGCTATCGCAGTGCTGTTGCTGTTGCGGCCGGTGAGTCGATGTTGAAGTTGGTGGTGACATAGCAACCATATTTGTTTTGGGTGGTGTTGACACCGTTGGTGGTCGGTGCAGTGTTCCTTCGTGATCCATTATATATCCGGGTCCACGGAAGGTGGGTGCCGTAGTATATTGAGCTAGCGATGAAATAGGAACAATAACAGTAGTGCCTGTAAAATAAAAAAAAAAAAAATTATTCAATATAGTAGAAAAATAAAGAAAGTGTTTAATAAAAGGTGTATTAAGCGTAGAAAACAAAAATTAAACACTGGTAGGTATTGTCAGTCAAGTAAAACAAAAAAAAAAAACATTCCTTGCGATCTTTGTGGTTTTTGTCTTGTTGATAATTTTTTTCTGTGCTTGCAAGTGACTAACCTTCTCTTTATATACTATAAAAGAACTTTGCTATTATTTTCTAAACAATACTGGTTTTTCTTTGGTGTATAGAGGTTTGGGTTTTTCAAAGCTGCTCGTTAAATAGGACATTCGAAGCAGATATAATATGTACCTTAAATACTAACACAATAGAAATAAAATGCACGACTGGGTCGCACGAACTTGCTCTTGTAACATTTAAATTTATTAAATTCTAAAGAAAGTTAGAAAAATATAAAAAAATGGCCTAAACGTGAGATCAAATTGTATGGCAACTATCATTAAACGGTTCTTTTGCCAAAAAATTTTAATGCCATCCCATGCTAAATGTCAGGTTTAAAATCTGTACCGATTTTAAAAGGAAGCGGTTTAGCCGTTATTAGGTTATGGCCAAATTTATAAAAACCGTTAACACCAATTCTCACTTATGTGCATTTTTAGCCAAAAACCTGAAATGCAGTTATATTAAAACTACTGCAAATATAACTTACACCAAGTTTTATCAAAATCGTTAGAGCCGTTTTTGAGAAAATTTGGGAAAACTAAAACCGTTATATAGCAGGTACCCGTTATAACCGGACTAAAACAAAAATTTGAATTTCTTCTCATAAAAAAGTGCTATATAAGAAATTTGAACTAAATCCGTCTAACAGTTAAGGCTGTAGGTCAGTGCACAGATAACCGCACATACGCACATCCGCTAGGACAGCGACCGACGGACGGCATGACGAAACCTAATTTTGTAGGCTTCTCTAGTACCGTAATGTCAGGTTTGATTAAAACCTCGATTTTTTTTACATGAAACCAATACTTGCCCTATGGAGCAAGTAAAAATCAAATTAAATGGACAACAGGATAACATGAAAAATAAAGGATACGACTAGGTCGCACGAAGTTGTTCTTGGGGGCAAGTTACTGTCGTGTTAACGACTGGAAAATGTATCGATTTTTTACCTTCAACATTTCGACAGTAAAGTACATAGGAATGTATATAAAATTTTATCAAATGCAAAGGATTTTTTTTGTCAAAAAAAAAAAAAGAATTACAAAAATTGAAATTTTTAAAAAAATTATTTTTTTATAAAATTTTTCAATTAAGTTCATCAGAACTTAAAGAATACAAATTTTTGACAAAATAGGTGCAGACGATTAAGAGATAATCATTAGGTATACCGTTAACAATCATCTCCGGAAAAAAACATTTTAGATTAAATACATCACCGTTGGCTACAATTCTCTCATATAAATTTTTATCAAAATTAATTGTTTTTTTTTTCGAGAAATATGGAATTAAAAAAACTGGCATTTTCAAAAAAATTTTAGAAAATTTTTGATTGTAGTATTAATTTAAAATATAAAATTTCGTTGAAATTAATGCAGCTGTTTATGAGGTAATCACTATTAAAAAAGTACAATTCTATGACAGGTTTATACTGTTAATATCGGGTCAGGCACCTTATTTCACATGAGAACTAACTTCACCACTTTTACTTCTCCAAACAAAAAAAAAAGTGAAATAAGTTTCCAGTAGTGATGAAGTTATTTCATATGTGAAGTTAGTTCCCTGCACCGAAAAAATCATTCTAAGTTTTGAGTTATTGTTTTAGTTACATATTTTCCTTATCAACATTGGTGTTTCAAGTCTAAAAAGGTTCTATAGAAACCACAAACAATACAATCAATATACCTACAAAGCATTACAAAAACAATCAGCAGTCATAAAATTATTTTATTTTTTGTCTATATTGTAAATCAGTATCGTAAGGACTTTGACAACCATTAAACATCACTTCAACAAACCGAATAACCAAAGTTAATTTTTCCCTTAGTACTCTGATTTCCTGTAAGTTTGTAATAAAATTGTTACAAAATTCAACAACTTCATCCTTTCCCTACTCAGTTCTTCTTTAAAGAGCCAATAAAAGCGAACAAAACTGCTTGATTCATTGCTTCCTCAACCAAAAGGACTCCACCTATACAAGAAGTAGAAAAAAGAACAAGAACTCGATGTCCAGCAAAGTTCATCTTTTTCTATACGTGGGATAAAAAAAATTAGTTTTCCATCTAGTTTGGTTCTGGAGAAAAACTAAGAACAAATTTAAAGGTAACTAATGGGTCGAGAAGTTTGGATTACTTTTTTTTAATCAATTTTGCATCATTTGACATTTTTGTCGCAAGTTTGATTAGCAATATAATTCGCAAGAAAGGTTAGTGCATAATTCGATTTTAAGCGAACGTTTTAGATGATTTTGAGTTGAAGTATTTATTGTAACCTCTTAAAATTGAGCAAATAATTATAATTAAGTGGTGCTGAATTTGTTGACTTGGTAATTTTTGTAGTGTTTACCCAAAAGTTCTTTGAAACAACAACTTATTTATAAGCTACATCATTTTCTGTTTGTTAACCAAGTATATTTTAATACTTCGTAAAAGCGACAGCTGAATTATAAAATATGTCAGACGATTTTCCAATTCCACTAATTTAAACAGAAAAAAGATTCGTTTAATGTAATCATCCGGCTTTTCATTTCGTTTTCTTATATCATGGTAGTTTTCTAATTCTGATGATTTACAAGGCTTACAAATAAATCCACCCACTTCATATTTTGAATAACTTAATAATAGATAAGATGGCGCTTGACATACATATATGGCTGAAAGTCCTAAGGACAAATGTGTACTTCATTGAAAAAAGCGTATGATGCAGTCAAATGGTTTCTTTAACTTGTTCTTGTAGTTTGGCAACTCCTACCTTCTTACTTTACTGGAAGTTAACGAAGAAACTGATGAACCGATTAACTTTACAATTACAATAGTTGGCAGCATCGATGATGGGAGACGATGTACAAATAGAGAACAATACGGCGGTCTCTTTGACTGCCAACCACCGATCCAGCAACATCGTCGAACTACCTACTTTGCTTAATCTATTTTTTAATAATTCTACTACTTGCTTTTTTTTGTTAAAATTAAAATAATAAATCAATTTGAATTTAAAATAATTGTACTTAATTAATAAATTACAATAAAATTACTACAATTAACTCTACATAAATACAAAAATACCATGAGATTATTTTTGTGAATACCATATTTGACCCTAAGAGCATTGAGTTAAATCAGAAACTCTTCAATCGAGAGTCTTCAAACACACATAGTGTTGAATTCATCCACTTTTTATTTCCGTTTTACATTCAGAACATTATTCTTTTTTGTTTTAACATAGAATGGTAGAAATGTATTAAATATATACATATAGGTATAGTAACTATTATTATGTACGCATATAGGTCAATGTTGAATAAAAGATAAAAAAAAATATCTCAGACAACTTTGACATTATACTTATTAATTTTTTTTTTATTGCTTTTGTTGTATACTCTTCTCTTCTTACAAATGGAAAATAACTTCATTAATTAATTTAACATTTACCTTTCCCTAAAGAAGAAAAACAAGCAACAAATTTACATTTTCATTTTTTAGAGGAGAAGACGTTACCAACGTTGAAAAGATGAAAAGTGTTCTAAGTTATTTATATAAGACACTATTACGATTTCGCGTTCTGTTAAGATAGAATACGACAACAAAGAAAACTTACAAAACTATAAAGAAACTTTCTTAATCCTATTTTGATGTTGCGCGGTCACTTCTTGAATTTAATCTTAAAAATACAGAAACTCGAGTTAAGGTCGTCCTTCGTGACTTTATTTAAACAATGACAAACTTATGAATTGAAAACAATTTAATTTTAATATCGTTATGATATTATTCTTTTTAAAATGCGAAATAGAAATACCAAAAAGAAAAACAGGGAGCGCTTATATTTCAGTCGAAAACTAAAGTGGTATTTGCTGTCAGAAACAAACAGAATATTAAAGAAATAGGATACTCCTTCTTTGTATGGCTTATAACTGCAAAATAAGGACGAATATTAAAATATTTATTATTAATTGATCAGTAAACATACCGTATTAAGGTGAACATGTTCACTGTGGCGTTTACATAATTTGAATATACATTATTCCATACTAGAAAAAGTGAAATAGTATTCAATACGTTTTAAATACAATGAGGTTTTCTCAGTTGTATGGCTCAGTTGTAAAGGGTGATATACAGTCTCCATAAAATAATCCTGGTCTAGCTTCTCCCTTTAGTTAATGTCTGCATCAAGCAGAAATCTAGTAAGTATATATATCGAATAAACATCAGATTATAATTGACCGGCATAATAAAGGAGTCTGATGACCAGCTTGGACCGGCTTGGACCGGCTTGGACCTTAAAATACCAATACAGCGGTAACTACCATATAAACGTTATCGATAATTCCGTTTTTCTCAAAAAATAAAACAAATTAATTTTTATAAATTTTATAGATTAGTGATTCGTTATCAACGATGATGTCATTCATACAATTTTTTTTCGATGAAGCTTATCAACGATTCCTGCCACAAAACAATCCTTTTTCGATTCTGATTATCTCTCAAACGTTTGCATTGATTTTTATAAAATTTACCACATAATCGAAAAGTTCGGTTAGCTTGATTAATACAGAAAATTATATTTTTTTTAAGTATTTGCTAAAAAGTTGTTTTTTGATTCTATTTTTCTCGAACAAAATTTCGATAAATTTTTTTATGAGTGATTTAATGCCAAAAAAGACTTTCATCGACAAATTTTTTTCCGAAGAAGCTTATTAACCTTCCATTTGATACAGATTATATTTTAAACGACTGTCCTGATTTTCACAAAATTTAATATTCTAAAAGCTCTGCTTAGCTTGATAAATAATGCAATAAAATTAATAAAATCATTTCCTAAAATGTTTTTTTTCAAGCTAAGCGGGTAGAATATTAAATTTTGTCTAATCGGTGCAGCCGTTTAAGAGTAAAGCTTATTCGGAAAACTGGGTCGCACCAACTTGCTCTTCAAGCAAAATGTGGGAATACAAAAAAATTAATATACAAAGTAAGGTTGAAAGGCGAAAACGTGAAATCAAGTTGTATGGTAGCTATTATAAAACAGTCGTTTAGTCAAAAACTTTAAATGCCATCTTGTGTTAAATTTTAAAACTAAGCGATTTACCAAATAAATTTTAATTAAACATGTTAAGCCGTTATCAAGTTATTGCCAAATTTGTAAAAACCTTTAACCCCGAATCTCCGTTATGTGCATTTTTAGCCAGAAACCTGAAATGCAGTTATACTAACAGTGCTCCAAATATAACGTTTACAAAATTTTATCAAAATCATTAGAGCCGTTTTCGAGCAAATTTACATAAACTAAAACCGTTATATGGCAGGTAATCGTAATAGCCGGGCTAAAACAAAAATTATCATTTGTCCTAGAGGGAATCACCAAAAAGTGCTAGAAACCAAGTTTAAAGAAAATCCATCAAACCATTTAGGCTGTAGCTCGGTGAACAGGCAACCGCACAACCGCACACCCGCACATCCGCACAGACAGACCGACGGACTGTCTTAATTTCAGGTTCAGGTTCTCGAATTTTGTTTCTACACGAAACCTATACTTGCCCTATTAAGCCAGTAAAAAAAAATATTTAGGTAGGTACAAACAATGTTTTTTAAAGTTTATTTTTACATATACGAATCTTACTCGAAAAAAACGATCATTTTGATAAAATTTTATAAGAGTGTGTTTTGTACGGCAAATTGACGTTTGGCGGTGGTTCATTTTCGCAATTTCTTTATTTAGCATTTCATTGCTTGGCATTCCACGTTTTGCAATTAACGTTTCGTTTTTTTAAATGTTATGACAAATAATCATTTCGAATTTTTCATTTCGCCGTTTTCATTTAGTTTTAAGATTAATTAGCTATTTGAAGTTAAGCAATTTTTTATTTGGCATTTTTGACTTCACTTATTTTTAGTCAGCATTTTGTTCTTTTGCTGTTTTTTGTTTCGCAATTTATTGTTCAGCTTTTTTTTATTTGGCATTCAATTATTTTGCTATTCTTTCGCTTCATTAAATTACATGCCTTAAAATTTCGCACAAAATTGTTTTCACTTCTATGTCCTATTGGACTTAAAAAAGTCTCATAGGAAGTTCTGTCAAAATGTTCCTTTATTGAAAAAAGGAAAACACAAGACTTAAACCAACGCGATCCACAGCAAAAATTTGAAAATTTATAAAAGCCTAGCTGACCCGGCAGACGTAGTTCTGTATTTTCCTATTTTTATTGAAATATGTATATGTCCTGATTTAGATAAAGAAAATGTAATTGATGATATAAAAAATATATACAGGAATTATTATATTCGTAAATATCTCCGCCACATCGCTACCTATTCGATCCAAAATTTGTCAACACTTTCTTTTAAATTATATATAAGTGAACCGCCCCAGCCTTGCACTGGATATTACTAACTATCTGCTAAAAACGGGCGATCGACAAATTTCCTTAATTTATTTTAGAAGAATTAAGTACACGCGCACACAAAAATTTCATTATTTGGTGCTGTGAGTTTAGAAATTATTTGGATTTATGTTTTATTATGTGAGAAATTTAACAGAAAAAACAATTTTTTTTATAAAAAAAAACTGCATTGCAAAAACAACGCCACCTACCGAATGCAACAGCTAAGAACTATGCAGATAACCTCATGAGTATAGACAACAAATTTCATCAAAATTGGTGGAACCAAAAGAATTTCAAACACACACATACTATACTGTAACGTGTTACACAAATAATTAAAGGGTGCTGAATATTTTCATCTCTTGAGGTAAACGCCATCTACCTGTTCGGTACATCTACTAAATCTCTACACCTACTACATTGCCTACTCTATATTGTACTACATTGCCTACTGTTTCTAGCAAGTTCAAGAACCTTCCATAAGCCAAGCATTTCTGTATAAAAGAGGAAGCGGATGCGGACCGACAGTCAGTTTGAATTTGAAATCAGTTGTGTACAAGTCGGTAATTTAAAAGTGATAAAGTGTGAATTTAAAATAAAGAAAGTAAAAAGGAAATAAAGAGTGTTTTGAAATATTAAGTGGAATTAAAAGTAAAAAGACGTAAAGTGAGTTGTATTAAAACGGAAATAAGTTTTATTTAATAAAACGAACCTAGATAAAACCTAACATTGGTGTCAGAAGTATAATTAAATAAAACTTTAGTGAAAAGTGATTGTGTTGAAAGTAAAAATATGGGTAAGCTTCTGAAAGATTTAAACGCTGTTGAACTAAAAGCAGAACTAAACAAACGGGGTCTTTCTACTACTGGAACGAAAAATGACCTCATTATTCGTCTACAAGAAGCCATGAGACGACACGGTGAAAATCCAGACACATCCGTCTTGGAAATAGAAATGGCAGAAGAACAAGTAAGTACCAACACAGATTTGTCCAATATGTTGGCTCTTCTTCTCGAACGTTTCGAAGATCAAAGAAACGAACAAACGAAACTTCTCGAACGTTTCGAAGATCAAAGAGAAGAACAAAAGAATGAACAAACGAAACTTCTCGAACGTTTCGAAGATCAAAGAAACGAACAAACGAAACTTCTCGAACGTTTCGAAGATCAAAGAGAAGAACAAAAGAATGAACAAACGAAACTTCTCGAACGTTTCGAAGATCAAAGAAACGAACAAACGAAACTACTCGAACGTTTCGAAGATCAAAGAAACGAGCAAAAAGAGCTCTTTGAAGAACAAAGGAACCTTCTCGAAGGCAAACTCACTACTTTAGAGAACAAGTTTGTTGTTGTAGATGAACGTGTTGAAGGAGTTGAAAAACATTTACTCAAAGTAGACACAAGTTTGCAGAAGGTTGAAGAAAAATTCGAAAAAGTTGAGGATAAATTCAATTATTTGTCAAAAGAATTCGACAAGGTTAGAAAATTGAAGGTGCGAGAAAGTTCTGGTGAATCTTATAAGAGAAAAGAAATGCATCCGCCAACTTTTGATGGGCAAACTTCTTGGTCAATCTACAAGAGACAATTTGAAGCAGCAGCATTGACAAACGGCTGGGACAATGAAGACAAGTTTGTTGCACTTACACTGGCTCTCAGAGGACCTGCTGCTGAGTTACTGCAAACAATACCAGCAGAGATGCATGGCAACTTTAGTGCACTTTCACAAGCCATTGAAAAACGCTTTGGAGATGGCCATATGCAAGAAGTCTTTAGAGTTCAACTAAACACCAGAGTTCAGAAACGGGGTGAAACTCTTCAGCAGCTTCAAGCAGACATCGAACGACTAGCTCACTTGGCATATCCAACTGCGGGCGAAGAAATCATAAACCAATTCGCCGCAGAAGCCTTTGTTCGTGCCTTGTCTGACATTAATCTCCAGAGAGCAGTACGAACAGCTGGAAAACGAACACTTCCAGAAGCATTAGCTTTCGCCTTGACTATGGAAGCAGCTGAACAGGCTTCACTAGGAGTACATCGGGTAAGAGAAGTTGCAATAGAAGAATGCTCTTGCCAAAGAATGGCATTCCAGAACAACCGTCGAGATGGACAAATCCGATGCTGGAATTGCAACAAGACTGGACATTTCCAGCGCCAGTGCCGAATGCCACCAAGAAGAAGCGCATGTCAACATTGCGGAAGCAGAAATAATACATCAGATGAGACTACAAACAAGACCAACGCCCAACCTCGTCAAGTTTCCCAGCAGGGAAACGAGTAAGAACCAACTTCGAGGGGCAGAAGCTGGTTTCTGGTATCTATGGCCCCAGAAACATCATCCAAGTCTCGCAGACTAAACGAAACAATAAAAGTCTAACTGTGGAAGCATCTATTAACAACAAGCAATACGTGGTTACCATCGACACCGGTGCCACCGCTTCCATTGTACGAAGAGACTTGGTCAAGATGGCATGGCTAAACAACACTAACAGCTATTGTCTGAAGACTGCAACAGGAGAAGCAGCAAGAGTGTACGGAGAAGTCCGTCTTCGGATCCGCTTGGCAGAACTAGAGTTTGAACATCCATTTCTAGTGGCAGATATATGCGATGAGTGCATTATTGGAATCGACTTTATGAAAAAGCATGAAATAATTCTCGACATTGGTAACCAAGTTCTTAAATACCGAAATATAGAGATTCCAATGGTTTATGGCAATAATCAAAACTCATCATCGATAAGAGCAATCATCAAAGAAGATATGTACCTACCTCCTTCGTCAGAAGTCTTTGTTTGGACAAACATCAAAGATGATTCTGGAAGCCATCGATACCTCATGGTGGAACCAGACTCTGAGCATTGCTCCCAAAACTACATCGTGGGAAAGACGCTGGTGGCACCTCAAAATAAAATGGTGCCCATACGAATACTAAACATCAAACCATATGAGATCAAGCTTAGAAAAGGAGAAGTTGTCGGCAAATGTGACCCTGTAGCGGCAATAACAAAGATAACCGAAGAACATACCGAAAAATCAGTGAATCCAGATAAAGTCATCGCTTTGAAGAGAAAAATGTTTAACTGCTGTAATCTCGATCAACAACAGCTAAGAGTTGCTGGAAACCTTCTACAAGAGTTCGCTGATGTTTTCGCTTCACAGGACGGGCAATATGGACGAACACAACTTGTACAGCATCGAATCGATACTGGTGATGCAAGGCCGATCCGTCAACCAGCAAGGCGCCTACCTTTAGCCAAACAAGACGAAGTTACCAAAATGATATCGACAATGCAGACAGATGGTTTAATCGAGAATTCAAAAAGTCCTTGGGCATCACCAGTCGTACTAGTCAAAAAGAAGGACGGAAGTACTCGATTTTGTGTGGACTACCGAAGGTTGAACGATGTCACCAAGAAGGACAGTTATCCTCTGCCTAGGATAAGCGATACTCTGGATGCGATGGCTGGAGCTCAATGGTTTTCAACATTGGACCTGAAGAATGGATACTGGCAGGTTGAAATTCACCCAGAAGATCGGGAGAAAACTGCATTCTCGACAGGTAACGGTTTATGGCAGTTCAAAGTAATGCCTTTTGGCCTGTGTAACGCTCCTGCAACATTCGAGCGTTTAATGGAATGCGTACTACAAGGCCTTACTTGGAAAGCCTGTCTAGTCTATTTGGATGATGTCATCGTGTTTGGGAAAACATTTGACGAGCATTGTGAAAACTTAAAAGGAGTATTCCAGAGATTGCGAAATGCTCATCTCAAGCTCAATCCAGAAAAATGTACGCTGTTCAAGTCTGAAGTGAAGTATTTGGGGCATATCATCTCGTCTCAAGGAGTAAGAACTGATCCCGAGAAAGTGGAAGCTGTGAAGAACTGGCCAAATCCACAAGACAAGCATCAACTTAGAAGTTTTCTTGGGCTTGCTACATATTACCGACGATTTGTGAAGGATTTTGCCGGAATCGCCAAAAGCTTGCACCAACTCACAGAAAAAGGAAAACAATTCAAGTGGTCAAATGAGTGCGAGAAAAGCTTTAAGGAACTTAAAAGACGCTTGTGTGATGCTCCAGTGTTAACCTATCCAACTCCTGGAAAACAGTTTATAATCGATGCAGATGCAAGCAATGTCGGAATAGGAGCCGTTCTCTCCCAGGTTCATGACGGTCAAGAAAAAGTTGTAGCATACTTCAGCAAGGTGCTCTCAAAGACAGAGAGAAATTACTGCGTAACCAGAAGAGAACTTCTTGCTTTGGTTTTAGCCACAAAACACTTTCATAAATACATCTATGGACAGAGGTTCCTTTTACGGACGGACCATGGAGCGCTAAGATGGCTTTTGAATTTTAAAAATCCAGAAGGTCAAGTAGCCAGGTGGATTGAGAGACTTCAGACATATGACTATGAAATCCAACATCGAAAAGGTAAACTACACTCGAATGCAGATGCCCTATCTCGTCGACCATGTAACCAAGACTGCAAGCATTGCACTCGACAGGAAGAAAAGGAATCTATTGCCATACAACGAACAAGAGTTGAACCCATCGGCGGCTGGAGTAATGAGGAAATCAGGAATGCGCAGCAAGAAGATTTGGACATCGAACCCATTCTTGCATGGAAAGAACATGAAGAGAAACCAGAATGGGGAGACATTTCTGATAGAAGTCCTACCCTCAAAGCCTATTGGGCACAATGGAATTCCCTTCATGTGCAGGAAGGTTTGCTCAAACGAAGATGGGAATCCTCAGATGGCAAAACCTATGTGATGCAGCTTGTTGTACCCCGGACAAAGGTTAATGACATTCTACGTGAGATGCATGATGGATCTTCTGGAGGCCATTTGGGTATCAATAAAACTCTGGAGAAAATTCGAGAACGTTTCTACTGGCTGCATGCAAAAGATGATGTAGAAAAATGGTGCAGAAAATGCGTCACTTGTGCAGCCACCAAGGGACCAGGCAGAAAACTACAGAGTAAGATGCAACAGTACAACGTTGGAGCACCTTTTGAAAGAATTGCCATCGATATTGCAGGCCCATTTCCTGAGTCTAACAGTGGAAACCGATTCATTCTTGTTGTCATGGATTACTTCAGCAAGTGGCCTGAGGCGTTTGCCATTCCAAACCAAGAAGCGAAGACAGTTGTAGATCAGATTGTGTACAATTGGGTCAGCAGGTTCGGTGTTCCTATGGAGCTCCATTCTGACCAAGGAAGAAACTTCGAATCCAAAATCTTTCAAGAGGTCTGTTCGCTCCTTGGCATCAAGAAGACGAGAACAACACCACTTCATCCGCAGTCTGACGGAATGGTTGAACGTTTCAACAGGACTCTCAAAGAACACCTTTCCAAAGTAGTAGGTGACTTCCAACGAGACTGGGACCAACACATTCCTCTATTTTTAATGGCATACCGAAATGCGGTGCACAGCACAACTGGTCACACTCCATCAGAAATTGTATTCGGTACAAATATCCGGTTGCCTAGCGAAATTAAATTCGGATGTCCAACGGGCGAAAAACGAAATGAAGAGGAATACGTGGATTGCCTAAAGGAAAAACTGACTGACATCCATGACAGGACAAGGACTAAAATAAAGCTAGCTAGTGACCGAATGAAAACACGCTATGATGCAAACATCACAACGAAACCTTTCCATGAGGGAGATCTAGTGTGGCTATATAATCCTCATCGACAAAAGGGACTGTCACCAAAACTTCAACAAAACTGGGAAGGACCTTACCGTGTTGTTACAAGGATCAATGATGTGGTTTATCGAATTCAGCGAGGTCTAAGAGGCAAGCCAAAAGTTGTTCACATTGATCGGCTATACCGCTACAGTGGAGAAGATGGTGAAGAAATTGTTCGGGGCGAACAATCTTAGGAGGAGGGCAATGTAACGTGTTACACAAATAATTAAAGGGTGCTGAATATTTTCATCTCTTGAGGTAAACGCCATCTACCTGTTCGGTACATCTACTAAATCTCTACACCTACTACATTGCCTACTCTATATTGTACTACATTGCCTACTGTTTCTAGCAAGTTCAAGAACCTTCCATAAGCCAAGCATTTCTGTATAAAAGAGGAAGCGGATGCGGACCGACAGTCAGTTTGAATTTGAAATCAGTTGTGTACAAGTCGGTAATTTAAAAGTGATAAAGTGTGAATTTAAAATAAAGAAAGTAAAAAGGAAATAAAGAGTGTTTTGAAATATTAAGTGGAATTAAAAGTAAAAAGACGTAAAGTGAGTTGTATTAAAACGGAAATAAGTTTTATTTAATAAAACGAACCTAGATAAAACCTAACAATACTTTTGTGTGTAAGGAAAACAAAACAGCTCTGGATCTCCACAACACCGCCACCTACTTAGTTCAACTATAGCTAAGAACCATTCAGATAACTACATAGGTATATGAAACAAATTTAATCAAAATCGGTGGAACCGTTAAGAAGTAGGAGAATCACGAACACACGTACATCGGAATTTTATATATAAAGAAATCGAGCTAAGCATAAAAAAGGTAAAACTGATTCTGGGGAATGTTAAAACGATCAACACAATTAAACCGCAAAACGATCTATTTGCGAAATGATAAAACGGCAAAACTGTCTTTCAGCAAAATGATAATATGGTGTCGCGCTGTTTGCTGAAACAACTAAACAGCGAAACATTATTTTTCAAAAGAAAGACTTAGGGGCCGGTTATATCGATCAGGAAAAAACCATCAGGAAAAGTAGAAACAAATGAAAACAGGAATTTTTTCCTGATGTCCGTTTATAGCGATCAGGAAAAATGTGTCAGTGAACAGGCTGTTTTCCTGATTGAAATGCACACGAAAAACTTTATCTGACAGAAATCTGTCAGTGGAACAAGTGAAAATTGAACTCAAATTATTGGAACGATTTGTTCTATTTTTTTTGAAATGTCAATCAGCTGGCACGAAAAATTAGTTTTCGTCAGGAAAATAAAGAAACACATTTTAAACAATGAATAATTATTCTATAGTAAAAATTATTAGCGAAAAAAATTCTTTGAGTTATTTGTAGTCGATTAGAGTAGTATTTGTGTTTAAAATCGATTTAAAACAACATAAAAGATCCATTCGAACATTTTTTCCTTATGCATTTTCCTGATCGCTATAACCGGCGCCTTTGCCAAACATCAAAAAATTTAATAAAATAATGCAAAACAACAAATTGCCAAATGAATATTAAGGATTTTGAAAAAAAGATAAATGTAAAAAAACGTAATGAATAAAAAACAAAACGTAAATTGCCAACTAAACATTTGCGAATTAAAAGAAATATTTAACGACTAAGACGAAACAAAGAATTTGCAAATGAATTTTGCAAATTCATGGTGACAACGCGGTGCTATTTTACACCTGAAAAAATATTTTGAAAAGGGCTTTTAAATGGTACTGCCTACGCTCGTACTGTGTTAATCATATAAAGGTTTTTTTTTTCTACACTATCAGATCCTGTTCATAAGGAGCTTAGAGCAAGCTTCAGCTTATGAACAAAGATTTGCCAACACATTATATGTGTTCCACTGGCTCATCACTTAGTGCTGGTGTTAGTTGTTAGTAATGTAAAACAAATGACTACAATAACACAAGCACTATAATACAATAAAACATATAATTTAACAATACAAAATACATAAAACATGAACTAAAAGCGTGGAGCACTGGTTTTAAAGACGTTTTTAAGATTTATTTTATTGTCATTAAAATCAATCATTTTAGAATTTAAATTGAAAAGCCTGCACATGCGGGTAAGCGGCTCATTTATACCATAATTAGTCCGATGGTGTGGACAATGTAGGAGCTCAAGGCTACGCAGATGGTGAGCACCCCCACGATAATTGAGTCCAACACAAGTAAGTAGATCAGGTACATCTAATGCGCCCGAAAGAAGTTGGTGGATAAAAACTATATCGTTATTTACACGCCTCTGTAACAAGGACTGAATGTGTAGAAGCTGAATTCGGTGTTCATAAGGTGGAAGGTTATAAGGATATGTCCAGGGAAGACCTTTTAAGGCAAAACGAACAAAATGATATCAAAGGGTATTCATAATCCCTTGAGTGCGCGCAAAATATAAAAAAAACTGCCTACAGAAAAGGGTTTTTTTATATCTTTTTTGATATCCAGTCTAATTTTGTTAATTAAAATATAGAATCGTTTTTATTAAGAAAACTGATGGTCAAACAAATTTTTCAGTAGTTACAAAAAGATAACTTGACACAAGTGCAAGTTCGTTTGAACCAGACTCGTCCTTTGTTTACTCAACATATACAGACATAATTGCCTGACCCTCTTTTTTTCGTCTTCTCTATCAACGTATCTTTTCTATTAGTACCTAATAGATCAAGTAATTGCCTGACCCTCTTTTTTTCGTCTTCTCTATCAACGTATCTTCTCTATTAGTACCTAAAAGATCAAGTAAAAAAAAATTACAAAGTTTGTATAAGCTAATGGCACTAACCGTTGTGGCTTTAGGGAGGAGTTCTGAATTAACAACAGGTTCCATATTATATTAGCAAATTTTCCTCTTAAATTATAATTATATTATATTAAAAGTCTTTGACTTTAATATTTCTTTATTACCGAATACAATAAAGTGATTTTATTTAAATTAACTAAAGACTTTTAATATGGTGACAATACATTACTTCCTGTAACGTCTAACACGTCACAACATTTTCAACACTCGCATAATGTGATTATACTAGCAGTATTATCACTAATCACATTTATATCACCGCGGTAATCATATTTACAAAAAGTTTTCACTAACTAACTCAGTACATTATGAAATCCAATATAAAATATCTTCAGTGCAAAATCCATAAATGTTTTTGTGAAGGTTATTGTCTTGTCTGTTAGCCACCCAAGTAGCATTTTGTACCTATTAGGTTACAAATTTATTGTATGTCGTTTACAATTCATATACAGATGCTGAAAAAATGTTTTGTATTTTTACATTTACTAATTGGATGATTGGTAAACAAATTGTAACACACAAATGTTGTTGAAACAACACTTCTTCAAACGTAAACGTACTGTAAAGCAAATTTCGTGAATGTAAAACCAATATCACAAAACATTTACATTTGTAGCACTTTTGTAAAGCTATTATCAAAACTTTACTGTTACAAAACGTTTACAGTAAATAGTCACAGTACATCTTCAAACGTAAACGTACTGTAAATCAAATATCGTTAATGTAAAATCAATATCACGAAACGTTTACATTTGTAGCAGTTTTGTAAAGCCATTACCAAAACTTTACTCTTACAAAACGTTTACAGTGAATAGTCACATCACATCTTCAAACGTAAACGTACTGTAAATCAAATATCGTTTATGTAAAATCAATATCACGAAACGTTTACATTTGTAGCAGTTTTGTAAAGCCATTACCAAAACTTTACTCTTACAAAACGTTTACAGTGAATAGTCACATCACATCTTCAAACGTAAACGTACTGTAAATCAAATATCGTTAATGTTAAATCAATATCACGATACGTTTACATTTGTAGCAGTTTTGTAAAGCCATTACCAAAACTTTACTCTTACAAAACTTTTACAGTGAATAGTCACATCACATCTTCAAACGTAAACGTACTGTAAATCAAATATCGTTAATGTTAAATCAATATCACGATACGTTTACATTTGTAGCAGTTTTGTAAAGCCATTACCAAAACTTTACTCTTACAAAACGTTTACAGTGAATAGTCACATCAAATCTTCAAACGTAAGCATACTGTAAAATATTTCATTTACAGATAATGTAACACGTATAGCATTGATAGCGGCCATTATAATGTTTCCATTTTTTATCAAATTAGAAAACCCAAAACATTGAAAATCTATTTTTGTTGATATTTAGTAAAAAAAAAGCATGTTTAGGTTTTGATTGAAATAAGACTTTGAATTTTATCTGACAAAATATTGAAAAATATGGTTTTTGTGGGAAAAAAAAATTGTCTCAAATATTTTTATTAGAAATAATTTATAAAATAAGAAAGTTTTTACAGGCCCCTTATTTTT
Organism: Baccha elongata; assembly: GCA_951217065.1. Classification (NCBI taxonomy): domain Eukaryota; kingdom Metazoa; phylum Arthropoda; class Insecta; order Diptera; family Syrphidae; genus Baccha; species Baccha elongata. The sequence goes on along the minus strand of OX578273.1, from coordinate 16,725,894 downwards.
ATCAACCTGTTTTACAAAACTGGTAGAAAATATTTCTCGCGTTCGATATTTTGCCTTTACTTGCACGAAAAATATAATTATTGAATATTTGTATACCTCCCATATTATAATAATAATGTCAAGAACAAGATGGAAATTGTTTAAGTTTTGGTTTGTATACATAAAGTAATATGATCTCAAATGGCATTACGTATTTACCTATACAGTTTAATATTTTTCTGTAAACGATTTGTACCTAAGTTTGTTTTTATGTTATTTATTTCGAAATGTTTTTCAACGTTTACATTTGTAAACGTTTATATACCTAGTCCAGGAATAGTATCTGTAAACGATTTGTTACTAAAAAGTAGTTTGTCTGGTATGTGTTTTGAAGAGTTTTTGAACGTTCACATTTGTAAATGTACAAATCAGGTACATCAAATAGAATTTGTTCATATACTGTCAACACGACATTTCATTCCCCAAAACCGTTTACATTTTGGGTACAGGGAGTAAACATTTCATATACGCCTGAAACATTACAGCTACGATGTTAACGTTCAGTAAATGTTATGTAGCTCTGAAATGCTCCTTGGGCACAAGCTTCTAAGCAATTTAACATCAAAATCTACTATTTTAAGATATTAGTATTCACATCCTAACGTCTCTAAATTTGTTCTTATGCGATCCTAGCTTTTTAGCAGCATTAATTTTTGCTCCAACGTTATTCCATTATCCGTTGTGTTGCTTTATTTAATTTTTTGTTCTTATTTCAAAATAATAAACTTTAATGTGACATTTTTGATCTTGCTCGGTCCAATCATAACAGTTTGTGATGTTGATAAAATTCTATGGACTTTTTTTTATCTATGCACGTATGTATACATATAGGTGCCCACATAAAATATAAGCACAAAAACCGTTCGAGACCATTCTCATCATATCTGATCCAAATTGAAAAGCTAAAAAATTAGAAACGAAAATTCGAAAGCACACAAGAAGAAACCCGAAAGTCAATATTATGTAAGAATAACCCACAATAAGTTCAAGAACTGTTCGTCAGTGGGCCGCTCGAGGCATTGCTTATATGTACCTGAAACTAGAAATTTGTGTGTAGAATTTTAACAGACATGACATAACTTTTTGGTTGGAACTATATGCAATCATGGTTACCACACGTTGCATAAAGCCATAGAGTTATTCATATTTTGTTTGTTTTAAAATTGTTTACGTTTTTTTAGTTTAGTTTTAAAAATATATGTTTCCAAAATTTAATTTAAAAACTTCAAACAAATTTCATCAAAATTGGTTCACAAAGCCTACATCGTTCAGTAAGTAGATATCATTGGAATCGTCAAGAAGAAATTATATAAATATTTTAGGTTTCGAAAAAAAAAACTCACTTGCTAAAAAAAAACTTTGCTGACAAATTTAAGTATTAATTCTGAGCTATCCAAAATGTCCTAGCCTAGTCCTTAAAATTATCCTAGCAATTTAATATCTTATGGAATCAAGCCTATATAACTTCACAATCTTTTAGTAAGTTTCAATTAAGTTATTCAGAACTTTTTTTTGACAGAAAACAACAACAAAATAAATAACAAACATTGAATTTAACTGCTAAGTAGCTTAACTGAAACATATTTAGATATTGTGCCCTTAATCTTTAACTATCGCATCGATATAATTTATCGAGAAACGATGAAAATTGGAACTCATTTTATCGCTTCAATGAGGTTCTTTAACTTTGGCAATCGATAATTTCATTGGAATAAATTGGAATGAAAATATTGGAAAATACGATAAAACGGTGTTCCTGTATGATCGATACAGTTTTTATTTTTAACGTCAAATTGTATCACCTTCTATCGAGGCGGAAAGAATAATTTCTAAACCAAAGAGTGTAAAAGAACAAATCACTTATAAATTGAATAATAAAATCGCGATTTTCAGATATGCACCAAAATTTTGAAGTCTCAGAAGTAAATAATGATTGTTCTTGTGTTAACGTTTTTTGTTAATTCAATATTTTAAAAACCTGTCGATGGATTCTTATGAAATTTACTTTTCAGCTAAGACTCAACACTAGTTCTCAAAATTTGTAGTCTTTTTTTTTTTTTTTGTATTTTGAAAAAAGGAAATATTGAAAATTGTTATTTTTTCCCCTAATTGTTCGAGTTTCCGAAGTGCAACTCCTAATTTGACATTTCTTCTATCCAACAGCATATCAACCGTCTAAATCGGTTCAGTAATTGCTTAAAAACAGACGGATTGAGATTGGTCGTTATACCATTAAAAAAGGATTAAAATCCGGTGAACATTTTTTTTAAATTTTATCTTTCCGGGTGATTCGGATTTCCGGTAAATTTAATATTTAACAACTTATTTTGGTTCTTGTCTCTGATAAGCATATTTTTCTTAAGCAATAAAACTTATTTTTTTCAATTATATAATTTTTTGTGTTAACAACAAGACGGAAGAACACGTTTCTGCGACTCATTAATGCCCATTCCTTCTAATGAAATTTCCAGTGGAAATGAGATCGAATATTAACCATATCACATCGACTTAAGGCCCAACTATAATGTGCATGAGTAAGCAAGAGCTACTGTCAAAAACGCATGTGTAAATGAGCGAATACACACAGTCATTGACGTATTAGTTATGGACCGCCAGTAGCCAACTTCACGCGTGTTCCAACATAACTAGGGGCGCCATCAATTACTAGCAGGGAATCTGCGTAGCAGTGATATGATTTTTTCATCATTGACGTATTAGTTATGGACCGCCAGTAGCCAACTTCACGCGTGTTCCAACATAACTAGGGGCGCCATCAATTACTAGCAGGGAATCTGCGTAGCAGTGATATGATTTTTTCATCATTGACGTATTAGTTATGGACCGCCAGTAGCCAACTTCACGCGTGTTCCAACATAACTAGGGGCGCCATCAATTACTAGCAGGGAATCTGCGTAGCAGTGATATGATTTTTTCATCATTGACGTATTAGTTATGGACCGCCAGTAGCCAACTTCACGCGTGTTCCAACATAACTAGGGGCGCCATCAATTACTAGCAGGGAATCTGCGTAGCAGTGATATGATTTTTTCATCATTGACGTATTAGTTATGGACCGCCAGTAGCCAACTTCACGCGTGTTCCAACATAACTAGGGGCGCCATCAATTACTAGCAGGGAATCTGCGTAGCAGTGATAATTATTACTATTGAAATATTTTGGTGGAAATTATTATCAAACTACTTTTATTTTAAAAAACACATCCACTCCTTATGCCATGAGTTACTTACAGATGAATATATTATCGTTTTCATTTAAATTCTAATGGCGAAATTAATACACGTATTTAACACTAAAAGATGATGGCATTTTTAGCTGAAACAACTTTTTTTGGCTGTTTGTATGAAAATTTCAACCGACTGGCGGTCCATATCTAATACGTCAATGCACACAGTCATATGGTGTTGGCGACAATGGACATATGCGCATTTTGTTGAGTTTCGTTAAACATGAGTTTCGCATGAGCTGTGCGATCTAAACCACTCTAACATATGTTAATTTGACAGCTGTCGGCTTTTGACAATCAAAAAAAAAAAAAATAAATAAAAAATTTATTGCATTTTACAAAAGAAAGAATACGAATTTACATTAAATTATCCATTTCATTATATCAATAAATAAATTATGCATTTGGAACACAATTAAAAGAAACTAAAAACAAGTGGTTTTCACATGTTTCACATGTTCATTGTGTACATTCATGATGTTTGTATAAACATGACGAAACAGTTCGTTTAATTTTGACAGTTTAGGCCATGCTAGCTCATGCGCATTATAGTTCTACCTTTACAGAAACCCTATTTTTTCCATATGCAATAAGAGAGGAATGAATCGTTTCATTTTTTAACGAGGCGAAAAAATATCGCCTAAGTTACAGAACATGCGTACTGATTTATCAATAAGATTGAGAAACCATTGAACCAGAACAACCTACTTATACGTATATGCAGCAAACGCTTTAAGCCACCAAAGATGATTTGGAACGGAACTTTGCACCGAATCATCATGACAATTTGGTCAGAGTACAGCATGTCCTTTTGAACGGATTTAATCTGGTGCGCCTGGCCTGGCCATCAGAAAGGGAATGATAATAGGTCCAAACAAGTGTGGTTTTATAGATATAAATGTCCAACATCGACCAACTATCAGTGACAGCAGAGAATCGTGTTCAGCTGTGCAGGATGAGATTGGAACACCCACTGTTGCGTCACATTAGGAAACAACATCAATTAACCTTTGATATATATAAATAAAATAAATGCTATGCCATCCAACCACTCGAACAGCATTTTAGAAATCATCGGTTGAAATTTGGTTGTTAACCTTAGAGGCAACATTTTCTCAATATCGGTACAAATGCTGGCATATATCATTGTAAGAATAAGCAAAAGGAAAAGAAGCGATTGCCCCTTTGCCCCTCCTCCTGTAGTTAATCCACTGAGAATAGTGAGAATACCGACAAGTGAGGAGATGAAGATAACGTTGACATTTTTTCAAACGTTGACAGATCAAGGACTACTGGAACAGTTTTATTATCACTCATTTCCAAATTAAAGTGATTTCATTTTCAAGAATGTAACGTTCCTAAAGGAAACTAAAATGCATGTGTTTTGACACGTCGTTCATCATGTCTAATAGCTGGAAGAACACTTTCGATATCTTAAACCTGCATTTTTTTTTGTTTTATCTTAATTTCCATATTAAGACTCCAACTTACAAATTTGAAAAAGAAAACCTGGTAACCGTGACAATAGAGAACAATATGGTTATAAAACGTTTGCACATCAACTATACATATAAGAAAGAACATCGCAAAATCCACAGAGGATTCCTCTCACGTTTGAAGGATTCATCAAACTTTCAAAAATCAAACAATAAGTTGAGCCATAGTACACCACCGTAAGCCACGATGAAACTTTATGGCAGTATGAGCATTAATGGAGGACTTTATCTCCACACCCACATACTGAAATCTCATATAAGTTTCGTTGTATTTGGTGTTTTTTCTCCCGTAATTCATGTTTGTTTGGTACCATCCGGTTCCGATATCTTTCTAGTTAACAAGATAAGGGCGGTCAAAACCTGTGCATTTGTGTATATATAGGTAAGGGTAGATAGGTTTAGGTTTGTTATATCCACGTCCGTCGGATAGCAAGAAGTCATGTTCAAGGGGTGTATAACAATATTACAAGTTATTGTGTGTTGTTTGTTGTTGTTGCTGTCATTCTTACCTATTGCACTACTACTGACATTTGATGTCTGCTGTCCAGAACCGACTATGTTACCTGCTACAGCTGTTCCTGATGTAGATATTGCTGGATGGATATAGGGCGCCCCCATACTGTTTGTCGTCGTCGTCGAAGTTGCTGCCGCCATGTAAGCATTCGATATTCCGATAATATCTGGTGATTGTCTGGGGCCAGTACCGATGCCGCCGCTGCCACCTCCACAAATCAGTGGATTAGCCATAGTGGGCGGCAATAGCATCGTGGATGAGGTATGTGATATATTTGATGGACCCAGACTGCCGTATAAACTAGATGTTGGTCCGTAAGTTATGTAGTTCTGCAAGGGATAATAAAAAAGATAAAAGTTAGGATGAGAAAAAGAATTGTAGTATGCAATTTTTGTTTTGGTGTTTAATATAGGAACAACAAACAAGATGAGAACATTAGCAAACTATTAAAAGATTTTCGCTAGAATTTCCTATTTTAGTTTATAAAGCATTTGCGTGAATGAAGAAATATTGCTTGCTTTTCCATTTATCCGTTCGCAAGATTAAAGTGGTTTTAACAAAGATTCACATTCAAGTTGAAGTACGTTAAAATTTTAAATATTTAAAATAGCACATGAACATTTTAGTTTCTTCTCGAGTTTCTTAGCGTTGGTATAATTAGGAATGAAAATATGTGATGTGAATTTGGTTAAAGATTTATGTTTTTAAAACATTGGTTTTTTATGAACAAGTATATTGTTGTTTTGAATAATTAAAGAATTAATGGGTGGTATGCGAAATGCTTTATCTTAATCTCAAATCTCATTTTTTGAGGTAATGCCAGCTTTCTCTAATTAAGAGACAAATCTCGCAGAAAAATGATCGATCTTAGTTTAGAGACTTATCTTTTCTGTGAGACTATCGTATGAAAAAAAAATTGTTCGAACGAGATAAAGCTATCAAAATGTTGTGACTGGAAATAAGTTGTTTAAGCAAGTACAATGGTTGAATATCGAAATATTTTCGTTCGTATTGAGACAACGGGAGACTATAAAAAATAAAGAGCACGACTGGGTCGCACGAACTTGCTCCTGTGGCAAATTACCAATATATACTTTTTTCGAAATATGTTTATGCCTAATTTATCAGGTATTGCAGGACTACCTGAATATCAAATTCCATTAAAATCGGTTAATAAATTAAAGAGATAGTCGATACAAAAAAAAAACGGTTCTATAGATTTTTTCGAAATAAAATCTGATGGAAGACTTTATCGTTGTCAACAAATCACTCATGTAAAATTTTATCAAAATCGATCGTATTTTTTTGGAGAAAAATTGGATCTTCGTTTACGGTTGTATGACAGGTAAACCGTTGTTTTATAAGCTAGAACAAAAATTTTAATTTCTCCTCTAGGGAATGGTTTATGAACCCTACATACCAAATTTAAAGCTAATGGGTTCAGCCGTTAAGACTGTTGTTACTTATACAACCAGAATGACAGACAGACAGATAGACAGAATTTCCGGACACATTTTTTTCGTTTTCTCTATCATCGTAACGTCATGTTTGATTATTATCTCAATTTTTTTTTTGCACGCAAGTAATCGCAAGTAAAAATGTTACAGACTGTCAACATCGAACCTTTCCTATTGGAAAACCCTTTAACCCTTTTTCATGTACTATTAAATGTGTCACCGTCTTGTTGAAACCAGATGTCTTCCACATCACTGTCTTCTAACATGAGGCTAAGAAACGCATCTAATATTTGACTATAAGCGATGAGGATTGACGGTTAGAAACTGGCTCAACTGGCCATGTCGATGCCCAACAACTCAACAGCAATCTAATCCACTATCAAATTCTCATTCGGTCTGTTGGCAAATTATGTCTTGTCGTTTTATTTCATTCTTCAACAACGAGTAAAAAAACATGCGTCCCTTTCCCCCGTTTCTTATATCAAAGATACAGAAGTACATTCAAAATGAAAGAGAATGATAAACACCTGAAGAAATTGCACATACACAACAAAAATTCTGCAAAAAACAGCTCACATATACGAAACGTCAACATTCATGTCCAAATTTTCAACAGCGCTCATGTCTTGTCGAAAAAATGGATTTATACGACATGTCGCCTGATTGGGCATGGATTTTTCAAACTCCATTGGTTGTTCTCATGGCGTGTTCAAAATTAGAGCAGCGTTCATGCCCGAGGAGCCAGTGTGTTACGCATTACCAAGCTGAACCCATGACACCACGTAACCTCAAGACCAGATACTTAATTTTTGTCGAAGTAATTGTCATTCAATTAGGTATTGTATGCATATTTTAACCTCCCCAGGATATACGCGACAATTTCGTTAGTTAACGTTGTAGATATTATCAATGAAATAAGTTTGATTTATTAAAGTTATGTGTACAGCGTTGAACCAAAGAGAAAGAGAGTGTTTGAGAAAGTTGATAATGATCATTAACATCAATTCTACAAACGAATCCATCGAGTAAAAAATAGGCTGCATCTCTGAAGAAAATATTGTGCGTAAACTGGCCATCTAAATGCTAATGTCCAACCCAATCCCCATAATGGTTTAATGATTTCTAGATTAGCTGCAATTCTTGAACAATTTCAACTTTATTAGTGTCGTAATAACAAGCATTTGTCCATCAGGGCATCAGCTCGTATCTAAAAGAGGCAAATCTTCCCTCCCTCCAAAGTAACCAATTGTACTTGTGTAATTGTGTACTTACTACCCTCCTCTCCAAGGTTACTGACACAATAATGAATAAATATTTACATATATCATTAGCGTTGCATTTAGACATAACTTGCTTAAAACCAAAGGACGGCAAAAAATATGGAGCTAGAAAAAGTAAGCACTAACAATTATATTTTTCTTTTGAAATTCAAGTTTTTTAAGCAAGTTAATAACAGCCGTGTTTTGCAAGTCTTGTGTGAAAAACGACATTGTTTACACGTAAATACAACAACAATATAAGTCCTTATGGACTTATAGCTAACTACGGATAATTATCAGGACTTAGCTAAGTGCCCATAAAAAAACTGTATTACCGGCACAAATACATGTATGTTATATGGGAACGTCAAATTTCCTCGATAATGGTGTCTTTTTTTTCGAAAACTCTATATAAACTTTCAATAAAACAAAGCTAGTTTTGTACACTCTATAGTGTAGATAAATAATATGAAAATTTAACATGGAAATAGCATAACACAATAATATGATATTTTATTACTTCCCATGAATAAACTAATTTACCAAGTATAAATAATTTTCTCAATTTACATTTGAATACATGAAATATGATCACATGATTTTGACGTATTCCATCAAAACTATACTATTTAAGTTCCTGAAGGCATAGCACATAGGTACTTCATCTCAATATTGGCATATCAAATATATTATTAACCCTTTAGCTTTATATGAAGTTTTCCCGACCAACCTAAGAGGTTTTCTTAAGTACATTTTCTACCACTCGAAAGTTATGAACACCGATTGTAGGATTAAAGAGAAGCTCTTAAGGATACAATCAAAACTAAAATGTGAAATCAACTATAAAACATTTGACATTTTGAAGTGAACTGCCATAAAGAATACAATTTTCAACTCCACATCATTGCAACCGTAAGCTTCGTTTTGCTCCAGGTGAGCATTATTATAAGATTTTTACTACGAAACATTATAGCAGTAAAAATTCGCGTTGTTTTTTTTTTTACTCGTGGCTTTACTCAATCCTTGATTCTGATGGATTAAAGTTTGAAAAGAGGGAAATAAACGAGAAATTCCATTGGAATTTTAAATAAAAGAATTGCAAACACAAGTTTACCTTACAACATCATGTTATTCTTGATGTAACGACTTAACGTGACATTTATATCCGCTTCCGGGGATTCATAAAATGCTCCAAACATTTTCATATTTTGCCCTAGGTGAGTTTTATAACGAACATGTTTTGTATATAAAATGATTTCTAAGAATGATTCTATATAGAGCTGGGGTAGTTCATACAAATCACGTTTATAGTATTATATTTTTGTTGTTGCAGCAACCTGTGTCGTGGATATGAATTTATTATATACGTTTTCATTTATTCATCGTTTGAATATGTTGGATAATGGTCATTGTTTTATCAAAACAAAATATACAAAAAATGGCATTTGGAATTAGCAAAACGAAACTATTTTATTTAGTTTATATGAAAATTAGTAACGTTTTTTACTTCACATACTATCATTAAAAACCATTGTTTCGCTTCTTAATTTTAAATAGGAACGATTTATTAAAATAAAAATCCGTTTAAAATATTTCCAACAAATGTCCTCCCTAGTCCAATCATCTTAGCCGAAACCTCAACCTCAAAATTAAATGACAGTTTTTGAAGTAGTTTGTTTCCAATTATGGAGTAGCAGTAGAATATGAAACCACAGTTTTAGATCGAAATTTTATATGGCGTGTGCTGCCGCTACGGAGTGCTGGGTTCTCCAGGGCCTCACGTAATATGCTTCTCCAGCCAGCTCTATCCCTAGCTTGTTGTCTACAGTTTCGTACTTCAAGTTGACGGAGATCTCTTCAACTTGATCACTCTATCGGAGATGGTGCCTGCCTACATTTCTCGTTCCCTCAGACTTGAAGTAAAATACTCTACACGGGGTGTAGCTTTGATACTCATTTGCTCTACATGTCCCAACCATCTTAAACGCTGGAAACGTAACTTCTGAACTGTAGATTGGCGATGTTAAATCTCCTTCGCCAAATATCGTTTGATATAATCTGCACAGAATCGAATACCTCAAGCCGATTTGGGAAGAGTAAATGCTTCTGCACCATACAGCAACATCGAGATGATAAGTGTCTTTTAAAGCGTCTTCTTGATTCCTTTCGATAGGGTTTTATTTCTCAGTTGCTTACTTAGTGCAAGGAAACAGCGTTTAGCTAGAGTAAATCTACGTTTGATTTCCGCACTGATGTTGTTTGTGATGTTGTGATGTTGTTTGTGGTTTTACAGCGGTACCCAGATAAAAAAATTCACTGACCACCTCGAAGTTAATACCTGTCGATAGTCACATTCTGACCAAGTTTGCGATGTGATTCGACATTTGTTGATGAGAGTATAATACATCGTTAACAACAAGACCCATTTTGCTTGCTTCTGACTCAAAATCTGCGAATTGACCAGTAACAGTTCGATTACATCTTCCCATGATATCAAAATCGTCGGCAAATCTAAGATGTTGGGTATATTTGTTAAAGACATAATATGTTGGCCTGGGCGTTACGTACTACCTTCTCAAGCAAAATGTTAAAACAGCTACATGACAGTTCATCGCCTTGTCTCAAACCTCGGTTAGTATTGAAGGTATCAGTCGAATCCTTCAATTTTGGCAGTGCAGCGAGCATTTGCTAACGTCATCCTGATAAGTCAAATCAGTTTGGCAGGGATACCAATATTAAACATGGCACGATATAGTTCTTCTCTGTTTACACTATCATAGACGGTTTTGAAACCACATAAAACGCTTGATAGGATCTCATATATATCCTGTCCAGCATGCTTAAATAACTCCGCTTGTAGTCCATCATCACCGGCGGCTTTGAACGATTTAAGGTGGGTGGTGGCCACTTTTATATCATTTTAGTCAGCTTGTTGGCAGGGTACTCTAGATTATCAACAAAGTTAAGTTCCCAGCGCTGCTTGATGGCGGGTTCTTATGGCTTTTATCACCATTAAGCAGTTGGTTGAAGTAATCTCTCCATATGTTTAACATAGACTGGGTTTCTACTACAATGTTGTCATCTCTGTCTTAACATGCACCAGGCCGATGAGTCATGAGTGAACCTGTTGTTACTTTTTTCTCTCTCCTGTAGAAGATTCACATCTGTTTCCTGCTAAAGCATCTCTGCCGCTCCTCGAATTCAGGCTGTTCGTGTTGTTTTTTTTTCTTCCTGAGTATGCGGTTTTCTTCTCTTCTTCTGTTAACGTATAGCTAGCGTTATATTCTCTTGTTTTTCTTTGTTACCACAACCTTTAGTCCTCCGTTTTGGTTTTGTTTTTCAGAGCAGATTGGGAGTCAAACCAAGGATTTCCGGGTGGGTGTTGTGAAAATAGCTTTTCTGTTGGCAGACATTGCTGCTAGTGGGATTCTGGGCTTATATCATCAGCAAAAGAGCTTCTCGCTAATTCCAGGGAGATTTTGTCGGTATAAGCTCTTGTGATTTTATCGTATTGCAATTTTGCAACGTTGAATCTTCTTCTCATGATGGTCGTCAAAGTATCAGTCCGTGCAACATACTTACTTGTGAGGCCTGCGCTCAGGAAGCTGGTTCTTCAGGGCCGTAACTTTTTGTTTGGCCCTAATTCCTGAGAATGTAACTCAAGACTTAGCTTCCGAAAATGGATTATACACCAGTGATCAAAAGACCAAATGTAATACTGTTATTTTATTTTGTTTTTATATTTATTACTGAAAAATAATAAATACCTGAAATTTTACATTTTTGAGGTGGAAATTCTGCAGGCATTTTAAATGTTGATGATAAAAAAAAACAGTCTCTAAGGCGTAATGAACCAATCTGAAAATTAAAAACACCAGTAATCATCTTTGCGAATTAATAACAGCAACCAAAAAGCTCAAAAACAATTCGTCAGCTTGACTCATATGCACATATCTCTGGATACTCCAAAGCTGACACTATACACATGCAGCATTTGATTCCTCTTAAAGTGTTCGAGTAGAGGTGGAGCAAGGACTTACTAATGTAATGTTTATTACAAATTAAGAAAAACTGCCTTTGCAGGTCGGCCGTAATCCTCATACGATACTTTGTAATTTTTGGATTACTTTACTATATGTATTTGTATAGGTCGAATGGTATTATCACAATCGTTCTTATCTTTTCGATTAGATGTAGTTGCTTCTTCATCAAAGGATTTGGTTGTCTTCTTTCACATTTGGATAACAACCACTAAACTGCTGCTTAAAATAAAACCTTACTGTATAAACGTACTCCTTTATTCAACATTTAAGCAACGGTTTTGCTCCTACTAATTCTCAATACATATCAAACATTGAACATCTAGTTCCAGTTTATTCATATCCCTAAGAGCATTTTCCATTACTTTCTAAGTTTTTTTTTTTTTTTTGAATTTCATGTCTACATTATTTTCGATTTAAGAAAAGAACTCTTTAATAACGATGTTCACACAATACACGTTTATACAAGAAGTCTTTTCAACAGTGAACGAAGAAATTCCTTGACTCTCGATCCCGGTGCAAGAATTTTGCTTGCATTTAAAACGACTAGGAACGATAGAATCCTTACAACGAAGACCGCATTAATGCGATTTGTAATATCACATCAGCAGGATTATTGCACACCAGGGAAGGGATGCCATTTTTACCATAGGACGTGAATGTATTTCCGTATATGTCCTATGCAACAGGGACCAAGAAAGAAATTTCTATTTTTTTTTCTTAAAGCAGAAAAAAAAAGAATAGAAATCAAGTTGAAGAAAATAAAGTAAAAAGATTACAAAAAAAAAAAACTCACCTCGTTCTTGGAAACGCTCGGTACTGGCACCGGAATGGTTAAGTCGATGTCTGCATCAATTTCCGATATCGTATCGTTAAATCCATTTGGAATGGTAGTCTCTCCGCCGCCACCGCCTCCTTTCTCGGATGATTGCGAATGACTGTCTGCATTGTGATCATGACGCTTCAGCATTATAACACGTACAGCAACAATTACGATGCACACGATGACTCCACCTGAGCCCGCAATTAGTAGATAGAGAAAGAGACGTTCTTGGTCATCTGGAATGCAATTGAAAAGGGATCGTTTTTATACAATGCCACATACCTTTATAAACACAAATATAAATAAAAAAAAAAAACACATCTACCCCACACAAACGAATAGGGAGGTTTCACGTGTCATGTTTCCAGTGTCATTTCATGAAACGGAAATGGAGGCAAAAATTATGCAGGAATGCTATAGAGCTGGAGTGGAAAAGGTTTACTTACATTCAATTCTACACCCCACCTCTCAACAAATAATATCATAGTCGATTGATGGACTGGATGAAAAAGAGATATCTATCAGATTCGAGATTAAAAAATTCCACTTCCATTGATTTTGGAATACCAATATGAAAAATGATGACAGCGAAAAGGAAAACGAAAAGAAGACATTTTGCTTTTTCACTTAGAAGAAATATTATAATGACCGGGTATAGAGAAAAAATACGGAGGACGGTTTCTGTTAGTTCATTTTCATCTCTGTCAAACTAATAACTACTTTTGTTCTTGACAAAACGAATTTCAATTTTTAATCATAGTTTTTGTATATTGGTATTTTAATTACCATCTAAAGGAGAGAGCATTTACAGTTTTTAGACCCTTACAAGAAACAACAGAATGAAAAATACCAATTTTGCTTTTATAACTAATGAAGTGGAAATATCTACATTTTCATTTTGTTTTAAGTTGAATAAAGGTTTTGATAAAAGTTTTTATCAATAAAAACTAAAGGATTATAAGGAAGGAGCGATAGAAGTCATGTTGTGAAAAATAGAACTAAAAAACGAGTTTAAATCAATTTTTTTTACTGGGGTCATAGAGGGACGAAAGAGAGAAGGAAGAAAATCTATAGCGAGCACAAATCTTTGGAGACACCATCCAAGCCATGGAGGCAAATTTTGATTCCAATTCAACCATGCCTCTGATTGATTTCACGGAGACACGAAGATACTCTCATATTGCCAACTAGTTAGCCTAGCTCGGCATTCTTTTTATTGGGCAATGACTTATGACATGAGTGTGACTAGCGAAACTGTGGAAATGCTTTCATATAACGACTTAAAAAATCCAAATAATATACTATATATATATATAGTTACTATAACCGATATAAAATGAAAGGTAACAAGAGTTTTTGTAACAAAGCGCTAATTAGCTACAATGAACTAAAAAGTTACGTAAATACAATTAAAAAGTTCCTTGCCACAATAAACTTTTGTTCAATTTTCGCCCATGAAATATAAGTTAAAAAAAAACATGAGAGATCACTTCCTGTTTCCTTTCGTTTCTTGTGACAATGAATACCTTAATTAAAGTAATAAATCCTTTTATTGATTAATGTATAGTTTTGTTGATGTAATTAAACATTTGAATAAAATTAATAAATTTGTTGACTGACTAAGTAAATAGAGTTAATTGCTTTGATAAACTCGTTTGATATCATTGTAATTATTAACCTTTCATTGATTTCCTCTACAGAGTAGTAGTTAATCCTACGAGCATGTCATTCGAGTAAAGTCTATTCAAAAACCTTTTTCGAGATATAGATATGGATAAAGATAGAGATAGAAATAGAGATAGAGATAGAGATTGAGATAGAGATAGAGATAGAAATAGAGATAGAGATAGAGATGGAGATGGATTTATTTTTTTATTTAGATTTAGAGATAGAGATAGAGATAGAGATAGAGATAGAGATAGAGACAGAGATAGAGATAGAGATAGAGATAGAGATAGAGATAGAGATAGAGATAGATATAGAGATAGAGATAGAGATAGAGATAGAGATAGAGATAGTGATAGAGATAGAGATAGAGATAGAGATAGAGATATAGATAGAGATAGAGATAGAGATAGAGATAGAGATAGAGATAGAGATAGAGATAGAGATAGAGATAGAGATAGAGATAGAGATAGAGATAGAGATAGAGATAGAGATAGAGATAGAGATAGAGATAGAGATAGAGATAGAGATAGAGATAGAGATAGAGATAGAGATATAGATAGAGATAGAGATAGAGATAGAGATAGAGATAGAGATAGAGATAGAGATAGAGATAGAGATAGAGATAGAGATAGAGATAGAGATAGAGATAGAGATAGAGATAGAGATAGAGATAGAGATAGAGATAGAGATAGAGATAGAGATAGAGATAGAGATAGAGATAGAGATAGAGATAGAGATAGAGATAGAGATAGAGATAGAGATAGAGATAGAGATAGAGATAGAGATAGAGATAGAGATAGAGATAGAGATAGAGATAGAGATAGAGATAGAGATAGAGATAGAGATAGAGATAGAGATAGAGATAGAGATAGAGATAGAGATAGAGATAGAGATAGAGATAGAGATAGAGATAGAGATAGAGATAGAGATAGAGATAGAGATAGAGATAGAGATAGAGATAGAGATAGAGATAGAGATAGAGATAGAGATAGAGATAGAGATAGAGATAGAGATAGAGATAGAGATAGAGATAGAGATAGAAATAGAGAGATAGAGATAGAGATAGAGATAGAGATAGAGATAGAGATAGAGATAGAGATAGAGATAGAGATAGAGATAGAGATAGAGATAGAGAATCTGCAACTACTTCAGCGTGCAACTTTAAACTGCACTCCGATCATATTTTCATGTGTCTGTACAGTGTACGGCAACATCACAACGAGTAGCAACACATTTTCTGTTTTTTTTTCCAAATTTATATTAGGAAATTAAGCCAGAATATATTTATTGATTTTCTGCTCGATTTTCTTACCCTAATTTCCTTCCATTTTGCTACTTTTCCATTTCTGTCTGGCACAATTTGCAATGTTTCTGGCTTATTTTTCACAAAAAATTCATCTTTTGCCAATTTCACACAGAAAAAAATTTCTACGTAATTTCTTCTAGCGTAATTTCCGGGAGCCAAATCTAATTGCGAAATCAAAATTGTCCAGATCACAGTTTTTTTCTTCTTGCTCAAAAAATTCTTCAAATGGTCTAATTATCAGTCCCCTGGCATGTCAGAATCCCGTTTTAACATCAAAAAATCATGGCCTTTCTTCTATTTCAGCTCCCAGACTAAAAAAAAAACCTATCATTGTAATCTCAAATAACACAATATTGTTATGAAATATAGATATAGATATTATAAGCACTGCATTTTTTTGCGAAAAAATCACTTAACTTTTACCTTCGCCTTTTTAATCAGTCCCCTGAAAGATGAAAACGTAAAAAGTATTGATAACTTCCAAATATCTCTAATGACCAGTTTCACAGTGAGAGTTTAAATTCCTTCGGTCTCACATCGAAAACTTAAACTCCAGTTAGCTAAAAACAGTTGTCGAAGCTCTGTGTTATGAAATTTGTTTTCAAATGTCAAATTATTGTTGTGAAAATAAAATAAATCGTGAACTATTGTGAAATTGTGATGCTATTGCGTATTTTTTATCAAATAAATTAAATCCCAATTTAAAAATTCGAAAAAATTTAAGTGAAGAAGTGGTAAAAAAATTATTGAAATTATTGAATATGCCAGAATTTACACCAAAATGGTGACGTCTGTGTGTTCTAAGATTTTAAACGAAACGGCGGCGTTTAAACGACGAAATGAAATCGTTTTATTTAAACGGAAATTTAAACTCCAATCTGTGTTAACGATAACTGTGAAACCCAAAAATTTAAAAACGATAGTTTAAACTGAAAATAGAGTTTAAACATTTATTCACAGTGAGGGTTTAAACTCTATTTTCAGTTTAAACTACAGGCTAAGTAAAACCATAATATATTTTCTGTTTTTTATTCTTTCAAATCAAACTTTTTTGTGTTTTTCGGTTAAGAAATGTAAAAACAAATCAAATCAACAAATTTTTTTTAACTCCATAAAATTGTTATTTTTCTTTTTGCTTGCAAAAAAATTATGAGCATTTTATTCTTTTTTTGTAAAATCACCCATATTCATATAGCATTTACATTTAATCTTTAAAAATGTTTCTGTTAATTGCGTGCTATGATAAAGTTTGTCAAAAATCGTTACAAAAAATAAAAAAAAAAAAACAGTCAAGTCAATCATAAATTAACCACCGTAGATATTCGATATTCGTTCTTATTTTAAATTGGTTGATCGGAAAGACGTTGCCTTCCGGAGTCCAGCACACTTTACTACTGCTATGTAGATTTTTTACTTTTATTATTTCATATAATAAATATGAAAAATAAATAAAACAATAGTCTATCCTCACATGTTTTCAAAATTTTAATAACTTTAACCACCAATAAACGAAACCCCATTTTAAAACAAACGTTATACCAGTGCATTGATGGAATAGGAAAAACAATATTAAAAACAATGTTTCTTTAACATTATACTATTGCCTTTAATATTCGAAAGTGCATTTTCAAGAGAGGTCGAAAGGTCCTCTTTGATGCCATCATTGGCCAATCCACATCTATACAATTGTTCACTATGTTTTGGCCTTTAAAAATACGAAATGCATCCTGTGCTTTGCCAACTACTGTTTTCCCAATCGAACCAGGATATAAGCTTGATAGTACAAAGCAAACACAAGCAACGGTTGTTTGGCCGTTTAAAAATGCACATAAATTATTTCTTTTAAAATATTGATAGAAGCATCACAAAGAGTAACGAATAAAAAAAAAACGAAAATCCTTCAAACATAAGTACATCCTTTGCGATTCAAGACACTTGTCAGGAATAAAGTACACCACCGCACTATACACAACAAAGTGGGTGAATCTCAAATAAGAAAAAAATAAAAAGTATCGAGTAGGAAATGTAATAAGGCACTTCCTATCCATCCCTTCCATCTATCCAACTAAAGCTATTATCCTTTCATTGCTTAAAATGAAGATTTAACGTTCTTTACTGCTTCTACGATGTGATGCTTATAAATTTCGTCTTTCCTTTGCCTTAAGCCAAACTTAAAAAAAAAAAGAAACCTCGAACAGCTTTCCCAGCAACAAAAAAAATAAAGAATTCTCATGCATGCGAAAGAATTATTCCGCCTGATTTATTACGCGGAATGAGTTATGCATTTTCAAAGCTCCTCTAAAGACAGGACATACATTTTCCACATCAATGGAATACAGTAGTAGCGTGCACTGCTATTACCATAAACAACGCAAATGTCCTTTTTCCATCTGTTTGCACTGGTATTTTCTTATTTTAGTGGATGTCCCATCCAATTGTTATTTAGTCCGACTAAAAGATTTTTTTTCCAAGAATATTTTTTCGTCTTTTATTCTAAATTGTGCAGAGGAGGATATTTTATTGCATTTTCTGGAAAACCCGGGTTTTCTACTCAAATTCTATTGAAAAAGACCATGGAATGATCGACTACGACTGACGACCTCTTGCACAATGCATATGAATAATATTCAATATGAATTTTTAATAATACAAAAAATATGTCCCACCTACAATTTACCCCAACTCCTTCCACAGACATATTTGAGTGATTACATGCAAAAAGAATATTAGAAATGGCTGTGAGCAGAGTTATATCATCATCTTCCAGAAAAAATAGTTGGTCTTCGTAAATTGACGTTTCTCCACAACGACTAACCGACCAACGCGACGAGACGTTAAGTAAGATTTGTGTACAACGTTACGAGCGAGGTAACCCAAGAATGGAGAGCGAATTTGACTTGAATCAATTTATCGATAGTGCTCAGACCTCAGAGACCACAACCTAACCTTAACTCAAGTTCTTCTGCTAGAGCATCAAGAGATTAATAGTGGAGTTTTTATAGGGCAACCTCAACTCCCTCTAATGGTCTTCCCACAAATTCGTTTGTTGGATATATCTTCTATATATAAAAAAAATAGATTTGAGGGATACTTTTGCTCTATGCAATTTTTGTGTGATGTAGGAAAATGTATAATCAAGATTTATGCCGAATATTAAAATTTATATGCAATTGGTATGGATTTTTTTTCGAAAACATTAAGTAAACCCAGTGGCAACGCGTGGATAAAAAATGCAGTCGTTCACTTTTGTTTTTTTTCTTATTTGGGAAGTTAATAATTTTGTACTTATACATATATCTACTTATTTAAAAATAGTTTGTTATGCAGGCTCAAGGTCAATAAAACGAGATGTTATAGGTTTAGCGACGTTTCGAACGTGAATACGCGACGTTTCGTATTGAGCAAAAACATAGACCAGACTTTGAAAACGTTAAAGTATTGGAAGTAGATAGAAACCATGCAAAAAGAATGTTGCTAGAGATGTTGCACATTAACAACACAAATAACACAGTCAATAGACGATCTGATGGTGATAATTTATGCAACATGTATAGCCAATTAATAAGAAAAATGTAATAACAGTGGTAACCACTCATAATTAAATTAATCTTTTGTGTTAGAATTGAGAAGTTTTACACTGTGGACAAATTTTAAAAATTTTAATGTGTTTTCATTTAAAAGTAATTAATTAATTGTTTTTATTTCATTTTATTATTTCATTACTGATTTGTTATCTTTTTATCTTGTTTTATTCAGTAACAGTGACACAAAAGTATCGTTGTTTTTTATATATGTAATGTTGTCATAATGGATTTTAACATTAATTGTAAGTTTTGTTGACAAAAATGTTCTTTAATATGTTTAATTTGACAAAAAATTTTGTTTATATTTTAAATGAATAAAGGCCTGAAGAAGAGCGTATTCACTTTCGAAACGTCGCTAAACCTATAACATCTCGTTTTATTGACCTTGAGTCTGCATTACAAACTATTTTTAAATAGATTGTAGAGGTCACTTAATAACTCCAACATATATCTACTTATATTCTAAAGTCTAACCTGCTTGATTGTTATAGTTAAACTGTTGTTAATCATTTTCTTAATTCAATTAAGATTCTTGTTATACATAAATGTAAGTCAATTCATATTTTAAAGTTAGCATAGGTCTGAAAATTGTCCATAAGTGTTCAGTTGGTTTATAAAGGAAATTGGGAAAATTTTTCAAAAATACTATTAAGTATTTGAATTCTATCAGCGCATTTTATTTATTTATTAGGTAGGTAGGTACTTGGTTTATGTAGGTAATTGGTTTTGATAAAATATATTATTATTATGCCCCGCCCACTTTCCCCTCCCAACCGACGCGCTGGGAGCTTTAAATTTTTTTTTATTATTATAATGATTATTTTTGTGTTATAATTCAGACATTTTTATTAGTTTTGTATATTATTTATTTCAATTGAATTGTACTTATTTGTTCGTAAATAAAAAAAATTAAGGTAAAAGATTGTAGGAGCAATTGATTTGAATAAAAACCCATTTGGTTCATTAGGGTATTTATAATTCTTATTAATTATACGATTTCAAATATTTAATCACTTCTTTTTTAAAGATTCTCATATTATTTAATGATTTGATTTCATTAGGAAGGTTATAATATAGTTGAAGTCCTTTAAACATCATTGTGTTCTTCCCTCGCGACGTTGATTTATGTATAGTAGTCTTAAGTTTTGAGCACTTCTAAGATTATACACGGTTGGGAATCACTGACATATTTTAAATTATTGCTTAAATACTTCGGAAGTATATCATTTTTTAACTTGAAAACAAACAATAGAACATTTAATTTAATTAGTTGTATTATGTTTAGCCAATTAAGTTACTGTAACATAGATTTTATATGAGTGAGTCGCGCACATTTCGAAATAATTCTCATTGCCTTATTTTGAAGTCTTTGCAGCCGAGAAATGTCTCCTTGGGAAGATAAAAATAAAATAGTAGAGCAGTATTGAAAATGAGGTTTTACAATCGCGTTATAAATTTTAATTGCAGTATTAACTGATAGTTTTTTTCTAATCCGTCCAAGAAAGTATATTTTTTTTGATAATTCTTTTGCATACGTGATCCGTATTAGCTTTAGGATTTATTTTACTGTCAATAAGCACTCCTAAGTACTTAAACTCATCCACACGATCGATATTCTCTCCATTAATTCGCACAACATTCTGATCCAAAGTGTTGATACACATATATATTTAGTTTTTTTAATATTAAGCTTTAACTTATTAGTAATGACCATTTGCTTATGGATTGTAAGTCACTATTAATGGTTATTATGTGACCTGCGTTATCTTACCAAAATATGATTTGAGTATGTGGGCTTTAGGTCAATAAATTGACCTAAAGCCCACATACTCAAATCATATTTTGGAGAGTCACTATTAATTTTATCCGTACATTCTCGCATATCTTTTCCCGAAATAGATACAAGGGCATCATCAGCAAACATACATAATTTACAATATTTAACTGCCAAATTTTTATCATTAATATACAACAGAAACAAGAACACTTCCAACACCGAGCCCTGCGGTACACCTGTTTTTACTTCTTTTGAATTAGACACATTATTGTTCACTGATGTACGCTGTGTTCGAGAATTTAGATAAGACTCAAACCACTTTATCTCATTATTTTTGATTCCATATTTAAAGAGCTTTTCAAGAATTATTTTTCGGTCCACAGTTTCGAAGGCTCTCTTGAAATCCAAAAAGACTGCTATGACAATATTTTTGCTGTCCATCTCATTTTTCCAATTTTCTACCACCCAATTAAGCGCAGTTTCACACGAGTATCCTTTTCGAAACCCCGATTGTTGATCCATTATTAAATTATTAACTTCTAAATAGTTTCTAAATTGATTTTCTACAAGATTCTCTAAGACCTTTTCATAAATGGGGAGCATATTAACTGGTCGGTATTCTTCACATAAAATTATATTTGGAGTTTTTTGTATTGGTTTCACCAACGTTTATTTCAATAACCCGATGATAAGGATTTGTTGATAATTGATTTTAATATCGGACCTAGGATTTCAAAGCCGTCTAAAAACATTTGTGCAGTCATAAATTTGTAGTCTTTCTTTTTACCCATAGATTTTAAAACATCACATATTTCTCTGCTGTTAATAGTTTTAAAGGTGAAAACAGTCATATTATTATAACAATAAATACCTAAGATGCTTGGAAAGTATAGCGATTTCTTTAACATCTGAAAACCTGACCTGATGATCCATTGTGCAATTAGGTAGGTACCTACCTTGACATTGACATTGAATAAAAAATGTCAAAATATTTGTTGCTAAATATTATCTAATAATTATTCAAAGGCCTATTTGATGCCAGTTCATTTGGAAATTAATGCACAAAGTGTATCAAAAATAAACAACTAAGTATATATAGTATTTAAATAATCATTTTCCCAAATTCAATCAAAAAAATAAAAAAACTCAGAATATTGAGCAAATCTGTATGAATTTCGCATTTCGTTCCCTTTTTAACTAATAGGATTTTGAGTCTAAATTTCTGATTCGTTCTTCATTTATCAGGCAAGCTACTTATTGTTGGCCAAGAAAAAGGATCAGAAGCGTAGTGAAAAAAAAATTATCCAAGGACCGATCAATTTGGGGTGGTGTGAAAATTAAAAATTCGCGCGAATTTTTAATTTTAACAGATTTCGAGATTTTGTATCTATCCCCGACCCCGCTAATATTCCAAATCCAATATGAATTTAATTCACATTCAAATGTGAATCAAGACCACTTTTAAATCCGAAATAACACCATATGGTCTTGGTTCTACTTCAAAATTGAATTTAAGCCATAATTGTATTATGGCTTTAATTCGCATTTGAAAGTGAACTTACACCATTATGGCGTTATATCGTATGGACTTCGTTCACGGCCCGGCCATACTAAAAAAAATGTTTCGATTGATTACTTGGATTCAAAACATTCACAGAAAAAAAAACGAAAGTGACATAAGGCCATGTGTTCGAATATGGCCTTTTGTCGCTTTACGAAAGCGGCATAAGGCCACAATTCGAAGATATGGCCCTATGACACACGGTCTTATGTCACGCACCCAAAAAAGTATCCTATATGGTCAAGTTGCTTTTAAGTTTTAAACATCCGAACGAACCTCGATTCTTTTTTAATATATTGT
This sequence comes from Baccha elongata, assembly GCA_951217065.1. Taxonomy (NCBI): domain Eukaryota; kingdom Metazoa; phylum Arthropoda; class Insecta; order Diptera; family Syrphidae; genus Baccha; species Baccha elongata. Next base: position 16,702,826 of record OX578273.1, on the reverse strand, counting down.
TAGGTTTTATCTAGGTTCGTTTTATTTATTAAACTTATTTCCGTTTTAATACAACTCACTTTACGTCTTTTCACTTTTAATTCCACTTAATATTTCAAAACACTCTTTATTTCCTTTTTATCTTCTTTATTTTAAATTCAAACTTTATCACTTTCAAATTACCGACTTGTACACTTCTGATTTCAAATTCAAACTGATTTATTGCTGCATGGTGCGCTCGTATTTATAATGGCTGATGCACCATTCAGCACTCCGCTTTAGAATCATCTAGTACAGTGCCAGTCAGAGCCTTCTGGAGCTTTCTAGTCTATAGTCTTTCGTTAAGAAATGGGATTTCGTTAACTTCGTTGTGGCTGTCACTTTAAGTTGGAATCACAATGGTGAGTTTACGCATCGTAAAACAAAAAATTAGAACGGAGAACATTTTATAGAACACGTTACAATATAAAATAATAACATATATAGACTGTCACCAGTTTTTTGGTAGCTTGCTTTATGGTATCTACTTTTTTGCCGCATAATTCAACATTCCTGTGAAAGCTTTTTTTAATCTGATCTACGTATAGTGTTTTGTTGGCAACCTCTGATCTTTGAACTTCATATGATAAAAGGCGAAAGTAATCGAGTCCGAACTTAAAATTAAAAAGTAAAAAAGATATATTGGACCCACTTATCATCAATTTCGTATCAGAATGAGAACATTTATTTTGTATACATTCCATTTTATTGTGATTACATCGAAAGCATTGTCAAATATTTGTCAGCTTCTCCAGACCTATCATGATTCGCTGATGTGCTCCTTTCTTTTCCACAAATAGTTCACACAGTTGGTATCCAATTGTTTTTATTTATTAAACTAATTGCATTAAAAACATCCGCAATAACTGACAAAATCACAACATTTAAAAGATTCTTCTCATTCAACATTAATAGTGACTGGCAATTGAATTGCCAAGAAGGAAGTCACAGTCACAGTCACGGGGTTATAAGGAACAACGTTCACATAAGAAAAACAGCTAAAATATATTTTTTTATGGATAATATTAAATAAAAGTGCCAGAGAGAGCATCTTCCGACCCGGAACACAGACCGAATTATATGTTTCTTTTCTTGGCATTGATGTGCTCCATAAAGAATTCATCGCCCATGCCATGTGACCAAATTACTTCCTTTATTCCCAAGAGATGTGCAAATATCTGGCTAACGAATATATAATATATATATATTTCTATTATATCTACTGCCACTATTTTATCCACCAAACATGTCGATTCCTTTTTAGCAGGCATTAGAATTCTTTTAGGAGCCGCAGGAGAAATTCAACAAACGGAAATGACTTTCCGAAAATAAAAAAGAAGCGATTTGGAAGCACATACACTTTATCCAGCGGGTGCGCTGCGTTAAAAGCTGGAAGGAAATCTTCCGCTGACAAACTCGACTAGGTATGTGATGACCGAAAATTATGCTCCATATAAGTTTTTATGATATACCTTCCCTACCTACTCTACTGCGGCTGATGCTGTTACTACATGTCGTGAAAAGTGGTCCTTCCAAGCTCAAACCAATCACAAAGGATATACTGAACAAACACTGACGAGAGGCACAACATATATGTATTAGGTAAGGTACCCCATGCATCCTTTGAGTAAATTAATGTAAATAGTTTTTATGAAGGTACAAGTACAAGAGCTCTGTGACAGTTTTTGTACCGAAGTAAGTTTGAGTTGTAGTTTCTCCGGTCTTTTTACCTGCAAAATGGCCTTTGGTAAACAAACATTACGACCTAATTTTGTGAGTTCCCTTTAAAAGTATTTTACCAGCATCTGTTGTTGTGGAATTCACTTTTATTTCTTCTTATACTTTAATGTTCATTTACTTTGTCGAAAGACTCTGCCATTCCGACCGTGCGTCACACGACACACGGTGTGCGACAAACAGTGGAACATAATGGTCTGAAAATTGGCATTATAATGAAAATAAAATAAAATGCATGAACTTGTTCTTTTAGCAAACAATATGTGCCGGGCCACAATAGCAATGGAATGAAAGATTGTTGGAGAGAGACCGGTTAGTTTTTAATCAGACTGAGCGAGAAAAGTTGAATACATCAAAATTCGGCGTTAGAATTAAAATGATTCCCTGATCCCCTTGCATTTCTTTTTTGTCAGCTCTCTCTAAAACAATGTCTATTTTATAATATTTATTTCTTGCCTATCCCATAATTGTTGTCTACTACATTGCCCTCCCTTTCCAAACAATTAATTTAATTCTCTCATTATACATTAAGATTAAATATCCCACGTCAAATATTTCCAATTTTTAGTTTGTTGTTTTCGTTGAACATTTCAAAAACTGCAAATTTTGAAAAAAACTAAAACCGTTATGTGGCAGGTACCCGTTAGAGCAGGGCTGAAACAAAGATTCGAATTTATCCTCTAGGGAATCACCAAAAATAGCTATTCACGAAATTTGAATTAAACCCGTCCACAGGTTTAGGTTGTAGTTCGGTACACAGACAACCGCACATACGCACATTCCCACATACGCACAGACAGACCAACGGATGGCCACGAGATGACGATTTTCTCTATCAGGTTTGATTTTAAACCTCAATTTTTTTTTACACGAAACAAATACTTGCCCTATGGAGCAAGTAAGAAAATGTGAGAATCTTAACACATTTACCGTAGAAATTGAGCTCACGAGCAGCGACACTTTACCATCCTCCTTTAGATACTGGTATATATGTATATTTTCATGAAATCGTTTGTTCGGATAGCTTATCAGAAATATAACTATCCTGTTTTTTATGTCACGTTTTCCTGTACTTATATAAGGACTGCAAACATTTGAATTAATTGAATTATGTGTCATCGTACTAAAGTTTTTATGTTGTTTATAGCTAAAAACCTTTAGTGCCATCTTCTGTTAAATGTTAAACTTAAATGTCATACAAAAATTAAAATGAATGTATGAATAAATTTGTAAAAAAAAACGTAAACACCAAATACTTGCACCTATTTATAATTTAATATTCATAATAAGATAACAAATGTTGAGTGAAAAACATTGCGAACCATTGTTTTTTTTATATAATTTTATTTTCGTCTTGTTTTACGGATAAATACCCCAGTGTTGCATAGGGTTGTTATAGTCAAAAATGCCTAGAGGAAAAATAATTAACGTGATGTCCTTTTTTATCAGTCGATTGTAAATTACAATTCGTCATTCTCAAATGATTCGATTTATATAACAAAAAGTTGTGCGGTAAGAGAAGAACCTTCGAAGACCACAATAAGCTTCTCTGACCGGACCGCGTGTCTACCAATCTCCCAACAAGTCCGCCACCAGCAGCAAGTGCAGAGGACCAGTGGAGACATTGTCAACAATTTATCATAAATGACACCTCTCATGTGCTGGGTTCAACTAGACGTCCACAACAAACTCCTGGTTTTATAAAGAATGCAGGTTGGTACATGCAGCGAAGAACGAGACCTACTAGGCAATGCTGCAGGCTAGATCCAGAGCTACTGAGAGAGTAGCCCGGGAGCTGTACAGGCAAAAAATAAGGGAGGAATGCCAACTTCTCACGAAGAAAAAGAGAGAGCACGAGAAGCGAGCGGTCGAGTCTATTGAGGGTTGTACCGGCAGAATTGATGTTAGAAAAGATCTCCCCAAGGCTTTAAGGCCATAACGGAAGCCTGCCGAGATGATAGGGGGAATATAGTAGTAGATACACAGTCAGTGCTGAGGATTTAAGAATACCATTTTTCAAGACTGGTAAATGGCGAAGATAGCCGAAATATCGGTGCAAGGAGACCAATTCCATATAACTTGGACGATCATGGTCAACATTTTTATCCACCCGACCTAAATGAAGTGCGATCCGCGATTTCCAAGTTAAATAAAAAAATAAAAGGCTGGTGGTACAGACGCTCTGACGTGCTCCAACCATAACAGAGGAAAAGACTCGGATGAGAAGTTACTTGGGTGCTTTGAGAGAAATAGTGATTTTTGGTCCTGTGTGTATCGAAGGAATATGGAGAAGAAGATTTAATGACGAGCTATACGGGCTATACAACAAAATGGCGTATGGACATCAACGCTCCAGCATCGATGTGTCTCGAGTCCTTTCCTTATGGTGTACGCTGCATTGGGAGACCCCTCAATAGATGGCGCACACAAGTGGAAAAAGACCCCAGCCAACTTGAGGTTCGAAATTAGAAGCAGGTAGTTAGGTACATGATTGACTGAGGAGACTTGTTGTTTGAGGCCGAAGTCTATCCTGGGCAGGCCCGTGCGCGGGAATTGCTCATGGGGGTGTTTTGCATTTTGTCCATGGTTATAAAGTTGATTAAACACTACAAGAAATTTTTAATTTTTCATAAATAAAAGGATAATTGCCATTTGAAAAATTAAGAAAACATCTTGACTTTGATCGATTTTAACATCACGATTAACACCGATTCGGTGTGCATCGCTTTTTCTCACATCGGCTTTAATCGTTCGAATAGCTCTCAAAAATCAGGGTGATGTCCTTCGGATGGGTCTTAAATACTTCTATTTCTTTTTTTGACACCTACGTTGATTTGTTGGTGCACTAACGCGGAATTACAGGTAGTTAGTATGTGCATTAATTTTTGCAAATTCCTCAAGTTGACCTTCAGTTAGTTAGAAATTATTTTTAATAAGGAACACAAAACACCAAATAGTAAGTAAAAATTACAGCCTATTATAACACGATTAGAACCTTCAATCCGCCATTTTGAATTGGATTTTTAGAGGTGCATCCATGGTCGAACTTTGTCTGCTTTTGTAAAAGTTGTTTAGGAATGAATAAATTTCAATTTAAAAACCTTATCTGTCGATTTTGTATTGAAAAAGACCGTTAATTTTTTTTTGTTTTTCACAGGCAAAATTGACAGAATGTTAAGTATTGATTGAAATTTGAAAAATGGAAAACCATCTTCGTTGCAAATGTCGAGTGCTCGAAGTGCATTTTTAGGCACGCTAAAGTTGAACTTCGTTTATCCAGAAGTCACGAGAATCATCATGCATAATTGAAGAATTTCCATGAAGGGGTTTAGAACCCCCAAAACCTCCCTTCACACGGGCCTGATCCTGGGCTATGAGGCCCATCTAAAGTAAAGTAAGTAGTCCCAATGATTAATAAAGGCATAGTGTTTGTCTCAACGATTACGAGTCGGGGGCTTATAAAGGGTAGAATGGAGGGTAATATACCACGTCTGAGGGTCGGCGTCTTTCGTATACGATCAAGGCGTCGATCATCTCAAACAACGGAGTTGAGCATCTAAAGTTTAGATGAGCTGTGCCCTGAATCCCTTCGCCGTCTGGACTGAAAAGACTTAGCCAAAAACTTCTGGTGGTTGATTTACCATTTTATTACTGAAAGTTTTTTAATGTTGTAGCCTTGAATGACTTAAATATTTCTAAGGTAAACCAATGTATAGTTGCCAATAGTGGCAAAAAAAGAACCTTGGACGTTGCAAGGCTGCAACAGTGATGCATTTAAGAATTCAGCCTGTGTCTGTTAGTTTTTTGCCACTGACTTAGGAACTTAAGAATGACTTTTTATTTCAAATAAATATTTTTTTTTGAAGAAATAAAAAAAAAACCTACTTCAGATTATTCCACTTCAATTGAATGGTTATTTATTTCATCGCATTTAAAAAAAATATGTCCTTCAAAATCACAATCAAACATTTATTTTCCCTTTTTTTGCTATGTAGACAAAATTATTATCTGTCCAATTTAATAGGAAGCCTAGCACGTCACACTGTCAAAATACACATTGCTACTCATTGTTTTCAGAGACAAAGGTGACCCAAAGAGTCTATCTATTTTATATTTCACTCTCCCTCCTACTCCTACGTGATTTACAGTGGTAATAAAATCAATGTTAAACGTCCAACTTCAATCTTCAAAATAAATCCAATAGAATTAAATGTTCCAAAGATAATTGAAAACCAAGAGACACTTCCTCTTACAACATGGCAAAATAAAAAAAAAAAAAATACATTGGAAATAAAGAAAGTCCTTCAGAACAATATATAATAGACCAAGCCGCCTGCTGCATAAAAGCTATATATTAAAGGAACAACAAAAGCTGATAGATCTGCAGCTGGTGCTATAGCTGTAGGTTAAGATGCTTGGATAAATAATATATTGCTTAGGTTGGTTTTTCAACATGTTACGGTTGACTGTACATTCGCTAAGATGCAATTGCAATGAAGTTACATTTTAGAACTAGGACGACAATACAGCCTCTCGGCATATATATCCATCTATCCATCTAAAACAAAATCCTTCTTTAGAAAGTACTTACTTAAGTCTGTGGTCAACCACACCGTTGAAAGAGAGTGAGTGTTCATCCAATTTAATCTATTGTTAAACACTGCCAAGAATTTCTAGATTTGATGAACAGATAAATGTCCTAGAAAAATCCTTGACATCAATGTCTAAATATATATATACATATAACTAGGGTGGAAAATAATTTTATCCGGCTCGACGGACCACAAATAAGAAAAAGAAAATACAAATTTTACTGACATTTCTTCTTATTCTTCGCTTTTCAATTTCAATTAACTTAAGGGGTTACGGCGCAGTAATTTTAAGGCACAATTTTTATGGAATTGATTTTGATTGCTTGGATTGGCGAACGCTTAAATGGATTTCCTTTTCCTCCATCCGACCAAAAATAATCCGTGAAATAATAAATATTGATTTTTCATGCGTCGCAACGTCGCGTCGTGTCGACATTTAACATACAAATACAATAAAATGCTTTAGCATGAGAAGTTAATTAAAGGAATAATTGCGGTGCAAAATCCTATCCTATTTGTCAAATGGCGGCAGTTGCTTCAATTAAGGGTTTCCGTTAGGATTCAAGGGGTTATAGAGATGTAACTCTAGAGCTCTAATTGTCACTGTGGCTCAGTTAATCCTATCATTATTCAGAGAAACATTTTAAATCCTTTTACCAAGGAACATAACAAAATATAGTGACGGTTTTGACAATTTCAGTTATGTTGGTTAATGGATTTAGTCAAAAATCTTTTATAGGCTTAACTTTGTGAGCTTTTGTTATTAATTAAAGAAAAAATGAGAACACAAAGAAATGAAGTTAACAAAGCGGAAATAGGCCAATTCTTGTGGAATCCCAAACTTTCTAATAAAACGAACTGTGTCCACCCGTTTTTTGTTATGAATATATTTTCATGTATTAATCACCAAAATGGGTAACGATTCGTTTTAAAGTGTTTTGAACGTTTTTTTTTTTTCAGTTATTTGGAACGGAAGGTTATTGAAATGACTTTTGAGTTATGCCTCTTGGGTAGGTTACTTACTTATAAATAAAGGTATTCCATAAGGGACTAGAAGATGGGGTTTAAGTCAGGAATTTATATGATCATTAAGTGTTGATATTTGTGGTACTGTTGTGGAATGGGTGTTTTTAGGGTGGATCTATATTTTCATGGCAAACGAAGGAGTCTGTGTTTCTTTGGGTTGCTTATGAATTGATAATGAAAGTACAATTTTTGGAATAAACCCTTGTCTAGCTTTATGGTATCTGATAAGTGGTTTTGCGGTAGCGTGGGTTTAGCTTGAGGTGTTTTCCTTTCTGTTATGAAAAGGTGTGAATTTGGTGTGAGTGCGTCGTCAGTATATTCATCATGGATGCTATTTGAGGTTTCATATCTGAAGGAATGCTAATAAGATTCATAGATCAATATTTTTGGTATTTTGGGTGAAAAATTATTTTTTTGCCTTGACGTTGGCTATATAGTAGAATTATATCCAGGAGTATAGATGATATTAATTAAAATGTTCTATTTAGAAAGAACCATGTTCGAATTGATTGTCATTTTTAAAAAGAAAGCCTAAAGAAAAATCGATTTGGAATTTTACAAATTAAATTTGTGGATCGTAGGTACTACGATAGTAGTACCTACGATCCATCATCTTGCTCTTTAAGGTAATATAATACTTTGCCGCTGGGCAATAACGTGTTATAAGTTTATTTTTTACCACTGTTAACAGATTGTCATCAGGGTTACTATCAAATATTCTACTAACTAAATGCAGGTAATTTATAACTCTTTGTGGCCTGGATCAGATAGATCTCACAGACGATGAATCTGTGCGAAAAATCGTCCAAAAACAAATCGCCCAAACTTCGAAATAAAAAATTATCAAATTTTTTGGGAAAGATTGGTAAAATTTTGCATAATGAAATAAAGGGCACGACTGGGTCGCACAAACTTGCTCTTGTGGCAAGTTACCTGAGGAATTAAAGTACAAAAGGAATATACGAAAAAATCGTATGAAAAAAACAAAACGACCAAAATTTAAAAAGAGGAATCGCCCAAGAATATTCTTCATTTTATACTATTCATAATGACATATCGCCCATATAGATGGGAAATCGCCCAAAATATTTTTTTTTTTTTTAAAGATCACACAAAATATTTTTTTTAAACGATTTCTCATTTTTGGGCGTTGTGTTGTTGGGCGATTTTTCACACAGCCGGATTTTTAATATTAAAGTTTTGGGCATTTAGTTATTTTGCCGATTTTTCGAAAAGCCCGATTTATTGTTTTCGGAATACGAAAATATCCCCCCAATCAAATCATTCCCAAAAAAATGTGTTTGGAACTGGGTATTTTTTGTATATGAAATAAATTCAAAATTGAAAACATTTAAGAACTTGTTTCATATCTTTCATAGAGGGTTTATTTCATAACGAAATATGTTCCGAAACGCAACTATTGAAGAAGTGCCCTGTAGACCTCAAGCACGAAGTGGTGGTTACAACCCCCCCGCCATAGATACAGTACAAAGCTAGGGGTCAGATAACGTAAAATAAAATCGATTGATGGATTGTCGTTTTAGGCCCTTTGTCCACTTGAGCAACGCAACCGAAATTCACAAGAAAATTTAATATAACAAATATAACGCAACCTTCATACAACGTCTTTTTTAAATATTTTATATTGGATTTGCTTGTGAGTTGCGTAGCGTTACTCAAGCTCAGATAATGAAATTAGCAAGACTACTTTTAATTTTACATGATGGATTTTCCCAAATAAAATGACAGAAAGCTGTGAAACTTACATGATTTTTGTAACATTAAATGAATTGTTAAATTAACATGAGTGCATTGACTGCAAGTTTGACATGACTTTGTTGATTTAAGATGATCTTATGTCATTTTAACATTTAAATCTCGTAACAGCTAAGTTGTTCACTAACACAGTGTTAAGTATTCATTTTACACTACATATTTCTAAATAAGTTACCATATTGTTCTGTTAAATAAAAAAAAAACAATGTTAATTAAACAGTGTGTCTTTATAATTTACCAAATAAGTGTTAAGTTTAAATAAGTATGTTAATCTTACGGTATATTTGCAAACGTTGCCAGAGTATTCTGTTAAATGAGGTACATTGTTAAATTTTTAATAGGAAAACAGTATGAAAAATTACAACACGGTTGTTGGTTAATTTTACATAATTTTTCATCTGAGTGCATCTTCGTAAGGACAATTGTTCGATCGTATTTATTATACGAAATTAGGGTTTAGAATATTATCTTGTCATATTTAAGGCATTATCGCAGCTTTGTCATTATCGAGTCGTAATTTTCTAGGCATTTCAAAATTGTATAGGTAGATTAATTACCATCAAAGTGAAATAAATAAACCATATTAGAACTGACGACTTTCTTTAAATCCACCCATCTGTTCCTATATTTAAATGCTGTAATTAGGTTTCCTCCATTTTATATAATTTAACGTTATGTACCTTGCACGATCAATCTCCTTGTTAAGACTGAATTTCAAGCCACTCGTTATGGAAAAATGTATAATTTATTTGATGTCACATCACATTTGCATTAAAAAAATACTACCTCTATATCAACACCCAAAAAAAAAAAATACATACTTTCTTTCAACTTTTTGTTTACATAATTAATCTTAAACAGTCACAAAGAGACATTTTTTCTCGACCATAAATGATTTTTTTAATTACAATAATTTATAATTAAGTCGTTTTTGTGTGTGTCAAAATGTTGTTGATGCTCTAAGCATTCTGAATTGAAAGATGGATGTAAATACCTAACCGTCACACAACATCCTGAAAGTCCTCTGCTTGTTTTCGACAAAATGAAATGAATAAATGATGTAGACAAGTATACATTTATACAGGGTGGTAAACATTTAGTTTAAGTAAAAAGCACTATATATTGATTTCATTGAATGTTTTTGAACAACAACAACAACTTAAAGGTGCTACCACCAATTTTTAAACGAACTTTGTTTACTCGGTTTTACGAATTTTTATTATTCGTTTTTTCCATTTTTGGCTGGAGATATAGCTATTTCAAGGAGTGCCAATTCCTTTCATCAGTCTCTTTATTAGTGGTGCCGAGCTTTAATCCAATTTTATTATGAAAAACTTTTTCACATGCACATCATGAGATTCGAAATCACGCATTATTAGATTTTGCTCAGTTTCGAAGTCGTATGCACTACGCATTCCACCGCTTATGAACACTGACGACACAGGTCGAGATGTTATGTTTGTTTTGTTTTTCAAACGCATTTGGAGCTTCAACATTTTTCTAAGCGCCTTTAAGTATGCTATTTTGTTCCGCCTCCATTTTCTCCTAACACTGATTTGATACTAACATTAATTTGATAGACTGGTAACATACCATGCTATTTAAGTTATTATTGTTGTTATATGGTACTATTTGTACTTTGAATGTCAGTTTTATTACTGACCATTCCTTCAATTTTTCATTGAGTGTTTTTGAACAACAACAACAACTTAAAGGTTTCATCTACAGACTTGGAAAGAAAGATATCAAAGTCAGGCCGGTTATGGTAGGCATTCTAACTTTAAAGAAAAAAGATGAAGTTATGAAAAACAAAACAAATCTACGACAAAACGGTGGAAATCCAATTTATCTCAGAGATGATATGTCCAAAGAAGATGCAGAGATAGAAAAGGAAGAACGAGTTTCAAAAGAAAAAAGTGCAACCGCAAAAATTTATGGCTCAGAAAAAGATCTGATGAAGAACCCGAGACAAGTCTAAGTAGTCCCAATTGTTCAAACAGACGCAAGAACTAACCTTATACATCAGGATCAGCAAAAAGATCTAACTCTTCTCAAGAAAAGAAAAGTAAAATAAGAAACAACGCTACATTTGAAAAACTTTGGACAAGTTTTTTAAAGCTAAAAGTTCGGCATCAGAATCTTCTATAAATGAAACTGATCGCGAAGATGTATTCTTATACATATATTGGCCAGACTAAAGGACAATATGGAGTAGGGTTTTTGATTCACGAGCGCTGGAAAAAATCCATTATAGAAGTAAAAGAATAAAGCGAGAGAGAATTATTGGATTAAAGGTCCAAATCGGAAAGATCAAAGTAACCATTATACAAGTTTATGCTCCAACCAATACCGCGTCTATTGAAACACTAGAGAGGTTCTACAAAACGTTGGATTTAGCTGTCAACCAACTGAATTCAGAACAATTAGTCGTAATGGGTGACTTTAATGCACGGACTTAAGCAACCTGGAGAAGAACCAATAATGGGACCATATGGATATGGAAGTAGAAACGATCGCGGCGAAAGAATGTTACAATTCTTGTGGCAGCATAAACTAACAGTAACAAACTCACTCTTTAAGAAAAAAAGAAAACAGGATGTGGACTTGGATCACTCCAGACCGACAACATAAGAACCAAATAGATTTTATTAACACTAATAATAGATCAATGTTCAAAGATGACAATGTACTGAATAAGTTTGACCACGATTCAGATCATAGAATGGTAAGAGCAAAGTTATTGATCAACCACAACACTAGAAGGTTCAGTAGAAAAATCCACAAGGTATTGCAAAAAGAACCCAGCCAAATACAAATTGTTAATTATAACAAAGAACTAAAACTTCGCCATACCATTTTGAAAGAATCGAGTGTTAGTAGATCATTACAAGAAAAATACGATCAATTCGCATGAATGAAAGAATACAAGATTACGACACTTTGGTATTTTCACTTTGTTGTTGTTTCACTTGTGACGTAATTTTCACTTGTGACGTAAGCATCTTGCACTCTTTTTGCCTTTGGTTAGGGTAAATTCATAACAAGATTCCACCATTTAATTGTTTTTCTGTTTGTGCTTACGTCACAAGTAAATAAAAAACAACAACAAAAAGCTGAAAAAAAACCAAGTGTCGTAATCTTGTATTCTTTCATTCATGATCAATTCGAAAAAACTATATAAAAACAATATCTTCTAAACATGTACATATTTAAAAGTCAAGAGAATAAAAACGTAAATAAAATATCAGCTGTTACCCGTAACTTGAAACATTGAAAACATGTCACAGATTGAAAAAAACGAACTTCAAATCTTAAGAAAGGAGATAAAGAAAAAAACCAAACAAGAAATAAGGGAATTTAATGAAAGAAATATTAAAAATATCTTGGAAAGCACAAAATCTATAAAGAAGGTGTAACAAAGCATGAAATTAGATAAAGAATGGGTTCTAGCTGTTTCAAAAAACAACAAGCAAATTCGAAACAGAAAACAAATAAACAAAGTCGCAACAGAATTTTACAAGACCTTATACGCAAACTCAAATGATCAACAAAATGCAAACGATAGTCGCTTAGAACAGAGGTTGAACGAAGAATCTGAAAAAATTTATGAAAGATGAAATTCGAAGAGCTATAATGGAATTTGGGAACGAAAAGGGCAAAGAGCAAGGGTAGTGATAGGATCGAAGCAGAAATCCTTAAGTTTGGAATCGAAACTTCCTCATCGTGGTTAAAAGACATATTCAACGAAATAATAATGACCGCAGAAATTCCAAACCAATGGACAAAATCTTATATAACGTTGGTGCATAAAAAAGGTAAACAAGATAACATCAACAACTACCGACCAATAAGTCACATTTCAAATATATACAAATTTTTTGCGAAATGCATCTTGAAGAGGCTTGAAAGAGAGCTTGGCCAACATCAACAAGTGGAACAAGCAGGATTTCGATCAGGTTTCTCAACTGTAGACCATCTTCAGGTAGTCAATCAAATTATTGAAAAAAGTAAAGAATACCAATTTCCAGTTTACTTTATTTTTATTGATTTTAAAAAAAGCATTTGATAGCATTTAGAATGCGCTACTTAACCAAGGTATAAATGGTAGTTGGATACGAATTTTACAAAATATGAACGACTCTTCTACTGCACAAATAACAACTGAATTCTTCGAAGAACCATTTAAACTGCAAAGTGGGACGAAACAAGGGGATCCAATCTCACCACCTTTCTTCGCAGCAATATTAGAAGAATGTTTTAAAAAGCTAAATTGGGAAAATATCGAAATTAAAGTCAACGGAAAATATATTTCAAATTTGAGGTTTGCCGATGATATTATTGTGATGAGTGAGAATCCTGCAGATCTTCAAAAAATGACCAACGAACTCATTATTGAATGCTGCAAATCAGGTCTATATGCATGCAAATATAAACAAAACTAAAGTTATAACAAATGCGAGTAAAACACCTATGTATTTAAATGGAGAGATGTTATAATACGTCGAAGATTTTGTATATCTAGGACAGTTAGTTTCTCTTAATGGAAGATAAATCAAGGAGGTCTCCAGAAGAATAACAAACGGCTGGCGACAATTTTGGGATGTTAAAACTATGTTGGACTCCAATATTTCAAAAGCAACAAGAAAATACATTTTTGATTCGACGGTTTTGCCGGTGCTAACATATGGGTCCCAAACATGGAGTAATAATGTATTTTTAAAAAAGAGGCTTGCAACAACTCAAAGGTCAATGGAAAGAGCTATGTTAAAAGTAAGAAGATCACATAGAATAAGAAACGCCGATGTACGCAGATGGACAGGTTTAGAAGATGTTATTTGGAAAACTAAAAAGCTGAAATGGGATTGGGCAGGTCATGTCATGCGAAACGTTGATTGCAGGTGGACAAAAGAAGTAACGGTGTGGACACTTTTAAATGGTACCAGACTGATCGGGCGCCAAACAAAAAGATGGAGAGATGAACTACATGCTTTCGACAGACTATGGTTCCAGAAACAATTGGAGAATAATGGGGGAGGCTTTTGCCCGTGCATAAATATATTTTATTTATTTTTAAACAAAATTGTACAAACAAATAAATTTGTATCTTATAAATACTAATATTATGAAGCAGTTTGGGATGGATCAGTTTTCTCCTAATGGTTTCAGACAGACTCTGGAGTAAAGCAAGGATGTTGTTCGCTCTATTTATAATTGATATCATTGAGTTTTTTCCTGGTGGGATTAGGATCGCCAACACTACAATGTTCTATTGTATGCAGATAATCTTGTTCTTCTGTTAGAGTCACCCGAAATTATACAGCTTATGATATCCTTTCGCAGAGAAATATAGAGATAATTGGTAGTATGATGGTAAACGCCTGAAAATCACCAAGGAATTTAAATATTTAGGAGTAAAACTTAATCCATCGTTAGATTTCAGAAACCACATTTCAGAGAAGGCGAATTCTTCACGAAGCTTGGAGACATGGCTCTAAAAAAAAAAGTAATTTTTCAAATTGCTTGCCCTCTACAAACAAAACCTACCATTTTTTGGAGCGACATATCTCGGTAACAACCTGACATACAAAAATGGGTACATTATTAATATTGTAGACAATTTAACGTTCTACAAAACATGCCTTCACGCTTTTGCCGTAGAACATAAGAAAACAAAAGTTATAGAGGTAAAACCGGAAGAGGGTCGAACATTTTAAAAGTTGGGGGATTGATGAGTTCGAAGAAGTGGAAAAACTTTTAAATTTACCAAGGAGAACTCCTAGGGAGCTTGGCGATTTACATGGAAATTAATCTGTCAAAACTGTTTACAGAAACTCTCAAGCTTCAAGCAGACTTTCTTATAAAATGTAAAAGTCGTTTCCCATCGTTTGATCAAAAAGATGCTTATTTTTGAAATAAGAAATAAAGACTGGTGGGCTATGAAATGGCAGAACATAGGCTCTACATTATGGAGAAGTTATACCGTGGTCCGTGGGATTTTAACAACTTAATCTAACTAAAAGATCAACTGTATAAAATAATTCAGAAACATGAGGACTGTTCGGGTGACATTTGTAGCAGAAGCTCGTCAGTCTGAGATACTTACAGCTTAACTATAATCTACTAAATGAAAACTACTTTCAAGACATTTTTAACATTTATCCTTAATATTTAAATCGAGGTGTGAACTTCTGTTTATAAACGGCGCAGCGTCCCATATAAAATGGAAAATTTAATCTATTTTGTACACTGTGTAATCTACAAGCAAAAGAAGATTGACTGCTTCAATTTTATTAGTACCTAAATGTCCAGTATTGATGAATGAAAGAGTAAGGTATTTGGCTAGATTCATCTCGAGTTGAATCTCATGAAAAAATGTTTTTCAATTAGTTTGAAATCTCGTGTTCTCAGAGTAAACCGATCAATTTGGTTGATTTAATTTTGTGGTGTCCAGAGAAAGCTCTGTCTGGCAATAACGCTTAAGTCTGACTCTGAGGTTACAGATAAGTTTTGTTCACTTAGTTAGACGAATCTATACTAGTTTAGCTTGTCGAGATTTTATAAGACGTTTTTTTTTTAGCTCTGAGCAGAGCACGGAGTAGAGACTGAGCTTATCGAGTAAGCTCTAATCAGAGTATGCTCCGATCGCTCTGATTTCATGTGAGCACTTCACTGTCATGTCAGTAGTAATCAACTCAAAATCGGTCAAAAAACATGAAATATACATGAAGTTGGTTGCGCTCTGTTCGTGCTCGGCCTGCCGTCTACTCCATCATTTTATCCTGAGCTCATATATACACCGAGCAAGTTCTGGCCAAAAAAAGAAACACAGATTAAGCAGTCTGAGCACTCGGAGTTAAAAAAGATCTATGTTTGACAGCTCAGTGCACTGCTCCGAGCTTAAAAAGAAAAAGGCCTATAATCATAAGAATTCAAATGTTAAAAAAACAAACTCAAGTTAAAAATCATCATCATCATTTCTTCTTTAGGAAGGTATAGATGTATGTACTTATAGGCATTGGACAACTGTCCGATTTTTCTTAAAATTAAACCAGCAAAAATCGCATTCCACTATTAACGTTGAACAGTGAACAACTGAACACCCTGTAAATGGTTCCTTGTCAATTATTGTCCTTTATGTATTGCAATTGGCATAATAAGGGGCGTATGAATATGAGGATAACTTTTCTACTTAAGAAAGTTTCGTTTCCTCTGTACCTAGGCATCTGTATAATAGATGCATTGTTTCTCATTTCGGAAAGAAATCTTGTTTCTCTATTATAAAATCTGGAATTTTAAGGGAATAAGTATGAGCGGAAGAAATAACGAAACAACGTGATTTAGTTTGTTTATTTAGTTTGGTTTTGCGTAAGCTTGCTATTAGTCATTGTCATCACTGTTGTATCTGATGTTAATGAGGTTATTTTTAGCCGAACGCAACAAATCATTCTACAAGGAAATTTGTTGGAGAGTTGATTCCTGTACCTATTTTGGAATTAACAGTCATATAGTGATTGTCTCATCAACCACAACCTCAGAAATGAAAATGTTGATTGACTCGCTGTTTAATTGGAAAGAAATTCAAAAAAAAATTAAAAACTGACATAAAAAACATAAACTACATGCAAAAATTTACATTTCTATAAATTTTAGATATATACATATCTAAATGAATCTATATAAAAATGTGTTACTTTGTTAAAGTATTATTAAAAATAAAACGTAGGTATATAGAAAAGAATGTGTTCTAAAAAGAGACGTGTTCTGTTCAAAACAAAGACAAAATGTACAAATTCGGTAGCTGAATATATTCTCAATGTTCTGTAATTTATCTGTCATGTATTTCTACTTTAACAAAATAAAAAAAAAAAGTTTTACATGCATTAATTTTTCGTGTATCCTTTTCTGACAAAAAAACACAATGCATTTCTTTATGTGTATATAGTAGAGACATTGCAGAACCAAAAGAAAAAATCTTATCGTCATAACAACTACTGAAAATAAAGTTGAGTTTCTACTGCATATTTGTGTGTTGATATTCTTTTTCTCTGCATTACTTTGCATTTTCATCTCAGGTGAAAGTTTGTTTTTATCCCCGCATGCAGTTCTGCAGTAGGTACCTAATTTTATTTTTTTTTTTAGTTTTTTTTTAGTCCAAGCATGACAAAAAGTTGTTTTGAATTGTTTTGAAATAATTTGTTACGTTCTACAAAAAGAATTTCAGAAACGAAAAAAAAAAAACAATATGCTTTAGAAAAAAAAGTTATTGAGATAACAGAAGTGAGAATTCTTCATAATTTTTTTTCTTTGTGAAACAAATGAAAAATTCTATTTGAGTATTTTGAAAAGTTTTTGCTTTAAAATTTCATATAAAGTTCCCTTATTAAACCCGTGGGGAACATCGGGTGGCTATTAGGACCTCAATCTGAGATCTGGGTAACCAATCCATTTCGAAGGTTTTTGGGGCAGCTAAAGAGAGAGAGGGGAAGTGTGTTTCCACTAAGGCATTTTACTTTTCATCAAGGCGGCAGCGAAAGAATTTCTCAAATGAAATTAACGGTGCCTTCTGCGGGTTGGGTAGGAAATCCCGTCTGCCAAAATCCCGAATGGCCAAAATCCCGACTGACAAAATCCCGACTGCCAAAATCCCGACTGCCAAAATCCCAACTGCCAAAATCCCGACTGCCAAAATCCCGACTGACTACCTACTTTTTTTTGGTAATGACAATTTAAAACTGAATTTTTCAATAAAAACTAATTGCAAAAATGTTTCATAATTTCATGTAGGTATCGTTTTTACCGGTTATTTTTCATGTATTTAACTTGTTATCTGGGGTAGCATTTATGATATTCAATATTTTTTCGTCAAAATCCTTTCTGTAGTCAGTCCCATTCACGCAACTTCGTTGCTCCGCTTACGGTATGTCTAGTCGTCTGGCAGGCGCCTGAGTTTGCAAAGTTTCCAAATTCAACAGTACCTGGGTGCCCTGTTTCGCTTCTTATTTTCTTCCTTTTCAATTCCTATTTCAAATAATTATTGTAAAAGCAAAAAATAAAGTGCTAAAAGTGCTGAAAATCTGTCCAGTAGGGATTTTGGCAGTCGGGATTTTGTCCCTATCCCGGCGTCTGCAGTACCTAGTCAGGTTGAACTACTTGGTGAACACTGAACACCATATATATAACGGAATACTAGAACATATCCGGAACTCAGGCCTTGATTCTGCTCCCCGCCTTTGGAGTCATACTAAGATTGGGGTTATTGAGTCGGGATGGATTCCCGACCGCGTATTGCCAAACTGTATATCAGCACAGTACAATTTTACTCGCGCGAACTAAGCGAATGTATGCGATTAATATAAAAAAAAACATTTTACTCCCTAAAAATTGCTAAGTTCGCGCGAGTAAATTTTGTTCACTGGAACCACAACATATAGGAAATGCGTAGGTAATTTCTAATAATTTTAGCGAACTTTACGAATTCGCGCGAGTGAAATTCGCTTACACTCGCTGGCACCGGAACTGCAGCCTAAGCGGGCACTCACGTTTGCTGATTTGTAGTCCGGTTATGGGAGCTGTCAAGTTGAGAGAGAGAAATAAAAAAGCGATTTTAATTAAAATTTCAAATTGTTGCGGAAAAAGATTTCAAAAATATTACAAAGCAGAAGCTCAAGAGAACCTAATAATAAATATATAATATAACAACATTATCTCGTTCGAGGAGTCCCCTATTAAACTTTTAACTTAACATTGCTCTATCCAGTTATGAGAACACCGCTTCCTGTTATCGCAGATTTTAATTGGATTCGCTCGTTTTTAAATGAAAATAAAAACTATACCTAAACATTGATGTTTTGTATCTTTATGTTTCCTATTTTCTATGAAAAAATAAGCTTAGTGTCCGTTTATGGGAGAATTTTTATTTGAAATGAGTAAAATAAAATTTATTTGAAATGAGTAAAAGTATCCTCGTCCGTTTTTAAGAACATATTTTGTATCGAAAAATAGAGAAAAACGTTAGTTTCCGGATCTATGTCCATTTATGGGAACAATCCGCTTTTCAGAGCTGACCATCAAGTAGAGCTTTTACAGTATATATGATCAGTGGCGATTCCTGGTCCTTACCTTAAGGTTAGCTACGTGCTCTAGGATAGTTTAAAATACGTAAGCCGCAAAATAAACAGGTAATGGCAATATTATGGACCATGTTTTTAAAGGGTGTTAAAAAAGTTACAAATAACAATAAAAAACAACGTAACAGTAAAAGACCATGTTCAAATTTTTTGTGTTGAATGCTAAGTAGTTTAAGAGAATTGTACGAGTACAATTTTATAGCATTAGCATAGAAGTAATAGTAAAAAAAATATCTAGGGGGCGCTGCAGTCGGTCAAAGCCGCCCTAGATTACTATACGTACAAATTTTCAAAGCTCTACAATTACAAAAAAAAAAATTGAAATAAAAATACATGTGCGGGCGCTGCAGTCGGTCAATATTTACATCGGAATATCACTAGCCCAAGAGGCGAAGAGTTATATACGTAAAAAAATCCTCAATCGGGAACAAAATTAAAAAAAAAAGAATTAGGGGCGCTCTAGTCAGTCAATCTTTATAGTGAATGTTCAATTATATGAAAGCAATACACAAACAAAATTTCAAAGCTCGAGCTCAATTAGTAGAGATATTAAAAATACAGGTAGGGGGCGCTGCAGTCGATCAATTTTTTCATCGCAATATCAGTAGCCCTATAATTATATACGTACCTCAATCAGAAACAAAATTAGAAAAAATGCATGTAGGGGGCTTTCTAGTAGGTCAATTTTTATACTGAATACTCTGTAACCAGAGAGCAACACACACACAAAATTTTAAAGCTCTAGCTCAATTAGGAACGAAGTTGCTATCACTACCTACTTTCAAATTTCATCGAATTTCTCGTATTTTTGATCGCATTTTGTTGCACTAACAATATCGTTTTTTTTTTGCTGGGCTATGTTTATGACATACAGTTAAACAAAATTATATTGATTGTAGGGAATTAATTATCGCAAATTTTTATGCTAAACAATCTTTTAAATGTGACATTTTGTATGGGAGTTTTTTTTTTGTTTAAACGAAAAATTGATTTAAAAATATGTACGTATTTTGTTTTTAAAGTCATTATTTATTGTAATTAATTTTCATATTACATTAATTACATATTAAATGAAATTCATAGAATTGATTCACTGAAGTTCTTGTTTTAGCTTCGCTAAACCAGATAACTGAGTAGAATCCCCACTGTTTAAATTAAATTTGATTAAATTTAAACTTTTGCTTTTGTTGCTTCCCATGCCATTACGTGTTTCAGTAGGTACTATTTTTTCAGTTAATTTCTAGTACAATCAAGAAAATCTAAAAGTCATCACTAGATCGATTGTTCATGTTAAAACACACAAGTTCGGTACACCACCAAGTAAAGTAAAAAAATGTGATTTCTTTTTCTGACTGCACAAACAAATCAGTTGGAAAACTCACACATAAAATACAATTTAACTTTTTTTTTTAAATAAAATTCATATACAAAAAAAATAGTACGAAAACATTAAATTGGCATTGAAATTGAGCCTTGGGGTAGTCAATGCCTGGCAACTGCCATTAGTGAATGGAGTTGTTGCAGTTGTTTTCGCATTTTTTTTTTATTTGTATTTTGCGTGAATTCAAAAGCATGGAAAAATTGTTTTAGTACCAGTAGCACTTTTAACTTAATTTCTTGTTCCGGTGGCCAACACTCGAATGCGGAGTGTAGCCAAAATGTTTTAATTTAATTCCAAGTGGTACCTACCTACCCTTACTATGTTAAATTTTTGGCTAGCATTGTACCAATGTACACGGACAACTCCGCATGTTTGCCTAGGGGAGGGGTAGGTAATCCATAAAATTTAGTTTAACGGTGAAGCAGAGTATATATGTATATGGAAAGGAC
The DNA here is from genome assembly GCA_951217065.1 of Baccha elongata. NCBI lineage: Eukaryota > Metazoa > Arthropoda > Insecta > Diptera > Syrphidae > Baccha > Baccha elongata. Next base: position 16,681,720 of record OX578273.1, on the reverse strand, counting down.
ACCATCATAAGCACTGCGAATAGTGCTGCTCGGAAAGTTTTATTTTTATAGTTGTGTTTATGAAGAAGCTGCACTTTTATGTAGCATTTCGTACAGTGAGCACGTGTTGAGTTGAGCAAAGTTTACTATTCGGACGTGGTCATGGCTGGTAGTTGCTGAGGAGGATCTAGAATTGTATATATGTTTGGTTGCAAGTGGCTTTAGAAAATGAGCAATAAAAATTAAAGCTGGAGGTGAGACGGAAGTATATAAAAAGGTTGTGGCAACTTAAATCAAGTGAACATTCTTCTAGAAACATTAGACCACAAACAAGAAAATTGAAACGTGCCCCATGAAATGAGTACCTATCTACCTATACTAATGCAATTATTAACCAGCAGAAAGTTGAGTTTGAACATGAAGCATTAGGGGTAGGTTAGTTTATTAAAAATTACGAGCAGGGGCGTATTAAGGTTAAGTGCCGCCTCAGTTTATGGAAATCTCAGGAGAACTTCTCCGCACATATTTACTGTTATAATATCGGAGATTACTATTCAATCCATAATATTGTAGATATGTTAGGTATATGGCCTTCGTTTGTTTATCTATACTACTAGCTGTCCTGGCAGACTTCGTTCCTTTCACTTCTGTTTTTTTGTTATACTATTTTGTTGGTCAGAAAAAAAAATTAAATAAAAAAAGCACTGATAATTTTAAAATCTTTAATTGAATGTGAGAAATCTTAAAAAAAAAAAAAAATAGTTTGAACATTAAAACTCTTAATCTCGGCAACACCGCCACAACCTTTTTTTTTTAATGAAAGAAAAAACTTTGCACTGCAACAATACCGCAACTTACCCGTTTTAACTGTATCTTAGAACCAACCATAAAAGATCATGAACACCGCCACAACCTTTTTTTATTTTAATTAAAGAAAAAACTTTGCACTACAACAATACCGCAACTTACCCGTTTTAACTGTATATTAGAACTAACCATAAAAGATCATGAACACGTAAAACAAAATTCATCAAAATTGGAGGGGGAGAAGAGTTATAAACACACGATACACGAATAATTTCGAGGGGTTTGTCACGAATGAAATCATCTGACCACTTTTATTTGCCATCATTTAAAATCACGTTGAAATCTGGTGCAATCACTTGAAATATCAAACAATTTAAAAAAAGTATTTTATATTTATATTTTTGCAATCATTAAAAATATTTGAAAAAAACTTTGAGTTTTTTGCAATTTTGCGCAATCAAAAATGCATGATGTATACATTTTTTAGATTGAATTTTAAAATTATTAATTTTATTATAAATTGCAATATTGCAAAATCATTCGAAATAATTTGCAATCATTTGAAATAAGTAAATTTATTTGAACATCAATGCAACCAGAAAATAATTAAATCAATTTAAAAACAACTTGAAATCACGTAAAATAATCTGAAGTATTTTGCAATATTGCAATCGTTCAACCACTAAACTTGCTCTCGACAAACCACTCGCATACTGTATAATTTTATATGTAAAGAAATCAAAAAAACCTTCGGATATCTAAAACACGGCCAAATACCGTGCCCAACTTTAGCTTTTTAGAACCATTCAAATAACTTCATGAGTATTGAAAACAAATTTCATTAAAATCGGTGTAGCCGTTTAGGAGGGGAAGTGTAAAAAACACAAGCATACTGTAATTTTGTATGAAAAGGAAACAACAACAAAATCTGGATCTCGACAACACCGCCACCTCGCGCCACCTACTATAGCTAAGAACATTTTCAGATAACTCCGTTGGTATACGAAACAAGTTAGTTCCCGTGATGTTAGTTCCCTGCACCGAATCAGGTGCGCTTGACCAGTCTTAGTAAATCAATGAAAAAAACAAATTACCTTTTTGTGATTTTTTATTTTTTTTTAAATTATTGGAAAATTATAGTTCATTTAGCAAGAAACAAAGTGAAACTTAGGTAAAAATATGTTTTTTCGTATTATAAACGAATTGAAGCATACATATTTTCTTAAAGAAGTTGTCGAACTTCCAAACAAACCTCAACATTGTTGTCGTGTTAAGAAGTGTCACGTTAATTCCTTAAATATACAGGGTGAGTCATGAGCAATGCGACAAAATGCTAGGGCGTGTAGGTTGCGTTGAGACAAGAAAAAAATCGTATAGGAGGAGGGGTCTATTCCCCTCCGTTTAGCCGGGAGGGGCAATTTTCGAAAAAACTGACTTAAAATGGGAAAAAAATTATTTAAAATCAACGGCTTCATTCACAATGCTGTGCGATACGCTTTTGAAAAGCCAATAACTTTTTCTTTCATTCTGTGTTTAAATAAATCTATTCTAAGAAATAGTTTTTGAAATATTAATTTTCAAAGTCAAAATTTTGAAAAAAAAAATTGAAAAAAAAATTTCAAATTAATTTTTTTCAAAATTTTACGTAATTAAGTGCTAATTTTAATTTCAAAATTCAATGCTGTTATTAATTTTAAGTCTAAATAAGAAAACCGGATGCAAAAATTTTATGTCGTTCTCAAGAAATTAAAAAAAAATTTATTTTTATTGTAACGAAGCATTTTATTTATTTATTTAGCATTAATCTTAGTTTTTTTACTTTTTTTTTAATTGGAGTTTTATGAGAACGTAATAAAATTAAATAGTATTGGAATAACCCTGGATTAATATTATTTTCATTGATAACTTCTGAAAACTGACCTGTCAATATTTTTGCCTTGGCCTGCCCGCAGCCCATGGGTTCTACCTGTTATGGGGACAATAGGGACAATAAAACCGCAATTTTTTTAATGAAAAAAAAAGAAATTAGTAATTATTTCAAATTTGAATATTAACTCATTAACACGTAACGATGTCAAGCTCATACACCCGAGAAGAATTAACGGACATGCATTTCTGCTACGGTTTAGCTAATGGTCGAAGTCGTGAAGCCGAAAGACTGTACGCTGAAAGATATCCCGATAGGAGGTGTCCCCATCATAGCACGTTTCCAAGAATCCACCGACGTCTAAGAGATCATGGAATGCTGGAGCATCGAAGAAGCGAAAGGCCAGTTTCTGATGAGTCAAGAATCTTAGATGAAAGAATTCTGGATTTAGTCCGAAATAATCCCTCCGTCAGTACAAGAAGGATATCCACTATGCTTGGAGTGTCCCAATCTAGAGCATGTCGAGTACTTCGGGCGGAAAATTTACACCCGTACCACTTTACGCCTGTTCAGGAATTCACCTCAAACGACAAGTTATTGAGAACCGAATTTTGTAGAACATTACTACTTAGAAATGAAACCGAACAAAACTATTTTAGAAGAATATTCTGGACGGATGAAGCACAGTTTACTAGGGATGGGGTTACTAACTTCCACAATTTACATTATTGGAGTAGCGCCAATCCACAAAAAAAAAAAACAAATCACAACACCGCTTTAGTTGTAATGTTTGGCTTGGTATTGTTGGACACACTGTGATCGGGCCCCGGTTTTTGAATTCCATTATTAATGGAGAATCATACCTGCAATTCCTACGAGACCTTTTACCCGATTTATTAGAGAGCGTTGCATTGGTGTAGGTTGACTTTAATTTTGCACCATTGTTTTTAGTCCAGTCCACAGGTAGGAAAAAAAGGGTTTTAGGAAAAGGTCGGAGGTCCATGAATTTTTCAGATGTTGTTTTAGAATGAGCAATTAAGATTTTCTCAAGTTTTGGAACTTGAGGATCCTGTGCTAAAAGAGAGAGGGGGAAATTGCAAAATTTTCGGCTTTTTCGCTGTTTTTCCTCTATAACTTCTTTTTCTTACGTTTAACGGCAAAAACCCTCAGGTACGTTTTATAGAACGTTTAATTTTTTTCATGTCACGTCGTTACCAAGATATGGCGCTCAAAAAAAAAGTATTTTTTTCATTTTGTTCCTCTCTTATACCTTTTTTATCTTACATTCTACGGTAAAACTGTTCAGCTATGTTTTGTAGAGCGTTAAGTTTTCTACAATTGATTATCCAAGACTGTTTGTATGTCACTACGTTACCGAAATATGGCGCTGCAAAAAAAGGTAATTTTTCAAATTTTTCAAGTAATTGTTTTTATCATAGCAAAACGTTTAAAATTACACTTTTTTGGAGTGGTATCTTGGTAAAGACGTAACATATAAACATGCTCAATATTCAGGGCCGCACTAAGACGTTTTGCCGCCCTAAGCAGATCGTAAATTGCCGCCCCTCTCCTACCTTTCTTACTCACGTTTTTTTTGCGGTATAGGTAATGCGTATGTAAGAGGATATATATATTGAGTATAAAATTAAACAGGAAACATTTTCAGATCGATTCATTGGATAAAACAAAGAATTTTTTGTGATGATTAAATTTTCAATAACGCACATATTTTTTTCTAATAATTACATTTAATTATTTTCCTGATGGAAACCATACGGAAAATTATATTCCGGCAGGAAAATAAATAACCGCATTTTTTTACAATAGGTAGCTATTTGTTCAACAGATTTTTTTATGATTCATAAAATAATTAAAAACATCACTTATTCGCTCCGATATATTTTTTTCCAAAGCTTCTACAATTGATAATAAGAATTTTCTTGATTAAATATGAGATTACGAAAAAAAAAACATTCAAAACCGTTGGAGCGGTTTTTGAAAAATCGATATTCTTAAGGGGTTATGAATATCCTTATGATGATTTAACACAGTTGAAGGGTAGATAAAAGGAGATACCGATGTAAAGTTTTAAATGTCTAAGCTTCACAATGGGAGGGAAAAATTGAGCCGGGTAAAGCATTCCACATTCTTGTTGTGCGGTTAAAGAAAGAATCTCTGTACTTCACTGTATTTCCGAAATTGTGCTCTAGGGTAAAATGATGAGCATTCCTTGCAGCGCGAGTATTACGGTTGATTTGTTTCAGGGAAGGAATGCAACTGGCTATTTCTTCGGAACACTCTTTATAGAAGTACCGATAAAATAAGGAAAAACAAGAAACGATTCGACGATGTTCAAGCGATGTGAACGTTTCCGTTATAGTCCCATCACCAATCAATTTCAACGCTCTTTTCTGAATTCTATCCAGGAGCTTCATATAGTTTTTAGTAGCATTTGCCCAGACATGAGAATTATACTCAATCATCAATCTTTAAAACTGAACAAGTCGAAAAAACGCTCTCGACGCATTTTCCACACCCAAAGTAGCATTATATCTAGTATAACCGTTAAAAATTTGCCGCCCCCTGAAATCTGCCGCCCTAGGTAGCTGCCTACATTTGCTATATGGATAGCCTAGGGCTGTCAATATTGTAACAAATTTGACGCTCTACAAACAGTAGAACGTAAGATAAAAAAAGGTATAAGAGAAGAAAATTCACATTTTTCTTAAATTTTTTAGCAAAATTTCAAAAATTACCCCTTGTTTGGTTCTACAAAACGTTCCTGAACGCTTTTGCCGTAAAACGTGGACAGCCAAAACAGTTAGGCTGATTTTCTTCAAATTTGGTATAAAAAATTCTTAGAGTAATATGCCCAAAAGTTTAGAAATTTTAATAAAATTTTATATTTTATAAAGTGATTTGATACCGACGGTGATGTATTTTATAATTATTTTTATTGCATATATTTTTTTAGAAATAATTAAAAAAGAAATATTTGAAAATATAAAATAATAATAATAAAAAAAAAAAGAATTTGCCTAGTTTTAAATCAACCAAATGCGATTTGATCTATGTATATTTTTGTCTAAGCAGTCTTCATTCACTCTAGCCCCCTCATTGAACTCGTCAGCAATAGGACGCTTAAGAAGGTAAAAATACCTATAGCTACGTGCGAAAACAAACCAGATTTGGCTAAAGATCGATCTGTAACGAACCAAATCTCTAATATCTCTGAGCAGTATACATCTTAGCTCATAATTAGTGTATTGTCTGGACACCACCTTATATATGTCTTACAGGAAGACACGCCAAAAGACTTGTCGTTTTCCAAAAGGATTTCTGTACTCTGTATATAGAAGTTAATTATTCTATTTCTTCATGATGCCCTGCCCTCTCCCAAAGACGTAAATTACGCCTTGGAAATTTTTTGGTGCCGTGAACGAAGCCCATACGAATTAAAGTGCCTTGCACATGATCTGCGAACGGCGAATGAATAAATACGATCCAGTATATATAAATATAAACACAAAACACCACATAAATTAGTTTAAATTAGACAATATTCATTTTAATATTTTCTCCGCGACCAACACCATCATTCAGATAACTGTCGATCGAAAATTCACAATCCACAACATCAGTCCTCGTTCCACATGTCGGCGAATGAAAAATTCGCTATAGAGTTTAACCTCAAATTTATCTGTTTGCCTTTATACGATTCGCGGCTGCCGGCGAACACTCATGTGAATAAAATGTCGAAATCCGCGACCATTTACAGTTCGCAATTCGCTGGTCGCGTCTCATGTGCAAGGCCATAATGCCATAATGGTGTAAGTTCACTTTCAAATGCGAATTTAAGCTTTAATCCAAATATGGCTTCAATTCACTTTCAAATTTGATCTAAGACCATCACTGAAATGTGAACTAAAGCCATATGGTGGTAATTCACATTCGATTGTGAACTTATGCCATCCATTTCCATGTTAAAAGTTTCTTGAAGTATTTCACTTTGCAAATCTGGAATGCAAAACTACTATTGAACTAAAACAAGTATAAACAGTATAAACAGTGGGGTAGGTATGGGAGGCATGCTGCCTCCCTGCAACCCTCCTGTCAGGGTCTGTTATAGAATTTGGGGTGGGTACGATTTTGGGTGTAGGTATGCAAAGTTTCTTTTGTATTTTTATTTATTTAGTTTTGAACCGAAATTTAAGATTTTCATTTTGTACTATTCGAAATTTTTGCAATCAATTTTCACATTAAAATGAGAATCAAGATTACTTTCTAAAACGTACTTACACAATATGTTCTCAATTCAATTTCAAAATTGAATTTAAGCCATATTGGGATTAGGGCTCTAACTCGCATTTCAAAGTGATTTAACAGCATTTATGGCGTTAGTTCGTATGGGGTTCGTTCACGGCACCAATTTGTTCTTCAAGAATCTAATCTGAAGATCATAGAGATTCAATGTCTACATCTGCAGCGCTATGCCTGAAAGTAAAGTGAAGTTGATGACGATGGGAGCCATAATTATGCATTGATCACTTGACGTTTTTTTAGGAAAATAGGTATAAAAACACAATAGGTACTTATGCTGGTCCAGATTTGGATGCACTCATGCATATTTAGGAAATTTATTTGAATATTACAGTGCTTTCAAAATATGCAAATAGCTTTGGTTTATAATAGCGAATCATCTTTGTGATCACGACATCAATCATAGCGAGAAGAGTAGGGTGCAGTAAAATGCTTTCAGTCCCTCCCTAACATGAAAGAAAAGCTTTACGCTAACTAATCATTAACATCGTCTGAAAAAAGAAAAATTTAGGATAAACATAGCATGACACAATAAAGCCCAATTAATCCCATTTATAAAAAGCAGAAGATTTTGAAACCCTATAGTCCTAACAGAAAACGTTTTAAATCTTCTATAGATAGTAAAGTTACTCGTACTGATAATACACTACTTATAATAATATTTTGTAACCCTAAATAAAATATTTATGACAGTATTAGGCTGTAATAAAACTTTTGTCTCTGTGGATATACAGATACACAAACAATCTCCTTATCTACAAATAGATTTTTAACAACCGCCTGTCTATATACTTGTCTTTTTTTAGTGGGTACTTAAAAAAAAACGACTTATTACAAATTCAAACTTAACATTTCTCATAAAAAAGTCTGAAGTCTCGGAATTTATATGTCTGAATGAATTTAATACTCCGTAATAGTTACGGTTGATGGTATATTATTAAATTTTGAAAGTTACTTGACCCTTTCCAGCAACCAACCAACTTAATGTAATTTATATATGTGTATGTCTGTGTAGTTATTTATATAAAAGCCGCATATTCTGTTTATCTTAAAAATTTTATCAAAATCATTTCAATCAAGTACAAAAAAAAAAAAAAAAAAATAATAATAAATTGAAAAAAAGAACAACTCCATGAACCTATTAACTCCTCTTTAAGATTTGATGTTAGATACAAACATCTACTCGAATTTTGTGTCGTAACCATTGAAAAAGAAGAACCGAAACCGTCTTGAAATGTATATTTCTTTGGCGTAACTTTCATATCTTATATAAGAATTTTTCGTCTTCAGATGAAAACTTATTCTATCACTGCCATTCAATCTGAATTAAAATAGATGTACAATTTTTTTTTCCAAAACGTTCAACATTATGGAAATGAAGGTTCCATGTTTTGTAGTAAATTTGGTTGCATTGCGTTAAGACTGATTAAAAAAAAAAAGGCCAGAACAAGAAAATAAAGTTTGCCCTTATAGATCATAGAAAAAGCTGCGCCATTATTTTTGTAAGGCTCATAGTTGAATCTGTCCTAGTCAGGCAACGAACCAACTAACAACCATTACTGAATGCCTCGTTGGCGTTTTAGATATAAAAACGAAAATGGTTTATTCCTTTGGTTTTACGTGCGGTTTGCTCTTGATTCCGTCAAAGAAATCGTAGATACCGGAATGGGTATAAAGCCTCCTCCTCGAAATAGACAAGACACAGCACAAAAAACAAATAGGGAAAAATTGTGATTTCCCCATGAAGCAATCCACCAAACTCGAAAACAGAAACCGAGATAGATGTATCCAAAAGATAGACACTAACACACCATAAGCAGAAGGGCAAAACAATTTATTTCATATAATTCGCTTGTCTTTGAGTTGATGGGCTTTCTGAGATGGCATCAAGACACAAGGACGAAAATAACGAATATATAGTAGATATATCAGAGATGGGAGTTTCTCTATTCCTATACCTATATAATATATAGTCGCCGCTGTGCTTTATAAGCACAAGAATGACGATAATAAGCTGATGTTGTAAATTACATGTCGTCATCTAAGCCGAAAGAATTATGTTTGTTCCATTTCCAAAGCAAGAACGTTGGTATAAGTTAGTTTTTCCAATTTGATGGTTTGTTTACTTAAGGGCTGTGGCTAGCGGCCTACTGGACCTATGAGCTTTATATAAAGGACCTCCATCTCTTGCTATACTCTCTGGTCGCACGTTATATTCTCAGTGTGATAACTAGCAAATTGGAGATATGGGAAATAAGTGCGAGCAGCAGTATAGTTACCTACCTAAATAAATTCCTGGGTTATGGTTAAAGGAAGTGTAGGGTGGAGCACGCAGTATATATCAGCTATAGAGATAAAACTCTAATTGATTTATCACGGCTTTCCTGTCGAGTGGGTTGAATATGCGGACGAAAAGGTGTGGCGGAGTTAATATAATGGCGATATACTTAAGCTTGGACTATTTTTATAGACTCTATATTGAAAAGGTTCAAATTTTATTGGGAATAGATGGTTGGTTGGCTTTAAGTGGTTGTATGGCTATGTTTGATGGAGTGAATTTCTGATAGAAGGCGATGAATCATTCAGCGTATCTTTTGTTAGATGATGGTTTGTGAGTAGAGGCACGTGTGGACGTGTGGTAAGAATGGATTATGGGATCTTCTTGTTTGCGCTGCTCTTTCTACTTTACTGATACGTTATTTTGTGAAGTCGTTACTGTGCAAAATCAGAGCCTTTTACCTTAATATTTGTACAGAGAAAAGGTGGACCTGTTTATGAGGGTTTTGTTGATATAAATTATGTTCATTCAACCAAATTTATAGATACAGCAAATTGAAAAAAAAAAAAAAAATCAGGAGATTATCCAGAGATAGTTCAAACATAAGACAATGAAAATAAGAGGCCGACTATGTCCCATATAATCTTGCTTTTTGTGAGTAGAATTAAAAGCTTTTTTAAAAGTAAAATCATATTGAAAGCACATTTTAATATATGTACATGTATAGGTATATAGCTGATGCTGTGAGAAGTTTTGATATCGCAAAGCTAAAATCGCAAGAACCTTTTTTACCAACCTCTCAACAAGTCCGCCACAAGGCAGCAAGTACAGAGGACCAGTGGAGACATTGTTAACAAGCCATCACAAATGCCGCCTCATGATGTGCTGAGTTTCACTATATGCGTCCACAATGAAACTCCTGGTTTGATGAATAATTCCAGTTGGAGCATGCAATGAAGAACGAGGCCTACCAAGCAATACATCTTGTCAAACTTAAATCAAATAAGGACATAATCGGCCGAAACGAGCGATCTGTGGCTGTTGCATTTACCTGTATTGAATAGGAGGCGGCGAAAATGGGATTGGATGTTAACGAGGACAAAACGAAATATATGCTTTCGTTACCATGGATAGGTATAATTTCGAAATAGTCAATTACTTTGTCTACCTGGGATCCGCTTTTGGTCCAGGATGGACTTCGGCCTCAACCAATAAGTCTCTCCAGCCAGTTCTGTTCCTAGCCAGACGATTGCAATTCCGCACCGCAAGTTGGCTGAGGTCGTTTTTCACTTGAATGCGCCATCTATTAGGGGATCTTCCAATGCTGCGTACACGCCCCACGTGACCCAGGCATCTCAACCTTCATACAGTAGAATTGGGATGATAAAGGTCTTATATAACGTCTCCTTGGTCCTATGAGACTACTTAAATGCTTTTCAGCCCCAAGAAACAGCGATTAGCAAGAGCAATTCTTCGTTTGATCTCTGCACTAATGTAATTCTGCGTTGTAATAGATGTGTGTTTAGTTAGCATTACCACTTTAAAGTTTCAAAAGTTTAACTATTGGGTTAATTGTCGTGAACTTGTCGTAAATTTATCGTGCAATTAAAAAATTTGTCGCCCAACTATTTTACAAAATGACTATTGGTAATGCTAACTTGACAGTCAAGTTAGCACTACACTGAAAGTAATTCCGCTGTCATATTGATCATTTTTTTTTACTATCATTATGACAACAAAACTCAACCAACAACTTTAATATTCATTGTGACAACTTTTGAAAAGGCGGGAAAATCAAAGCGGGAAAATCTGCTTTTTTTGTTGTCATATTGACAATTTCCAGAAACCCGGTATTAATAATTATAAATATAAACACTGGTTTTTCATAACCTTTTGTCATATTTACAACTTTGGTTTTTAATACGACAACAGAAAAATAGTAATATTCCAAACTTGGTTTTGTATACGTCATATTGAATACTAAAATAGTCAATATGATATGATACTGACATTTTCATATTAAAAATCGCAATTGTCGCAATAGTCATATTGACAACTAAAATATGTCAATATGATTACCGTGAAAATAGCAGTAATAGTAACGACAACAAACTTATTATTTTTAAAGTAATATTTCAATCTATAATGCTCTACGGTTGTCCGATCTAAAACACATGTTAAAAAGATTCAAATATCCCCAAATAAAGTGTTAAAAATGATGTTAAAATTTCCGTGGAATTTCTCTACTAGTGAATTGCACATCCTTGGCAAAGGTTGAATTTATTTCTGACAGGATCTTAAAACTTAAAGAAAAATATAATATTCGTTGTCAACTATCTGTCAATGCCCTATAATGAACTCTCTTGTATAGAACTAAACATTGTTCATAGTTAGAATAATATTTATGTTCTCTTGCGTTTTTATATTCTGTTGATTGTAATGTACCTACCAATTATATAAATGAATCTAGGTATTATTTCCTTTTGTTATTAAAACTTGTTTTCTATTTAATATATAATTATATATTTATTTATATCTGATTTAAAATACTCTTTGTTATAGTCTGTCCACTAAAAATTGGCAGTACAGGAAAGATAGGGATGTTTGTCTCTCATTCGCACTTCTTTGCTTTCCATAAGGTTATCTTCTTTCAAAAGCTCTAACAGGGTTGCCGTAGTAAGCATTTTGAATTGGAAAAAACTGAAAAAATATGATGTAGGGTTACCTTTCTTCTTTTTAATTAAAATTATTTTCTTAATTTTTATTTATAAAAATGAAATGAAATTTATCTTTTTCCACACCCCCAAGATTTAAGATAGTAGGTGCGTTTTTAAATGGTATCCCCAGGAGGCCTAATCCCTTTTAAATAATTGAGTCCTATCTCATGCAGTATTTTATCAAGCGTTGGAAGTTCATTATTTGAAAAAAAAAAACTGATGCACGATTTGTCTGATGGCGCACTTATCAAAATCATCTATTTTCCTTCTGGGGCCAGATTGGTTTTTCTTTTTTGGTGGTGAGTTGTGGCCTTTGGTATCATTTTCGCTGAGAAGTCTGTAGACTGTTCGCATAGACACCGAAAAAATGCCTGCTACTTGCTTCACAGTTTCCGTTTTATTTTGCAGGTTCTTGTAAATCTTTTTTGTCGCTTCTACAATTTCTTTTTTTTTTCGGCGCTTAAGTCTTTCGATGTTTTCGAATCCATTATAAACTAGATAAAGGTGCACAACAGTAGCAAACTTCTCAAAAAATTTACGTTTTTAAAAAAAGTAATATTTACAACACTTCACTTTACATTAATTTCAAAACACTAATCACAAAAATAGGTACACGAAACATCAATACCGAACGCCCGCGCGCTTTAAAAATCTACGCAAATAAGAAAAAATATACACGAAATATCAACCGACCGACCGGCATGCACGAGAATCTACGCAAATAAATTCTTTAAAGACAACAGCTTACCTACATTTTTGTAACTGCATTTTAAGATTTTCCCCACATAAAAAACACAAACATGATCAACAAAAACACTGCACGATAACACTTTTGTACTAGTAATATGCTCATCTTAATATCTCATTATCATTTCATCAATAAAAGGTATTTTTTAAGCTCTAAAATCAAAAGTTCCTCAACAGAAACTCAATAGAAAAAAATACGAAACGAGTTACCAAATTGACAAAGGTATCTCTGTTCGAATGGATGTTAAAAGAGGGTTGAAATGCATTAGCCAATCAGTGCGTATTCAACTGTACGCCAGGCAGGTCGTTGCAGGATCTATGTCGGATGCGATCGAAAAATCATTGGCGGGTGAATATTTTTTAAATGGGGTTTCTTTCAATTCAGTATGGTGCACAAATAAGGCGCGCTACTGATTTTGAAAAAGCTTCCCCATAAGGCCTGTACTGCCAATTTATAGAGGACAAACTATAGTTAGTTTACTTATTTGTTTATCACCACATATATTTATTTTCATTTATATTTATTTATTGTTAATTTATTTATTTTCTTAACTTATAGATATTTGCTCATTTATTTTATTTATTTATTAATATATCATAATATATGAAATTATTTTATTAGTTATATTTGCAAATTTACTTATTAATTTTATCTATTTGTGAATTACTCTGTTTATTAATTAAATTATTTATTTATTATTATGTTTAATAATTTAAAAGTTTGTACTGTGATATTATTTCTTAATTTTGATCTCTAATACTTAAGTAGGAGGTTTTCATGGCCTTTGCCTTTCCTCCTTAAAACATAAATATTCTTTAATATTAACAATTTGTGAACTATATACTATATGTAAAAATTTTCAGAAGTAAGGTAGCTCTTTAATACCATAACTCTGTACACTGGGCGATTTCAAACAACAGTTATTGTAATTTTCAAACTGGTCAATCAAAAAAAAAAAAAAATGCGAAACGTTGATAGTTTATTATACGGGTAGCAAAGAATCAGAGAAAAAAAACGTTGATCCAAAATATCGTATTTTTAATATCAAACAGTATCATTTTCTTAGTCTCAACTGTTATCCAAGGCAATGACTGTAAATACAATAACTCGGACAGAACAACGTCTTCCGGGCCAGCAAGTGATATACAAGACACTATTAAAAGAAACGCTAAGATACTCAACAAATTTCATCTCAAGAAAAAATTACGAAATTAGATTTCAACAAGTATCATAAAATATTACACTGTGCAAACACATTTACCAGTTTTGTGGTTGACCTACATATATATATAATTATGTAGGTGCTCCTTATTGATGCTTTATCAATACAAACCATTTTGTTCCAGGTCATAGTCAATAAACAATCATCAGTTAAATATTTTATCAATGGAAAACGAAGATCCTACCAAAATATTTTCACATGCTATATACAACTATAGAATTGAAAATAAGAATTGATGTCCTTTAATCTTCTGTTCTCTTTCTTTTATTACAATAAAACCACCATACAGAAGAGAATTGAAAGTGCTTTATTCCATAAAATTCCGACAAAAATGAACTTCATCGTAAATACTTTTCTTATTAATAATGATACGAAGTACCTACTCACGTTAGTATTGAATTGGCCATTATGTTTCTTTACCGAAACCCATTATACGTAGCAACCTTTATGTTTTCATATAAATTTTCTTCTGAAACAAATCGAATGATTGTGTGTATTATATAAAGTATTGCAAGGATACTGTACTTCATTTGGACATTCTGATGAATTTTTCATATAGAGCTATAAGAGTTAACTGAACTTTTTTTTTTTGGCTGCAATGATAAGTTTCTATATAGATTTTGTTTTAATTATATAAAAAATAAACTTGAGAAAAACAAAAATGTATTAAAAATCAAAAATTCAAAAGGATTATTTGATTTTATTTATTTTGAACATATTGGTTTTTTAAGGAAACTGAATTACCTAATTAAAAAAAAAACTTACTAATTAAAAATAGTAAATCGATAATTCAGTTAATTTTAATTAGGTAAAGGTCTGCCCTTCTCTTATGTATCTAACTCTAATTCGATTCTTAAAATTTTGTATTTGACCACTTCATATCCAAGATGATGTGTTTCTCTAATTTGGCGCTTAACACTTTACGGAATGGAGAAGGTTAGGTTAGGTTAGGTTTATGTGGCTGTCAGGAAGACTACTGACACACTTAGACCACAGATAGGTCCGTTGTGATACCACGACAAGAGCGAGGGAGTACCTCTTTAACTAAAAAACTTGGAGCTATTTATAAAGCGATGTAAATATAGAATATCTACGTTCGACATATCGCTAGGATCGTTGAAAAAGAAATTACCCAGGTGTAATTTACATCTTTGGGGAGAGCTGGGCTGGGGATGGGTGATAGTTTCCTCCTCCTCCTCGTCCATGCATTTTCTGCAAAAATCGTTAGAGAATACGCCAAGACTTATGGAGTGTCTTCCTATGAGGCAGTGTCCGGTTATGACACCAATTCCGGAGCTAAGATGTAATCTGCTCATAGACAACAAACATTTAGTGCGTTTCTGATCCAATTTTGGCCAGATTTGCTTTGTCGCTACGCAAGTAGAAGTGTTTGTCCATATTAAATTTGTTTTCTCTATGGCATTTAGTTTTAGCATGAGTTTGCTAGAGAAATCTCTTAGAAAATCTTTGTTGCATCGGTTTATCTCTATGAGGGTATTCATTACCCCTTGACATTAAAGTCGCGCATATGATGAGTGCCAAAGAAACGGCGACGATTCTACATTGAATTTTTTTTGTCTAACCAACTGTGTGAGAATTCTTCGAAGATTCTTGGGCTTGTCAACTTGGTGTACTTGTAGGTAGGTAGGTAGGTAAAATGGCGGTTTCGCAGAACAACTGTTCCGAAGAAATTCAATTAGCGCAAAAAAAAACGCCGTTTTGATACCATAAGTCGTTTGAACTAATTTTGTGTGATATAGTGGTAGTGACTGTTAAGCTAAGGGGATCAGTTTTTGGTCTGTGCCCGCAGTCCCAGGGGAAGAACTTAGCTCACACTGTGTGCTGGGTGGGTTCCATTTGGACTGAGAGCCGACCAATCAACTTTACACTAGAACGGGCTAGGCCCGTTCAAAGGCAATTTATACCTACCAGGTATAAATCAGTGCTCTAATGCTATCGCCAAGCATAGAGTAAGTGCTAGTCCGAAAAGCCAGTCCTATAGGGAAAATCCAGAAACTTCAGAAGTGAAAGTTGAAATAAAGATATTGCTTGGTTTGTTAGAGCCAACTGGTGCTGTTAAGAAAAGCGGTAAAATCATTTATCCTTTTGTTTGACAGCACGTTTAGGTTGTCGAGGAACAGGCTACCGAATGCCTGGATGCGAGACCTAGCCAGGGCCGGACAGTAGCAGAGGGAATGCTCAATAGTCTCCTTCTCTAGCGAATTTCTACAGCTACGGCAGTATAGCTATTGAAAGGTATGCGCAGTTTAGCCGCATGTTCTCCTTTTGGCCAATGGCCAGTAAGGATTGCAACGATCCTGGCCGTGTCTATTCTGTTTCGTTTTATTAAATCATTCGATCTGTTTTTGTCATAGGTTGGCCATATCTTTCTAGTTATTTTACAGTTTGCCAAACCTTGCCACCTCTTTGTTGATTCTGAGAGGAAATGGTCATATATTCTGCCCTTACCGAAACCAAGTGCAAGATCCACTGATTCCGCCTGAGAGACGAGAAGGGCTGATCCTTGCCTAGCAAGATCATCTGCTCGCTCGTTGCCTTGGATGTTGCTATGGCCTGCGACCCATATGAGATAAATTTTTATATTATCACTGAAACCTGAGAGCTCTGCTCTGCATTGATGAACTATCTTTGAAGACACCAGGCAGCTGTTAATTGCTTTAATTGCAGCTTGACGTGCCAGTCGTATTTCTAATTTAAACTTTAAACTCGTAATCTGTAGATGAATTTCCATATAGACTTTATATATTCTTCGAGTTGCAAAATTAAAATCTGTAGTAAGGACTAAGGGTTGTGTAGCATTCGGATCATCAGAAAATGTCTGCGATAATTTTGAAAAAAAGAAAAATCATTTGAAGAGAGATACAAAGTTGGACTTCAGACAAAATGATTGAGAACTTATTTTGCTCACTGATCTCCGTATTATATTGAATAGTGCTTTCACTTGTGCATTCACTTACAAAAAAATACGTGAACAAAATTATTCACATGAAAATTGACAGTTGGTTTCCCTTTTTCGCAGAAGCAGAATCGAAATTACTGTGAAAGACAGAAAATGTTTTCAATGAATTTTTTTACAGAACCAGACCCCAATTTTTTTTTGAAGGTTAGAAGCATGTATGGTTTGAGGTAATTTAAATTTTATAAATTTTATAGGGATTCCACCTTATCCCACAGAATTTTTTTTCAGGAAATTAATGTTCATACAATACTCAAACTCAGCGGTGGAAAATTGTATCGTCACCTGCATGTGGTGCTCGCTGGATAGCCGAAAGATGAACTAACGCCGAACGTTGGATCCATCGGATCCAGAGCTGTGACTTCTCACTTTACCTTCACAGGAATCAGGGGCGAACGGCCCTGAAGATCCAGTTCGCAGGCCTAACAAGCCAACCGCTCCAGCCTTAGTATTTAAATTACTTCTTCTTCTTCTTCTTCTTCTTCTTCTTCTTCTTCTTCTTCTTCTTCTTCTTCTTCTTCTTCTTCTTCGTCTTCTTCTTCTTCTTCTTATTCTTCTTCTTATTCTTCTTCTTCTTCTTTTTCTTCTTCTTCTTCTTCTTCTTCTTCTTCTTCTTCTTCTTCTTCTTCTTCTTCTTCTTATTCTTCTTCTTCTTTCCCCAACTTTCCCACATGCTGATCTGCTTCCCCGTTATGGATTGTTCCATGCCTGAGGCCAACTGAATGCTGGTGTCGCTGCATTTGTTTTTTCCAGAAATTATCATATATTCAAGATATTAAACTCTTCGCACTTGGGAAGCACTATACTGTTCAAATAAATATCCGGAATAGACCTGGATGGATCAGAAAATGGGCAGCATAGATATTCTGTCTTTTTGGCGTTTATGCGATACCCGTTTCCTTCTAAAGCGTCCACCCATACTTTAAGTGCTCGTTTCAGGGATTAATCATTATCACTTATGATGGCTCTACCGTCAAAGAGCAACTGACTCGCTTTCGGGGGTCTCACCTTATCTTCAAGTAGAAAGTAAAGGACTGTAATAAAAAGCAAAAGACTCCTGACGCTTCATTGGACACCAACCTCGATAGGGAAATTTTCTGTAACACCTGCAGTACATCTAAACTTTGTTTTGACATGCTCGTAGAATTCTGGAACTCCCCGTTGCCTTAGGGTCACCTATATCAGATCTCGTGGTTTTCGATTGAACACGTCGCTTGAGGAATTGCGGTGATTCTTACACTTTGGATTGCAATGGTCATTATAGATAGCCTTATATTATTTTTCGCAAGCGGCCATTTAATACACACTCAACGATCTTTATGGTGTGTGACATCAGCTTGATTGAACGGTAATTATCGCAGTTTCGCTTATCAACCTTCCTTTCCTATAAATTGGGTGAAGCGTGAAGGTAATTTTCTCTCCACTTATTTGGCATTTGGTTACCGAGTATGGAAATGAGATCCGTGAGCCATCTAAGTCCGATGTCTGTCTTTTTCCCAAATTCAGACGGTACACCATCTGGCCCAATCGCTATTCCCTTTTTGGAGTTTTTCACAGCCGCACTGACTTTTTCGACTGTGATGTAGATTGTCGGGGACTTCTTCGCAGTTTGGTGCGGCTGTTGGAAAGTATCGTCTATGGAGAACTGTTCATTTAAAAGTCTTTCACAATATACTATCGCCTTTTGTGAAGACTTTTGTCATCATCCACCAGAAATTGGCCTTGAGTATTGTTTACGAACTTTGGTGAACAAATCTCCCAGGAATGTCGCCCTCCTTGCGCTGCAATTTTAAAAATAGATATTTCTTCCAGCTCGCGATACATCTCCGCCATAGCTTGAAGGCGATATCTCTGGTATGCAAAGCAAGATGTGAAATGTTGAATTTAAATGGATCACCTTTTAAAAATCCAGATTCAAATCTTTGCACAATAAGCAATTTAAAATCAAAAGAAGATACATTCCACTTTTTGGCAATATGCCCGATATACAAAGATATAAGACTTATTTATTTCGGAAAGCATTCTTTAACTATGGAAGAAACAAAGAACATTCTTAATGGATATAGCTGGAAAGCTTTGTATGCTTATATTGAAAATGCAGGCTCAAATCGATACAACATCATAAACGAATTCAAATAAGTAAATTTATTAGTTTATCTTTAAATATTTTATAACTTTTATTTAAAATTGAATAAAAATTTAAACGTGTGAATCAGGCAGACGGCAACGCCATTGCCAACATATATTATTATATTTTATTTTTGTAATAATAATAAAAAATAAATCTGAATATAAAAAAAAAAACTACTCTGTGCTTTTAATTTGGGGGCACTTCTTTATTTTTTTTTGTGTCGAACGCGTGATGATCCCGCAAAATGAGTAGCGTCTGATAACTTTCCCCATCCTTTTCTAGACTTTAATAAGAAGCAACACTTCTGCGCTAATCGCGTTTAAGGATTTTTTACAGCCCGCACCACCATGCTTCTTCTACTGCGTCTGCAATGACGGGCGTTTTATTACAATTATAAAACAAGTTATAGAAGTTTTAGATAAAATTCATTATTATTGCAGTTCTTTGTTGCGGTCTTTGAAACCTCGTGTTAACCACTTCGAGACAGTACTTTTTTATCTAATTTATCAGAGAAGTGCATTTAAAAAGAATTAATATACCACTTTATTCTTCCTATTTAAATGTTTAAAATTTATTTGTTGTAGAAAAGCAATTAAGGTTTTCCTTCAAGAAGTAAAAGTTGACTAATTCACATCTGCTCTCCACGTTGATGCCACCCATTTAAAACCCCCAACCTTTTGTTTTCGTATATCTTATACTTACCTATACACTTGACCAGATAATCAAGGATTTCTTTTTTTCTTAACCTTCTCCACTAACTTGTTAATTATAAGTAGTAGGGTGTATATCGATTCGTTTGCTTAACCATGGATTAACATCAGTAAGTGTACAAGGATTTTATTATACATTTTGTTTTCGCAATAGATAATATAATCAACCGATACAACGAATTTCTTTTGGCCAAGTATCTTCACCGCAATAGGACCGAAAGAAACAAAAATAAATTAAATGAATATCCTTTTTGTTCAAACTAAATGATTTACACCCAAAACAAATCTACATCATCCAGATTTTGGGGTAAACTCAGGTTTTAGACCGACCAAAAATGGAGTCTTCTTAACATAAAAATTTATGAATCGAAAGAAGCGATAAGATAAGTAAGGTAGGTATTATATCCCTTGATAGTTTGCCTACCATTATTATAGGCGATGGCAACGATGAAAGTAAGGAACCAACAGTATCAAGACACCATCCGGAACACTAAAACATAAAGGACTTCTGCTCCGAGGACGAAATGAAAACGAAAACTGTTTTCACTTTTGCTTTTCACAAGGACATTAATTTATAAGAACAGTTTAGTTTTGTTTGTTTTTGTTCTTCTTAAGTTTGCTGGATGGACAAAAGAGGAATGATTCATTCCATTCCCACACCTATACACAAGAGTCATATACAATGTTTTTGTTTGCGGCGTCAACTCCTTCTCGCACCTTTGTTTTCTGTTAATCTGTGTATATGAAGGGATGTAGATCCTAATTAGAAATGAGATTAATTAGAGACTGTTAAAAAGTTCTTGTGCCATTTATATTTATTGTGATTACACGGAGATGGATGATGATGGTCATGCTGATGATGATGTAGCCATTCCCTTTGTTAAATGTGCAGGGGTGTGTTGCTTTGTACAAGAAAGAACAATTTTGTTATTGCTTGTGTGTTTTTCTGCGGAGCATCTTTTTTTTTTGGAGCAGTTAAAGGCACTTCAAACAGGTGATACAGGGATATTATATAAGTATGTGAAGGTATGTATATGAAGGAGCGAACACAAAAGTGTGTATATATATGTTTGCTTTATGAACTGAATTAAATCGCCAGGGAACAAGATCTTTTTGATGATGGTGTTGCCGATTGTTATCTAAATGGAAGCTAACAACATTTTCGGGAAGCGCAATTCAAATGCAAAATTAAGGTGGTGTAGCTATTAACAATTCTGTTTTATATGCTTACCGCCTTCCAATTTGAATTTTAGGCCGGAAATGTATGAAGTTAAGTACATATCGTTAGAAAATATGGTTTTAATGGAACTACACAGTACTATATAGTGTGTTCGTTATGTGGGTGTGTTTATACTGAAGAAGAAATAAAACTGACTTTTTGAACATTCAAGTTGCAAATTGCAGGGACATGGGTAAGCTTATAGGTTATAATTTTTAACTCATACTCAGGATACAGAGCTGAATTGCCAGCGTCAGTATTACATCGGAGAAAACTTATGTCCTGAAGATGTCCTAATAAGTGCTTCGGCACTTTATTAAAAAACTAAAGCTAAAAAATTGATTTAAAGTGTTTTATTTAACTTTTGGTTTAAAAATGATGTTCAGAAAAAAGCAATTTCCACCAAGTGCTTAACCATCCCTATTGAGCATAAATCATTTAAATGCTCACATCTTAATCCGCCTGTATTTCAGCAATCACTGGAACGATTTACATGACTCACACGTAGTTGAAAAAAAAAATTATGTCAAACTTTGTTGTGGAAACTTTATTTATTCTCAGAAGCATACGGTTTAACTGGCAAACAGCACCAAAGTTGCCATATAATTGTAGTTTGAGGTATTTTTATTAGTGTTAAAGTCCATTACTATACAGTGGTAAACAAAATCTGATTAGGATCCAATTTTGATTTAACAACTTTTAGCAAATAATTGTATCCTACATATCAATAGTACAATCATGGAGCAGCGCCATCACCGAAACAAGTGGATAACCCATTTGGAGGTTCTTACATTTACTAAGTGTCTATTTTGCTACCCTTAGAAGAGACGTAATGATTTTTTGTTTTGTTTACGACTTTTCTCAAGGAAACGGATTTAAGAAATAATATTATACTTTAAATATTGTTTGTTTATTTTGAGTACCACTGTAGTCAGGCCGGGTAACAGAAAACACACTTAGTAAATGTAAGAACCTCCAAATGTGTTGTTCACAAGTTTCTTTAGATGGCGCTGCTCCATGATATTAATATAGTAATGTATACAATGCATTTACTAATAGACCAAGAGCCGAGAACATATTTTAAGCGTGGAGGTATAACCAAAATTCATATACATACTTGTATGTTAAGGTATTAGCGTCGTGATATCGAATCCAGTCGACTGGCAGGGTTATTTGCGTGCCAGGAGCAGGAGGTGAGAGTTATTTTGATGTATCATTTGTTTGGTTAAACTTAAAAATAAAAAAATAGAACAGCAATTGCCATTTGAGCACTATGAGGGCGTCGATTTAAGTGGGGTACCACTTAAATCGTCTGGCACCTATATATTCGTAATGAGGAGAGTTCGATATCACGACGCTAATACCTCAACATACATGTATATGAATTTTGGTTATATACCTCAACGCCCAAAATATTTTCTGGGCTCTTAGACTATAAGTGTCTATTCTGTTACCCTAACAACAATAAAAAGAGAACTCTGCCATCTTCTTTGACCGAAAAACGACCCCTAAGTTAAAAGCTCTACACTGTTGGACAATGTACAAGAAATATAAGAGCAAATTGACGGCTACTGAGATAAAGATGCTTCGCATGACAGCAGGAGTAACAAAGCTAGATCGAATCCGAAGTAAAAAGATCCGAAGAAGTATTCACGTAAAAAATACCATCGTTGACAAAATACAGCACGACAAAATCAACTGGTGCTATCGCGTACGCTGAGAATCCCGTCCAAACAGGCACTTTTATACAACGTTCCGGTATAATCGGGGAAGGAAGAAAGCTCCAAGAATTCCTGGAAAAAACAAATGCAGCGACTCAGTTGGCCTCAGACATGGAACAATCCATAACCGTGAAGCTTGCCGACATTTTCTGAGGTCAACCCGATGAACCCCACAAGCAGATCAGTAGTTGAAGTGGAGAAGTGGGAAAGTTGTGATCCCAGTCGAGATTATAGAATCATCGGAAAAAGCGAAGAAGAAGAGGAAGATTGTTTTAAAATATCAGTCGTTAAGCAAGTTACATAAAAAGATCCAACTCATCCTTTTATCCTTTTATGTGCAGTACCTATCTATATCTATAGCTTTCCTAAATCCCGAGTGTCTATCATGTCTATATGCAAGAATTAAGAAAGAAAAATTAAATAAAGATCAATTGGATGGAAATATTTTCCTCCTTTCTAAGGAGAGTATTTAGTCTGATAATTGCAAATGAATAAAAATAAAGCTGAAGACAAAAGCACAAAATAAAATTTTGCACTTAAATGCTAAATAAAGCGAAACAAAACGTTCACTAATCACTCCAAAAATTTTGCTTAAAAAAACGTTTCTAGAGAGGAAATTGAACTCAATGTCGCACTTTGAAAATCATTCTTCTCATCCAACATTGTAGCCTCTCATAAGTAGATACACAAATAGGTATGTATAGGTAGATATGTATATTATTTTAGATGGTAAAAGTTTTATGTCAATCGGAACTCGTACATTCTAACTTCAACTGAATTCTCGTCCTCTTTCAACCAAAAAAGTACCTCGTTAATCCCCATTAAGTTTCAGAGTAGAAAAGAGATGGGGATGTTACTTCCGCTATCAGATATACACAGTACCCGGCGACACAGATTTCTGTTTTTGTATAAAATAACACCCACACCTCCATTCTACTATTTTCAATACATCTTTCTATCTTCTTTAAGAAGAAACAGTAACAGTAACTAAAAGGATGTCATTTCTCCAATAATTCAAAATATGGCACAAAATTATCTGAATCCTTCTCTGAAAGCTTCATGGATAACGACAAAGAGATACCATTTTGTAAAGGTGACTCGCGGATATAAAATTTTACATTTTATTGTAGCTGTAGTTTCCATTGCTTCGTTATCTTTTTGGAAGACAAAAGCTCGAAGGAGGCAAAGTTGACGACAAATAGGCGGCATCATAGGTTCTTTCTGCATATTATTTTCATTGTCTTTTCTTTAGAATGGTTGAGGTATTTGAACATAATAATGAAATGAGGATATCTAATTTTTGTTGTAGGTACCTACAAAGTTATTTGTGTAAGTGATCTTTTAGGGTTTCACTTCACTTTATAAATAATTGTTCTTAAGTGTGGAGTTTTATTTTTAAGATGTTATACTAAAGATTATCTATTTTAGAAAGGACCAATATCTTTACATGCACATTTTGAGTGTCCTGTACTATTGTGCTGCAAGTACTAAACTATATCTAAAAACAGAATTGCCGCACCCTTACTTTTCGTCTTTTTTATAATCGCAATGTCACGGTTGATTGTTATAACGAAACTTGTTTTTTAATTGCCTTATAATATCTACCTACATAATCGCAATGAGAATATCGACCAAAAGCATATTATTCGACAAAAGCCCGTTACAATTACCAAATTTAAGAGCTCGTGGAAAAAACAAAAGCCACGACACCCAGCATTCAGTTAGCCTCAGATAAACCGGCAACTTTCAGGCACGTTTTTTTGGTATCATTAACTGTGTTTTTTTTTGCATAGCTATCCGTAGTGAAGTATGATTTTAAATACAAAAATCTCATTTAAGTTTTATTTGTTTGTTTTGCTCAGTTTTGCGCTTTGTCACTTTGTGCGGTTGGACAGATTCTGCACGAATCTAATTTTGACATTTGCTAAGCTTTCAGTGCAAACTGTCATTACCAATTTACTATTTCCATAGATTATAACAAATCCAATTCTGACATTTGCATAATATTTAGTTTGAATTGTCATTAGAAAGTTGTATTTTTGAAATTTTATAGTTTGGCGAAATATTCAGTGTTTATTCTTAGTCATCAGCAAATATAACAAATTTGATATTTTGACAGATTCTTAGGCTCAGTTATGCAATTATTTGAACCGGGTTCTACCTATTTTATCTTTCAAACACGTCCACTTAATGCTTCAAACATTTATTTGACTGGTTCAAGAATTTAACCCACCGATTTTGGAAGATTATAGCTACATATGGAAATCAGTGGTTGAAAAAATTTAACCACGACTGGGGCCCTAATATTACATGACTTCATCTTGAATCAGAGCTAAACCTCAGTTAGTATAGTCGAGTTTGGAAATTAACTCCGTATCAATAGGCTGAACCACGAATATACAACTGAGCCTTAACTGATGTCTGTACAGGTTTATGATAATGATCATTTTTTGTATTAATTAAAAATTAAATAATAAATTTCAATTTTAAAATTTTTATATTTTTCAGTGCTAACTGTCATCAGAAGCAATACATTTTGACATTTTGCAGTTTGAAAAATATTTGCGAATCTATTTTTGACATTTGCGGATTATTTAGTGCGAACTGTCATCGTAAAGCGATAAATAAATCGTTGATCTGGTTTAAAGTATATAATGTTTATTTTTTGATTCCCAGAAAATACAGAGCAGAAATTAAATAAAATGCACGACTGGGTCAGACAAACTTGCTTTTATGTCAGATTATTAATTTTTGACTATAAGGATAGTAAACAAGAAAGTATAATAAATAATCAAAAATAAAAATAATTTCTATAGCGTTTATATGGCAGGTACCTTTAATAAGGTGATTTTGAAAAAAAAATTCTAACGAAAAACTAAAAATAAGTCACACAAAATTTTATCAAAATCGATTGTATTTTTTCGAATAAATTGGATTTTCTATAGAATTTATATGGCAGGTACCGTTAATGGTGATTTTGAAAAAAAAGAGTTCAAACGAAAAACTTCGCCATTGCCAGGAAATCAGTCACACAACGTTTTTTATCAAAATCGATCGTATTTTTTTTTTGAAAATATTGGATTTTCTATAGAATTTATATGGCAACCTTTAATAAAGTAATTTTGAAAAAAAAAAATTCTAACGAAAAACTCCGTCATTAGCAAAAAATCAGTCACACAAAATTTTATGAAAATCGATCGTATTTTTTTTCGAGAACAATTTGATTTTCTGTAGCGTTTATTTGGCAGGTACCGTTAATAAGTTGATTTTGAAAATAAATTTCTAACAAAAAAATGTATTATTGAAAAAAAAAATAAGTCACAAAAAATGTTATCAAAATCGTTCGTATATTTTACGAGAAAAATTGGATTATTTTTTAGACTTATTTTCCAACAAGTACCCTTAATATGTACCCTTTATCTGAAAACATGACAAACATAACCTTTGGCTACAAATCCTTTATTATGATTATTAATCGATCGTTTTTTTTTTACTAAAAAAAGTGGAATTGTATAAAGTGCTTGTACGGCAAGTAAAGAGAAAAAATGAATCATCTGTTACGCTTATATGGCAGGTACCGTTATTTTCAGACCTAGTATAAAAATCAAAAATACGCCTGGGCATATTACTTTAAATATAAAGAGTACCAAGATTAAAGAAAATCGGCCCAACTGTTTAGGTTGCAGGTACATCCAGACTGAAAGACGGACAGACAGACAGACAGAGTTGTCGGCCCTACAATTTTCGTGCTCTCTATAATCGTAATGCCATGTTTGATTGTTAGCTCAAAACTTTTTTTTTTACGAATGCAAAACTTGCCTTATAGTACCTATAATCGCAAATAAAAACTGTTTTCTAGAAACTCCGATGAAATTTAAAAAGAGTGTACCCTCGAGTGAATTCATAACATATGTATGTCCACGAACAAACTCCATTTGCTTTTATGTTAATTTTGGTATTATTTCGCACACATATTCAATTATGTCTGTATAAGAATGCGAAATTGCCATTTCGATTTGTTCTTACCAAATTTTTTTCTAATTTTTCGGTTTTAGTTACTATTTTCTCATCTAACAAAATTGCGCAATTTCAGCAAATCTTCCGAAATCACTCTCGAAATTACACAATTTACCATACAAATACACAATTTTGAAATCATATCAAACACCTTAATTTCAACAAAATTGCTTTAAAATCACGTTTCATTTCAGGTCATTCCAGTAAAACTGATAAAATAAACGAACAGAGCTAACAAAATGCGTCAATTCCTCGAAATGTCAAAAAATAATATACATGACGATGTTCACATTGGAAGTTCTCATCCGACACAAAGTAGCGTGAACACAATGGATGCACGAAATCACACGAAAAAAAACAAAATATGTGAAATGAGACTAGATGTTTACAATTTTCTTTATATATGCTCATGTTAAATTGAAATTTCCAATCAAAAGTGACCGAATTTTGTGAAAACTCTGAAAATATTATTGCAAAAAGCGAAAAAATAATAAATAATAAATATTAGAAGAGCAAATGTCAAAATGCATCCACGAAAATTTTAAAAAATCTAAAAAGCTGGACGCAAAACCCCGTCTCTTTCTTACAACGAAGTGGTAATGGGACAAAACATATAGACGTCAAAATGCGTCGGATGAGTACATCCAATGTGAACATCGTCCATGACTTTAACATAAGCCAGAACGAGAAAAAACGTATTTTTTCTCTTATTCTTTTGATAAAAATTGTTAAGCTAAATCATCTCAATTTAAATGTGATCACTTTTCGTAATTTCAAAATTGAGGTCTCAAATTGCGTAATTTCGAGCTAGGTGAGGGAACATACATAGTTTATGTTATTTTCTCTTTGAAAAAAAACAAAGCTTTAGTATGGTGCGGTGAAGCGGGTGAAGTTCTGATTCCATATTTCAGATCATAACATCGTCAAGAAGAAGAAAAAGAAGTTGGAGTCAAATAATATTCATAGTGAATTTGATATAGAAGTATGTTAAATCCATGCATTGTCTATGTTACACCAGAAACTCTTGTTTCAAACATCCTACACATCTTAGTTAAAACAGAAAATAAGTCACAATTTAAATTCATTTGAAAATGGTATACATGAACTTTCATAGAATAGTTTATCTTCAATTGATATTATGAATATAAATATAAAATGCTTTTACTTAACAATATTTGTGAATTCTATCAGAGATGATGGCATAACATCAATACTCGGTAAGTAAAACGAATTTCTACTTCAATAGTTTCATAACTGTTTTGGGTATCTATAGGTTTCAAAATCTACTAAAATATTCTATGAAAATCCATTACCCATTTAAAAAAGTATCCATGTATACATTCAATAATAACTACAAGAAGAAAGGACGAAATACACATCGTATTTCATAAGCAAAACTTTACATAACATGTAAATGTTCATTTATAATCCATGAACTTAAAAAGTCTAAAATTGAAAACCAACTTATTGTATATATATGTATGTAAAATAGAGATAAAATCCTTTTAAAAGAGGTAATTTATGCTCGAAAAGTAATTGCATATTCGAATTCCATTGATGGTACAAAATTTCAATTTACTATACAAAAAAAAAAAAAAAAAAACTTTGCACTAAAGTTAAAACCGAAAGGAAACCTTTGGAGACCATGTCTGTTATTGAGATGCTTGAGGCTGAACATCACTCTTTTAGCATGATGCGATCAGGCATATACTGTGTATGTGTGTGTGCGGAAATCCCAGAAGAGAAAGAGCAGGAAGTCGAATAAAAAAACAATATTCATAGCATCTGACTCGTGCTCTGTGTCTTGTCTTTACACGTTATCTGGTTTCTGGTGCTTGCCGTCATGCTATCGAGTCAGTCCTTACACCCAACAATTCTATACGAACTTTTTGCTTACTGGAGGTAAAGTCAATTGCCCCAAGTGGCCATCACCTAAGACTCTGAAGCAATAAAAATGAATTATTCACAGACGAGCACCTAATAAAGCTCAAAACGAACATATACACACATTTTACGTCGCAAGGGTGAGATACGTCTAAGGGGCGCATCGCCATTGCTGCCATATACATCGCATCCTGTTCCGCCTTTCCTAAAACCGTGTAATTTACACTTAATGAAGATTTAAGTAACCTGAGGCTTCTTCTATTGATTATGGCTGGTGCAAGTGAGTATTGGGAGAACAGAAAGTAATGTATACATACCCAAGAAAGCCACCTATTTCATTACGGTGCCAGGGCAGGTCGTGAGCGCCTCCAGAGAGAATGCCAAGACAAGGCCTATTAAAAGTTATTTGTAAGTTATATATCTATAAACTTATACCTACTTTGAAATAATTAGCTAAGGGATTTTGTTTTTAGGCCAAATTAGGTGGATAGGGCTTATGAAGGAATCTCAATTACATTGATCTCCGGCAAAGCTGATGATGGTTCTGCCAACAAATAGAAAAAAGAAGAACAAGAACAAAAATACCAAAAAGTATTTCGGTATTATTATAAAAGACATGGAGGCTCGACGGTCATTATAGATACTATACTTGTGGTTCTTTGCAGATGGCGCAGACATTAGGGATACAAAGCCGGTGTAATCTGGGCATAATAAAAATGTGATTTTAATTGCCATTCGGAGTTTTGTGTTGTGAGCGTTTACTTTATTTAAAATCTGAAATTCTGGGTATTTATTTTTTTAAGTATTTTTTGTTGTCTTTTTAACTTATAGCCTTAAGAAGAATAACTGTGCGAACCATTAACTTTTTAAGAAAAGAAAAAATAATTAAAATCAGGAAAAATCTAATAATGTGTTTGTGTTCATGACATTTCGATTCAGAAAATGGTTTTTTTATTACTGTTTTCATTATTAATACCTATTATTTATTTAAAAAAAAAAAGAATGTACAGACATTGGCAAGGTTATTTGCACAATGCATTTGAATAAAGTGGTTTTTCTGTTATACAATTAGATATTTTAAAATGGGAAAAAAATTATTTAAAATCAACGGCTTCATTCACAATGCTGTGCGATACGTTTTTGAAAAGCCAATAACTTTTTCTTTCATTCTGTGTTTAAATAAATCTATTCTAAGAAATAGTTTTTGAAATATTAATTTTCAAAGTCAAAATTTTGAAAAAAAAAAATTTAAAAAAAAAATTTCAAATTCATTTTTTTCAAAATTTTACGTAATTAAGTGCTAATTTCAATTTCAAAATTCAATGCTGTTATAAATTTTAAGTCTAAATAAGAAAACCGGATGCAAAAATTTTATGTCGTTTTCAAGAAATTAAAAAAAACCAAAACCACCTTTTTCTAAGAAAAACATTTATTTTTATTGTAACGAAGCAATTTAAGAAGCATTAATCTTAGTTTTTTTAGTTTTTTTTATTCCTTTTATTTTTACTATGTTTTTTATTGGAAGTACTTATAAAAAATTCTCGATATGATCTCCATTGTTTAGAAGGCATAGATTATATCTCCTTGTAATGGCTTCACATAAGTTTATGCTTGACAAATTTTCCTGCAATTTGACTCCAGCGACTTCAATTCGTTCCTTCAATTGTTCCAATGATACTATTTCCACTTCGTAAACATAATTCTTCATAAATCCCCATGCATAGAAATCTAGGGGAGTTATTAAATCTGGTGACCTAGGCGGCCATTCCGTGGGGCCCCTTCTTCCGATCCAACGGTCACTAAAATGATCATCCAGCCAGTTTCTCACCTGTAAGCTGTAGTGTGCTGGAGCACCATCTTGTTGGTAGATTAAAGTATCTGCTATAACCAATGGAACGCTGTCTAATAAATCGGGTAAAAGGTCTCGTAGGAATTGCAGGTATGATTCTCCATTAATAATGGAATTCAAAAACCGGGGCCCGATCACAGTGTGTCCAACAATACCAAGCCAAACATTACAACTAAAGCGGTGTTGTGATTTGTTTTGTTTTTTTTTTGTGTGGATTGGCGCTACTCCAATAATGTAAATTGTGGAAGTTAGTAACCCCATCCCTAGTAAACTGTGCTTCATCCGGCTTCACGACTTCGACCATTAGCTAAACCGTAGCAGAAATGCATGTCCGTTAATTCTTCTCGGGTGTATGAGCTTGACATCGTTACGTGTTAATGAGTTAATATTCAAATTTGAAATAATTACTAAGCAAAACTGCAATGCCTTTTATTTATCTTGCGTTGCAATTT
This sequence comes from Baccha elongata, assembly GCA_951217065.1. Lineage (NCBI taxonomy): Eukaryota > Metazoa > Arthropoda > Insecta > Diptera > Syrphidae > Baccha > Baccha elongata. The sequence goes on along the minus strand of OX578273.1, from coordinate 16,650,822 downwards.
TCTTTTTCTTTCATTAAAAAAAATGCGGTTTTATTGTCCCTATTGTCCCCATAACAGGTAGAACCCATGGGCTGCGGGCAGGCCAAGGCAAAAATATTGACAGGTCAGTTTTCAGAGGTTATCAATGAAAATAATATTAATCCAGGGTTATTCCAATACTATTTAATTTTATTACGTTCTCATAAAACTCCAATTAAAAAAAAAGTAAAAAAACTAAGATTAATGCTAAATAAATAAATAAATTGCTTCGTTACAATAAAAATAAATGTTTTTCTTAGAAAAAGGTGGTTTTGGTTTTTTTTTAATTTCTTGAGAACGACATAAAATTTTTGCATCCGGTTTTCTTATTAAGACTTAAAATTAATAACAGCATTGAATTTTGAAATTAAAATTAGCACTTAATTACGTAAAATTTTGAAAAAAATGAATTTGAAATTTTTTTTCAATTTTTTTTTCAAAATTTTGACTTTGAAAATTAATATTTCAAAAACTATTTCTTAGAATAGATTTATTTAAACACAGAATGAAAGAAAAAGTTATTGGCTTTTCAAAAACGTATCGCACAGCATTGTGAATGAAGCCGTTGATTTTAAATAATTTTTTTTCCATTTTAAGTAAGTTTTTTCGAAAATTGCCCCTCCCGGCTAAACGGAGGGGAATAGACCCCCCTCCCATAATATTTTTTTCTTGTCTCAACGCAACCTACACGCCCTAGCATTTTGTCACATTGCTCATGACTCACCCTGTATAATTATTGTTAAAAACATAAAAAAAGGCAAAATTATTGTCACTTAAAAAAAAAGTGGCAACATTATTTCCAATTATACAGGAAAACGGGAATTTCTGTTTTTCAAAGTATGTTTTTCTGAGTATCAAGAAACATTTTTTGGGATTAAGGATCGTATACTTAGGCCGCCATTTTGAAAATAGTCTTGATAGTCTTAAAGCTAATTATCTAGAAAACCGTTAGTCCTACAGGAAATCAGCCGAATACAGTTTTGTAGAATATTAAATTGCTTATCTTTTTTATTTGTCGTTTTCCCATATGTATTACATAAATATATAAATAGTATTTTGCATACGAATATATGAAGTAATTTGAAGGTGAAGATCGCTGCATCGAAGGATGTCTCTCTAGAGGCTGTGTTTTTTTTTCATTGTGTTGTTAAATGTTTTTTGTGGGTCAAAAACCGTTAAACGAAATTTACTTTTTTTTTGTCGGAGGATACCCGCCACAATTTCTTTTCTCAAAGAAAAATAAAATATGTCATAAATAGAGTGATTGAAACTGAAAGGACGATATTTTTTAGTTTTTTTTTTTACCGTTATAAGAATTTTTTTTTGATAATGTTTGGAAAAATTACAATAAAGTTGGGCCGAAGTTGGGCTTAAGGGTGAACTGATGGGCATTCCTTCTAGTACGAGTATTGCGGTTGATTGTTTCAAGGGAGGAACGCAACTGGCTATTTCAACAGAGCACTCTCTATTAAAAAAGCGATACAATAAGGGGAGGGGAGAAAAATTTCAGCGGTGTTCAAGTGACACAAATGTTTCAGTTAGACTTTCTTTAAAATAATTCCATTAGAGGTGGTTTCCTCGGCTGATATCTTGAAAAAATCAGTGATGACGTATACTTGAATTTGCACCATTGCATAACGGATAACCAGTAATATAATATACATTCAAATTATCTTACCTCAAATAAAAGTCTTCTTATAGCTAAAAAAAAACCCTTTTAGTTCAGTCGATATGTCGAAATAAATGCGGTACCTGGAAAATATTCAGAACTTAATGAAACTTTCACAAGTTGTTTGGTGGTATACTACACGATTAAAAATTTTAGGGTACTTTTTTATACAGCACTTGTATTACAGCCGTATGCTATACACCAAAAATTACAATTTAATATTTCATTAGCATTACATTTTTTTTAAACATTTCGTAATATATTCTAAAATTTTTGTATTAAAATGTTTATTTGTAATACAAAAAACATTGAAATGTAATGCAACGAATTAAAATATAATACTTAAATATTGAAATGCAATCCAACGGATTAAATTATATTACTTTAATTTTAAACGAATGTATTTAAATATAATACTTTAATATTTAAATTTTAACGAATGCATTAAAATTTAAACCTGAATTATTAAAATGTAATAATAAAGAACAACACACACAAAAGCATGGTTGAGACAAGGTACTACTAGGAAACGCATTGATTCTTCGCAGATGTGTCGGTGCCAGTTAAAGTTAAATATGATTATATTTAATTTTAATATATTTGGTATTAACTTTATAATTGTAATATTTCCGATGCATTAAATTTTATTAAAATTCTGGTGTTGTCATATATGTAACCCTAAAAATATTTAAAAGTACCTCAAAATTTTTAACCGTGTAGGAAGATCCCCTCTATGTTTTTGACTTCGATGATCATGTGATATTTTGGGGAGGGCCAAAACACCTCAATTTATTCTGATATTTTTCAGTTTTTTGTTAGTTTTAAACTAAGTGTACACGATTGCCAGGTCTGACAATCATTGTCAGATCAGCAAACGTATGACAATGAAAATGAGCTGACAATGAGCTGAAAATTACATTTGTGTGTACACGGTCTACAAATGTCTGAAAATCTGTTGCCCAATATTTGGATGACAATATCGACAATCTAGTTTGGCAAAATAGCTGGCAATAGATTTGCAATCATTTGTAGATTTTCTGCAACCGTGTACACACCAAATTTAATTTTCAGCTCATTTTCAGACATTGTAGTACGTTTGCTGATCCGACAATTGTTGTCTGCAAATGAATAAATTTGCAAACTGCATCTGCAAATTTATTCATTGGCAAACATTTGCAGAAACGTCAGAAAATGAAAAAAGTTTGGTAGTTTCCAAATGAATTTTGTGTACACACTACACACACGATTGTCAGCCATTTGAGACAAATTTTTCACTAACAGATCTGACAATATTTGCAGATCTGGCAATCGTGTAAGCTTAGCAACAGAACAGTAAAATGCAGTGAAACACGCGATGTATAGATGACGTCTCAAGTAGGTAAGAAGAGATAATTTATTATTGTGTGTGGCCTTAAATAGTCGTAGATAATATTCTACCGTTACACTTTTAAGTTGCAATTTCACAATTCATTTTATTTTAACACAATGCATTTCCCGTTTTTCTGTATAATTGCACTTGTGCAAAAAAATTTTTTAATGTGACAATGATTTGGCTTTTTGTTTTGTATTTTTTTAACAGTTATAGAATTTAGATAATTTTTCAGCTGTAATCGTTTAAAGAAAAATTGACAATCCTTGATATTTCGATCCATCTCGTTGAACTCAATAGTTACACAATTATATAAATGTTAAAGTCATACTCTAAGTCTATGCTCAAATGGAACCAAATAGCAATATTCCAGTTCTAGACATCATTCGACCAAAATCGAATAGGGAACCCGGCCTAGGTTTAGTTATTCTTCTCTGGAAAGTCATGCAATACTCATGTCTGAAATTAATTTGAAATAAAATTCCTACCTAAATTATCAGTTTTTCACAGTAATTTCAGTTCAACTTTTAAAGTTCTTTCTAATAAATAAAGGTTTTCACAAAGTATGGGTATCTGCGTTAAAAATTCAATGAAACGCATATCTATAGATATTTATATATAGCTAAACAACTCAACAATTACAAAACCAACCATTTGTACTATGTAGGTAAAGGTACTTGAAAAATGTAAACAAACGATATACAGAATAAACAATTTCATTAAACGTCAGGTTTCTGAAATATTTATTTCTTTCCATTAGATGAATTAAAAATGGAAGCCCAAAAAGTAAACACAATTTATAAAGACACAAGATTCATGTTTTTAGCTATAAGCAAACTAATTAAGAATAAATTATCCTTTCATGAATCCCTACAACATCCCCAATACATATTTTAAGTTACATATATTATACAATATAGGTACACATCATCATTAAATTTATCTAAGAAATAGAATGTACTCACCTTCCAAACTTAAGTCTGAACTATGTGTCATTACGGGATTTACACCAGCCGCATCTGAATCCATTGCTGTGACATTCATTCCACTGGCCGTACTACTAGAGCTTGTCGCATTTCCACTTCCATTAGTGCGCGTAACATTGCTATAGAGTTTTGGTATTGCTTCCGATTCTTTGTAAAACTGATCATCTTCAGCATAGAGCTCATTTACATCGCCCTCAAAGTCCTCCAATTCATCTGGTTCAACATCGCTTTCATATTGGTCCTTGAGGACCTGTTTGGGCACTATATAAAAAAAAACAAAAACAAAAACAATGAAAATACAAAATTCATGACACCAATCAACAGTCAAACGATCAAATTACTTTAAACTGTTTACCCAACCACACATCTGCTGCCATATTCTACAACACACATCAGGACACATATGGCTTCAAAGCTCTCACTCTTCAAAGAGTGCATAACATACATTTTGTTTACATTAGGTTTATACGTACATATTTATCCTTATACAAACAGCTTTCTATTTCGAATAAATTAACAAACAAAATTGAGCGGAAGCGTGCACATCATTTTATAGACAAAAGAGTTTACAGGGTGTTTTAAGGGAAACATTAATCTGACTTTATTACGATTTTCTTGGAATTTGTATCCTTAAAAATTAAAATTTCAAATTGAAGTATTTTTCCTTTTAGTTACTTAAATGAAAATTTAATTTCTTTTAAGTAGATAGTTGCTCCTATTTATTGGAAGTGGAAAAAGAATAATGAGTTTTACTTGGAAATTTAATTTCTCTTAAGACAATATTTCTTTTCGATATTATAAATAGAAACGATAATTGATTGTTTTTCTAAGAACTGGCGACGGTATTCTTCAGTTATGTTATTTTATTCTCCGAAATAAAAAGTCGGGCAGTTTGGTGTTCCTGAGTTTAAGGATTGTCAGGCCACCGAAAATTTAAATTTTCTTTAGTTTAAAAGTTATAGAGACAATTTTTTTAATAGCTTTTGAATTCGGAAAATAAATTATCTTTCACACAATAGATCTGAATGATTTACTCAACAAGTTGTATCTCAGCGGGGTAACACCAATTTGAAAACCTAAATCAACATGCAGTCATTGGCAAAATTATTTGCACAATGCATTTTTTACATTATATCTTTTGAATAAAGTAGTATTACTGTTATGCAATTTAATATTTTAAATATTTATTTATGAATTATTAACATTCAATATTTTCTTCAAACGATTACAACAAAAAAAATTATAAAAATTCAAAACATAATTGTTAAAAACACAGAAAAAAAGGTCACAGGTATGGATTTTTTTTCTTAAAATCTTGCGAAGTGTATAGTGTGTGTAAAAGAAAAACATGCGATAATCGTTTACACATACTGGAAATCGTGCAGAGAACATTCTGGATTTGATACACACAGATGTTAGTGGACCGTTACCTGTAAAATGTTGGACAGGATGTAAATATCTTTTGAATTTTGTTTAAAACTACAGTCGTATGGTTTTTGTTGTGCCAATAAAGCAAACATTTTTTTTTTTTTTAAGAATTCCGTGAGTTTAAAACCTTCGTTGAGAACCAGTGTGCAAGAAAAATAAAAGTTGTCCGGTCCGACAATGGATCAGACTATCAGAATATTGTCACAAACGTTTCGAAGAATTCATGTCGCAGTGTGGAATCCATCATCAAAAAACAGCACCCAACACACCCGAACAAAATGGTGTTGTAGAACGGATCAACAGAAATCTGGTAGAGAGAATTCGTTCCATGATGATAGATGCAAATATCTCACAACGGTTCTGGGCTGAAGCAGGGAGTTCGGCATCGTATTTTACAAATCGGATTCCTTGCAGAGGAAGTATTTCAAAAACGCTCGAGAAATTCTGGTCAGGCGTGAAGCCGGATTTATCAATGGTGCGTGTTTTTCTCTGCCAAGTTATGCTACACATTCCGCATGAAAAACGCAGAATGCCAAATCTCAAGAATGCATGTTTCTGGGATACTCCAAGAATTCAAGGGCCTACTAGTTGTGTGATGAAAGCAGAAACATAATTGTCAGTCGAAACGTCATCTTTTTCGAAGCTGTAAATTTCAAGAAAGCTTTCAAGGACAATATAAATTCAGGCGAAAAAAATGTACATTGGAATTTGATATTACCAATGCTGATGATCTAACTGAGGTTAATGTTTAATCTGTAGTCGAAACAGTTGATGTACACCAAATCCAATCTGAGAATGTTGCTTCAAAAGAAAACTCTAATGACTTCCAAAACCATGTTATCAATAAAGAGGCTAATGACAGAAGTGCTGCAGAATTGGAAATTCAAAGGTTGGATCATATTGCAAATTTGAATGACATCCGAACTGAAGAACGTGTTGTTCGACGATCTGAGTGTATAGCCAAGTTAAGTCAAATTAGTTTGATTGCAGAAGTGATCGAATCAGATGAGTAAACTGTGACTGAGGCTTTATCGTATCCAAATTCTAATCGCTGGAAAGAAGCGATGAAGAGCGAATTCAGATCGTTGCAAGAAAACAATGTGAGTGAGTCCATCTACCCAAAGGTAAGAATGCCATTAAATCTAAGGTTAAGCGCAACGAAAATAGGAAAGCTGTCAATTATAAGGCGACACTAGTTTGCAAGGGATACTCGCAGAAAGAAGGAATCGACTTTACAGAAACCTGTAAAAAATAACTTTAATATCCCCCAAATGGATGCAGTTACGGCATTTCTGAATGGAGAGTTTCAAGATGAAATCCACATGGTTCAGCCTGAGAAGTTTAACGAAATGCTTCATCAATTCTTGGCATCCGAATATCTCGTGACAGATCAGCTGAAACGACCTCTATTATGGACTGCAATCCTCTCAGCACACCCCTTGATCCGAAACAATAAATATCTTAAAAAATGTGCCCATAAGAATCCGAAGAGCGAAAAAATCTAACAATTATCGAGCAATTCGATACTTAAGGTAATGAATTACATAAGTCTACTTTTATACTCGTTTTTTCCTTATAACTTCTTGTTTTTAGATACTTTTAATACGAATATAATTTTAATACCATTTTGTAGATAATAAAAATTGCAACAAAAAAGTATTTAATTTTTTTTTTCATAAAAACGCACAACAACGTAGAAAGACGAAAGAACTCGAAAAAAAAATTAAATTGAAGATGGCAGCTGCTGAACAAGACCAAATTTTGCGCACTCAGTTTTATACTCAGAATGAAACCAATCTTCCAATCTTTTGTCAGAAGGACCATATTTTACTCTCTATTGACTGCACTATCAAGGCGCCTTTTAAATATCGTCTAAAAAATCTTACCACACGTTTTATATGAACGTCTGAAGGCAGTTTTACTAAAGATCTAATTGCTTCTAACCAATGCGGCTTCAAACCTACTCATGATCCTGATGGAGACCAAAGAATTTAATATTGATACCCACATATGTATCTATTTATCGATTTCAAAGCCGCTTATGATAGTTTAAAAAGATACAAAATATATCATGTCGAGTTCAGTTCTGATATCGCTGACAAATTGATACGATTTAAGATTACGTTACAGGGAACGGTCAGAAACGGAGTAGCGAGCGTTCTCTAACGTCATCCTTAAAATAGGGATATAATAGATTAAGGACCAGTTGTACAAAATCGTGGCTCAATCTGGTTCAAATTTTTAAACCACTGGTTTCCATAGAAAATCTGTCAAAATCAGTGGGTTAAAAACTTAAGACACGATTGTACAACTGATGGTTGAGTATTTCGACAGAGGTTTAAGACATGGAGATAGATGCTTCAATTAATTAATGGTGTCTTTGCAAATTTCGAGATGAAACGACTCCAGTAACCTGGTATTTAATCTTGGTATACGTAACGGTAGAGATCAAGCAGGATGGACGCCAAAGTACATACGGATATGTAGACGTAGGTTATGTATGTACAATGAAGGAATATTCTACTCTATAACTTTCAAATGATCATTACGATCTCTTTATATTTCTTTTTCAAAAATTCGTAATATCAAAACAAGAATCTGTAAATTTGTTTTCTATAAAACACCCTGTATTAGCAGAGAGTTTGTATTGTGAACTGAGTAAACAGGACGATGTCATATCGAATTTTCAACTTACCGCACGTGTAAACAACCTTAAGGTACATGCGGGAATTCTGTTGACATGGTGATCCAAAGGTATTTGCATCTGCTGCTAGGTTGCATCTCCTACGGCCGTGACAAATTTGCATAACTGTCTCTGTGGCATACGAAGCTAGGCAGGCTAGATTGCATCAACAGGAAAAAAGTAAAAAAATAAAAAAGTACAAATATAAAGGGGTTAGGTTAAAGGATCTATATGAGTGTCATAACAATTTATAAAGTTATGTTTGAGGGTATTATAATAGTCAACTTACTTTCCTCCTTAACACCCTGGGGTTGTGGACACTGTATACTTTCATATTCGGTCCTACCAAAGCTGGCACTATATACAGCGATCCTGGAATAGGGGTTACACTCTAATTGGGCCACATCGTTGTGACAAGCTACCTTGCTGCGAAATTCATCTGAAAGTAGAGAGAGAAAGAGAAATATTTATATACGAAGAGACTTTTATAAAAAAGGATTTTGGTTTTTATTAGATGAAAGTATGGATGAATGCGGTACAAGGAATTTGCTGCTAGAGAGTATATAGCAATTTTTTATGTTTGGCTAATTTCAAGTTGCGAACAATACGCTTTATTTGAATGTTAACACTTACTTGCATTCTAGCAGAATATTGCCTATAGGAATGAAAATTCTTTGAAGCATTCTATATGAGGGAAATAAATATTTCTGGAAATTACGAAGGGTGACATGTTGTTAATTTTATGGGAGTAGATAGGTATAGGTATACGTTGTTATTTATGGTGTTTGCTAAGAATGATTCTATGTTTTTCCTTGTACTTGTTGCTATTTATATAAAATTTCTTTTTAGCAGAGAAAAGAGAAAGCTTGCTGATGTACCTTACCTACCACCCATCTAAAAAGCAAGTCCAACAGTAAGTAGATACTTCTGGAAATTTAAAGGCTTAATCAATTAGTTATAGCTTCGATATATATACATTGACATTAAATTACATACAACAATACCCAGTGCTGAGATTAGACGAAGAATTCTTGAGTCAAACGTAGCTCCAGGTTGTTCCGAGCTGAAAATTCTCTGGATGCTGTTTTATAGCGTTGTTGGAGAAGATTTATTGTTGAACTTTACGGTGCAAGTACAAGGACATTGTCAAAAAAGTGAAGGACAAACGACATTTAAATAGAAGTACTTGGTGTGAAAAAGACACTACCTCGCCAGACAAACCCAAAACTGTTATGCTGATACTGATTCAGAAATGATGGAATAAACAAAGTAATTAAACAGTTATACAACAAAATTTCCGATTGGAATAATTAAAGCAAAAAGCTACTAACAGGATGATAAAGATAAGGTGACAAGAAATCTTGTGCGTGCAAGAAGAAATAATATTGCGAGGCACCAGAAGCAGGCCTGTCCTGTTTCTTTTGAATGTAAAGATAAAAACTTGCTACAAAGTAGTGGTTGAATAAATTCAGTGGCTACTCTCTCCAAAGCAAACTATAATAGGGATGGCCGTTATTTGTAAAAACACCGGTTTTTTTTCGGTTTAACCGGACGTGTTTTTTTAAGTAAAGCTATACTTTCATAAAATCCATACTGTATCACATACATATTTTAAATTATTTAAAAAAATCGATTTATAAGAAGAACGATAAGCTTCAAAAAGGTTGAATGTAAACGCATTTGCTTCAGAAAACTAACATAAGTGAAACACGTTTTTGGATTCGCTTGCTCAGGTGAGTGCTCAGAAATATAAACTCACCTATGTGGTTATTTGGTTGTTTTGATCCGATGGCAAAAGGATACCTATATATTTGCTTTTGCAATCAGATCAAAGCAAACAGCACACAAGGATTTAAAAACTGTGATTTTTACTTACCACTATTCTCCGTAGCTAGATTTTTTTCATTTACGTACCAATACACTTTCATCTTGAATAACTTTGTCTTGACAAAAACAAATGTTTGCCGTGGTAAAATAGACAATAGTTTTAGTGGTGAGTTCAGAATGAATTGAAGTAAAGTATCATATTCGTTTCATCTGATTTTATGAAGATATGGCCGGGTAAGTGAATCGATAAAAAGCCGCTTGCGGATACCCGGTTTTTACGAAAAAACCGGTTTTAACCGAAGAAAAAAACGAAAACAACCGGTTAACCGAAACAAAAAAATCGGTTACGGTTTAAACCGGACGGTTTTTCCCATCCTTAAACTAACGGGTGATTTTTTAGCTGGTTTGGTTTTGGCAACACTGGTTTTGACAACTGACGTGTGTTTAGTACCTTGTGTCACTGTCAAACAGCTTCAGTTTGGTTTGCAATTTAACCATGGATCGTCTTACAAATGAACAACGCTTGCAAATTATTGAATTTTACTATCAAAATTCGTGCTCGGTTCGAAATGTTCGAAATGCTTTTTTACCGAAAAATTGTGTTCAGCGATGAGGATCATTTTTGGTTGAATGGGTACGTAAATAAGCAAAATTGCCGCATTTGGAGTAAAGATCAGCCAGAAGCATTGCAACAGCTACCAATGCATCCCGAAAAAGCCACTGTTTGGTGCGGTTTATGGGCCGGCGGCATTATTGGGCCATATTTCTTCAAAGATGATGCGAATCGCAGCGTTACTGTCAATGGTGAACGCTACCGAGCGATGATAACAAACTTTTTTTTGCCCGAAATGGAAGTTCTTGACTTGCATGATATGTGGTTTCAACAAGACGGTGCCACATGCCACACAGCACGCGAAACAATGGCGCAATTGCGAGGCGAGTTTGGTGAACAGTTAATTTCACGTTTCGGGTCGGTCAATTGGCCGCCTAGATCGTGCGATTTGACACCATTAAACTATTTTTTGTGGGGGTATGTCAAGGCTAATGTCTATAGGGACAAGCCCGCTTCGATTGACGCACTGGAAGCCAACATCTATGCATTCATTCGTGAGATACCGGCCGATATGTGTGAAAGAGTATGCCAAAATTGGACTCAGCGGATGGGCTACCTGAGACGCAGCCGCGGTCAACATTTGCATAAAATTATCTTTAAACATTAAATTGCAAGGTTCAAACTATCGATTCAAATAAATATTTCATTCATTTTTTCGAATTTTTTGTGTTTTTTTTTTTAAAAAAGTTTTTTTTTTTTTTTAAAAAGTTCTAAACCTCTTAAGCTGGATAAAGGCTTAATATGTCTTTATAATAAAACTTGCTCTTACCAGCGGCTTCGCTCGCGTTGATGTCTTTAAATAACTGTCAAAGTCAAAGTAAAAAAAAAAATTGTATATAGCCTGTTACTGGCTGATAATATAGCTTTATTTTGATGAAAGAATTTCTAAGATCGGTTTAGTGAAATTTATGGTGTACTTCCAACTACCGCAGAAATTATTAAAATCTACTAATAAACAACAACAATTGAAGCATCTGGCCACCTTTTCCTCAAACTTAATTCCGCCACAGCACAGCCCACAGCTATAAAGAAGTTTAATAGAAAGAAATTAACAATCACATTCTTTGTAACTTTTCCCGGTCCTGGACAGATCTCGTTCCCCATCGTGCGAAAAAGTTAAAGTTTAAGTTAAAGTTTTTAAAGTTTTAAAGTTTTTAACTTTCGATCCGGACTTCTAAATCAAACCAATTCTCAATAGACTGTATTGTTGTTGCCTGATTGTTGATGAGCTGATTATGGAAAAATATTTTCGATGAAAGGCTTTACCATGAACGAAACATTCATACAAAACTTTATCGAAATTGATCGTGTTTTTATTCCTCAAGGTCTTAAACTTGATGAAATGTTAACTAACCATTCTTGAACAACATCCTTAAATTTCATTGACCTCCGTTTTTTCCACCAAACCCCATTTTTCCTACCGTCCAACTGGACAATTATGTAATTTGTTTCAATTAAAACGATTTCGGATCTAAAGTGTATTTATAAAAAACTTCGCACCAAATTCTCCTCTGCATCTTCTTTTCTAAGGAAAGAAACTTTAAGAAAAAATCAATAAATCTTCACACAATCACTACATCAAAAGACAGTTAAAGAAAATGCAGAAATAAATTTAATCCCCACCTACATTCCATTTCAAAAAGCTTTTTTGTTTTTGTCTCAATATAGTAGATTTATTCGATTTTTAGTAACATATGACGCAGCTCAAATGAAGGTAGCTTTGGAAATGATGAGTGTGTAGCTACTGTAATTCAAAATTGATTGATATTTATGTTGATTGAAAACAGAAAACTGCTGCAATAGACTGATTCAAGAGAAATTTTATTGAAAAACTTTATATCAATTAAAATGAGCAAAGAATATTGATTTATTTTTTCAAAATAAAAAGATTCACATCAAGATTTTTTGGAGTTCTAAATTGTTTGAACATAAACTTACTTTCACTTAAATTTTTAAAAGATGTCTGAATCACACTGCTGATTTTATTGGGGTGTGAATTTCGATTTGAAATTTAAGCTCGTATTTTAGTCGAAAAACTAATATGTCATATTGCCAATTATTATCTTTGAACAGAAATTAAATTGTCAAGTCATACAGCCCAGTAAAATTAGAGTTTTAATTTAAAAAAAAGAGACCTTTAATGAGTTGAACTAATTGTAAAAAGAACCCATAATTTCGTAATGTATTAGCCGTTTTTGAGAAAAAAATTAAAATACTAATCCTAAAGCGGGTGACTCTCATAAAAGTTTTAGTTCTTATTTCAAATTTTCTTAAAAATGGCTCATATGATATTGATACACATTTTTAAAGATTATATTTGCAAGATTAAAAGTCTTGCAAATATAACATTCACAAAGGTAACAGCGTTTCACAATTTTGGCTAAAAATCAATATCTTAAATTTGGTGTTAACAGTTAAAAAAAAAAAAAACTGGCAGAAACTCGATAACGGCTGAACCATAATTTCTTTTATACAGGGTGAGTCATGAGCAATGCGACAAAATGCTAGGGCGTGTAGGTTGCGTTGAGACAAGAAAAAAATCGTATGGGAGGGGGGGTCTATTCCCCTTCGTTTAGCCGGGAGGGGCAATTTTCGAAAAAACTGACTTAAAATGGGAAAAAAATTATTTAAAATCAACGGCTTCATTCACAATGTCGTGTGATACGTTTTTGAAAAGCCAATAACTTTTTCTTTCATTCTGTGTTTAAATAAATCTATTCTAAGAAATAGTTTTTGAAATATTAATTTTCAAAGTCAAAATTTTGAAAAAAAAAATTGAAAAAAAAATTTCAAATTCATTTTTTTCAAAATTTTACGTAATTAAGTTATAATTTTAATTTCAAAATTCAATGCTGTTATTAATTTTAAGTCTAAATAAGAAAACCGGATGCAAACATTTTATGTCGTTCTCAAGAAATTAAAAAAAAACCAAAACCACCTTTTTCTAAGAAAAACATTTATTTTTATTGTAACGAAGCAATTTAAGAAGCATTAATCTTAGTTTTTTTAGTTTTTTTTATTCCTTTTATTTTTACTATGTTTTTTATTGGAAGTACTTATAAAAAATTCTCGATATGATCTCCATTGTTTAGAAGGCATAGATTATATCTCCTTGTAATGGCTTCACATAAGTTTATGCTTGACAAATTTTCCTGCAATTTGACTCCAGCGACTTCAATTCGTTCCTTCAGTTGTTCCAATGATACTATTTCCACTTCGTAAACATAATTCTTCATTAATCCCCATGCATAGAAATCTAGGGGAGTTAAATCTGGTGACCTAGGCGGCCATTCCGTGGGGCCCCTTCTTCCGATCCAACGGTCACTAAAATACACCTGTAAGCTGTAGTGTGCTGGAGCACCATCTTGTTGGTAGATTAAAGTATCTGCTATAACCAAGGGAACGCTGTCTAATAAATCGGGTAAAAGGTCTCGTAGGAATTGCAGGTATGATTCTCCATTAATAATGGAATTCAAAAACCGGGGCCCGATCACAGTGTGTCCAACAATACCAAGCCAAACATTACAACTAAAGCGGTGTTGTGATTTGTTTTGTTTTTTTTTGTGTGGATTGGCGCTACTCCAATAATGTAAATTGTGGAAGTTAGTAACCCCATCCCTAGTAAACTGTGCTTCATCCGTCCAGAATATTCTTCTAAAATAGTTTTGTTGGGTTTCATTTCTAAGTAGTAATGTTCTACAAAATTCGGTTCTCAATAACTTGTCGTTTGAGGTGAGTTCCTGAACAGGCGTAAAGTGGTACGGGTGTAAATTTTCCGCCCGAAGTACTCGACATGCTCTAGATTGGGACACTCCAAGCATAGTGGATATCCTTCTTGTACTGACGGAGGGATTATTTCGGACTAAATCCAGGGCTGCGGGCAGGCCAAGGCAAAAATATTGACAGGTCAGTTTTCAGAAGTTATCAATGAAAATAATATTAATCCAGGGTTATTCCAATACTATTTAATTTTATTACGTTCTCATAAAACTCCAATTAAAAAAAAAGTAAAAAAACTAAGATTAATGCTAAATAAATAAATAAATTGCTTCGTTACAATAAAAATAAATGTTTTTCTTAGAAAAAGGTGGTTTTGGTTTTTTTTTAATTTCTTGAGAACGACATAAAATTTTTGCATCCGGTTTTCTTATTTAGACTTAAAATTTATAACAGCATTGAATTTTGAAATTAAAATTAGCACTTAATTACGTAAAATTTTGAAAAAAATGAATTTGAAATTTTTTTTTAAATTTTTTTTTTCAAAATTTTGACTTTGAAAATTAATATTTCAAAAACTATTTCTTAGAATAGATTTATTTAAACACAGAATGAAAGAAAAAGTTATTGGCTTTTCAAAAACGTATCGCACAGCATTGTGAATGAAGCCGTTGATTTCAAATAATTTGTTTTCCATTTTAAGTCAGTTTTTTCGAAAATTGCCCCTCCCGGCTAAACGGAGGGGAATAGACCCCCCCTCCCATACGATTTTTTTCTTGTCTCAACGCAACCTACACGCCCTAGCATTTTGTCGCATTGCTCATGACTCACCCTGTATTATTTCATCTCTCAACCACTAGGTCTTTCTTTGTCCCATTAGATGGTAACATCATCTTTGCATTTCCTAGAAGTAATTTAGCTATCTCTATAGGAAATTTATTGCAGAGAATATTTGCAATTCTGTTGAAGATTTGAAACGGGCCACTTTTTTTTCAAAATTTTCACCTCAACCTTTCGTTTTATGCAAGTTGTGTGCTGTGCCTATGTTCTTTGCTTCTCTTTTTCGTCTTCATAAATAATTTTTGTAAGCAAAAATGATATTGCTGGACGATCAATAATATTACAGTATTATAATTTGCAATCTTTTACACTTTTCTTCATGAAACTGACTACAAAATGAATGGAAAGTCTCTGGCTTACTTAAACCAGGTTTGAGGAACATAAGCTTAATTAACAATTTTCCACACCATTCCTTGGGATCACCAATTTCATAAAAAATGACTGGTAAATTTAGACTTCGAAATAGCCAATAAGTTGCTTATTTACTTTTCCGTAATCCAATCAAACCATGTTCTACTCCTTCGCATCGGAGCGTATGCTTTCGTCTCGAAATTCAAAAAATAGACCTTGTTTCCATTATTCTACTGCATAACTTTGTTTTTAGCCTCCGCAATCAGTCTTTTATCTGATTCTAGTATCATCAGAACCATGCATATACCATGAAGTATATATGTATGTGGACGCTTAGGCGTGATTTATCCCTTAACCATCACCTCTTACGACAAACCAGCATATACTAATCGGTCCCTGCACGTACACCGCAACCACAACATTACAAAAATTTTAATACACATTTTTATTAAACTATTTCTTTGGGGACCTTAAGTTAAATCAAAAAATGAATAGTTGTTTTGACCGCATTAAATATACATACTATGCATATCTACAAAAACATTAACATTTATTAACAACTTACTCTAGTTCCAGTCTTTTAGGTCAAAACCAAGCCTTACACAACGATAAAAAATCCTTATAAAATTATTATTATAATTATATTTCTATTAAATGCGTGTACAATGTGCCTCTACCGATGTTAAAATAGCATGTCATTCACAATAAAGACTATTGTAAACAACAGTAAAACCTTGAGCCATTTTTTATTTTATTCCATAATCATAATAATAAACTGAAATTGTATTTAACAAAATATAAAAAAAAAAACACGTTCATATTCCTTTAGCATAGCCTGCCACAGGCACACATTAATACCAAAACGAACAGCAAAATTAATCCTTTCCGCCATTGACCATTGTTCTGTGTTTGAAATGAAATTTTCTTAAGAAATTATTTTCCTTGTGGTTTTGGCTTAAACAATACACAATTTTACCTATACCTAAGTTGGTTTTTATTATTCTCTCTATTTCTTTCTATACAAACATACATACATACAAAAGAAAATGTTTATATAGCTTTTTCAAAGACTCCTTGGGAAAATACAGGACCCATCAACACAACATTAGGAAATCGAGAGAGAAAAGTACTTTAATTGTTTTCATTTATAACACAATGCCACAAAAATGAAATTTTGGACGAATTGTTTTTCAATGCAACTGTATTTAACACCCAAAAACGTCACCCACTTCAACTCTTGCCAATTCATCCAACTCGCCATGTCCTTCGGTCACACGCATACTGATAGAGTCCAATTCTATGTATGTATATACACAACTCAATTTAATTTTCGCACAGCGAAACATATCCTAAGGCATTAAGCACACAGAAAACTCATTGGCAAAATGTATGTAATATTCAGAACGCAAATTATTTCAATTAAAACGAAAAAATCAAAGAACATGAAGTAAAGGAAAACAATTATAGTATATATAAGTTGTTGTTGTGATATATGTAAAAAATATAATATTGAAAACAAAACGCCACAGCAGATTCTCTCGAACTTCGCATTAAATTACATAGCAATATTAAAATAATATAAAACAAAATTGGAAAACGACCTGTGCGTTTTAATAAAAGAATTCGTAAATTGTTTTTCTTACATCATATTGTAAATTATAAAAGACCAGCGTCGTGTGCATGGATGTACTGCAGTAAAGAGTTGATTCCTTTTTCTTTTTGTGTAGTAATATTCATCAAAGACTTACAAGCCACGGTTCGGTGTGCGTCCTTTTTTATTCATTAAAACATTGAATTGACATGCTGACAAAAGCTGGTCCTTTCAAAGGATGTATTTAAGAATTTCAGAGTTAAACAGATCATTGTTGAAATAAAAGGTGTCGGGTTGGTAAATAATCCTTTGCGATTGTTTTTCATTATTGTAGACACGTATAGCGCTCATTAAAGGAACAAAAAAAAAAGCTTTCAAAGGGTTAAGTCGAGTGTTTAATGTGATTTACCGGGACTCAGTGGTGTATTTATTTTCAAAAGTGGCAAATTCGTTTGTGCCTTAAACCTTTTAGTTGTAGATGTATTTTATACAAGATGAAGTATAAGCATCAAGTTATAAAAATGTATCTGTATAATATCAGTATGGATCCATCTGTACCTCAAATTTTCTCCAAAATCAGTTAAAGGTTTGCTGTCGTATAAAAGCTATATTCATTGACTAAGGAACTGGTGTACGTGTGTCCATGTCCACGAACGCAGGTTTTTCGTATTTTTTTGTATCTATTTTTTTTTTAACCAGCTTCTCAAATTTTCTCCAAAATCAGTTAAAGGTTTGCTGTCGTATAAAAGCTATATTCATTGACTAAGGAACTGGTGTACGTGTGTCCATGTCCACGAACGCAGGTTTTTCGTATTTTTTTGTATCTATTTTTTTTTTTAACCAGCTTAATAGTTCGGTTGAAAACGTTATGCCAGTATTAGATACAGTAAAAGAAAGGTTGAAATGACAAAAAACGAAATCGTTAGAACAACTCACTTGAAGCAAGCGCTGCAACAGAGAGCTACAGATAAAGCGTTATGCACATGCGTTACATATAAATTCCTTTTATATAGTATGAATACAAATCAAAGTTATTTCAAGAAAAAAAAAAACAAAATGTTAAACAAATATTTTTATTTAAAAAAATTATTTTATTTAAATTAAGATATAAATTATTATTTTATTATTTTATTTTTGTTACTATACATTTTAAAATTACGTTATTGGCAAGGCGTTTTGGAAATAAATTCCATCATCAGGCTTTTCTTAAACTGTATGACCTTCTGATGTGTCTATCTCTTTTTTACAATTCTTCTTCTATCTCTTTTTTACAATTCTTCAAAATCGAAGTATGCAAACAATTTTCTTTATAAGTTTAAAAAAATTCCAAAATCGGTGGAGCGGTTTTCGAAAAAATCGATTTTTTTTTAAATAATTGTTTGAGAATATTTTTCTTTAAAAAAGTGAGTATGCAAGTTTTTTTAACTTAATTTATTGTACCTTGAAATAAAATTTCATAAAAGTGTTTATACAGGGTTTTGAAATATTGAATTTAAAAAAACAGTTTTTGAAAAATTATTTAAAACTTAACAAAAAAATTTTCTACAAAAAGTTCAATGCCTTTCTAGTAAGAATAGCTAGATTAATTTCAGTATTGAATTTCGTTCAAATCGCTTCAGCCGTTATCCAGAAATAAGAAATTTAAAAATAACTTTATATGACATTATACGATACCGTCAAACTAATTTTCTTTTAAGTTTATTTTTTTACTTTTTGAGAGACCTTCAATACCTTATTACACACGTGTTATTTGGTTGAAATTTTTAGAGCCGTTTTTGAGAAAAATAAGTTTTCGATAACCGTTATAAAAGGTACCGTCATTTTTAAAATTAGAATAATCAACAACAAAAAATGTGGGCGTTTTAATAAAAAAAAACCATAACTACCATTAAATTCCATCTTGTGTAAAACGTCTAGGTTAAATGTCATACAAAATTTAAAAAAAATTGGTTAAGCCGATCATCAATTTATGGTCAAATTTGTAAAAACCCGTTAAACCGAAGTTTCCTTAATGTAACTATCGAGAAAATAAAAAAAAAAAAAAAAACGATACAAACGAGGAATACAAAAAATCGGATGAAATTTTCTTAAAAGTTTTAAATTCATATTTTACAAAAACTCAAATCAAAGTATACAAAAATTTTTCTTTATGAAAATAATTTTTAAAATAATTGGTTTTCTAAAATATGGATTTAAAAAAAAAAATTGAATTAACAAAAATAGTTTTTTTTTAATTATTGAAAACATAACGAAAACATTTTTGAAAAAAAAGGTTTATGCAATGTTATTTAAAATAGCTATGAAAATTAAATTTCAGTACTAAATTTCGTTCAAATTGCTTCAGCCGTTGTCAAGATAGTCGATAATGGTTATTCTGCAAGTTCCGTATTATAAACCTAAAAAAGCTACGGGATGTATTATCTTAAAAATCTTACTTACTAACATCAAATTTAAAAAAAATTGTCTACGTGTCGAGACAAATAGACAGATTGTACAATGGCATGCTATATATTTTGAAACCTGGTGTGGTTAAGTAAGTAGGCAAGATCACCACCGCTATGTCGTGCGTCGCCAGCATATCAACATTTTTATCCCTTGTTAGTAGTAAAGTCCCTTTTAGTTCCTTCTTCTGTTTCTTTTTTATTTTGTATAAAATTTCCCTCTTCGGTGGTTTCGTACTGCCAAGCATCTCTCCAGTTGCCCGGTTACATATAGACCAGATAGACAGACTGCCAGAATTGCCGGACCTACTTTTTTCGTCTTCTCTATAATCGTTATGTCACGTTACCTCAAAACTTTTTTTTTAGAATGCTACCATAACTTGCCTTGTAATCACAAGAAAAAAAATAATTGGTCACTATGGCTTATGCGTATCATTTGTTATTATATAAAATTATTATATAAAATTTTTATCATTCACCCATTAATCAAACCAATCGATCTTTAAGTTTAAATGGTTTTGATCTAAATTGTTTACTTATTTGTTTAATTTTGAAAAATATTTTGCCATTGTCTTTTGAAAAACATTAAGTTATCTGAAAAAAAATTTCGAGTTATGAAAGAAAGAAAATTTTTCTTAACAGCACACATAAAAATTCATATAGAAAAAGGCCTAAATTCACTTTGCGAAATATTTCTAGATTCCTAGAGGAAGGAAAGAGAACCCATTACGAATATTTCAATCATACATTAAATATAGGATCAGTATTTTGGTGTATTACGGATCCGTCATCTGTTGATTGGACTGATAGAAAACATACAAAATATAAATCCTTTTCACAAAGAACCTGTCCACTTGTGAGTATACGAACTCCTTTATACTTTACTCACTATATATTACAATCATAAGAACTGAACATGCAGGATCCTAAGTTAATTGGGATTTATGTTTATAAGTAGGTATAATCTATTTTTAACAAACTAACAGAAAATCTTTAAAAATAATAACATCATAACCATACACACACAAAAAATACCAGACATTTATTATTCTGCTCTGAAAAAAGGAACTCTTGAATAACAGTTTTATTTTTCTCTTATTTAATCCTACTTTTTTATCACCACTTACCAATAACCCTATTTTATATTTCTTGCACTACCTTAAATAAAAAATGAATTTGTGAATCCTTTTTGCAAAATCTTCGTTCAAAATCAATTTAAAAAAGAACGTCCATGTCCACAATCATTTAATATGCTGAGTAAAAAGTTCAATTCGAAGTTATAACGAACAGAATTGAAGCTTGAATATAAACCCAATAGTGCTATGACAACATAACATAAAATGCCATAAAAGCAATGCCTCAGTAAATAAAATATCAATTTGACCCCACTGTAGAGCAATAACAAACAACACATAATGCATATGTGCAATACCACCAGGACGACGACAGCAGCGACTTGCTGGCTGGCAAAGAAAAGTTTGTAACTAAACTGTGCCGCAGAGCATCATTTATAATTAGAGAGACAGCCAGCCAACCAGCCAGCAAAACATAAATGTACAGACAACATACTTTTTGCTGCAAAACCCATTAGTGTTGCATTCAGTAGTCACGTGCAAATGTCGTTGCCGAAAAATTTCAGCCTTAAAACGATTTGCCTACAGCAAAAGTCCAGACCAAGCAGAATGCATTCGCATAGGACTAACATTTTGTCAAACTTCTGCTGCAGTATACCATGTATGTATATGTATACATAGCTTCTGGTGTTCCTCTTCATAACATAGCTTCATGATGAAAGTAGATATAAAAAGCATTATCTACCTATACCTACCAAACAAAAAGAAGTCACTACGTTAACTCTCTGGAATATCCCTTGAATATGTCGTCAAAGTCGGATCGTCATCGTCGTCGTCATCATTGTGTTAGAAGTCTGAACCACTTTTCATAGTGCAAAAGCAACTTTAAATTTCTATATAGAAACTCCAGCAAAGTAATGATGTACCTACTCTTCTTCTTTGCGGGTGACAAAAAGGGAATTGAAAGTAAGGATTAAAAAAGAATGCATATGTAACTGGCCTTTGAGAGTTACCAAGACCAAGAAAAAAATGTACACTAAACCATCAGAGCAAAATTAATATGGGGTAGATAAAGTATATACCTTTTAAGTCTGCGGTTGAAGATGCAACTTAACCCGATTTTGAATGCATCTTTTCTTGAAAGATTTTATTCATTTGAAAGTCTTAAGTCTTACAGTCTATGACTATGTTTGTTTGAATGCGCGTATCCGTGCACGGATGTGCACTTCATAAGAACCCATTTTAATTTGAAGTCAGCCAACCGACCACTGACGACAACGATGTAAAATACCCAAGAGGGATAGGTACACATAAATGAGACAGACACGACGACTTAGATGGCTTAGAAAGGATTATAAAATTGATATTCTTTAAATTTAGTTCCTTTAAGACTCAAGCTTTTGAAATAAATCAGTGTACCAAGGAGCTACTGATGTTTTGTACAAAGATTTATGGAAGCGCGGATTAACATTGAGTGTTGGCTAACTTAATCTCAAAACAAAATTCAAATATAAGAGGCTTATTGCCATTGTCATAGAGAAGTTTCAGATTTTTTTTTTGTATGTAAATAAAATTCAGTTAAGTTTTTGGGATTTGAAGTTAAAATTAATGTTTTGCGTTGAAGAATTCAAATTTTTGGCTACGTAAAACTATTAGGACCAGTTGTACAATCGTGATTCAAGTTTTTAACCCATCGATTTTGACAGATTAGCTGTGGAAATCAGTGGTTTAAAAATTTTAACAACCTTGAACCACAATTGTACAACTGGCCCTAAGTTTAAAAACACTTTACCAAATCTTCTTTCATAGAAATCTATTGTGAAAAAATTTTTGAATTTTTGTTAAATTGACCCGAGCTCATCAGCCAGTATATCTCGTTTAGTGTATTAAGCAATTCAGTGCATTAGTCACATTGCAAAATTTGTATTAAACGAACGCGAAACCAAAAACAAACAATGATAAACGTGCATGTGCCCAAAACACGGCTATTTCCCGAAGTTTTCACATGTTTTTAACCCTCACCCAGTTAGCGAAAGATTGGCGAATATCATCGCAGCAAATTATTTTACTTTTCCAACTACGACAATATATGATCTTAAATGACACCACAACCACCGCTTTTCCAAGGATACCAAGAGTCCCAAGAGAGCTGTTTGTGATGTTTGCTCAGGTGTACTAAGAAAATGTTAGCAAACATCTTGTTGATGATTAGTTCCATATAGGAGACCAACCGGCAGCGAAAATAACTGAGGATATAAAAGCGTATAGTCATTATATTTTGTTACTTGTTTTTAAAATTTTGTTTTAGATATTTTTGTTTCAATAATCAATTATGAAAATTGAACATTTTTGGAAAATAATTATAAAGAAAAAAAACTTATCTTAGAGAAAAGACGTGATTTTTATTCTTTTCAAAAAATATAGAAGAAATTCAAATTCAACGACTCGAATAACACAATTAAGATAAAAAGAAAATCCTATTTGGTCATGACTTGCCCAAGAAAGAAAAACTGTAATTGTATATACAGTCCATTTTCTCCACTAGCTGACTTTCGACACTGACATTGGATTTATTTTAAGGAGTTTTTGAGCTTGGTTCTGCATGATTGTAAAGCATGAATGAATGAATGAATAAATTTAGGGGTTGTGGTGCACTGCTACCTTGAGATCTATTGTGCCCCCTTTACTAGGGCTGGATGATTGACTCATTCTACAGCTCTTCCTCCATCTTAATGTCTTTAAGAAATGAGTATCTGGAGTACTTGTAATTCGCTCTCCTCTATCTGGTAACTTTCCAGATGTTTTATTCTTTTGTGCATTATCGCCCCACACTTTCCTAGAAGGTGATTTGGCGTTTCTTTTTGGTCGTCGCAGAATCTTAAGGTTGCACTACTGGATATACCTAGGATGTTTAGGTGTCTTTAAAGTTTGCAGTAACCGCTGAGGAAACCCGTTAAGATTCTAAGTTTGTTTCTACTCAGGTTTATACAAGCTTTATATCGATTTTGGTTATAGTTCCCAAGAAGCATTTTGGCTTGTCTCAGTTTAGGGAGTTCTTTCCAGTTTTTGGATCTTTTTGCCTCCTCTTCCGCTTTGATTTGATTTTTTATCACATTTTCACCTATCGCGTAATAGGGTTCCGGCCCAATCATGGGTGCCACTGCCCCTGCCTTAGCCAAAACATCAGCTTTCTCATTTCCCTCAACTCCAACATGTCCTGGGACCCAGTATAATGTTACAGTGTTGTTTTTGCATAATTTGTTGAGTTCGTTTACACTCTCCCAAACCAGCTTCGAGCTGATTACGCAGGAATTTAGTGCTTTGAGTGCAGCTTGGCTGTCTGACATTATGGCTATATTCTGGTTCCGGTAGTTCCTTTCAATGTTTATCTGCGCACATATTCTAATTGCGTTTACTTGCGCTTGGAATATGCTAGAGGAGATACCCATTGGTACAGAGCATTTGGTTCTTGGCCCAAAAATCCCTGCGCCAGTCCCTTCGGCAGTATTTGATCCATCAGTGCATTTGATGGCTTTAGTATTTAAAAGGTAGTTCTCATTTTCTCCTACCTATTCTTTTTTATTGCTTAACTCAGTTCGAAATTTTTTCTCGAAGTTGTATTTCTTAATCATGTTGTCTCTAGGAATGTCAAGTAGGGGTGCATATTTGGATAGTGAAGTTAATTCCTTCAATCCTATACACTTACCTACACCAGTTCCCTCTTTTGCGAAACGCATGATTGCCTCCTTTGCAGAACTTTCAATTGCCATGTGTAATGGTGTGAGGTCAAGAATAACCTCCAATGCTGCTGTTGGGCATGTTCTCATTGCTCCAGTTATACATAAACAAGCGAGCTTTTGCACTTTTTCTAGTGTTTTCTTAGTCTTTTCAAGTTCGGTTCTTTTGTGCCACACAACCGCACCATAAGTGATTTTGGGTATGACCATCATGGTATACATCCATCTAAGGATGTTTGGTTTGCACCCCATGAATTATTGTAAAGCATGCAAAGCATCTTTGCCGTCAATTTACTCTCTTGTTTTCGAAGTATGGGAAGTCTTAAATTTCCTAATGAAATTATTGAAATGCAGGTGTGTTTTTTGCAAAAGAATAGGATAGTGGCTAAGAAAACGCAGATTTAAAGTCAATCAGGAGATTGAAAAAAAAAATTACGAATCAGTTTAATTACAACCAAAAAAAGATATGTAAGATCCTTTTCACACCGCATCGAAAACCCGGTTTATGCGAAAAATCAAAAACCTGCATCACAAACCCAGGTTTTCCCATAAGTTTTTGGCAAGGAACGTGTTTACAAAAACCAGTTAAAATTGCTTGATGAACAAAACAAACACAATTAATGAAACATTCAGCACTCAAACAAATGTGAAGAATGAGAAATGGAAGAGGACTGTCAAAAGAAATTATTTTATCTGTGTTCAATACGACTTCTTCGAATTCATATCGAACAAAATAGAACATGTTAAAAATACAAAATGAGAAATCGGCTGTTCTGAAATGTTCTGAATCCTTTACAGAACAGTTCCTAACCGTTTTGCGCCTTTGTTTTGCCTTTATATTAGATTAGTTAAAATATGTTCGGGCAGCTTCGCCCGAATTCGACCAATTGAATAAAATATAGATACGTAAGCGAATGAAAGCACATATCTACTAGGTACACCGTTTTAACCGGTGTATGAATTTGTTTGGACTTTCTGTCAGTTTTCGAGTTATTTTATTCGATAAAACATCTAAATAAAATTTGAAGAAAAATTGTATGTGATTGTTTTTATTTGTTGTTTATTGTGATTGTGAATAATAGTTTGATCGAAATCGGTGTAACGCGAAGCGTTAGAATAGATTTGTAAAAGTATGAGAATTATTTTGTTGTTTTTTCAAGTTTTGGTTCTGACCTCATCGAGTCTCGTTGAACAGAACTTTTACGACAATTGAAGTTGTTAAAATATGAAATTAAATTCATTGAGGAGTATTAAAAATGCATTTATATCGGTTTAAATCAATTGTTTTTAATTTTATTTTCATTTCAAACGAAAGCAGCCTACATTTACAACATTTAAATTTTTATTTAAAAGCACAAATCTTTCACAGTTTTTGACAAAACAAAATAAATGTCAAACAAAAACGGGTAAGTGTGAGGTGTGAACGAATTTTGAGTTTTTGTCAAAAACCGTTTGATTCGGTGTGTAAAGGTTTTAAGTAAATTTCTGAATTTGTTGAGATTCTTTAATCCATTGACATCCTAGCCAACCTTCAATAACATTTAACAATTTGAAGCTTACAAGATAGAACATGAACTGAATTTTGAAGCATAAAAAGTATTTCGTTTAATCTGACACCGGAAAGCATTTAAATCACGTTTTTCCCAACACAACCAGGTTTCTAAAATTAACCGATTTTTTCGCAGAAGTTTTGTTTAATTTACTGACGTCTGAAGGTTTATTCAGAGGATCCTAAGATATCAAAGCTTGATTCCCTGAGGACCAGTAGCAGAGCATCCGAAATTTAAGGAAACTGACAACCACTCCTGAAAAAATCCCTAAGTCAATCGGTCAAGAATTCTTTTTTGTATTTATGAGAATAACCCTGCGTACGATATTGTTTCTTTTTATTTTGTAAACGATGCAACAAACAGCACATTAAATACAACGACGAATTATATGTGAATAACAAGCTTATTACTTTTAGCGGAATCCACACGCAGATTTCAAGGTTGAGCGGTGAAGTTGGAAAGTCATTACCATCAAACAAAAAAAAAAATAAAATACAAGACTGGGTCGCACGAACTTGCTCTTGTAGCAAACTATGGGACTACAAAAATTTAAATTTATTAAATACTGAAGAAAGTTATGAAAATATAAAAATGGACTAAACGTGAGATCAAGGTGTATGGCAGCTATCGTTAAACGGTTGTTTAGCAAAAACCTGTGAATGCCATCTTGTGCTAAATTTTAAATTGAAAAAATATATCGAATTTAAAAGGAATTGACCTACCCGTTATTGAGTTATGGCCAAATTTGTAAAAACCGTTAACATCAAATCTCCTTAATGTGCATTTATATTAAAATTACTGCAAATATAACGTACACCAAGTTTTATCAAAATCGTTAGATCCGTTTTCGAGAAAATCTTGAAAAACTAAAACCGTTATATGGCAGCTACCCGTTCTTCAGACAACCAAACATACGCACATCTGTACATCCGCACATCCGCACAGACAGACCGACGGTTAGCATGACGAAACCTACTTTTTAAGGCTTCTTTGAAATACAAGTAAACCTGATTTCACCTGAAGTACGAAATTATGCAGGCGTGAAAAAATATATGTAGTTTGAAGATATCTGAAAATCTGCCAAACGTTTCTATTGTTACGATTTTATTTTGAAATATTTTTCATTAAATTATCAAATTCCAAACTATCACCAATGACAAGCAAGAGGCATAACATTTATAATAATTAAACATCCTCATTGTTCGATTTGATTGAAACATCCTCTTGAAGCCATATTGCCATTAATAACATTGATTATTTTAAACGAATGTGTTTTCATTGATGCGCATACTTGAGCCTACTTAAAACCCCCAAAAGCAAACCTCATTACGATCGGAACTAAAGTACCTACTCCCAAAAACAACTGTTATACAATGGCTTTCATAAAGGGGTTTGTTATGTTTTGACCATAAAGCTGAGTTTTAAGTTTCAGGTTACCATTCGTTGCATAATTTAATGCTCCGCTTTATCGGTTAGGTACAAAGGTTTTCGTTGGAGATACGGTTGTCGTTTGGAGTGATAATTTCTATTTATAATACACTGGTTCCGATATCGTTTTGATAACCATAGAAGTTAGTCTGCACTCCTTCCACTGCGAAATCTATTCTTAGGTAACAAACAGAACATTCTTCTAATTCTACTACAAACATATTAATCAAAAATTTCAAGCAACGCCACAAGAATGACGTGAAAATACTCTAAATCATAATCAGGGAAAATTTGTATAGAGACAAAATCCCAACTGACAAAATCCCGACTGTTATGACCAATGACATATGACATATGACATATGACATACGACATATGACATATGACTTATGACATATGACATATGACATATGACATATGACATATAACATATGACATATGACATTTGACATATGACATATGACATATGACATATGACATATGACATATGACATATGACATATGACATATGACATATGACATATGACATATGACATATGACATATGACATATGACATATGACATATGACATATGACATATGATATATGACATATGACATATGACATATGACATATGACATATGACATATGACATATGACATATGACATATGACATGTGACATATGACATATGACATATGACATATGACATATGACATATGACATATGACATATGACATATGACATATGACATATGACATATGACATATGACATATGACATAAGACATAAGACATATGACATATGTCATATGTTCAATGTCATATGTCATATGACATATGACATATTACATGACATTATAATAGGCTTAATAAAACCATAATATAATTTAATATAATTTCTTTCCTTTATTGTTAAATGATACGCAAGTACGTTTTTGGCTAAAAAATGTGAAAATCTCAGTCCCCTGGCATTTTTATAGAAAAAAAAAAGGATTTTGATTCTATCCAATGGTCTGAGAAATATTCAAAAGATTATGCATTTTTACGGGTTTTGCCGAAGGTTTCGTTATGCAATCTTAAATCTGTGATGCAACATAAAATTTTAACGGCGATATTGAAGCTATAAAAGTCTATTTTAGAAGATCTTTCAAAGTCAATTGGGTACAAGATAATTGAATCTTATCACGATACATCATAATCATGCTGATATCGATCACCATTTAAATAAAGAGTTTTTAATTGAATAAGTGATAACTTATAAGATAAAATTTTTTTTATCAGTCCCCTGGTAACAAAATCTATCTCAGTCCCCTTACCCTTTTTGATTTGCAAAAATTGCAATAAAATAAAATTATTATTTATAATTTTTTTGACTGACCGCTTTTTATGAGCATTTTATTCCACTTTTTGTAGAACCACCCATACATTCTTTTCTTAATTCTTAAAGACTATACTGTATCTTTTTTACTTATATACTCATACATATTTTATTATATTATATTGTTTTATGAATTTCGTTGTCTTGTCAGATCTTATGAGTTGAGCTATGTGTTTGTTCTGCAATTCTGTCACAATGACCTATGTAGGGATGCTATCCAGAAGCCTTTAGAAATAAGATTTCTAGTCGGTAGTACTCGATAGACATACAAACAAAACCGAAAATATGTATACTTTTGAAAAGGTGTTAATACTGCAGTTAGGCATTCGTAGCTAGCGCTCTATAATTCAATTTACATTTAGACAACAACAACCTGTAGACACTAACACTATATTTTGCAAAAGTTAGAGCTATTACATGGCCGCTAAGCCAATCTTCAGACTCCTTTTGTTTAAGAAGTCCAATACGACCACGAATCCTCTCATTTATATGAAATGAATCATAAAATTAAGTATGGTCACCCCAAGTTTTGATAAACGAGCAAAATGTTGGTCATTTTCTTTTTTCGCTGCATAACCACAATCTGAGCAGCAACGTTTTTTCATTCCATAATATTATTAACCACTTTAGTTCCATGTTTTCCATCAATAAACCAAACAGAAGGGGCTATTGCGAGAAGCCAAAGCAAAATTAGCATCGACACAGTTTCTATAGTTTCATTAAATTCAAAGGACAATCATTTGAACAAATAACAATAAAATGGACTGCATGAAACATAAAGGGTATAAGGATTATTCAATCATTCAAAAACACATATAGTGCCCCAATCTAAATATTATGAACATACATTCATTGAAAATGATGCAGCACCATTGGAACCCCTCAAGCTTCATCCAGCTGTAGCTATAATAGATGCCATGCTTTGAATGTTCGTGATGATGCGTCAAATCAACTAAAAGTTTTCAATTTAATTTCCAATAATTATTCGGATCGATGCAGTTGAATCAAATTTCCGCTGTTGGTTGCTACCGAAGTTGTTGTTAAAAATTTTAAATATGAAGGATCTGCAATAAAGGATGTTCGCATTTTAGTTCATGGTATAAACTGTGCATTTTTTTTATTTTAATAATTGAAACATGATTTTGGAAATATAGAATCCCTATATATACGAGTATGTGCTTGTGCACATAAAGTAAACTAGATTTGATTTGCAAAACCAAGCCACAAAACATCATGAACAGATAAATATTCTATCAGGAATATTGGAAAAAGTAACAAAAGTTTTAATTTGTTGAAGTTTCATGTATTTTATAAAACAATGCATTGTAAATCTTGTTTTGAAATGTTTTCTTCTTTAATATGTACTTCAAAATATTATATAGAAATATGTTGGAAATTGTAAGCTTTTATTGAGAATAAATTCATAACTTAATACGAGAAGTTTAACTGGTTCTTTATTGAATTTTCAGTCATAAAATAACCAGTTAACATGTCTGTTGGGCTGAAAACTAACGTAATTGAAAACAGCGTCAGAATTGAAATATAAATTTGCACTAAGTATATTATGGTTTTTTTAATCTGCAATATCGATATAGATTTTAACTCTATAAATGTATTTAATACGGCACTTATTTTTTTTTGTACTGAGGAAGCACTCTTTTATAAAATTACATAATTATATTAACACCCTAGTTGATAAATTGATATAAGTACTTACAACTATGTAATGGTAGAAATGGCGGTTATTCTAAGCTAGAAAAACCCAATTAGCGCTTGGTATACCAAAAATTCATGTCACCTATCATTTTATAGCAGTTGTAATTACGTAATGATGTTTTAAGGTGTGTTTCTGAGAGTTCTATATGCCCGGCAGTTAGCTCCGCCATGGATAGCTTTGATATTATGCCCATGTAAGCATGGTGCTGGATGGATGGTTAAGGGTAAGTCAATCTGACAATGAGATCTGCCAATTTTATGGAAAAAATATGTTTTCCGTAGTTGACATAACCCCCCTGGGACGGCTGCAGATATGGTTCCTGCAGAACTCACATGTTTCTATTGCCATCTTACTACATTTTGTCGGCCTATGGAAGATGTGAGATAATGATAATTTTATTGCGTTTTATAATCATAGTCGCATTGAGGAAACCAAGAAATATTCCTTAAATGCTCGCACTATACTGAAAGTTCATTTAGGTTTTCAGTAAAGTACTGGCCGAAGAATTGGCAACGAAACATACACGAAAAATTTTAACATTCGTATAGAGAATTTAGAGAAAGAATCTCTGAAATTAATAGTTCATGTAAGGTTGGATTCTATATACTATGTTAATATTATATATGTATAGTAGACATACCTATAAGAGCTAGATCACATAGGCAACCAAATTTCATGCATATTCATAGGATATATATTCATTTGTGGTTATGTGGTCAACAAAAGGTTCACAACGATACCGATACATCGATGTACAACATCTCTTAAACAACAAGATTCTAAGTTTTTTCAACGGTATAGGAACAAAACCCCGACTGTCAAAATCACGACAGTTACTAGAGACATAAATTGAAAAATACCGACTTTCACCATTTTTAGCAAGGGAATTAAAATCAGTTGAATCCGCAAAGCGGAGCCACCCAGGTATACTATTGAATAAGGAAACTGATGAGACAAGCACCTGTTAGGCGACTGCGTGAGCCGGATTCACTATAGAAAGGGTGTAAAAAAAAAAAAAAAATAAACAAAAAATATTGAAATCTGTGTCTCCTAGGTATATAGACCCCTTGTCCACATCGCATAACATACATAGGCAATTGAAAAGATTTACAGCAAGATTCTCCCCAACATAAGTGATACCTCACAAGTCATAACAAGAGGTGAAATTGTTTTTGTTACGTTTTCGGATTCTCCCCCGTAGTCACAAATTCTAAAAGTTATAAAAACAATCGAAATTGTGATCTGCTAAAAAGCAGGGGTGGAATCGCGTAAGATGATAGATGATTGTCACATTTTTGATCATCACTTGTGATAAAATTGATTTTTCCTTCTGCGTAATGTGATCACATCCACCAATTCAACTCAATTCAACTTTGTTCAATTTGTCAGTGACATATATGAAAAACATTGTTGCCGTAGTCATATTTTCAAGTAAATTCATTGAAATTATTAATTTTTTAGTGAATAAATGCAATAATTCTAAATTTAACCATTTATTTTCGATTTTTGTATACTCATATGGTAAAAGAAATATTGTTTTTGATGATTTGGTGACTAAAATTGAAAAAAAGTTGAAAATTTTATAATATTTTGTATGCGTGTGGTAACTCTAGTCACATTGCCACAAAAATGAAAATGAAACGTCAATTTTAGGAGAAGGTGACTATCACAATATTTTGGTGATTGGTTTTTAGCTATCACAGTGATGATCACCTTACGCAGACAGAAAGTGAAGATTTTGACTATCACTTATCACAAATCACCTTAGCCGATTCCACCCCAGGTCACAGCACTCGAATTTCAATCGTTTTTTTTTTTTGATTTTTTTGTGAGTTGAAACGACGTATTATTTATTTTTATTTTGCTGATGCATTGGGTTATGCAACTTTTTGTTTTAATTAATAAATATCAAATCAAAAAACACTTTTTGGAATTGTTGAACTTTTCTTTATTAATTCCTAGGTGATCACATTTTTTTTATAGGTAAATTCTTTCTTCGACTATTCATGTTTTTTCTCAAAAAAAACGAAGTTTTAGTTCGGATGTTAGTTCGGATATGTTGTTTATTTCTATATAAATAAATTTCTATAAATTTGATTGAATTATTTACTTTTCACATACATTTTGCACAGAAAAATTAAAAACTTTATCGCGTTTTGTCACAATCAGCTGTTCTAAGTCGAAGAAACTCACCATAACGCGGTGAGTTTACTTGTGATTTTTCTTGTGAGGATTGGGGGAGAATTCAATAAATGTTATCGAGTTACAACAATCCTCGCAATAAATTATCACAAGGGCTTAAGACTTATGACTCCTAACAAGGGGGAGAATCAGGCTGTTAATTTCGATGTCTATAAAATAAAACATTTCTTGCATTAAAAAATTCAAGTTAATATTTCCGTACCAAAAATAAGAGTAAAGCCATTTGGAAGTTGGGGATGTTGTCAGCTGGGATTTTGACTGTCAGGATTTCTTACCCTTCTTTAAATCAAGTGCTACTCAAGTCGCATGTACGTATAAATATATGTTTCTCACAAGCCACAGAAGACAGCATTAAGTTTTTAAAGTATTACATTCTAAGCGGAGAACTTTTCTCTGAAAGCAGAACTGAATCCTCCAAAACCATTAATGGAATACCAGAAGTCTGGTAGGGTAAAGTACCTTTTATACTTGCAATAGGAAAATTTCTTATCACTCACGTTAAAAACAAATCGAATGAAAAAGGACTTGTCAATCACCTTTTTATAAATTTAACTGATAAATTAATCTGCATTCATCTGAGGTAGTATTACATGAAGTCTGGCATATACTTCTAGAAGGAAATGATTTGCCATATGTATGTAAATCACTAAACATTGACATTCTTATAGAAAGCCACGTATGTGTCCAAGTAGTTCAATATTTAGCTTTGTTGGGTGCTGAGGTGAAATGGTATTTCAGTTAGTATAGTATATCATTAAGTTTATACACATAGAGAAATATTAAGTTTATACACATAGAGAAATCATGTGTAAGTTTTAAATACTGATCGTAGGATGTCGTTACTATCGCCCCATACGGGCGCTCTAAATTTTACTATAACTATATAATAAAAATGCCTTTCGGCGTAAAAAGTAACTTAAATTAAACTTCAATATTACTTAAAACTAAACGAGAAAATTCTGAAAAACTCGTTTTCCTATAACATTTATTTTATATAAAAAACTAACCTAAATAAAACTAAAATGTACGTAAATATACGTAAATAACTTAAAAGTACTTAAAAATACTTAAAAATACTTAAAATAACTTAAAACTAGAACAGCCACCAGCAGCTTGTTTTTTTTTTTTTTTTTTTTTTGCCATCAGCCTATGCACAATGCACATGCACACAACGCGCATACATATGCATATATTTAGACATATACATATGTATGCGCCCACGCACATATTCACAAACAAAAAATGGTACTATGTAAAGATATCTATTTCAAGGGTTGCTTACGAAATCTCGCAAATCAAAATCTCGCTTTCGAAATCTCGCATTACGAAATCTCGTAATCTCATTAATTTGCTTTTCATAATCTCGCAATAACAAAATTCTGTTTCTTAAAATCCCGCATTTACAAAAACCCTCAAACTAAAATCTCGAAAACTAAAATCTCGCACTAAAAAGAGTATTGTCAGTTTATGACGTAAAAACAGTGAGATTGGTATGGGGGTAGGGTTACCACCGACAAAAATTAAAAAGAAGGACTAAAAAGCCTGATTTTCGAGAAAAAAAACCTGACAATAAATATTTTTTTAACTATACATAACGGTTTATTATGCTAGTAAAAAGGTTTTAGTTCATTGATTACAACAAATAAAATGAAATGGGAAACTGGAATCTGGGTTGGCTTCGTTTTCCCGCATGGTTTCCCGTTAAACGTTTGCACGTAACGATAGACCGACTAACATAATCTCGTGTATCGTTCGTCGCTAATAATACCGGCATTGCGCATCGCGCAGAATATTCTCGAATTCTCAAAAACTTTAAAAGCGTCAAATATGAATTCATGTATGTATGTACATTGTACATACATATCTAGATACCTAAAACAGTTCTTTTGAGAATTTGAGAAAAGAATCTTATAAGATTTTCTCTGAAGTAATCTCGTGAATTATATAACTAATTTTCAAAAAAGTGTCCGAAACTATAGTACTTTCAAACAATGTTTGCAATCGCACCGAATTGTAGTGGAATTTTTTAGGCGGGAAAACGTTGAACGGGAAACGTTACGGTCTTCTGGAATCTTTATTATGAACAGAAAAACTATCTCTGACATTTAAGTTTTGAAGGTTATTTAGTTCCAATGCTGGCCGTCACCGAGCCGTCCGCTTCATGCAGAAGGTTCAATTTTTATTCCCTCATTTCATCCTTGCGAATGTAACAGAGGCATTTGAATTTACAAACCCAAAAACAAAACAAAAAATATAGAGATCCGAAACATTAAGGATTTGTCAACTGTCAACACGAAGCCTGGCCTGAGCCTGACAAAATGCTAAAAAGCCTGACACGTTAGGCTAAATCCTGACGTTTGGTAGCCCTATATGGGGGGCATGTGGCCCCAGTTTCTTTTGGATTTGGTATTTATGTAGTGCGATTTTAGTTTGCGGGATTTTGGTGGAAAATTGCGAGTTTTTTGTGTTCGAGTTGTAAATGCGAGATTTAAAAAAAACCGGTTATTTTGATAGCGAGTTTATGAAAACGCAGGATTTTAAACTTGCAAGATTTCGTTTTTCGAGATTTTTAAAAAATGGCGATTTTGTTATTCGAGATTTTAAATTGCGAGATATCGTAACGCTTCCCTATTTCACTACTTTAAATTATAATACCATAATCAAACTCCGATCTGTTGTATATAGATACAAGTACTCGTTCGCTTTCCTAAAGTCCCTTCAACTACTCCAGCTTATTTTCGTATCTCAACAAAAACATTATCACTTTAAACTTCCAACAGATACATAGATAATATTTTAATTTGTAAAACAATTTTCAAA
This sequence comes from Baccha elongata, assembly GCA_951217065.1. Lineage (NCBI taxonomy): Eukaryota > Metazoa > Arthropoda > Insecta > Diptera > Syrphidae > Baccha > Baccha elongata. The sequence goes on along the minus strand of OX578273.1, from coordinate 16,615,405 downwards.
GAAAAAACAAAAACTGTCAACAAATAAGATACAAAATTAATTCCACAACTACTTCCATCTTAAAATTCCATAAAAGTTACATATTATTTGTTGTTATTCTAAGAAAACATTTTGCTTCTTATTGTGACCTTTCAAAGTTTTCAAACTGCCACCTTTTATTTCCTTAAGGCAAAACTAAAAGAAAAAAAAATCAACGAGAACCATCTGTTAACATTTCTACACGGTCCATAAGGCCATGATTTATATGCCACCATTCTCATTGGAAATTCGGGATCTTATCGAGTCACGTCGGCGCCTCTCTTCATCCCTAACACTTTTTGTGGCAAATGTGATCGCGATAAAAAGCCCCCTGACAAAAAAAAAAAAAAAAAACTTGCACGACTTATCCTTCCTCAAGAATTAGGAATCATCAAATGGCAAACAGAAGTGCCAAACCCCTAGAATATGAGAAATATCCAAAATATAAACGGAAATAAACGTCCACAAGGAATTAAGATTTTATTGATTTATGGCATCGATGAAAACGGAGAATTGTATACCTACTCGTGTATAGGGTTCATTTCGTTTTTGTTATTTTGAATATTTTATTCGTTTTTCATGCCAACCGAGGCGCACAAACACCCTAAGCTAAGATAATTGTTGCAATTAATCATTCATCCCCTTTTGCAAAAGAGGACGACGACTACAAACTAGCTCTGACAAAAATCAAAGCTTTAAGGAAATAAATCTTAACAAGATTATTCTTAACTGTATATAAACAGAGATAGAATGAGAAATTATTTGAAACGAATAGAGTCACACTGAGAAAAATAATGTTTTGGGATCATGGAATTTATGAAACGGATAAATATTTAATTTATTTAAGCCTTTTTTTATAGCGATTTTTTTTTTCAACCGCAGATTAGATTAGAGAAATCTCCAGTTTTATAGAAGATTAACTCAAAACTGATTTGAAGGAATAATTAATGAAAAATATTATACAAATTTTGGTTAGATTAAGAAATGATAATATAGTAAAAGATCTGCGAAAAGAGATGAATCGATGTTGACAATCGTCTGTGGCTGCTGATTTTGTTTAACAGTGTAAATTGCTTTGGTGATTTGGCATTAAAGACTAAAAAATAAACCAAAACTATACATGGTCAACATAGGCCGACGCCATCAACAATAGGTGCATATAGGCGGAATATAAGTCCTCGGGACATAAGTCCCAAATTTATTTTTTGGGTTTTATGTCCCACCCCGTCGGGACAACATTTTCATCTCAAAGGTGGGACATAAAGCCCCAACATTTAAACTTTTCTACAAAAAATCAAAAAATATTGCTAATGATGTTTAAAAAAAACTAAACAAACGGTTTGATGGATAACATAAAAATATTTCCATATTATTTCATTAATAAATAAGAAACAAAAACATTTTCCTTTTATAAAAAAAAGACAAAAAATTAACTTTAGAAAAAATAAACTTTAAAGTAGTGTTTTTAATTGTTGTCTCACTTTTACAAAACTGTAATTTTTATACCATGGGGTTTCGCTTTGGGAGCTTTGACTGTACAACTTAAATACAGTTACTTGTTGTCTTCACTTTCTTTCAAAACTGTAAGTTTTAAAGTTAATTTTCTGTGAATTTAAGAATTTAAGAAAAGAATCTTAGAAGATTAAAGTTTTTGCGAATTTGAAATACAAAAACCAAAAGATCAAGTGATTGCTTGGTTTTAGTTTTTAAAATTCGCAATCAAAGCTCCCATAAGCGAACCCCCATGGTCAGCAAAGTTTTGACCGGTCATGGGATTTTTTTTTTACACTATCAGATCTTATTCCAATGAAGCTATCAGCAGATGAAAGAAGATTTGCCAACACATATAATGTGTCCCACTGGCTCATCACTTAGTGCAGGTGTTAGTTGTTAGTAAGCACAATGCAACAAAAACAAAAACACATGCACATAAAAACCTGAAAACATATAAAGTCAAAATTAAACAAAATGACACAGAAACATTTAAGATCCTGGAGCACTGGTTCTGAAAATAGTTTTTAAATTACTTTTCTTTAAATTAAAATCCAATACACCCCCATTCAAGTTTTATAACTTACTCATCCGCGTGAGAGGCTCATGCATGCCATAATTAATTCTGTGATGTTCAATATTAAAAAGCTCAGAACTTCGAAGATGGTACGACCGTCCGCGGTAGTCAAAACCAATTGACGAATCAATTTGTCCAGAGATAAGTTGATGTAGAAAAATTAAGTCATAAATATATAAAACACTTATCCGATGCTCGTATGGTGGCAGGTTATAAGGATCAGCCCATGGAAGGCCTTTAAGAGCAAAGCGAATAAAATTATGCTGGACTGATTCGATACGTTTCTTATGGATTTCATAGAAAGGGGTCCATACTTGTGAGGCATACTCAAGATGCGGCCTAACATAACAGTTATACAGAGAGAGGGTAACGTATGGATCGTTAAATTCCTTTGCCCACCGTTTTATTAATCCAAGCATAGAGTTCGCCTTTTTTACAATAAAGTTAACATGTTCAGAAAATCCAAATCCAGATTAGCACTGAAATTAACTCCTAAGTACTTAAAACTAAAAACACGACTAATTTTATTGTGTGTTATACAATATTCAAAATCAATTGGAACTTTTTTCTTTGAGAAAGTAATAGTTTGGCATTTTATATAGGATTAAGAGTTTACCCATTTTTATTACACCAAATACTGCACAAAGTGTTATATAATAAAGTGCTGTTTTCTTACAAATATTAAACGCTTTTAACAATATTTAGTCACTTAGGTGATAAAAGTTATCTTATTTTTTGAGAAATACCTTACAAAAGAAATAAAGGTAGTTTTTGGGATTTTCTACCAACGCATTTTCGGACTCTTAGAGCATTTTTCTATTATCTTCTCAAACAGTCTAATGCCCAGTTGCACTAAAATAAATCTAAAAGCATTTTAGTTAACGGAGTAATAAAATTTATTGGCATTTAAACTTTAAGTGGTTTGCACCAACATAAGGAGGTGAATTTTTAAAAATGGGGAAAATGATGCCAACCCCGGATTTTTATTCACCACACATGGGTGTCTTTAATTAGAGCTAGCGAAAGGAGAGCCATATCAATCGGAAAATTTAAACGTGTTCTTTGTCTTGCATTTTTGAGACGCCTTTTAAATTTATTTGGAACAAAATAAGACTTTAGTTTATTGGCTCTTTTAAAATTGAAAGTGGTTGGTGAAATTGAAAAATGCCTTTTTAATATTTAAAAGTGTTTGGAGAAACTGGCCATAAGCAATTTTATTTTGAGGGTTGGATACAAAATCTCGCAAATCAAAATCTATATTATTACGGATTCTCACAATCACATAAACCCGCAATTACAAAATCCTGTTTCTTAGAATCTCGCAATTGCAAAAATTCCCAAAGTAAAATCTCGAAAGCTGAAATCACGCAATTAAAATACGAAGTATAAACAGTAAAATTGGTATGGGGGCATGCTCCCCGCTGCAGCCCCCCTACTTGGGCTAAATATGATTTGGGGTGGGTGCGAATTACGTTGTATCCATAGTTTCTTTTGAATTTAGTATTATTATTTAGTGCGATTTAAGTTTGCGGGATTATAATTGAAAATTGCGAAATTTTTGTGTGTGTTTAAAAAAATATAATTCAAAAATGCGAGGTTTAAAAAGCGAGATTTTATAATTCGACATTTTAAATTGCGAGATATCGTAACGCTATTATAAAGCTTAAATTATGTCATCCCTCGGGGCATCTCAACACCGAATTGAAATGCAAAGATCTTATTTCTCTTATTTTTACTTGCGATTATAGGTACTATAAGGCAAGTTTTACATTCGTAAAAAAAAAGTTTTGAAATAACATTCAAACATGACATTAGATACGATGATGGTCCGACAATTCTGTTTGTCTGTCTGTCGACACATATACAGCCTAAACGCTTGGGGCGATTTTTTCAAACTTGATACTCTTTTTATTTAAAGTAATATGCTCAGTCGTATTTTTGATGTTCATACTAAGTCAGAAAATAACGGTACCTTCCATATAAGAGTAACAGATAATTCAATTTTTCTCGGAAAAAATTTGGATAATATTTCGTATGACTGATTTGCATCAACATTTTTTTTTTAGAATTAGCTTTTTTACGGTACCTGCCGTACTAGCGTTTTAGACAGTTCCATTTTCAACGTAAGAACTACGATCTATTTTTATAAAATTTCGTAGCCAAAAGGTTATGTTTTTTATGTTTTCAGAATAAGTTTACATATTAACGGTATCTACCTGGCAAATAAGCCTTAAAAATAATCCAATTATTCTCGTAAACAATACAATCGATTTTGATTAAATTTTGTATGACTGTTTTATTCTCAACAATGAAGTTTTTTGTTAGAAAATTATTTTCAAAATCACCTTGTTAAAGGTACCTGCCATATGAACGCTTCAGAAAATAAAAATACGTCAGATTTTGATAAAATTTCGTATAATGAATTTGTAGCGAAAAGTTGTTTTTTTCATGTTTTCAGGATAATTTTACATATAAACGGTACCTGGCAAATAAACGGTTATAACATTTTCCAAAAGAACTATTACTCCAGGAACCAGAAATGATTACTGGAATTTTGAAAATAATATCAAAATACAAACGATTTTTTTCTCTCAGTATAGGTATGTGTAGTATGTAAGTATTTGTTTTGCCTTGTGGGAATACCCTGCTTCAAATATTTTTACAGCTTACTTGAATGTGAGAAATTCCTTACAATGTAACGAATAATAATTATGACTTTTATCATCGCATAGGTTCCCTCGGGGTTAACGGGAAGTAATTTAACAAAATGACGAAAAGGACAACACAATGAAGAGGTTGAAAGGAAAAAAAAAAGTCAAACAAAGCCAAAGCGAGTAACAACGAAGACGTAAAGTCAACTTTAAAGCAATTTGTAACGCCACACACTGCCACCGACCCAAAAAAAATTATATACATATATATATATAAAAGGACGAAAGAATAAAACGAGATGACCTTGTTTTATTGAAGAAAGGCTTTTGGCTTGTGCCGTTCAGCCCTGCGCGCATCTTTTTTTTTTTATATCTTCTGGTGGTTGCCATATCCTTGTTTGATAAATGACAAATTATTCGCATTTACACCAAAGGGGTGGTGACAGGAATGGATGTTGATGTTTGATATGTTCAAAAGGAAGCGTGTTGGAAGGAAATAAGGATTTGTAGCTTTTGTTTTTGCCATGTCCTAGCTCTTGGTGGATTCTACTGACTCCTCTGTAGGATATGGTGTTAGGATAAAAGATGCTGATTGGAATGGTGGGACACGGCACGATCAAACTCAACGGGAGGTAGGTACTGAAGGTGTGTCATTTTTTTGCGGTCGTTATTTCTGTTTCTTTTAGTTGGTCTCGGTTGACTTTAAACTTTAACGTTTTGTATTTTATTTTTTTTTATTTCTTATCAGATTATGGTTCATGCAGAGCGGCGGATGACACAAAAAGGTTGCTGGGAGACATAAAAATATGAGCAACTGCGGAAAAATAAAAATGTGGTCGAGTTTCTGTTTTAACTGCTATAAGAGTTGGGGGAGAATCGTATGTTTTAAATAAAGATGTACATCATGAAACACGCAAACGAAGAATCGTTGTGAAAAGAAATTGGTTTTTGAATTACTTAGCAAAAAACATGGCACATATTATATTAGAAAACAAAAACAAAATTAAAACGATAGAAAAAGGGTTTGGGTTTAAGGTTTTAGCCAAAAGTAGAGTTATAACTGAAAAGGTTTTATTTTTTTTAATAAAATTTGTTATCGTTTTATTTTTTGCCATAGTAATTGTTTAACAGAACCAAATTTATAAGATACTAGCTGATCCGGCGAACTTCGTTCCGCAAAAATTTGTTAATACAATCAAAAGAAACTTCTACCATGCACATACTGCTTTATAATTTAGTCTATTCAAATTCTTTATTCAAAAATTCTATTATATAAAATGGAAATAATTGAAGCATAACAACGGATATATTTCAACCAAATAACAATGACTGAGTTGTAGACCAAATTTTCTCCTATACAAAACTTTTAGTTCTATCCTCGGGTGAGTACACATACAAAGCGGTAAAGGTTTGCCCAAACGTAAGAATAACGCAACACACAATTTACCTAGTGAGAAACATGGGAATTTATAATTCAAGATTGATGCCACAAACATGCAGCGATTGTCTTTGTGACTCATTTATTATCATAGCGAAAGTGAGATGCAAGGAAAACTGAACACGATTAAATACGAATGGCAAATCGTCCCGAATAAGCGGAATTCTCGGAATGAGAACATCTTCACCTTTGAATTTTCCCCTCAAAATCGTGGGTTGAATTATATTTGATTTTGGATTCTTCAAAATCATATTATATATGATACAACAAAATTATACCTAACTATTAGTGGGACTGGTCATTTAGTAAAGCAACTCGGATGTTTGTTTTCAGTCGAAATTTTTCACATATCGCCATAGAGCCGACGCCTTTGGGCAAGCATTCAATTCAACGGCTGGAGTTGAACTTGGAATGACAGACAACTTTTGAAGAAAATCGTCTGAAAAGCAAAATCATTGCGCCACCGAAACGTAGTTTATCATTCCGATAGTTTTTCAACGTGCGATTTAGAGCTTACAATGCGCGTCACGTGTCACATGGCAACCGACAGAAGTAAAACTCAACAGGTTTTTTGTTTATTATTAAAAAAACTTATTCAATTTGGTAGGTATGTTTTCTGGGTCTTATTTGTTTATTTATGTCTTAAGCTGAACCACCTTTAAGATGAATCCAAAAATATCCCGAATATTTACCTGCGAAATTAAAATCCCAACTTTTAATTTTGATTTATGAACTCAGGGAAAAATTATGTAAAATTAACCAAAAATTAAACAATTACCGTGTTGTTTTTTTTCAACGCTATTTTACAAAATAATTACCTGACAGGATACTCTGGTTACTTTTGAAAATATACTGTAAAATTAACATTGATTTCAGGTTAGATAGGAATTTGTTCAACGGTAAACTTACTTAAACTAACACTTATTCGGTTGATTGTACATAAATACTGTTGTATTGACGTTGTTTTTTTTATAATTTAACAGGATAACATGGTTACTTGTTTAGAAAAAGTGTAAAAAGAATACTTCCTTAAAACATTAGAGATCATGTGAAAATATCACAAACGGGGATAAAAATAACACTGTGGTTATTATAACAGCTTATCTATTTACGAGATTTAAATGTTAAAATGACATAATACCAATTCAAATAAAAAAAAAATATGTCAAACTTGCAGTCAATGCACTCATGTTCATTTAACAATGCATATAATGTTACAAAAATCATGTAAGATTTACAGCTTTATAATATTTTATATGAGAAAATCCATCGTGTAAAATTAAAAGTAGTCTTGTTAATTATTTATGTACCTGACGTTTTTCTCTGTGTGTATGTAAAATAAATCTTTCTTTTCCCTCGAAACTATAGACAAATTTTTAATTTTGTTGGTATTAAAATATTTGGGATTTCGTCAGTCCGGTATTTATCATTTATGAATTTTGTCAATCATAATTTCTGTAGTCGAGATTTTGTACTCAGAATTTTGGAGTTGGGATTTTGGTTGTCGGAAAAAAGGCCAAGCGAAAAAAGTTTTAGTAGATATATGTATTTATTTAAAAAGTAGATTTATGAATTTAATACTAACAAAGTTAGAGAGTGTTCATACGTATCCATCAATTTTTTCTGACTTTTGTTAAATGGATGAAATAGCTCTTGATTCGGCCAAAATTGCTTTTAATAGATAAGTATAGGTATTTAATAGTACTACATGGTGCTCAGCATTTTGATTTTTCACTTAGACAACAAACCTAACTAGAGAGTGTTAATGAGTGTTCATCGACTTTCCTAGCTCTAGAACATCAGAGCAATGTCCGATTTTTGTGAAAAAAAGTTTTAATGAACAGGTATTAAATTAGCTTATATACGATGATGAATATTTTGATTTTTCACTTAGGCTGCAAATTAAAAAAATAAAGTGTTCATGCGTTTTCATCATCAGTGTTCATGCCTGTAAATTTCAAAGGAAAAGGTAAGACTTAAATTGTTTTAAGATCGAAAACTACCAAAAATCCATCTCTAGTTTTTTTTTAATTATTTACAGAAAATTGTTGGATTATTTTTTAAAGAAATCAGCTTTTTCTAACGAAAAAGGTTACTGTGGCAGATCTCCAAATTTTTCTTATTAGAATCGTCTTTCAAACCTTATATGTATATAGCAGTATAGGTATATCAAATATAAAATTTTAACAAACACATGCACCGAGAACAGTGCCATTGCTAATATGTATACCAAATTTCTCCAAGACAGATCTCCTTCCACATCAAAAGTTTTCCCATGTAGATAATAATATAATCTCTTTTCTGTCAGACATCATACCCTTATAACAGTTTCAGAAACTTAAAACAAAACAGGACAAGCACTGTGTATATAACAGTTAAAAAGTTTGCCCAGGTATAATTATGTTTACATAACCAACAAGAAAAATAAACAAAAATTATAGCAAAAAAAAAATATATTCCATTGCCATCGTTTCATCAATCATGATGATGACCGTAAAAACAAGATCTCAAAAAGTAATTAAATCTTTTTTTACAGCCCATTTCGTAAATAACTCCAATAAAATTACCCTAAGTTAACATAAAGAGATTTACAGATAAAATCGTATTTTTAGTGCTTATTGCTTGTACTTTGGCCTTCCACGTACATTCTCCTCCTTGTACTATATTTATTTCACTTTTCGAACAGAACAACAACAAAAACCATAAAAAAAAAACAAAGAGAACGAAAACAGTTTAAATTGAATTTTACTGGTTTTTAATGGAATCATATCCCTACACCCATGTAAACGAATAAAAATACCCAATTTTTTTACTTTTTTGTATTTGTAACTACAACAAGTATCTATACGACACAAAGTCATCCCATTTTACAAAAAAAAAAAATAACTTCCTTTTCCAATATCCTTGTTGTTCACTATGATGAAAGTGCTCTTTAACAATATGTTAAGTAAATGTTTGCAATATTACAAAGCCTTGCAGTTAAGTCGGAAAGAGAGAGAGAGGAGAACAAAGCCCAAATTCAAATTCAGGAGCACCCAGCTGAGCAGCACCACCCAAACTCATCCCAAAGAGAAAACAACCGTTCTATAAAGCGAATTAAATCACTGGAAATGGTAACTATGCATTTTTTACCATTAGGGAATGTAAATTTATAAGCATTTGGGAATTTGCAAAACTTAGCGGAATGAATTTCTTCTCAACAATGTTTGCTGCCATCCCCATGACGAGAACGATAGAGACGACTAATATAACTTCAGCTAAAGAGATCAGTCGGCTACATGTTGGGCTTAAGAGATAAACACATCTACCAAGAAGTTTTTGAGGCTCAGAAAGGATTTCGTCGAACGAGAAGGAGTGTGTGCGTTTATGCTCTGATGGGAATTTAACACAGAATACGCACATCCATTCTTATGTTATATATAGAGAAAGTTACAAAAGTAAGAACTTCATTGAGGTATTATTGTATAGTTGAGCTCAAAATAGCCAGAGTCGGTGTTTTTTTTTTTGGGGGGTAGGGTGGTTGAATGTGGAAAGGATAATAAATAAGACATCTATTGTGGTAAGTTATCAAAATGCTTCAAGCAATTTGGGAAAATGAAAACAACTTGAAGTAGTGCTGGATGAGTTTACGTATGGATAGGTCTTGTGTGTTGATGGTTTATTGAAATTGTTATTTCTATGCACATTACATTTAAGTGTTGTCCTAGAAAATGATTAGGACTCAGGAGGAGTATGTTGTTAAGTGATGCAGGAATTAGACTTGTGGGAAGAAAACTTTATATTGTATATTGGCCGACAGATGTGTTTTTGATACAACCACATTTTCTTATGATATCTACACTTATATAGACTTTTTTGATTAAGTTATTGATAGTTCCGTAAAAATATCAGATATTAGTTTAGTCAATTCGCATGGCTGAGATGTAGAAACAAAAAAAAACATTTGTAGCAAAATGTAGAAGAAGGTAGCCTAAAATAACCCTGCTAAGAAAAATGTCCTATATAACTTGACTTATACTATATTCTTTTCAAAGTTCTTATACTATATTTTTTTTCAAACGTAAATTAAATAATAAGTTTAAAAGGCAATCAGCCCCTAGCGAGGTATCCGTTCGGAGAATTTTCAATCGAGGTATCCGTTCCGATACACATATCGGAGAAACTTATACGATAAAATTAAACGCAGACTATTGATGTGCGATGCAAAGCGTTGATCAATTAATTTTTGACATTAATGGTTGCAATATTGCAAAATCACTCAAAATAATTTTCCATCACTTGAAATAAGTAAATTTATAAAAAAATCAATACAACCATAGATAGCCCAGGAAAATTAGACAAAAACAAAGGCAAAATTACGAAATAATTATCGGACAAAGCTGAATTTAGCTGGAGACCTTTGTTTGCATTTTTTTTCGGGGGGGGGGGAAGGGGTCTTGTGACTTTTCATCGTACCATCAACCAATTTCGAGAAAAAAGTGTTAAATTGTTACAAAGTCTGTTTTAGACAAAATTGCACTTTTTCACTAGTATTTGAAGCTTTTTGCTTTATTTTTTGTGGTTTTCCCATTCATTTTAGTCAAAAAAAAAAATATGCATGACTGGGTCGCACGAACTTGCTCTTGTTGCAAACAAAGGGACTACACAGATTTTGAATCATGAAATTATGTACCATCATATTTTTGGTTTTATATTGTTTACCTAAAAACTTTAAATGCCATTTTGTGCTTCGTATTTAACTTATGTGCGATATCAAATTAATGAAATCGGCTGAATTCAAAAGACCAAATTAACCTTAACTTAAAAAATGGAAAGTTATAAAAAACAAACTAAAAACGGTGAATTTGCATTCAACAATCAATTTTTAATGGGTAATTTTTAAAAAAAGAAACTTAAATCTCTATAACTTTATTCAATGACTTTTTTTTGTCAGATTAACAGTTTAGAAAAGACGATATAATGGAATGCTTGATGAAAAATATAAAGAAAACACTTGTTTTTGTAATTTTTCTCCCTTGCGATGCGTGTTTCTCGGAAACAGTTGATATTTGGAAAAAAGTGACCATAACAAAAATTGTACAACATTCGATGGGTTTCTGTTTATTCTTAAAAAAAATTCGCTGCGACAAACTATTTCCGTGATATAAGCGTAAGTCGCCAAAAGCCCAATTTTGGGGGCTTTATACTCCTCGCCCTATTCTGGATAACCTCCCAAGGATCAGGGCTTTTAGTATGCATACTACTTGATTAGCTTGAATAATATTTTCAGAGAATCCTACAACAATAAGGTATAATACGTTCCTATTAAAAAAAAAAATTAAATTTTACTTGCTCGAAAATGGTTGAAATATTGGTAACATGATTATGGAAGCAGCAAGTGGCAAGTGTTGAACTATTTTATAAGCTTGATAAAATGGGACAATTTTTTAAATAACTTGCCCTGGGTAGTGTCCTACATTTTTTTAAAATATGATGTGTTAAAGTTTGCTTACAAAATTTGTTTGAAAAATGACTCAGTCAAACTTCATTTTTCTTGCAAAACGTACAATATTTATTTTGTAAAAAAAATCACTGAAAAATATTAAAATTTGTGACCACAGTACATAAAAATGTGGCCATTGGTATCGATTTTCATAATATTTCTATTATTACGTAACCCAGCGAGATAATTTTTTTATCTTACTATATTCAGTACGGGTATAACACCCTGTATAACGAACACAAAGTTTCAACAAAATCTTATGAGCCGTTTTTAACACTTTTTCCCGAATTTTTTTTTGCATAAAATTCATAGTTTCCGAAAAATTTGGAAAAAAAACTGAATTTCCACCTTTTCCCCCCAACCCAAAACCAAATTTAGCTCCAGGCCAAATCATGGGTACTTTTAAGGATTTGCTCAAGACATAAAATCAAAGGCCTCCAGCAAAACTCAGCTTTGTCTTAATTTTTTCGAAGTAAAATTCTAATTTTCCTGGGTTAAATATACTTAAATCAATTTAAAAACTGCTAAAAATTAAGTTAAATAATCTGAATTCATTTGTAATATCTGAAATCATTGAACCACAACCCCTCGAGAATGCCGATGGAAAATGGAAGGAAAGTTTTCAATTTGCATATTTATCGAAAGAGAGGTGAACTCTCACTTTGGGATGATCTCGGACTGAGAAACTGTGTTTAAGAAAATCATATACGATTTGACAAATTCTATTAAACCAACTGTTTTGGGTTCGACACATACAAACAAAAAATTAAATAATATTATTTATCGATTATGATTATAAATTCAAGATCATATTTGCTCATATCACTATTACTTGTGAAATCAGAGAATCACTATTGTTTTGTGATTTTTTAATTAAAATCATAATTTGTATTACATGCATAATACATTATTCTTAACTTAAATATACCTTAACCGCACGACGTATAGATATTCTCAAAAGTTTTTATATTCACTTAACTCTTAATGCATTTTAAAACAGTTTTATTTATGAAAAAGATGTTGCTCAAGTTTATTTATTATTTGATTCTTGTCTATTATTTACATTCGAATGACCATACATATTTACATATTAGAATTATTCTAGCCATTATGTATTAGTTATTATTATTTATAGATATTATAACTAATAATTTTTCCTTATATAAATTATGATCTTCCAAGAGTAATAATTTCCCGTAAATAAAGTAATAAATAATGATCTGGAGAAATAAATTATTAGTGCTCACAATGATTTATGAAACCAATACATTTTAAAAATGTTAGTTAATTTGCTTATATATTGTTGGGTTTTATCTAGGTTCGTTTTATTAAATAAAACTTATTTCCGTTTCAATACAACTCACTTTGCGTCTTTTCACTTTTAATTAAACTTAATATTTCAAAACAATCTTTATTTAATTTTTACTTTCTTTGTTTTAAATTCAAACTTTATCAATTTCAAATTACCGACTTGTGCACGACTGATTTCAAATTCAAACTGATTTCTTGCCGCATGGTGTGCTCGTATTTATAGTGGCTGCACCATTCAACACTCCGGTTTAGAATCTTCTAGTACAGTGCCAGTCAGAGCCTTCTAGAGCTTTCAAGTCTATGGTCTTTCGTTAAAAAATGGTGTTTCGTTAAACTTCGTTGTACCTGTCACTTAAAGTTGGAATTACGCATCGTAAAAAAATAGAACGGAGAACATCTTATAGAACACGTTACAATATATAAAGCTAACGTCCAGTTCGTTCGCATAGTTTTAAATTCATTAAATTTCGTTTTATGCTAAAACAAGTTTTAAAACAAAATTTTCCTTTTTATTTTATAATTTTACAACGGTTTCCTTGTTACAAATGAAGTTTTAAATTTGCAACTATGTGATTAAATCGGGCGTAATAGTCTTATCAAGTCCCGGTATTGAATTCCTATTATCGTGGATTATAAATTTGCGCCATTGACTTTAACGTGAATATATTTTAATTCCTTAAAAAATTGCAAAAATATTATCTAAGTATATATAAAAACTCGATGAAAATACAATTTTCGGTTAAGTTTTGTTACGCAAACTTATTTAAGTTACTGATAAATATTTTTGGATACTTTTCCTTTAATTTATACAAAATTCGCAGTGCTTTATTTAAGGTATATGCACCTGTATGTATGATTGTGCATACATTTATGCAATGATAACATCAAACTCTTAATAATCATAAGGACATCATGTTATCTTTGTATATCCCACTTAAATTATTATTAATCTGTGCCTGCAATCCATTTTACAACAAATTCAATATTTGCTAATCTAAATCAACGAATTCCTTCATGTCATCTCGTTGTCAATGAACAGAATTTCCAATGAAATAGCTTTGTCAAACCAACATGAGTATCCTTCAGTTACCATGACATTTGCACTCTTCACCACACACAAGAGAGGTTATAGCCTTTAAAACCGTCTTCTTTATTAGAAATATAGATGATATATGAAACCCTTGCCCTTAATACTATATCAGATCACACTCCAATAATTTAATGCTCTAATTAGAAAGCAATGCAATCAATAGTCGTTAGACAACATTTAAACCTAATAATTCTTTGGTCCAATGAACACAAATTCACAACAATCCCATTTACTACTCTTTGGTCATCGATTCTCATTTCCTATATAATCGTCATTCTACAAGTAAAATCCTACTCAAATCCAATATACACCCAATAACCCAATTTAATTGGAATTACCATATTAGGTTTAGTAGGTATAACCTATATCTATATGTATTCAAAACTTAAAGGCATAAATACCAAATGTTATAGACAACCGACTTCCATATCGAATATCAAATCAGTTTCAAGGAGTAGGTATCTTTTGCTTAAAGGATTTGCCCTTAAAAGTTCTGAGCATCCATACAAAAGCCTTTTAAACTTTTGTCATTTTCAGGTTTTAGTTCAGAGCCTATCGAAATAAATTTTCCCAATATCTGTTTCCTCTGTCAGTTTTTCGAAAAAAAAAAACAAAAAAATTAAAAAAAGTAACATGTCCTTTAGTTTATCAAGTTTTGTTATATAAATGTCTGTGATGGTGGTGTGTTCGACAATATTCCATCGGATGGAAGTTGAAAACTACAAACCCCAGATGTGGTTGGCATGACATATAAACAACTTGATTATTATGGACTACACAATAATGTGTCAATGCTGTAGTCACTACAGATATTAAAAAAAAAAAAAAAAAAAACAGGAAGCGAAAAAGTAAATTGCTGAAGATGAAATAAAAAAAAGTGTTTGTATCTTTTCGACTATATACAATTCTAGACACGAAGTATGCGCTCTGTGTCCATTGGCCCACATCATGGGTTTCGAGTATGTGTTTTATAAAATTGATTTTTTAAAGCAAATCCAATTTAAGAACTTCCAAAGAATCTTTATGATTTTTATAATTTTCTACTTATACTAATAGAATAAAGAAATAGCATGTCAACGATTCCTGAATTAAAATTTGAGGTTGAATAGGAAGGATACAGATACCGTGAGAATAAAACTTTAATATATAATTTATAAATTATGCTTCTAATATAGCCAATAAAATGCTTCTTAAAAATTCAAAAAAACTTAAAAATGGATTCTTGTTTCAAAGATTTTAGATTTCATCAAAAAATATTTTTGAAATGACAAAAAATGTTATGCTAATCCAGCCATTATTTTATGTTAAATCATTTAACAGAATCATCAGTATTAAAAACATTCTTATCACTGACTCTGTAACGCTTAGAGAGAATTTAGAATTCGTTTCCGTATCGCTGCCGTACAAATTTTAAGTTTGTATTGATTTTTATATAATAAATCTATGGATCAAATTGACCGAACACCCCACTGAATGACTTACGATAAGCTCCCTAAACATAACTTTTTTGCTAAAGGAAGTAGAACTAAATGACGCCAGAAGAAGTCTAGGTTTGAAATCCAGCTTACAAATTTACAGTACCTCTCATCATAGGCGTTCGAATTCATATGTAGATTGAAGGACTTTTCCACCAGTGTTGCCGCTGATAAATTTCAAAAGGGGTCCAAAAAAAGGGCCCGAACGACAAAAACGGGCCACCACATAAAAACAAAAACAAACAAATAAAATAGAAAGAATTTGTGTTCAAATAAATACATAGAAGATCATCTTCGAAGACTTTTGCCTTTTCGCCAGCAAACTGATTCTTGCCAGTCAGTTCGTATGAGCCTGTTTCGACTGGGAAATTTGAGACCGGACTTACGAGAGTTCGTAGGCGAGAGAGGTGCAGGGGTGAGTACTGTCGGAGACAGCTTCAAATTATACACATCAGAGGTGAGTACTGTTCCAATTCCAAATTCAAGTTTTTTGCCACTTTGTTCATTATCTCGAGCCGATGTGTTAACATCGCAGTATTTTCATAGTTATAAGCTTAATGCAGAGTGATAGAAAATGAATTCTTGGAATAGAAAATGCTTCTTTAACAATAACTTATGGAGTTTATCTTCTTCTATAAAATGCAAAACATTCGCGTGGTAATTGCCAAAAATTCCACCCGCTTCAAGTGAGGCGTCCTCAAATAATTTGTGTGTAATCACGAGACTACTCACCACGCCATTCTCAAATTTCCCAGTCTAAATAGGTTCTATAAGTGTGCTTTGTGCATGCTCAGCTAGTAGTTCTGATACAGATAATATAAATTTAGAGACTGTTTTTCTTAGCAAAAATACACTCAGAGAAAAATGGTAACGTAATTTTTAATGCGCTCGTGTTCAAATTTACGTTGCGAGCTACTTCGAAAAATTGACTTTGAATCAAACTAAAACCATTTTGATTTAAATACGAAAACTATGAATATATGATTTTTACAACAAACGCCTTTGAATTATTAATATGAAATGTCCTTGAATCATAGATTTTTATGATTTGAAAATATTTCAAACGAAAAAAAAGAAGTAATTTCAAAGACAAAACCACTTCATTTTAGGCTAGAAAATTTTTGTTTTTCATTCAAACAACCTAAATTTAAAGATGAAACAATTTTATTTTTAGATGACTTTTGATCAAATTATTATTTTAAGTCGCACTATTTTTATTTTAAAAATTTCGTGTTCAGTCCTAAATTGTAAAGATTTTATTTTGGATTCAAAGTTGTTTTATTTGAATTTACGTTGTTTTTTGGTTCAGTGTAGAACGGAAGGCTGCCGTTATATTTTATTTGTTTTATATTTTTGTTGGTGTTTTATTCTTTTTGCTCAATGAAAAGTAACATTTACATCAATTTAAAAAAAGGGGCCAGTTTGAGGGACCAAACGGCAACATTGCCTTCCACTTCTTTAGATCTAGGAATGATAGAATAAGTATTGGTGAACAGTATAATGTTAGTAACATTTTGTTCTTTTTGAAGTATAGTTTTTGTAGGCGTAACTTCTCGGAGCTCGGCCACATACAAAAAAAACTACATTACGACGAATAGTACAATATAATAACAATAATAACTTAATAGTCTGGTATATTACCAATCTTCCAACCTCTCCTCCTTTGATATGTGCTACAAATTGTAGTCTGTCAAATAAGGTTAGGAGAAAAATGGAGGCGAAACAAAACAACATACTTAGAGGCGCTTAGAAAAATGTTGAAGCTCCAAATGCGTTTGAAAAAACAAACAAACATAACATCTCGACCTGTGTCATCAGTGGTCATAAGCGGTGAAATGCGTTGTGCATACGACTTCGAAGACTGAGTAAATCTGAAAGCGTGGGTTCGAATCTCATGGTGTGCATGTGAAAAAGTTTTTCATAATAAAATTGGATTAAAGCTCGATACCACTAAAGGAGACTGATGAAAGGAATTGGCACTCCTTGAAATAGCTATATCTCCAGCCAAAGATAGAAAAAAACGAATAATAAAAATTCGAAAACGAGTAAATAAAAATTCGTTTAAAAATTGGTGGTAGCGCCTTTAAGTTGTTGTTGTTGTTCAAACATTCAAAAAAAACTTAAGTTCAGCAAGAAAAGAAATACATGCTCCGAGTAAGGAAGTTGGTACGACTTATGGTTTACGATTAATATAGACAACAAACATCGCATCTGCACGTGGAATGCTTATATCTAATAGATTGTGTTGTGTGCCCCTAGAAACGACCATATAGACAACAATGGAGCAGATATAGTTTGTGTCGATGTAAGTCGATATAAATACGTTGGAAAGAAACGGGCAGACAAAGATTGAACGCTGGGATATTAGAAGGAACAAAGGAAATGGCTGTTTAAGTAGGGTCAACGTGAGTAAATGTAAGCAAAATCAGGTTTATTTTTTAATTTTGGGTTCACGATTTTAAATTTTTTTTTATTAAAAACCTGTAAGGAAAATGGTAATGAGAAAACGAAAGTATGGCATTTTTGAATATAAATTTGAAAAAATGTTTACACAACAATAACTTTTTTTTTCTGAATCAGGGGGTAAAAGTAAACTGGGATTTAAAGTTACTGGAGGTTTTGCTAAAGCAGTGTTGCATTGCTGTTCCTCGACCTTGTCTGATTTTTTCAAGAGAGTTTTTTTATGCCACTTATCTTATTATAAATTACGGATACAGGAACTCCATAAGCCTCCTCTGCGCTGCCCTTAACGACATTTTTTTGTTTTGGACATCAGTGACTGCATTGGCTACGTCATCCAATGAGTATGATGGCAACCGCTTCTCCAAAATAAATTTTCTTGGCATTGTAGCAACTATAATTTAAGTAACCAACATAATTTAAACAAATATTATCACTTATTTGACCATAAAATATGTTTACATTTATCCCCTTAGTGTTGTTTACATTTACCCACATCAAAATATTTCCTGGGGTAATTGTAAACATACGAAAATTAGTATATCTTCCTAATATTTCTTTAATGTTCTTCTTAAAAAAGATTGCCAAACAAATTTTATGACTTATAAGGATACATAAAATAGAACTTACCGGAAAAAAATTTAAAAAAATTATTTTCCGTAAAACACTTCCGAATTGTTTAGCACTTTAAAACACAACCTTTCACGAAAAAAACTCGAGATAATTGATATTGCAACTTACACCAATGGATTACATGTATGTCATCGAACATCGAACATGTATGCTTCCATCATTTCAGATACTGTGTGTGTTAAAAGTCCTTACTAGAGTTTGATATGAGCCGTGTTTACATTTCCCCCCTGTTTACATTTACCCACGTTGACTCTATGGTTTTTTCTGCAGAGGAAGACTAACGAAACGGAAGACGCCTAAAGCTAAGAACCCGCGTCTACGAGGAAATTAAGAAATCCAGAAGAGATTATTAACGGTATATGCCTGCCATAGAATCGTTTTTAATTACTCCGACTGTCTTTTGAACTGCTACACTGATTTAAACGAAATTTAATATTCTAAAACTATTGCTAAATCTAAATAACAATGCAAACAAAATATGTAATTTTTGAAAAACCGATAATTAAAATGTTCTCCAAAAAATCTATCAATTTTGATAAAATTTCATGTAATTGGATTTTTGCCGAAGGTTCTGAAAGTCTTTTATAAAAAAATTTTGTCAAATCAGTTTTCCAGTTTTGAACACGAAAGTAACTTTCGACTAAGTCGTGCCCTTTATTTCATTAAAAATTATACCTAGTGCACCCCGTATATGAAAAAAAACATTTTTGTTTAACAATGTAAACAAGACACTACACTGTCCGCCTACAAAGTGCTGAAGACACGTCCTCACATCCAATAATTTTTACGCAGAAAATCATTTATGTTGAATAAGGTTTCCAATGCAAAAAATATTTTAGATCGAAAATTTGTTTTATTAACTTGTGATTTTGTATCAAGTGTGACTAATAATGAATCCAATGCGATACATTGGACATTAAAGGGTACGTTTTCTTTCCGAAAAAAAAATTTATGGATATATTTACAGTAAAGTATATTTTTCATAGAATGTTCTAATTTTCGCAAAGTCTGGATCAAGTACTTGAAGTTATTTCGATCGAAAAAATACTATACCTCAGGTGTTTAAAATACTATACCTTAATAGATATTTGGATATTTTTGGTGACCTCTTCAATGTTATACAAATAATATTGTGTTCAAGCAGGCTAGAGGTGAATAAAACTAAATGTTAAATGGTTTGCAACGTTTCGAGCATGAATACGCTCTTCCTCAGGCCTTTATTGTAAAATAATATACATCGTCAATAATGTCATCTATACAAATCATACATGAAAATTTAACTTACAATTTAATTTAAGAAACTTAATTTCCACAATCAAAAATATGTTCAAGAGAACCACACATAGCACATTAAAAATAATTA
Source organism: Baccha elongata (assembly GCA_951217065.1). Classification (NCBI taxonomy): domain Eukaryota; kingdom Metazoa; phylum Arthropoda; class Insecta; order Diptera; family Syrphidae; genus Baccha; species Baccha elongata. The sequence continues at coordinate 16,595,416 of OX578273.1, read as the reverse complement.
AGTTAATTTAGAAAAACAATTTAAAAATTATAAATACAATTTAATAATAACATTTACTTTAAAATACATTTAATTATGAAAACCTATCATCACTGACAAAAGACTATTTAATTTTGTCTTCTTTTATTGTTAAATGTTACTGAGGTTCAATAACAATCTGTCCCTGTCCCACCTATACAATTAATTTTATAAACAAACTTCAGACTTATTCATTCTATCTATTTTCCCTTTTGTGTTAGAAAATAGAAACGTTTTTAGAGCGTTGGTCGATCAAAACGATATTCCTGTTGTCTCTTTATTTCTAATTGGAGCTTGTTTCATTCGAGTTGAAAGAGATGGAATATATATTCCACTCCACTCCGATAGAAAACAGGTTGTGGTTGTAGTGGAACATTTTCAAGACTAGTTTCCTTTTTGTTGTAATAATTGTTTATCAATCGTTGAATAGTAGCATGGGTAGGGAAAGAATTAGAACACAGGGTGTCCCTTATTAAATTGATGTTTTTTTGTTGAAATAAAATGTGGCTATTGTCTAGCGCTCTTTTTACAAAATTCTGTACAGTATTCGATAAAATCTGTTTGGGCAGCTTCGAGTGAAAATTTATTAATCGCCCAGAAGATGTAGGTTTCTTATACCAGTCAAATATGATTTTTCCTTCGTGTCTTCCAGCCTAAACAACAAGGTAAGGCAACTCATTATTCTCCTCCACTTCCATAGTAAATTGCATTATTTGCTGGAATGAATTTAATGCACTTAGTGTGGAATCAACTTCGCTTTTTTTGACTATTGCAAATAAGTCATCGACAGATACATATTTTGGCTTAGATGTTAATTTACCAATAACGTCTTCTTACAGTGCTTCCATTGCAATGTCTGCTAAGATTTGTGAAGCTGGACTACCCGTTGGTACCCCTTGTTTTTGTTTCAAACTCCAAATAATTGTTTTCGATAATGCAAAAACGAAGCATTTCCAGAAACAGAGATTTCTTTATCTTGATGAATTCTTTTATATTCAAATCTTGAAGCTTAAGAGTTGGATTGCTTCTTAGAATTCTATAGATACTCCTATCTACCATTGCCTGAGGAAGAGTGTATTCATGCTCGAAACGTTGCAAACCATTTAACAAACAAGTTTTATTGACCTAGAGCCAGCTTTAACTCAAAATTATTACTATACTTTAATGCTAATAAAAATTTTAAAGAATTATGCTCCGTCAAAAAAATTATTATCTTAAAAAAACTGCAGAACAGCTTCAATTTTGCAAAACCTCAAATAAATTTTGGTGCAATATTCGTAAGTTGGGAGGCCGAAACCGATCACGAAGTATAAGTATTTCTCTCCAGGCCGAGACTTAAGCAGAACACTTTAAAACCTTACTGTCAGTTAATGAAAATCTCCACAAATTTAGTTACGCAATGCAGGATGTTTGCTTATTCGGTCAGGGTTTTCAACTATGGACCACATATTTTACATTAATTTAAATAAAAACAACTGTACGTTTGCTTTGTAGACTTTAAAAGTGCTTTTGATAGAGTAAACAGGCAGGCATTGATTTATAAATTAGCCTTGCTCGGAATGTCGAAAAAAGTTCCTTACGCTTCTTAAATTTTCTCTCTTCATCAAAAGCAAGTGTGTGGGATGGTGCAAAGCTGTCGGAATGGTTCGAAACGTGTGCAGGAGTCCCGCAAGGCTGCATATTGCGCCTTATTCTGTTTGCATTGTTCATCGATGATATTGCTGACATTCTTCCTGCACCGGGCGGAGTAACAACTGCAGGTAATCTAATCAAGGTCCTGCTCTACGCAGACGACTTGGTGTTGATTGCGGAGAATCTGTTTTCTTTTCAACTACCAATTAATAAGCTCCAAGCCTACTGCGAATAATTATTATCAATAAAACAAATATAATGATCTTTGAGAGCCGTCAAAGAAGAAGACTTGCGAAAGAAGCTTGGCGTCTTAATATTACTCGGTGTGTTGTTAGCTTCTAATTGAAGCTTTAGCAAGCATGCGAAAGAAATATGTGGCCTAAATCCAACTTTTAAAACAACTCATATCATTATAAATTACTTCAAAGGATGCATGGTACAAATGTAAGAAACCTTATTTTTAGCAAACGTATTTACAAATTAAATTATAGACCCAGCTTAATTTTCCATAAATTGAAACACCCTATCTTTTTAAGTGATTCCCCTACTTAGATACTTGATTTCAAATACTTTTATCCTTTCACCATTCTTTAAAATACATAATCTACTATCATGATATTAAAATGTAAATCTTCCTTTAAAAAAAAGACTTACAAATTCCTTGACTTCAAATGTAAAATATGTGCCATAAACCACACTAGGTATACATTCTTTTCCTATATCAAGCACTGAGAAACTCCCAAAGGAGAAAAGCAATATCAGGTGGCTATTCTAATGTCCACCTCTAAGGGTTGACAAAATAAATTCTACTGCTAAGGCCTAAGATTCCAACAAAAAGGATAATCCTCAAAAAGTTCACACGTGCTTGTATATATATATATAGTGTGTTAAGCTTATGCTGGCCAAAAGTTAGACATTCTTGCTGTGTCTCATACATAGTGATATCAGCACAGAAACAAGAACAACAAAAAAAACACTTTTCCTGTTATCCTGGAAAAAGTGAAGGATAAATAAGACAAAAAAAAATAGCAGTATCTCCATTCAATAAACCAACAATGGCACAAATAAAAGAACCGCAACATGAAGGCATAGAGAGAACAAAAGTGTCAGAAGGACTTACCTATAAAGTACGCCCTCGACTTAACCATCATCGTAGGGATACCTAGGAAAGTATACAAAATGCCAAAGAAAAAAAAAAAAAAAAAAACAGCAACAACAACAAGACCACAAAACCTGCAACATCCTTGCTTTTGGATGGTCATTTTCTTGTGTTATTTAAGGTCTTTTTCCTTCGTATGAATTGCTGAATGGCATAAGAAATTTTACACTCTTTCTTCGTCCATTCTAGGCGACACTAATGAATATGCCCAAGGGAAATTCTGCATCAATGACTATAATAGCACGGCCGGCTTTATGTCAAAATGCCTTAAACATAGTTGCTCTTCTGATAATAGTGAGAATGAGCACCAAATTGAACAGCCACAGCAAAAAAAAAAGACTTAACGAACAGCAAAAAAAAGTAAAACAAATTGCTCCCGGCTTAAGTTGAATCTATCTGTGTATGAGAGAACCTAGAATAAAATGAAGAAAAATTCTTACAGTTAAAGATGACAACGATGATGACTTTTTTGAGGACCCATAATGCTGATGACGGTGACGACGAACGATACGAAGGAAGCTAATTTTGCATTTTTTTTTCTTGTGTTGTACTAATCTTCTGGCTTGAATGGATATTGGCAGCAAAAAAAGCAAGAAACGGGAAAGAAAGAAATTAAATCAGGAAATAAAAAAAAAATATATAAATTGTGAATAGTTTTTATTAAAACAAAGAAAATATAAAACTTGTAGATACTTGTTATAAATGTTGTTTCCTTCAAAACTTGGCGTCGGTATAATTGCAAGAAATAAACAAAAAGAAGTTCTTGCTTACTCAAGGCATGATAGAAGAAGTAAAGTTAAGATTCCAGGAAATCCTATAAGCATGTTTTTCTCGAAACAGGACACCCTTCCGTCTCCAGTATAGTTAGTTTAACTTTATTAGCTTACTTTAGCTCTTCGCACACTTGAGCAACCCAGCGCATATCATAAGCAAATCCCAATCCAATATAAATAAAGGGCACGGCTGGGTCGCACAAACTTGCTCTGTATATATTATTTTTTTTTCTTCAATGTAAGGAAAATGGCAACAAAAAAACCTTTTGATACTTTATCATATATAGGTACGGAAGACATCACCGTGACGTCGCCGTGTCGGCAGAAATTTATCAAAATTAATCGTAGTTTTTCGAAAAAATGGAATAATCGGTTTAAGAAAAATCAAAAATTACTTATTAAAAATATTCAGATTTCTGCTACGTTCATCACCTAACGGAATTGCGCAACTTCAACAGATTATTCGAAATTACTTTCAAAATTGCACAATTTACAAATACACAATTTCAAAATCACAATTTCAAGGAAATTGTTTTAAAATTACGTTTTATAACAGATTTTATTGTTATACCAATGAATAAATTAAACAGAACTAAACAAAATAGGGCTGTTCAGGGCCTTGTCAAAAACAAATAGCCAGAAAGAGAAAAACATAATATTTTTAATTAAAATTTTCAAACCAAATCATCTCAGTTTAGGTGTGAACACTTTTCGAAATTTCGAAATTGAGGTCTCGAATTGCGCAATTTTGAGCTTAAAGGGAACATATACTATAGCAGTAGTTTAAGGATATTCAATTTCGTCAAAATCGCTGTGGCCTTTTAAGAGATAGTCGATGTAAAAAAAAACTGTTCTATGGCAAGGCAGCTACCGTTAATAAGATGATTCTGAAAAAAAAATCCGATGAAAGACATTACCATAGGCAACAAATAACTCATATAAAATTTTATCGAAATTTATCCTATTTTATTCGAGCAAAATAGAATTATCGGGTTTTAAAAAAAAAACTTTTTAAAAATTAATTTTTTTTAAATTTTTTTTGCATGGTTTTTCAAGTTTTGCAATTGTTTTAGAATATTTATTAAATTTTTTCAAAACGTCCACAGTTTTTTTCAAATCCAACCTCTGACTACCAACTCCTAATCTTACATCCCCGTGGTGAATATCGGGTGCCTATTTACTCTAACCTTAAAGTGACCTTTACACGGTCAATCATTTGACATCAATCTGTAATATACAGACTTATTGTGAAGTTCGCCCGAACTACATTACCCCCGAAATAATTGACATTTCACGTTTCGCCTATTGTGAATGTTCGGGCGGAAATTGTGAATTTCCGGGCGAAATCAATTAATGTTCGAAAAATTCCCCTAATTGTCATCAATTATTCCGGGCGAAATGCGATGCGATCGACAGGTAAAATGTTCACTTATTTTTTGAAGGCGAACGAGTGAAAAAGTTGTGAATTGCAAGACATTTGTTTATTTTTCGTCAGCTCAAGTATAACAAAACGCTAATTTGTATTATTGTTTAAATCTGTAAAACATAAATGTATTGAAATATTTTCACAAACACATGAAATGTTTCAAAACATTTAACACCAAATCATCCCTTAAAATTGTCTCCGAACTGTTACCTTTTAGAACTCTTCGTTTTGACTGCACTTTTAAAAACAAAACAATATTTCTTTTAAATAAATATAATTTGCTTCTAAGCACATATGTATTTATATTGAAATACCGTAGGTATTCCTTTCATTTTGTCAGAACTGATCGGAAGAGTTTATTTTTTTCATTTCATGGATCAACGAAATGGCTCTTTTTGTGGTTTATTGTAGGTACCTACAAATACAAGGATGTGATTATTTAACTTTTAACAATTTACTATGATTTACTTTATTCACAAGTTGCAATATTCACAACAAATATACACGTCCAAAAAATTGTTTAAACAATTTAATTTAGCTCTTCTTTAGATCTGTCAAATCAGAAACTAGGTGTGTTCATTTATTTTTTCAAGTAAATTCTTGAACTTGAAGGAGTAAGAAATATTCTCTCAGAGAATGCATTTATTACAAAAAAAAATAATAGAAGATATTTTAGAAAGTTGTACTTAGTAGCTATTTAATTATAAAAATGTAAAATTCAAACCGAAAATATTTCAAAATCAAGATTAATGATGTTTTTTTTTGTTAGAAATGAAAAACAAAACTGTCACAATTTGTTCCGGAGTAAATTAATGTTACTTTAAGAAGTGCATAAACACGCTTCGCTTATCCGAAATTTCACTGTTGATTCAAACTGAAAAATCGTTCGGGCGGAATTTCCAATAGCTTTTAAAATTCCGGGGGAACAGATTTTTGCCAGGCGAAATGCGAAATGTATTCCGGGTGAACTTCACAATAAGGCTGATAGTGTTTGTAAAAATAAGTTTGTATGCGTGCATTAGTGTCACGAAAAATCAAAACCCTCTTGCCTGATACCTGATGACTGATTATTCGTTCACACCACCATTGAGCACGCACTGCACAACGATTGATTACAACAACAAATTTCCAATGAATGTGCGCGCACAGCCCCATAGACATGACACTGATTGAGACCAAGACACCAAAAAATCAAAACATTTTACCCACAGGCGGAACACCGGTTTGCACACTGGTGTGGTATCTATGGGCTGCTTAAGATCTGGGTAATCAATCCGTTTGGAAGGTTTTGAGGGCAGCAAATGAGAGAGGGGGAGGAGTGTTTCCAATGAGGCACTTCTCCTTTCATCAAGGCGGCAGCGGAGAAATTCTCGTCGCCTTACGACAATTGCCATCAAGGCTAAATTTACCAACGTTATATGCACGCATGCCCCTACAGAGGAGAAAGATGAGGACACCAAGGACTAGTTCCACGAGCTGCTGGACAAAACATATGACCAAATACTTTTTATGAAACTAAAATTGTCCTATTTGATTTGATGGACAAAATAGAAAGAGTAGACGTCTTTGGTGGCATAATCGGAAAATACAGACTGCACAAAACCAACTCTAGTAATGGACTCAGGCTAATCAACTTTACTGCGGGGCGAAACATTGTGGTAGCAAGTATACGCGTTACGAAGTCCCCGCCTCGATCACAAAGGGACTTGGCAACATCCTGATCAACAGACTAGATTGACCACATTCCAATTGACGCATGGCATTCTTCCAGTATTATCGATGTTCGAACGTTTCAAGGAGCCAACGTTGGCTCGGACCACTACCTCGTTGTAGCCAAGGTAATGCTACGGATATCCAGCAAACAAAGCCAAAAAGTCGAAATACTGTGAAGAAATTTTTAGTCGGCCGGCTATAATAGCAAGATTTTCTGATCGATTCACTCGCAACCCTCTGGACAGCACCAATTACAGGGGCGTTGGTCTTCTTAACATCGTATACAAGATCCTCTCTGCCGTACTATGTGAACGCTTGAAACCATTTGTCAACAACCTGATAGATCCATATCAGTGCAACTTAAAGCCTGGAAAGTCAACCAAATATTCGTACTACGGCAGATCTTAGAAAAAAATCAAGAATTTCAAATCGATACCCACAATCCTTACATCGATTTGAAGACCGAGTGTGACAGCATCTATAGAGACAAACTATTCAGAGAAATTTTTAGTTTTGGCATTCCTAGCAAAACTCACGCTGCTCCATCACAGTCGGTATAGACCTCCAGCGATACTTTTGATTTCACAGAGAATTTAGGCAAGGCGATATGTGCTTCATCATTCTTGAAAGAATAGTGCAAAACTCTCACGTCAACACCCAGATGCACAGTATTCGAAAAATCCGTCCAATTACTTGCTTACGCCGACGAAGAACAAAGCGTGATGTCAGTGGTGCTTTCGTGAGCATTGAGAAGGAAGCCAGGAAGATGGGTTTAACAGTAAATCAGGACAAAACCAATTATATGCTGTTTACAAGAAAGGACACCGAACAACGAAGTCACTCTTTGAGGTGGTCATAGACTTTGAGCACATAGGCTCCGCTATCTACTCAGTAAAAATATCACCCACTGCTGAGATTCAACGAAGAATTACTCTTGCCAATCGCTGTTTCTTAGGGCTAAGAAAGCAACTGAAGAGCAAAGCCCTCTCTCGAGCAACTATAAAGTGTCCCTTTATAAGACACTTATCAGCCCGGTCCATATTTATAGTGCAGAAGCGCGAACATTACTAAAGTCACAAAAAAGTGAAAAGCCAACGATAAAGGTGGCTCGGTCACATAAAGCGAGCGGACACCAATGCTTCGGCCCGGATGGCCTTTGAATCCAACCCCGTGGAATGGAAGAGGTCTTCAACCAACTTGGCGTGCGAAACTGAAGGCAGCTAGCTAGAGGACTGTAGTGCCACCTTAAGTAAGTAAGCAACTAAGTAAGTATATTTAACAGTACCATGCGGGTCATGGGTTCGTTACTTCCATAGCTAGTGCGATCTGGTAATATCATGAGATGTATCTAACCATCAGGAATATAAATTTCATATAGTGCATAAAACACTGAACAACATTATAACAATATTAAACCCTAGGTAAGTAGGAAGAAATGGCGGTTATTCTACTAGAATAACGCAATTAGCGCTTGGGGCGCCGCGCCGTTTCGATACCATAAACTCATGAGACCTAACATTTGTAGAGGTTGGAATATTACTTTGGTTATTTTGATGTTTGGGGTTGTGCCGCTTGGGAGTTTACCTCTTTGTTACCAACCTGCATGGGAAAACAAGAGATCCTCGGGCATCTCATCCAAGGAAAGTGGCCCATACCCCACACCAGGCTTTATGCCAGGCCGTTAGCTCCGATATGGGTGTCTTCGCTTAAAACTTTATCATGCAGGATGCGGCTTAGGGTAGAGCCAGTTAAACCCTAAGCGTCAGTATCTTCTCATTTCACGTCTTTCTCCCCTTTTTGTCTATTCCACTTATCTTCGATTTGTTTGTAATGATTTTATGTTAACCTTAAATAAATAAATCAAAGCATCGAAAACACCACGAACATTTTCTACGTTTACAGTGAAGGATGAATAAATAATTTAAAAACCAATCGGAAACAAAATATTTGGCGCAAGTATATTTGACAAAACCCATTTTCTGTTTTAAAAGAAAATCGATTGCCAAAAATCATAAGAAACCTTTGGAATATTTTTAATATATACAATATCTTGCCAAGGACTAACTTTTGTCATTATTTCTTCTTCACCTACATCCTACATATACATACGTTATATGCTGATAAATTGTATGTGTATACAACAAACGATAGGTCAAAATAAAACGGTCTCATATTGAAATTCCTGAAAACCATTTGCAGAGTTATAGAGTTGTGTTGAAGTATGTACATATGTTTAACTGTCTGCCACAAATTCATCTCCAATTTCATATCTCAATTCCAATTTCAAATTCTGATGAATGAATGCACACTTCGGTATCCTCAGAATAGAGTTCCTAATACCTTACAGTCCTCTCATGATAGCCCGAACCCCGTATTTTATCGTCCTAACGACTTTCTCATCCTCCAATATTTACCCACATTTGATGCTTTGAAAATTAAATTCTCTAAATGTCTTTTATGCGGTATTTGGCATCATGAATTTAGGCAGTCTCAGCACACGTAGAGAGATGTTTTGTGTGTTGGCACCAGGATTACGTTTGGCCAACGTTATAGTCCAAATATGTATACATCCACGATACTAGTATGAGTATTGGAACCGGTGGTACCAATTACCTATCCTATTTGTAGTCAATTGCATATGGTATGTTGATTGTGGAGGTATAGGGGGCGGGTTTGGTGTATATGTGATGAAAACCGCGCGCCGACAAATCCAATTACATGGCTGTTTCCTGCTGTTTCGTCCAGTGCGTCACTGTTTGTTGGAATACCCAGCTGAGTGCTCTTAAACCAATGCCCACTTCCTGGAACCTTAGCTGGCGAATTGTGCTTTATATTAGAGGAATTGATCAAGGATTCAATTTGTTTTAGAATTGCTATAGGGTTTTGTCCCATGTGTGTTTTAATCAGGCAACGCACTGGGTCTGGAATCTGGATGAAAAGGATTTGACACGCACAAAGGAGACCACATGTTGGCGAGGAGCTTCGCGCCACCAACTATCTGGATGACCAGCAATGCAACGATTGGGTTGCTTATAAAAGTTACCTGCTGAGAAAACGAACAATTGCTGTTCAAACTTGCAATATTGCATTGCGATGGTTACGGGGGAGAAAAGTGTTGGAAACTGAGATAATGTATGATTGAAATGGTAAAAAGTAAATAGGAAACTTGAACGTTGAAAATGCATAGAATGGCACATTTTGTTGTGTAACTTTTGTTGCTAATTTGAGGCTGATACGACTGCAAATACAACTGAAAGGGAGTTTCGAGACGTCCGAGTTGGTCGCGTCGTCAACAACCAAATGCTCTGCTGAAAGTAGTCTGAAGCTTGGTAATTCAGTAACTGTAATAATGCATGGTATCCATATCATATAATTAAATATCTATTCTTTGTTCGATTTTAATTTTGATCTGTGGTAAGTAATAATAATATACTTGTTATACGTCTGTATGTTTGTATATAATGTAGATGATAAAGATATATGTCTACTATTAGTTTAAGCAGTCTGGATTTGTACATACCTTCCTTGCTGTAACCAAATAGTGGTTGCAGCTGGAGTCGAGATTTACTTTTTGAAAAGTTGGAAGGATAGAATGTTAATCCAGGATCTCCCGCATGGATTGCAATGTACTTGATTTTTTTCATGAATGATTGAACCGATCTGGTAAGCGTCATCGCGTCGTCTCTTTATGAAATTTGAAATGATGAAATTGCGTGCTTTCTACGATCCAAAGTCAATCAGTGCTTTAATCATCATTTATTCGACGTGTAATGCTATATTTTGCAACATATCGAATGATTATCTATAGGTTAATTAAATATCTTAATCAGTTGGTGGTCGTTGTCTACCTATAGTAAATTATTGGAAATTATTCCCTTCGCAAAACCTTCGGTGAATCAAGAAGGACTAGTAGCAGTATAATGGACTTACTAAAGACTAGAACATCGACTATGTATTAGGTATTTGTTCTGCATAGTATTTACCGATGGGTTTGTCACGAATGAAATCACTTGACCACTTATACTTGTAATCATTTAAAATCACGTTGAAATCATATGCAATCACCATTTCAAGTGATGAAATTAAAAAAAAAATGTTGGTTATCGATTTCAAATGATTTTTTGCAATCATTAAAAATATTTGAAATCACTAAATTTTTTTGCAATCATGAAATCAAAAATACTTTAATGAAATCACGAATTGAAATCACTATGAAATCAGTTGAATTAATTTGAAATCAATGTATAATCACAAAATTTTGAAATCAATTTTAATACTGCTTGAAATCACCTGAAATCATATGAAGTCAATTGAAGTATTGAAATCATTCAACCATTAAACCGGCTAGTGACAAACCCCTCGGTATTCACTCAGTAACTCCACCTTACCGGAGTTATGACTATGAGATGAAATGCCTCTTTCTTTCCTTTTTTTTTACCACAAGCTACAATTCAAAGATCGTTTTGTACTTGGAAGTCACCACGTGAAGGAAAGAGTATGACTTTTGGTGTAGCAAATTCTTATGCTTAGAAAAACACGCTTCTGTTTTCTTGGGATTAAAATCATTATACTTTTGCTTTCACACGTGTGAAATTAATAGCCGCTTTATGATATTTTCATAAGTATAATTTGGTGTCCAAGGATATTGATTTCATTTACATTTTTGAAAAACTAGCTTTATTAATTTTTTTTAAGCCTTTGCTTGCTTAGTGAAACTATTGAAAATAAGCAAACAGACAGTACCGTATTGTATGCATTGTCATAACTCATGTGTGATTACCCGTGTTTTTTGGCAGTCTATACATTGTAAAGTAAAACAAACAAAAAGCCATCAGCAGCTGCGTTTTTGGATTTGAAATATGGTACTACTGAACTGTAGAAATTAACAATGCATAAAAGAAGTATTTTCTAAAGAGAAAGACACATATTAAACTAAACCAAAAAATGTAGAAGAAAATGCAGTATGTACCTAATAGGCGTGTTTCGGAGTGAATAGGGCTTTTTAGGTAACAATGATATATCTCTTTCTCATTCGCAGATCAGTGTCAAAATCAGCAGTACGCGGATAACAACCGAACATTTTTTTATCATTGTTGAAAAATGTATTGAAAACAAGAGCAGAAATATTAATGTTGTGCGCGAAAATTGTATTATATTATATTATTAAACTTTTTAGTTCAGGAAATCTCAAATTTAACAGGAAAAAAAGAGATTATTTACAAAATTCTTTTGCAATATTTTGAGTTTGACAGTTTGAAAAAGCGAGATACATAATTTCAATCTGTCATCCGCGTAGTGTGAGCTGTCATTTAATATTTGACAATATGGTAAAATTCCCTATTGTTTATTTACGCAGCTGACAATAAAACGGCTATGTTCACTATTAACTCATTTTTAGTTTTAAAAATGATCATGTATAAATGGTTTTGCTAATGGTTTGGAGAAAAATATTCAGCACCAAAATAAGTTGCTAAAAATTAAATTTACCTGAGATCCGAAACGGAAAGGTTAAATTCAAAATAAAAAAAATCACCGATGCTGTGTTTCACCAATCATTGAACCGATTTAAACAGTTCACATGCTGTTAGGTAGAGGAAATGTCAAACTAGGTCGTGAGCACTATATTTCCACGAATTGACTGAAAAACGATACCAAAATTGCACTTCCGGAACTCGAAAAAGTAGGGCATACAGTTATAATTATTTTATATATTGAATGGACAAACTGCAAGGTAATTTATTTCATCTTCGAACACTGCAATTGCAGTGCGAATGCGAAAAAACCAAGTATTGGGAGACAAATACTTTTCTCCAACTCACTTGCAGCGCCATCTATACTTCAACAGTGAAATCATTCATATCCACTTACATTGTGTTTATATTCTATAGTAACGCAATGCAGAAAAATAGGCCTTGGCCATCTATCCCGCCGAGCCAAACCTAACAAAACAAATCATTAAAAGATTGTTGCATTACATATTTTGATGAAAAAAACTACTACAAAATGCCAGCAACAAATATATAATACAACAACCTCAAGTCTCATCTCTTTTTAACTGTTGTAAATATAGTATACAATAGTCGTGTTTTTTCAGGAAAGATATCCATAGTAAAGTATGATCTTTATATCAAATACAAATACAACATCCGCAGTATCGATACTATCGATAAAAGGTAAAGTTAAATCATACTATGGATAGACAATTGATTAAATATAAAAAGCAGATTCCTTTTTTTGGGAATTCTCAACTGTAGGTACTATACATAAAATCACTGTACTAAATATAAAATCCCAAAAAAACACCACTAATGTTCGTGTTCTATTTAATCCAACAACCTACAAATTTAAGGTCGTTGCATAAGATATTTGTTGTTGGCATTTTGTAGTAGATTTTTTTAGAAAAATATTTTATGCAACTACATTTTAATAATTTGTTTTTTTTTTTTTATGGTTGGCTCGGCGGGATAGATGGCCAATGGCAATTTTTTTCCATTGGAATATTATAGAATATACCTAAATACAATGTCAACTTAAATATTATGTTCTCTTCAGATTACTGATTTTCTTATACACTTTTTTGGTTTTTGTTGTCACTGAATATTCCGCTAATATCAAAATTGAATTTGAATATTTGTCAAACTAGAAAGTTTCAAAAATATATTTTTCTGATGACAGTTCGTACTGAATATTGTGCAAATGTCAGAATTGGATTTGTAAGAAACTGTGAAAATAGTAACAGTCAAAGCTATGACTTGCTGATGGTTGCCACTGAATGCTTAAGCAAATGTTAAAATTAAACTCGTGCGAATCTGTCTAACTACAAAGCGCAAAACTGAGCAAATCCTTAAAACAAAAAAGAACTTAAATTTCAGATTTGACAAGATACTGTTTCCTTTTTCACTCGAGGAAATATGAAAAATGTAACAATAATACGTTTTTATATGGAACTGGCAGATGTAATGTCCTCCTTTGTATACATTTTCTAAAAACCTTTGATTTTCCTTAAAACAATTTGATAATTTGTTTCGAAATTTGGGTCTGTTTGTGAGCAATCGAACATAAAACATGATCGAACTTTAAAAGCCACAACTTTACGAACATACCCCTATCGAGATACGTGAATTTGTAGTTCGTACCAACAATAACAAACATTTCGATCGATACTCGAATTAAAATCTATCGTCGGCAGTGAGATTTGAATTTTCCTTTTATCAATAGTTTTCCGTAGTTAGATTTTTGTATGGAAAATCCTATAAGGTAACAGGGTGCAAAATAATAAAGACAGCTAAAGTTATGACGCCAGCGGCAATACAAAATCGACGTTTTTGGCAGACACAAATAGCAAAAAACAGTTAGTTATATTTCTTTCTTAAAAATGAACTCAAAAGGTCAAAAATTGTTTTAATTTATCATTAAAAAATAAATGTAAACAAGTACAACAACTATTGCTAGAATGCTATAGTACTTATTTTTAGTTAGTGTTTAGTGAAGCAATTGAAAGAAATTCAAAATACAAGCTTTAAGTTGCCAACTCCAATGCTAATGTATCGTTTCACATTTAAATTTTGTCTTCAGTCAATCTTTTCCAAAATCAAATAATCATGGTGACTTATAATCTACCAACAATATTATTAAAATCCATTCATCAAACTTATTTGAAAACATTAATCTGCATTGAGAGTTATATTTCAAACAAGTTATCACGATATAGCCGACGAAATATCAAATTATCCAAGTTTTTTATTTATTAAAACATTATAAATATAAAATATACAACAAAAATAACTCTATTTCCGATATGAAAATGTATCGCACATCTGTTTCTTTATTTAAATCGCGTCTTCGATACTTTTTTTTTCAATCCTTGTCAAAAAGGCAATGCTAGGTTTTTTTTAATATTTCATGAATAATCATCTGACAGCAAAGCAAAGCAAAGCCACAAAATAAAATAAAGCACCAGAAGCCAGCTGAAACACCAACCCCAAGAAATAATATTTTTGTCTTTAATTTGTGGGAAAAATGTTTTTCAAAGAATGAAAACAACTTTGGTTTGGGTAGATAAAAACATTAAAAACCCCGAGATCGAGGGTGAAAAACATTTAAATTTTTGAAGCATAAGTCAATTATTTTTATTTTACGGTTTTCTTTGTTTTATTTTCTTTTGATTTGTAAAAGACTGAGCAGTGTTGTTATGATAAAATAAACTGTTTCTTTATGATTCTCGAATATAATAATGCTGCTTTGTTTTTACCTCTTTTAGCATTTTAAAAGTTATATTGCTTTGCTCTCTTACCACGCCTAAGCGATCGATGTATTCATTCCAGACCATTTATTCGTTCATAACAAAAAAAAAAAATATATTTAAAATAATTTCCAAAAAAAAATGTGTAACAACACTGCCGATGTTTTTTCTCAATGAATCTTGTTTTAGTATGCCCTCTGACGTTGGTGGTATAGTGATTTTTCTCTGATGATGATGACAGCCCTTAAAAAAAAAACCTTTGAACCAAAACTAGAAATGAGTGTAAATTTGGTTTCGCAAATCATTTGAACCCTAAAGCGGTGAACGGGAACAAAATAAAGAGGAACAGAATTATTTATGGAAAGGAAATCTCCACGGATGGCAGCGTGCATAACTTCAACTACAATAAGGGCGGGTGGAGTTAATCCAGCTATAACTTGCAATAGTTTTTTTTTGTTATCTCTAGAGCCAAACAAGCATAGGGGATATTTCCAGATGGGGATTGATGCCAACAACCCTTTTGGTAGGCTTCCAAAAACTTACTCTATGGATCCATAAATAAAACATGAAATATTTTATTGGACCAGGATGGCCAATGTTGCTGCCACGCGCCAACCCCCAAACACGCCTCTGGAGTGTTGAACAATTCCACAGTTCATACCTATACCCATGTTAAAGTTTTTCAAATAATGTATGTGAGCTACGTACCAACGATAGTAGGTTTGTCCCGATGTGAGTTGGTAATTCATATTGAAAAGACCTTTATGAGATATTTAAAGACCCGAACCTGCAGAAGTCTTGCTCTCTACATTCTTATGTCATACATATTGTCTAACATAAATTTATGAACGCATATTGAAACATGAATGAAATTAAAAAAGGAAAAGAAAACTGATAAAAAGTCTTTTATTTTTTAGAGACTAGTTTTTTGTTGAAATTTCTTCTCTTCGATATGTTTACATTCAGATAAAACTTGTGAGTTTAATTCAACTGAGTAGGATGCTCTCGAATAAATTTTTGAAATTCTGTTTATGATTGCGTCAAATAGCTAGTTCTATTTATTTTTCACTTATTTAACTCAGTTAAAAATGAAGAGGTAAAATCAAAATTATTGATTTCCCTAAATCTTGATTTATTAAATCTTTGTTTCATGGAGAAATATTGTTGTTGTTTTTATGTATGTTAGTCTTTAAAATTCTTGGTTTTACATGGAAATAAGGGTTTTAACTGAAGTGATAAAGGACACGACTGGGTCGCACCAACTTGCTCTTGTGGCAAGTAACCTTAGAGTAAACGACTGGGAAATTCGTTAAATTCACCGTCAACAACAAAGTACTCAAATAAAATTTTATTAAAATTAATCAGATTTTTTTCGAAAAAAATGGAATTAAGAAAAACTGAGTTTTTGAAATATACATTTTTCCAAATTTTTTAATGCAGTATTAATTAAGCTTAGGCAACCTATTAGAATGAAAAATTTCGTCAAAATTGGTTAAGTCGTTTAAGAGATAATCGGTATCAATAAAGTATCGTTCTAGGGCAGGTACCGTTAATAGTTTACCCCTGAAAAAATGTTTTCGATGAAAGACATTGTTATTGGCAACAAATCACTCATATAAATTTAAAAAAAATGTATCGTATTTTTTTCGAGAAAAATGGAATTAAAAAAACTAACTTTTTAGAAAAAAAAAACTTTTTTCCAAAATTGTTTATTAAGTACAGCATTAATGAAGCTTAAGAGTTATTTCAGAATATTAGATTCCGTCAAAATCGGTTCAGCCGTTCGAAAGATAATCGCTATCGAAAAAGTATTGTTGTATGGCAGGTACCTTTAATAAGTTTCTCCGTAAAAAAAATTTAAATAAAAGATATCATCATTGACAACAAATCACTCATGTAAAATTTTATCAAAATCGATCGTATTTTTTTCGAGAAATTTGGAATTATCGGTGACGAATATATGTACCGTTATTTCACGACCTAGGATAAAAATAAAAAAAAGTTACCAAGTTTGAAGAAAATCAGACCAATCCTTTAGGCTGTAGGTGTCGATACAGGACAGGCAGATAGTCAGACAGACAGAAAGAATTTTCAGATCATTTTTTTTTTTTACACTATCAGATCTTGTTCAAATGGAGCTTAAAGCAAGCATCAGCAGATGAAAGGAGATTTTCCAACACGTAGTGTCATGTTTAATTGTTATAATAAAACTTTTTTTTGTACGACTTGCCTTATAGCACCTATAATCGCAAGTAAAAAAGTATAGGTATTAAGTATTTATTTATTTATTTTTAATATTAATTTCGTTAAAATTGGTGCAGCCGTTTCAAAGATAATCCACATACAAAAGTAGCGTTCTATATAATGGGTACCGTTCATAAGTTTTTTCGGTAAACATTTTTTGCCTAAAAGTCATCACCGTTGACATTCATTATAAAATTTTGTAAACATTTATTATTTTTTTTCGAGAAAAATGAAGTTCAAAAAAACAATTTTTAGAAAATACTTATCAATATGATTGTTTGTAGTATGATTTAAACTATAGGCAGAACATAAATGAAATGTCGTCAAAATCGGTGTAGCCATTTAAAAGATAATCTCGGGGAAAAAAAATTGGATGAAAGACATCACCATCATCAACAACAAATTACTCACAGAAAATTTTATCAAAATTTATGTAGGTACCGTTATTTTAATACCTAGGCCATAAATAAAAAAAAATTCTGAGTATTTTTCTCTAAAAATATACTTTGTACCATAAAAATACAAAACTCACAAAGTTATATCAAAATCGTAAAAACGGTTTTCGAAAAAAATTGGAAAAACAGAAAAAATGTCCCTGCCATAAAGGTATTTTCCAAAATCCAGCTTTGCCGGAATTTTTTAGTGCGCTAATTTTACTGACTTGAAAAAAAAATAACAGAAAAATCTTGTTTGAATGTATTTTGTTGTCATTTTTATTTGACAGTTTTTCTCCGTGTATAGGTATATGTAGGTTCACCTATGGTAGCGGGGCTATTTACTTTCTGCCAAGTTATTCCGTTTATAATGTTATACATGTTTATGTTGGCTATAACTACGTATTCGATGATGTGTGATGATGCAGATGATGTGGAAATTTAATAAATTTTGTTTTTCGATTGTGTTTCAGAAATTGGCGTTCAGCAGTGAATTCAATATACATACATAAGAGGTACTGATTTTATGTTCATTATTCAATTCTGAAATATAACGGAAAACGAAGTAAAGGATGTCATTAATGCTCAAATAAATGTATGTCTACAAATATTATAATTTGTATTCATAAAAAGTATATTCCTCTTTGATTTGACATTTGAAAGGAAATACATTTTGTCTTATTTTTTTCATATTACATTGGTGATGGTTATTCAAAGAATTCTTTAGATATACAACAAGGTTATAATTACCAAATGGAAAGTTATATATCTATACATACTTATTATTTACCAAAAAGTTGACGTCATTATATTAATACATTCCTTAAGGTGGACTATATACTTGCTTAAGGTTTTTGAATGATTATTTGAATTCAAGAAATCGATATTATTATATTCAATTAAATAAATTGGTTTAATATCTTGGCGGGAAAGAGTACAAATGTTGATTTTTTTCAATTATTTTAATATGATTTCAATTATTTTTGTAATACTTTTTATTTGTAGTAGGTACATATTTAGGTATAAGGCAAGTTATGCCTTAAAAAAAAGTTATGAGATAACAATTAAACATGACATAAAGATAATATTGAGATAGAGAAAAGTAGCTCTGTCAATTCTGTCAGTCTGTTGGTATGAATGTATCGACACCTATACCTACAGCCTAAGCGGTTGACCCAATTGTCTTAAAACTCAGTACTTACAAAGTATTCTTAGAGCTACAATGTCCGAAGTTTTTTTTTTATTTTTATCTAACATCCTAACATAACATACAACCGTTACTGATACTTGCAATTTTCTAAAAAAAAAAAAATACGATAAATTTTGATAAAAGTTTAATGTGCGGGTGATATGTTGCCAACGTTGATGTTTTTCATCGAAATTTTTTTCCGATGAAGCTTATTAACAGTATAGTACTTTTACTTGCGATTATAGGTACATCGTACATAATAGATACTTAATTAAGGCAAAATATGTAATCGTGAAAAAAAAAATCTAGATAACAACTACTTACCATGATAGTCGAAAAAAGTGGGTCAGGTTATTAGCACCTACGCCCTTAACGTTTGGGCCGATATCTTTTAAACTTGGTATTTAGAGTTTTGGCTTTTTGGAATTTCAGTTCAAGGCCGAAAAATATAATGGATATGAAATAGCTGGTTTTTCTCAAAAAAAAAAAAAACAATAGGTCAAACATCTCGTTCACTTAAGAAGAGATTTGGAGACCACCAACTAGATGTCCAAAACAAAACGTAAAAAAAAGGTTTCGCAAAACATGTAAAGGGTGTTTTTTTTTAGAGGTATAGAACTTTCAATTGCAATAAAACAACAATGGAATATTCGATTGACATGATTTTTTATTTATTCGAAAGATAATCTTGTGGCATTACATGTTAAATATGATTTTTGACATGTGACTGCCACGGCTGGCTCGGATGTAGTCCAATCTGGACGTCCAATTTTCGATGCCTTTTTCCAACATTTGTGGCCGTATATCCGCAACAACACGGCGAATGTTGTCTTCCAAATGGTCAAGCGTTTGTGGCTTATCCGCATAGACCAATGACTTTACATAATCCCACAGAAAATAGTCTAGCGGTGTTAAATCACAAGATCTTGAAGGACAATTCACAGAACCAAAACGTGTAATTAGGCTGTCACCAAACGTGTCTTTCAATAAATCGATAGTGGCACGAGCTGTGTGACATGTTGCGCCGTCTTGTTGGAACCACAGCTCCTGGACATCATGATTGTTCAATTCAGGAATGAAAAAGTTAGTAATCATGGCTCTATACCGATCACCATTGACTGTAACGTTGTGGCCATCATCGTTTTTGAAGAAGTACGGACCAATGATTCCACTAGCCCATAAAGCGCACCAAACAGTCAGTTTTTCTGGATGTAACGGTGTTTCGACATACACTTGAGGATTAACTTCACTCCAAATGCGGCAGTTTTGTTTGTTGACGTAGCCATTCAACCAGAAGTGCACTTCATAGCTAAACATCGCTAATGGACGTAGTGCGCGATACGTATTCCGCACAGAACCATTATTTTCGAAATAAAATTGCAAAATTTGCAAGCGTTGTTTAGGCGTGAGTCTATTCTTGATGAATTGCCAAACCAAACTGAGAAAAATTCACTTGAAAGCTGTTAAATCGGTTGCCGTCTTGAAAAGTAATGCCAACTTAAAGTTCTATACCTCGAAAAAAAACACCCTTTACATCAAGAAAATAGTGCAATGGGCAGAGGACGAAGAAACTAAAAACAACAAAGGAGTATTGACTGACAATTTGGATAACATATCAATACTTAAAGAGATGCAAGGGTTTAGACAATTAAATGTATGGCAATCCATTTACATCAACAAACTACACAACGTAGCACTTAACGACAACTTTGGATTCCCGACTCATCGCTTATCAAGTTTTTAAAAGTTAAATACTTTTGTTTAAATGTTTTCATTCTTCATTTATTTATGTTAATTTCTATGTTTTGCCATTAAAAGCTTTTTTTTTGTGCTTATTCCTAATGTGTGACAAGGAAAACTATCTATTTGTTAACTTTTCTTGAAAATTGTATTTGTTAAGAGTATTTATATTAAATTTAACTAAATACTAAGTAGTCGATTGTGATTAGATGATGGCCCTCCAGCCGAAACGCGTCATAATAATAAATAATTTTTTAAAAACAAAAAACTGTTCAATTGTTTTATTGACTTTAAAATCAATTTAATTTAAGTCTTGTTAGCTGAACTTCTTTTATTATTAATTTGGATTAAACTTGACATGAGTGATACTGCAAATAAAGGCCTTTCAGATAATTTTAACTGTTATTCATTAAAGATGGTTTTAACGGTGCCTGCCATTTAGCGTTTTTTTTTTTATTTATCCAAATCATACCATACACTTGATTCTTTTAGAGATTTCTGTTTGTTTGCTTCAATTCTTCGTCTACATGAAAAATTCTGTCACCAGGAGGAGCGGTGTTGCTGATGGGAAATAGCTTCTCCCATCAGTATCACCTTGCAATACTTTACATGTGGCTTCATGAAACTGTTCACCAAATTGATTTTTATTTCCGCCATCCACTCGACCGGAACATACTAACAAAGTTATATGTATATATTGCTAACAAACAAAAGTTCTTCCAAATAGTTAAAGAAATTTATGAAAAGAAGTCTTATTCTGCTTGAATCTCGAATCAAATTCAAAAATCCTTCCCCATTAGAATTAAAAAAAAAAGCTTGTTCTAAAAAAATTGCTTTAACATCTTTAACTAGATAGATAGATAGGTAGATACGATTTCAAAATTATATAGACTTACCAGCAGAAACTAATAGCAAAACAATAAAAAAACAAAAATGCTTATATCATTAATTTTTAGCTGTCGTAACGTAATGACTGATTTCATATAAACAATAAATTAAAACAACAAAAAATTACAAACAAAAGTTGCAGCATATTGTGTTGCATAATCTATTTCAGATGACTAAGGACCCATCCCATTCAACCTTCATAATGCATTTGGTGAAAACACTAAAACTTATTTTGCATAGAAAATAAAGCGCATAAAACAAATTTCCATTTAAGTTTATTATTAACAAATTCAAAACCGTTTTTCCTGTTGCATATTATCCTATTATCCTATTCACATTTTAGCATCCTTTAAGCCCTACATACTGGCATAATATTTGACACACTCATGTTGCAGATTACAGTAGGGTTGGGTTATGCGAAGCGCCTACACAAAATTAATTTGCATTTATTTTGAGTTATCTAGCTATTTTACTGCATAATAATATGGCCTTGTGGATGTAAGCACAATTAAATTAAATTAATAAATTTAAACTTAGCTGCTTTGCAAACCATACTATATATATTATATGAATAAAATAGAACAGTGTGAATAATTACAAAACCATTATTATTTATTGATGGTAAATTAATCTTGGTTCTATTATAGTCTGTTTACAAAAAATAATTTGATTTGAAAATATAATTTTGATTTGATTTTCTGATAGATTTTGATGGATTTTTAAATAAAAAAAATATATGTATCCAACTTTATTTAAATTAAGTGATGTTTCACAAACGTTTTTATGTTTTGAAATACACCGAACATTTCTCAAATATAATTTTTATAGACTTGCTGAGAATTCATCAGTTGACTTTATTTGGAAATATTTTTGTAGCGACTCTTCAATTGGGGTCATCTGATGAAGAAAAATAAAGGGCACCATTGGGTCACACACAGTAGCGTAGCAAGGGGGGTGGCAATGAGGCACAGGCCCCGGGCGGCACTTTACTAAGGGAGACAAAATTGGCTCTAATGTAAACTTTTTTTTATCAGGTTAAGAGTTACTCATAAATATATCTATATATATATAGATATACATTTCAAATACCTCCTTAAGCTAAATGGTAAAAATATTGGACTCACAAAGATCAAAGAAGTCAAGTATTTCGAACCTTAAAATTGAAAATCAAAAAGTTGAAGTAGTGTACTCTTTTTTTAACTTCATCGAAACCAAAACTAATTATGCTAACGCGATTTCTAATATGATTTAAATTAAGCTCATAAGATTGTTGGTTTTGAGGTCATGTATATGAAAGTTACCTTAGGTCGCTGTCATGTCAGAGAAATAAAAAGCATGTGCAACAAAGCTTACAAGGATATGAACCCAGAATCTCGTAAATCAACATGACGTTCATTCCACTGCGGTTGAAACGAACTGGGTTTCTTTCTTCGGAACATATGATTTTCTGGGGTCAACACACACCGGTGGAAAGTTTTACTTGCAAAGTATTAAAAAAGAATTTCAGATATAAGATACAAAGTTGACAATACTTGCATGCAATATGAGGTTATTTTTAATTCTTTGGAAAAAATTTACGATACAAACGAAATTTCAGCTTTGCAAATCATCAAGTGCTTGTAAAGTTAAACTTTTCTAAACTTTCCACAAATAAAAAAAAAATGGTGGAAACATTTGGTTCAAAGCCTTGGTATTTTAGTAGTACCACGCGGAAAAATTTAATAAAAATACTTTAGAAGTAACGATGCTGCTCAGTCGCATAAGAACGAGCTGCGAAGGAAAAATTTTCTAGATTGCATAATAGAAATCGTATCTAGAAGAAACTAAAGCTTTCTCCAACTACGGCAGCTTATAGCAGCTTTGAATTTGTTTTGACGGCCAAACTCCTGAAAATGAACTGTAAATCAAATCTATCACCTCATAAGCATGAATAAAAATAGAAAGAATTCGAAATCGAGCTCATGCGTATGCGCTCAAAATCTTTTGTATTAGACCAATTTAGCCTGACTTGATTGATAATAACGCCCCATTTGTTCTTTCCTATTGCGATATAGGTAAGCATCGCAGGCTGTAGGAGAACCTTCTTGAAATTGAATTATTGAAGCTTGTAAATGTTTTTTTTTTTAAGATCAGCAGTCGTTCACTTACCTAAGAATTCTGGCTACAGAGCAGGGGACCACTGAGGATACTGGTATCGAAGGCGTAAAAATAGATTTCGCAATTATTAAGAGTAGGTAGTATGGTAATCCAAGGGAGTCACCATTATTAACAGTAAGAGATTGTACTCCAAGAGAGTTTTTTTTTTTTATAATTCAAATTTATTTTTTAATCTTTCGGGCTCTTTTTGTAAACCTATAAAACAGAAAGGAAGCTTAAAATATAAATCTGTTTAATTATTTATATAAATAACTAGGAATTAAAAAAAATATTTTAAGAACGCTAAATAAAATAACAAAATTATCAAATTCATATGGCGCCCAGTAGCTTAGTGGTAAGTTTGCCAGACTATCACGTTAGAGGTCTGTGTTCAAACCCTGAAGTAAAACCAAAAACTATTTTTTTTAGGAGCACTGCCTCTTGCGAGGAACAAATCCTCCAAGACAACTATCATGATAAAGTGCATCGCACCTTAGTCATTCTAACTAGATGGAAAACTGTGGGAGCGTGAAGAATCAAACTATGAATGTAACTTTCTCAGCTGTTTTCAGTTTTTTTTTTTAAATGCAGTAAAAATAAAAAAAAAACGCTGAAAATTTTGTTTTGAATAGGCAACAATCGGTTCTGCCTCATGCGGCACAAACATTTGCTACGCCACTGGTCACACAAACTTGCCTTTGTATCAAGTTAACTTCGTTTTAACGACTGGAAAATTAATTTGACCAGTTTTTTTTTTAAGTCTACCGGTTTTCCGAAAAAAAAAGAAATTTTATTTTTTTGAAATTATTTTGTTTTTAGTATCTTTTTAATAAAGTTTAGGGGTGCCTTTGGAAAATTTAATTTCGTCAAATTCGGTGCAGCAGTTCAAAAGATAGTCGATGTAAAAAATTTTCTATGATAGGTACCGTTAATACCTATAAGCTGATTCACATTTTTGGCATAAAATCACTCATATAAAATTTTATCGAAATTGGTCGATCAAGCCGTGTTAATATGAAGTTTCTAAGAAAAAATGTCTGCATCAGCATAACTTCATGTTATGAAGTTTTTTTTTTTACACGAAACCGATAGCAGCCGCTTTCCCGAGCATGTGTCGAAAAATAATAATAAGAAAAATAATAAAATTATACAGATTATTCATTATAAATTCGCAAAGTATCTAAACAAGCAAAAAACAATAAACAATTATGTAAATTTCAAAATTTTCTAATTTATAGAACAAATTCAAGCAAGTTTCAGCTATACAATATAATATGATGTGATTCTAGATACAGATGGCGGTACTACAAATTTTTCTCACATTGTTTTGGATACCTACAATCTACATTGTTTAACTATTTAAACATTTTTCGTACGATGAAGTTTAAACCATCTGCAACACAAAGCATAGCGGTCCCAGCAGCGATGGTTTAAAGCAACAATGCCAAAGGACATCGTTTGCTTCACACTATAGCATACCATAGCGATGGTTGGTTATGATTGTGCTCTTTGGCGTATAAATAATAGTCCTTTATTAGCCTCCTAAACCAATTTCAAAACACAATTATAATTGTGCGTCCTTTTGATTTTGTTGTTTTTAAATTCTAATTTAATAACAGTAGCCTGGTTGCTAATTATTCGTTCGACTGAATGGACATCCGAAATGCTAACTGGCAACTGCGAGTGCTGAACATCTTAAAGGGGATCTATACACACAATGAACATTTTTCTTTCGTATAGTTTTTATCAGTGGCATTTTGAATAAAGAAAATTACATGATAATTCAATTTGGTCCTCTCAGGTCAAAGATAAAGTAAACAGAAGAATTGCGAATAAATTAATACAAATTTATGACATCTCACTATACGAGTAAGAGAGATAACTAGACTTTGAAAGAGCTAAATTAATTGTATTTTAATTTTTGATGTTTCGCAGTCGCAACCAGTGCCGGATTTGTCAAAAGAGAACTTAAAGATTTTTGAATTTTTTAATAATAATAAAATATTCAAATAGCAAATTCAAAAGATCTGCTATATACTCTAAATTGAAAATCGAGTAAATAATGTTTCACGCTCACGCTAAGCAGCAACAGTTACACCCCCACTCTATCTCATGATCTTGGTCTTAAGAAAGTCTTTCGGTTTCAACCGCAGTAATCGCAAATTCATCTGGGGATCGCTGAGCAGATGGTCCTACATTACTGTGAGGAATATCGTGTTGCACTATGTATGTACAATGTACATACAACTTTATGACATCTTTAAAGTGATGAAGGGGAAGAACTTTAAAAGAGTTAAACCATTTGGTGATTGCATTCATTTGAATGAAGACTACAACGAGTTGAATTCCTAATTCATTTTGAATTCGGTGATTTAATTCACAGAATTCAAAATGATTTCAGAACTAAGCATGCCCAAATCAAATTAATTTTAAATTCGTGATTTAAATCACCGACTTTAAAAATGAATTCAGAATGGAGCCTGTTCAAATCTCATGATTTTTTAATAAATATTTTTTAAATCACTGAATCAATTCGCATTCAGTGATTCAATTTTGAATTTTTTTTGTATAAAATTGAGTCTTTTCCAATGCGGTTGTAATTTTTGTTTTATTCTAAAGAAAATGGCATCTAAATATCCATAATCCTGAAGGCTATTTAAATTGATTTATTTTATTGAATGATATTTAAACGCTCTTAATTCTGAAATCATTTTGAATTCATAGATTTAAATCACTGCATTTAAAGTGAATGGGGAACGAAAAAAAGTGAATTCTGAAGTCATTTTGAATTCAGTGATTTTAATTCATTTATATCAAATTGAATTCAGACTTCCCGTGATGACTTCACAGTTGATTTCATTCTTTCACAGCTCTGATTATTGGAGGTGCTGGGCAAGGAGATGTTCTGCCACACACTTTGTTTTTACTGGAAATTGAAGATGTGATGGTTAATATGTTCTATACCAGCAAAGTTGAACAGTGTTATCGTATTCATTAATGAAATGTCTAGACCCATAGCTAAATGTGTCACTTTTAGAAAGTGGAGAGGTAGCTAGCTAGGGGTAAAAGTGAATGAAAAATATTCTACGGTAGAAGAACATAACATGAAGTAACGCAGTTAAATTTTCTGATGAATTAAATAAACGTTTAGTAATCAAAATCATGCTTTCGTCAGTCGGTGTTTGCGGTCCGTTGATCCGTTGGCCACAAATCGCGGTCATTCTGGACAAGTGAAGAACCATTGTCTTACATATAGTGACTAACATAATACGAAAATGGTTTTGGTATTACTTAACGAAATAGTCCTTGGAATTGTATCCGCAGATTGGAATACGTTTTGAAAAACCACCAATTACTTAGAGATGAGGCCAAAGGTTACATATAGTTACTGTCCTATGCTCAAGATGAAAAAGGAATAAAATTTTCAACTCTGTTTCTTCCATATTTAGAAATAACGCTCAAAGTATCTCAAATGCTCTAATCCAATCAATTTTCAATTTTCCGAGATTTCCATCGCTGCACTTACTTCTTCAACTGTGATGTCGGGTATTTGTTGGCAGTTTAAAAATACACTTCCAAAATTGGCAATTAAAAGTTACTTATACAACACGTACATATGTGATGAGTTACATCATTATCCACAAGATTTTGGCCTTTAAGACATCCTCCTAATATTTCGATTGTCTATAGGTATAATTTTTTTTAATTTTAGAAAAAAATTAAAAACTGCAAAAATACACACAGACAAGATGAAGGCAGCTTGATCGGGCTTTTTAATGTCCTATTCCGGAACTGGACATAGCATATAAAAGGAAGATGCCTGGTGTGGTTTCTTACTTTTGCTTATATTCCTGTCTGTGCGTAGTCATCATGACCATTAGTATAAGCTTCAACTGTTTGTAGGTTTAAAGTTCAATTTTAATCCAATTTCTTCGTCAAATGCAGAGGGGTAGTTTTTCGCAACAAAAAGTTGGAATAGGCACAACTTTTGTTTGTTGAGCAATTAGAAGCAGCCAAACTGGGGCTAATTGGCTGCGTAGATTTTAAAATTTTAGAAGAACGCACCATTTAACTTGGCCTGATGTTGAACGGAAATTCTTCTGTAAAGGAACAAGACAGAGGCCCGTGCTCACGAAACTTTTTGATTATTTTCATAACGGATGTATTTTTGTTTTCTATATAGTTATAGGCACGAGTATTTTGGTAGTAGAATTTAATGTAATTTAATTTTTATTTGAGAAACAGTTTAACATAAAGTTTCCACCCCCCCCCCCTCTCTTGATAACAGAACTTATAGATAGAACGATGGTCTAAATTTTCTTATTTGAAATTGAAAACGGAAGATAACAAATAACTTATATTCAAAATAATGAAGGAAATTCGTTTGAGTGAATTAAATGAAGAATGATTTTGATGGGCATATAAATCAATGATAGGACATTCTATTATTTCGAATTAACTTTTGTTAAAGAAGCAGAACAATTTTGACAAACATATACATACATATACATGCTTAGAAATGCAACTTCAAAAGTTATTAAATAATATTTTGAAAGAGAAAATTTTCTAAATAACAAGGACTTTGGGGTATTCAGTTATTTTATTGCCATCTTTGAAATAAACACAGCAATTAAAAGATTAAACATTTCTTAAAAAAATTCTTTGAATTGAATAAAAACATTTTTTTTAATGTGAATGAATCATGAATAGCAATTAAAGATTATTTTTTCGATTCAAAATTTTAATTTGTTTTGCAAATTTCTCTTATGTTTTATAACATGTATATCTACTTTCATCATAAAATTCCAGAGAAACATTAAAATAAAAATAAACAATTGTGTACACCTACATACATTTTGTTGAAAAGGATTCAATTAGGCAATATCAGGAGAATACAACTGTTCTTTGATCTGTTGCTTTCTTGGTTTTGAATTTGTGTGTTAAATTGGGATATGTTTTTTTTTTTTACAAAAGTACGAATAGACTAATTTAATATATACAAAATAACGTTTCATCCTTAGCTCGATAGCAAGTCAGGGAAACATTTTTGTTCTGGCTACAATCGAATATCTGCTTAAAGATTTTTCTTAGCAAGTTATTGCACTTGTTTTTTAGTCATTTAGTCTTTCTTCCAAAAGGTTTGCTTTTATTCGATTTTGATGTTTCATTTATTAAAAAGAGGAGATCAATTTATTTGCAGATCAAATCACAACGACATGGGCTCTCGTAAAAGCCATTCGCCACTTTTCATAAAAAATTGGTCTCATTTTATTTTTGCCGAGGCCACCAACAAATTTAATCGGGCATGCCGTTATCAATTCACGTTAACAGCAAATCTTTGTGTTGTGCATTTTTAGCAAATAAAAAAACTGAAATTCAGTTATTTTAATAGCAATCCAAATTAAAAAGTTGTATCAAAATCGCTAGAGCCGTTTTCGAAAAAAATTGAAAAAACAGAAATCATTATATGGGAGGTATCAGTTATAGCCGACACGATTAACAACTCACAACAAAATATTCGAAATAAATCCCATACAAGGTTAGGAGTTAATACGCATGAAGAATCTTTTAAATGTAAAGAATTATTTTCATCGATGTTATAATTTATTGTATAATTTAAGGCTATAGGATATTTTTCCTTATTAAAGTTAGGACTTATTTATTTTTTAAAAATTGAATTGAAAAATGAATCTTTGTATATAATATATATTAATATATTACTAGCTGTTACCCGGCACGTTGCTGCCGCAGAAAAAAATAAGGGAGAAAGCATTGTAAGCATTGAAAGCATCAAAGTAACTATAATCATATTGGTCAAACATTTGGCCAATAGCTTTAAAGCTCATATATAAGAGTTTTAAAAAAAGCTACCCCAGCACTATCTTTGGGATAATTTACTTTATAAGTTACTTCCTACATACAACAGCTAATTGTCAGTGAAAGTACCGCTAAAATCGGTCCAGCAGTTTATGATCGGCTAATATATAAGGATATGCGAAAAAAGCGACCCAAGTGCAACCTAGGGAGTAATAAAAATAGCCTATGTTACCCGCTACAATATCCACTAAAACATCAGAGACATTATAAGCTATCTGACAGTGAAACTCCCGTTAAAATCGGTCCAGTATATTTTCTGATTGGTTCATATATATGAATGTGCGAAGAAAGCGACCCGAGCGCCACCTAGGGAGTAATTAAAATAGCCTATTTTACACGTTTCAACATTAGCTATTGGGAAGTGAAAGTCCCGTCAAAATCGGTCCTAGCATTCTCGAGATTAGCCGGGAAAACAGACAGACAGACAAAAAAATTTAAAGTGTATGTTTTGTCATAAGTGCCGGCGCATGTATATGCTTCTTGTAAAAACCCGTATTTTGACATTACAAAAAATTCGTCTCCAAATATCTTAACATAGTTGGGTTACTTTTTCTGCACTTTAAAGGGCTGTTTTTTTTTTTAATTTAAAGGAAAATAAAAAAACTTCTTTTTTTCGTCCAATATTTTTAATTTTATTAAAAAGTTAACGTTATCGAGAATAATCATATTCTCATCAGACAAGCATAACTAAAATTGAAAAAAAATTATTTGTAAATATTTTTTTTCTATTGAAATATCGAAAAGTATAAAATTAAATTTATTCAAAAATTAAGAGTAGAATCCGAAGATTTTTTTGTTTATTCATAAAATCATCGGCCAAATAGATAGGTACCTACACCAATCCGAAATTGAATTTTTTTAAATAGCAAAGAAACGTTATTGAATATTTAAAAAAGGATCATATAACAGGTATAATCTATGTTTTTTTCCTTAATATAGAACAAAACGTTTTCTAAAAGTTTTAAAAATTATAAAGTGATGTTAAACATTTCTTATGTTCGTGGGGCTACGTAAATGTCTGCAAATGTGTTTTTTTCTTTTCTTTATCTGTCTTCTTATTTCTTACTTGTTGTTTTTGTTTTTAACAAAGCTATCTAAAAACTGTTTGTCAAAATATTTTCTTTTTGTAAGCTCGACACTTAAGGGTGGGTCTTCCTCGTAAATGTAGGGTACTACGTGCACAAAACTTAATATATCTCCTACATTTGAAAAGATATTTTGATGAAATAAAATTTATTATTTAGTCCATGAACATATCTTAAAACATATGTCCTCAATTTTATGTTTTACAAAAGTTTGTGCTTTTTAGGGAAGGAATTACACATTTTGTCTCCTTTATTTTGGCTGATTTATGCATTCCCTCAAGGGGCTCTCGTGTGATTTGTTTTTTTATTTTGTTGTTAATGTTTTTCAACTGTCAATGAATGTATGCTTTTCATAGGATAAAAAAAAAAAAAAAAAATAAATTATTTGAGCTACAAAATGGACGTAAGTTCACACTAATTTAAAGCTCGTTTATTGGCGCAGTTTCTTAAATTTTCAACGGAGCCAAACAATATTTTTTTTTTATAACAGAAAGTAGATACTTTATTTGAAACAAAACAAAAAATTATTTTTTTCCACTTTATACGTCTGAAAAACTTATATATACACAAACAATACTACTTTTTTCTTTTCCCCGTTGGGGCTGGCATGTTTTATTCTTAATATTTTTTGTTTTTAATTTATTCGAATCTCTTATTATTTTTGTAAATCCTGCTGTAATTTTTTTTGCAATTTTATATTGTTTAGACGTAAAAATTTACAATTCAAAGTATCTATACACATGGTAGTTTTCCCAGGTTGAAATGCCATGTACAACTTTATTATTATTTTTGTATTTTATTTCAATATTTTTTGCTAAAGTTCCAAGTGAAGAAAACAATATCACACGCATAAACAATTTTATATTTAATTTTGAAAAAGCATCTTTTTAACGATTTTGTTAATCAAAATACGCACACAACGATATTTAGTTCACGAAACTTCCGTCGAAAGAGAATATTATATTTTCGCTGTTCGCACTCTCTTTAGAAGCAACTTTTTTTTTTGTGGTGATACACAAAACACAAATGGTATGGTGAATGGTGTACATCAGCGTTGCCGCCGAGAAAAGAAAATGCCGTGTCACATTTTAAAAACTGCTTGCCATGAAAAAACTATAAATCTTCTGTTAAAAAAATAAAACTTTATTTCTGTAATTTATTATATAATTTTCCATCAATATTAAAGTAAGATATAGGCAATGATAAAGTGTGCGATATTGAAATGTTTCGTGCCACTGTGCCACAAGAAAAAACTGTCGTGTCAAAAAAGCACGATTGGTTAACTTCGGCAACGCTGGTGTACGTGCGATTCGTAGGTATCGTCGTCGTCGCTGTCGTCCAAGTAGGTATATGATATTTTTGTTTTTTTTCTACTTGGTTTTGGAAGGAAACTTATGGATGTGGGAATAATGCTGAAAAAGATTTTATTCGTTAATTATATAGAAATAGAGTCTCAGGGAATCGTCTATAAAATGAGTTAATCTTATCGAATCTTCAAGGTTGAGGTGTCAAAAGGAAGAAGAAATTGAGATCTATGTTTCTGTATCAGAATAATTGACGTAGGCACTTGGGCTTGGGCACTTCAATTTTTGTTTGCGATTAAACCTAAATTGGAGATACCTCCTCTTCTGTTATCCTACAACGGAAAGAAACAAAAATATTGAAGATGACCTCCTTTTTGGTGGTGTGGTTGGACACGATTAGTAAATTGTGAGATAGTGGGAAGAGGGAATGTGTATATTGCAATTGTATATCTATGTTCCTATTTTTATTTAGAAGCGATTTTTTTTTTCATTTCGCGTGTTGACGGACATGGAGTGGTAGGTAATTGCAAATAAGAATGTGTGTGACTGAAATGTCTTTGCGTGGCCTTTGGCATGTGCCGAGGGAAAGGGTATCATGATGACGATCTACGTAGGTACCTAGCCTGCAATGAAAATACTCATTTTTCTTCACTGGCACCTAAATAAAAGCATTAGGTAAAAATAAATCAGAAATGAAAACTATCAGATTTTACCCATTATTTTCCAAATTATTTGGGGTTGATTTTGTTGAAAAAATAAATGGAAAATAATTAAAAAAAATGCAATTTGAATGATTGAATTGTTGTTTGCCAAATAACTAATATACTTCAATCAA
The DNA here is from genome assembly GCA_951217065.1 of Baccha elongata. Lineage (NCBI taxonomy): Eukaryota > Metazoa > Arthropoda > Insecta > Diptera > Syrphidae > Baccha > Baccha elongata. Next base: position 16,562,721 of record OX578273.1, on the reverse strand, counting down.
AATCTGTGAATGTTAAAAAGTAACTTGTTCACAAAGAGCCTCAGAAAAAAAATTTACAGGAAAATAACTGTGACCGCCGGCGGGTCAGATGCCATGTAACGGTTTTGTCAGGTGCTATGTGACCCATATGACATATTTTTTTTCGAAACAAAACTTTGGAACAATTTAGAAGAGTCCTAGCACAATCTAGCACTGGTTTTTAAATTTGAAAATTCGAAAAAGGGAGCTCCCAGGAAGGCAAAATTGCTAAATTAGTGCAAAAGTTTTCGCTGTCTAAAACCTACAATTTTTAAGTAAAAAAAAAAAAAAGATCAACGCAAACCAGCACAAATGTAGCACAACCTGGTTCATTTGTCAAAAATTCCAATTTGAAAAAAGGGAGGCTAACTTCACACTTTCGGGAACATGTTTTTTGAGCTTTTTATCCACAGTTTCGATTTTTTTTTCAAAATAAAAAGAGAAAAAACTTCGTATTAGGGTACCACAACCTTGTAGAGTTTTTAAAAAATTTAAATTTGGAAAAATGGGGGGAAGCACCTAATTTCTGAAAATCACATTTTTGGATCTAGTTTTCGCAATTTTAAAAGTTTTCAAAATTCACCCCTTTGCAATAAACCCTAAAGTAATTTTCAAACAGGTCAAATAGTTATATTGACCTACTTTACACTTATCTTACATAAAGCTTCCTAAAAAAAACTATTTCAATGTACCTACCTACCTACATGTGTAACATAAAAATAAAAATAAATGTTTTTCTTAGAAAAAGGTGGTTTTGGTTTTTTTTTAATTTCTTGAGAACGACATAAAATTTTTGCATCCGGTTTTCTTATTTAGACTTAAAATTAATAACAGCATTGAATTTTGAAATTAAAATTAGCACTTAATTACGTAAAATTTTGAAAAAAATGAATTTGAAATTTTTTTTTCAATTTTTTTTTCAAAATTTTGACTTTGAAAATTAATATTTCAAAAACTATTTCTTAGAATAGATTTATTTAAACACAGAATGAAAGAAAAAGTTATTGGCTTTTCAAAAACGTATCGCACAGCATTGTGAATGAAGCCGTTTTTTTCCCATTTTAAGTCAGTTTTTTCGAAAATTGCCCCTCCCGGCTAAACGGAGAGGAATAGACCCCCCCTCCCATACGATTTTTTTCTTGTCTCAACGCAACCTACACGCCCTAGCATTTTGTCGCATTGCTCATGACTCACCCTGTATAAAACTAGCTGTTTTGGTGAACTTCTTTCCGCAATTTTGGGTTTTTAAGATTTTTTCAATTTTCCAAAATTTAAAACTTTCGGCTCCATTGTGTGAACCTGGTTCAATAAAAATCCAACAAAGAACTCCCAAGCAAGTCGGATAATTATTCAGCCGAGTTATCCGCGTACAAACAGACACCAATTAATTTGTATTTATATAGGTACCTATCTACATAGATATATAGATTAGGTTATATTACACCTAGAGGTAGGTACCTACATCCAAGATGATACAAGTTCTAAAAATTAGAGTTGGGCGATTTCGCATGTTTATTAACATACCTATGCCTCCCTGATTCCAAACATCAAAAAATGATCATAGGGCATACCTATATACATAGCTAGGAATGTAAATGCTGCACGACTTTTCTGTTTGGTCATTTTTATTTTTATTCTGAAAACAAAATGTACATAGGTAGGTAGGTTTTCCCACGTGACAATGAAGTGACAATGTTTCAATTGCAAAACAAAAATATACTGTGTTGTGCTGTTGTTTGAAATCTGACAACAACAAAAATCGAAAGGAAATCTCAAATTTCGCACATTACAAATGAACAAGTTACCTTATTCTTCCAACATCCTTACTTGTAAACTCCAAAATTCACCCCTTTGCAATAAACCCTAAAGTAATTTTCAAACAGGTCAAATAGTTATATTGACCTACCTCACACTTATCTTACATAAAGCTTCCTAAAAAAAAACTATTTCAATGTACCTACCTACCTACATGTGTAACGTATATTTATGCATGTTCATTTGAAGTGTCTTGACCTTCATCAAGATCTCGATCGAGTCACAAACGAGTTCACATTTTTTTGTTACTGTTTTTCCAGTTCCAGCAACAGCAAGTGAAAGTGAAGAAAAAACAACTAAACGAAAAGAGAAAAAAAATGACTCACATTTTAGCTATACCTACTCATGTGTTTTGAAAACAAAATTGAAAAATATCCCTTCACCCTTCCATAAACAGAAAGCATAGAACTCATCATTCCCATTCAAATCGAAAGGATGACAAAACAACAAACCCATTTTGAAAAGAGAACAAGAGTAGTTGAGCGTATCAAAAACAATAATGAAGAGAAAAGAATATCGCACTACCACATTGAAATACGTTTACATGAATTTTAAATTCTATTGTCATGAAGACCCACCCTTAAAAATCAAAATCTTATGGGTGATATTCGACGAATTGCAAATTCCAAAGTAAACTTTTGGAAAACTTTTTTGTTTCTATAAAATAAACCGCAAATATTAACTCCTAATCCATTAAACAAGTCGACTGATAGAATATAAAGTTCAGTATAAAAAAAAAATTTACTTATTTCCCAAAACGAACGAACCTAGGGATAGCTAGTTTCAAAAACTTTTACCACAGAAAACTACCTGCACTCGGAAGGCAATTTTAAAATAATGCTACTCAACTCTTACCATCTCACAAAAAAGTATATAAAAAAAAAAATAAACTTTGTCTAAGCGAAGCCTTTAAGTTTGTTCCGTTCAACTTCTTTCATATCCTCAAACTATTGGGTGCAAAATATTCTTTGTTTTTTAATGTGGCTATATCCTGAATTTATTATGAATTTCATAAACTCATTTCCGGATCTTCTAAGTGGTCACATTGGTCATTTGGAAATAACCCTGTTTAACTTTCAAAATTCTCAGACAGAAAGTTATTTTGTAATTATTTTCGTCTAAAATTATTGGAAAATATGAAAACCACACACTTTTGCATGCATCGTCCTTATTTAAAATTATAGAGTTGGCTCGGTTTCTCTTCTACGTAGATATATTATGAGGACTTACTACCCCCACCCTAAAAGAAGCAAAATCAAAAATGTGCTACAACAGCAGAATTAATGCAAAACCTTCATCCAGCTCATAGTCAATTTAAAAACACTACAGAACCCCACTTGATGTCCCTGGCCAACAAATGGGAAAAACATTACACCGAGACACAGTGACAGTGGACATTTATGCTGTTACATCTGGACAACATTGTTTTTTAGTTTTCAATTTTAAAAATTAACTTTTTGCAATTTACAAAGAGAAATGTGGTATATACTCCTCAGAAAAACGATATAGTTTCCGTTCAAGTTTAAGGATCGTTGGGTGGATACTGGAAAGCGGTTTGCGGAATTAATTAAGGGAATCAGATTAAAACTGCAGGTTTGTTTTGCTAAATCAATCACAGATGCAATTAAGAATATAAAAATGACAATGGACAAATACAGTGATTCCTTAATTGATTTGGCTTGTTATGCTTTAAAAACGATTCCGTAATTCCGGAAGAATTTTCAATCATATTTTCTACAATTCTTGATCATCTACTTGATGGTAACGTCTTGGCAAAGAAAGTTAATAAGAAAAATGTGCATGACCCATAAGTAGCAGCGCTTCATGCAGCGTGACATATAAAACACAATGTGTGTGCACTGTGCTTAGTGTGCATAGCATAGATTCTCTCAAAATAATTTCTAAGTTTTTGTTATAAATATAAGAATTTTTAATTGAATTCGTATAATCAAATTTATTTATTTATTTATTTTATCAAATAATTTACAAATTTAATTAACAAGCTATTTAAAAAATGGGCAGCAAAAATAATAACTATGTCGTCTTTTAGAAAAAAATATTCCTTTATTACATTATTTTTGTTTTGTTAGGTAATTAATTGAATTGGAAATAATACAAAAAAAAAGAAAATTATATTTTATTTTATTTATTGTGCTCAGAGAATCTTAGTTGAACTATCCATCACTATTTCAGATAGGAATTTCAAAAAAAAAGTATATAAAGCCAAATTATTAATTTATATTTGGTATTGTGGCTGCAATGAAACGGTGCGCGCAGCGAATTTTAAAAATAGAGATATCGTTTAGCGCTGCAATATATGCAGCAATACCAGACTTTGTAAAAAAATCTTTTTTTTACAATTTCGTTGCTGCTTGCATAACTCTGCGCATTTGTTTCAGACACAACTGGCGTCAGTAACAATATCCGATAGGTTTTTTCACTAAGCAATTGAGAAATCCCAAAAAAGAGGACAAAACGCTTATTTTTGAGAAAAGATACCGAACAAACTTTTTTTTAGCTCGAAAAGAGGACTTGTCCTCTAAGAGGACGACTGGGGCCTATAACAGAACGTGACAAGTACTTGTAGGACAAGTAAATCCCGACAACTTGTAAAAAATCCTGTAACACAAAACGACAAGTCTGTGCACACATCGACAAGTGTAACGATGCAATATTACAAGTAGGAAATTGTTTAATTTCCTCGTTTCTGTAACAGAACGTTACAAGTTACAATAAATACTTGTCCAACTACAGCTGATATTGGACAAGTGAATCGAATATTGTCATTCACTTACAAGTACGCTTTTTCTTACAAAAAGAACAGAATAATTATAGAATTCAATTTATATTTAACTAAAAATATATTTTTCATTCCGACTTCGACGAAAAAAAAAAATTAAAAAAATAAACAAACGCTCCGAAAAAATTGTATCTTCTTATTTTGTTAATAAGGCAATCTTTTTGTCTTTTGCAATTTGTCTCTTTCTCTCTTCGGTGAACACTTGTCAAACTGTGTGGACAAGTTTATAGAAATTTATTATTCTGACAAGTTTAACGATTTACGTTGTGTAACAGAATACAATGCTCCTTGTCGGACAAGAAAAGTTGGACTAGTGAATTGAGACTTATCAACTTGTCGCGTTGTGTTATAGGTTCCTGGTCAGCCTAGGGGATACAAGAAATTCTCCTCAGATATAGACGCTTATTTCTTGGAAAGGTTTCGCCGGGCAGAGAAACATTTTTCAGGAATAAATTAATTACATTAACATATTTTTGATTTTAAAACTTTTATTAAATACACTTATTTTCAATCTTCAACCGTATCCGTATTTTTTCTCAAACTGTTAATCTAAAAAAATCGCTTAGAGGAAGTTATAAAGAATTTAATTAACCTTAAAAAAATTAACTTTTGAAATTGGGTTCTTCAATGCATAAGACGAAAAAATGGGACATTTTGAAATTGAACATTTTTTTTAAATAAATAAAAAAATTATCACAACGAAAATTATTACAATTCAGCCAAAAGTAAAGTCGTATTAATGAAGACAATAATGATGAAAGAGAAAACAAAATAGTCCAGCTTTATTCGCCTTTTTGACCACTGTGCGACGATCCGTATTCTCATAGTTCTGCCGCCGCGCTGACCCATTCCATCATGAACTGTAAGTATTAGAAGCCAAAATCAAAAATAAGAACACTTGCAGCTTCAAGGCAATGAGGTAGAACTTGATGATGCTCATGCTACTATAGGAATAAATTCTCTTTAAAACACACACCTAGATAAAATACCTGGGTGCTTGCTGAAAGGAGAGCGAAAGATTGAATAAAGTCTATTGTTGCTTTAGTGTAACAAAAATTCATTAGGGAACTCTCCTGGCAGCAGCTGGCTAAAGTTTTCCATCACAAACCCATGGAGGGGGGGGGGAAGGGGCAGTTTGCATACAGGCATACTGGTTTTTCGTGATAGGTTGGGGGTTTTCGACTTCTCTTGTTGCAGTTGCACTTGCAAACGTTCATTGAACATGAACGCTGAGTAAATGAAGCGTTAACAAAAATTCACAGGAGAAAGTTTAGTTTTTTGTTCATCTATCTACCTATACTATATACTCTGTTGTTTTACTCCAGGAAACGTACAATAGGTATAAAGGTTGGCTAAGGCTACCTCTGGCGCGGCGCACGTGGTATGAAAACCTAGAGGGGTTATTTTTATCAAATTTTATGGTTGTGGCTTTTGTGATCTTGATGATGGTGTGTTCTGCGGTTGACTTTTAGTTTTGCTATCGTATCCTCTCTTGTTGGTTTATCCCTGAATAAACGCAAATTTAATATTTCCTTTTTTTTATGTGTAAGGGGAACGAAATGAAATGCAAAAAGAATACAAAGCTATGTGGCACAGCGAAGAATCACTGTTTTTTTTTAATGTGAATTTTAGAAAAGGAGTGCATAGGGATTTGAAGTATAATGGAAGGACTTTGATTGCACTTTATGTACAAACAAATCCCAATATTTGGTAAACTAGCTAAGAAAATTAATAGTAGAATGTATTTGTTTTGGAATAAAAAAACGAATATAAAACTTTACTGTGGTGAAAAACATCTAAAAAAAAATAACTATTGGCTTAGACGAGATATCTTTTCCGTAGTTGAAAAAGGTGTCGTTGGGTGCTTCACACTTCTCATTTCAAACTTAACCTCGTCAATGACGAAATAGCTAATCAGTAGACTGAGAGCTAGCTTCTCCCAATGTAGTTGCAACCAGAGCGTTCTAATCCGGACTCCGGAAGTTGGGCGTTTTTTTTTTTTTTAAAGAGACTGGCGCAGATCTTTTTGGAGTGGAAGTTAGGGAGGGTTGGTACAAGTGCAATTTTTACTTGCGATCATAGGTACCTACTACATAATATAAGGAAAGTTTTGTATTCGTAAAAGAAAAAGTTTTAAGATAACAATCAAACATTACATTACGATGATAGAGTAGGTCCGACAATTCTGTCTGTCTGTCTGTCCGTCTGTCAGTCTAGATGTATCAACACCTACAGCCTAATCGGTTGGGTTTTTCCGATTTTCTTCAAACTTGGTATTCTGTATTTTAGAGTAATATTCCCAGGCGTATTTTTGATTTTTATCCTAGGTCTAAAAATAAAGGTACCTGCCAAATAAACGTAACAGATTATTCAATTTTTCTCGAAAAAAAATTGGGTTCGATTTTGATAAAATTTAACATAACTGGTTTTTTGAAAACGGTAATGTTTTACAACTAGATTGTTTAAAACTAGATTTTTAACGGTACCAGCCATACAAGCGTTTTAGACGATTCTATTTTTCTCGTAAAAAATACGATCGAATTTTATAAAATTTCGTACAACGCGGATTTATAGCCAAAAGTTGTATTTTCCATTTTTTCATAATAAGTTTACATATTAACGGTACCTGGCAAATAAGCCTTAAAGATAATCCAATCCAGTAAAATGTACTATCGATTTTGATAAAATTTAGTGCGACTGATTTTTTTCAAATAATGAAGTTTATCGTTTGAATTTTTTTTTCAAAATCACCTTATTAACGGTACCTGCCATATAAATTCTTTAGAAAATCCGTTTTTTCTCGATAAAAATACGATCGATTTTGATAAGATTTTGTGTGACTGATTTGTTGCCAATGACGGAGTTTTTCGTTAAAATTTTTTTTTTCAAAATCACTTTATTAAAGGTACCTGCCATAAAGACGCTATAGAAACTATTTTTAGTTCCGATTATTTATTATAGTTTCATGCTTAGTATCCTACGCCAAAGGTTAGTAATTTTACACAAGAGCAAGTTTAACCGACCCAGTCGTGGCTTTTATTTGTTCGGGCTGGGATTTATGGTCTTGAACGCTCTATAAGTACAACCACCTCACAATTTTAAAGAAGATGTGTAAAATTCAAAACAAGGATAATGGCCGTTCGATCCAACTGAAGGCACTCACCATGAAGATCATTGAATATGAACCAGGTATTAGATAGCCATTTGCAAAATAAAAGCCACTCATGTAATGGTCATGAGGTTTTGTTTCTGGTAAATCATTCAACACATAAAACACAGATTATAAAGTTGCCGTGGCCACCCATTTGAGGAAAATGCTTGCTGCAAGCGTTTCAAGAATTCCGATTTTGAAAATCGTGTGCAAGTGTTTGTATTAAGAAGAGCGTTGAAAATTCTTTTGGTATCAAATCTGCTTGCTGAAGGATTGTCGATGGAACACTATCCTGATACAAACGCAACACAAACAGTTGACAGGTACAGCGACGGTGAAATAACTCATAACTTTAAGCCGTTGGCGGCAAGAAGGACTGTCGTTTTCCAAAAGATGTATTGAGTAAACTTGAAGAGTTTTTAAGCGAATAGGGTCAAATTGACTTTACTCTTTATCTTTCTTCTTTCACTACAATGTGTGTTATATCTATAATTATTCCTAGTGTCACGATTGGGGGCCTTGTATTGCTCCTTGCTTAATTTATTTTTGAATCTTTTATCTACTATGTAGATATTTAATATAATGTAAAGGGTGTTTTTTTTTAGAGGTATAGAACTTTAAATTGCAATAAAACAACGATGGAATATTCGATTGACATGATTTTTTATTTATTCGAAAGATAATATCTTGTGGCATTACATTTTAAATATGATTTCTGGCATGTGACTGCCACGGCTGGCTCGGATGTAGTCCAATCTTGATGTCCAATTTTCGATGACTTTTCCCAACATTTGTGGCCGTATACCGGCAATAACACGGCGAATGTTGTCTTCCAAATGGTCAAGCGTTTGTGGTTTATCCGCATAGACCAATGACTTTACATAATCCCACAGAAAATAGTCTAGCGGTGTTAAATCACAAGATCTTGGAGGACAATTCACAGGACCAAAATGTGTAATTAGGCTGTCACCAAACGTGTCTTTCAATAAATCGATTGTGGCACAAGCTGTGTGACATGTTGCGCCGTCTTGTTGGAACCACAGCTCCTGGACATCATAATTCAGGAATGAAAAAGTTAGTAATCATGGCTCTATACTGATCACCATTGACTGTAACGTTGTGGCCATCATCGTTTTTGAAGAAGTACGGACCAATGATTCCACCAGCGCATAAAGCGCACCAAACAGTCAGTTTTTCTGGATGTAACGGTGTTTCGACATACACTTGAGGATTAGCTTCACTCCAAATGCGGCAGTTTTATTTGTTGACGTAGCCATTCAACCAGAAGTGCGCTTCATCGCTAAACATCGCTAATGGACGAAGTGCGCGATATGTATTCCGCACAGAACCATTATTTTCGAAATAAAATTGCACAATTTGCATGCGTTGTTCAGGCGTGAGTCTATTCATGATGAATAGCCAAACCAAACTGAGAATAAATAACTTGACAGCTGTTTAATCGGTCGCCGTCTTGAAAAGTAATGCCAACTAAAAGTTCTGTACCTCGAAAAAAAAACACCCGTTATAATGTATGTATATATCTATTAATATAACTACTAAAGTGCATTTGAACTTACTGTCACACCAACTTATCCAAATGAGTCCCTAACATACCTTGATACTATTATTAAAACACGAAAGTTATTGAGCAGATAATGTAAATAGAATTCTGCGAGATGAAACTAATATGATTATAGTTATATTATACTTCAAAATTATTGTGACTTTGTGTTGAGAACATCAAAGCAAATAATATTTATAGATGCAATTTAAAACAATTATAGGTACATAATATATATTGACATATATGGTCATTTTAGAAATTCATTCAGAGAAATTCCCATTACTGAGAAAAAAAAAACGAAACCCACATTTTACACACAACCACAAAGCTGAAATGCATTTTAAAATAACTTTTTTCTTGGCCAACATACCTGCTAAATAAACCTGCATAAATACTTTTTGTTAGATATACTTTTCTATTGTTGACTCCAAGACTCTCACAGCCAAATTAAGCACAGTTTCCGTCCTGTGCATGGACAAAAAAAAAAAAAATGGAAGTAGGTAGCCTAAGCCAAAAAAAAAAAAAAAAAATTACCGCAAAAATTTTAAGAAAAACTTCGCTCCATTGTTTTTTGAAGTTGAAGAGGAAATAATTCTGAAACACTAAGGAACAAAAAAAAAATAAAAATTGGAACTTACATGGTCTGCACTTATATGCAATCTCGACAATTTTCCTTCGCTTCGGGCAAGGATCCATACTGATGCCGGACGTCGACGTCGACGTCGATGTGCTGCTGTGGTAGCTACTGCTGCCACTTGTGTCTCCGACACCGCTGGCTCCTAGCCCATAGAACTGGGGTGAGCCGTTGAATTTGCAGTGTTTCTTCTTTTGGCATGCTTCCACGACTGTCTGCAGGAGAGAGTACTGAAATGACAAAAAAAAAAAATAATACCCCAAATGAAAAATAAGAACATTCAGTCGTTCGAAAATGTAAGCATTTAGGTTAATACTTTTTATCCTGGTGAAGGAGCTCAAATTTTAAACTCGCAGAGTAATTTTGGAATCGAAAAACGAGTAACGAATGGAAAATGTCCTTTTCGGGGTTATAAATTGGCATTTGCAGTGAAGGGAGACAGTTTTAATGTCCATGTTTTCGACATCAAGAAATTGTCAATAGCCCCCGGGAGGAGGATTTCTTTTTGTTTGTGCTATTTTTTCAGTTGTGGGTAGATATGGGTTGAAAATTGCGTTTTCATATTCGATTGGAAGAGATTGATAGAGAGAGGAGGTATAGTTACTGTTTTAAAGCATTAAAGAAATAATGTTAAAGTAATGTAATTTATAAGTTTCGACATGTAGGCAGACTATTTTTGTTTCCATCCATTTCATTTCAGTTACAATATGTTCAATTTAATGGAAATAACATGGATGTAACTATGTATGAAGATGGATTTGTTGTGTGTATTTTTATTGATTCATATGGACGGAGATTGATGACTGTTTTTTAGACACATGCAGCTTCCAAATATATTCATGAGCCAGAAAGATATTTATTTTAAAGACAGCATTAAGTTTACCAAAGTTGTCTTTAATGTTAAAATATATTCTTTTAGTGCTCTGTCAATCATCAGATTATTTTTTAAGGCTAATAATTTGTGTAGTAGATTATGCCTTTTAAAACTTTTACATGTTTAACTAGGTTTGAAGCAAAGACCATTCACTATGCAAAAATCCACAATGCAAGACTAGAAACTTAAGTATTTATACATTAATAAGGTTTGTTTTAACATACTTAATAATCAATGTTTTACGTTAAAAATCTTTCGTTTAAAAGCAATATTTTTGAAATAATTATACAAACTCTCAAGTAAAGGTTATTTAAAAAAAAATATTGCGTTAAATAATATGAGGGAAAATAAGTAAAAACAATAATATGAAACGTTAAGTTAATAACACTCGTATTTATGCTATAAAATTGAATTTGATATTCACACTGGTTAACAGAAAGTGAATTCGAAATCTTTGTCTTTATCGAAGAATTAGATTCTTAAAACCTTTATTGTTTCATCTGTATGATTTTTAATTATTTAAAATATTGATTTTTTATTTGGTTTTTTTTTTTTGGTTTTTGCGGTTTAATTTTCCGTTTATACGGATCATATAGGTACTTTACTGAATTTCGAATTATTTGAAAAGTGGCGGATGTCCTTTCCTAAAGTTCAGATAGGTTGAGGTGACCATAACTATATATGGGGGACATTCTCGTGGACAGAGCGTGGGAGTGTAGGTTTAGGCTGACATTTGATTGTGAGTGTGAAAAAGTAACGACTGGGTTGCACGAACTTGCTATTAGATGCTGCAACTTTCCTGGCAGTTATTTTATACAAAATAATTTCTAAATTTAGTTAAACAATTATGCTTTTAATTTTCATGTAATTGCAATATATTTTACAATTTTTTTGCCAGTTTCTGAAAAATTGTGTATGTGGTTACCGACCAAAGATTGTTTAAATTTGATTTTTGTAACCTGGAGCTAAATTCCGAAAGCGTGAGTTTTGCTGTGAGTTTCTTCAAAACTCACACTCCTGTCACAGCCGATTGGACAAATATTTATTCTCGAGATTCGGCAAAATGATTTGTTCTTCGGGAATAAATTTTTGTTCGTTGCCTAGTGAGCTGAATTTTATTTGAGTATTGTTTTTGTTTATTTTAAATATTTTATGCTCCCGGTCTGAAATAAGGTGAAAAATTTTATGCAAAACTGACGCAAAAAACTCACAGGCACATTTGCGGAATCAAAATGAGTCTGTGTGCATATTTTTTCGTGCGCACAACAAAACTCACCCTGCGGAATTTAGCACCTGAAACAAAGCAGACACGAATTTAAAAGTATTTTTTCATTGTTTGTTCCTATTCGCACTTATTAATTTATAATTCGTAGAGTTTTGTGACAGCACTCCCAACACTTCCAATTCAATTCTGAAAGGCGAACTAAAAAAGCACTCCCAAACAGCACTCAGAACAATGATTGGAACGGTATAAGAAGTTTTTTTTTTCATTCATAGCGCCTCCCAAACGTGGAATGAAAAATGACATAAATATTTTTTTTTAAACACTGATCAAGTTAACTAAAAAAAAAAACGTTTTTTGATACTTTTTTGTTGATTATAAACGAAAATGTAAAAAAAAAAAAAGGCGAAACATAGAAAAAAACAAAAATTAAGGAAAATGGACAACAAGTTTATAACTTAATACTTAACGTTTTTACTTCTTATTTTTTCAACGAGTATATAGAGTATCCTCATATAGTGGGTATTGCCTTCCCGAAACTGGTCTTTACCGATCTTACACGATCTACAGCTCGGTTTTTCCCACGAAAATAGCTCGCCTTTACCAAGACTGAACCGAGGCTGACTGAAGTAGAGTTCTTTTCAATGATAAGTCCAGGTTTTATCAGTGCTCACCAAATGGCCTCAGCAGATCGTGGGGAGGATCGGGTGAAATATATACTCTTCAGAAACAGTAGCACAGCGATAACAAATCTGAAGAGGTTCCATCGTGGTGTGGGTGGGTATTTTAACACACGGAAAAACCGAGCTGTACATTGTGGTAAGTTCAGATCAGTAAACTTCAGTTTCGCCATCAACAACATTCTAGAGGAATATGTGGTTTTATTCGCACCATTTATTGGAAAGAACTTCTTGTTGAAGCAGCAAAATTCTAGACCACAAGTTACTATACTTAAACGAAGTGGAAATCAAAGTGTGTGTGAATGTTTGTTATCAAGATTTTATGACAGAATTTTTTTTTAACCAACTTTAGTACAATCAAATTTTTGTCCGGTGTTGGGAGCTGTCCCGTTAAAATTATTTCAAATGATGACATAAGATAATGAAACTGAAACAAATCAGAAGCGAGAGGAGTACCCATAACAAATTCTTAACATAACAACATATTTTAGGAATCCCGACTGTCAAAAAACCGACTGGATAGATTGAAAAATCCTGACTGCCAAAATCCCGACTGCCGAAATCCCGACTGCCAAACTCCCGACTGCCAAATCCCGACTGACAAAATCCGAATGGTACAAATAAAAAATTCCGATTTTCAGCACTTTTAGCACGTTTTTGTACTTTTTTTTTTGCTTCTACACTAATTATTTGAAATAGAAATTGAAAAGGAAGAAAATAAGAAGCGAAAAAGGCCACCCAGGTACTGTTGAATTTGGAAACTTTGGACTCAAGCGCCCGCCAGACGACTGGACAACCCTAATCAGAGAAACGAAGTTGCGTGAGCGGGACTGACTACAGAAAGGGAGTTAAAATCCCTTGAATCCGCGAAGCGGGCCACCCAGGTGCTGTGGAATATGAAAAAAATTCGACTCAGGCGCCTGCCAGACGACTGGACATACCCTAAGTGGAGAACGAAGTCATGGGAAAACGAGTTTTAAGAATTTTCTCGTTTATTTTTAAGTAATATTGATTTTTAATTTAAGTTAGTTTTTACGCTGAAAGGCATTTTTTTAAATATAGTTATAGTATAATTTAGAGCGCCATGGGGCCAGTAAGTTAGTTAAGTTAATATGTAAGCTAGTTGTTTAAGATTTTTTGTCTAGCATTAAGATAGATATAAGAAAATGGAAAAATAAAAAATGAATTAAAATGTAAAATGCAAAATGCAACGAAGTTGCGTGAGCGGGACTGACTACAGAAAGGATTTTGACGAAAAATATTGAATATCATAAATGCTATTCCAGATAACAAGTTAAATATACAAGAAAAATAACCACTAAAAACGATACCTACAATCTACATGAAATTATGAAACATTTTTTATTGAAAAATTCAGTTTTAAATTGCCTTTGCAAAAAAAAAGTAGTAAGTCAGTCGAAATTTTGCCAGTCGGGATTTGGCAGTCGGGATTTTGGCATCCGGGATTCTCAGTCGGGATTTCGTACCCAACCCCATATTTTATCGTTAGGAGTTCTCCGCTGAATTTGACGCCGATATAGGAGTCAATTGCCTGTTGCCGCAACTTTTCCAAAATATTTATTGGAAAATTGTTCTCTTATAAGCGATGATTCTATAGTGTCTTAGATCATAAATTATTCCAAGTACCACTGAGTGAGGCTTTTATAAAAGCCAAGAAGGAGCGTATCAGAATACCACTTTTTAAAATCCCGTTTTTGAAAAATCTATACTAATTTATATATTTTTTTAAAATCCCGTCGTCTAACATCCCGATCTATTATATGCCCTTTTTTTTATAAAACATCATTTTAATCAAAATAAATAACCATACATGTTGGTTATATATGTATTTTCATAACTTGATGAAACGATTAGAGTTACCAACATTCAAAAAACTTTAAATTCGCACTATTTTCGAAATATTATAACACTTCATTTACTATCAGATTTTTATAGATATAAGCCCTCCGTTGTGTTAATTTACTTTATCCTTATTATCATAATACTTTACCAATAAATGCATCAATACTTCGTAGATGACCATTAAACCTATACCTTTATACACATTTCATATCATGAGTAAATAAAGCTTGATTTTATGTATAGTGTGGAATAATAACACATTCTTATCCAAGGAAGACGGACATAAAACGTTCTTTTTTTATTTATTATAGGTATAACCTGCTGCTCTTTTTGATGTTTTTTTTATCATAAGAAGTTCGTTAAGTACACAACCGTATTTGGAAAAGAGGATAAATGGAAACAATTACTTCACTCTACAAGCAAGTGAAGATCTTTCATTCCCGTTAAAATAAAATATAAACAAACGAAGAACGTGTCGGACCAGAACGTCGAAATTGAATTGGAAAGGACGAAAAACCGTTGAAAGTTTTTCTTCCTCCCTTATTTTATATTCGTATAGTCTGGCGTAAGCTACCCAAAATTGGGTTTTAAATAATCATTATAAGCACCATCAGTTGCAGTTGACACACATACAGTGTAGGACAAAAGTAATGCTACTTTTTTTTTTAGAGTACTTATGGGGTAATGCGTTTAGAAACATTTGATGAAATATGAAAGGAGATACTAATGACCATTGGTATTAAATTAAGGTTCACATTGAAAGCGAATAATTAAGCCGTTTGAAACATTTCATATTCATGTAGTTCGGTTAAAGAAATAATATCTGCACTTTACTGTATGTCCGAATGCGTGATATTGAGCCAACTGATAAGCATCATTTCTAGCTGTGCAATCGTTTAAGGGGATGGTTGCAACTGGCATCTACTATCCTACCACCTTTATATGAATACCTTTTTTGACGGAATTGTGTGACTTATAAAATTTTATCAAGCAGTTTGTAATTGATTTGACGCAATAGTTTCATCAAACACTGTATGCGTATATTTATTGAAGTGGTGTAGAATGATACACTCTTATGTAATCATACATATTTTCTGATTCGAAATTAATGGTAATACTACTTTGAGGAAGCATTTGCACAAGCAATAAAGAAGAGCAACCAAGGACAACTTAGTTTTATTACTCACTTATCGTTTGAGAGAAACTTCACTGTATGACACCTACTTCTGACAATGCAGGCCAACGACGACCACGAGGACAGTTTCCTATATGAGTAATAGCTTTAATTTCACCTGAACCCGAACATCGTTTCTCAAATCCTTTCCCTCTACAGTTAAGGATTTAAGAACAGAAAAAGAGTGTAAATTTATTTGATGCTCTACTTGGTGGCATTAATTCTAAAGCTGAAATTCGGATATCTCTCTCTTTTCACTGTCATCGTCATCGTAGTAGTCATCGTCGTTTGTGGTCATCACGAGTTTGAGTTTTGAAAACGAAAGATAGAATAAAGAACTTGCATAACTTAGTTTTGGTTTAAAATACCTCAACACTGGCACAGATGTGGAAAGACCTGTTTGTATTACAAAATATATAAGGGCACGACTAGGGTGCACAAACTTGCTCTTGGGGCAATTTACTTTTGTGTTTACGACTAAAAAATTAATTTGACCAGCTTTTTTTTATAAAGAGAAGATTTTCAATATTTTATATTTTGAAATATTTGTCTTTTAAAAATGTCTTTTATAAGCAAATGTATGGAATAAAAAAAGGTTTATATGAAAGATATAGTTTTCGGTAAAAATATAATTACTTGAAATTTTATCAAAATTTATTGTATTTTTTTCGGTTTTGGCAAAAAAAAAACTTTCAAAAATTCCTTTTTTTCAAATTTTTTTTTGCAATTTTATTTCAATTTAGCATTTGTTTTTAAATATTAAATTTTGTTTAAATAGTTGAAGTCGTTCAAAAGATAGTCGGAGTAATAATAAACGTTTCTATGGCAGGTACCGTTAATAAGCTTATTCTGAAAAATTTTACATTTCAACTGAGATTTCTATCATGAAACTTAATCATAGCTAAGTGGAACATATTTTTTTTGTAACAACGCAAAATAATTTATGTCATACATAAGAATTAAGTTCAACATAGTTATGTTGTAGATTTAACAAGAGAATGAGCTAACGAGTCTAAAATAAAAATATAATCTTCACTACAGTATTTTTTGCAGAAGTTTGTTAATATTTTTCTGCTAAATTTACTGGATAAATTAATTAAAAAAATCCGCAGAAATACCACCTACTCCTGAACAGATTCTTCACATAGCAAATCTACCCCTGAGTTATATTAGAATTTTTAAGCTCCTGCAGAGTTTCGTAACTCAACTAAGTAACGTAATTTCACACACCACATATTATCGCTCTTATACCTAAGGCCTAGGGCCTAGCATCTAAAAAAAGATTATTAATGCATTCGTATTTAGTTTAGTTAAGCACATTGAAAGGGAACATACGATAGCGTTACTGTTGGCGTGTGTGCGGGAGGATGTGTTTTCAACACTTTTCATTCAAGAGCAGATATAATTTTAAACTTCTGCTGCTGAATTAGGAAACAAGATGAAAACGAAGGCTTAGGTTTTTGGTATTCTGTGTCAGGATCTAGACGTGTTATACATATATCTATAGCTTTACGTTATATCATATAGTCCTTTAAAATTTTAGGGTTACAACATCAAATTTTGTGCATGTGTGGGCTCACATAAATTTAGTTTGTAATGCTATCTGACATTTATTTTGGAAATATTGGAAGTTATAAACTTCATGAGAAAGAGGAAGATTATAATTTGCAGCACGAACGCACGAGGATATATGTTTGGTTATGATTCTGTTGAACGACTATGAAATTATCTAGCCCTCTGTTTCAAGGTATATGCGGGATTAGTGTACTTATAAATGATGTAGGAGCTGAAAAAGTTGTTCTTTGCATGCGATAAAAAAACGTTTTAAATATGCTTAATCAAAATTGTAAGTACACACGGAATTCAACCTGGAAACTGATTACATTATAAAACAAAAGTTTGTATATTATTACTTCCTGTAAGCAAACTCTCCGGTTTCTTAGTTGATTAAGTCTGACCTCTATCGTCCTTGTAGCGGATAAGAAAAATAAAACAAATAAATGCAGAAAAATCTGCCATTTCTGCCTTAAGGCTACAGACAATAAACACGCAACGTGAATATTAATTTAGCTTCGCACGTAGAAAGTAATATCCGCGTGGATCCTTTTAGTGAACGCAACACGAAAAATAAACGCGTTGCGGCAGAAAGTGCGCACACCCACAATAACCTAAAAAAAAAAAGGTGAGAATTATTCACGTAACCATTAAATATTTAAATAAGCCACCCTTCAGGAATATGTACATCCCTTACAATCCTCGAGGTTAAATTTTGTGTGTTAGGCTTCCTAAAAAAAAATTAAAATATAAATAAACTTACAAGAGGCTTTGTGATGGAGGTTGTTCCAGGAATGAAATTTATCATCGTTGTTAAGTCTTTAACCTTCCTTAGTATAGACTATAGTATAAAGGTATTGTGTGTACCTATTCATAAAGCGAAAGTGTATTTATACGGAATAAATTCACATTATCACTGATTTCAATATTCAAAGGGCAATTATCCCTTCTTAATAATTTAAATATTCGTTTTATTCCGTTGACAGGAAGGTGATTTGGGTCACGTTTTGAATAACTCAAAAAGGTGTTGTCAAATGGTGCTAACTTGAAGCACACTTTAAAGCATTTTGCGTTGCGATTAAAAGAATGAAACATTTTTTTTTTTTTTTTGAATAAATCAAGTTGTGATATATGAAAAGAATTAAGTAATATGGCCGGAGAATGATGTGGATAATGTTAACCTTAAGCACTTTGAGAATAACGTCCAAAATAAATATTTTTTTGAAAGGAATTGAATGGCATAAATATTTGTCTTTTTGTTTAATAAAAATTCTTTTGAATTAGGCAAGGAATTGGGAAATCTTCAAAAGCCACAGGTATGCAAATAAATATTTGAACTTTTAGATGAAGAATATAATATAGGTCATATGAATAGGTCATATGAATAAAAATGAAAATATACTCATATTATAAGCCAAAATTGTTAGCCGAGTAAAGTTGTTAAGCAAAGTAATTTTTTAGTATATGATAAACACTTTACTCTACTCATTTTATTTCGAAGTTTAGGAGTAAATTTAAAAGAATCAATTTTGAAGTAAAATGTTAATATGGTTGATAACAATAAACGATGGTGCAATAGGTATAATAGGTTATAATATTCTTCCTAATTCATTCGGGAAAATTTAACTTAACATGGTTTTTTGGATTAGGTGTCCGTGTCACTGGCACGTAACTAATCTAATGACTTAACGTTGCATCGGAACTTTTGTGAACTAAAAAATAATTATAAGGTGCAGTAGAATTTAGTTTAACAATTAAAAAGTGCATTTAAACTATAGTAATATCGATTATTAGTTTTATTTCACACAGAAATATTTCAGTGAGAAGTATAGCCTGTCTTGCTGTGGCTATTTGCGTTGTCTTACAACGATGACAAATATAAAGCGTCAAAACTTTTTATTATAAAAAACTATTTATTTTAAACTAAGTTTATATTTATGAGAAATTACAAAGAACTATCTACAATTTATAAGGTGTAGCGCAGTTGATTTTATTTGCGCACACTTCAGAAGTCAAACGAGGATTGAATAATTAGACACTTGAAGAATGTCAATGTAAAAGGAAAAGTAAGTATTTTGACATTTGAGTTATTTAATTGGATGTGTTCAGAATGAATGCGTTCGAGTCATAAGGGCGGTTAGGTTGTGTGTGGTTAGCACATTTTATTGCGATGTGATATCGACGTATGCGGTACGCGATATTATTTTGTGTGTGAATCCACTACATATTAAAATATATGTAAATATATTATACATTATATAAAAAGTGCGAATCCCGAAACCGCTGCTGAATTATGGTTTCTCCGAGATAGAAATACTTCGAATTGGAATGCAAGACTTTTAAGAATTATTTAAGTGCATTTCAAAAAAATGCATAGTTTCAATAAAAATCCTCGGAACCGTTTTGCGTTAGCGAGAAAGAAAATTTTGTCCGATTCGTACAAAATCGGATAATTTTCTATCGAGGTATCATTTCAATACACACATCGGAGAAACTTCCGAAAGAATTATAAAAAAGGCAGATTTTTTTTGATTTGATGTACGATGCGAAGCGTTGAGCAATTTATTTTTGACGGCTACAAAATATTTTCCGAATTCCGACAACAAATTTGCTGCTGAACATTGAATAAAAAATATTTTTAAAAAGTTGTAACTTATTTGATTGAAAATAAATGTGTGTTTTGTTGATTAGTGGCTATAATTGTTTTTTCAAGCTACTAAATAAAATAAAGTGCACGACTGGGTTGCATGAACTTACTGAAGTTGCCACAAAAAGAAAATAAAATTTATAAAAAAATAAATTTACCTAATAATCGACAGATACGAACAAAATAATATATTTTTTCTTTTAAGCGGTAAAAATACTTTTTATAAGGTTTTAACCTAAAATCAAACCAAACAGAAAATTTTGTTGAATTTTTGAACAACAACAACAACAACTTAAAGGTGATACCACCAATTTTTAACGAATTTTATTATTATTATTTTTTTTATTATTATTATTTTTTTTTTTGCTGATAAAGATAATGAAAAACTTTCTACATGCACATCATGAGATTCGAACCTACGCATTATCAGATTTGATCAGTCTTCGAAGTCGTATGCACTACGCATTCCACCGCTTATGATCACTGATTTCACATGTCGAGATGTTATGTTTGTTTATCAAACACATTTGGAACATCAGCATTTTTCTAAGCGCCTTTAAGTATGCTGTTTTGTCTTAACTAAATACATAA
This sequence comes from Baccha elongata, assembly GCA_951217065.1. Lineage (NCBI taxonomy): Eukaryota > Metazoa > Arthropoda > Insecta > Diptera > Syrphidae > Baccha > Baccha elongata. Next base: position 16,542,134 of record OX578273.1, on the reverse strand, counting down.
TTCCAAAATCGTTAAGGCGGTTTTTAATATTGATGTTTACTTAAAAAACAAAATTTCACAAAGTACACCAATTTTAGGTGCTAAATAATTTGTATTTTATGTTCAAAAATAAAAAAACTTTAGTCAAATTTACAAAAAAAAAATAAATTTATTAAAAAATGTATTCATTAATTAAAAATTAAAACTAAGCACTTTTGCAAGATGTTGGTATCGAAATTTTATCAAATCTTCTATTGATATTTCTAAAAAAATTGTTTTAAAATCGGTTAACCGTTCACGAGATAAAAATAACGGTTCTAGGAAGGTATCATTAATATAGGCTTTCGAAAAATGTTGCTTGCAACTTAGCAAAAGACAATCAGACACAAACCTTCTTTAATTTTTTTGAAGAAAATAATTTTAACGGCTAGTATGGCAAGTACCTACCGTTATCTTTTGAGCTAAAAAAAAATTAATTTTCCTCTAAGGAATGGCCTACAAACACTACATACCGAATACGAAGCAAATCGGTTCAGCCTTTTAGGCTGTAGGTGGTGATACACACAGACTGACTGACATACATACAGACAGACAAACAGACAGATAAACAGACAGACAGACAGACAGACAGACAGACGGAGAGACAGAATTTCCTAACCCATTATTTTCGATTTCGCTATCATCGTTATGTCATGTTTAGTTATTATCTCAAAACTTTTTTTTTACGAATGCATAACTTGTCTTATAAGTTGAACATATAATTATAATCGCAAGTAAAAATTCAATCTTCGGTATGTTTTGAATTAGGCTGCGGTTCCAGTGCCAGCGAATGTAAGCGTACGCGTTTTTTATGTTGTGGTTCCAGGGAACAAAATATACTCGCGCGAACGAAGCAAATTTTAGGGAGTAAAATGTTCGTTACTTTATTTGATGCTTACATTCGCTAAGTTCGTGAGAGTAAAATACGCTCCTACAACCTTAATCGTGTGAACATGCCTTCATCTGATACATGTATTAGTATACAATGCACAATTACAAATTCACAGCATCAAAGATTAATTTTTTTGGTTCTTTGATTTGTGTCTTCTACTGCGGGAATAAAGCCATACTTAATTGTTTCTTGTATTTACCAGAATATTTTTCACAATACATATATGTATCTAAAGCATCTGCTGAAAAATGTCAAATGAGTGCGTTTTTATATGCTTTATTTATAAATTATACTATTAAAGGGAAACAAAGTTCGAAAACAACATTCCTTTTCGCTTAGGGGAGTTTCTCGCCTCAAAAATGACTGAGTTTCTTCGTCACTATAATGCATCCACTTCACGATCACGCGATGGTTTATATTGTCGTAGCAAGATGTTTCGCTATCAGGATTTTAGATCCAAAGCATTGAAACTGTTCGAACTTGTTGAGCAATGTTCCATTAAATGTCCGGAACCTTAGAAAATGTTCATAATGATAAGCATTCTATCTTTGTGTTCATTTGGTTATTTGGTACCGCATCCAAGTTCAACCATACATCAAGTGCTCGTTCCACGTTGAAGGATGTAGGATCTTCACAAAAGAAATTTTCTTAAACACATTTGAAATACCTTACTTATACTAATGTATATAATTTGGGACCAAAAGTCTATCCGACGGTGTAAACTAAATATTCAGCATAACTTTAATTTAATTTTCGAATGTAACAAGTTGTACTGTCGAGCATATCCTCGTTCTGCTAATTAACTTGGAAACTGTTTATTAAAAAAATCCAACAATTTACAAATATCTACACATAATAGAATCCAGATTCACAAAACATATATGTATGTACTGTGAAAATTGCTCAAGAGGAATTTTCTGTCTTTGAGCGGATATTTTAGCTTTATTGGTCTATAAGTTGAGAAAACGTTAACAAAGTATTAAACTCTTTTAGGATCGAGTTATGTTGACTATAATTTTGCGCCATTATTTTCAAGAGAGATTAATAAAAGAGCTTGAATTATGAACTCGATTTTGAAAATAAATACATTCTTTTAAACTAATACTGATTTCATTTTACCATTATTTTTCCTGGGACAATAATTCATATACATCAACAGTTGGTTAAAAAAAAAAACGCAGTGTTTCATTATGTGAACATAAACATATTGTTTATCCTGTTGCACAGAAATAAGTCCATAATAAATTACTTTTTATCGATTTGATGACCATAATCAGAATGCAAACATCATGTTCAATATCCAATGTCCCTGAATAACCCAATTTTTATTTAAAGACTATTATATACAATAATACTACACATTTTTCCTCATATCCGATAGTGATATGAATACTCTTCGTTCGGGCATACAAAATTTCAGATTGCACTCGTAATTTCCTGATTAAATTTTGCATTCATTCCCGGGGATAATGCAAATGAAAGATTTTTCCGTGTGAATATGTATGTAAGCTAAAGAGGTCTTGTGCGTACGCATTATACTTTTCTGCACCGTGCTTCTACTTTACACCTTATTTACACCCAACTAGCTACCCTCTGTTCTGGCAAAGCCTTCATTATTCCACTTCTTTTACCTTTGCTATCAATTACCGTAACGTAACACGATTTCGGGAATTAATTTGTCTCAAAGGACTATTTTCATGGATACGCAAGCATTAAAATTATTATCTTCATTATCAGCATCACTAACAGTGGATTAACAAGCATCGTATATATACAGAAGCACGAGCATCTGAAGCAGTAGCAAGCGTCAGGCAGGGCAGAAACAAGAGAAGCAACACAATCACAAAATTACGAGCCTTACTCACAATCAGTATTAAGCGTAGCTGTATACAAGTTGAAAGTAGGTCTATATAGAAGTAGCTAGGAGTAGGTATGTTATAGCACAAGCTTATAAATAACTCTGGAGCTTGTGCCATGCGATGGTGGTAATGGTTTTCATCCGTGGAGCAACAATTAAGATGTATCACCAAAACCACACCATCGTCGTCGTAGTAGTCGTCGTCGCCATCTTTGTCGTTGGATCGAAATATGTTTACACAAATCCTAGCAATTTTAATGAGGAGAACACAAGGCAAATGAATAGGGACATACACTTTAACGTTTGAGCTAGGCTACCCGTGCCCATTCCCTGATGGGTAAGATATGCTTCTCAATAAGCAGAGTATAGACCTTTTTCTCTGTATAAGAAGGTCATAAATTATTTGCGGATTTGTACTAATAGTGTTAGGTGTGAAACAACATGGTGTGATCCAAAATGGCCAAGCTTTTGTTATGTCCTTTGTGTATACATTTGTGATTATTATTATATGCGACCATAACATTAGAATCAAGGAATCGCCATCTCTATACGGAAAGGACTTTAGTATAGGTCAACACGAATTGTAACAGATTAGTTTTATGGGAAAAATTAATTTGTCAATGGGAGCGTTTAAAATATTCAAACTGAGGACCTTTCGTGAGCATATGTTATTCATGTAAAACAAATTTCTATTTAATAAACATTCACCAGTTAATGGACAGACAGAATTGTTTGACCATAACTTTCTGCGTTGTTTATCTCGAAACAACAGTTCCATATGACATTGTGCCAAGCGTCATGTGGATTTACAATATGGCCATCAGTGCCATATGGAAATATTTCAACATAAACGGCCATTGATCGCTTTGCCAAAGTGTCATACATGGCAATAAGAGTTTGGGGAAATCCAAAGTTTATCAGAGAATAGTGTACATCGAAATATCGCTTATCGAAAAGTTGTTTAAAACCTAAATTTTTAAGGAGAAAGTGGAGTTTGATGTAGTTATGGTAACGATAAGAAATGAAAAGCGTAGCTAAAAACAAATTTTGAATGGAGGATAATTTTTGGCCTGAGAATTAAAATTCGTACGAATTTATGGGGAACGGTGAAAAACGAAATGAAAGAAAATGTATTTAAAAGTGACATTAATTTCATAATGACACTAAATCAAACCGAAAAATGGCCATGACACATTGTGAAAGTGTCATATGACCAAATGCCATGACACCGAAGAAACAATAATAATGACTGTCATAGAAGTAAAGTCGAATTCCTTTCATTTTGTCAGATTTGATCGGAAAAGTTGACTTTTTTAATTTCTATGGATCTTGAATTAAAAAGTTGCTTTTTTTCTTTGATTGTATTGTGTATATTTCAATCATTAACTATACTACAATTTATTGACAAAGAGCACAATTTACAACAAAATTCACGCACAATATATTGTTTTCAATCATTTTAATTCTACAAATTCCTATTAAAATAAACCACACTAAATAAATTCTTTTAAGTATGTGTAAATCTTGCTACAAATCAACTCCAAAAAGTTGATCTGAAGGGGGGAAAAAACAACTTTTTTGTCTATGGATCATGATTATTTGAGATTTTTCCCTCTCAGATCAATATTTTTCCGAAAAAAAGCAACTTTATTCCGAAAAAAGTCAACTTTTTATTTGAAAGGAATTCAACATAAAACAAGACCTAGCACGATAGGTACTTGATAGAAGTGCTATTTTTCAGTAAAGCATATAATAAACTGCTGATTTCACTGCTCCACTTTCATTGACTTTTTCATCATATTGGAATCATTTGTGAAAGAATGACTATCTTTTATGAAATGATTTCATTGATAATCATTCATGACATTTTTCCGCGAACACTATGTGGTACTGAATATAAGCTAGTTCAATTTACTTATGATATCACTGATGATCTTTCATGATGTTTTTCATGAGAAAGTATTCATGCATTTATGAATAAGCAAACTCCACCTACTTGGTAATTTCACATTTGAATATTCAGCAAAAAGTCAATTGGTGAACGCCAATGAAAGGACTGTATTAAATTCACCAAGTGATTCCCCACTTAAGTTCTCGAGGAAGTTTCCATTCTTCGAGGTAAAAATTGGTGATTCCTCGGTGAATTTTTTAAAATTTCCTATACTAGGTAGGTACTTTTTATAACTGTTAATTTCTACAGCCAACCATAAGAAAACCAACAGTGTATAACGTGGTTTTTATAATACCGCACTATTATACAGGGTGATTGGTTTAAGGTGCACCAAAAAGCTTGAGCGTGTAGGTGGGGTTAAGACAAGAAAAAAATCGTATGGCAGGGGGGGTCTATTTCCCCCCATTTAGACGGGAGGGGCAATTTTCTAAAACATTGACTTAAATCAGAAAAAACAATTATTTAAAAACAACGGTGAATGATACAAAGCGTTGTTATATTTTTTGGAAAGCCAGAAAACTACTCTTTTATTTAATTTTTAAATTAAGTTGTGTAAGTGAACAGTTTTAAAAAAATTAATTTTCAAACTCAAAATTTTGAAAAAAAAACTAAAAAAAAAATGTTTTTCAAAATTTTATGTAATTAGCTATTATTTTTATTTTCCAAATTCAATCTCTTATTAATTTTTAGTCAAAAACAGAAAACCGGATGCCAAAATGTATCTTAGTTTTTGAGAAATTAAAAGTATAACTAGTAAGTAAAGTAAAAAGTTAATTCGTTTTTTTATTATTTCATTAAAATCGGATGGTATCGGGATGATTCCCTAATTAATAATTGATCTGAGAAGGTCAAATTTGGGAAAACGAAAAAAAAGTGTTTCTCTTGGAAAAAAATACTTTTAGTTTTTCTTAATTTCTCAAAAACAAAAATACATTTTGGTATCTGGTTTTCTGTTTTTGACTAAAAATCAATAAGAGCATTGAATTTTGAAAATAAAAATAATAGTTAATTACATAAAATTTTGAAAAAAATTAGTTAAAATTTTTTTTTTCAAAATTTTGAGTTTGAAAATTAATTTTTTTAAAACTGTTCACTTAAACAACTTAATTTAAAAATTAAATAAAAGAGTAGTTTTTTGGATTACCAAAAAAATATAACAAGGCTTTGTATCATTCACCGTTGTTTTTAAATAATTTTTTTTTCTGATTTAAGTCAATGTTTTAGAAAATTGCCCCTCCCGCCTAAACGGGGGGAAATAGACCCCCCTCCCATACGATTTTTTTCTTGTCTTAACTCCACCTAGACGCCGCTCAAGCTTTTTGGTGCACCTTATACCAATAACCCTGTATTTATTATGCACTTTCTCTATATCCACGTAATAACAGTTAATCACTGAAGGCATAAGACTGTGATGCATTATTGTACATAGATACCTGCATATACACAGATATTACATATGGCTTTTAGACCATCGACAGAAACTATTGCTAGACATATTGTTAACTGTTATAATCAATTGATAAACGTATTTCCGCATCATCTATATTATACAATACTTACATAATTTTAATATGAATCAACAAGTGTCTATATTTATATTCCTTTAACCTAAGACTAAACCAACAATGTGACTTGTATGACTCTCTTAAATATCTTATTAAACTAAACACAAAAATATGTTTCCCTATCTATACAATTTTTTGTGTAAATAATACATAAAGCTTAAATAACACTCCACTCTACCATTTCCGAAAGAAAATGAGATGACCATAGTACCATACCAGAACCACCACTCAATGTAAAAGTTTCATTCGTAATTACATTATTTTCAACAAGCTTCAAATACTTCAGATATGAGAACTTATTTGGGACCAACAATAATTTCACTTGAAGTACCCAATTCCAGTGTCCAACCAAATTTGCTTTTGATGTTCATCTCCATATTTTCTCCCTCACTTTTTGTTGTTGTTCTTTATATTTTTGTCGGTTTAATTTTCTTATTATTTTTTTTTTTATTTTATTTATTTTGTCGGAATAACTGTCGTCGACGACTAATGTAATAGGTTTATTCAAGGTTTATGTACATACAAATTCCGTTTAGTAGTGTGGGCTAACCGACATTTAGAATATACAATGCTCATTACTTCCCGTGGAGGAAAATATAGAAATTCATAATAAGGGTATCTCTGAGTTTCACGAACTTGCGTATACATGATTCTGGTTTTGTCTAGTTTTATTAAGAAAGCGTGGGAAGTTTTTAGTTTCAATACATAAAATAAAGTATTAAAATTATAACCTTCTAAATTATGTTTTCTTGTCAATTGAGGTTTGATAGCGTTATTTTTAAATACAAACAATCAATTTCATAACCAAAAATATGTAAAATTTTTGCAAAAAACACTCTTGACTTCAAAAAAAAAAAATTGTAACCCCATACTAGTCCTTTAGAGTATAAATGAATAAAAAGTACCATAAACTGAAGGAAAATTGGTCACTCCGCAAAATATGTCTGAAATATTTATACATTTAAAGTGACCTCACGTTGCGTTACCAGGCAAATCCGTTTCCGGGAACGAGCAAATGACGACGCAAGTAAACGTGCCAAAAAGTTTTTATGGTTATGTCTAGTCTATCATACATACATATTTAGTATGGCCATGCAAAATTTCTGAAAATTTAAATTTTGCCGGATGTGGGAAATAAAATTGTTTTATTAAAATATGTTTCATGTTTTTTATTTGCTATGTAGTCCTTTAATTGAAATAATTCATATAATTTAGATGTATGAAATAGTATTGTAAGTATCAGTATCTCGCAGCAAAACATATGAAAGCAGAATAATGAACATTGGTGCCGTGACATTGTGCCAAGCGTCATTGTGCCAAATTTCTAAATATGGCACAATGACACTTTCGAAAGCGACATTGGGCCGAATTTTTACATTTGGCACAATGACGCTTAAGTAAAGCGTCATAGGGCCAATTTGGCACAAAGACGCTTTGAGTACACATTTAGATTTTGCTTACCATCACTTAAACCTTATTTGCGAATGCATATTTTCAAAGTATTTATTGAAATTTAAAAGAATTGTCATAAACTTGCAAATATGTATTTTATTTATACAAAAGTGAACAATGCATGATATGTACTTTAACAATAAATTCTTGCGTTGTGATATTAAATAAATTTTGAAAATTATAAATTAGGCATATACTATGATTGAATTTTTTCACAATTTGTCTGCAATATGGACACAATATCTTAGAATTACCATCATTTTTGCAGCGATTGCTATGTATTGCAAAACATGATCCACAAAATTTGAAATGGTTACATGGACCGAATAAATCTTCAACGACCAAGAGTACCTATACAGTACAAAGTAAGAAATTTAAAATTTTTCACAAACGAAATTTCGCGTGAATTTGTAAAATTTTACATTTCTTACTTGGTACTGTTATACTCTTGGTCATTGAAGATTTATTCGGTTTGTGAATTTTAAAAAATTCGCGCGAATTTTTTAAAATTCACAAACCGAATAAATCTTCAATGACCAAGAGTATAACAGTACCAAGTAAGAAATGTAAAATTTTACAAATTCACGCGAAATTTCGTTTGTGAAAAATTTTAAATTTCTTACTTTGTACTGTATAGGTACTCTTGGTCGTTGAAGATTTATTCGGTCCATGTAACCATTTCAAATTTTGTGGATCATGTTTTGCAATACATAGCGATCGCTGCAAAAATGATGGTAATTCTTAGATATTGTGTCCATATTGCAGACAAATTGTGAAAAAATTCAATCATAGTATATGCCTAATTTATAATTTTCAAAATTTATTTTATATCACATATTCGGCCCAATGTCACAAACTAATTTGGCCCTATGACGCTTTACTTAAGCGTCATTGTGCCAAATGTAAAAATTCGGCCCAATGTCGCTTTCGAAAGTGTCATTGTGCCAAATTTAGAAATTTGGCACAATGACGCTTGGCACAATGTCACGGCACCATGAACATTATCATATTTACTACCACTGTACCCGCTTGAGTACAAAAAATTTTACAACTTTATGGGTTTACCGTTGTCTTTCTTCAAATTTGTTTTGATGAAATTTGATTTATTTTGTTCGTAGACATTGTTTTCAACAAGTAGGCGTGCAGTTCATTGTAAAAAAAACTAAACTGTAGTTTTTTTTATTACTCAACATCAGGTGCGATTGCGATTTTCTTGGTTTTTCGCAGGTTGGCTTATATTTTGCATTATAACAAATATTCGTTTTATCAATTTTCTTTTTATTTTATTGGAAATAGTTTAAAAAACTTATAATAAAATCAGATAAAAGTGAAAAATCAAGTGCACATTTATTTTCACGCTAGGTAAGTACGCGTAAAGTTAGGTGTACCTACCCGCTTGAGTACAATGGAAAAAACTAATTTTTTTTTTTTAGAATGGATTTCAAAGCATTCTCCACATAATCATTTTATGGAAGGAGATTCGATAATCTTCCAAATGCAATAAATGCAATCGAAGAAAATGATCGAAAAGCTGAGTTTGACATTGCATTTATACCACCAGATGCAGGTTACAATACAGACGAGGATGAAATAGAGACAGAAAATTTAGATAACGATCACATACCCAATGATGTTCCAGGTAACATTGAACTGTTCATTAGTGATGAGGATTTCGGTAGCAAAGACGAAGTTCCTTTATCAGTGATAAGAGCCTCAATACCTGGGCAATCTCAAACCCAACTACGCTGGTCTAAAACAGGTCCTGATATGACGATGCACCATTCTAATAACTTTGAGGTAAACAAGATGAATATGAAATGTGCTTTAGACAATAAGTCTCCAGTCGAAATATTTGAAACACTTTTTTATAATGAGGTTATGGAATTGATCTTGAATCAAACTAATCTTTATGCTTCTCAACATAATCATTATAACCTCAATTTCCAAAAAGAAGACTTGGAAATTTTCATAGGTATTATGTTCTACAGTGGTTACCATACCACTCAATGCCCAGGGAGTCCATGTATTGGAAATTAGATGAGAATAAAAGAACCGCATTGGTAGCAAACAACATGTTGCGAAATCGTTTTTATGAGATCAAAAAATACATTCATTTCGCAGATAACAATCAATTAGATGCTCGAGACAAAATTGCAAAGCTTAGACTGCTTATGAATCTTTTGTGCCAAAAATATCAACAATGGGGCTTCATGCATAAAAAATTATCCATTGATGAAGCCATGATGAACTTTTTTGGCCACCATTCTTCGAAACAGTTCATAAAAGGAAAACCTGTTCGTTTTGGTTTCAAGAACTGGATGCTGACGAGTAGTTGTGGCTACCTATATAACTTTGATACTTATTGTGGTGCAAAAAATGTGAGCGCTGATGTGTTACAAATGCCACTGGGTTCTCGAGTTGTACTTGAGCTTCTAGAAAAAGTTAAATTTCCTTCTGACCACATAATATATTTTGACAACTATTTTACTTTTCATGAGCTTTTGCGATTGTTGAGAGAGAAGGGCTTCAGAGCTACAGGGACAGCAAGAGAAAACCGAACAAAAAAATGCCCATTGAAGTTGAAAAAAGAATTCAAGAAGGAGAAAAGAGGGCATTTTGAGCACGTGTACGGCGTAAACAATAAGATTCTGTTTGGAAAATGGAGCGATAAAGGTGTTGTCGGTGCAGTGCAATAACACCCGCGGCAATAACCCCTGCAGGGGTTATTTCCCAAACGAAAAGGAAATAACCCCTGCAGGGGTTATTTCCTTTTTAATGTGGTAATAACCCCTGCAACAAAAAGGCATTTACACCTGCGGGTGTAATTGCCAATTTGAATACCTAGGTTCGTTTTTGTAATGATGCTTGGGCATCTTTAAATGCAACAGAAACTTTGCATACACCCAATCTCGCACCCACCCCATCTCGCACCCACCCCAAATCCTATAGTGTGTCCAAGCAGGGGGTTGCAGGGGGGCAGCATGCACCCCCTTACATATCTCACTGTATCCAAAAAAAGATGTTTTAGTAATTTTCCATTTTCTTTAAAATAAAGCGAATATGGTTATTTTGTAAAATTTGTTTGGGTTTATTAGGTTTTCTATGGTGGGCTTTATTTCCATTTGAAATTGGAAATAATCCCCACCGGTAAAAGGAAATAAGACCTACGGTTTTTATTTCCACATTAAAAAGGAAATAACCCCTGCAGGGGTTATTTCCTTTTCGTTTGGGAAATAACCCCTGCAGGGGTTATTGCCGCGGGTGTTATTGCACTGCACCGGTGTTGTCACTATGGGCACAAACTTCGATACTATCCAGCCCATGCATTATATCAAACGTTGGTCATCAGCAGAAAAAAGAAAAGTTTTCATTCAGCAGCCGAACCTTATTGCGAATAATGGTATGGGTGGCGTTGACTCACACGACCAGAGTGTCAATGCCTATAAAATAAAAATTCGCGGCAAAAAGTGGTGGTGGCCCCTTTTTACATGAATGCTAAGTTCTACATTGGTGAACGCTTGGAAACTATATAAAGTCGCATCTGATTTCGAAGATGATTTGCTATCGTTTCAAAGAGATATTGTAAGATATTATCTTAGAAGATATACAATTCTCCAACCTTCGACATCAAAACGCTCCATATCTGCAAGCGTTGCTTTATCTGAAGGTCAACATTTTCCAAAGATAATTGAAAACCCTCTTAGATGCAGAGTATGAACCATTCGAGTCAGATGGGTTTGTGAGTTCTGCAACATAGTTCTCCTGTGTTGAAAAAGAATGCTTTAAGAAATTTCATGTACAGAATTAGCACCTATATTTTCCCAATGTACCTGCTTGGGTACAGCTTAAAAACCACACATTCTACTTTTTTTTTTTAATAAAAAAAAATATTTTTGTATTCCTTTGACACTATTTAATAAAGTTATGTTACCAAAAATTTGAAATTTTAGTTTAAAATATCTTTGGTAATAAATGGGTTTTACATGAAGAACACAAATTTTATAATATTAATACTAATGTAATACTAATACTCGTACTCGGTTTTGGAAAACAACGACATCTTTACTTTTTATTTCATCAAATGATTATTTATACCAAGGAATAATGAACAACTCATTTTTTTAAGTAGTCCAGGATGGACTACGGACGTTTAATTAGATGAAACAGAAAAAAAAAAAAACAAAAACAGACGAAGGAAAAATCAATATTTTAAATAATTAAAATCATAGTTTTAATAATTAAGGTTTTAAAAATCTGATTCTTTGATATAATCTTTCTATGGATCTTAGGAAGAGTTTAATGAAGGGGCAACCACGAAAAACGGTCATTACTACTTAACGGTCGTTATAGTCCAAAGTATAAAGTCAAACTTTTTTCTTTTTTTTTTTGTTGCAAATTTGCAGGTCTACAAGATGGCGTATACTTACTTTTTATATTAAAGAAATTTAATTTTTTTTTTTCTAAAAAAACCATTTAAAAAAAACCTTATTTTTGTAATTTGTTAATAACTTTTTATGCTTGCAAAAAAAGGTATATACTTTTTTTCCCATATTTTTACTCACGAAAAGAAATTTTTTAAAAGTGGTTTCAACTTGTTATCAATTTGTGACAGGTTTGACCCTTGACTGGTCTATTGGGATCTATTATCTGCAGACTGAAAACACTTCATAACACATGCAAATCTTCATCGACTTCAACGATAGCTATTCGGCGTCTCTTAAGTTCGAGAAATCGAGACGAGCATGGCACTTTTGATTAAAGATAATAATTTCGGCGACTTTTTCTTTATCTGTTTGATCCTGTTCAGAAGTTTTATATGAAAACCACCCAAACACTATTTGTAGAGTAAAATACCTTTTTTATCGAACTTCTATGAATTTACTTGCATAGCATATTTATATTTTCTTTCACGCCTGAACTTTTAACTCTCTGATTTCTGATATTCTACTCGATCAAAAACCTACATATTACTAAGGATGCTTGCTCACTCCAAATTTGACCAAGATGTTTCTAAGTAATTCTCTCGCGCAAAGATAATTTCGATTCCATTTTTACTTTGTTCTGGCCAGTAGCCCGTAGTCAAAAATTCTGTATTCGTCTCATGAGATGTTTTGGTTTAACAATTTTAAACAAAATAATAAGATGTGGCTTATGTAACACCTCCACAAACTACAAGTTTCATTCACATTTATAAGTTTTTTAAGTTCTAAGTTTTTTGTTTCTGAACAAAACATTTGAACAATTCTTTTTCCATGATTTCAGTTCACAAATTCTTTGTCGGTTTTTGGAATTTCCTATATAGGTAAAACTATTTGTGAATATACACACAGAAAAGGTTTACGTTTAGAAATTAAAAAATTTAAAACAATAACAAATTATTGTTTTTGGTTTGTGATGTATAAGTGAAAGATTTTCACGAAAACAAAGGTTAGTGGCCTTTACATCATTGGATGCAACATCAACGCATCCAATGATGTAAAGGTTTACGTTTAGTTTCACATGCACAAATTTGGGATTTCAATTATTGACGCCTGCCCTGAAACTGGAACCATTCATATTTTTAGCTTACCATTTTTAAGATTATATTTCGTCCTTAAGACATTAAAATTATTAAATGATTTTTGTTTCTTCAATCCTCTAACAGTATCTAATACTTTTATAGGAAATTTTAAATGTTTCTTTTTTTTTAATTTTCTTCCAGTGAAAATCCCGGTTAACAGAGTGTCCCGATGAAAAGAGTCCCGTAGAGTCTTGACTGTAATACTTACGAATTTTGATATTATCATCCATCGCAACGAACAGTCATTCACAATTATTAGTGCGTTTGTGTTTGAGAATACACATAATAGGTACTATTTCAAAGTGATCTTCTCCTGTTTACATATATTCTTAAACTATATACCGAAAAATTCTTCCTTGGTCAGTTTGTGACTGAAATTTTTTAATTTGCTGATTTGCATGATACCTACATATATGTAAGCATTTCTAAATGTGAATTATTTTATGATTTTACCTCAATCATTTGGAAAACAAACATCCATAAGATATTTTAGAAACATACCTACACAATTTGTAGATTTTAGATGTACAGAATTTAATCAGAACATCTCCATTAATGTTTTAAAATAAAGACATTCCAATGACATGTTTATATCCTTAAATACCAACCAGCTTGACTTGAAAGAGACTTTTGTATATTTCCTTACAGTATGTTTGAATATTAAATTTTAGAAAACAATAACAAACTAACCGACCTGTAAAGTGAATCTAACCATAGAAGCAGCTGCTATTGCTATAAAAATAATTATTATTCTTAAATTGTGTACTTCTTGAGTTTTATTTGAAAATGTATGTTGCTTTTAAACAGGATGTTTCCCCCCTTCAATACTTCGAGGAAAGGGTGTGTTTTAAAACGAATCGTTTAGGTAACGGGGGTATCATATTTTTGTTCTTCCATTATTTTTAGCAAAAAAGCAAAAAAACACTAGAATCCTTTGGTCCATCACATGAATGAATATTGTATAAGCAACAACTCTATGTGTAGGGAACTGATATATGATGGTCCACGTAGGTTGAGAAAGAATTCACTTTTGGTAAAAAATAATTTATTATTTTATTACAACAAAAATGTTTTAAAGTAATTTGTGGTGCAGGGAAAAAACTTCATCGGGAAATAATTTCAATACTAGTGGAAAATAATTCAATTTTTTAAAATTTAGTGGGAGGGGGTAGTAACATATTTTTCCTAGGACATAACGACAGAAATTTGTATGAAGAATTTGTTGATGTTATTTTTCCAAAAAAAGAAACAAATTCTCACAAATTTTAAATGAAGTTATTTCTCACCTTATGTGTGAAAGAACTTCACAAGTGAAATGTACAAAGTTCTCACCACCAGACCAAAATGAAATCAAGAAGAAGGCAATTAGCGTCGCTGTTTAAGCATCACGATGGATGTTATAATGTGGTAAAAAGAATACTCACACCAACAGCTTCTTTAAAATTTGGTCGAAGGAAAGTATAACGGGTAAATGGAATGAAACCTAAGTATCATTTAGAATTACTTTAGAAATTTACAAAAGCTTTCATACAGCTTTAAAGTGATGTGGGTATTCAATAATAAAAATGATTGGAACACTTTAGACCGAATTTACATTGACTGCATGTCCATGTCTAGGCCGTAAAATATGTTACGAAAGAAGAAGGAAAAATGTAATCCGAATAACTTAAGAAACAAATTTGAAGACAGCAAGCGAGAGATACGCAAGGTGAGCAAACATAAAGTATTCACCCCATTTCACGTAACGCCATCTAAGTAATTGACTAAGTATTGCATGACGTAAAGTTCCAGTTTTTTATAATATTTCTCGTAATGCATTCCCATTTCTTTATACCAGTACTTTACCTTACCAGTAAATTGACTTCAAGCAGTAAAAAGACTTCAAGCAGTCAAAAACCAGGTCTGACAATCATTGTCAGATTAGCAAACGTATGACAATGTCTGAAAATGAGCTGAAAATGAGCTGACAATTTTTGTGTGTACACGGTTTGCAGAAAATCTACAAATGTCTGCAAATCTGTTACCAAATATTTGGCTGACAATGTCGACAATCTAGTTTTTCCAAATAGCTAGCAATAGATTTGCAATAATTTGTAGATTTTCTGCCAACCGTATACACACCAAATTAAATTTTGGATCTGCAAATTCATTTTCAGCTTATTGTTTGCCTTGGAATCTTTGCCAAACCTGTCAGCAAATGAATTAATTTGCAAAATATTCTTTAAACTGAAACGTCAGAAAATGAAAAAAATTTGGTGGTCTCCAAATGAATTTTGTGTACACACGATTGCCACATCTGCAAATTAATTTGTCTTCAAAATGATTGATGAACAAATTTTTCTGCAAATTAAATTTGGTGTGTACACGGTTGTCAGCTTGCGTGTACACGATTGCCAGAAGTCTTCGTAGATATCTAAAAATTAATTTGCAGATATTTGTCTACAAATTATGAGCCGAACATTTTTTCTGCAAATTAATTTGGTGTATTGTCAGCCATTTGAGACAAATTCTTCACTGACAGATCTGGCAATATTTGCAGATCTGGCAATTTTTTTACATCTCTGGTAATTGAGAGAGTGATGTGTCGACATCAAAGCGGCCATGTGAATATAACAATACGACAGTCGTACGGTACGACTACATAATTGTCAGTAGGAGAGTAACCGACCGCTTTTTGGACATAATTTTGGCTCACCTTAATTTTTGTCGACTTTTGCTTTAGTCACTCATATATGAATGACAGTTATGGCTCCGGGAAATGGCCGGACACCAAAAATACAGTAACTTTGATGTTACTTTATTTTGGTAAGCAACTTTGGTAAGTTACTTTGACACGAAAAAAGCCTGAAAATGATAGTTGCCAGAGCAACTCAAAAATTTAATAATTTTTTTTTCGCGCCAAAATAACTTACCAAAGTAAGTTACTGTTAAAAATTAGATTTAAAAAAGTTTCTTATAACGAACACAATTTTGTCTGGGTGTGTTTTAAATACCTCCCATTGTTAGATTTTCGAGTTTTCCAGAAAAACTATATCAAATTAAACTTTAATTCATAGAACATGTAAATATTTTAAGACTTTATGCGTTTTATTTTAAAAAAGTGATTCAATTATTTATGCTTTAAAATTTGGCTGACTACTACCGACATACAAAATTAACTTCTCTGCTGATTTATTCCACAAAAAACAAAATTTCCCTCAAATTTTAAGAACCTTCAACAAAAATCTGATATCTGAGTATCCTTAAAAATTCCAATGACTTTATTGGTTCTTGGAAGTTTTAACAAAACTCGTATAGGTTCCACTAATATACATATTCCATATACCTATATTGGTACATAGAAAAATATTGTATACCATTCTTCGAAATTTATTCGTCGAAAACTAAAATGCAGAAGCTAAAGAAGCAAAACAAAAGCACACTACTCGTTACACTCTTCACTGAACAAAGAATAATGAAATACACCCCTGCCCTTTTTTTTTTTTTTGTTCAGTCTTGTCTAAGTTTACAGGTAAAAACATCATGGTTGTACAATGCACAGAGCGTACCATGTCGACAGCTTTTATACATATTTTCACAACGAACGTAGTTCAATTTCTGGATGTGCGTTTTCTTTAATTAAAATGCAAGGACTTATCCTCTTCAACCAAGTCGCCCGTTCCGCTCAGCTCAGCCCATCCACTTTTGGCTTCTAAAAGCATTTCCTTTCCGCATCCGTGTTTATTTACGTGAGTCAAAATGTAAATAGAGAATCTTGAAAATGAAAATGAAAATGAAAAAAAAAAAAAAACAAACGAAAATCCAACAATAATAATCTAAGTTCTTTACTGTAAGAGAGGGGAGGGTTTCAGACATCTTTAGGTGTAGGTACTCCTTGTCATAGTAGGACAAACAGGATTTACTTTTAGTTTCCTGCATTATTTCATATAGTTTTAGAAAGAAATATCGTCTTCAACAAAATATATGAATAACGAGAATGGATGGATTATCAAAATATACCAGAGTAGAACAAAATGGGGCAGCTATTAATTAAGTAGCTATTCTAGAGTAGTTAATACCATACCAAAAAGAACAATGACATGGTTGCCGAGTTTATACATTTCTTATTTCTGTATTTTAAGGAAATTTTGCTGCGTGTCAAACAAACCTCTTGGGAGGAACAAACTACGAGCTTATAAATTATCATCGTAAACAGATGAGGAAATAATCAACTGCAATAATTTTCTGCTAACATTTAAATAAAAGGCACTACTGGGTTGGACAAACTTGCTCTTGTGTAAGACTACTGACCTTTGCCTTAGGGTAAGGATACTAAGCAAGAAACTATAATAAAAAATTGGAAGTAAAAATAGTTTCTATAGCGTTTTTATGGCAGATACCGTTAATTAGGTGATTTTGAAAACAAATTCTGACAAAAAACTCCGTCATTGGCAACAAATCAGTCACACAAAATTTTATCAAAATCGATCGTATTTTTTTCGAGAAAAATTGGATTTTCTGTAGCGTTTATATGACAGATACCGTTAATAAAGTGATTTTGAAAATAAATTTCTAACGAAAAACTTCATTATTGGAAAAAACCAGTCACATTATTTGCTAGGTACCGTAAATATGTAAACTTATTCTGAAAAAATGAAAAACATAACCTTTTGGGTACAAATCCATTGTACGAAATTTTATAAAAATCGATCGTATTTTTCACGAGAAAAATGAAATTGTCTAAAACGCTTGTATGACAGGTACCGTTAAAAATCTAGTTTTAATAAATTTTTTTGTCGAAAAACATCATCGTTTTTAAAAAATCAGTCATTTTAAATTTTATCAAAATCGATCGTTTTTTTTCAAGAAAAAGTACCGTTGTTTTCAGACCTAGGATAAAAATCAAAAATACGCCTGGGCATATTTCTCTAGAAATACAGAGTACAAAGTTTGAATAAAATCGGCCCAACCGTTTAAGCTGTAGGTGTCGATACATCCAGACTGACAGACGGACAGAGAGACAGACAGAATTGTCGGACCTACTGTTTTCGTGTTCTCTATTATCGTAATGTCCTGTTTTATATTTATCTTAAAATATTTTTTTTTTACCGAATACAAAACTTGCCTTAAAAGATGCTATTTGAGCTTTCATGCAAGTCATTTACAAGATAAACCATATCAAGGTATTGCACAGGAAGTAAGTAGGTATATATTTTATGTTTGAATGCAATTTAAGAAAAAATGTACTTGAGTTATCTAAAATTATTTCAAACAAATTTTAACTGAGTCGAAAAAAACTAAAAGGTATTTGGCGATAACGACCTTGGTGTATTGCATGTTTTGACTGGGACGAAATTCGCCCTAGTTCTTTACCTCATTCTAATAAACTTGTCATATAAGTCTGGACATTCTGACCTAAAAAATGATTGACTAATCTACCGATTTGAAGTGGTCTATATGTCTTATTGTCTTACGCATATAGTGGGAGACTTATACCGACCGATTTTCGGACATTATTTTGGCGCCTGAATTTTTGTTTATTTATTGTTTGACTCACTAATGATGGCTACCAGAACCAGCCAAAAACCAAAGATACAGCCATCCAAAGCCCATAAAAAATAACCCCTATATGATGGTAAATAAATTTTCCAATAAATTTTTTTTACTAATAATTTTTAATATAGTTTGAAACGTTTAAAATATTTTAAATATTCTTTCGTGTTTCTTTATTTTTAAGCCATACAAAAATACGTGCAACAATTGCTAATATATAGTTTTAAAATAAAGTTATTCAAATAAGTTATTTTGCATACAAAAGTTTCACTATTCCTTAACTAGTGTGGAAATGGGAAATGACTTCCACTGAAAATGCACAAACTATTGGATTACGAACATTTTAATTCATTAAATTCTGGAAATGTACGAAAAAGGCTTAAAAGATCAAGTTGTATGGTATATAGCTATCATTAAATGGTTGTCAGGCAAAAAACGTTCAACCACACATACCCACATCCGCACAGACAGACCGACCGACGGCATGACGGCACCTACTCTTATAGGCTGCTCTATCATCTTTATGTCAGGTTTGATTAAAAGCACGTTTTGTTAAACGAAACATACTGGCCCTATTGAGCAAGAGAATCTAGCTATCTTCCTGCACCTGTGAGATAAAATTCTTGGTAAAAAAAGAAAGTCTTCATCATAACCAAAGTAGAAAAAAATATTTTTTTTTCCCGATTTTGGGTATATGGATGTTTTTTTTTATTCGACGTCGAAAATGGGATCAAAAACATATTATATGTAATTGTATAGAAGTTCATTAAATAAAAATTTTGGTAGTCGGAATTTTGGCAGTCTGGATTTCGTACCCAACTTTATTAATCTTTTTTTATAGCTTAATTTTAATTTTAAACTGCTTTGAAAACACATTACCTATATTAATTTTTATAATTTAATTTATTTTGTAAAAATATCTCCAGCCAAAAATAAAAACGAATAAATAAAATTCGTTTAAAAATTGGTGGTAGCGCCTTTAAGTTGTTGTTGTTCTTCAAACATTCAATGAAAATTGACGGAATAAGGAATGGTCAAGTAATAAAACTGACATTTTAGTACGAATAGTACAATATAACAACAATAGTCCACTTTTTTTTTTATAAAACTAGCTGACCCGGCGAACTTCTTTCCGCCCGAATTCGTTAATATAATAAAAAAAAAACTTCTAGCATGCATGATTATATTTCACACAGCCAATCAATGCTCATAATTCTGAACGATATTTGAAAAAAACACTCACAATAATGAGCTTCAATGTCGTTGTTAAGATGCAAAAATTATGCTGATGACATCATCGCCCATAGTTAACAATTGCCAAGAAAACTATGCAGTAGACAATAATTTCGAAGAACAACTCGGATGTTCATTTTCCGTTGAAATTATTTCACGTAGGTATATCGATCTAGTATGTATTAACCCAGAAGGTTCTAAATTGGTTATTTTTTGTATAAACTTATGCACCTTCGATATACCTACATACGTACAGAAAATATTACCAACGAAATGAAAATCCCAACTTTTAATTTTGATTTATGTACATATATGTATGTCTTTTTAATTGAACTTATGAACGAATTATTAATTTCTTGGTATTAAAATATACGGGAATTTGTCAGTCAGAATTATATTATTCGGAATTCTCGCAGTCGTTTTCAATTCGATATCTCATTTTTCAACCGCCCCATATTGTTAAATTATGGAATACGAAGCGAATCCTTCCAATCGTTCCACTAAATTGACAGCTACGGCATTTTTTTTTAGTTGAAATCATAGTGGCCGGGAGGGAGTGAGCATTTCAGAGCTACAGAACATTTACTGAACGTTAACATCGTAGCTGTAATGTTTCAGGCGTATATGAAGTGTTTACTCACTGTACCTAAAATGTAAACGGTTTTGGGGAATTAAATGTAGTGTTGATAGTATATGAACAAATTATATTTGATGTACCTGATTTGTACATTTACAAATGTGAACGTCTCTTCAAAACACATAACAGAAAATCTACTTTTTAGTAACAAACGTTTACAGATACTATTACTAGACTAGGTATATGAACGTTTACAAATGTAAACGTTCAAAAACACTTCGAATTAAATAACATAAAAACTAACTTAGGTACAAATCGTTTACAGAAAAATATTAAACTGTATAGGTAAATACGTAATGCTATATGAGATCATATTACTTTTATGTACACAAACCAAAAATTAAACAATTTCCACATTGTTCTTGAAATTATTATTATAATATGGGAGGTATAAAAATAATCAATAATTATATGTTTTGTGCAAGTAAAGGCAAGGCGCTGGACGGACCACTGCAGTGTAGAGCTTTCCTTTCAGCTCAGGGGGCATTTTTCGGTAACAGAAGATGGCAGAGTTCTCACGCCACTTCATCCACCCTACGCTTACGCGATGGTTGACGTCGTCATCACAATTTCCTTTCTTATTGGTCATAGATCCAAGGTATTTGAAATTTTCGCACTTGGGAAGCACAGTTCCTTTCAAATAAATATCCGGAATAGGCCTGAGTGGATCAGAAAATGGGCAGCAAAGGTATTCGGTCTTTTTGGCGCTTATGCGATACCCATTTCCCTCAACGTCCACCCATACGTCCAGTGCTCGTTGCAAGGATGAAGGATCTTGACTTATGATGACTCCATCGTCAGCAAAGAATAACTGAGTCCCTTTCGGGTCCCTCACCTTATCTTTAAGTAGATAATCAAGCACTATTATAAAGAGCAATGGGCTAAAGACGCTTCCTTGGTGTACACCAACTTCGATTGGGAAACTTTCGGTGACTCCTGCAGTGCATCGAACCTTTGTTTTGACTTGCTCGTACATAACCATGATCATTTGCACGTAGATTTCTGGAACTCTTCGTTGCCTTTTCAAAATCAACGAACACAGCATGCAAATCGTTCGGGGAATCACGATGTTTTTCCATTCTGATTCTTACACTCTGGATTACATCTGTGGTTGATTTGCCCAAGACAAACCCGCACTGGTCATCAGATAGCCGTATTATTTTTCGTAGGCGGCCATCCAACACCCGCTCAACGATCTTCAAGGTATGTGACATCAGCTTGATTGATCGGTAATTGTCGCAGTTCATCGTATCACCCTTCCCATTGTAAATTGGGAGAAGATAACTTTCCCTCCATTGATTAGGCATTTGGTCACCTCTGATAAATTTGGAGATGAGAGCCGTGAGCCATGAGTCCGATGTCTCCCATCTTTTTCCAGAACTCATAGGGTATCTTGTCTGGCCCAATCGCTTTTCCCTTTTTGAAGCTTTTCACCGCCGCATTAACTTCTTAGACTGTAATGTCGGGCACTTCTTCATAGTTTGGTGCGGCTGTTGGAAAGTATATTCTGTGGAACTGTTCATTTAAATGTCTTTCGCAATACTGTCGCCATCTGTGAAGAATTTTTTCGTCATCCACAAGAAGTTGGCCTTGAGCATCGCTTATGAATTTCGGTGAACAGATCTCCAGCGCATTTCTCCTTCTTTGAACGGCAATTTTAAAGATAGTTGCGCCCTTGTTAATGTTGACATGTCGCAGTTCCTAAAGGGCCTGGTTTGCATCAGCAGCCGGTGCAGATATTTCTTCCAAATCCTGATGCGTACTCTCTGCTTTAAGTTGGGCACACTTCTTTTTTGCTTCTTTCTTGGAGCATCTGTAGGCTACTTCAAGGCGTGCTTTTTCCTCTTTGTTTTGGAAGGGGGCACATTAACCAAGCTTTGAAAGCTAATTTTTTCTAGTCATCACTGCTTTGGCTTAATCGCTCCACCACCATGTTTCCTTGTCTCGTTGATGGTAGTGTCCTTTTGCGGTGCCTATGCAGTGATTTGGCTTTCAGAAAGCAGGTTCGTTGCAGAGAGTTCCACATATTTTGTGCATCACATTCATTACGAGCTCTGTTGATGGTGTGGAACAGAACCTTTTTCATCTTAGAGATAAAAGCTTCTCCCTTTTCTTTGTACAGGTTGTACCACTTGATTCTTACTGGAGTCTCTGCTTGTTTGTTTTTCCTCTTCGTCTCCATGAGAAATTCTGTCACAAGGAGACGATGTTGCTGTGTAATTGCTTCTCCTAGTATCACCTTGCAATCCTTGACATGTGGCTTCATCAAACTGTTTACCAAATGGTAGTCAATCTGAGTTTCATTCCCACCACTGCTAAAGGTGACCAGGTTTCGGCTGTGTTTGATGAACATAGTGTTTAAAACGATAAGACCATATGACCTGCACATGCTAAGGATGTCTTTACCAGGAGAATCCCTGATGCCGTATCCCATGCCACCATGGCAGTCCTCATAGTCCTTAATTGATAAACAATTCTCTTTCATTCGATTTTTTTAAAAAACAAAGTTGATTTGTATAGGATTTTTGCAGATACACTGATTATCCACAGATGAACTTTATTCAAGATTACCTACTCTATGTTCTTCCTTTGTCCAATACAAATCCATCGGACCCAAAATCTTGGAAATCAAACCATCCGTTATCGAGTTATGATGCGTGCACACACGTACAGCAGTCTCTTTTATATATAAGAAGAAAGAAGAAGAAGATAAGAATAAGAATTTGTCTATATAACTTGGCAACCATGTCAAAAACTTTATAAAAACAATCAAAAAATGAATAACTTGAGAATTGTTTCACGTTTATTTATACGGTTGGTTAATTTTCTATGTATGCGTCCTAACATCGTCGACTCACCTTGTTATTCCACTATGCCCCACAGAGTTTATAAGAATTATGAAATTAACTTTCCAAGAGTTTTTGTCAGCATTGTAGTGGAATGCAAAACCTGTCGGTACTCGGTATTAATATTTCAAGTGGCGGTAGCTGGAGCGGTACAAAAATTGCCCAAAGTCTTCTTATACATTTCTAACTAATAAATCACTAACAAACAAGTTTTTTTTGCTAAAATAATTCTCTTTGCATCTAATCACGTACTCTATTGAGAAGTGGCATCACAGTTGCAATGCAACCAGTGTTGCATATTCTCCCTACTGTCATGAACTTCAAAGTTTTGACGACCTAGGTAAATATACCTACAAAGAAAGGAAAGCTTGCTGCTGCATTCTATTTAAATGTGATTAGGTAAGTTCTAGTTGATGATTTTGGTCTTCTGGTCTTGGGGTACTTGGTCCTTGGAAAAGGTTTGTTTGAATTTGTGTTTCTTTGTACAGAAGATACCTTTTTCGCTTGGGTGGTGCTGGGTGGACTTCAAATTTCTTATACCTTAGGGTTGTTGGCTAGGTTAGGTATACACGATAAAAGTTTTTGTTTTTATTTTCAATATTGGTTGGGCAAAGTAAAGTTTGCAATGAGTATGGAATGACGGGTAAGTACACAAAAGTCAACAAGTTTACGAATTCACAACTTTTTCTTTTACTGTCGTTCTATTTTGGTGCACGTTCAAAAAGTATCTTTACAGAAACGTCCATTTGTTTTATGAAATGTCTGACTCGTGGTGGTATATATGGTGGGGGAATCTGTGCGCTACTTGAGTTTTCTGAAACGATAGGTTAGCTATAAAATATATATGATAAGTTTTTTTTTTTGTTTTTTGAATGTTTTCGAAGAAGCCTTTGAGAATTTTAAAAAGGTTAACATGCTGCAGTGACACGAGCCGAGAAGTCTTATATGTTTATATATGAATAAGGATTCATATCTTTAAGTTGATTCTTTGGGGAAAGCCAACGATAGCACTAGAGTAAACAGCTTGTCAATTTCAAGTCGTTATCTACTGAGATACGATTTGTGAAGATGAGTAGAAGTACCAAGCAAAAGAAAAGATGTGCCAGGAGTGTTGATGTTTTGGATTGTTTTAATGAGTTTATCTATGTCTTTATATTTAATTTTGATTTTATATTTAATTTTATCGTAACCCAAATCAAGTGATTTTTTAAAGGCATCCATCCTCCAGTTTTACCGTATTTGTTCCAACTTCATTTGTTCCACCACCAATGGAATACGCATATATATCATATTATGTTTTGTGTTTATGACCTACATATGTATTTTATATGTACGTTTTATGTATAGCTATCTATATTTGTCTATATATCTATATTGCAATTGTTCTTCCATGTATAAAGAAGGGTATCGTAGCACTATATGCAATTGTATACTTTATTTTATTCAAATTTATCAGGGGGGGCCAGATAGAAAGTATAAATACTTTTCAATCTGATTTCTGTGCTGCCCGAATACAAATATTTATATTTTTGTTGAAGCGGATGGTGTTGGTGGAAGTTACCTATACTCGTCACATAAGGTTTCTTTTCTATTTTTACATAGTTACATATAGTTACCAATACCATGTAGGAAAATTGGCAATGAAAACTGAGGTCCTCGTGCCGGTCAAACACGACATGAAAAGGTGGACAAAGTGGGGTCTGCAATTAGTCTGTCTATCAATTTTACCCAAAATGATTGGACTGATTGGCTTCAAACTTATAGGTATAAGTATTTTTTTTATACTTATAATATTTCAACTACGACGTGTCTGTAAAACACATTGCTTTTTAAATGCAACAGGTGTTGCACGACACTAGTAAAAATGAGTATAGAAACATAGGCAAGCATTGATTTGGTACAATGGATAAAGAGTTTAATAATTTTTATTTTTCCTTGCAAACCTCATGGGCTTCGCTTGTCCAGCATAAGCTGAATAGAGAAATATGTTATGTACCCGTGTGAGTATTGGAACTGGCAAACTCTGGTGTAACAGCCAAGCATACTCCATCTTTTGAACGACTCTAGTATAGTATTTTATAGCTAAATCCAAACGAATGTTTAATTGATATTTTAGGTCAGTTACCAAATGTGTCATGTTACTTAAGAAATTTAAAAAAAATTAAAAGTTAAATAAAACTTTTCTACACATTTTTTTGTTAACTTATTTATCAATTTATTTTAATATAAGATTGAGCTAAATCCATTCTTATTTAGTGAGACATAAGGAAAAAATAGAAAATGGTGTTAAAGCATGCTGATTTAAAGAACTGGACTAAAGTTAACTTTTTGAACAAATAACTATATGAAATTAGTGGTGACGTGAAATAGCGCCAAACGAAATAAATCATCAATTGGACTTATTGCGTTTTCAAAAACGACATAAGACCAAATTTGGAGTTTGGCTTTATTTCAATTTAGGAATGGAAAAAAAGCCAATTTGGCGTTATTTCGTTTCCAATGATCAAGAACAAGACATTTTAAATTATGACGAATTTTTAAACCATAATTTCGACCCGCTCCCGTTCATATGACAACGGAAAAGAACGAGAAGTATGACTGAACTAATGAATTGTTCTATACGATTTCAACGAATTCCAGTTTTTATTCATGAGGTTTTTCTTACGAAAATTGAAGTTGAAGTCTCGTAGACGATATACCTAAAAGCTTAATTTGCGGGTGTCGTTCTTTTCTTTTAAAGAGCGTGTTTACAAATCAGGCTGGATGTTTAAAAATGTTTCTCTGTTTCGGGTTGTCATTAAACGTTTGCCTACCTTTACTTCATCAGACTCAAAAAGTCGCTAACCTTGATATTTGAATCAAGCACCGTTGTAGATATCTCAATCAGTTTTTTTGTATAGTATGCGCAATGTGGCCCGTTTATTGAAAAGTGCTTGTAAAAATATGTTTTCGGTTTGCTTTATAATACAAAACTTTTAATTTTACTGAATTAACAAATGTTTGGAGCTCTATATTGATCCAAAAAATTATTTCATTTGGAGCTATCCTTTGGTAAAATATGAAATTTTGTATCGTGAATTTTTTTTAATTTTAAGTGTAAAAACTAAGTAAAAAGCGTATAACAAGTTTTTTTTGCTTGTTATACTTTTGTTAACTACTAAAATCAAAAACCAAAAAAATAAAAAAATTAAAATATTTGTTTAACTGTTTAATTTGATGTTTTTTGAAACACCACTTTTTACAAATTTTTTTGACTTCAAATCGAATAGAAAAAAAGAGTTCAAAAGACATTAAACAAAAGCTCTATCTACAAAATAAAGCCATATATATTTCTCAACGTATAAGAGTCAAAACTCAGTTGCGTAAAGTTCGATAAAACTGAGATAAAGAGATTTGATTTGAAGACGTCAGTCAATTGTTTTTTCGTTTTTTACTATAGGCAAGTTTTGTATTCGCAAAAAAAAAGTTTTCAGATAACAATCAAACACGATATTACGATGATAGAGAACACGAAAAAAGGAGGTCAGATAATTCTGTCTGTCTGTCCGTCTGTCAGTCTGCATGTATCGACACCTGCAGTCTAAACGGTTAAGCCGATTTTCTTCAAACTTGTTACTCTGTATTTTTAGAGTAATATGCCCGGGTGTATTTTTGATTTGTATACTAAGTTGGAAAATAACAGTATCTGCCATATAAACGTAACAGATAATTCAATTTTTCTCGTAAAATAAACGATCGATTTTGATAAAATTTAGTGTGACTAATTTTTTTCCAATAATGAAGTTTTTCGTTAGAATTTTTTTTTTTTTTCAAAATCACCTTATTATTTTTCCGATTATTTACTATATACATAGTTTCTTCCTTAGTATTGTACGCCAAAGGTTAGTAATCTTACACAACAGCAAGTTTGTCCGACCCAGACATCAATTGTAGTTAGGTATACAAAAATAACTTTGAAAATATGATTTTTTTTTTCGCAAGTATGACTATTGGATATTAGTAAAAGTATTATGTAATTTAAAAGGAAAAACATATTTTCTAGGTATAAGGTGCACTATCTAAGATTTTTCAAACAGTATTATAGCTCAATTATACAGGGTGATTGGTTTAAGGTTCACCAAAAAGCTTGAGCGTGTAGATGGAGTTAAGACAAGAAAAAATATCGTATAGGAGGGGGGTCTATTTTCTCCCGTTTAGGCGGGAGGGCAATTTTCTAAAAAGTCAGAAAAAAAATTATTTAAAAACAACGGTGAATGATACAACTCCTTGTTATATTTTTTTTGAAAGCCAGAAAACTACTCTTTTATTTTATTTTTAAATTAAGTTGTTTAAATCAGCAGTTTTAAAAAAATTAATTTTCAAACTCAAAATTTTGAAAAAAAAAAACATTTAAAAAAAAAATTTTAAACTAATTTTTTTCAAAATTTTATTTGATTAACTATTATTTTTATTTTCAAAATTCAATGCTCTTATTAATTTTTTGTCAAAAACAGAAAACCGTATTCCAAAATGTATCTTAGTTTTTGAGAAATTAAGAAAATACTAAAAGCACTTTTTCAAAAATAGGTGAAATCTGGTTAATCTGTGTGAACTCAGGTCGCAACCAGTATCAAAGCCGTGCGAGCAGTCTATGGTGGCTTCGTAAACTACATCGTTCTCTTAAATCGGACACCCTATATGAGAGGCCGAGATGCCTCAGTTATGTCCAGATAGGCACTAAGTGAAGCCAGATATAGCGGAGCCAACTGCCGGACTTACCAACTGGCTGGAAAACGAACGGTATTTCTCCGCTAGGAATCCGAGGATTTCTTGTTCCATCTACTGCTGGATGTCATTAAAGGGACATACTCCCAATATCACACCCCAGTAAACACGATTACACAACCTATGTAAACCCAAATACTTAATATAGGTCTCATGAGTTGTTGGCATCAAAACGGCACACCTAGCGGTTATTGGGTTCATTTTAGTTCTTAAATGAACAGCCATTCTTACCTACCTACCTATAGCTCAATTAAGGTGCCGCCCAATAAACCATTTAAGAAAATAGGTAGTTTTATGTTAATTTTTGGATAATTTTTGCTACCCGTAATAAAACATTTAAGTAGGATTATATTTTTTTTTTTAAGTATTGTTTTCCCTGCTGTTTTACTAAAAATTATGGCCATATCTTCAATTGTTGAAAATAAAAAATACAATAATAATAATAAGAAAAAAAAAAACTCAGATTACTTCACATTGACCTTTGTAAATAACAATAACATTTATGTTAATGAACTAACTAAAATTCTTATTTCAACAGCAAATTCTGAAACACCCTGTATTTTTTTTTTTTTTTGTAAACTCATAACTTTTAAAGTTAGACTGCTCAACGCGACAGTTTACTTCAGCTACAATGCGCGGCACCAAATTCTTTGTATGAGATTGTATGACGTAACCCGCACTAAGCAGCATTGGAACTACCATTCAGCGACACTTCGCGACAAAATTGGTAATGTGCCGCGTAGTGTCGCTGAAGTTAACTGTAGCGTAGTGCGGTCTTACTTTTATAGCCTTGAAAATTTCCTTCATAATTAAATGCGGGGATATTTTCCTTCGTTCAGGAGTTATCTTTTTTGCAACGAAAACAGTCAATTCGGGCCACTGTGCGGCGTCTTGCCGTTTCATCTCATTAAGCTTTTTAGATGTAATGTCTGCTTTGCTGCAGCCCAGAATAACTATTGACCTATTTCACTTCTTGAAAATACACCTGAATTCCTAACTCCGCCTGACAAGAGAGTTGGTCTATCGGCTGTCGCCCCGAAGTGTTGAATACTAGCCTAGCCCGTTTATTTTTGAAATTCCTCTTCGAATTCGGCAATCCATTTCAGATCAATCAATTGTCTATTATACTGAATGCTAAAAACCAACTAACACAATTAATAAATATTCTAGATTCCATCTAACATTAATAAATATAACCTTTTGCAAATATTTTGAATTTTTTATTGTACATACCTAGTCTTTCCATCTTTGATTTAAAACCCAAAAACATTAATTTACAATATTCATTTCAAGCAACAAACGACAGCAATATAATTTGCAAAAATAAATTACTAAATTCCTATTATACAATTTCAGTATTTAACTTTTTTTTTCTAAATTTCTTCACAAAGAAAATGTTTCGTTGATTTAAATCCCTATGTATGTAGCTAAGGCCTCCTGTTCCAACACACACAAATCATATTTGACTATGATGTCTGCTTTAGACAGGGTAATCACAGTCTAAAACATTTTGGCAATAAAACATTTTAACAACCTAAACAAGCATTTTAATAAGTTTAGGCGGATTTTTTGTAGCCTGCTGTTTTGCTTCATCATTTTTTTTTTTTTTTTTGGAACTCAAACTCTGTAAGTCAAGAAAATCCTTCGACATGACGGAGATCTATGTGATGGTCTCCCGTCTTTCAAAAAACCAATATCCACAAGATAACGTGGCCGATATACTATTGGGAACATATACATTCGAATTGTATTGAGCCGCAATTTCAATAATAATCCCAACGTAGATTATTCAAGAACCGTAAATAATAAAATACAAAGACAAAATACAATAAATAATAAAATATCCCATTATCACGGTCTATATGATTGTCCGAATCGAATTGTTGCTGGAATGAGAATAGAATTGATTCCGCCCTTTCTAATCATTGAAACGGTATTAGAGATAAATTTAATATCCTTGGACGGTACAAATAGACCAAGCGACATAGAGACATAATAAGAGAGAATCCTGAATGTCAGCATTAAGTTGGAAATAGAAAAACATTTTTAATGGGAATCTAAGTGGGTGCTGTGAACATACACACATGTAAAAGCACACACATAATACACATCCAAGAATAAAGTCACATTAAAATCGGTGTTAAAATGAAAAACCATACCATGGTTGTTTACAAAGGTTGCTTTTGAGGACACACATTCTAAGTATTAGTTGTTTGCACTTTTGTGGCAAGGGATTGGCCACAATATGTATTTTCCAAGAAAAGGAAGCCAATGTATAGGTTTAATAGAGCGAAGATAGAAAAGCTACTAGAAAATACATACATGCACCTACGTTCAGATAATAAACTTTAATATGGCTTCAAGGTTTTATAAAAACTGGAGAAGAAAAATATTTTGGAAATTCTACAATATTATTTGAGGAAGTTGATTTTTTCAAGTGTTATCCTTAAAAATTCATACTTTAATAAAAAATAAAGCAAGTAAAAACTGGAGAAAGTTGTTAAGTTAAATAGCACTTTAAAGTAGGTCAATAAAATCAATAACAGACGCATCGTCGACTCGCTTTAAACTGGCATTATATGTAGCTCCTATAATAGATTATTCATAGTTTTTAAAAACCGATGTTATTCACAAGCTTTTTTTTTTTGAAATTCGGAACTTAATTTTTTAAATCTTTTAAGACCTATAGTTTTTGATTTGAAGCAAGTTAATAATATTACTCGTTGAAAGTTGGCAGTTATGACGCTATCTTATAATAAGAGTTTTATATTGTGTGAAAATTACGGTTTGCACAAAGGCAGTATTATGAAAGAATTCAATATTTGTTTTAACTTTTGCTTGTCCTCAACAAAACGGATTGGCTTATTAAAAAAAATAAAGTGCACGACTGGGGTCGCACGAACTTGCTCTTGTGGTAAACAACTGGGTCGCATGTACTTGACCTTGTGGCAAGTTGCCACGAAAATAAAATTAAATTTAATATTTTTTTTTAAATATAAAAGAAAAAAAAAATCATTTTACAAAGATTCAAGCCCAAATCAAAGTATGAAGAAAAGTTTTTTGTCTAAGTATAAGTTTACCAAAATAATTATTCCAAAATCGTTATAGCGGTTTTTAAATGAATCGATGTTTACTTAATATTTTTTATAAAAAAAGTTTTTTTTTTACAAATTTGAAGAACGCTATTTTTAAGTGCTTATGCAAAAAAAAAAAAAATTTGTGTCTAGTCGTTTTCCAAATGTTGAATTTACAAAAAAATAAATTAGAAAATTAATTAAAACTAAAACTAAGCTTTTTTTGCAAAATGTTGGTATTGAAATTTTTTCCATAGTCATCTAGACCTTTCTAAAAAAATTTTTGGTTTGAAATCAATTAAATCATGACATTACGATGATAGCGAAGATAAAAAAGTGGGTCTGGAAATTCTGTCTGTCTGTCTGTCTGTATGTCAGCCTAAACGGCTTAACCGATTTACTTCAAATTTAGACCATTTTTTAGAGGAAAATTGATTTTTTTTTTGCTAAAAAAACGGTACCTGCCATATAACGGTTTTGGAAAAGCTTAATTTTCTCAAAAACGGCTCCAACGATTTTCTTGAAAAAAATTACTGAAGGTTTTTGGATTATTTCTTTTTGTTAAATCGCAAAAAAAAAAATATTGGCAAGCCTATTAACGATACCTCTCATAGAACCGTTATTTTTTCTGGAGCTAATTCATGAACCGGCTAATAGATTTCAAACCAAACAAAATTGTTTAGAAAGGTCTAGATGACTTGAACAAATTTCAATACCAACATTTTGCAAAAAAGCTTAATTTTAGATTTAATGAATTTTTTTGTAGATTCAATATTTGGAAAACAAATTGACAATTTTTTTTATTTTCTATGCATCAAATGCAAACAATTAAGCACTTAAAAATGGCGTTCTTCAAAATTGTAAAAAAAAAACTTTTTTATAAAAAAATATTAAGTAAACATCGATTTATTTAGAAACCGCTCTAACGATCTTGGAATAATTTTTTTGGTAAACTTATGTTTAGACAACAAAATTTTCTGTATACTTTAAGCTTTTCGAAAATCGTTATATGGCAGGTACCGTTATGTTTTGAGCTAAAAATAAACTTCAATTTCTCCTCTAAGGAATGATCTACAAACCCTACATACCAAATTTGAAGTAAATCGGTTAAGCCGTTTAGGTTGTAGGTGCTGATACATACAGACTGACATACAGACAGGCAGACAGACAGACAGAATTTCCAGACCCCCACTTTTTTCGTCTTCGCTATTATCGTAATGTCATGTTTGATTGTTATCTCAATTTTTTTGTTTGCACGAATGTACTACTTGCCTTAAAGTACCAGTAGCAAGTAAAAACATGACATTATGATGATGAAGAAACGTATTTGCGGATGTGCGGGTGTGCGTACGTTTTTTTTTGAAGTTTTTAATCAATTATGTATCAATTATTCATATCACTTAATCATTCACATTTGCATTCATATCAATTAAAATGAAGATACTTTCAATCAAATCATTCAAACTTATTCATTTATTATTTATTATTGTCAAACATTGTTAAATAATACCAAATGAGTTTTATACACATAGAGGAATCAAGATGGTTTCAAACTTACCGAAGTAGATGTTTATAAATATATCGAGTAGTTATTATTTCCTTAATTCCTGTAACGAAAATCATTCAAACCGAACAGAACAAAATTCTTCTGCATACATTTGTATTTTATTTTTCTTCACTGTTGTGTTAACTCAAGAATGCTACAAGAGACAAAAATAAACAAGTCGATAGCAACGACATCCTACGAGCAGTAATTGACACTTACACGTGATTTTTATATGTTTGTGAACTCAATGATAATACCCTACTTTACTTTCATTAATGATTGTGCAGTTCAAGTAAATGGCCCAAATTATAGTCAACCTATATTTAAGGAACTAACGTGACACCACTTAAAATAATTTCAACTATAGAACAAATGTCTAACTTTTACTCAAAAATAAATACTTTTTTTACTTCCAGTTATTTATTCCACTGAAAGGGGTTGTTGATAAATGTATTTTT
The DNA here is from genome assembly GCA_951217065.1 of Baccha elongata. Taxonomy (NCBI): domain Eukaryota; kingdom Metazoa; phylum Arthropoda; class Insecta; order Diptera; family Syrphidae; genus Baccha; species Baccha elongata. The sequence continues at coordinate 16,508,748 of OX578273.1, read as the reverse complement.
TAAAGTTAGGTAACATCATTTAGAAAGTGCATCCTTAAGCCGTTTATAAAACGGAAAAAGTTTCACATTAAATTGCTTTTAGTTTCGATTTAAATCGACTATAATTTTGCGCCAGTATTCATAAATTAAAACTCTTCTTCAAATGCATACATTTTTATCAGCTGAGTTAAATTTTTGTCACTCTAGTTTTGCATTCTCTTTTGTGCTCACTTTCGTGGCGCCGCAAATTAGCTTCGACAATAAAATATTTTGTAATAATAGTTCTCTTCTCTTCTCTTTGAGTTCTACCATCAATCTGTGCAGATCATCTTGGTAACCTTTTGTATCACATTAAACTATGTCAGCCTTATTAATAAAAAAAACACTATTCTCTCCTTGACCATGAGTTACTAAACACACGGAAAACTCTCCAAAATATTGATAGTTAATTACATAAAATTTTGAAAAAAAAATTACTTTGAATTTTTTTTTTAATTTTTTTTTTTAAACTTTTAACTAAAACAACTTTATTTAAAAAAAAAAATAAAAGAAGAGTTTTCTGGTTTTTCAAAAAGGCTTTGTAGGTTTTACAATTGTTTTGAAATAATTTTTTTTTATGTAAGTCACGTTTTTAGAAAATTGTCCCTCCCGCCTAAACTGGGGGAACTAGACCCCCTCTCTCATACCATTTTTTTTTTCTTGTCTTAACCTTACCTACACGTATAAGCTTTTTCGTGCACATTAAACCAATCACCCTGTATAAGCTGGATATATTTGACACAAAATGGTTTTTAACGTTTTTAGCTTATAATGATAGCTATACCATAGAACTTGATCTCACATTTGGGGCAATTTTTAAATTTTCATCTTTTTACATTATGTAATTATATGTAGATATGTTGTATAATTCAATAAATTAAAATATTTGAAGTCCCATAGTTTGCTACAAGAGCAAGTTGGTGCGTGGACTTAGTATTTAATGGGATAGGGACAAAATTCCGACTGCCGAAATCCCGACTGGACAGATTGAAAAATCCCGACTGCCAAAATCCCTACTGACAAAATACCGACTGACAAAATACGAATGGTACGAATAAAAAATCTCAATTTTCAGAAATGTTATTATGTTTTTGTACCTTTTTTTTTTGCTTTTACACTAATTATTATAAAAAGAAATTGAAAAGGAAGAAAATAGTAAGCGAAACAGGCCACCCATGTACTGCTGAATTTAGAAACTTTGGACTCAGGCGCCCGCCACACGAGTGGACATACCCTAAGCGGAGCAACGAAGTTGCGTGAGCGGGACTGACTATAAAGGATTTTGACGAAAAAATATTAAATACCTACCCCAGATAACAAGTTCAATACATGAAAAATAACCGGTAAAAACGATACCTACATAAAATTATGAAACATTTTTGCAATAAATTTGTATTGAAAAATTCAGTTTTAAATTGCCATACCAAAAAAAAGTAGTTAGTCAGTCGGGATTTTGGCAGTCGGGATTTTAGCAGTCGGGATTTTGTCCAGTCGGGATTTTGTCCAGTCAGGATTTTGGCAGTCAGGGTTTTAGCAGTCGGATTCTCAGTCGGGATTTTGTCTTGTCGGCAGTCGGGATTTTGGCAGTAGGGATTTAGTTCCCAACCTGTATTTAATATTTGTTTGGGTTCTGTTCGTAATCTTTTGAGCTGTCAGTGGCAGGACTATATAATTTAATTAAAATAATTGTTCGGTATATTCTATTCTTTCTTTACAATTGAATTTGTCGGTAAGATACCAATTTTGAATCTAATTTCATAATATTTTTCTTGAACAATAATTAATCAAAAAACTATTTTTCAAATTTTCACTCAATTAAAACTTTCCTAAGAAAACTAACGTTTCATAAAACTTTCTTTTCGAATCTTCAAAAACTGACAAACATTATTGTTGAGGAGATAAAACAATATTTCCAAAATTAAAAACAGTCATTAACAAAAAGAAATCATCTTAGAAGGGTTGATTATTATCTTTTAAACGTCTTTGAATTCTTTTTAATTACTATTTTTTTACCCCGATATAACTTTTAATAAAAAGCAAAGCAAAGAACTCGGCGCGGGATTTTAATTTTCATTTTACCATTTTGAGAAAATTGATAATTAAGGAAGGTAATATGTTCAAAAGGAAGGCAGAAATTAACTTCTATAGTCCTGATGTATTTTCTTTTTGAGTGATTTTTTTTTAGGTACAGACTTGTAGTTGAAAAGATATTTGGAGTTAATGTTCTTATATATTTTGAATAAGAACATACATATAATACCCATTCGTCAAACATAACGAAAAGAAAGGTTTAACTTTACTTATAATTATGATGAAAATGATGAATTAGATTTGAAATTGGAAAATTACTGATTAAAAAGAATTGAAATGAAAGTATTTACCCTGATTAAGATAATCTTTTTTTTTTTAATTCCTCCTTATGAATATCATCAATCAAAAAATGATAATGCCTTATGGTGGAAGAAGGAGGAAAGGATTAGAACACATTAGATTTGGTAAATGGTGTTTCTAAGCTTACATTTGATTTTAATTTATGAAATTCCATTGGGATACCTTTCATTGGCTGGGTGTATCTGAAATATTTGTTGACAGTTCGTTCTACCTGATACATCCACTGCAGAGTAGCCATTGATAACGGCTATATAGCTGTCACCGTATACAGGGTGAGTCATGAGCAATGCGACAAAATGCTAGGGCGTGTAGGTTGCGTTGAGACAAGAAAAAAATCGTATGGGAGGGGGGTCTATTCCCCTCCGTTTAGCCGGGAGGGGCAATTTTCGAAAAACTGACTTAAAATGGGAAAAAAATTATTTAAAATTAACGGCTTCATTTACAATGCTCTGCGATACGTTTTTGAAAAGCCAATAACTTTTTCTTTCATTCTGTGTTTAAATAAATCTATTTTAAGAAATAGTTTTTGAAATATTAATTTTCAAAGTCAAAATTTTGAAAAAAAAAATTGAAAAAAAAATTTCAAATTAATTTTTTTCAAAATTTTACGTAATTAAGTGCTAATTTGAATTTCAAAATTCAATGCAGTTATTAATTTTAAGTCTAAATAAGAAAACCGGATGCAAAAATTTTATGTCGTTCTCAAGAAATTAAAAAAAAACCAAAACCACCTTTATCTAAGAAAAACATTTATTTTTGTTGTAACGAAGCAATTTAAGAAGCATTAATCTTAGTTTTTTTAGTTTTTTTTATTCCTTTCATTTTTACAATGTTTTTTATTGGAAGTACTTATAAAAAATTCTCGATACGATCTCCATTGTTTAGAAGGCATAGATTATATCTCCTTGTAATGGCTTCACATAAGTTTATGCTTGACAAATTTTCCTGCAATTTGACTCCAGCGTCTTCAATTCGTTCCTTCAGTTTTTCCAATGATACTATTTCCACTTCGTAAACATAATTCTTCATAAATCCCCATGCATAGAAATCTAGGGGAGTTAAATCTGGTGACCTAGGCGGCCATTCCGTGGGGCCCCTTCTTCCGATCCAACGGTCACTAAAATGATCATCCAGCCAGTTTCTCACCTGTAAGCTGTAGTGTGCTGGAGCACCATCTTGTTGGTAGATTAAAGTATCTGCTATAACCAATGGAACGCTGTCTAATAAATCGGGTAAAAGGTCTCGTAGGAATTGCAGGTATGATTCTCCATTAATAATGAAATTCAAAAACCGGGGCCCGATCACAGTGTGTCCAACAATACCAAGCCAAACATTACAACTAAAGCAATGTTGTGATTTGTTTTGTTTTTTTTGTGTGGATTGGCAGGGTTATTCCAATACTATTTAATTTTATTACGTTCTCATAAAACTCCAATTAAAAAAAAAGTAAAAAAAACTAAGATTAATGCTAAATAAATAAATAAATTGCTTCGTTACAATAAAAATAAATGTTTTTCTTAGAAAAAGGTGGTTTTGGTTTTTTTTTAATTTCTTGAGAACGACATAAAATTTTTGCATCCGGTTTTCTTATTTAGACTTAAAATTAATAACAGCATTGAATTTTGAAATTAAAATTAGCACTTAATTACGTAAAATTTTGAAAAAAATTAATTTGAAATTTTTTTTTCAATTTTTTTTTTCAAAATTTTGACTTTGAAAATTAATATTTCAAAAACTATTTCTTAGAATAAATTTATTTAAACACAGAATGAAAGAAAAAGTTATTGGCTTTTCAAAAACGTATCGCACAGCATTGTGAATGGAGCCGTTGATTTTAAATAATTTTTTTCCCATTTTAAGTCAGTTTTTCGAAAATTGCCCCTCCCGGCTAAACGGAGGGGAATAGACCCCCCCTCCCATACGATTTTTTTCTTGTCTCAACGCAACCTACACGCCCTAGCATTTTGTCGCATTGCTCATGACTCACCCTGTATAGTAACCTGTAAAGCTCGGCAATGAACTTTCTTTGCCACATGTTATCCACACATATAATTGGTTTCCTCTTCCGACATTGATAATTTCCATGTCTCAGCAGATACAAAATTTTAACGATACAGTATTTTATCATTAATAATATTATAAGTAGGTACATATTTAGTAAGTTTATCAAATTGAGTTTATCAAGATGAGTTTAAGAACTAATTGCTCAAACTGTACAACCATGTTTTTAAAACAGGTATTGTCCCGCAGACATTTAGAGATGCAAGACAGGTGATGTGAACATTCGGAACAAATATAGGGTAGGGGGATCTCATTTATGAATGCAAAAATATTTGCGAACATACTTCTACTTCGTCTAAATGACTGGGTTGCAAGATGTAGCATTCTTTACGAATTCCAGGGGCTTTCATAAAGGATATCCAACTGTCGACAATATTTTCACTCTAATAACAATATAGAATTACTTTATGAGAAATGAAAGAAAGCTTTTCCTTTTTTTTTTTGTAGACGTTAAAGCCGCATTTGATTCCATTGACTGAAACTCGTTGTTTTATAAACTTTCACAGAACGGATTGTCTACAAAAATGGTGAAAGCACTTAAAAGTATGTACGCACATACAAGGCAGGTAGTTTGGGATGGATCACATGCACATCTATCGGAATGGTTTGAGACATTGACTGGAGTAAGACAAGGATGCGTGCTTAGCACTATGCTTTTCACAATCTTCTTATATGATATAACGGTTTACTCGCCCGCGAAATACAGATTGCTGATTTTCAATCCTCTCTATAATAAAAGCTAGTTGGTTGGTTATTGATGGGAAAAGCTTTTTAGTTCTATGTTTTTGGGAAAAGCTTTTTGGTTCTATGATCTTGGATTCTGTATGTATGTATAACTAATAAGATCAAATTAAGCTTATATACTATGTTCACTTTTAACTCATTTTTAGTTTTGGAAATGATGACGTACAGAGGGCGTTGCTAATGGTGTAAAGAAAAATATGATTATCAGAGACAAGCACCAAAACAAATTAAATTTACCGGAAATCCAAACCGGAAAGGTTAAATTTAAAATTTAAAATTTTACCGGAAGCTAAAAATTTTAAAAAACCAATCCTAATCCTTCGGTATATCAGCAATCACTCAACCGATTTACACGTTTCACATTCTATTGGATAGAGGAAATGTCAAACTATGTCGTCAGCACTATATTTCTAAACATATAATCACGGTTTGGCTAAAAAACCACACCAAAGTTTTACTTCCGGAACTCAAAAAAACTGTTCATACAAATATTTATTTTAAATATGGGTGACGAAAAACTGCAAGGAACTTGAATTCATCTTCCAACACTGCCCATAGCAGTGCGACCAAAAATTAAGTGACGAATATTTTTCTCCATTCCACTTGCAGCGCCATCTACACTTCAACAGTTAAATCATTCATATCCACTTTATGTTCACTTGTGATTGCTGACTTATTTATACACACTTTTGGTTTTTGTTGGGACTAAATATGTAAATTTTTACTGAGCTGGCTGATCACTTGACGCCGACACACGGCATATATTTCCGTTAAAATGTCAACGGTTAAGATGTCCGTTAAGGTGTCAACAATACAATTAAAGCTATTTATTGAGATTTTTTAGAAAAACTGACTAAGCATAGACAACCACCAAAATGAGCTTTAGCACTTTTTTCGTTTACTTAATATCCATAAACGTCGAAAAAAAGAGTTTAATCTTTGAGGAAATGCTAAGCAATTATATATCCTTATATAATTATAAATAAGGATAAAAGAAATTTTATTTTTTATTTTATTTAGCTATTTAAAATTTTAACGGGAAGCTTAGCATTTATTGGAGATTCAAAAGAGGTGTGTTCTGGAAATGCGTAAGTAGAGGCAAGAATCGAAATGAGCTTTCAAACGCTTACCGGTAACCCCAACCGGTAAAGTTGAAATTGATATTTTGGTGAAAATAAAGTGGACAGGTTTTTTTTTATTGAATAAAGTGTTTGTTAAGAAGAAAAAAAAAGTGTTAAAAAAGGAATTGTTAATATAATTCCTTGTTCGAATTGGATTTACTCAGGTTAGTAAACCATTCATTTGGACTTTTCGAAAAGTTTATTTTATTTTAAAGTAAACTATGGTGAAAAAAAGCTAAAAATAGTCTTTTAAGATTTTCAAGTTCATAAGAAAACACATCCGTTCACGATTCCTATCTTTTAACAGGAATAACTAAGGTTAAAACCCCTTAGAATCTTCACCAAGAATAATTTTTTTCCGCCGTCGTTTTCGACGGGTTTTCAGCTAGTAAATAAATAAAAGTGCTTCTATTGCAGATGATATTGTCTTCCTTTCAGAGTCTTACCATATATTATCTCCAGCTGATGATGAACTCAGTGATTACTGCAAAATTAGGAATCTAACTGTGAATCTAGGAAAATCGAAAATCATGATTGTACAACAGAGACAAACGAAACTAAAATCAAACGGAAAATGATTTCTTGATGGGAAAATAGCAGAAGTAGAGTTACGGAGTATAAATAACTAGTGGTTATCTTAAAGCCAAACATGAAGATGGAATGTCACTTGGAAAAAAAAATTATCGGCGGCAAAAAGCTTTTTAAACTACTATCTAACACACCAAATTATATACTGCTTTTGGAAACAGGATTGCCTACCCTTTTTGTATATACACGCTTAAACGACATTTTGACTAGGTTTTAAAAGTGTTAAACTATAATCCTTAATCAAGAATTCCTTTAACAATTCAATTTTTGATCTATGACTTGGTCGAACCAGTAGACATAATCTTCCAGCGAAATGACAGTACCCAAGAAGCAATATCGTCCTTAAATAGAGTAATTTATTCTGAGTTGAATTATAACCTTTAGTGAAGATTACAAGCGATAGATTGTGGAAGCGATATCTTTGATTTGCGGAGCAAGGGGCGACCGTCTCAATTTAAATGGTTTAAGTTTTTTAAACTAAATGGAGTGTTGGGGCAGCAGTCTTTTCTTAAATACTTAATGTTTCTAAGTCTTTTCGGCATCCGAACTTCGTAAGCATTCCAAATCAAAACCGAAATACTTGCTTTACTTATGGATATAGTCAGGCTACCATCAAAGCTATAGATTCTGCCAACATAACCTCTAACCTCGTTCAACAATGCTTAAACGAGCTCGCGAGCTTTAATGCTTACCTGAAGGTCACTTTGATCTGGGTCCTAGGCCACAGTGGTGTTAAGGGAAACGAACGGGCTGACGAGATTGCTAGTTTTCCGCTGGATGCATGTGAAGGGCAGTTTCGTGGCTCATTGTCATTATCTATCCGAATCCAATCGTAGATGGAATGGTTTGACTAGTTGTGCCACTTCAAAAGATATAGCTCACCTATGACAAATACCGTACAAACGAACTTTTATGTAGAACTCGGATATCAGACATAGCCATGGGCCCGTATTTCGTATTACGAAACATACGGCAAAAATAACGATAGTAAAGGATACGATAGTTGCATCAAAAACGATTACATAAAACGAAAATGGATCCACAAAAATGTTGCCAGATAAAAAGAAGAAATACTTTTTTTTTTTTTTTTTTATAATGCACACGCGCTCAAGGGGTTTGTTATAGCCCTTTTAATGATAAGTCACAGCGCGAGCGATAGGAATTTAGGGAGGAAGGGAAAGGAGGTGTCGATGAACATTGATCTTGAATGTCTGCAGATCAAAATGGCAAGGAAAAATTGTGCCAGGCAATTCATTCCACATTCGTGTTGTACGGCTAAAGAAAGAATCTCTATATTTCACGGTACGACCGAAATTGGGCTCAAGTGTAAACTGATGAGCGTTCCTAGCAAGACGAGTGTTACGGGATAAATGTTTAAGGGGTGGAACGCAGCTGGCTACCTCAAGTGAACATTTTTTATAAAAGAACCTGTAAAATAAAGAAAGACAAGAAACATTTCGACGATGTTCGAGTGATGGAAATGTTTCCTCAATGTTTCTCTCTCCTATCAATTTTAACGCCTTTTTCTGAACTCTGTCGAGCAGGTGAAGAAAAGTTTGAGAAGCACCTGCCCAGAGATGGGAATTATACTCGAGTTTAGGGCGTATAAACGCCTTGTAAATTGTAGCCAGATCAGAAGGGGTGAAAAACTTCTTGCATCTATTAAGAAAGCCTAAGCATCTTGCAGCATTCTTAGCAATCTCAAGTATATGATCATTCCAACGAAGGTTGTCACTGATACACATACCGAGTACTGAAAGCTTTTCGGCCTCCTCGATGCAAGTACCATTCATGGATAATGGCATAGGGGGTATGTTTAACTTTAACGAAAAAAGACAGCATTGAGTTTTCGACGCATTAAACTCCACACGATTTCTGATACCCCAATTCACAATGCTGTTTAAATCGGAGTTTAATGAGCTTATCATACGGTGTCGTTGTAATAACACGTCCGAAGGCGAAGGCCGTGAATTATCAAACGTATATGAAAAGCTGAGGGTTGAGTCGTCAGAAAAACAATTTAATGGATTAGAAGTCACAGACAAGAGATCATTTATAAAAATGAGAAAGAGAGTCGGAGACAGAACGGAGCCCTGGGGCACACCAGCATTTATTTTGTGGAGATCAGACTTGAAACCGTCTAATACAACTTGTATTGAACGGTCCAGAAGATAGCTTCTAATCCAACGAATAAGAGTATCATCGATACCAAATGCACGCATTTTCGATAAAAGAGCTTCATGCCAAACTCTATCAAATGCCTTTGAAATATCAAGCGCAATAATCTTGCTTTCGCCAAAGCGATGCACAGATTTGTTCCACTGTTCGGTGAGATATGCCATCAGATCACCAGTGGAACGATTGCTACGAAAGCCGTATTGCCGGTCATTTAAAAGCTTCCGATCTTCGAGATATTTCTTGAGCTGACGATTTATCAGCGTTTCCATGACCTTGGAAAGAAGGGACGTAAGTGCAATTGGTCGGTAGGAGGAGGGGGAGGAGGAATCACCTTTTTTAGGGACGGGCTGGACAAATGCTGTTTTCCATTTACTAGGAAAGATACCTGAACGATAGGAGCTATGGAAAAGCTTACGCAATGGTTTTGCCAGCGATGAAGAACACCTCTTCAGAAGTATAGGGGGTATACCATCCGGGCCAGCGGATTTGTGTATATCAAGATCTTGAAGAACTCTTGCTACTGTACGAGTGCGGAAAAATACCTGTCCCATAGAAAAATTAACGTTCTCAAGTACAGGAGGGGCATCGTTGCTTGCAGGCAACGTAGAACTTGCAGCAAAATGAGCTGCGAGCATATTCGCCTTCTCTGAAGAGCTGACAATTGGATTATTGTCGACGATGAGCTATGGAACTGATGATGACGTTGAGTTCTTGACGTTTTTTACAAATGACCAGAAGTTTTTACTGCCTTTGGGACATTGCAGAATTTTTTGCCGTAATTTCTGGTCATGTAAAAATTTCGTTTTGTGTATAACGGAGTTGCACGAGTTCCTAACTTGTTTATGTTTCTTCCGATTTTCCTCAGATGGGTTGGCTTTATAGGATCGGAAGCTTACTTCTTTCAACCTGATAGCTTCTTTACACTCTTCGGTAAACCAAGACTTTTCTTTTGGTTTGATACATTTTGTTCTGTGAGGGACAAAAGTTCTCATTCCAAGAAAAATCACTTCTGTAATCATTTCAGCACTGGCATCAATGTCATTATCGAGGAAGCATAATGACCAGTTAAAGTTGCGAAAGAAATTATTCAGACCGTCCCAGTTGGCTTTCTCGTATTGCCAAACGGTCCTAGTGGGATTTTTTTCTTTAACTGGATGATTGGAGATCGAGAAATTAGCTGAAATGACACAATGGTCCGAGGTGCCAAATGGAGAAGTTACTTTAATAGTATATTTATCAGGGTGGGAAGTAAGGAACAAGTCAAGAGTATGGGCGGAATGCCCATCAACATCCGGTATACGGGTAGGCTCATCGACAAGCTGAGTAAGATGGTTATACTCAGCAAAGATCTCGGTATACCTTCCTTCGAGTGTTGTCTGGCCAGAATAGCGGAGCCAACTTGAATTGTGTACATTGAAGTCGCCCGTAATCACGACTTCAGTGTGAGGACAATGGGAAACAATTCGGGAAATTGAATCTGACAGAACATCTAACTCATCACAAGTAGACATGCTGTCAAGATTCGGACTCCTGTAAATAAAACAGTAATGAATGATATGCTTGCGGACAGTGAATTTGAGCCACAGGAAATTAAAGTTCGTATTAGAACAATGCCCATATTGGGGAAGGCTCTGGCAAGCAATATCATTTCTAACATAAACGACAAGACCATGGTGGGAAAAAAGTGCGGTATTTAGGGATAGGGATTAAGGAATCTCCTTAGTTTTCTCAATGTGACTAAATGGTTTATAAAACACAATAAAATAGATCAATTTTTGACCTTTTCCATATGGGCCGCCAACATGGATCAATAGAACTACATGATTTCTGTCGGAACCATATCTTAAGTCGTGTAGGGCGTTATGTCAACTGCGGAAATCATATATTTTTCCCTAAAATTGGTTGATGTTACGGGCAGACTAAGCCATCCAGCACCCTGCCTAGATGGGTTTTTAGCGAAGACATCCATATCGGGGCTAAAAGTCTTTGCATAAAGCCTGGTGGGGGGAAGGGCCACTTCCGTTTGGTAAGGTATTCGAAGATCTCTTGTTTTCCTATGGAAGTTGGTAACAAAGGGACTAACTCCAGCAAAGAAACGCATATTTCCGTTAAACAGGAAAATAAATCATGACATCAATATAATTCGCGTCGTAGCCATACTCTTAGCCGTGAAGGCATATTATGGTAAACTCGGACAAACTCATGGACAGACACGTCCAGAATTCCATTTCGAAATATTTTTCGACGGATACCTCTATTAGCTAATGGCTTTTGGAAAGTTTCCACAGGCACAACACAATGACAGTATATAATGTGACCGATTAAGTATGTTCCGGAATTGAAACAATTATCGAATTTGTATACGGTTCTGTGTAACAAATACCTGATATGAACCCCAGTTATCTACTATAAGTAGACGAAATTGATAAATTCTTAAATATTTAATTCTTTGCTTCAAAGTCTAAAATCTAAACTCTAAAGGATGGGCTTATTTTCGACTGTCTAAATGGCTTTTGAAGTTCCTTTGTGATTTTTTTTGTATAAACTTTTGAAAGACCAAAATAAAGTATACTATGAGCAGACGATTTCTTGATAAAGTTCATCGGTGTGTATGTGTGCATGTGTGTGGTTAAAATGACCAAAATACTAGCCTGAGGATACAAATGCTACAATATTTTTTCTCATAATTTATCCCCAGTCCAATAATCTTTTGACTATATAAAGCTTCAGTATAACTGCCTTATGGCACAAATTGTATTTCTTAGACTAACTCACATCCTTCCTTCATTTAAAACTTGTACTCATTCGATTTAGTTGAGAGCACATAGAACGAGGGGTAAAAGAAGCAAGAAATCACTTAGTAAACTGAGTTTGTGAGTGAATTTAATTGTGGATTCAACGATAACAATTTTCCCTGTAGCTATTCCTGACCATCAATTTACTTATTTTCTTTGGTTTTGAAGATAGTGGGCAAGAAAAGCAAACTACTTGAGAAAAAGTTTTTGTCTGGTGTTTTACAATTTAAGGTGAAAACTGTAAAAGAGAACATCCTTGCAAGATGTCCTTGATAGACAAACATTATGGTGCAAATAGTGTGCGATGAATGTGGAAGTGTAATTTAAAAGTTTAAATTATGAATGGAGGGTTATGGTATCTATTGAAGTGGTAATGTTTTTAATTATATATCACTCCATTTGTTAAAAAAGAAAGTCAGTATAGTTGCACTCTTGTTAATGTTGGCATGTTACAGTTCTTGAGTAGCCTGGGTTTAGGTAAATAACCAGTGCAGATGTTTCTCCAAACTTCCTTTAATTAACCTACTCTTTAGTCTTTGTTTTAAGTTGGGTATATAAACTTCTTATTACTTTTTTATTTCTTTCAACGTCTGTAAACCACTTCGAGAGTGCTTTTTCAACTGTAATATTAAAGCAAGAGGCGACATTGACCAAGCTTTAAAAGTTATTTTTTATTTAGTCTGGCTTCATCACTTAACCACCTAGTTTCTTTGTCTCGTTGTTCTTTCGTGATGTCCTTTTGAAATTTCTAGAAGTAATTTGGCTTAATGATGCAATCAAATGCATAGCAGAGAGTCCAAGTAAATTTCAATTGTGTTTTTTTCTGTTACTCCTGCGGAAGTGATAGGGTTTTGGCTTTGTTTGGTAAACATTTAGTATATTTATAACACTTAACCACTACATCTGGATGCCTGGTGTCGTAAGTTTGACCAGTACGGCCGGCAGTTCAGGTATACTTAGTAATTTTTCAACCTCTCTATATCAATTAGATTCTATAATTTCCAGTCACGTCGACCAAAGATTTAAAAGCACGCTTTTTAGTACCGCTAGAAGCTAGAACATAGAATAATAAATAAATAGAACATCAACTCAGGAGGCTCCACACACTTTTTCCTACAAACTTTCAAAACTGCAGAGATTTAACTCTGCATTCGTGCCCGTGCATTTCAAATAGGACTGTCAAATCAGGCTAGACCATGCATTCTTACAATTTTGCATTTTGCTGTTCACACGTATTTATGTATAGAAAAGCGCATATAATTTTTTTTTCTACGAGAGGAGACGGAGGATTACAAGTTGATGACCTGTGCGCTAGAAACACTTTGGTGTTATTTGGCTCTATGTGGTCGACCTTGCATGAGTTGGGCGTGTGCAAAGTTCAAAAGACATTCCAAAAAGATTTTTGAACAATTTATTCACCCGCTATATAAAGCTACACTCAGAGAAAAATAGCAACGCAATTTTTAATGCACTGTCCTTTAAACTTACGTTACGGGCTTCTTTGAAATTTATTTCTTATTAATATAAAAAGCTTTTTAAGCAAAAGTTTTTTATGATTTGAAAATATTCCGAAAGAAAAACAAATTTATTTCGAAGAGTTAATTTAGGGAAACAAATTTTTGTATTTCATTCAAAGAACCTCAATTCAAAGTTGAAACAATTTTATTTTTTAGGTGACTTTTGATCAAATTGTTTTTTAAAGTTGGACCATTTTGATTTTAAAGGTTTTGTAATAAGACTTAAATTTTGTAACGATTTTACTTTGATCCAAAGTTTTTTTTGGCTCATTTTATGAAATAACGATAAGAACTATAACTTATTTAATTCTGGTAATAGGGATTTTGCATCTCAATTCTTGAAACGTGAAACATTTATATTATAAGTCAAAAAGTTAGTAATGAGCATAATGCAGCGCATGCTTTCATATTGAAAAATGATGGACGATTTATCTTGTTCTTTAAAACAACAGCATCACTGTAACATTTATAAATCAATGCTGTCAATCGTTTTTATAGCGAAATTATTTCTTTTCTAAAATTATTTCAAAAAACGTTTTATGGAAGCAACCCAGAAAAATATTTATCACACGTTATAACGAAAAACTTATAAAAAACAATTTTCCCAGATTTCTTTCTGTGATTCAACAATATTGTGGTCAATGAAATAAAACATATTTATTTTGACAACTTTTCGCATTCATACATCTACAAAACTTGATCATACTCCATCTCCACCCCAATATCTCGAAAATGGGATACAAACAAAGAGAGAATTTTAAATGCGTTTTTGTGCATTTTGAGTTTATAGTTCGTAAAGAATTCGTCATATTAATATCTAACAATATTTCGTTAAATTTTATCTACATAAACCGGAAGATTTCTATTTTTTTTTGTTCTAGGTATATTTTTAATTTAAAAATTTGAGAAGACGAATTTCGTTGCATATGGATTATGTTTCATTATGTACATGCATTGTTAATGCTATTTGAAAAAAAAAAGCAATTTTTGTAGAGAGTTGTATTTTTGACTTCTTGATAACGAATGAACTAATTAAACCAGGGAATTCCATTCACAGCATGTCTCACATTTTGCCCCAAAACGGCTACAACGATTTTAAATACTTTTCAGATGAGTTGTTAATAATTGTTTTTTTTCGAAAGAGTCTTGTTAACTCGTACTCCATTTTTACTCGGTGACTTCTAAATACCTAGTAAGTAAATATTGTATCATATATGATGCATGATATTGCGTTGAACCCCTTTTTTAAGTTTGTTGTTATTAATTAAGTAATAAATCTAATTAAGTAATAAATCATAAATACTCCACTTAATAAAATTTAATTCGACAATTTTTAGTCTTTTTATTGTTTTTATTTGTTCATTCTTATTCTTCTTATTAAGTAATAACACGGGAAAGGGGCAGCATGGGGATAACGTTGGCGTCTATAAATATACAGGCGGAGTTTCTATAAATAAAGATCTTGCAGAACAACTTTTAACAACCTTGGAATGGGAGTTCGGCTCCTTAAGAAAGACCAAAAACCGTTTCCGGTTCTTGGGATTTTTATAGCACTTAACACTTTTTTAATTTTACTTCTTATTGGATGAAGTTTAACAGGTTCACCTGTCCTCATACAAAATTAACTTTTTACACCCCTATGTCCACAATGCAAAATCACTTTCATTTTGTATCAAAAATGATACATTGGACGTATAGAACCAGGTATAAATTTTATATTGTGTTCAGAAATGATACATTGGACAGTGAAAACCTGTTAAAGTTTTAATACTTTGGCACCGCTTTTAATTGAACAGCGCAACGCAACTCACAAGCAAATCTTATGAATATGAATAAAAAATCTAAAAACGACTTTGTTCGAACATTGTTATCTACATTTAAGACGGTCTTCATTTCGCATAAGCGGTATAAGCAGTCGCTGATTGCACTTTGTACCACTTGGCTCTGCTCTTTGCTATTACTTGCGATATCACCCCCTTAAATTGCAATCAAATGGAAGATTACTCTAAATAATCAGTATCCGTGTTTTTTTGGCCAATTATACCTACATAAGGAAGTGGGAAATTCTCAAAAAAAAAAAAAAAAACTCAACCGAAGCGCATCAGCAGCCGCATTTTTGTATTTCAAATATGGTACTACTACTGAACTATCAGAAGTCAGACAGAATGAAATAAAAAAAAAAAGAATTCATAAAAGAAGTGTTTTCAAAGAGAAAAACACACATAAAGCTAAAACGGAAAATGTTGAAGAAAATGTGGTAATAACAAATCGAAACAGTTAAATTTTATAACATAATTCTTGTTATAATTCATGGCAAATTGGCATTCTTACAGTCGTAATTGCAATTTTGTTATTTTGCAGCAACAAAAGTGAACACAATGTCAAATGGGGTTTGTTCGTAGAATAGATATGTTTTGCACATATGTTATGAATTCCCTCGAGGGTACACTCTTTTTAAATTCTATTAGAGTTTCCGGAACACAGTTTTTTATTGTCTATTCCATAAACGTATTACCGATTTATATATACATAGCTTTGCGATGACGATTCGCACTAAATACTAAATTTCAGATCTTTCAAATTACAAAATGTCAAATATATTGAATATTGCCTCTGATGAGAGTTAGCACTAAATACTCTGCAAATTTTCAAATTGGATTTGTAAAGGCTTGTTGAACAATCGTGGTTAAGTCTTACTTTTAATATATGCAAATTTGGCTCTAAAAATCTGTTAAAAGATTAAGTGTCAAACATTTATTGCTTGCTGATGACAGCTTTTTCGCACTGAATATTCGGCAAATGCGAATCTGTCCAACAACAAAGTAACAAAGCTCAAAACTGAGCAAAACCTTTAAACAAAAAAGAACTTAAATTTCAGGTTTGACAAGATACTGTTTTTTTTTTTACTTGTTTTACTCGGGGAAATATTAAAAAGCGTACATTTTTGGATGGAACTGGCAGATGTAATGTTCTCCTTTGCATAAATTTTCCAAAAACCTTTGATTTTCCTTAAAAAAAATTGTTTCGAGATTTGGGTGTTTGTGAGCAATTGAACATAAAACAAGATTACATTTTAAAAGCCACTACAACTTTACGAACATACCCCTATATCGAGATACATAAATTTATCATTCGTACCACACCAACAATAACAAAAAATTTGATCGATACTCGAATGAAAGTCGAAAATTTATCGGCATTGAGATTTGACTTCTCTTTTTATCGTTAGTGATTCGCAGTGAGATTTTTGTATGAAAAATCCAACTTCAATACGGATAGCTTTTCCAAAAAAACATGGGTAGTGTCGTTTTGTTTTGACTAAGAAAGCTATTAACCTGACTCGAGAAAACAAACTATCACTAAGTAAGGTACTGATCAGTGATCGTAAAGTACTAGTTTTTTTCATGAATATTGTTAAGATCGGATTTAAAAGTACTAAGCCACTCATAGTGACCGAAAAATCCATACATTCAATTTGATTTCTTTCAAGTATGTGTGGATAATGTATGGAAAGGAAAGTTAAATCTGGCATGGAGGATACATAATTATTCAATAATTCAGATTACCAACAAGTCAACAATCATTTGGAACGAATGAACAACAATGCTCCTGTTATTAGCATCTTCGAAGCCATCCTAGTGAAACGTTGTCAATTATGTATCGATTTGATTCTTAACAATCACTAGTTGAAAATTATTAACCTCAAAGTCGAGAACACCGACGGTTAAGCTTGTTTCTGAAATTCAATGGAACAATGCGAAAAAACAGTGCACGTGTGCACTTTCGCAGCGTGACTTCGACAAGATTCAGCAATATTGCGATGACTGGATGACTGAAAATCAACTTTCAGAAATGCAAAACTATATTCTGTTTAGAACCCCTTTGTCTAGAGCTTCGGCGGATACGAGAAAGAACTGGCGAGAACTTGAAATCGTTGGACCCCTTGGACAGCCACTGGCAAGTAAAAGTGTCGTGAAGTACCTTGGCATCTGGCTGGATCAATGTCTGTATTTCGACAGACATACAGATGCTGCTCTGACCAGGGCTAGGGGAGCCTTTGCCCTGACAAGACGCCTGTTTTACAGCAGCCATCTTGATAGCAGGGTGAAGGTGATTTGTTAAATGGATTTAATCAGGCCGATGATTGCCTATGGATGTCCTGTGTGGTTCAACGTTGCACCATCTCAAATGGAAAAGGTTCGGGTATTTGAGAGGCTGTGTCTTAGACGCTGCCTTGGATTGCACAGAACACCAGAGTCGGAGTACATAAAATATTATTCCAACGAGGTTCTATACAACAGGTCTAACATAAACAGAATAGATAATTTTTTAATCAAGCTGATTCGGGGTCATATTGCAAGAGCGATGACTTCAACTAATGGCTTGATTTTCGGGGCTTACTACCCCAAAGATGAATACTACGAAAGTGTGCGTCTAAGCGGATTTATCCCACCCGACGCTTTCCTCTTTTTAGACAGTCGAGGGCTGTACAGGATAGTTCAGCGGTACCGCTGATCTACCACGTCGGCCGAAAACTGTGGATAGGTGACTCCTTTATGGTCGTGACGTCGTCGCAGAAAGCGGAGCAGAGTGCCTTCGGTTCAGTAGGGCTTTGTCCGAAAGGGACCAGCAGACAGATAGATTGCACCAAAATCGCCAGTTCTGGTGGTTGAATGATTTGTAAAATAACTAATAAAATTTAAGAAATAAACAATAATAAAAGTTGACTAATTGAGTTTATTGCCTCGGTTTGACTTACGCAGGTTTAGGCGTGTCCTTGGCTTTAAAAGTAGGCTAGGTTAGTACAAAACAATTATGGTAGCACTAAAAAAAAAACCTTTGCTGTGGCTGTTCTAGTCTTAAGTTATTTTAAGTTGTTTTAAGTGTAGTTTTAAGTTTTATAAAAAATTAAAAAATTAATTTCTATAATATTTAAGCTAGGTACGCCGAAAGGCAATAATTTTAAGTTGGTTATGGTATAATTTAGAGCGCTCGCATAGGGCCAGTAAGTTAATATGTAAGCTAGTTGTTAAGGTTTTTGTCTAGCAAGTAAGTAGATATAAGAAAATTGAAATATATAAACTTAATATACAAAAAAAAAAAAAAAAAAACCGACGGTTTAACCTAGATTCAGCTATCAAAACAAAAATGAGTCTGTTCCCTGAAAATAGGTTTTATTCAATGGGAGACTATTCAAATTCACAGTGGGCACTTCACAACATCGAAGCATTTTCGACTGAATCTATAAGTTATATCATTTGTCCTAGGTCCATTTTAATTTAATTAAGTATTTGTTTTTGTTTTCTGTACATTGTTTATCTTTTGTAGTATTCCTCGAGTATGTTTGAGATTCCTCTGAATCAGTTTTTTTTTACCATTTAACAATTACATAAAAAGGTTATTGCCTTATCAATGATGCATGAATATAATATTCTGATTGAAAAACAAAAGCAATCACCACAAACAGAATAAGTTTTAATTAATTTCCTCCGAAAAAAAAAACAATAGATATAAAAAAAAGAAATTCAAAGAAACTTCCAGGCGTTACGTAGATAGATACTTTAATATTCTCATTTATCATTTTATAACTCATCTTGCAAATATATATTTTATTATATGAAAATTAATTTTATTCAGTTCCGCAACTGTGAAATAACCCTTGAAAAGCATGTTTCAAGCATTAATCTTTCATTGTGAAACATTCCTGAAAATTTAATTCTATTTAAATGAAAATGGTGTTCCTCATTCTTTCATCACATATATACCTACTATATAATATATATTATATGAAGGTAGCTTACATTTACATTAAATCTAAAGTAAAGCGGTGATGTTCTTATAATATATTGTTCTCGTTGTCGACGTCGTCGTCATCGTTAGCAGAGGTATGTTCTTTATTGTTTCCATACGAAAGGACACTTTTGTCATACTCTACACACAATATCGCTGTTGAAATAAATTCATTGCATAAAGTATGAAGATAATAATTATTTTGAGTAGATACAATAAAAAGCTACCGAGGCTGATGAAGATGACGATGATGGAAAAGATGGCCTGTGTTAGGTTATGGTGAAGGTTGTGTGTTCTTTCTCTATATACAAGAAGATAGAACGTCTTTGTTGAAAAAGATATAATTTCATTATAAAAGATACACAATGACAGTATAACATTTTGACAAATTTAAATTGTGTAATATCCTTGAATTCATTTTTTTCATTTTCTTTTTTTTTTTTTTGATATATTTTTGTTGTCACCTAAAAATAAATAAAACTCATTCTTCTATTTTCTAACTAAGAATTGGTAGATAGAAAAGACCTTCTAATGCAAAATGGTAAAATGTAAGTAAATGTTGAAGTAGCTTTTATAAAGTAGTTATTGCATTGCCGTTTTCAGAGTTAATACTCTGATGAACAAGACACCATTCAGATTATTAGAATCAGAATGGAAAAAATTATCACAGTGCCTCAGTTTCTGCAATTCAGATATGTAACACGTTTTTTTTTTATTAAATGATATTTCGAATAGACGAGCATTACTGCAAAGGAAACTGATGATTGGCTTGACCCCCATGAAATAGCTATAATTTCTGCCAATAAATGTAGGTGTGCACAATTTTTTGTGGTTAATTTACATTATGGAACAAAAGCTATGAATCCTTACTGTAGTAGGTATGTATATTCATATAATACAAAAACCTTTTGAGTCATTAAGTTATTTGCATATTGTGCTGTTAGATTATGAAAAATTGAAAAAATACCCATGTGTTACGATTGCCATTATATACCTTTATGATGTTTTATTCAATATAGCTCGACCGTTTTAATAGTTTGAAGATATTATGGTTAAGAAGAACATAACTATACAAGTATACACACTGATCTTCAATGCCTGGTAGTTGCAAAGGGAACATTAGGTAGGTACAGCGGAATCTGAGGAGGAATTCAAATGACTTTTTCACTATAGCATTTTCTGTATAAAATATAGAGCATGACTGGGTCGCACAAACTTTTTCTTGTGGCAAGTTACCTGAGGGTTTAAAGTACAAACGGAATATACGAAAATATCGTATGAAATTTCTTTAAAAGATCTAAATCCATATCTTACATAGATTTAAACCAAAATCAAATTATACAGAAAATTTTCTTTAATAAATATTAGTTTTCGAAAAAAAAAATGAAAATCGTAGAACCGGTTTTCGAAAAAATCGATTTTTCAAAATATTTTTTCGGAAACTTTTTTTCAAAAAAAAAAGAGAGTATGCAGGTTTTTTAAAGTAACTTTATTACAACTGAAAATTAAACTTCATAAAAATCCGTCAACTGATTTTTGAAATATTGAATTCACAAAAACAGTTTTTCAAAAATTGTTTAACACTTAATAAAAACATTTTTGAAAACAAAATGTATGCCATGTTATTTAAAATACCTAGGACAATTTCAGTATTGAATTTAATTTTAATCGGTTCAGCCGTTATCGAGATAGTCGAAATTAAAAATAACGTTATATGGGTATTTTAGGGTAGACCTTCATTACCTTATTACACGTGTGAAGTTTGGTTTAAATCGTTAGAGCCGATTGTGAAGAAAATAAGTTTTTAAACTACCGTTATATGGCAGGTACCGGTATCTCTGCTCTGGGCGTATTAGCCTAAAAACCATACCTTAAGATGTTGGTGACCTAAAGCCCATTCAACAATAGCTTACATATAAAAACCATACCTATCAAATTTAAAGTTAATCAGTTCACCCATTTATGGTGAAGGTTCCTATACAGACAGACAGACAGACAGACAGAATTGCCGGACCCACTTTTTTCGTCTTCTCTACCATCGTTAGGTCATATTTGATTGTTATCTCAAAACTATTTTTCTGCACGAATCCACTCACTTGCCTTATAGTACCTATACAGAGCAAGACAAAATAGTAAATTTACTCCGAAAAAATACTATGGGATAGAAATGCCGTAGCAACGCTTCTGTTAGTTAATAAATAAAAAAAATATCGAAATGGCAGGAATCCTAAAAAAACAAAGTGAATCAGATTGTTATTTGAGCATTTAGACTTTCGTATTGCTTTAGATTCAGTACAGGAAAACGGGTAATTAACTCTTCATACATTTGCATTTGAACTATTATATACTTAATAACTACTTTTGGCTAGATACAAATAAAACTTAACATAAAAATGCAATTTTAAAAATATTTATCTGTCTGTATGTTTGTTTGTTTGTTCCACACCTAATCTCAGAAACGAATGAATAGATTTTGACGGGAATTTCAGTGGCAGATAGCTGATGCTGTATAGCACGTAAATAAGTGACCAAAAGTTTCATTCCGACAATGAACACTTGATAACAAAAATATTGGCCAATAATGGATATCCATACGAACTATTAAGAAGTCTCATACAACACCATAAAAATAAACAACCAAGATAACAAATCTACAACTGAAAGTGCAGGCGTCTACAAAAGCATTATTTATGTTCCACATTTGGCTCAAAACTTTAAACAAGTTGTCAAAGACCAAAACTGTGAAATTTAAATTTAAGTCACACTGTACACTAGCTTCTGTTTTCACGCGACTTAAACCCAAAATTGAAAATGAAAATAGAACGGACGTATAGTTTATAAAATTAATTGTATGGGCAAAGAGGAAGAAAATTGTGAAATCTGCTTTGTCACAACCAAACAGCTCTTGCGACAAAAAATGGCGAATCACAAATCGGATATTAAATCAAAAAGTTCCGGGAAGACAGCACTGGCGAGTCATCGTGTTGCAACAACATCAACCGAATTTCGAAGAAGTAGAAATTTTGCAAACGCAGCGACATGTGTCCAAAAGGTGTACATTGGAAAAATTTCACATCTTAAAAAACGACAACAACAGGAATAGGAAACAGGACACACAAAACACAAAACATATCTGCCGTTTATTGTTCTCTTGTGTCTGCACGTCAATTTTAAATTTTGAATTTTGCCGTTAAAATCAAATAAATCACCAGTAGACATTAGTTGACTGATTTTCATTAGAAGAAGTGCTAAAAATTCAATAGATTTGTCAACAAGTTTAAATTTCTTTTTAAATTATTTTTTATTAACTTAAAGTAAGTCAAGTTTTTTTTTTTTTTTTTTTTTTTCTTTCGGTAGGTGGAAATCTTCAAAAGACACTTGATAATATTCGGTATCAAGTAGTGTGGGACTTCTACCGCACTAAAACCACCTAGAATCATGACCAATCTATAAAAGATCGACAAATGATTTTAGTTTCTCAATTTTTAGTTCACATTTTGGGAAGTTTGATGATTTAATACTTTCCCATCGCTTTTAGACCATCAGCTCATGAGGCTTGGTTCTTCTTAGTCTCCGAACATTGGTACGTACATTTAAGACTGTCTCCATTTCGGAGTTAGTGTGACTAAGCAGTCGCTGATTGTGTGATACAGCGTGTTTTCTAATTACTTCTGTAACCATTTCTACTTGAAGGTCACAATGTAAATCGCTGTTTCTTATATACCAAGGGGCGTTTACTATTCCACGAAGGACTTTGTTTTGGAATGTTTGGATGGTTTCCGCATTTGTTTTCTTTGTACAACCCCAAAGTTGGATGCCATACGTCCAAACAGGTTTTAATACCTGCTTATACAACATTAATTTGTTTTCAATTGATAGGGCAGAGGTTTTTCCCAGTAACCAGTACATTTTTCTATATTTTAAGTTAAGTTCTTCCCTTTTTTTCTTGATGTGCTCTTTCCATTTTAGCTTTGCATCCAAAGTCATCCCAAGGTATTTGGCCGTATTGGAGTAAGGTACTACTTTACTATTAATAAAAAGTGGAACATTATTAATCTTTTTATTAGTAAAGTTTATATGCGTTGATTTTGTTTCATTGAGTCTGATACGCCACTGTTGCGTCCATTCTCTTATCTTGTCGACTGCATATTGCAGTTTTTCTGTTGCCTTTACAACGCATTTATCTGACACTAATATCGCAGTATCATCTGCAAAAGTGGCCATGATCGCATTGTTGTCCACTGGAATATCCCTTGTATACAACAAATACAGGGTTGGTCCTAAGACACTTCCTTGTGGTACGCCGGCTTCGATTTTCTTAAGTTCCGAATACTCTTGCTCGTACCGTACTCTAAAAAGTCGGTCGGTAATATATGATTTGAGTATTTCATAGAACTGCCTGGGAAGGTCCCTGTGCAGTTTGTACTCGAGCCCCAAATGCCAAACCTTGTCAAAGGCTTGAGCAACATCTAGAAAAAGAGCGGAACATACTTGTTTTTCTTCAAGTGCTTTTTCAACAACATCCGTAATTCGATGTACTTGGTCTATCGTGGAATGTTTGTTTCTAAATCCAAACTGATGATTTGGTATTAGTTTTCGTTCTTCTATTATTTTGCTTAGTCTATTTAAAAGCAGTTTTTCGAAAACTTTTGCCATAATTGGTATAAGCGATATTGGTCTGTAAGATGTAACTTCGGTTGGTGGCTTACCTTGCTTTGGTATAACAATGACTTCTGCAATTTTCCAATGATGTGGAACATAACGGAGTTTAAGGCATGCATTTATTATGTATTGGAATTTTTTGAAGGCTATTGTTGGCATTTCTTTCAAGACCTGAGCCGTAATTAGATCATACCCGGGTGATTTTTTATTTGATAACTTTTGATGGCACATGCTTTTTACTTCTTTGAGCCTTACTAAGGGAATTTCTAAGTCATCATTTTTATTAACAAATTGTAAGTTATTTGCCCCTGCACTTTGTGGAAACGGCTTAAAGACATTCGAGAGATGATCTGCGAAGAGGTCAGCTTTTTGTTTCGGATTTGCAGTCCATTTTCCGTCTTGTGCTTTGATGGGCGGATTTTGTTGTTGCGGTCTATTCAGACGTTTGGTAGCTTTCCACAGTGAGTAATCAGTAGAAGCATCCGTCGTCAAACTTTCAAGAAAACTGCTAAGTGAATCATTTTTGAATTCATAGATTCTTTTTTTCAATTCGTTATTTAGACGATTAAATACTCTCTTATCGCCCGGAAATCTCGAAGTTTGCCATTTTCTTCGAGCCCTTCTTTTTTCCAATATTAACTCTGTTATTTCTACAGGGTATTTTATTTCTGTTTCTCTTCTGTTCAAAATAGTTGGCGTGCTTTCTTCTGCAGCCTGTTGCACATCAGCAATAAATTGTTCAACTTCGTGGTCAATTTGTTCACTAGTATCCATTGGGGATCTAAGGTCAATAAAACTTTCCAGTTTTACTTTAAATTCCTCCCAATTTGTTCTTTTATTCACGAGCTTTGGATTACTTTTTTCTTTTATTTCTACTTCACTCAGTGATAAAATAGCTGGAGTATGATCTGATGAAAGATCGTAACTACCTACAACACTTACATGATTTCGCTTTATACCTTTGGCCACGAAAAAGTCTATAAGGTCTGGTATTTTGTTAGGATCAGATGGCCAGTAAGTTGGCGTTCCAGAGGAAAAGAATTCACATTTGTGTTTGCGACCTGCTAGATAAAGTCGTTTACCTTTTGTATTTATAAGCCTAGATCCCCATTGGGTATGTTTAGCATTGAAGTCACCACCAACAATAAAGTTATTTCCAAGCGAATTAAGGAGTTCTTTATATTCTTCTTCTGTTGGAGAGCGCCTCGGTGGACAGTATATTGCAGCTATTTTAAACTCTTTCTTTTTCATGCCTATACTGATTGTTGCCACTTGCATATTTTCATTTATTAACCCGGCTTCCTCATGATGTACCAAGCACTTTTTTATTAGTATTGCCGATCCTCCTCTAGCTTTGTCAGCTGGATGCGGAGCGTGATAGCACGTATAGTTTGGCATTTTATTCTCAAAACTTTGTCCAGTGGCAAAGTGTGTTTCAGACACGAGACAAATGTCTACATTCTCTACGTCTAAAATGATGTTTAATTCGGATGCATGTTGCAAAAGGCCGTTTGCATTCCAAGTAGCAATTTTAAGTATTCTGTCCATCATTGTTTTTTAAGAGCGACTTCTTCGCTTAGCTGTTTGATGGTTAAATCCTGTTGGTCGATCCTTTTGAGAATAAGTTGCAGCATTTCTTTTACGGAAGTTTCTTCATTTTTCCGTGCATTTTAGTAAGTCAAGTAAATAACATTTTGCTCTTTATATATATTTAACTAATTACTGTGTTTATAAATACTTTTCTTCGTAATAAAGATCCCCTGAGGCAGACAGCAATCCGTGTCGAAGCTTTGGGAAAATTAAATGAAGTAATTTCGTTTCATTGCTTATAAAAAGTGACCTTAACAGCCGAAGAGGAATTAGATTCTTCAACAAATAAAGTTACAAATCCAACTTGGTCAAATACTCTTTTAATTAAATTAGAAAATAAGTATATTTCAATTACTCCCTAAAGGTGGCGCTGGATATACTTTTTTATAAAAACTTTATTCCTAGACCGACGAGAAACGGCTGGACCGATTTTGATATTACATTGTTTGAGTGGGGTTGTATAGGTAGTAAATGAGACAATTTTATATCTAAATTTAACTTATTGATTATTCGGAGTCGAAGAAATGTTTGTGCTTTTCGTATTAAATAATATTATGTATGTTCATTGTTCATACAAAGATTGCTCTTGTTAAACTAATAAAATTTTTAAAGCATATATAGATATGTTTTAGAAAATTGCCCTTCCCGCCTAAACGGGGGGAAATAGACACCCCCCCCTCCCATACGATTTTTTTCTTGTCTTAACCCCACCTACACGCTCAAGCTTTTTGGTGCACCTTAAACCAATCACCCTGTATATAGTATAATATGACGACTACAATTTTTGCTTTGATTCCTTGCAACCATACAAACAAAACCTTTAAGTTCTTAGACAAAATATTACCAATATCTCTCAGTCACAACAGCAAGTACGTGTGACTTAGAGCCAGTCTTTTCAGCTCTGGTTAAGTTTAATCATTGATTATTTCATTATTAGATTCTGTCTTTACAACAAAATCTTAACCAGAGAATCTATGGTTAACAGAGATTTCGTTAACCAGTCAATTTTGCTTGGTTAACCACATAAATTCTATGGTAAGCGATTATTTTTTTAACATTTGTGTTGAATGATAAATAATATAAATATTAGATACTTATTGATTATTACTACTAATCGTAAGAAATAAAATTAAAAAAAAATGATGATCTACCATCTTAATAAACTCCACCACTATATTTAATGTATATTTTTTTGTTTTCCTTTGTTCGTAAATGAATCTATTCAGTTTATCCATGTACATCGAAACGAGACAGGCTGTTATCAATTATTGACAAAATTTTCTATCTCTTTCTCTCGCATTCAAAAAGTATAAACAAACTTAATCAGAGATTCCGTTTCACAACTGGAGCACTGGAAAACTGGAACTATCTCTGGTTTGGTAACCAAAGTAGATAAAATGGTGAAAAGACGAACTGTGGTTAACCGCGTTTCAAAACATGTGGTTAAGAAAATTCTATGGTGAATAAACCAGAGATTTAACCAGAGCTGAAAAGATTGGCCCTTAATCATTTTCCTATTTTTTGTTTGTTTTCACATTGAGCATTGTTTTAATTTATGCAAACCGAAAAAATAAGGAATTCAAATAGTATGTTATGAATATGACATTGATATGAACATCTATCCAATCCATCTTATTACCAGGCAATGAACAAAGCAACGACCCAGTAAGCAAATGTGACACATCAGCGTATATGTATGTACCAAGGATGGATAAAATACTATACTTTATGTAAATCTTTAATTAACAGGCGATGAATGAAAATACACCCGGATGTGTCTAAGATATTTTCTCGTTGTGAATGTTATGTTCTGCATCGGACGGATGTGGAAGAAGCTCTCTACCTAACCTTCCTTATTACGCTTATCCTTGTGATTTTTTTTTTTTTTTTTGAAAAAGAGAGACGAAGCTTATATGAGTTTGACGGAAATACATGTTGGCACAGCGGCTTATTTCAATAAGTATATTGTGCAAGAAGAACTGGCATTTTGTTCTTTCCAAAGAATCTCTGTTTGCTGTCACTTCATCCTGACGCTATTTTCTCTCTTTTTTTTTTTGTTTGTGTTTTGCTTAAGGTTTAAAAAGTTATTCTTGAACAAATATCAACGAAACATCCTGTCGTGTGTTTATTTTGAATTGTGAAACGATGGTGAAGGACACATCATCGTCAATTTTTACAGAAAGAGTAAAATATTGTACATAGTAGGATGTGTAACCAAGATGAAAAAAGTTGACACAAACAACTTGTAAGGAAAATAAAAGAAATTGAAAAGATCCTTACAGAATTTTTTACTTTTTTTCTGAGTAAGATATATACGCGTTCCACAATCCTTCATTATTATATTATGATGTGCTGTAAGTTCGACTCGTTGTATTTACATTTAATTATAATATTCAAATCGTTGAAGGTTCTCTTCATATCCTGGTTGTGTCTCTTGTTTATCTTAGCTGTCGCATAGATACCTACTTAACATCAAACCGAACCAGCGTTCGGACTTAAAAAATCGAAATTAGGAGTAGATGTAATGAAAAACCGGATATACAGGTAAGTTTGCCAATGTAAGCATTAAATGTATTCGGAACTGATTAACAATCGAACAAAAAATAATTTTAGGCACGGGAGAGCCTGTAACTTAACTAACATGTAGCTCTAGCCAGTTCTGATTTAGGGTTGCCGCCATCAGTCTCACAGATCAAAATTTTGAGACCTTCATCATCTCATCTTCTCCTAGTTCGTCACGTCCTCGTCTTATGCGAACTTCTACTTGTTGGCTTGTGTCACATTCCCTCTAAATTATCGAGCTTTCTTTAGATCCCTGTCACCCACCGTATATAACCCGTAAATCATCTCGTTCAACCTTTTTCGTCACACAGGAATGAACCAGAGATCAATCAAAAGATTGTTTGCTTCCGCTATGGCTGGCTTCGCTATAAACCCATCTTGGTAGGGTGCTGGAAGGCTGAGTGTAGGCCAGTATCCATTCTGCCCTTGAGGTCGTCCGATTTTAGAGAAGTCAAAAATAGCCGTGCGTGCAGGCTATACAAATGGTTCCGACAGAGATTCACAAAGTTCTATTGATCTATTTTGTTAGCTTGAGAAATATGTGAACATACATTGAAGGTGCGTGTCTTTGGGAGTTAGTGCCTTTGTTGACATCTTACATAGGAAAACAGAAGGGATTTTAGGAAACCTCAGCCGTCCGTACGCTCTGTACGCTCTGCAGCTAGCTTTGCTAAGGCTGACTTTGCTAATATGCCTATGTAGACAGAGTGCTGAATAGCTATTTGTATGCCCGTCTGCCCATGAGATCGTTCAATTTTTAGAGAAAAATATGTTTTTGGTAGTTGACATAACCCCCCTGTATGGCAGCATATATGGTTCCGGCGGAAATCACATTGTTCTTTTGATCCATTTTGTTATAATTATAATCATAGTTTGGTTCATACCAAGGTATGAGTTTTGTAGAACTTATTTCTAGAAATGAAAAGAAGTGCTAGACTTTCTTCTGGTATATAAGATCACACTGACAGTTGACAGCGAGATCCCTATAAGACTTTGCTTCTCTAGTGAATCAAATGATTCTACACTCTCGTGAAGCATTTGTCTGAAGTAGGTACTCGTAAACGTTTTTCCAGCTTCTCGATGGTAAAATGGCGGTTCTAGGAACACTTATTCCCGAAGATGCAAGTCAGTTGAGGTCTCCTTCGTTTCTCAGCAAATACTGCATTCGCTGCCATTATCCATAGCTGAAATCCGATACCGTCAAACTAAATTAAATTGTTTTCAGACAAAGATGAAAAAAGTCGTTTGGGTGAGCGTGTGCATTACATCTGTGCAGGTGACGTAACACTTTTCATACAAAGTGCACAGATTGCATAACAATAGAAGTCAAAGGGATCATCAGCACCGAGGCAGTGAAAGGTAGTCGCCAAGTAATTAGTCAAATTAAGGTAAGAATTTCGGAATTTAAGATATCTAGCTATTAACTCGTATAACTTGTGTTTTGACATATTAAGAGTTGTATCAAAACCTGCATATGGTTGGGTGGGGGCAATTATTAAAATCTAAGGTCAAAAGTCACAAAAACTGATTTTTTGCACATATTTTTTGCAAGTATCTAGTTCTCTACAGTTTTCTTGTTATCAACTTATCATTATCAATTGAGACAACTTTTAAACTTACTAAGATGACTGAACTGAAGTAAGAATACCCACTCCTGAAGTTTTTGGTATTTAAATATAAACTATATACGCAGGTCAACATGGGTAAAGGCTTCCATGTTTAATTGTAGTTTAACACACAAGTTTGGTTTGGTCACCCAAATATAAGAGAAAACCTTTTATACAAGAAAATTATACCTATAAAGTCTTTGGTCCTAACTAGAAAGTCCAACGTATACTTGTTCACTTTTTTCAACCTTATATAAACTCCATTAATTTTGTTCAGTGCCGCTGTTTTCAAACATGTAGTGGTATCCTGTACATTTCAATGAAACTAAGAGGGAAATAACAGGGTTTCCATTCTTTGGATTTCTTAAAATTTAGTTAAGAGTAAATCTGTAGTCAATCCTCGTGGCGTAGACAATACATTGGTTGAATTGATTCTTAATTCTCCTCACTTATAGTGAAGAATTCAAGTTTAATCCATTAGTGTATAGTTTTACCTACTTTTCGCCATCTGATTTCTGGCGAGCTAAGTTTGTCCCATTTTGGATTTTTGAAATAATGATGCTATAATCTAGTCGCAAAAGACAAGGGAGGCGTATTATTATTTTAATGCTGAAGCTATTGAACTAGCCTTTATCACTTGAAAATAAAAAGCACATCTCAAAAGAGTTTGACAATTCCAAAAATTGCAGGTGTTGCACCCCTCTGCATTGTTGCTCTAACTCTGCGATGCGCAACAATAAAATTACATTATATACCTACAAAGAACCTTTTGGCCACACTCTTCGCCCATCTGAATTTTCAATTTCCGTCAAGCTGGGTTAGTCGCACTTTGGATTTTGGAAAAAGTAATGATGAGTATATGTACTGATTAGGTTTTGAATAATAATGTGCAATTCTAATTTAATTGCTTGAGCGTCACCATCACCCAAGCCGATGACAGATCTAGCTTGACGTCAGGCGTGGTCAGCGAGCAAATTTTCGAAAAAAATAAGGACGCAAGAATTAGGTTTACGTACCTACTAATTTAGTACCACAAAAACTTAAAAAAAAAAAACTAACTCATTCTTCTACTTTGCTTTAAAAAATCATCAGGAACAGAAATTATTTTTTATTTGTGTAATGGCCAGTTTTTGCAAAAAATTTTAAACATTTATTGGTTTGTTAAATCTTAAAATGGCATTTTTCAATTTCACCAACTATTTTCATTTTTAAAAGGGCCAATAAACTAAAGTCCCATTTTGTTCCAAATAAATTTTAAAGGCTTCTTAAAAATGCTAGACAAAGAGAACGTTGAAATGTTTCGATTGATATGCTCTCCTCTCGCTTGCTCTAATGAAAGAGAGCCAAGAGTGGTGAATAAAAATCCGGGGTTGGCATCAAGTTTCCTCATTTTTAAAAATTCACTTCCTTATTTTGGTGCAAACCATTTTAAGCTAAAATGCCAATAAATTTTACTACTTTGTTAACTAAAATGCTTTTAGGTGTATTTTGTTGAAACTGGGCATTAAAGTAGTATATCTACTTATTATTCTACTCCGCTCAGAATAATTTCCGAACGCTACACAAGCAGACTTAGCTTGAATAACTGGTGCTCTTGAAGAGCATAAATCCAAAACTCAGTAATACGAATCTTTTCTGTTTTTTTTTCCTTTTAAGTGAAAATATAAACCACAACTTCAAAGTTTAGCTGCATCAGTTTTGTTTTATTCGCTTAAAGGAAATAAGGAGTTTCCTTTTTACTATAAATACAATGCTTCTTGTCAAGTTTTGATCCACTCTTGTAAAATATTCTAATATATGTAGTTGGCGGATTGTTTGGCGGACGGAAGATGCATAGTTTTTTTTTGCAGAAATAATAATAACAAAGAAAACTTTGACGAATAATTTTATGTATGAAGGTAAATAAATTTTTATGATGAGCTTGGTAAGACGAAAAGGAAACGTTGCTCATGATCCTATTATCTTTGAAAATGTTTATTACTTGGGAAGAAGTATTATATACTGAGGATGAGCTAAGCTTTGAGTTTGGTGCATTTATGTGGTTGAAAAAAAAGAGTTGGTAAGTTCGTACTCCAACAAAAGTAGTGTAAAAATTGAGATGGTTGAAAAATTCACTGTTTATGTTTTTAATTTAGATATAAACATCATCGGAAGAACCGAGCAAGCTGTACACGATTCCTTCATCCAGATCGAGGAGGCGGCACAAAATCTGGGGCTGCACATTAGTGAAGGTAAAACAAAGTACATGGTGGCGTCGAATGCGAGAGGAACAGTTGGTCAAACAATCAAGTAGCGGAATTTGAAGTGGTGCAGTCCTTTAAATACCTTGGGTCAATAGTAGCAGCCGATAACAATATAGAAGAAGAAATACGCGGGCGGCTTCTCAAATCCAACAGAGCCTACTTCAGTCTTTCAAAGCTCTTCAAATCCAGAAATCTCACCATAACTTCAAAACTGCTGCTGTACAGGACCATGCATGGTCCTGCCAGTACTCACATATGGATCCTGCTCGGAAAGTTCTTTGTGGTACATTCTATAGCAGACGACAGCGTGGTAGACCATGCTTGCGCTGAGATGGCGTAGACCAGGACGTCCGGAGCCTTGGGGTGCGAAACTGGATGGCGTCGGCTCGAGACCGGGATAGGTGGAGAGACTTGAAGGAGGCCAGGACCGGACCCCGTTTGTCGAGCCGATGATGATGATGATAAATCATAATGAAGTTCAGAAAATATTTAGTACACAAATAAACACAAATAAATTAATAAAATGGAAAAAAATGTTCTACGAACAAAACTAAATTAAACCAATCTAATGAATGGTTTAGATCAATGAAAATTGATCCTTAACTTTAAACCAAATAATCTTATCTAAGAATAATACGTAAAACCTGCTGTAGGTTTGGTAAGGCGGGTTGCTGTAGGAGAGCCAATAGCTCAACCCCAGCCCAGCTCACTTAGGTCAATGTAGACCCATTGTGATGGCCATTTGAGGGTTTACCAATTCCTCATCTTACAATACTCGTAGTCCATATATAGTTCCTTGGTATCATCCCGGGGTGTCCAACCATCCGTTTTCTCTTGCGAATCTATATAAATTTGTTATTGGGCACTCTGATAGTTCTTTGATGTTTTCGAAGAAGTATTTCCCCAGAGTTTTATTTCTTAGATGTCAGAGACTGGGGCAGTTTACAATAGATATCATTAAAGGGTTTTTTATAACTAAAAACTCTTGATTGTAAGAATGTTTTACTTAAGTTGACATACTATATTTATATGAAATCGGTTCAGCTGTTACCAATTTATAACAACGTCAGTGTCCGTATTATCCAATGTGTACCAACCAAAATTGGTTATGCCAACAAACGATAAGGATAGCATTCGCTGTTGAACGCGTACGGTACGGCCTAGCTAACGTATAGTTCAAAGTTCGGAAACCCTTATTGGAAAACTATTTGGCTTTAATTATGTTTACAAAGATGCCTATCTTCAAAAACTATACTAAAATAACTAATTTACAACGCCATTTAAAAAAAAATTAAACCCCGAAAAAAGAAATGAAATAACCCACCAAACATTTGTCTAAAAGTGTGGAGTTCTGTCATATCAAAGAATTCCTCATTTTTGGGGATTTATTTCATGCTTTAAGGGGGCTCATGTTATTTTTAATTTGGGGATTTATTTCGTGATGAAATAAGTCCCCAAATTGAACTATGAAATATTTCCCAAAAATTTGGGGACTTAGTTAATTTTTCAATTTTACAGCAATTCTTGCGATAATGAACGGTGATTGTAACGGTTTAATTTGGTGATAATTTGTTAAAAAAAAATCCCAAATTCAACTATGAGAAGTTCTAAATGTCATGTAGACACCTAAAGCATTAAGTAAGGTATACGTTTAAGTGAGGTATACCCCCTTGCCTATAAGATTTGCTGTGGGTGCGATTTTGGATGTATTGTGTAATGGGTGGCTTGTTTGGTGCCGTGAACGAATCTTATACGAACTAACGCCATAATGGTGTAAGATCACTTTCAAATGCGAATTAAAGCCACAATCCAAATATGGCTTCAATTAACTTTCAAATTTGAACTAAAACCATCACTAAAATGTGAACTAACACCATATGGTGGTAATTCACATTCGATTGTGAGCTTATGCCATTTCCATATTACAAGTTTCTTGAAGTATTTCACTTTATCAATCTCGAATGCAAAACTACTATTGAACTAAAACAAGTAGTTTCAGTTTATGGCGTAGGTATAAACAGTGGGCAGGTATTGGGAGGCATGCTGCGGCTGCCCTCCTGCAACCCTCCTGCCTGTGCCTCTTGTAGGATTTGTGGTGGGTGCGAGTTTCGGTGTATGCAAAATTTCTTTTGTTTTCATTATTTATTTAGTTTTGAACCGAAATTCAAGATTTTCATTTTGTAGGTACTATTTGAAATATTTTAAAATTAATTTTCACATTCAAATGAGTATCAAGATCGCTTTCTAAAACGAACTTAAACCATATGGTCTTTAAGCCATAATGGGATTATGGCTCTAATTTCTAATTTCATTTCAAAGTTATTTAACACCATTATGGCTTTAGTTGGTGTGGGAACCGGCTTGTTTTTTGCCTTTTTGGGGATTTATTTCATTTTGAATTTGGGGTGTTATCTAATTTTTTGTTGGGTTATTTCTTGAGGAGTTATTTCACGGAACCACGTACTCCTACTCGAGGGAAATCTCTTTGAAATCTGGTACAATCACTAAATATAACATCAAATTTGCAAAAAAAAAATCGATTAGGAACTATTTTTTGCAATCATTCAAAATATTTGAAATAACTTAAAACAGCAATCTTTCAATCAAAAATGCCATAATTCAATCCCGAATTTCAAACCACTTTTCGATGGGTTTGTCACTAGCCAGTTTATTGGTCCAATGATTGCAATATTTCAAATGACTTCATATGATTTTAGGTGATTTCAAGCAGCATTTAAATTGATTTAAAAATTTTGTGAAATCAATTCAAATAAATTTACTGATTTCAAATGATTGCAAATTAATTCAAGTGATTTCATTATGATTTCAATTCGTGATTACTAAATAACATTTTTGATTGCATGATTGCAAAAACAACGTAGTGATTTAATCTTTTTTGATGATTGCAATAAATCATTTGAAATCAATAACCAACATTTTTAACACTTGAAATAGTGACTCACCTTGGGTGAGTCACTTAGCCGATTGGCTAAGGTGATGTGTGATAAGTGACAGCCAGAATCTACACTTCCTGTCTGCTTAAGGTGATCATCACAGTATGGTAGTCACCTTTTCATGAAATTGACTTTTCATTTTTATTTGTGTGGCAATGTGACTAGAGTTACCACACGCATACAAAACATTATACAATTTTCAACATTTTTTTTAATTTTAGTCACCAAACAAAAACAATATTTCTTTTACCATATATAAGCATACAACAATCGAAAATAAATGGTTAAATTTAAAATTATTGCATTTATTCACTAAAAAAATTAACAATTTCGATGAGTTTACTTGAAAATATGAATACGGCCACGTCAACGGCGATTTCAACGTTCAAGCTAGATTCAAAATGATAGAAAATGAATTCTTAGAATAGGAAACAAACAGAAGCATTAATAATAATTTATGGATGAATTCTTTTATAAAATGCGAAAAATTCGCGTCGTACTACTGTACGACAATTTAGAACCTGTGTAATCACGAGAGTACTCACCACGCCAGACTCAAATTTCCCAGTCTAAACACGGTCTTAGGAAGTAAACGGCGGAGTTCAACTCTGCTGTCTATCAGGAAGTTTGATGGGGTGAAACAGGCAAATAACACAGACTGAGCTTCCCGTAGGTCTTCATTTGAAAAAAATAAAAATAAATGATGCTATATCTCTACCAAGCAATTTTTCAAAATTACAGTCAGCTCACATATTTCTAAGGTCAAATAATTCAAAACGATTTTATTCGTCTGAGACAGATTAGCTTTGACATCAATTACTCAACATCCACTAAGGCAAAATAAATAACTGAATTACCTGCTTAAGAAATATAAAGAATTGCCCATCTCCCTATACAAATATTATACTTTCAGATAAACTTGCGCATGTTAATGTGTTAGACCTCGAATTTTACATTTACAAATTTATTCATAAGTCCACTTAAGAAATCCATCTACCCAAAATACAAAAAAAAAAAACATACACCAGCTGTCAAATGTTTCATAAATAAATTTGATATCTTATGACGGACGCTGGAAAACATATTATAAGAAATGGGGTGACTTTTTTTTATTTTTAAAGCACTTTTGCCGTAAAATATGGAGCGTGTCTAATATACGGTCAAACCTTATATATATTTCTGCCAAAACGAAGAAACAATAAATTTAATGAAATTGAACGTGACGTTTTTTAAAGTTATACCATTTTGTTTAATGTTAAGTGTGCTTTATATTTTAAGAGAACTTATCCGACGAGAGTTCAAATAAATTTAAAAAAGAAAAACTTCTTTCAGAATTATCTTTTGGTAAAAAATGTATGTACCTTCATATATTATTTCGACTAGTTTCGGTTATTGAATATCATCCATATTATGATTGACAAGTTGCGTTTCTGTTCAATTTTATTTCAAACATAACCCTTTAATGATCGATTAATTTAAAAAACATTGAATTGAAATGAATTATAAATATATATTCTAAAATTGACGAAAATAAGGCGACTGATATTATGATGAACATCATGTTTATTTAGACATGTACGTATGTACACTGTACAGTCCTTCGCGCTTCAATTGATGCTGGTGGGAGTGTGGGAGACATTCGAAAATGAATTTGCTAGAGCTAGAGTTGAATTTCCTATAAACTGACCTCCCTGCTTCCTCCAAATGAACAACAAACG
Organism: Baccha elongata; assembly: GCA_951217065.1. NCBI lineage: Eukaryota > Metazoa > Arthropoda > Insecta > Diptera > Syrphidae > Baccha > Baccha elongata. The sequence goes on along the minus strand of OX578273.1, from coordinate 16,472,209 downwards.
TGGACTGACAGAAATTTAATTATTAAGAGAATGTCTGTTACATCAATTAATAGTGACACGCTATACAAACTGCAACGTAACTTCTTGATAAAATAATTTAATAAAATCAATTAAAACGCACTTTATAAGTATAATAGGTATGAACGTAATTTAAAATATTATTATGATATTGATCAGGTTATACATATATTTATATATTTAATTTTAACTGAGGTATTTAGTTTTCGTGCTGGGGCTTTCATCCATCATCGAAACGAGGCGGGCAATCATTAAATGAAATATTGAAATTACTGAAAAATTCTTTGGTCTCCTTTTTATGCATTGCAAAATTATCAAAAATGATGTTAACATTTCTTACACACAAAATCTAATTGATCAATCATCAATCAAAATGTTTGATTTTCGTCAACCAAAAATCATAGAATGCATATTTTGGAACTACTTTGATAAACCAATTTAAATCATTGAAAAAATAATTTTATCGTGTAAAGGTGGCAGGGTTACCCCTGGGATTTTTCAAAAAGTCGCAGAAAAAAGTCGCAAAAAAAGTTTTTTTTATTTATTTTTTTTACTAGGTAACTAAAAAACTAAACAAAAAAAAGTATCTATAGAACTTCATTTTACATAAATATGCATTCATATATGTATAGGTTTAAAGTTAAAATAAATAACTTGAAAGCTTTTTAACATTTTCTGTTTCATTTTTTTAAAGTTTCTCTATACTTTTTAATAAGAGCATTTTCAGGAACCCACTCACATTGTATAACAGTCAATGAAATTTTTAAAAGATAACATATTTTTGCAGGTTTCCATTTGCAAACGGTTTGTTAATTTATTTTTCATGAGTGTCAGCTTTGAAAAAAACTCGTTCAGGGCAAGCGCTGCTGTACGGTAAAGTTAAAATCTTACAAGCAAATTCGTAAAGGTCAAAGTTTAGGTTCTAAACTAAACTATTTTTAAAGAACCAAAACTCTTCGATATTTTTAATTTCGAAAATGTTGTCGTAGTTTTTGTCAAACGCTTGAAGCTCTACCACTTTTTTAGGCTAATTTGTAAGTAACCGAAAATAGTTAAAATCCTGTTTTGATCTAATCGTTTTTGGATCTAAATGTTTTAAAATAGAGAGCTTCTCATCTTTTACATCAAATCTTGAAAACAAATTTTCGCAAAGCGTCAAATAATATCAAAGTAATTTTTTTTATGCAAATAATTAAATAATAATGACGCGCTTGCAATTGCAATTTATGCAAGTAATAGAATAGAACATAAAACATAAATCAAACTAGGAATCTAAAAAAAAAATTGAAAGCATTTTTAAAAAGGTCGTCGCATAGTCGCACAGGAAAAAAGGTCGCAAAAATGCGACTAAAGTCGCATAAAGGTAACGTTGAAAGGTGGCTTTAAAAATTTTGAAAAATTACTACCTACTTTAATGGTCGTTTTAAAAATAGCTTGTGTCCGGATTACAGTCTTAACAATTTAAGTTTATCATCATTTTCACATTGAGAATAATGTGAAGAAAGGGTTAGGTTTAAACCGAAAAAGAAAATACTTTTAATCGGTTCTAGCGCTGTTTCCTATAATTTTATATAATTTTTTGGGATTTCCGAAAAAAATTTTTGGTCTTTTCGGTTTTCGGTATTTGGATCCCAACCCTTTTCATATTGATAAAAATACATTTTTCAAAAACTTTTCATCTGATATAATATTTTCGACAAATAAGTAGGTATACCTAAATTATTATTGTATTTTTTTTTTTTTGAATTTTTTGTTATTGCAAATTTACCAATTGTGTCATTTACTCATTGTTATCATCATATCACAAGAATCCCATAGACATGATTTCTATAGGTATTGTAGATTTCAAAAGTTTTTTTTTAATAATTGCCAAAACTGTCGAATTCCCAGTAGCAATTATTTCATCACACACGCAGATTTTGACATCAAAAATAATAAAATATTTCTATCAACACCATTTATCTATACATACATAATGTATATAAATTTACCTACAACAAAAACATCTATAAATAATAAAATATACATGGTATCTACATTTATGGCAAATTGTATCTCTGATATTGCTAGGTACCAGTAGATTCATATTAATTTTACAAAATTTATTGGACCATGACATTGCCATGTTTGTGGCTCGAATAAACACATATTCATATAAATATTCGTAGATACACAAGCATATGTAATTATACATGGAAGTTTAACATATCTCCAAGTCGTCAGGCCCAAAAAAAAAAATCTATCTATTTTGTGTATGTGTGGTAGGGCAACACAGGATGGGAATACAATCATCATTTGGAACGTTTGTTAATTTAGCTAAAACGGCACAACGCTCAAAGAAAATGGACACATATTTTTGATAATAATAATTTAAGATATTGTTTTTCTTTTGCTTGTTTTGATTTTAAATTTGAATGTAAAATCATAATTAGATCCCGTGGGGATTTGAAAATGGTGACGAATTTCCACATCGGATGATCTAATGAATGAAAAATTAAAAATAAGAAACTTATTGGGATGAGAGATACGAACACGCAATTATAATATATATATATACAAAAATCATATTTAAATTTTAAATAATAATGCATCAAACGAAATCAGTAACAGACTTTTCGATGAACCAAATAATAAAATTTTTTTGGAAAAAATAGCTTATCAATAATTCAAAAATCTTCTTTATACTGATATTTAAATAAGTATCAGGTAATCGGTTCTTTTTCAAAAGAGAATGAACTAGCAGTTGGACGGATCACGGTTCGAATCTCATAATGTGCATGTGAAAAAAGTTTTTCATAATAAAATTGGATTAAAGCTCGGCACCATTAATAAGCAGACTGATGATAGGAATCGGCACTCCTTGAAATAGCTATATCTTCAGCCAAAAATGGAAAAACGAATAATAAAATTCGTAAAAACGAATAAATAAAATGGTCAAGTAATAAAACTAACATTCTAGTACGAATAGTACAATATAACAACAATAATAATTTATATTTTGTGTATTCGTTTATAATAATATAAGTACATAATCGAATTATTGGTTTAATGCATATACTAACTTGTATATGGATTTCAGTTTCTTTTTATATGTGAATCGTTTATATGAAGTAAAATATGTGTTTGCTCACAACTATAACGCTTTAAATTTGTTTCGAATTGAAAGCTTCTTTATTATACGGAAGTCAAAAATTAGGTTTTTCAAATAAAAAATTCATCCAGTAAAGGTAGAAAGGTTCTTATAATTTTCATTTTATCAACAATGGCCAGGATCACATTATACACGTTCGAATCACTATCTAAATGTAAGCTTAACAATATTCAAGTAAACTATTTATTCAAAATATCAATAATCACCATCATCACCATAACATAGTTTGTCTTCCATTCATATAAGATTGTAGTATTCAATTAAATATAGTGACATGGCACATGTAGGAACATCTGTTATTCCCATTAACACCTTTATACTACTTATTTGCAATTTCATTGCAAGTTCTATTTCTTGAACAACAAGCTACAGAAAATACGAATGCAAGTATAGAAATAGGATATTATTTATGATAAGTGGTAAGTGCTTTGGTTAGGTCTTTAGTATTGTTATTTGTGAACAGAACATTTGTTAATAATAATCGCATTTTATTCCAGCCCTTAATGTCTTTCCCATTATGATTTCCAATAAGAATTTTTGCTGAATGTAGCAAAATATATTATAAATACCTACATCAATAGTAAAAAATAGCAAAGGTAAGAGGATTCAAGTTATAAGCTTTTGATTTGGAAAGGATGATGTGATAAAGAGTAAGTGAGAGAGACAGTTGGTTATTTTAGCTGGTAACCATATATCTACACATATACAGAATATATGGTTCACAACTAAAATAACTCAAGGTTATACTTAACCAGAACTTAAAAGACTGGACATCAGTCACTCGTAGGTATTATTGCTTAAAAATCTTACAAGAAATTATGTTATATGAAATAATTTCTAAATAATTTCAATTAATTTAATATGAAATAATTAAAATTATCTATACTTTAAAATTTGTTAAATTATCCGATTTTTCCTAGAAAATCGTTGTACTCCATTAATTTAATTATTATACTGCAATAGGTGTTATGTATTTCAATCAAACATGGCATTATACGATAATAGAGAAGACGAAAAAACGAGGTCTGATAATTCTGTCTGTCTGTTTTGACACCTGCAGCCTCAACGGCTGGGCCGATTTGCTTTTACTTTGTATGAGTAAACTAGACTTAAAAATAGAAAGTATTTCTACAGTTGGTTTTCCATCTTAACAGACGGCTCAAAAATGGATATAGGTAATGTATTCCAAGCAAAAGTTCTAGCAGTAACGAAGGTTTCCAGAGTGGCATCAATGATGGCACTACCCCGAGAGGATATTACCATTCTCATCGATAGCCAGGCAGCGATAAAAGCAATTTCTGCTGTTGTAATAAGGTCCAAGCTTGTGAAAAGCTTTCGCGAGGAGCTTAAAGTGCTTGCCACACAGCATAATATAACACTCTGCTGGGTCCCCAGTCACGCGGGTATCATAGGAAATGAAATAGCCGATGAATTGGGAAGAAAAGGCTCAGCACTTAGTCTAGAACTCTCAGAAAAGACCGTAAAACCTCCGTTATCCCAACTAACAATTTAACTTTTATAAGGTCCAAACTTTAGAATTTGGCAAGCAATAGCTAGTATAGAGCTCTTATAAGCCAAATTTTCGCAAGCCACACATTTCAAACTTTGAAAATTTAAAAAAAACAGCTATAAGGCTTTTAAAATTAAGTTTGACAAGCTATATACAAGGCTTGTAGATAAAGGTTAAAAATAGCTTGTATTAGACCTTCCGAAGTTGTTTTCTGATAATTTTAAAGAAAATAGCTGCTATAAGGCTCACCACGACAAGTCAATGCAAACAACTTGTGAAAGGCTTGCCTATAAATGCTTTATACGAATTTAATTTTCTCTTTATATGTCAATTGTCAGTCTTATAAATAACCTCTTAGTAACAACATTACAGTTCTAAAGAAAAAAAGGAAAGGTAAGCATAAAAAATCTTTAAACCGAAAAGAAGTGCTTACAAAAATAATTTATTAATATGAAAATATGAAAAAACTAATAAAGATAATTATTTCTCTCCCTTCACCTTTAACATTTTCTTCATATCATTTTCTTCGCATCATATTTTTCTGAACAACAATGTGGCGTAGAGCTAGAGTGCTGGAGTGGTGCGTGGAAGTTCTCGATTCTGAGTTCAAAATCCAGGTAAATAAACACTTTTCTTTTTTATTAAAAATCTAATTTCAATCTTTACAGAATACAGTCAAAATATTTTTGGGCCCCGACTGCGAAGGAGGAAATATCTAAAAATACAAATACAAAAATAAAAAAATTGCTTAATGTACTAATACCTACGTTTTTTATTAATTTCTTAATATGGCCTTTATAAGGCATTATATAAACATTTACGGCAATCTGTCATTAATAAAATGGATTGGGTAAGGCTTTTCTACAACGTCCAACGCAAGCTATTAGCAAAGGCGTCATTAAAATGCTTGGGTATAAGGCCTTTTTACAACATCCAAGACAAGCTATTAGGTATAAGCTGTCATTAAATGGGTTTTTTAGAGCCGTTTTATAACATCCAAAGCAAGCTATTTTCTAATATAGAGCCTGCCACCAAAAGTCTTATAGGAGCTATATAGCTTGCGCAATGTGCGCCAAAATAACTTGTTTAAATCCTTTTACTATTTCTATAGAAGTCTGAAAATAGCTTGTGTTGAACCTAATACAAGTTAAATTGTTAGTTGGGATGCGACCTCAAACTTAAGATAATGTGTGAAATTCTGTCAAAAAAAGCCAACTCAAGATGGGCAAATCTAAACACTTGTGAGGTAGATAGCAAACTGTGGCCGCAGTACGATAAAAATAGAACGAATGCAATCATTCAAAATGACAAGAAGTCAGTATCGACGTTGGTAGGTGTTTTAGCTGGTCATAACATGCTAAGATATCACGCCAAAAAACTACGTCTATCTGAAAACGATCTGTGTAGAGGTTGCAGTGACGAGGAAGAACATGAGGATATAACCCACTACCTCTGTCACTGCCCCAGTCTCTGCCATCTAAGAAATAAAACTCTTCGAAAGCATCAAAGAACTATCAGAGTGCCCAATATCAAATCTATATAGATTCGCAAGAGGAAACGGATATTTGGACACCACGGGATGATACTAAGGAACTAAATAAGGACTACGAGTATATGGTAAGATGAGGAATTAGTAAACCCTCAAATGGGCAACACAATGGGTCTACATTGACCTAAGTGAGCTGGGGTTGAGCTATTGGCTCTCCTACAGCAACCCGCAAACCTAACCTAACAATAGCTAGATTGTAAAACTTGATCTCAAATTTATTTTGTTTTGTTTGAGTCATTATTCGCTTTTCAATCCAATTTGCTAAATTAAATGTTTGCACTAGCTATATGTATATTACAAGAGCATAAGTGCTTACGAACCAGTCGTGCATTTTATTCACATTCGTATTTATAATGTAACTTCGATTATAAAAGTTGGTAAATCTAATACTCTAATAATAGCAGTATTGCCAGGTACAGTAATTCACTCCCCCCTGATGGGATGATGATATTCTTATAATGTACAATGTACAATTTTTTATTTAAGTATTAAATAAACTCAGATTATAATGTTTCAATTTGTTTGGTCAGTTTCCATAAACTAAGCTAGTGGATGCAGTAAATTAAGCATTTTTATAATATCTTAGGCTCATTATGACCCTTAAATGGAATCCCATACCTTCGAATATATATATAATAAGTACACATTTTAAAAATACAATCTGTTAATCGACACTTATCGCAAATATAATGACCCTTTTTATGTCATACACAGAAAGTTCGTCTAATAATTGAACAAAAGTGCTAGACCAGATTCTCATTCAATTTAACAGATAATATTCGTTCTACTAAATTGTGTGACATTTAAATCCATAAACAAAGTTACATTTATGTAAATTTTGAACACAAGGCTATCTGCAAATATCTAATGTTTCAGTATTTCACTATACCAATAAAGGCACTTTACCACTGTGACGGTGCGCGAGGCTAATTTTCCAATGAAGCCATCTCTCTACAACCCTCGAAACAACAACTTAACTCTTATGCACATAAAATATTTTTGGAAATTGTACCATGAACGTGCTATCGCTTCTGTTTTATCGGCAGGACGCGATCGACAATAAATAAATTTTCTTGCAAATTGGATACACAAACTGTCATCACGTAATTGGTGTTTGTAATTCACATTTATCAGCATTACATCGATGTCTAGATACTCGCTGCCATATATGTGAACAGAAGGAACAACACAACCTATATAGCAGCACCACCTTGTCGACACACTATAATGTTGAAATTCAATTGATTCGCTCATGTGTGGCGTTTTTATTCTGAGCTCCCAAACGAAAGAACGCTTTAAACCTGGTTAATATTAAAATCACAATTTACGTACCTGCAGGGCATTGGGCCACATGCAATTCTCCGGACTGCTACTATCCCCATCTTGATGCTGCTCCTGTTCGGTGACAGTGGTAGTTGTGGAAGTGCTATTGCTATTGGTATTAGTGACTATAGCTAGACCGATGGCATTAGCTATGGCACCGACATAACGATTCGCTGGAACAACTTGCGTGGGCGAGCCAAATGTTGAACCGCGTAGCAAATACTTTGATTTTGATCGTATTTGAGTTGGGTGATTATCTGTGGGGCAGAGTTCATCGATTGCGATGCCATCTGTAAATAGAAAAAAAAAATATGAAGTGCCTCAGCAAACCAATCAATACAGATTTATCTACTAGATGAATTATTTATTTTATAAATGGACAACGATGACTGTTTATGTTGGGAAAAACTAAATGGGTTACGGTTACTATAAGTACTATACAGGGTGTCCCGACTGTTGATTTAAATAAAGTGCACTACTGGAACTTGGTCTTGTGGCAATATAGTACTGCCAAAATAAAATAATTAAAAATCATAGTTTAAACAGTTAAGATTTTAAAAATCTCGTTCTTCGATATAATTTTTCTATTAATTCTGGGAGTATGAACATGAATTTTTTTACAGAATTTTAACTGCACTGGAAATAGCCGAAAAAAAAATGTTTAAATTTTAACAAATTAAAAAAGTGGCAAATACGAAAAACGGTCATATAACTACTTAACGGTAAGTTAAAATAAGAAAGCATTTTTTTTTTCGGAAATTTAAGTTTAACTAAAACAAAAATTTCATTTTTTAGAGCGGTTTTTAAATAGATGGTTTATCTAATTATTTGAAAAAAAAAAAAGTTTTTGCAAACTTGAAGTACTCTCCCCAATTTTAAGTGGTAGCGCTTGCATACAATATACAAAAAAATAAAGTGCACGACTGGGTCGCACGAACTTGTTCTTGTTCATATATTAAATTAAATTTAATAAAAATAAATTTACTATTTTTTTTTTAATAAAAATAAAAAAATACGAATAAAATCATATGAATTGTTTTTAAAAGTGCTAAAACTACTTTTTAGGAAGATTCAAACGAAAATCAAAGTATGCAGAAAATTTCGTTGTCTGAATGCAAGTTTATCAGAAAAATTATTCCAAAATCGTAAGAGCGGTTTTAAAATATATCGATGTTTGCTAAGTAAATTTTATAAAAGTTTTTTTAGTAAAGCTGTTTTCCAAATATTAACAAAAAAAAAAATTAACTAAAAAAATTAATTAAAACTAAAACTAAGCTTTTTTGGAAAATGTTGGTCAAAATGTATATGTAACCAAGATGTACAAAATAAAACAACATGTAATATTATATACAATTTAATAATTATAAAAAAAGTTAAAATAAATGAAAGAAAGAAAGAAAATAAGAGCAATGGAAGGAAAAGTTAGATAGCGAGTACAGTTTATTAGTCGTTTCTATAACTGAGAAAAGTAAATTCTTATTCGGTCTTTCAATCTCGCAGCGTCATTTTTTATTTCTCTGATATTTCGCGGTAGACAATTCCATTCTTCGTTCTTTGCGAAGATGCCGAACTTATCATCTCGTTGAGATAATGAAGTTGATTGTTCAGGAGAATGTCTGTAAACAAAACAAGGGCACGATACTTAAGAAAGTTTTCGTGAGTCATATTGAGAACACTTTTAGATAAATAAGAAATTTTATCGTATCTGCGTAAGCCAAAAATATAACGTTTTAGGCTATTGAATGCAATATTAAGTTTTCTTTTACTGTTTGAGTTACAATGCGAATAAATTTCACAACCATACAAAAGGGTTGGTACGACCAGCGTTTTTGCCAAGAGCATTCGTACTTTTATAAGCGTGAAGAACTGGGTTGCTAATCTTCAGATCAGATCACCAATGGACACTCTAAAGAGTCAATTCAAAGTCTCCAAAGCTTTAAATTGGTCATGAGAGAGCGATTTGATTGACATTTTTGATGAAAGAACGCAAGGCTCCATATTGTGTAAGCCACACATGCTGAGATCTGAGGAAAAAAACCAAAAGCACTCAACCTTAAGTTCTTTAGTTTCATATAAGGCAATAAAAAAAACTTCTTTGACCTTCATTGAAAAGAATTTTTCATTGAAAACTTTGTGGCGTCAATATCCCCGAAAAGCTACTTTAATTGATAAAATTTCTTGCAATTACTTTTTTCCGTCAAGCTTCAAAAGAGCAAAAATTATTTTTCCTTTTAAAGAGCATCCTGTTTACCAGCGATAATAATAACTATAAAATGTAGTTCCTATAAAATTTTCTGCTGCTGCATGGCGCCATCGGCCTTTAAAAGCAATATTTTGCTTAAAATTTTAAATCTTTATATATAAAAACACACACTCTCAACTTACACATTTATATTCGGTAAAAGGATATACACTATTTCATCCAATATTCCAGAAAAAGATAAAGAATAATTAATAAATGAAAATTATTCAGTATAGGAAAGGAACCTATACCTACACGTTCTCTCTCTCACAGGCATCCATTTATAAATTGAATACCATACCAACTCACCTTTAGCTATAAACTTATTGTACTGTGCAAATTCAATGGATATGCTTGTTCCCCTCGGGCATGAGATTACCACTTGATCCGTGTCGCAGGCTGCCTTTTGATATGTCCTCAATGTGGCCGATAAAAGAGCTTCGCAGGACGAATCATATACAGTGAACGAACAAAATATTCACAGCATATTAATCGTATTGATGGGCATTGCAGCCACGGCAAGGCAGCACAGCGGCGGCGGCATCAACGTAATATAAGTTGACATTTCACGAAATATTCAATTTTCATAATTATTTTTGAAGAGTTTCATTTTGTGTTATTCCGAAACGCGCATCAGTTCAGTTCATGGGAATTCCAGTGAATTAACCGAGCGAAAAAATCACGCAGCAAATAGATCCGAAATCCGGGCATTATATTGAATCGTCATCGTTGTCGTTCGTATAGTATATAGGCGATGCAGTCATCATCAGGTGTTGTTATTGGTGACATTTGTTCATTTAAATACATGCATAAATGGACAGAGATCAGGTATTTTACAGTTGCATGCAGTTGAAGTCAATGATGGCAATGATATTGGAAATTGATTTTACGTTGGGCGCCATTTATAAGCATGTATGATTCGTGTTTAGTTCATTTGAAATTGATAGTCAGATGAAAATCAGTGTCAGCATCATATTGTAATACACACACGTCCACATTCAAATATATATTATTTTTTCCATGCAAATTGAGGTATTTCGAATGCAACAATGAGATTCGTTTTAATCCAACGATAAAGCCAACAAAAATAAATCGATTTTCAAGTAGATGTAGATACATATTTAGAATTCAGCAAACATCCGCCGCAAAGTTTGTGAAACATGAAAATAGATAAAAAAAAACAGAAAAAAAGTTTTATGATTAGAAAAACGAAAATCTAAAATTCAGGATTTCATAAGAATAACACCAAGGATCTATTTATTATAATACAAAAATGTGTCAATGATATTGGGACACGTATTTTTGGGTCTTAGAAAAAAAAGTATATAAAGTATCTAACCATAATCTGTAGGCAAAGTAATTTGATTATCTTATCCCAACACCAGAAAAAAAAAAACAAACAAACACAATCAACCAACCCTCTTAAGGATAATGTAAGCACCTGTTTATTAAAAATAAGATTGCGATATCTCTGTCAGTTAGGCGAAATAGGTCTCATTTCATTTTTCTATCATATTTTCTCTGGAAAGTTCTGGATCCAAAGTTGAGGTAAAGGTAACCTTTTTTTTATTTTATTTAATATGAAGAAGGTTTTAAGTTTATGTGTGGTACTTGGGTTAAGAAATTTGTTGATAAAAGAAGGTAAACACATAATACGTATTTTTTCAAGAACAACAGCATTATTTTTCTAGTTTTTTGAATCTCTCGCAGTGTTTGTTTAGGTATTTGCTTTTATATGGTAAGTTTTTTTTTTTAATTTTAATTAAATCGGTAAACAAAATTTTGGACTTTTAACATCCTTTGCTGATAAAATCATGGGTTGAAAATAATTTTGTTCTGGTAGGTAGGTACTAATTGAAAACAATTAAGTTATTAGAACTTATATAGAAATAATTTTTCTGCGCATAATTTTAACATTTCTTTATGGAAGAAAAGCCTATAGCGTTCTGGCTTCCTGAAGGATTTGTGTAAAGAGGCAATGAAAAATGTTTATCTGGTTTTTCATATAATTTCAGCTTAGAGCAACAAATTGTACAGACGAAACTTTGAAATCAATAAATACATTTTTCTGTATCACAATTTTATAACGAGAGCAAAGGGTAATTTACACTCTCAACCAATACTTTTATGTGAGTTGTTAGATGAAAAGACGGGATCGCCGAGTTCAAACTATTTGTATGAGGAGCATTTTATTCAGAAAAATTATACTTTTTATTTATTTGTTCGATCTTCGATCCTATTAAAAAAATTGTTGGTTCCATTTTTCCGTTGACAGCTCAACTTTAACCCTCTTCCTCTCATACCCAGATTCAAACAACCCGTAATACAAATGAGGAAATAGAATTTACGAGTGCTGCAATCTAGATGTAGATCACCCGTATTAGATTCGGTAAATCCATAAATATACGCTTAACAATGTTTGAACTCTTTTCGTGAAACAAGAATTGTTTGCGTTATGGTTTTAAACTTAAATCACTAATAAATATATAGATGCCGGTGGAGTGCCATAACCCCTGCGGAACTTACACCCGCGGGGGTTAACTCCTTTTTCAAATGGCATAAGTCCAGCAGAGGTTAATTACCAATTATAACTGGAAATAAGCCCCACGTCAATAAAAAACAATAAACATAAAGGAACAAAATTATTTCTCCATTTATTTTTCAAAATAAAACAAAAAAATTTAAAAATAAAATAACAACGCGGTACTTGCACACACCCACCCCAAATCCTGAAGTGGGCCAGGCAGGGGGTTGCAGGGGTGAAGCATGCCCTCCCCTTACCTACTTTACTGTTTACACTCCATATACTTTATATACCTATGTGATTCGGTCATGAGGTCCATGGACCTTATGACTATTTTGTCGATCTACCTTATGTCTATTTTCTAATGGTCATAATGTCCATAGACATAGTGTTCATTTGAAACAGCCATAATTTCCATTATGTCCGTGGACCTTATGTCATCGCGCCGCATTTTATACCTATATAATTATGTATTTTTCCTTTATTTGTTTACTATTGTAAAGCAAAGCCAAAACAAAAGTAAAAATGGGGGTTAAAGCCATTTCTGAATGAAAATTAATACCTACCCATGGGAGTTATTTCCTTTTTCTTGTGGGGATTAATGCCATTTGAAAAAGGAATAAACCCCGCGGGGGTTATGGCACTCCACCATAGACGCCTCGCGTGCCCATACAAAAATATGTCCCTAGTTCTGTTTCCCATCGGGTACTGATGCTTAAAAATATTGTAGCATGAACCGAGGCATGAACACCCAATGGGAAAAAAAGTCTATAGGGACAGATTTTTGTATGGGCATGGAGCATCTGTCTTATATGTGTACCGCTCGATATGTGTTATATTTTTGGAAATTAATGATTTAACTTGGAACATAAAAATTCACTTTATGCTAAATAGAGGGCACGACTTGGTCGTTCAAACTTGGCAAGTTACTTTTGGGTTCACGAATCACGAATTTCCTGGTGCGTTTTGAGATATCCGCGAACACCCGCGGTTTTGGTTTTTTGCATACATCTCGGAAACTATGGGTCATAACTCATAACTGAAATTTTACCACAACAAAATTAAAGAGCATTAAATTTGCTACAAAATTTAAGTATATTGTTTATTTCTCAGACGTACCACTAGCCCGTTAGAGTGCGTCTAAATTTCAACCTAATTTCGCATTTCTGTAAAAAAAAAAAAACAAACAAAACAAACCATTGAAAATTCATATGTAAAAACAAATTTTTGTTTTTACAGAAATTGAAATTTCGATATAACGGGCGAACTGGTACGCCTGAGAAATAAACAAAACGTATGAAATTTCTTTCATTTTGTTGTGAATAAGATATCAGTTAAGGCGCATAGTTTATTAGTTTCCGAGATGTAAGTTAAAAGTGCAAAAAATTAGCGGTTTTTCGCGGATATCTCAAAACGCACCAGGAAATTTTGTTGTATTTCTTCAGATTCGGATTCAGCGACCCAAAAAGCATAGGGTTCAAAAATAAAATCCAATAATTCATCTAAATTGTTTTTTTTTTTTTAATTTCTTGAGTTTAAATTGAAATCAATTAAATTAGAACATTTATTAAAATAGACAGTTCTATTAAATATTAAATTGAAAAATTCAAAGTGACGAAAAATTCTATTTGGATTATTTATTGTTATTTTGAAAAGCAGATTACTAGAATCGATATTACCAGTAAAAATGTTAAAAAAAGAGAGGATTTAGATGTTTTTCTTCTTTTACTTAATATTTCTAGGTTCAAAAAGCAACTGATGTAAGATGGCAGGTTGATTGATCTATCCCAAGGAAGATTTCGCAAAGCAAAAGATTTCGCAAAGTAAATGTTTATTAAATGTAGTCAGTTTTTGAACCAAAATCATTTTGCAATCACTTTCATTTTTAAAAGAAGAAAACCCTACAACTTAGCATTGGCGATGAACATTTGGATATTGGACCGAACTAGGATTGCACATACATATATCATTAATAAATAACAAAAACAGCGGAGGTCCCATATGACTTCCCTGAGGGTCTCCAGAATAAACATTTATTTGTTTTGAAACTTAGTTTTGAAACAACACAAATTGAGTTCTAACTGATGCATGACAGTTTGGCAATTCTTCTACAATTTTCTATATTACATTTATTTTCTTTTTTAAAAGCATTATAATCCATAGTAAACGTTTTAACATATAGATAAATGTCTTTATTTAGATTTTATCCCACCAATATTGTGGTAAAAAATAGAAACATCAGAAACAGAAAAGTAATTTAGTTTTTCGACATTTTTTTTGTATTATGAAGATTATCACGATTAACAGTTTTACGCGGACTGGTTTCAAATTCAAGCACAACAGTATATTTAGGCCACTTAAACCGATCAACAATTATTATTATTATTACTGTTTAAGTAATGAACATTTTAAAGCAATGAAGCCAATTTAGAACTTTTATTTTAACACAATACCTAAAAACACAATAAAATCAGATGCGCAAAAAAATTTACATTAGCAAAAATCAGCAATTAAAAAAATTACGGGATTTGCAATAAGACGAAAAAAATAATCAAAACAGATACAATCTTTTACAACTAACAGTTTCAACAGGGTTGCCAGACATGTTTGCAAGATTATTTAGATTTAACAGTAGTTTTAGAATATTAAATGTCGTCAAAATCGGTGCAGCCGGTTATATATAGTCGAGTAATAAAAAAGGGTTCTATGGCAGGTGATGTTAATAAGCCGATTCTGAAAAAATAAACAAACATTAGAGTGTCGTGTCATGCCGTGTTTGATTGTTATCTCAAAACTTTTTTTTTGTACGATTCCAAGACTTGCTTAAGTACCTATAATTGAAAGTTAAAAAAAACAAAGAGGCAAAATATATCACGTTCCGCATAATATAAATTATTGACCCATATGATAATATGTACTGTACATATGTATGTACATTTTTAGAATATTAAATTTCATCAAATTAAAGATGGAGCAAGTCATGCCCATTCAGTTGGCTACAAATTTAACTAGAAGCAATTTAAATATTTTATTTTAACAAAATTAGCTACAAGGCAAATATATTAAGGTTAGAAATTGATTTCCATTGTGTCGCTATTCACAACCATTTTTCAATTCGACAGCCACAATTTGTGTTTGAGAATTTGAATATATAAAATCAAATTCATAAAAAAACTTAAAAAATACAAGGTTTTTTCCGAACGACCAAACGCGACGCAAAAAGCCCAGCATCAGCATATCTACTTTTTCCTCGTTCACGTCAAATACACTGTGTTTCTACCCAACTCACACTATCTACTTCGCCATCATTCGCAATTTTTATTCATATTTTTTACCATTTCCATGTACCTTTTTTTTTGCGTTGGTTGGAACCCACCTAACCTATAATAATTCAAAATAGTAAAAAAAAAAAAACAAAATAAGAATTGTTTTGCAATTTCTTTATATTTTAAACCCCAGGCCGTCATCGAAATGATAAAAATATTGTTTATCCCTGTTTTTATGATTTTTTTTTTTTTGTGTTATTCCTTTTTATGTGTGAAGTGTATTGTGTTCATGTCTTTTTCCAGGTGAACACATTCGGTATAATAATATCTCTCCCTCACTATCAAAAACAGAGCGATGTCAAATATGAAAACGCTCATGAAAAATTATTGGTAACTCCCCTGCTGCTCCACACTTCTCCATATACTTATACGTTTGTATGAACGCGAAGTGCGTATATATCCTTACAAAATGATACTTATCAATGCAAATCCAAAGGACTTACAAGGTGAAACCATAGACTGAAACAACATGTTTCTTTTTCTGTCTCCGGATCAGACTACGAAGCGGCTGTCGAGGCAGCAATGGCTGGAAGGATGTTACACCGGGAATGTTTTTGAAAAAAAGAATCTGAAAGGTTGTTAACATTTGCTCGGGGAATAATATTGGATATTGGTTTTGTATACACAACACGGTTGAAGAGCGGTTGTATTGAAAATACATAATCTAACATTATTTGTATCTACACACATACCTGGTACTACACGGTTTGTAATAACCCTTAAAATATTCAAATAATATGTACCTATTTAATCCGTTTCTTTTTCATTCTTTTGGTATTATTATTATTTTTTTTTTTTTTTTTGTAAGAAATTCATATCAATTGAGCCTGAACCCTAAGGGTTTTCAATGAATTCCATTGTGCACAAAAGATGCGGCTGCCGCAGGCAATTGAGTTTTGTTGTGGCACTTTAGATGAACATCTTAAATGTATGGCCCTAAAATGTTCTTATCGAAACAGAAAGTCAAGTTCAATTGCAATGGTTTTGTGAAAATTTCAATGGAATATAATATTGTATGAAAGTTATGTAAAAAATTTAGATAAAGGGAATTTACCAACTGCGTTTGTTCAGAAGAGATAGCAGAAGTGACTTTATCATTTTCCACGAAGTGAATTGGTTCATTTAAAGTTGTAACACTTTGAGACTGATAAACAGAATAAAAGGGTTAGATTGTGTTTCTTTGAATTGGATTGCAGAGTTTTGAGATATTTTAGAACACAGAAATGAATAGATAATGTTACTTCCAGCAACAACATGAAATTATAAGTTCTTATATTCGTTTATACTTTTTTCATAGGGTTGTCGTGCGATGCCTAAGAACTTAAGAGAAATACTTTTTGGGATTATTTCATTAATTTCTGGACTTCGAATTCGTTATTGCATATATGTATATAGACAGAAATACGATGTCGCGTTTGATTTGATGTAATATTATTAAATAAAGGTTTATCTTCGTAACTTTGAGTAGTTTAAATTCATATTAAACAGCACTTGTATTTTTTACTCATTTTATGCATTGTTCGACTGTCACACCTTTGTGCTTTATCGAATTTTGTTTTGCCTAAAGGAAGAAAAAGAAAAAGAAAAAACCCCAAGCTGAACCGTTGGCAATACGAAAATATCCCAACGGGGTTTTCTTTGTTCACTGTTGGCAACAACGCCGCTGCCTGTCATTATTACCGTTTCCATCATTATTGGGAGCGCTATCATCTTAAATTTTTAATAAATTGCTTCCCGTTTCTGAATTTGTGTTTTTAATTAACTATAAGAATTTCCAAATCATTTTTAAAATTATATTCAACTTTAATTGGAACCACAAGATCCAACAGTAACATTAACTGCCGTCTTTATTCTTCCTCAGAAGTCACGTTTGTTTCGATTGAAGTTAAAATTGCATTTCAAATAAAACTAACTAACATATCGCTTTATGTGGCAAGAAATCGCAGATCGCTGCGTTTTCTTTGGAAGTTGTTAGGATAGATGCCAACAGTTTTAAACCAAGTTTGCAGCTTCGAGTAGCTTGTGCAAACTTATGGTTAGTGGTGGTCAAAAACCATCAACATTTTTTGACATGTGCATCCGAGGAAAAATAATAATAACATTTTTCTCGGTAAAAATACGATCAGTTTCGATTAAATTTTATATGAGTGATTTGTTGCCAATGGTGATATCCGTCAACCAATTTTTTTTTTTTCAGAAACAGTTTATTAATGGTACCTGATATATAGAACCGTTTTTATTTATTACTCGGACTATCTTTTGGACGGCTTCACCGCTTTTGACGAAATTTAATATTTTAAAGCGACGGCTAATTTTGAATAATACTGCAAGCAAAATTCAAAGAAAAAGTAATTTTTGAAAAAGTTTTTTTTTTTACACCGATAATTCCAGTTTTCTCAAAAAAATACCATCAATTTTGATAAAATTTCATGTAATATAGTTTTTAATGACGATGATAACTTTTATGTACCTAAATCTTTTTTTTTATTCCATAAATTTGTTTTCAAATATCAAATACTGATTTTTTATTGTTTATTAAAAGAAACTGGTCAATGAAATCCAGACGTGAACATGAAAGTAACTTGCCCCAAAAGCAAGTTTGTTGGACCCAGTCGTGCATTTTATGTTTTGTTAACGGACTTTAATTGTATTTACTAACGTATCAAAACGACACACATACTAAAGCAATTGTACTGTTTTTCACGAAATTATTTGGACAAACATATTCACGTTAAATAGCAGAGAACTTTATATCAAATTAACTTTTTTATTTTTTTCTATAATTTTGTTCCCATTAAATAAAATAACTTATACAAATATTTATACAAATTAAATATAATGACATGATGTGTGAGTTGATATATTGTGTTTAATCTTGTTTATGCATTTAATATATATATGACACAGGTACATGTTTTCATTAACATACACATTTAATTATAAAATATAATATAAACCAAAATAAAGAAGATATGCAGGTAAATTTAACATTTAACTAATCAAAATATAGATACAGTAAAACCCGCTTAACTGCAACCCGCTTAGTTAAAAATCTCGCTTATCTGATAAATTGTATCTATCCCCGTGTATTTCTTGTAATATTTCATACAAATTACTCCTCTTAACTGAAACCAGCTTATGTAAAATATATATGTCAGACATCTGAACAACAATTTCCATCAGAAATTACTATATTTCATAGAATGAACTCCGCTTAAATGCAACAAAAAAAAAATGTGTATGCTTTCTTTAGCAATCGAAAAATAGATCAAAATAATAAACATGCTCTGAATGCATCCATTTCAATGACAGTGACTGTGACAGATGTAAATTCTGATTTCTTGCCGAATTTATTTATTTTCATTTCTGCTTAGGCTGTTTAAAAATTGTTTGTGTTCCTTGTGTGCAATATTTATTTATTATGTCAGCGAAAGAGGTATCGAAAATTTCAACTTCATTGCAATAGAAAAGTTTTAATTTTATCCATCAAAGACAAACTTAAAATTACGCACAAAAATTAAACCATGTGATTAAATGTGATTTTGCTGTTAATTTATTATTTTTATATTTAATATCCTAATTTTGTATACGTTTATTAACTTTCCTTATTTTGGTTTTAGTAAAGATATTTTTTAATGGAAAATTTAAACGTCTGTATAATATTTATTCAACTGAAAATTTAATCGGCTAAGGTCCACTCAACTGACATTTTTGTTTCAGTTAACCGATAATCGCTTAAGTGAAAATTTGTTTTAGTTATCCGAGGTCCGCTTAAGTGAAAACCCCGGTTAACTGAAACTTAAAATCAGTTTTTTTGTGGTTTCGCTGAAGCGTGTTTGACTGTATACCTTTAGATTGAATAAACTATAACTGCATAAATCATATGATAACATTATTTTGAAATGCATTGATGCATAAACAAATAATCAGTAATATGAAGTACCTATGCTTCAGTAGTAAATATCAAAAAATAATTCTTTCTATTGACAAAAAATGCAAAGTTCATATAACTACTTTTTGTAAACCATCATGTTTTTATTGAAACAAAAATAATTAATAATGTGTTTCGCTAATTATTATGCACTTTCAATAATAACTATAAGCCAATTATTTTGTAACCACTATTTTAGTTATGTGGATGTGCTTATGCAAATAAGATATAAATTATAATAAATTATAAAAATAAAACTTAAATTAAAATAATCATTATACCTGAATAATAAGCAAGTGAAATTTAGAATGAATTATACCTACCTATATCTACTGTCACAAAGAAAACCGTCTATTTTAAAAAATATTATGAATTTTTACTTTTTTTGGTGAATTTACTTCTTTAAAACTTCATTAAAAATTAATGACAAAGTTAGAATAAATGCGGCATAATTAATATAGACCACTCGGGTAATTTTACCACATTTTCTCACTACACACAAATACAATCGAGATGAAAGAATTTACATTTATCCACACACTTTTTAATTTAACTCAATTAAATTTCATTTACATCTGGTGGTCCATATACTCTCCTGAACTGATGGGTCCACATTACCCTCCACTTTTTTAAAATTGTGTTTTCGAGTTATCCTATAGTATTTTATTTTCGTGTTTTGTTATTTTGATTGGATTCATGTTTTTGTGTTAAGAAAATAATAAGAATTATCCAGCCTTAATTTTAATTTAAACGCATGTTTAAGTTTAAATATTCTGTGTTTTATTTGCTAAAATATTAACTTATAAAATTAAACAAAAATACATAACAAGAACACAAAAATGTAACAGCCATTTTACTCAATAGTAAAAACCATATGATTTTCATATCATCTGTCAAAAATAAATAATTCCAATCGTGTGAACGGTTGCACAATTATCTTTTGATTTTGTTAAAATTGTGTCTAATTTCGTTTGATAAATCAAACGTGCGGAATATCGCATTGTGAACACAATAAAAATACAAATAAATAAAATAAATATTCCGACTATAATGTACAAATGTATAATCCCCATAATCCCCCTTAGGTATATAGGTACCTGTATTAACTTTTCAATACTCAAATAAATTGAAATGAAGGGCAAGAATGGGTCGCAAAAACTTACTCTTGGAGGAAGTTACATTACATTCGTGTTCACGAGTGGAAAATTCATTTGACCTGTTTTTTTTATAAAAAAAATCAGTATTTTATATTTTGAAATATTTTTTTGTTTCGATAAAAATTTTTTGAAACAAATGCATGGAGTAAAAAAAGATTTATATAAAAGTCGTCTGTGAAAAATTCATTAACAGGAAATTTTATGAAAATTAATAGTATTTTTTCATAAAATTAGAATTATCGTTTTTACAAAAAAAAAAATTTTTTTTTAAAATATTTTTTTTTTCAAAATGTTGTTTACAGTATTATTCAGGTTTAGCTGTAATTTATTAATATTAAATTTCTTTAAAAACAGTGCAGCCAATTGAATATGGTTCGTTAATAAATATTTTAACATTTTAACTGTTCAAATTTTCATTTATAATTTTAAATTTTCTTTCAAATCAGAATTGCCAAATTTACTAATAGATGCGTTACTTACTACAAAACTTGCCTTAAGGACCAGATTTGTACAAATAAGTTATGTTTTTAATATTTGATTTCCTTCTTAGGCCGTGTGCGAACACCGTTAAAATTTTATCCTCTGGTTAATTTTTGACGTTTGAGTTGAGGTGAATAAATGTTTAGCTTTTTGGTGTGCAAACTGGATTAAATGGGATTTTTAACACTAATATATTTTTTTAAATTTCCCTACAAGAATAGAAAAATTTCCCCTTCTATTTCTTGGTACGGGGAAATGTAAAAATTTGTTTTGGAAAAAACGAAAAAAAGAACGCAGCATATAGGAAAGTTCTTAGCTGATTCTGGAATGGTAGCAACCATCCAATTCTGTTTAGTAGCTTAGAAGGTATGGCCCCATTTAGCATTTTCAACGTATACCTACATTTTGTAAATCCTATGAATTGTTTTTGATTTTGAACAAAATAAAAAACTGACTATTCAGAAAGTAGCTCGGTTCAAATATGTGTCTGGAATTATATCAATCATCCAGATCAGTTCAGTGGTTTAGAAAATATGGTCCCATTTAATATTTTCAACCGCTATCGCTGCTGTTCTGTTCTGATATAAAACAAAAAACTTAAAACGAAGCATTTTTTATTATATGTATACTGCAGAAAT
This sequence comes from Baccha elongata, assembly GCA_951217065.1. Classification (NCBI taxonomy): domain Eukaryota; kingdom Metazoa; phylum Arthropoda; class Insecta; order Diptera; family Syrphidae; genus Baccha; species Baccha elongata. The sequence goes on along the minus strand of OX578273.1, from coordinate 16,450,360 downwards.
AATAAAGGATAAAACATTGTTTTTCAAAAAAATATTATAAACCTATTGGTTCAACATTTTGCCAAAAGCTTTCAAACTCATAATATAAGAGTTTTCGCAAAAGCGACCCCAGCCCCATCTATTCGGTTATTTGAAATAGCCTTAGTCATTTCGTAGAACATCAGCTACCCACCAGTTAAAGCCCCTTCAAAATCGGTACATCCGTTTCCCGTCGTCGCGTTCGTCAGTTGAAAAATAAAATTTTCCATAGCGCCCCCTAAAGGATAATTTGCATCATAAGTTACTTCCTATATTATCAGCCATCTGGCACTGAAGGTCCCGTCAAAATCGGTCTAGCCGTTCTCGAGATTAGCCAGGACAAACAGACAGACAAACATTTTAAAAGTGTGTGTTTTGATATAAGGGCTGTGTATGCTCTCATATGCGTGTAGTAAAATACTGTTATTTTGACATTACAAACAGGCACTCCATTTTTATTTATGTTTATAGATTTATTTTATTTTGTCAAAGAAAAAAAATTGAACTACTTTGTAAAGTAATTAAAATTATGGGAAGTTTTAACGCGGTACAGAACACTGGTTTGGCAGCTGAACTTTACAAAAAAATTTGTCTCACAATGAATATTAATGTACAAAAGAGTATATCGGTTAAGTTTAGTAATTCTTCTTACGTAACGAAGTTAAATTAAACATAATTTACAAAAACACAAACGGAAAATTTTACATTAATGATTAATATAAAACAAACAAAAATAAATGCAAATAAAAACAAACACACTACTCCGACTGTCTTTCTTACTCCTTTATCCACTGGCTAAAATTTTAGCCTGCTCCAGAGCAGGCTAAATTTTTGAAGTTTATATTCACCACACTAGTGTCATAATTTAGCCAATGGATAAAATTTTAACGCTGTTCGCACACGGCCTTAGCCTTTTTGAAAATGTGAAACATTGTAATTATCTTGTACTCCTCTACTCATAACATTCCACCAAAATATATATGGAACATCTTCAAGAAAACAATTCTTTACCAGGAATTGAATTTCAACAAAGTAAAGTATAACAGGAAGAACATCCAAAGATTTCTGTTGTACTTGGTTGTAAAACTATTCAAAAAAGTTTGGACAGTTAATCAAGATTTGAATTATAATAGTTCTAGTATCTATAGATTTATTAAATTCAATTAACTATTCAATAAAAACCTATAAAATCCATTATGTACTGTTGAACTGTCGTAAACAACAAGTACTTTCCCAAGAATAACTAAAGACTTTTTATTACAGAAATAACTTATTTCAAAATAAATATCACGTTCTTAAGTGAAATGAAATTCTATAGTAATATCTAATAAATTAAAAGCATAATATTTACTTTATTGATTTTTTCCACCAGACTCAAGGACTAAATGTACTCGTTTCTTATTTTCTTTTCATGTTTAATTTTATTAAAATAAATTCAACATGAACCAAAGAAGAAGGACTTCAAATTAAAAATACATTATACCAGCTCATTAGTGTCACTCAATTTCCCACTGTAAAAAAAATATTCTATAGAAGTGTAGCTATACAAGACAGCTTACACAATAGTGAATTAAATGTTATTTATTTAACTTTCAAGGCCCAACATAAACACACTTTCAGTACCTCATTCCCATATCGTACGCTTTGTGTATCTACAAATAAAATCCAAGTTTTACGATTATTCAAACCACATTCATATTCCACGTCATGCATGTTCAACTGGATAATGAACGGTCTTTACTTATACGTGCTGGTGTTCCGCGCAAGGATGATTTTCTACCTAACTCGCATAGCTGGAAATGTTCCAACAAAACGAACAGATCCATATCATAAATGCAAACCCTCTTGGGTAACCAACCACATATCGCTGAAAACGTTTCCGTGAGACGATTTTCATTTCTCGCTTAGAACGGGAAATGGTTTGTCCGGAATTTATGCGAGAAAACCATTTTTTGGAAAAGCCTCCGTGACGCGCATCCCTGGAAAAAGTTTGAATATTAGACCAAACGATATGCATGCATGGGACAGCATCTGTAAAAGATGCTGCCACGACCGCGTGTAACTCATATTTCGGTAACAAAGTGCGTTCTTTGCGGCCAACGTTTTGGTAAAGAGGGGTGTAAAATAGGTATATACTGAACGGAACTCCATATACATACTTTGAATAAGGGTAAAGGAATTTTCGAAGAATGAAACCACACACTTGTCGCAGAACACTGAATGAACTTTCAGTTCCTATAGTATAATAAAAGGCCGGTTGTTTTTACTGCCCGCGCCCTTTTCCAAAACCCCAAAAGTGGCTCCATGCGTATAGTGCTTGGTGTGTCGGATTATCGCACTGTTTCTTGCGAGGAAATGACAAATCCATCCAATAGTATTATTGCCATGATAAAGTGTTTCTTTTCTAGAACGTTCGAGCTCGACGAAAATTGTAAGCCCCACCATTCCTGTAGAACTAACAACGCACACACAAATTTGGTTGAAAGAGCAAGTAACTTGTATTGCTTGTATTGGACGAAACAAACGCTTGTGCAAAATAGTAAGGTTATAATAATGACCAGTGCAAATTAACCACAGATACAATCCAAAGTGTAAGAATCGAAATGGAAAAACACCCCATTCCACAAGCGACTTGCATGCTGTGTTTGTAGATTTTGCAAAAGCGTTCGATCGACAACCACGAGATCTGATATGGGTGGGGTGGCCGTAATAGATATGTGCGAGAATGGGAAAACAATGATTCACTGCAGGAATTGGAAAAAATATTCCAAATTGGTTTACACTAAGGTATCGTCTTGAGTCCTTAGCTCTTTGTTACAGTCCTTTACTATTTTCTCTTAGATGATTATTCAGTTGGCCATGGAACAATGCATGACCGGGAAGCAATACCGACATTTTCAGAGGTCAACCCGACGATCCTTCCAAGCAGATCAATATAGGTGAAGTGGAGAAGTGAAAAAGGTGTTATCCTATTCGAGATTATAGCATCGTTGAAAAAGGCGAAGAAGAAAATAGTAAGTCTTTAAGTCTTGGTTTTTCGGAGCTGCCTGAATGTAGGACCCCGTGGTTAGTAATGGTTAGTGTGTCGGACTATCATGCCGGAGGTTTAGGTTCGAGCCCAGCTTCTAGAACACCTAATGTTTTTTTCAAGGGCACTGCATCTTGCGAGGAAGTGTTCTATTAGTACTTATTGGATGTGGACCCATACTTCTCATTTCATGAGCCACTTGAAACATATACATTACCTTATATAGTATTCACTTCACTACCTAATACAGTATTCGCTCACAGGTATTCATTTTCATAAAGCGAATCGAAAATGAACTCACATGCACTACAGTAAATGATAAAGTATTAATTTAATGTGTGTGTGCAATGAGCTCAGCTAGAGTGAAATAGATAGAATTATTGTGTATGCGAATACTTAAGGCTGATTTCCAATGCCGAGTTGGGCGTCGCTTTGACATAATTTTATGTCAACGCCAAAGTTCAGCTATAAGAATTCATGTATTGTGTTTACAAAGCTGCATTGAGCGTTAACGTTACGATTTGGCATCCACTAGCAGGTACACAAACCAACTTAACGTAAGCGAGCGCGACGCAGAAGTTGAAATATTTCAACTTTTGTGCGCGTTGAACAAGATCCGTAACCATGCAAGGTTCGAAAGCGGGGTTAGTTGTCACTTTTCGATTTAAGTAAAAATATTTTTTTTTTAACACAAAAATGCTTGAATTGTTAATATATACAAGTACAGACGAAGTGAAATGAAACCATCTAATCATTTTTTTTTACCTTGTTTGAGTATTTTCACCGAGCGCATACCCCTCCGAAAAATCTTTTCTGTATATGGGCCTGTCTCCGTCATTTTGATAAACAGATTTAAGTGTTTGAAGGAAAATAAATAGATTTTGTAGTGGCAAGTTTTAAATGCATTTAAATGGAGTGATATAGTTTCATTTGGTAATAAATTTGATACAAACAAATTCAATATTGTTTTTTATAATGAGAAAAAAGACATGATATTAATATCAAATTGGAAAAACAACTTCTTAAGGCTGTTTTTGGAAAAATGATTTTAAAATGCTATTTCACTTGAGTTCTTCTGTCATCTCAAAGCGCCGGTAACGCTGGCTAAATGTAACGTACGCGGCGCTAAAGCCAACGCGACATTGGAAATCAGCCTTAACAAAATAGCAGATGATAGTGACATTAGTACCATCTTTGACTATGTATTATTGTATGTCTTGTGTGAACTGTATTGCAAAATTAAACATTCAAAAATTATTACTATGTGATGTGATAGTAACGTTAAGAAAAGCAAAAATAATTAAAATACTGAAATTATAAAATACTTTAAAAAAAAGGAACGAGCCTTGTAGCGAGATGTAATAGCACACTAAGGAACCTACTGTTACTGTATATATTTAGTTCTTCCCTTTTTTTACTTGCGATTTAAGATTCGTAAAAAAAAAGTTTTGAGATAACAATCAAACATGACATTACGATGATAGAGAACACGAAAAAAGTAGGTCCGACAATTCTGTCTGTCCGTCTGTCAGTCTGGATGTATCGACTCCTACATCCTTAACGGTTGTACCGATTTTCTTCAAACTTGGTACTCTGTATTTTTAGAGCAATATTCCCAGGCGTATTTTTGATTTCTATCCTAAGTTGGAAAATAACGGTCCCTGCCATATTAACGTAACAGATAATTCAATTTTTCTCAAAAAATACGATCGATTTCGATAAAAAAAAGTGTGACTGATTTTTTCCATTTATAAAGTTTTTCGTTTGAAATTTATTTTAAAAATCACCTTATTAACGGTACCTGTCATATAAACGCTACAGAAAATCCTTTTTTTTCTCGAAAAAATACGATCGATTTTAATAAAATTTTGTGTGACTGATTTGTTGCCAATGATGGAGTTTTTCGTTAGAATTTTTTTTTTCAAAATCACCTTGTTAACGGTACCTGCCATATAAATTCTATAGAAAATCCGACTTTTCTCGAAAAAAATACAATCGATTTTGATAAGATTTTGTGTGACTGATTTGTTGCTAATTACGGAGTTTTTCGTTAGAATTTTTTTCCAAATCACCTTATTAACGGTACCTGCCATAAAAACTTTATAGAAACTATTTTTACTTCCGATTATTTATTATATTTTCTTGCTTAGTATCGTAAGCCAAAAGTTAGTAATCTTACACAAGAGCAAGTTTTTCCATTTTATTTAAAATGGCGGCAAATAAAATATTCGGTGTGCATCTACCAGCGCTTACTAGAAAATGTATGCGAACTACTTATTTTTTCCTTCCATAATGTGTATTCTTACAAGAACCGACAATATTTTGGCACGCACGCTACAAAAAGAGAGCAACACGAAAGAGAACGTCAAGCGTTGTTCACTCAATCTTAATAATTTTTTTGATTTTTTCGCCGTACGGCGGCGTACATACGTTTCTTCAAGTCACCCCTCTCACCATCACTAATCATGATTTTCTACACGATTTCTACATGTGGAAACATGGATAATGGATTCATGCAGCTCTCTGGTATGGACCATCAGATGCAAATGAACTTTAACTGAGTTATGTTAAAAAGTGTTTCGATAAATGTATATAAGCTTTTCATCTCGATTGTAGTGAGAAAATTCGTCAAAAAAGTTAAAAATCAAAATTTTTTAAATAGACAGTTTGTTAACAGTTTTCTTTGTGACCAGTAGATATAGCTATAATTCATTATGAATTTAACTTGCTTATTATTAAGGTATAATGATTATTTAAATTTAAGTTTTATTTTTATAATTTATATTTTATTTGCATAAGCAAATCCAATTAACTAAAATAGTGGTTACAAAATAATTGGCTTATAGTTATTATTGAAAGTGCATAATAATTAGCGAAACACTTTAACAATTATTTTCGTTTCAATAAATACGTGGTTTATAAAAAATAGTTAATTGAACTTTGCTTTTTTTGTCCAAAGAACGAATTATTTTTTGATATTTACTACTAAAAAATTTCTACATCATATTACTGCTTATTTGTTTATGCATCAATGCCATTCAAAATAATGTTTTCATATGAATCATGCAGTTTTTGTTTATTTAATCTAAAGTTATATATCTACAATTCTACTATATTTTGGCTTCTATTATATTTTTTATTAAATATGTAGTACATATGTACATATGTATATTAATGAAAACATGTACCATATATATTTAACGCATATACAAGATTAAACAATGTTTAACAATGTAAACACATGTCATTCTTTTCAATTTTTATAAATATTGGTATAAGATATTTTATGTATATAGGGAAAAAAAACTGGCTATTATTTAACGGGAATATGTCTGTTCAAATAATTCCATAAAAAAACAATATAATTGCTTCAGTAGGTGTGTTGTTTTGATACGCTATTAAATACATTTGAAGTCCGTTAACAAAGCGTAAGGTTCATTTATTATATATAACTAAATAAAGCGAATCTTTTCCTTTATATTGAAGACTAGCTGTTACCCGGTGCGTTGCTGCCGCGAAAAAAAATAAGGGAGAAAGTATTGATTTCGAAAAAGTAGGTACCTAAGTAAAATCATATTGGTCGAACCATTTTGCCAAAACTCATATATGTATAAGAGTTACTTCCTACTTTACTTCCTACAACAACAGCTATTTGTCGGTGAAAGTCCCTAGGGAACCCCGGCGCCATCTAGAGGGTAATTTAAATAACCTAAGTCACTTAAATAAGGCAAGTTCCGTCAAAATCTGTCAATCATAGATTCTGACCGGTCATAAAAACGATTTTTCTAGAAAAAAAAGTGACCTGAGCGCCATCTAGGGAGTAAATGAAATAGCCTTAGTTCCGCGCTACAGCATTATCTATCTGCCAGTGAAAGTCCCGTCAAAATCGGTCCAGCTGTTCTCGAGATTAGGACAAACAGACAGACAGACAGCCGACAAAAATTTTAAAAGTGTGTGTTTTGTTATAAGGGCTGTGTATGCTTTCATATGCGTGTAGTAAAATCTGTTATTTTGAAATTGAATACACTCCATTTTTATTTATATTGGTAACCTGCGAAGTGCGAGATGACTCACCCTATATATTCCTTCTTACTCATCTCACTTCATTCTTAATAAAAGGCACGACTGGGTCGCACAAACTTGGTCTTGTTGCAAGTTACCTGAGGGTTTTAAGTATACAAACGGAATACACACACAAATCGTATGAAAATTTAATAAACTTGCTTTTCTTTGTTTTTCTACGTATCTATCTGATCGAAGTCTATTCAAACAGAGACTAACTAATTTGAAGTGACTTCAAATTAACATGAACTGAATTCCCATAATATATCCAAACATTGATCCTTGAATTAAATTCACAAATGATTGATGTGTTAAACATTTCGCCTTAAACCTTTATATGATTAATTCCAGCCCTGATTCATGTAAGTACACTGAGTACTTTTTAATAGCAGTGATGTCAGAATACATTGTTCGTTAAAATTTATTTTTCCTCATTTCCCTTTAACAGATTTCAACTGATGTGTCATATGTTTCACATTCTTTGTAGCTTTCCATTTTTGAATACATATTTTTTTTTTGTTTTGTTTAATTTATACGCTTTTCTCGTTCCCATGGTGCAATGCAAATGAATCTGCGATATACTAATTTTGTGGTTAGAAGTTTTTTTTTTTTTGTAAAAGCAGACAGGCAGTCAGGTACCTACTTCCGAATAAAAAAAATTCTTTCGAAGAATTTCAATGAGGGAACATTATAACTCACCGCAAAAATGAATCCCTTTGGATCTCTTTGGAAGGTAGGAATGCGGAGGCGGGCGGTAGGTGGCATATGTTTTTCTTTATGCCACAAAGGATTTTTGGTTGAGATTTTTGGTTCGGGTTTTTTTTTTATTAAATTTATTACTGTGTTTTTTTGACTAATGCCCCACTTGGGAATATCTATATATACTCAGTATTATTTTGGAACTCCCTTGTCACATCATTTTAATGTAATTTTCACTAAAACCAGGCACTTTCAGATTTTATGGTGTAATAAAATGATTATTAATATTAAAAGTCTTAACGTGTATTTTGATACGATTAGTTAAGTAGGATGCGTTAAGTTTCCAAAGTAGCTTCCTGTGTGATTAAAAAGGATGACGGATTTGCAGAGATGAGAGAAGGAAGACATAAAGTTTTGTTTGTATCTAGTTGGAAACATTTTGGGAAAGATCTAATGAATGGAAAGTGTTAAGAAATAGCTCTGTGAACTTGGCACCCGACTTTAAAAAATCAAGTTATTTTTTGTTGATTCTTTTTTGCAGTAACTTCAAAAAAAAAATTACGGGACTTTGAAAAAAACCCAGCACCCTGTTTTATTGGCACTCAAATTAAGTGATTGATTCTTAAAGACAATCTTTTGTAGTTGATTGTAGTGAAAAAATGTTAGTCTGTAGTTGAAAGACAAAATTGTTTGTCAAATTACTATAAACGAAAAAAACGCTATTACAATCGAAATCAAGTTACTTAAAATGAAAAAAAGGTTACTACAAACGAAATCAAATCATTACAAACGAAAAAAACGTTTGTAGTGAAAAGATTTAAGAGGTGTGCATCCTTAGCCGACGAAATGATTTTTATTTGATTGTCTTAAGTTAAGTTAACAAAAAAAAAATCCGAACTTATTAACGGTACCTACCTTACATAGAACCGTTATTTATTTTCTTGAGCTATCTCGTGAACAGGTAAATCGATTTTAATTAAACATTTTTTTTAGTAGATAAGACCTAAATGACTTGATAAAACTTCGATACCAAAATTTTGCAAAACTGCTTAGATTTAGTTTTTATTAATTTTTTATAACTTTGATTTTCGTTTGAATCTTCTTAAAAAGTAGTTTTAGCTTTTTTTTACAAACAATTCATATGAGTTTGGTAGTATTTTTCATTTTAAAAAATATTATTAATTTTATTTTATTAAATTTTATTTTATTTAGGTATGTGATGCCTTGTGGCAAAAGAGCAAGATCGTGGTACCCAGGGGTGCACTTTATTTTTAATAACAGCCGCAAAAGCAGGCATTTTCTTATTCCAGAGGTATTTAATTTGTTGTGATTTCTTGTTAACCACGTTTTACGTAAAATTTTACTTAGGGACCGGTTATACCGATCAGGAAATTGAATCAGGAAAAAATTTCAAGTCAATAATTAGCTGTGAATTCATCTGATTTGAAACAAAAATGTTTCTATTATCGATTAAAAATAACTCAGAGATTTTTTTGTGCCAAAAAAAATGTTCAATTTAACAAGAATTTGTTGAAAAAAATGTATTTATTTATTTTCCTGATTGAATCTCATTTTTCGTATCAGCTGACTGCCATTTTAAAAAAAATTAAACAACTCGTTCCAATTATTTGAGATAAATTTTCACTTGTTCCACCGACAGATTTCTGCCAGGAAAAGTTTTTTGTGTGCATTTCAATCAGGAAAACTGCCTGTTTACCAACACATTTTTCCTGATCGCTATAAACGTACATGAGGAAAATAAAGCCAGTTCTCATTCGTTTCTACTTTTCCTGATCGCTATAACCGACCCTTTAGCGTCAAATAAATCACGATCTTATTTGTTCTGAGTATTTTTTATATGTTAAGTAAAAGTTACTAACTTTAGCTTTTTTACTTATTTCATGAACAGTTTTCAGTATTTAAGAGGACATCTACATACAAAATAAAAACAACGAAAACAATTTTACACATAATGGCCGCAGTATACAAATTGATTGTCCCGATGAATCCTTGATCCAAAATTAAAATTCATGTCATTGCTTTTCTTCAAGTTATTTATATATTCTACTCACATAGTAATAGAAGTAAAAAAAGAAAAAAATCAATTCTTACAGCCTAATTTGCACATCGTTCCCCAAGAGATTTGACAAAACCTTGAACACCTTTATAGTTACCTAGTTTTCCTCGAATCCATCAAATAAAAAACCTATTTTCACCTTTGAAAAGACAAAGGACACAACAAAACATTGTAGATTTATATTGGTCACCATGTTTGTTAGAAAATGTGCGTGAGCACGTGTGTGCGTGTGTGTGTGCTTTAAAGTTCATTCAATTCAACACGCATCCTGTACGAATATATATATATATATATAGGTATAGTTAGTCACAAGTAGAACCCTTCGAACAATAAACCAGAACGATTTGGCTAATGTACAAAACCAATTGACCGTAGCCGGAGGTGGGCACAAAAGAAGCAAGGATTTATTTTTCATCCCACCACCTCTTCCGGTCGAAATAGACAGCAGTTCTCTGTCCAAATGTCGATTAATGTCTAAGCAATAAATCTACTCCTAAAAGAGGAGACCATCAGCCTTCTTCCCCTCGAGAACACAAAAAAAAAACAAAACCCTAAGTAAAATTTAACTTTTGTTTTACGTTCCAAGAAGCCTTTGTATTTTTTGTTTGACTAAATGGATGTGTCCTGAATCCTGATAATCAGCATCGGATGCGTACCTACGTAAATATACAGGGTTAAAAAGGTTAGCCTTAACATTTCTTGGGTTTTGAAAAATGCCAGGTCAGGATGCTCTTTGATATTTTATTAAAATGTTAGCAAAACCTTAACTTGTCATCGAAATGTAGGAGCAAGTATTTTCTGATGAGTAGGGTGGTGGACAATTTCTGCCTGTAAAATGTATATCCCTGTAATTTAAAAAAGAAAACATAAAATATGTTGGAAATTTAAATATTTTGCCCTTTTCTTTGTCGCACAGGGTATATTTATAAAGAAAAACTGATGTATGAGGCTAAATTTAATATCAATTTTTATATAGAAGAGTAAGTAGGTATACATACTTAAAATGTAGACCGAAGGAAAAGGGATATCTTTATATGCGTTGTTTGCTGTTACTCAGTTTTCATATCAGAAGATTCTCTGAAAAATATTATTAAAAACGACATTGAATGGATGTAACAATAAGTGGGCTTCTTAAGCAATACGTAGAAATCCAGTGCCCAAAAAGTGATTTTTTTTTACGTACCCGATGAAAATGAACGTTTTCGCTATTAATGAATTTCCAATAAAAATAAATCGAAATAAATACATACTGCAATGTTAGGGAACACTTTATTTACCCCAACAAAATGCGCTACAGATACCGAGCCTGTAATGACCGTTAGCGTTGCACGTAATTTGGTTGATCGACGTTATAAAAGCCCTAATTATCTCACTTCAGTCATAGCGCAATATTTCGGCACCTATTTCTCTACCAATAATCTCGTACTTATGATGGAGTTAAATTCGTGTAGATTTGTTTTCGTATTGTAACATTTTCCAAAATTATTTTGGTTATGAAAATCTAAATTAACAAACGCTATAAACAATTCGAATTTGAGAAGATGCGTAAGGTAGAGCAATTTCAACTCCATGTGAAACTCGCTATATTATAAGTTTAGGTAATCAGGTATCTAAAGTAGGTATTCTATGCTGTTCAGGGAAATAATTTTTGTCTGTTGTTAGCTATTTGTTAAAATTTTTTTTTCGTAAGTATTTCAAAAAGTTCAAATCTGCTGTTCGATACCAAAGATTTCCTTGTTCCCGAAGACGATTGTGAAATTTAGAAAAATTTAATGATGGAGACAATACCTGACCTTCCCAGGATTTGATTAACATTAGAATGGTAAATTTTGTTATTTAAACTAATTTGATGTTAATTTTTCTATTTCAATTTTGAAAGAAGGAATTATTTATCCATATGTTTTTACTCCTGTAGGTCACACCAACGCACAGTTTACAGTAGACACCTAATTATTTTTAATGGAACTAAGTACCTATATGAATAAGAAACAATTTTTGAAAAACTTGCAATTGCAAAAACAATTTTTTTCTTAATTAGATTTAAAAACGAATCGGGTAAGCCATTATCAATGTATGGCCAAATTAGTAAAAACCGTTAACACCAAATCTTCGTTATTCGCATTTTAAGGCAAAAACCTGTAATGCAGTTATATAAACAGCACTCCGAACAAAGTTTTATAAAAATCATAAGAGCCCGGCTAAAGCGAAAATTCGAATTTCTCCTCTAGAAAATCACCAAAAAGTGCAATAGGTATACGAAATTTTAACTAAATCCGTCAAACTGTAGGTCCGTAAACACACAACCGATAACCGAACATATGCACATCCGCACATGCAGGCACACGCACGGACCTCATGACAAAACCTGCCTTTGTAGGCTTCTCTATAGTTTCGTAATGTCAGGTTTAATTCAAACCTCGATTTTGTTCACGACACAAAGGGAGGTACTTGCCCTATTGAGTTGCGTTCTTTTAAACAACATCTGATTTGCAAATACATAAACAAAACTTCAATTATTATAGGTAGGTAAGCTAGGTTGTTGCGTTCTTTTAAACAACATATTCTGATTTGCAATTACATAAACAAAAATTTCACAATTTGATATTTTATTTTTTACTAAGTGACCTACAGGAGTAGAAATATATCTTCGGAAAATCAACAAAATATGCTAAAAAAATGCATTTAGGTATTTACATAATACCTACATTCTACATTTACATTTTTACATAGGTACCTATAGCAATCGATCTATACATACTTATGTACCTACGAAAAATACTAGACAGTGTATTACAAGGTCATATTTCATACATATTTCGTGACGAGACGGTTTGACTGAATCCTGGACCTAAACTGTAATGTTAGTTCTAGAAATGCTGCGAATTGAATGTACCTAGCTATACCTAACCATAAAATAGATTTTCTTTAAGAATGCATACAAAAAATGTAGGTAACCTACTTAATGTATTTAAACAAAACTATAAATCTTAATTTGTATAAATAAAATTGTCTAAATAAAAAAGAAACAAATAAAAAACTTACCTCACCAGAATATTGAAGTGATGATTTGTTTCAGAAAGAAAACATGATCTAACATGATTCAACAAGATTTAACACTCACTGCACTCACAAAGTTGTATACCTACGTTTAATATTAAACAAGTAGGTACACATAATAATGCATTACATTTGACTTTGAATTTAATTTTTAAATGAAACACTGCGATCTCGAATTTAGAAGACAAATTTAAATCGATAACTTTTTTTTTAAACAATGCAACAGCACTTGTTGATTTAAAGGTAGAAAAAGAAATAAAGACAAAAAACAACGGCATAAATGAACAACACTACACCGACACCACAGTCCACAGTTCTTCCCTTGACAACCAAGCACGACGCAATTTAACAAAAGAAATTTATCGCCAATTTACATTTCACAAAAACAACTTTTTAGACAATAAAGGGAATGGATTTTTTAAGAAAAATTCTCCTCGGACTCTAATAAACAAATATTTCATAAATTTAAAACCGAATTGTTAAAAATATTAACTAAATTTAATATTTTATTTACCGTCGATCGAAAAACGCACTTTAGATAAATGACTTCGACTTCAACTGGAAAGAGATAAGAATACGACATTATGGAACCAGCTTTGGGTTTATGTGACTGTGTGCATAATGAAAATGTTTTCTTTTTTGTTGACCGTGGTGGCATTATGGCGGTGGGTGGGTGATGGTATTGGTATGGGTAGGACTGCGCTTGCGCTGCATTCAAAGAAATAATTATTGCATTGTTTTATTGTTTGTTAGACAAAGACAGGGTATTAGGATAGGGCATGGTTTCATCATGGGATGAAACGTGGGAAGATGACGCCTAGAAAAGATCGATTTTTTTTTATTTTGATTTGTCATCAAAAATTACAACAACAAAGTATTGCTTTACCAACATAGAATAATAAATAAATAACTTAAAACTTTAAAAACTGCAAAGTCTTAACTCTGTATGCGTGCATTTAAATGATGGGACTTACAAATTTGGCTGAACAATACACTCTACAACTTTGCATTTTGCTGTTATACAGGGTGAGTTGTGAGCAATGCGACAAAATGCTAGGGCGTGTAGGTTGCGTTGAGACAAGAAAAAAATCGTATGGGAGGGGGGGGGTCTATTCCCCTCCGTTTAGCCAGGAGGGGCAATTTTCGAAAAAACTGACTTAAAATGGGAAAAAAATTATTTAAAATCAACGGCTTCATTCACAATGCTGTGCGATACGTTTTTGAAAAGCCAATAACTTTTTCTTTCATTCTGTCTTTAAATAAATCTATTCTAAGAAATATTTTTTGAAATATTAATTTTCAAAGTCAAAATTTTGAAAAAAAAAATTGAAAAAAAATTTTCAAATTCATTTTTTTCAAAATTTTACGTATTTAAGTGCTAATTTTAATTTCAAAATTCAATGCTGTTATTAATTTTAAGTCTAAATAAGAAAACTGGATGCAAAAATTTTATGTCGTTCTCAAGAAATTAAAAAAAAACCAAAACCACCTTTTTCTAAGAAAAAAATTTATTTTTATTGTAACGAAGCAATTTATTTATTTATTTAGCATTAATCTTAGTTTTTTTACTTTTTTTTTAATTGGAGTTTTATGAGAACGTAATAAAATTAAATAGTATTGGAATAACCCTGGATTAATATTATTTTCATTGATAACTTCTGAAAACTGACCTGTCAATATTTTTGCCTTGGCCTGCCCGCAGCCCATGGGTTCTACCTGTTATGGGGACAATAGGGACAATAAAACCGCATTTTTTTTAATGAAAAAAAAGAAAATTGCAACGCAAGATGAATAAAAGGCATTGCAGTTTTGCTTAGTAATTATTTCAAATTTGAATATTAACTCATTAACACGTAACGATGTCAAGCTCATACACCCGAGAAGAATTAACGGACATGCATTTCTGCTACGGTTTAGCTAATGGTCGAAGTCGTGAAGCCGAAAGACTGTACGCTGAAAGATATCCCGATAGGAGGTCTCCCCATCATAGCACGTTTCCAAGAATCTACCGACGTCTAAGAGATCATGGAGTGCTGGAGCATCGAAGAAGCGAAAGGCCAGTTTCTGATGAGTCAAGAATTTTAGATGAAAGAATTCTGGATTTAGTTCGAAATAATCCCTCCGTCAGTACAAGAAGGATATCCACTATGCTTGGAGTGTCCCAATCTAGAGCATGTCGAGTACTTCGGGCGGAAAATTTACACCCGTACCACTTTACGCCTGTTCAGGAACTCACCTCAAACGACAAGTTATTGAGAACCGAATTTTGTAGAACATTACTACTTAGAAATGAAACCGAACAAAACTATTTTAGAAGAATATTCTGGACAGATGAAGCACAGTTTACTAGGGATGGGGTTACTAACTTCCACAATTTACATTATTAGAGTAGCGCCAATCCACACAAAAAAAAAAAAAAAACAAATCACAACACCGCTTTAGTTGTAATGTTTGGCTTGGTATTGTTGGACACACTGTGATCGGGCCCCGGTTTTTGAATTCCATTATTAATGGAGAATCATACCTGCAATTCCTACGAGACCTTTTACCCGATTTATTAGACAGCGTTCCATTGGTTATAGCAGATACTTTAATCTACCAACAAGATGGTGCTCCAGCACACTACAGCTTACAGGTGAGAAACTGGCTGGATGATCATTTTAGTGACCGTTGGATCGGAAGAAGGGGCCCCACGGAATGGCCGCCTAGGTCACCAGATTTAACTCCCCTAGATTTCTATGCATGGGGATTTATGAAGAATTATGTTTACGAAGTGGAAATAGTATCATTGGAACAACTGAAGGAACGAATTGAAGTCGCTTGAGTCAAATTGCAGGAAAATTTGTCAAGCATAAACTTATGTGAAGCCATTACAAGGAGATATAATCTATGCCTTCTAAACAATGGAGATCATATCGAGAATTTTTTATAAGTACTTCCAATAAAAAACATAGTAAAAATAAAAGGAATAAAAAAAACTAAGATTAATGCTTCTTAAATTGCTTCGTTACAATAAAAATAAATGTTTTTCTTAGAAAAAGGTGGTTTTGGTTTTTTTTTTAATTTCTTGAGAACGACATAAAATTTTTGCATCCGGTTTTCTTATTTAGACTTAAAATTAATAACAGCATTGAATTTTGAAATTAAAATTAGCACTTAAATACGTAAAATTTTTAAAAAAATGAATTTGAAATTTTTTTTTCAATTTTTTTTTTCAAAATTTTGACTTTGAAAATTAATATTTCAAAAACTATTTCTTAGAATAGATTTATTTAAAGACAGAATGAAAGAAAAAGTTATTGGCTTTTCAAAAACGTATCGCACAGCATTGTGAATGAAGCCGTTGATTTTAAATAATTTTTTTCCCATTTTAATTCAGTTTTTTCGAAAATTGCCCCTCCCGGCTAAACGGGGAATAGACCCCCCATCCCATACGATTTTTTTCTTGTATCAACGTAACCAACATGCCTTAGCTTTTTGTCGCATTTCTCATGACTCACCCTCGAGTTCACCTTGGTGTTTTGATTAATTAAAAATTATTTTTTGACGCCGCGCCGCGTTAGAAAAGATTTTTTTATGATTTATTTCGCGGAATAGCAACAGTTATTGTACATTGTTTTTAAAAAAGGAAAAACTGCTGGAAAACATAATTAAAACGAAAAAACGAGCTAATTGACATTTTGGGGAAAATTCAAATCAAAAATTAAATATTTTAGGCCCTGCTAACAGCTCTCTATCTGACGTTCTCCAAATCGACGTTTAAATCGTTGCGTCAAAATTATTTCAATGCCGCGTTAAAAATGCGCTCTGTTTGACGAAGCATTTAGTGTTACTCATTCCATAAGAAAATTGAAATCCCAGTCTTAAAATGTAAATGAATTGCTTTGTTTATAATAAATCATTACAGATGAAATATCTATATTCAAAATTGTTACCGATTCAGCTTCAATCAACGTTATGTACAAATGGTCACTATACGTAAGACTTGTCATATTTAATGGGTACATAATGCTTTGATGTTCTTACAGTATCGATACACCGAAAACTGGAGTTATAAACTTTATAAGGAAAACCAATATTCATCCGTTGTCGAAATAAACTTAAGAATCTCCAAGCCAGATACGATGTTAACCTAAACACACATAATTAATTATGATAGCCTTAAAGCTGAAGTGATAAAATCTAATTGTTTGCGCTACAGAGATGATGTCCTTTCGAATTAGGTACACGGCACACCCGTATATCCAATATATAATTATTTTGAAAATGATTTGACAATATTCTGGGGGAAGGTATGGTTGGTGTTCTTGGCTTTTAATTAGTTTTTATACATCAAGGGGTGTATCCAAGTTGAAGTTTGTTTATATTTTGGTTCCTTATGGCCGATCCAAAAAAGGCAGGCCAGATTGGGAATGGGGACATGGCTTTTTGTTTAATGTATTTTCATAGCTATACCTATACATAAAATGCAAATTGAATCTGGTTAATGATTGTCAATCAAAAACAACAAAGGACAGATTTTCGGTGAATTGATTCTTATCGTTTGATTGTTTAGAAAAGGATCGAATAAGGTAAGTAGGTATACCTATAGGTTTATTGAATATTTCGTTTATAAGAAACATAATTTCGACTTAATGGCCCATTATGCTGCAATTTAATTTAATTTTATTTTGTTTGTATTTGAATTTAATACAAGTAGGTACATTTATAAGAAGTTATAAACAGAAGACTGTTTATAACTTCTTATAATGATTTCACTTTCTCCCGACTTACTTTCAAGATTTTCTTTTCATTAAAATACATATATTAGAATTGACTTGTATAGTATGAAAGAATAATCGATACTTAAATTTATTTAAAAAAAATCTTTTCTGGTAAACTTGATTGGTTCAAGTAGGCATACATAAATTCAAATTTATATATTTCATAAAACCTGACAAAGGGACGGACACAATTTCTAGACACTCATTGTATTGCACATGGTGTTTACCGCACCAATCACAATCAACTAGATTGCTCACATTTCAATCGATGCCAAACAAGATTAACATTCTAGTTGTCCGAGCTTTTCGAAATGAAAACAATGACTTAGACCACCATCTTGTTGAAACTATGGAAGGAATAAAGATGGCTTGACCTTAACAAACAGTTTGAAACAGAAAATCATAGAGTTCTAAGAAAAGAAAATGCACGACTGGGTCACACGAACTTGCTCTTATAGCAAACTATGGGACCACAAAACAAATATTTTAATTAATAATGCAAACAAAAATGTATTATCCCGTGGAGCCATGGGTATGAACAACATAATCTTAAACGGGAACATTAAATATATGTACATTTATAGTTACGTTCATTGATCTATAGCTATCTGATTTAAGTGTTGCTTTCTCAAAGATTTCAGCCTTTAAGAAACCAGCCAGAAGTATGCACAGAAAGACACTAAAGGTTAGTCAAAAGAGTGTGCAGGTTTTATTTTCCTTTTTTTAATTTTGAATGGCCCTGAAGTTAACAAAAAGGGCACGACTAGGACCCACAAACTTGCTCTTGGGGCAAGTTAAGACTGTAAAATTCATTTTCGAAAAAAATATTTTGGAAACAAATGTATAGGTACTTATATGGTATAAAAAACAAGTAAAAAAGATTTATATGAAAGACATCACCGCCGTCGGTAAAAATTAAATTACATGAATTTTTATCAAAATTGATGGTAGGTATTTTTTTTCGAGAAAATTTGAATTTTACTTTTACTTAAAAAAAACATTTTCGAAAATAACTTTTTTTTCAAAATTTGGCATGCAGTATTTTTCAGGTTTGGTAATAGTTTAAGAATATAGAATTTCGTCAGAAACTGTGCTGTGAGAAATTGACCGTATTTTTTTCGAGAAAATTAAAACTAACCTACCTATTGGCTTTTCAAAAAAAAAAAAAAATACTTTGCAGTATAATTTAAATTTCGCAGTAGTCTCAGAAGATTAAATTTGGACGAAATCGGTGTAACTGTTCAAAAGATAGTCGGATTAATATAAAACGGTTCTATGGCAGATTAATAAGCTGATTCTGAAACAAAAACTGGAAGAAGGACATCACCATTGGCAGCAAATCCCTCATATAAAATTTTATCGAAATTGATTATATTTTTTTGAGATAAATGCAATTTACGGTTACGCTTATATGACAGGTACCGTTATGTTTATACCTAGTACAAAAATACATAGTACAAAAACACAAAAAAACAATCGGCAATTCAATAAATGAAAAAGAATTTTCTTATGAAAACTATACGGATACAAATAAAAGAGCATATATTTTAAGTAAAAATAAATGTCTACTCAAATATTGACAGTCACATTTTATCAGCTGGGCTTTAAATAAATCAAAAATATATATATGTACCACGGTCAAAAATGTCCTATTCGAATTTCAATTTCTCATTCTTTAAGCACATAATACAGAGCAAGAAAAAAATTGTTAAAAAACAAAAGCAAGTAGAGGTACATAGCTTATTTAACAAAAGGACAACGGGTATATTACTCCTCAGTCGAAAAAATAATAAGAAAAAAAAATTGCGATAAAACACAAGCACTAACTTTCGACTTTGTCCTTTTTTTCTATATACCCACCACAATTACCCCTTTCCCTCTTTAATAGTTTTCATCTTTCATTGGGAATCAATTTTTGTTCCTTTTTTGTCGATTTCATTCGATTTTTGATCCAAATTCTCGAATATAAATTTAAATCATGATGTCGTTTCATTTATATCCTCTCATCTTCAACCTCTCCAATAGGATTTCTGTTATTTTTTTGCTGGGTATATTTTTGACATTTGTTTGCTTGAACAATGAAACAGGCGACAATCCACCACCCTTATAGATACCACCATCCGATAGCAAACATTTTCCAAAGCAAATATCTATTGAAATTGAAAATTCAGTTCCTGTTTAAGTTTTTTTTTTTATTTTCAAGCCTGTTCAGCCTCATCTGTTTGTTGGCAGGATCTTTGACTGTGTGTCAGACTCATCTTTATTTTGTTGTAACTTTGTTGGCTTTTGGAAGGACGACTCCGAACGACATTTTAAAATTCTACTATCGAAAAAAATATCCTTTTTCTTTGGCATTCCTGTCAATAGGATGTTATTATTGACGAAGGACACAAACGAAAAGCCAAGGACAATGATGAATCGTCGTATGTCTTGATTTTTCTATACAGAAAAAGATTTATATTCTTTTTTTTTCTAATACACATTTTAAACGTGGAAATGGGGATTTGTTCAGATTTAAAATGTCCTTCTGGAAACACAATGCAGAGAATGTTGTAGCCATAAATATATACGTAATACATAATGTGTGTGTTGCTGGTAAAACGTTTAGAATAGAATTGATCGCTTCAAATGACCGAACGATTATAACAACGATTATTATGTAGTATGTACTGTAAAACTTGTCTATATACACATCCAAACGTTTATTTGTACTGGATTTAAAAGTGGTGAGAGAATAACACCAACCCCAATATGGCTCTTTAGACTGAAATCCATGCTGTGATTGACTTACAATTGGGCTCAATGAACTAGATAATCCTTTCAGATCCACCGAATCGAGTGAGAATCATGAAATAGATTTGCGGTATATACCATAACCACTTTAACATCCCCACAACAACATAGATAGCACCATGAGTACAAAGGACGAATCCTTATAGGTGGTTTATATTATATTGCTTTTAACAATGAGGTTGGTTATTTTATAAATTCGAAGGACAGGTGATTTTGAGATTTTGATCATAATTAAGAGAGATAGCTAAAAATTGTGTGTCCTTTTTCGTAACCCATTTTTTTTAAAGCTGTTTTTTGTATAAAAAAAAACTCCCACTTAGTATTAAGTTAAAAATACATAAATTCAAAACCTTTTTGTATTAAAGAAGCAAGTTTTTTGGTGGAATCTAAGCCATTAAAAAAAAGTTATGAAATGAAGGAAAGCAGGACTCTAAGTATTATGTTTATGTGTGAAGAGATATGGCTGAAACATAGGTTTCATTTTTTTTAATCTGATATGAAGAGGAGAATATAACGGTGTCATGGATTATAAATGTCTTCTTTTGTATTAATACGATAAGAATGAGTATAGGTTTTTTTTGTCTATCCGACTAAAACGTTCCGGTGTTACCTATCTATATGTATAATATAAAACTTGCCAGGACTATGGGTTTGTATTTTGCCATATGTGCGATGAATAAATGTTAACTCATCGAGTTATAAGAACAAATTTGGGATGACATTATAAAAAAGTTTAAATTGATTTAGAAATAGGTAGCTGTAGGAAGCGAAAACAAATAAAACGAAGTTAATCCATTGCTTTAGATAATGACTTTACGCATTTTTTAGTTTTGGATCGTTCAAAGTTTCTTGCTAGATCATTAATGCTAGTGGCAACGAATAAGTCTATACTTATGGGCCATAATTGGGCTAACCACGTGCCGCCCGTTTCGTTTTCCATGTTACATACATTCACTTACACAATAAGATGATTCCACTATATTTTAAGTGAAAACAATAATAACGTTTTTACGTTTTCTTCTTTACGTTTAGCAAATGATGTCTTTTAAAATGATGTGAAGAGTTTCTATTCGCATTAAAGCTCTCGTTCAAATCAGTTCCGACTAAAATGCAGCAGACCAAGTTTATTCCGAATGCCAATATTATAGACATAATTCTGTGGAGCTCATCTTTAAAAATGCTGTCATAAGCAGCCTTGAAGTCAATAAAGAGGTGATGATTATTATGAAAATAGACTGTTACGTTGATGAATACTTTTTATAAATTTTAGGTACTGTATAATTTTTACACCTCGCATCTTTGGCGCCTTTGAACAGCTCAGCTGGCAAGCTATAGCCATTAACCTAACTAATTATATGGTTTTTAAGATTTTAATTGTTTAAATTCAATTAAGAGAATATTCGGAGAGCGAAATATTAACCAATTTTCGCCCCTTAATTTAATGCATTCAAATTCGAAAATTTAATGTTGTTGAATTTGTTTGTTCCAGGAGTTTTTAGGCATATGTTACTTCTTTCATCACGATATTATAGAACTTCAAATAATATTGTCTATTGGATGGGGCTCTCATCTCATCTTTGTAAATTACAAAAACAGCTGATGCGCTCAATGCTTGGATCTCCGTACATAATACAGCTATATGATTCATATACCCTTGATAAGAACCAGTGCCTTCATTACAATATCTCTTAAGAAATTTGGAAAGATATAACCATCAATATATACGAAAACTATTGCTGTCCTCGAATTGAATAGAACTCACAAAAATCGACAATTTTGCAATAAAAGGAAAAATATTGAATAAAAGATATTTTCAAAGAGTCACCCGACGTGTTAATTTGTGTGAAATTCCACCAATATGAATATTACATCAATCAAATGCCAAAAACTTCAAGTATACTTCAATTTCAAGTATACAACTGCAAATATTATAAATATCACTTTATTGAGCGAAAAATCACTGGCAGAAATAACAATGTCCTCTCAAGAACGGTTTGTCAGAATTTTTATTCATAAAACGTTGCTTCAATTCGATTGCATTCAGCTTGAGTACAAAGACAGAAAACGTTTTCAAACGAAGAAGAATTGCCCTGGTAGCATTAAAGATATACAGATTATTTTAGAAGGAATCAAATACCAAACTGCTAAAGAAGTCTGGAATTCTTAATAGCCGCCCCAGTGCGTTGAAATATACTGAATCTGCGCGAAGGTCTACAGATTTTAAGTTTTAATTTATCGCGAGTCGGCAAATCCTATGTCACTATTTTGGTTTAAAAATGGTTGAGACTTCTTCCAACACAAAAGTTTTCCTTTATACAGGGTGATTGGTATAAGGTGCACCAAAAAGCTTGAGCGTGTAGGTGGAGTTAAGACAAGAAAAAAATCGTATGGGAGGGGGGTCTATTCCCCCCGTTTAGGCGAGAGGGGCAATTTTCTAAAACATTGACTTAAATCAGAAAAAAAATTATTTAAAAACAACGGTGAATGATACAAAGCCTTGTTATATTTTTTTGGAAAGTCAGAAAACTACTCTTTTATTTAATTTATAAATTAAGTTGTTTAAGTGAACACTTTTGAAAAAATTAATTTTCAAACTCAAAATTTTGAAAAAAAACTGAAAAAAAATGTTTAAACTAATTTTTTTGAAAATTTTATGTAATTAACTATTATTTTTATAATAGTTAACTTTTTACTTTACTTACTAGTTTAACTTTTATTTTTTTTTATTTCTCAAAAACTAAGATACATTTTGGCATCCGGTTTTCTATTTTTGACTAAAAATTAATAAGAGCATTGAATTTTGAAAATAAAAATAATAGTTAATTACATAAAATTTTGAAAAAAATTAGTTTAAAATTTTTGTTTAAAAGAGTAGTTTTCTGACTTTCCAAAAAAATATAACAAGGCCTTGTATCATTCACCGTTGTTTTAAAATATTTTTTTTTCTGATTTAAGTCAATGTTTCCGAAAATTGCCCCTCCCGCCTAAACGGGGGAAATAGAACCCCCCTCCCATACGATTTTTTTCTTGTCTTAACTCCACCTACACGCTCAAGCTTTTTGGTGCACCTTATACCAATCACCCTGTATTTTAAGTCTGGGTTGGTTTTAGACGGGGACTTTATCGTAAGTAAATGGTTCTTCGTTTTCCTTTTTTATTATATTGGAATTGAAGAAAAGGAACTGAACTCGTCCATTTAACCATATCGAATTATCACCAATAGCTTAGGATATTCGAAGTCGTCTCTGAGTGAATCGTGATTTGGATTCAACAACGGGCAGGCCTCCTAATGAGCGGGGTCGTGCGATGCAAATAAACCGTAGCCGAATACCGCCACACAATTGGTCCGAAAGAGACGACAATATGGTAGTTGGTAAATGGATGAGAGAGGTCCGCCATTATGGCACTTCTTGGAAGACTGGAGCTTGGTGATAAAGTCAAAGACAAACAATTATTGCGAATTTTAATTATCGTTTTTTTTTTTTTTTTTTGAAGTTTTGTAATTTTTGAACTTGTGAAAAAAACTAGGCAGTTCGAGCCGAGTTTATTTATAGAAATTTCGACAGTTTGAGTTGAAATTTGGGTCAATTGTTTTTGGAGGAATATTTTTGTTTGGGTTGGAGGAGTCTTGGGAGATTGCGCTAATTAAAGAGAAGATTGGATCTGACAATAAGAAAAGTAGCATTTGGATTGAGTATATTATATTGTTTGGGTTTAGTTTGCGTTTATTTTGTTGGCTAAAAGTTAACAAAATTGTAATCTGCTAAGCCTTTCGCTCCGTTTTTAAATTATCCCGATATTGCAGTGGGACTCGCGACCTTTTTGTGTGTTTTGTAACACAATTGTTATTTAACTTGTTTCATCGAAAAATTTATACATTTTTCATTTTTAAAATTGGCCTTTTGCCATTACTTTATACATTATTTTATTTTATTGAAAAGATCTTGGTTTTACGCCTATATCTAGAAAGTTTTACCCAGGCAGTGTTTATTATATGTTTAAATAAACATTTAAAATTCCAATTTATAAAATAATAATTTCTTTTATTTGTTTTATTGGTTGAAGATTATTTTCACTGTGTAGTTTAAGGCAAACTTTTCTATAAAAGTTTTCTGGCACCCTTTATTGTGAGCTTATACGTACGACGACGAGGTACGTTGGCTTGATGTTCACTATGTATCATCTTGTGTTTCTTTTTTTCATTCAATTGATTTCAATCGATTGCTAAATATTTCTTATCTGTTAGTGTATCAGATTATATTTTTGTTTGTATACCAATTTTTTTCTTACATCGACCCACCCCACCCACTTGAGCTAGTTGAGAGGAGCACATTTACAAGCTGCTCAATAGAGAAAGTATTGGTTTCGTGTAAAAAAAAAAGTTCGAGGTTTTAATCAAACCTGAATTTACGATGATAGAGAAGCCCAAAAAAGTAAGTTTCGTCATGCCGTCCGTCGGTCTGTCTGTGCGGATGTGCCAATGTGCGTATGTTTGTGTATGTGGGAATGTGCGTATGTGTGTATGTGCGTATGTGCAGGTGTGCGTATGTGCGGTTGTTTGTTCACCGAGCTACAGCCTAAACGGTTTGACGGATTTTCTTCAAACTTCGTGTCTAGCACTTTTTTATGATTCCCTAGAGGAGGAATTCGAATTTGTGTTTTAGCCCGGCTATAACTGTAATTTACTCAAAAACCGCTCTAACGATTTTGATGAAACTTTGTAAACGTTATACTTACACTGTTGTTAAAATCACTGCATTACAGGTTTTTGGCGAAAAATTCACATAACGGAGAATCGGTTTTAAAGGTTTTTACAAATTTGGCCATAAATAAATACCCGATTTTATCTAAATTTGGTATGGCACTTTAATTACACAATTGACATAAGATGGCATTATAAGTTTTTGGCTAAAAAACTCTCTCGTTTAGGCCATTTTCGATATCATTTGCCTTTTTACATAGTTAAATATAGAATTTTTCGTAATCCCATAGTTTGCTACAAGAGCAAGTTCGTGCGACCGAGTCGTGCATTTTATTTCACATCGTTTCGCTTATCTCTTAATTTTTTGACGTTTAATCATAAACGAAAATATTCTTACGCGGTGCAGTCGAGTTGCACATTATAATTAATTTTCTTTGTTTATTGTTTTTATTTTATTGTGAATTCGTAAAATCCAAAGTGCCGCGGTTTTTAAAGTATCGATAATCATCATAAAGTTTAAACTTAAAATTAAATTATTTTTTTCGTGAAAATATTGCAACAAGGTGCTTCTATAACTACTTTTGATATTTTAGATAGAATCCAAAAAACCCTATAACTCATTGCAGACTGATCTTTTACTGAACCCTTTGTTTCCCAAGAACACCGCCTAAATCATTCTTATTTAATCGTTCCTTGGTCCTTCTGTGAATAAAGTTGAATATTATAGCTTTGCTCTGAATGCTCATCACTTCACTATTGTGCCCAGCTTCGGACGCACTAAAAATTTGTTTTCTTCTTTACCCGAATAACACGTTTATAAAATTCCTTGTCTCATACGATTTTCTCCATAGTTGTGATGTTAAAGTTATTATTTATAAATGTGCATCAGCACCTCCTTTTAAATCTTTTCAATATTAAATTTACTAAACACGAGGGTTTAGTAAATGTGTAGTAATTATATTAACAACGTAAGGGTATTCCCTGATGGCCTACCCTACCATAACCCTTGAACACTCAATTATATGTAGGTACACAAAAAAAAAAAAAATATCCAAAAGAAATATTAAAACTCTACTAAAAAGCAACCAAACGAAAAAAACATTAACATTAAAAAAAACGTGTTGGTCCAAAAAGCCATTAATATCTTACTGGCTCTTAAATTTACAATTATGATCTTAAACCTAACTTATGTTTAAGTGACACTTGACAAATCACTGTTATTTAGTTTTGAAATTTCGAACGCTTAAGAACATCCCTCAAAGTTTTAATTGCCACCATAAACTGTCTTTATTTGTGAACCCCCAAAGTGTTCATAATTTTACTGTTTGCACTATGTACGACAAAAATGTTAACACCAAAAAAAAAAATGCCTTGTCTTTCGGCCATTCTTGTATCTAACGGTGTTTAAAACTTTTTGATTGCTTTTTAATATTTTATGAGAAAACATCAATTTTTGGACAAACATAATTCAGCCAGTGGGGTGTTGGGTAGGTATTTATGATGACAAACACACAAAAGAATGCAATGCTAACATGACGACGCCGAAAGGTGCTTTACTTTATATAAGTTTCTTTTTTTGTTTTCCATCTTATATTCCCATTCTCTCAAATCTTTGTTTTTTTTTTTTATTAGCTTTTATCTTTTAACTTTCTTAAAAACTTATGGAAGCATTCGTATTTCTCCAGTGTCATCATTGTCTCTTAAAAAAAATAATACTGTTCATTCTCTGGTCTTATTGGGTGTCTGTTTGTTTGTTTATTATTTTCGACAACTCACGCAAGTTTTGAAGTTGTTTTTTTTTTCAACGCACGCCCGCCCAGCCACCGGCACCACCACCGCCACAACGCTGGCGCTGCTGCATGTTGATGCCAAACACTGGAAGAGGATTTGTTTTAAAGACTTTCCTTTTTGAGACGTGAGAAAAATTTTCAATTTAATTGCAGTTTCTGAACTGCTATCTTCTTTTGGTTGCTTGTGTTTTTTTTTTACTTTCCTATTCTATGTGGCAAGTATTGGTGTCATGAAAAAATATTGATTTAAGGTTTTAAGCAATAAGTATGCGTGCTTATAAATTTGGTACATTATTGCATAAATGCCAAATAATTTTTATACCTACGGTGACCATGTTCTCGGAGGCAAAAAAGAGGACACATTTTTTTCATAAGCGCTCAAAAATTTGAGAACAAATAATTTTAATTAAATGACTTGTAATTCTTTTTTACATTTCAAAGTCAACTCATATAGTACATACTGATTTTGGGTAAAATAAGGGGCACCTTGGAAATTAGAGAGAAAATGCTCGAAACTCGTATACAACTTAATATTGGCGTTCTAATAAAAGTTGTCTGAAAAGTATAGTGGCACTGACATCTTCGAAGAACCACACGGCCTGAAAACTTACACCCAATGCTTTTGTTTGCGTTGGAAAATTTGTCACTTTCTCGCAAAAGGTAGTGACAAAAGTGACAGGGGTCCTACAGGATCCCTGAAAAAACATAAGGTGTACTCAGGGCTCAAACCCAGACCTACGAAATGTTAGTTATTCGATGTCAAAAATAACAAAAATCGGGTGTTTCGCTATTATCCCGGTTTCACTCAACTTGGTGATGTTGATCTAATATCAAAACTGTTGAACATGTGAAAAATTTCATCAAAAATACTTTTTTCATGCTGTCCACTCTTTTTAAGATAGAGGGCGGAAACCACATCTCACCCAGCTATACATACTGAAATGAAAGCTCGTGAGTTAGAAAGGACATAAAACATTAATTCGAAATATTGTTCAGGCTGCTTAGAGAGTTAACATACTAAAAGTCCTGACGTCGAGAAGGTGAACTGGAGAAAGGGAAGGGTCATAAAAATCCCCTTTGTTGGTCTTTCGCCTATAGCAAAAATGATGCGTAGCAGTAAAATGTTCTGTTTTACAGCTCATAAAATTTACTACAACTTTCGCTTAAAAGAAAGTTCTTACTCAGAGATTGGGAAAGTAATTTATTAATGAAGAAAATACTAAAACCTAAAAAGTGATTTGAAAGGGAAAAAAAGGACATTGAGAGGACAATTTAGTAAAAGGATGACAAAGGAAGGACACAAAAAGAAGAGAAGAGAAGAGTACCGAAAGAAAGGAATGGGCTCTGAAAAAGAGGACGGATGGTCACCGTATTTATACCTCACACGAAGCTATAGTTTTATACCATTTCAACATCAAAGTACCCTTCTATCTAGTCTATCTATTTGTCCAATCTTCAATGTGATCTTTTACATCTGCAACCAAATCATTTTGATATCTTATGTATAAAATTAGGAGTTGGTAATGTGTTCGGTAATGAAAATTTCAGTAGGCTTATTTAAAAATATACATTCTTTTAAAATGTTAATACATCATACGTGAAAATACTGAGCAACTTCTTGCGACATAGTCGTATTATTTAATTTGCTTGTTTTCTTTTCTTGGTAACGTTCCTTCCTCTTATTGGTGTAGTAGGTGAGGGTGGTAGGAATTCGGTACTTAATTAACCATTTTTTTTTTAACTAGAGAAAGAATTTATTTTCAAGTACATAATAGGATTCGTTTAAAACATTTTGCTAAGTTTTTTTTTAAATGCTATACCAAAAGTTGAAAAAATGCAACTAAAAGTAAGTATAAGTTAGATGTTTAGTAAGAAAGTCAAAAAAATTGTTTTTCTGAACTACTTGAGGCAAGTAGTTCAAATACTATTGCTAACAAAAAAAAAATTATTATAAAATTTATAAGAGAATGTCAATTGGCTTTAGACGACCACTTAGAAATACAATCTTTTCCTCTTAAGTTTATTATATATCCTATACACATTTAAGCGGACTCCTGAACATCTTTACTCGAGAGTGAGGGGCCCATTCATATATTTCCCTTATATCCTAGCTAGTAGTCTATAGTCCACAGTCAGGAAGAGCATTTAAGTGAACACTATGCAGAGCTATTACGATATTGCATCAGTTGATCATGTCTTCCAGGAGCAGATGAAAGCAGACGTTTACTAATATTATTCAGGAAATGCAAGGGAAAACTGAAAATTACACGATATCGTGTTCAATAAAGTGCGATTGTTCGATGTTGGTATTTTCACGGGCGGAAGACTATGAGGAAAAAGTTTTACGGTAAGATTACGTCACGCGATTGACCAATCCCGTCATCGCATAACTCGCTAACATCGATCTGTTTCGATCTCACGATTCCACAGAGGAAAAGTACAATATCTGCAAAAATTGCTTTTATTCATACATACCGTTCTTAAGTTCAGTTTTAAGTGCGAGTGCGAGGTGTAACATTAACCTTAAGTTAACTGTGATAGAAACACGTTTTTCAGTCGTAGTTTAAGATCCCAAATTAACTTAGTGTTAACTCACTAAATTTAGAAAAAACGTGTTTATATCTATTTATTTATTTATTTATCACCTATCGAGTACAAACTTAATGATTTGCGGAAGGCATATCTTAAAAAAATATCGAACGCCAAC
This sequence comes from Baccha elongata, assembly GCA_951217065.1. Taxonomy (NCBI): domain Eukaryota; kingdom Metazoa; phylum Arthropoda; class Insecta; order Diptera; family Syrphidae; genus Baccha; species Baccha elongata. The sequence goes on along the minus strand of OX578273.1, from coordinate 16,420,664 downwards.
CGGAGTTGGCCCAACGGTTCGTACTTATAAAATAAAACGAGATAGATTACTTTCTAAATGATACAAGTTTATTAATATGAAGTTTACTATATCGCGGTCACCAAAAGACTGACTGCCTAACCCACCTATTCGTAGTTAGCTGCCTGGCCAATCAAACTGCTGACCAGGCTATTTCCCATATCATTGGTCGTCGTATATCAAATATCCGTTCATGCATATGCAGTCGATGCAGTTATGCGTTCACCTCGTCAGCAGTTCCCCATGCATCCATTTCAGTTCATCGACATTCGAACGAGATCGTCTTTCCGAGGTCAATGTCGCTGGCGTGTGTTAACTACAAGTCTCTCTTTTAGACTAAACCATACTTACAAATTATTATTTACAAATATTTACTTTAATTTACATTTCATGAATAATCAGAAAAATTAAACTTAAATACATATATGTAAATACAAATATGCTACGACACTAAACTCAAAACAGTAGCTTTAAAAACATCTCTGCTGAAAGACAAGTCAATATTTTGATAAATCGAATTAAACTCAGAGCTTTGATAGTGAAATTGGATCGGATCTACTGTAGTTTGTAAAAAAACGGGGAACATAAAAGAGTATCTGCTCATCCTCAACTGCCTTGAGGGAGCATACAAGAAAAAAAGAGAGAGAAGTTTAGGACAATCAATACGATTACAGAAAGTATCTCTAGCAAGCATAATTAAATAATATCTCCTTCTAGCTCAAGAGACTTTAAGTCGATTAACAAGCATCTATCACTGTACATAGGCAAGATATTGTCAACCCAATTAAGTTTTCGCAACGCATACCTCGAGAATTTTTTCTGAACCGATTCAATACGATTTGTACCCACCCTATATAATGGACACCATATACAACATGCATGCTCTAGGACTGATCTTATAAGTGCAATGTACAAAGATTTGATCGTGTACGGATCCGAAAATTGTTTCGAATTACGAATTATGAAACCAAGTAATTAATTAGCTTTAGAAATGATATAGTATAAGTGTAAATCAAAGGATAATTTTGAATCGAAAATTACGCCTAGGTCTTTTTGGCTGTTCACTGATTCAAGCGGTATGTCAAAAATGACGTATGAACGATTAATAGCCTGAGGTGACCTTGTAAACGTAATGCTCTTACATTTAGCTATATTCAGGAACAAACGATTGTCATTACACCAAGCTGACACTTCATCTAAGTCATATTGAAGTTGATGACGATCCAGTTCACACTTTATTAGAGGTAACTCTCGACGTTATTCTAACCCTGATGGAATAATCGCGCATTGAAAAACTGAGCCTTAGAGACTTAAATGCCAGAATTGATAACACCATGTTTCCACCGACCTGATTTAAATAAATGATTTATAAATCACAAAAGGCGTTCCCACCGAACTATTTCCTGTTTAAGTCAGACATTTATGTCAATCTTGACTCCTTCCAAATAGTCGTATTTTTTAGTTTTGTTTTGAACCTATTCTGTGAAGATTAAAATAGCTTTTAATTATAAACAATTAATAAAAACACAAGAAAACTTACCGAGAACAATATTTTTTTCTTTTGGGAACATTAAAATTTAATTTGTTGTGACGGCTTCAATGTTTTGTTTTTGTTTTTTGATGCTGAATAAAGCGCTGAGTAAAAAGCAGATATGTTATAGTTGGTTTTTATAAAGATATGTATATGGTCTAAATCACGTAAATGTAAATCATGAAAATGTATGGTAAATCACATAATTAATTACATGATTTAGCTAAATCATGTAATTTCAGCTCAAATGGATTTATCTTAAATGGATTTATATAGGGTTTTCCAATAAGAGGTGTTATTTTGATATTCAAAGAAAAATGGCATTTTTTGAGATAAATGATCGGATGTTTATTTCATTATAAAGAGGAAGGTATGCCGTTAATAATGGAACACAACATCAGCCAAATGGCCGCCACGACCACGCTTACAGGACCATATCCTTTTCATGAAATTTTCCATAACCAAATCGCAAAGTGGCTGCCCTATGTCCTCGATAGCCTCACGAATTCCATCTTTGAGGTCTTGAATCGACGCTGGGCTGTTGGCGTAGACCTTATCTTTCATGTGGCCCCAAAGCAAGAAGTCGCAAGGTGTTAAATCACAAGATCTCGGTGGCCAATTGTGATCACCTCTTCGAGAGATAACACGGTCCGGAAACTTTTCCCGTAAAAGATCGATGGTTTCATTGCTTGTGTGGCACGTAGCGCCGTCTTGTTGAAAGATTTTAATAATTTCAATGCGTTGTTGAAGCGTGTATCGTTCCATTTTTATTAATGGCGTAGTTTCTACTTGTCAAATGTCAAAAAATGACAGCTTCAAAAGTGACAGCTATATAGCGGGCTATTCAAAATAACACCTCTTATTGGAAAACCCTATATAATGGAACATGGTATAAGAGAAACAAATGTTCCGTCGTTTAGGGAAAACTTAATTTAATTCCATCATATTCTCTACAATTTTTATTGTAATTAGGTTGTTCTAATTCTCAGCCGTTTCACGAGTTAAAAGCATCGCAAAGGGGAAATATTATAAATATAAGCGTTTTTAATATATTTTGCATCAAACATTCTGTCATATCGTCTAACTAAATTGTTTAACTGACAAAATACATACATAAACAAATGTTTTAGAGAATAAAACTTACTTTAAGAAACTAACTCTTGAATGCATATATGTATCTACCATATAACCAAAATCACCTCATTTAAAAAAATTTAAGTCATAATTTTACAAGCAAAAAATAAATTCACATATGAGGTAAAAAATAATAAAGGGATTATAAAGAGTGTGTGTGCAGGGACCTTAACCATTCTTTATTAAACTTGTTCAGGGTGCTTAAGCAGTTAACATACTATAAGTCCTGCCTGACATCTGTGAGGTGACCCGGAGGGGAAGTGGTACGAAGTTCCCTTTTTTGGAATGTACGCTTTAATCTCGAAAATGGGACGTTTTAATATTAAAGCCCATAAAATTCTTAAACTTTTGTTACTTGTACTTCCTTTTCAATTTCCAACCAAAAAATAGCTACATGCATCGCAAAAGAGAATATTTTCAAAAACTGTTTTAAACTTATATATTTTTTCTAAGTGTTAAACTGGACAAAAGATATAAAGAGGGTTTTAGAGCAAATAATTTCGTTATAAAATTAACTTTTGAAATAATTTCATAGAGGGATAAGATAAAAATTATCATATTTAAAATATTGGAAATTTATATGTGCATATATTTTTTATATTTTTCAAATATAATGATTTTCGTATTATGCACTCAACAACTCCATTTCAAAAGCTAATTTTTTTCAAGTGACTTAAACGCTCTATAACCCTTTTTTATGGATCTTTTGTCAACATTATATCTAACACTTTGAGAAAAAATATGAAGTAAAAACTTATTTCTTTTGCGATGCATATGCACGGAAAAAGGTTGGAAAATCGAATGAAAATGCAAGTTACAAAGTTATATGGGGGTTATTATAACCACTGACAATTTTTCCTAAGACTTATGCTTTTCGAGATATACCTAAGCGTAAATGCCAAAAAGAGGAACTTTGTATCCTTCCCCCTCCGGCTCACCTCCTAGACGTCAGGACTTTTAGTATATGTTAACTCCTGAATTACACTGAACAAGTTTCTGAGGTTTCAGCTCACGCACTCTACAATCCCTTATATTGCACATACCTTAAACGAGTATGTACAAATATATAAATTTATCTTTCACTTGTTTAAAATAATGACTTTCCGATTTTAAAATAACTATTTTTCAGCAACTGAACTTAAGAGTTAATTTTTTAAAGGAAATATATTTCTCTATAACTTCCGAATTTTTTTTTTGTCAGATTAACAGTTTTGGATGCTTTGACGGAATGAATGATACTCCTTTCCGATGCGTTTAACTCAGAAAAAACTGAGAATTAATGGACCATTTTCGTGTTGACTACTTAAGTAGCCTGAACAATATTCCGAAGGAATAGATTAGCTCCCTGATGCTGATCATGCACTACACTCCTTTTCAGCTATTCATTGACTGAACTATTAGCAAATATAAAAAAAAAAACTTAAACTTATAGCCCGGTCTAGAGCTCTAATGCCCAGTTGCACCAAAATGCACTAAAATTGGTTTTAGGTAAAAGGGTAATAAAATTTATTGGTTAGGAAAATAATCTGGGTTGCACCAATACTATTATTTAGCTAAAATGCAATTAGCTCTAACCAACCACCCCTGTATTTGTTTATCTACTCTAAAAACTGAACGGTGTTTTTAAATAAAGGAAAACAAGTACATAATAGAAACAAAAACGATTCACACGAATTTTTAACAGTACTCATAAGTTGGTTAAATTTGGATTCGCAGATATTGCAGTCAATTGACTCCTGTCGAATCGATTAAAACTTGGACATCTGGGTGTTTTTTCAGATTAAAGTACATCAGACGAAGAAGAAAACGAAATACCCATTCTAAAATTCTGGATTTTTTCTTTCAAACGAATAATAAAGAAGAAAACTGAATTATTTTACCTGTTGATTGTTTTATTTTTTTGTATTTGTAATCTTTAATGTTGTGTCAACCTTCGATGTCTGTAAAATATTTTTTTTTTATTTTTCCTGAAAACCAATTTTAAAATTTTAAAAGGAAGAAAATTGAACTTTAGTTTATTTGCTCTTTTATTGACCTTTTAAGATCAAAAGTTCTTGAAGCAACCGATTAATGTTGTTTTAAAATTGAACGAAGCAATAAAAATTTAAAAGAGCTTGGAGAAAGTGGTCATAAGTTTTTAGTTTTATTTTTTTGGGCCAAATTATGCAGAAAGATTAACTATTTTCATCACATCTAAAAGGCAGCACAAAATAGAGTAGTCCGGATATCCGAAATCAGTCTAATTGCTCCTTATCTTATGCTGCTTCCCTTCTTTGCTGAGCATTAATTTTCGTAGAAAAATCTTTTTGTATTTTAGAAGGAATAACGTTGAGATACATATAATGTACCAACGTTAAAATAGTTTTTATGATGCTGATCTTTCCTTAATTAAAAAATACCTTAACAAAAAAAAATTGACAACACTGCCAGACGCGCACTAGGCGACCAGGTCGCGCGTCCTCGCCGCAGTGGCCAGTTATTATATGCTGGCCGCTGGCCGCCTAACGCGCGCACTTGTATGTATCGTAGAAGAACTCGTGGCCGCTGCGACCTGGACGCGCGGCCTGGTCGCCTAGTGTGCGCCTGGCCTAAGGGTCACTTGCACGGAAACAAAGGATGTATTTACAAAATAACAGTTAGCTATATAGAATTAAATACATAATTGTTATTTTTTTTTTGATTTTACGTTGCAAGAATACGAATGAAAACTCGGCTAATCAAAGATAAAAAAATAAAAACAGGAACGAAACAGAAAACCTCCACAAAACAGCATCAACATTTGCTACACACACTAATGCGAAATTCTATTTGACGGATGTAAAAAGTTATCCAGAGAAAAATGAGTGGATGAATATTTAAATTTTTGCAACAAGCTTAAATTTTTATCGATGACTAGTGTCTATGCATGGATAAATCAATGGTTACTACTGTCAAAAAAGTTTCGTGCAAGTGGGACTAAGAATCAGTAAAATTTTTTGAAGAAAATAAGGTCACAGGGAACTCAATGTAAACATCTTAACAGGGTCGAATATTAAGGAAATTGATATGGTGCTATGCAATTTTTTTTATTTGAGATTACGCAAAGTTGTCACTCTTATACAAGGACCCGAAGATTTAAAAATCAAAAAGGGCAATAGAAATCGTAACCTATATCTGATATTATTTTCAAAAGTGTGTACATAACATACCTACCAACTTTTAACAAAACTTAAAAAAAAAAAAATTGATTTATAAAATGGATCTAATTGTGAAGAAACTAAGTTAAAGGTATGTTGACCATCCTGATGTGCTTTGAAATGATAAGTTTATTAAATGCATATAAATATTATAGTTCAATTTTTATCGCACCAATTATTATTAATGTTAACACACATACCTGATTGGAAAATTGTTTGTTTTTTTTTTGTACTCACAATGCAAATTTTAGTTTCCCAGATTGCATCCAATTAAGATAAATTAAAACTGAGAAAACAAAACTTTTTTACTACGAAAAACTCTGACACCGATAATAAAATATCTCCAAAAGCCGTGTTGTCTGATGGGATTTAAATATACCATGCCACCAATGCATTTAATAATACAACAACACCAAACAATGAAAGTGAAACAACTATACACAATACCGTTGTCACAAAAAAATATTATTCCATCATTGTCGTCGTCGCATAGGGAGAACAGTCACACAAAATTGGTGAGAAAAAAATAACAAATACTGGCAAGTGTCCTATTTCCAGGGTTTGATTGTATATACATTTTTGTTCTCCTATTTTCTTTCAGCGGTTGCTTAGCAATTTTTTGTTTTTATAAAGCATGTTCAGTTGTTCTTTTGCAGTTTAAAAACTGTGTTGATAAAATAAAGCGCACATCTGTGGTCGTTTTGTACAGAATTTATGAGCTAAAGTAAGTTTTTAAAGTTTATAACGATCATAAAAACCATGATAATAACTAAAAATATGAAAATAAAAAAAAGAAAAATCATAAATGTGAGCACCTGAAAGTCACCAGAAATGCTTTCTGTTACTGCTATATACTGTTGTTATTTTAAGTGCTTTTACTGGCACACGGATTACCTTAACTGCTCATGCAGGAAATTACGTTGTTTTTTTTTATATTTCTGTTTGATGCTTTTAAGATTCAAAAAGGATACAGGACCAAAGCTTCGTTTTTACAACTTAGTTTAATACAAATAATCTGGATACGGATGTAGGTTATTTTTTCTTCTTTCACGAAAACAACGAAGATGTTGATGTAATAATATAAAAAATTTAAGAAAGCCGAAAGGACTTAACATCCAGAACCCTCTGAGTAGATACTTATCAAAGGGACATCCAGCACAGAGATTAAACATTAAATTCAACTCACCCATTTTTTGTCATTTTATTTTAAGAATCTACCTTTTCTGTCCTAAACAGAAAAAATTGATACAAGCAAACCACTAAAAGGCGGAAATTCCTTAGATCTTTTAATTTTTGTATTTTCGCAAAGCATTTAGGAATGGACATTTTGTGTGGAAATTATTTCTTTTTTATAAACCAAAAATAAAGAAATATAACACAATTAAATTTGTTTTCCCTTAAGGGATTAAGATTTATGTACTTTTTATAAAAAAAAAAGATGTTTTAAGATGTCGGCGATGAGTGAAATCCTTAAATAAATAAAAAAAATAATAGAAAGATAAACTTTTAATGTTATAAAGAAATGTCTTAGCAATTTATTGGATTTGTATCTTTTTGTGAGTGTAAGTTGTGAAATGAAAAACTAGGTATAGGGATTTCAGCTCTAAAAAGCTCATCCAGAATAAACTTCTCGAGGTTGAGGTTTTTAACTAGACCTGAAATAAAGTTTACATAAGTTGGCTATTGTGGAAACGCATCTGATGCATCAATACCGTTGTTGCCATTCAAAAGATATAGTTGGTTTAAAAACAAACGCTTATGACAAGTCCCGTCTTTGACAAAAAATCACTCACATAAGATTTTATCGAAATTGATCACATTTTTTTCATGAACATTAAAACTACTTACACCTATAGTCCAGTCGAATGGTTGTTTCACGTTACAAAAAATATACAGATGGATTTTTTTTTCGAACTCTGTTTTTAGGGTCGCTGGATCCGAATCTGAAGAAATCCAACAAAATTTCCTGGTGCGTTTTGAGATATCCGCGAAAATTTCGTAAACAATGCGTCTTAACTGAAATTTTACGCACTACAAAATGAAAAACCATTAGATTTCCCACAAAATTCATGTGTATTGTTTAATTCTCTGGTGTACCGTTAGCTCGTTAGAGCGCGTTGAAATGTCAACATAATTTCCCTTTTCTGTAAGAAAAAACAATTTGTTTTTACATATGATTTCTTAACGGTTTTTTGTTTACAGAAATGGTAAATTATGTTTAAATATCAACGCACTCTAACGGTCTAACCGTTCGTCTGAGAACTGTGACCACAACCAAAAACCACTTAAGTCCAAAACTATGATTGTTGGTTATTGTTCTTCAAAACAAATTTTTGAATCTGGAAAAAATTGATGCATTTAAACAACAAATCTTTTTCCAATTCCAGTAAAAAGCTTCAACCAGAATCGCGTGCACAATTTTCTGTAATTCTAAAATCCTTACTCCGAAATTTATTGCAAAAAACTTTTTTAAAGTTGTTTTTCCAAATTGTGTTTTAGCTTTATTGCTTACCTATGTCATTTAAGCTGTTATTGCAAACTGAATAATTTTTTAAATTTTTTCTTAAATGAGATAAGCTGTTTTTGAAAATCAATTTTTTGACTCCAATCAATTTAAGTCATTTTTTATTGAAAAAATAAAGGTATTTTTAAGATTAATAATTTACAATTAAAAGAACAAAACAAAACTTAATAAAAAAACAGGTAATTCAAAGTCGGTATAACGTAAGATAATTATAAAAAAAAAGACATTTAAGGAAGTCTTAAATCTCATCATTTTCATCCTGATCCACTAAGTCAGGATGAATATCACATGCATTTTCCGTTTCCAAATTATTATAAAACTCGTGAAATGCAGGTTCAATAAATGGAAACAAGCTTCTAAGATCATTTTTTTTCTTTGAATTTATCAAATTTTTCGGTGGTACGTTGGGGATGTCACTTAATTTAATTAAGTTGACCCCCCGTTTCGCAACATTAAGAGTTGAAAATGGTTCATTTTTGTCAAGGCTGGTTTTGTACTGAATCTTGCCAAACATGTTTTTATTATATCTTAACCACCTTACTTTATTCCAAACAAAGTGGTTAGATTGTTCATCTCGGGTCCTCCAGAGAAATTTTGACTTAGCAACAGAACTGAAATCGAAAAAGTCTCCACTCTGCATTTCTATGACATTAAATCTTTGTTTTGAACCTACGGTTCGTACAAAATTATACCAGTCGTGGGGATGGTGAATTCGGACTTGTGTTCGTTTTCGTGTGATCAACGTCACACTCCATGTGAGTGTGACCAGGCTCGAGGAATTTATGATCAATAGTTTCAATCATGTTGTTGTTTAGCAATAAAGTTAGAAACATTGTGCTTACATAGGAGTTCTTATTTTGTCCGCTGCAAGAGTCACTGTAAGAAACCAAATGACTTACTTGATTGTGCGCGATAACATTTTGTATATGCTTCATTAAACATGATGCAATTTCATTGCCTCCTCGCTTAGCCATACCCTCGTGCCACATGAACAATATGGGGTATTTGTGGAAAAGTTATGTACGTTTAGATTGTATGTCCATAGTTGCCGTTTGTAGAAGCTTATGGAATTTCGATGATAGGGTGTCGGTAAGCACTGCTGAAGGTCAAATGCGAAACCCATAATTTCAGAATTTTCTTTGGCCATCATTTTATCTTCCCTTTTAGAATTGTATGCTAATTCCGTCATGTTATGATGATGGTCCAATTCGCCTTGAAGGGTTGCAAGCTCTTCAGCATTTTCACGTTTTGCAATCTCTAGTTTTGCTTTCAATGTGTCACATCTATTACAAGTGTCTATGCTAGGCTTTTTGAATTTAATGTTCATTCCTATAGAAATCAAAAGTACAAACAATTAATTTATTTATTTACCTGCTGCCATAACAAAAAAAAATGTTAAAGGCTTAAAAATGTTCGTCGTAAAGTGGTTGGTTATGTATAGTGTTTTTTTTTTTCAGACCAAGCTTTGAACGTAGTTACGTTTCATTTCAGGAATCAATATTAACGATCAAATTGTTTTATTTAAAGATTAAAGAATTAAATTTGTCCTTTTAAAGACAAAATTAAACCACTTTTATAATCAAATTAATTTTTAGTAGATATATCTAACACAAAAACATAAACAATTTCAAATAGACCCAAAGCTTAGATAGTCATCTGTCATCTCTTTTTTAATGAAAGATACATAAAATAAAATATGATTAAGTTCTTTAAAAGCAAACGTACTTTTAAAAATACTTGAAAATTTGCTCATGCTCACGAAAACCGTGGGTGTTTTTCGCCGAATAGCTTGTACATAATAGCTAATGTCAAATACGCATGAAAGTACTTGCAAGACGTGTCCCGCCTAGAATAATGACTCTCGTATGCTGGAAAGCTATTTATATGAGTCTTAATGAGTTGAACCACTTTTTCAGATATTTTGTTACTTCCTCCACCGGAAGCACGATTATCTTTAAAAGGAATGTTTGGTTGCTCCCAACTTTTTTTTTACAACTGATTTCAAAAAGCTTTCAGTTTCTTTGAAGCATTGCTTGAAAAATTTTTGGCAAACACGAACTTTCTCTGCATTTATGTTTATAAAATATTTAATGTGATGTTGTCGGTTTCGGGGACGAGTTTCACTTTTCTTTAACGTATGTGACTTTTTGTCTTCAATTTCTATCAAACCTCCGATGAAAAGAACTCTTTGGATAAACGTTCCCAACGACCAATAAGATTTGAAAATTTCCTTTTGATTTTCAAAATTTATTTTTAATTTGCAATTTTGTCGACAGCTACTAAGAGGCGTACACTTTCTTGCAGGAACTACTGCAGATTTCCGAGTGTATGATTCTCCTCTGTTTCGCTTTTTTGCAATTGTCTTGCTTGAATCAGGTTTTGGTTGATTTTCAAACAAAGTTGGTGACGGAGAGGAGACCAGATTTGCTTCAAGTTGATTACCCATGTTTAAAAGTTCCCATAAAACGCTTCAGATATATCCATGTCCGAAAGCTCGAAATTCGGATCGCCAACAGAGTCATCCGAGCTAAAAAAAAACGTTTTCCAATTCTATGGTTCTATCGGCACCAAATTCTTGAAAAAGTAAATCCAAGTTTTCATAATCGAATCCATTTGCTGATGATTTTGTTTCATTTATAACGGGTTCCAAAAATAACTGCGAGTTAGATTCTAAGAAGATATAAATAGAAGAAACATCAAAAACTTCACAATTTTTAAAAAATTATAGATAAACAACCTAAATCACTTTTTTCACCATTAAAATTGTTTTTTGGTAGCGGTTGCAGCTCACTTCTTTTTATTTCATTATGTTTGGAAAATACGCCTTTCCTTGCAAGGTTTAGAATTTGTAACGCTCGAGAACTCATATTATTTATTAACTTGTTATTTTAATGCACCAGGTTAACGTTCACTTCACGGCACGCATAATTCAACTGATGTTCTACGCTTGATTTCGAAATAACAAATTAACTCAACGTAAGAAATGGATTCCTGGAACTCACCGTAAAAAAAAAACGCTAAGCCTACATAGTTCCTTGTGCCGACACAACTGAAATTTGCAATAACCGCTTATGTTTGTTTGTATTTTAGGAACGAAATTTAAAAATTTTCAATAAACGCTTAAGTCGAATAAGTCGTTTTTCGAGAATATGACCGATTAATTTTCTCACAGTTTTTTAATTGCAATAATCGCTTATTTCTTTTTAAGCGGTTTTCAGTAATGTATGCGTGTATTAGATTTCGGAAGATATTTGAAATTTGATGAATGGCTTAGGTCAACGTTAGTCGTTTTTGGTAAAGAAATTAAAAGGTTTTAAAATTCTTTGGTGAACTAAGCGGTTATTGCAAATGCTGTGTGTAATGATAAACACTTAAGCGATTTTTTCTTTTTCATTTATTTCAGCGAAAATTGAACTAAAACAGCTAGGATTTTTTTCTTATATGCAACAACAGAAGAAGATGACGATGCAATAAAAATCTCTTTCGCGCTTAAGTGGACTTAAGCGGTTATTGATTGTGGCCACCGAACAATATATATACATTTTGTAGGAAATTTATTGGTCTTTAATTTTGTTGTGGTAAAATTTTAGTAAAGGCGCATAGTTTCAAAATATAAGCAAAAAACCGAAACCGAGGTTTTTCGCGGATATCTCAAAATGCACCAGAAAATTTTGTTGGATATCTTCAAGTTCGGATTCAGTGACCCTAAAAACATAGAGTTCGAAAAAAATACATTTGTATATTTTTTGTGACATGAAGGCAATTTTAACTACGCTTTGACTTTGACCTACAAATTGTTTTTTTTGAAAAAAAAAACTTTTTCAAAAATTGACAGCTTTTAAAATTTGTGAAGCAACTGGAGATATACACCTAATTGTTCTCTAACATAATATATTTATACAATAAAAATAGGTATATTCTCCTAAATAGCCCAGGAAAATAAGATAAAAAATGTAAAATTACGCCATATCTGCATTTTGTTGGAGACCTTTATTTTGATGAATTTTTTGGAAAAAATGTTTCGGGAAAAGTTGTAGGTGTAGAATAGGTGTGTTTTATTAAGAATACTACTAGAGAAATCTAAGTATAATTGGCACTACTTGTTTACCACGTGCTTCTTATTATGTACCAACTTTCACAGATAAAACTCAGAACTATATTGTGAATATTTTATCCACGATAAGAATTACTAGGGATAAAATGAGAAGTAAGAGTTAATCGCTATAAAGTAATTGTTGTTTTTGTAATGCATTAAAATTTTATTCTACTTTACATAAAGTAAAATAATTTTGTTCAATAAAAACACGCCTTATAGGTATCGTTCCATGCATCAATTACAACAAAAAGGTGTTGAATTGAAAAAAAAATTTGTTTTTTCAACTGTGCAGTTTTTCACTTTACAAACTTTATAATCTAGAAAATTTTACATTGAGTATGAGTGCCTGTGCACTTCAAATGGTACATTCCTACAATTTTCCGGGTTTTGGATTGTTTACTGAGTGATGCTCTAAGGGGTGTTACAAAATGTTACGCTTTTCAGATCATGAATACCCCTATACAACTTTAATTTACCTTTAAATGCTGTAAATTGTCATTTAAGTTAAGTTGAACTTAATGGACGTTGTTTAAATATGAACAATTATTATAAATACCAATTTTCATTTAAGTATCATTTAAATGTGATTTAAAGTTAAGTTCCCTTTGGGATTTTAATTATATAATATAAACACGGCTGTACTTTGTTAATCCACCATCTTTTTTGGATGATGAGCAAACTCTTGTCCCATTTTATGTCACTTCGGATATTGAAACTGAAGTTGTCGATTCTCTAGCCTAATTAAACTTAATTCAAATAAATCATTACAAAAATACATTAGGTAGGACATTAGATTTAATTTTTTGTAATAATGATATAAAATACTATCTATAATAATTAATTAATTAATAATAATTCTATTACAAAAAAAAGGTAGCAAACGTTATCTATGCCTTGACAGCGAATTTCCTCATTGGGTAGATTGACCTTTTACGGATTTCCTTCAGAGTCTTCCTGTTAGCATCTCTTGGTGACAATGCTTTACGCATAGCACGGGTACGTTTCTTCCTCAGATCCAAAGGCTTGTATTTCTTGTTCTTGAAAACTTTGCGCAAGTTCTCCTTTTGCTTTTGGTGCATAACAATGTAAACACGAGCGATAGCTTTGCGGACAACTCGGATCTTTGACAGCTTCGATGGAGCTCCGCCTGTTACTTTGGCAACTCGTAGTCCAAGAAGTTCATTTTTCAACTCTTCGAGCTGTTTGGTGAGCTCACCCTTGGTTTTGGTTCTCAGATCCGAGCACTTGACTTTCACCATCTTGGTTAAATTCAGTCGTCAAAAAGCAAATACTATCTATATAAATCAGAGTTCCCATTAGTTAAAAATCAATTCCATCATAAAGCGGCTTATGTAATTTTTAAATTTTATGAATTTAATATAGAATAATCAACTGAAAGTTGGTTGAATTATAATTTCAGAAAGACTGAATTCATTGCATTAAATAATTTTTACAGTTTAATTGATTGCGAGCATACACTTCCCAACAATTCTCTAACTGATATGTATGCTTCCTTTAAAGACGTATTATTTACTGGCGTCGATAAATTTGTTCCGGTTTTTTTAATAAAAGATCTTCTTTTAAGATCCCGTGGTTTAATAAGAGACTAAAAAAATTTAAAAAAACGTTAAAAATAAGGCATTTACACGTTCGAAAAAATCGGGAAATTCCGAAGATCGATATCGTTTTCTTCAACTTCGTTTGATTTTTTGAATGAATTCTTATATCATCAACATAATAAGCGCTACAGAAATCAAAATTGAAAAGGATAGCAAATCATTTTGGGTTTTCTTGAATTCCAAACGACAAAGTTTTTTTCTTCCAATGACAAATGGAACTTGACGATGAAAAATCAATTAATATTGATCTTGCATTTTATTCGCTAAACATTTTCAATCAAATTATAATACAGACGTTATTTCTAATATCGACGAGTTATATTCAAATTTAATCCCCATAACAGATTTTGAGTTGAATTGTTTTTCAGACCAAGATGTTCTCGACAGATTATTAGAACTCAACTCAACTAAAAAAGCTGGGGTGGATAAAATTCCTTCACTTTTATTGTCCAAATGTGCTTCTTCGCTTTAAAAAGCATTAACTATAATATTTAATGAATCTTTATCGACCAATGTTTTTCTCGACGATTGGAAAATTTCTTTTGTAAATCCAATTTATAAAAGTGGTCTCAAACACCAAGTTAAAAATTAAAGACCGATATCGAAACTCTCTGCAGTACCTAAATTGTTTAAGAAGTTAGTATCGCAAAGGCTATATTTTTCATTCAAAGAAACGATAACGTCAAAACAACATGGATTTGTTAGTGGCTGTTCACATGCTACGAATTTGTGTTTTTTCTCTCATTTTTGCTTAAAATCTATGGGCAGTAGAAACAGGTTGACGTCTTATACACAGATTTTGTAAAGGCTTTCGATAGAGTTCACCATGGACTATTGCTACAAGAAACTTAAAAAGCTGGGACTAAATGTAAAATTTCTGAAATGTTTAAAATGATATTTAGACAATCGTAAGCAAATTGTTCAAATCGATGGTTTTCAATCGCTTTTCATTGAGGCTGAGTCCAGGCCTTCCACAAAGTAGTCATTTGGGATCACTTTTATTTGTTTTGTTCGTGAACGATATTCCGGAAGTTCTTAAATATTAGGATTGCCTGATGTTTGCGGAAGACGTTAAATTATTTAGCCCTATATCTTCCTACCATGATTGCTTTGATTTTCAGAAAGATAAATTGGTGTACATACAACCATCTGAAGTTCAATACATCAAAATGTAAGATCTTTAGTGCCTTCCGAACGTTATGGCCCGTGGTTTTTATCTATAAGTCTGATGGTGAACCACTTTCAAAAGTCTATGAAGTGAAAGATCTCGGGGTTATTTTTGACGCCAAGTTAACATTTTCGGCTCATATCGATTTCATAGTATCTAAAGCGAATTCTATGCTAGGTTTCCTTAAACGAACTTCAGTAGTTTTTAGGGACGTGTATACGTTAAAGGCAATTTATATGTCCTTTGTATTGACAATATATATAATTATATATATATAATATATAATATATATAATATATTGCTCTATTGTGCTATAATATTAGAATAGATAGAGTTCAAAGAAGGTTCACGCGTTTTACATTGAGGAATATGAGATGGTCCGATGGAATGCCTGAATACTTTTCAAGATGTGCGCTTATAGACTTAAAAATTTTAGAAAGCCGCAGCAAACCCAATGCGTTATTTTTATAAAAGATATATTATGTAATAATATTAAATCACTAGAGTTACTGGCGCCTGTTTCTTGGTATGTTCCGGAAAGAATTCTTAGAAACAGAAGTGATCTCTTCTATGTTATTACGCATAGGACAAATTACCGGTCTTAATAACCTCATAACTCGTTCATTGGTATTGTTTAATTCTATTTCCAATGAAGTCGATCTTTAAATGAATGAATGTATGCATATACACTAATTTATAACTACTTTACTCGATTTTAAACTTTTCGAATTGTTGAAAATATTGAATAGGTATATACTCTAAGAAAAATTTATGTTTTCCCATGGAAGGATTTATATTCTCTTACCTAATGGCTGCAACTAATGAACCACGATTTGAACATTCCCTTTTTTTGAAGGTTCAAATGACTTTCATAGCACAATTTGAAAGCACTTAGTTACACAAGAATGGGGATCGATTATGGAACTTGTAGCTTCTATATGGTAACATATTACCTCAATACGGTTCCGCATGAAACGAGGCACAAACACATTCATGTGTCATGTATCAATCAATTAAGTCGCCACCATCCACAAGTTTTCATCGACTACCACAGCTTGCTGTTGACGAAATCCTAGTATAAAAAAACAAGAACAAAGTAGAAAATATCCATCAAAAAGCTTTTTCAAACCCTTTAGCCTCCCTAATCTGTGCTTACCGAATATATTATTGATTTGTCCCAACTCAACCTTATACCAACACCACAAATGAAACGATATCATGGCCATCAATATATACTCAGCATTCATGTAACTTTGCTGACGCAGTAGCAACAATTGAAACTTTTGTTATATTCTATACACCTAACCCTTATCCTATATGTAGATGCTATTATCTAAGGGATATTGTACTTTCATGTCCAAACGGGTGGAAGAAGTTCTGCACATCAGTCTAGTTAGTTGACATGGTACAAACAGAACGGCTGGTCTAACCGACAGCAGAAGTCGATTTAGTCCTTTTACGGACCAACTGACCGACCGACCATCCAGAATCCAAAACTATTCATCCACCCTATGAAGTGTTGCTACCACAACAAGTGATATATGACGGTGGCACACATGGCACTTAATCTCTCCTCAGCGGCGGCGGCGGCGGCGGCAGCAGTGGAGGCAGCAACGTCCTTCTCGTATATTGAGCAGATTTTGCTTGCTCACTATATTATCTTCCCATTTGGAGCATAACGAGTCAATTTTCTGTGTCTATCTGTCTATGGTATCCCGTACAAAATCTAGGAGCAGGAGTATGGGCAACATTTAAAGACGCTTTCGGATGCAATCGCTATTTAGTGGGTGAAGCGGGCAGTACAAGGCGGCGGACGGATGAACTTCGTGTTGTCATAAATGAAAATAATGGATGTTGGGCCACACTAAAAGAGGGCTTTCCTTTAACACCCAGCGTTAATATAAAAGGGCATCAACAACAGAAGGATATTATACACGTAGCTGATGTACAATGAGGAAATAGTGTGGGTGGCTTGAGGAACACTGTGTGATGTTCATCATAATAAAATTGTAGGTTTGAGGTAAAATAGAAAAATGCGTGCCACTACTGCATTGTGGCACAAAAAATAAAATCTATAACTGGGTCGCATGTGCTTGCTCTATGAATACTATGAATTTAGCAACATGGATACATCGTTTTGAAGAAAGGCTGCATGGTATATTTCATATTTTTTTTTTTTTTTTCTATGCGCGCACTCAAGGGGTTATAGATATCCTTATGATGAATAAACACAGTACGAGCGGTTAGGGGAGTCGTGGAGTAGATAAAAGGAGATGCCGATATGCACATTGATTTTAAATGTCTGAACATCACAATGAAGGGGAACAATTGAGACGGGCAAACCATTCCACATTCGTGTTGTGCGGCTAAAGAAAGAATCTCTTTACTTTACAGTACGTCCGAAGTTGGGCTCTAGGGTAAAATTATGAGCATTCCTTGCAGCGCGAGTATTACGGTTGAATTGTTTCAGGGGAGGAATGGAACTGGCTATTTCGGGGGAACACTTTTTATAAAAATACCTATAAAATAAGGAAAGACAAGAAACATTCCGACGATGTTCAAGTGATGTAAACGTTTCCGTTATAGTCCTATCACCAATCAATTTCAAAGAACTTTTATGAATTTTATCCAGGAGCTTCCGATAGGTTTTAGGAGTACCTGTCCAGACATGAGAATTGTGTTCAAGTTTTGGACGGATCATGGGGGGTAAAAAATTTCTTACATCGTCGTTAGAAACCTAAGCATTTCGCAGCATTTTTAGCGACGTCAAATATGTGGTCGATCTGAGTCTGTGAAGCACATATCGAGAATGGAAAGCTATTCAGTTTCTTCAATGCAAGTGCCACTCGTGGATAGTGTCATTGGAGGTATATTTCGCTTAAATGACAGAATGCAGCATTGAGTTTTCGAAGCTTTAAATTCCACATGTTTTTTGATTCGGAATTTAAAGAGCTTAACATACGGCCACATCCGAAGGACATGGTTGTGAATCTGGAAACGAATATGAAAAGCTAAGGGTGCTATCATCAGCGAAACATATTATTGGATTAGAAGTTTCAGACAGAAGATCGTTAATAAAAATAAGGAAGAGAGTCGGAGACAAAACGTTGCTCTGGGGCACACCAGCTTGCATTTTCGGTAAAGAGCTTGATGCCAAACTCTATCAAATGCTTTTGAAATATCAAGCGCAATAAAACAAAGCGATGTAAAGATTATTGGTACCACTTTTCGGTGAGATAGGCCATCAGTTCACCAGTGGACCTATTGCTATACGAAAGCCGTACTGCCGGTCATTAAGAAGTTTTCGTTCTTCGAGATATTTCTTAAGCTGATAATTTATCAGCGTTTCCATAACCTTAGAGAGATAGGACATTGGTGCAATCAGTCAATAGTTAGAGGAGGAAGAAGATTCGCCTTTTTTAGAAACTGGCTGGACAAATGCTGTTTTCCATCCAATCGGAAAGAGACAAGTAGAATAGGACAGATGCAAAAGCTTATACGCAGTGGTTTTGTCATCGTAGAAGCACACCTCTTCAGAGCAACGGTGGAAATATTATCCGGGCCAGCGGATTTTTGTGTGTCGAGATCCTGGAGTACTCTTGCAACTGCACGAGTGCGAAAGAAGATTTTTCCCATAAACCCGTTTACGCTCTCAAGTAAGGAGTAGACCTAACACTAAGTGGCAGCGGCGAGTTAGTAGCGAACTGTCCAGCAAACAAATCAGCTTTTCCTTGTGAGCTTACCTCTGGAGTGTCATTGAACACGAGAGTCGGAACCGAAGTCGAAATTGTATTTCATATATTTTTTTACGAATGACCAAGGGGTAGTCACGACACGATGCCTTGATTTTGCGAAAATTCTATTGAAAATTGTTGAAAGTTTTTCGTGAATAGTAAAATGCAATTAACATATATTTTGATTTTTAATAAAAGAGACGCTTGCAACGGTATGCGACAGTGACATGCAGTTTTCTTTCATAATCATAAATTTTCGCGAAACCAATACTTGCCCGTTAGCATCAGCAAATAAAAAAGGCAATAATAAAGTACAAGAGGAAGCAGTGAGCGTAAAAGAATACCAGCAGACTATATAGAACTAACTATTTCGCCATTTGGATTAAGGATGACTATAAGGACAGCTATTTGTGTGACATGTGGTTGCAGATAATTGGGGTGTGTGTTTCGGCATGTTATGATGTTCAGCGAATCGTTTAAGGTTATGATTGATATACGAGTACATACATATAATTCAGCGTGCGGTCGACGAAATCTGGATGATAATATGTTAGGAAATAAATATAGATACGTCGTACGTATATATCTACCAGCTAGTTATTATGCATTCGAATGTGGAAATATAATCTGGAATAAATAATTTGACTTAATAAGATACCTACATGAATATATTATCATAACGAAGTCTTATTTCAAGAAAATACGTTTTTCTATATATTATTTTTGAAATAGCTTATTTTGTACCAATTTTTAGGACTCCAAACAAAATGTTATGCTTTAAGTCAAAGGCTTTGATCAATTTTTGTCTAAACATTCTAAAGATTTGTTGGCCTTTAGTCATACCCAACGTTAAGTCGTGTATTAGGACAGGCAAAAGATAAATGAATGTAGATACTACAAGAATAACTGATGTTATACGTTATAAGTTGGTCTTAGACTGAGGAAACGAGACGATAACATATCGAAACAATTGTTCTTGTTGAATCCACACGATGCATATACTGTTGTAATGTTAGACAAAAGACTGACTACTTGGAAGTTAATTGTATTGGTGGAAGAACGGTCTCAGATCACTTTACGGGACTACCTCTTTATACCGAAAGGAGTGACTGAAGGATCTTGTTGCTGCTCTCTGTGCTCCAGATCGAGTAAGGGTGCTTCTTATATAAGCAAACAGAACCATTCTGTAAGTAACTATATACAATACGGTGCCGTACGAATTATAAGGCCATATACGAATTATAAGGCCATATTGAAACCTTAATTCGCACGTTTTTCGAGCGTCGCGTTTGGCAGTAGAATATGGAAAACAATAATTGCAATTTAATACCCTTTTTATATTTTTCAAGCGAGTTGCTTTTAAAAGGCCATCAGGAAAAAGGAGCTAGCTTTTAGCGAAAAAAATTTAAGCCAAGAAAAGATTGAGTTGGGCTGTAAAAGCTAAAAATTTGCGAGAATTTCTATCAAAAAATCTGGAATACTACGGACAAAAATTGAAAACCCCTAAAATATCGAGCTGGCAAAAAACACCAAAGTAATGTTTTAACAAGAACACTAATTTTAAAGAATCAAGAATTTTCACGAAAAATTAGTTATTTACGTTTTCGACGGATTTTCAACTAGTATAATATAGTATTTTTTCAAAATTATTGTATAATATATTATCTATACTATTTGGATAGAAAATAAAATGAGAAGACAATATTTTTAATACCAGAATGTAGTGTTTTAGTGGGGATTGAAATTCGCGCTGAATGTTGACAAATGCGTCAAGACATGCTTTAAGAAGTTCTTATGATTTTCCATCTTTTACATGTTTATAAACTTCGAGCGAAATTCATTTACATAAAAAAGATCGAAAGGCGATACAATTTAAGAGCTAAAATAATAAATCACATAGCCAAATGAGAATTCGCTAAACGAAAAAAATTGCCAAACAATCAATAACAGTCTTAGAAAATGAACAGACAAAAAAAGCGAAATGGTGATTTTTAACCACCAACTTTTGTGATGCTGAATTAATATAAAATTGAGCACGATAGTTGTTCGTCATCAACAACGCTTGTAATGTAAGAAACATGAGAATCGTCTTTTCAAACAAATTAACTATACGACAGATTTATTTATTTGAATATGAAACGTTGTTTATTTTAAATACCAACATCATTTTTCAACCAAAAACGTGTTCATTTTCACAATATTTAATTAAATAGTAAATTTTAAACACGTTTGTTGTTGATTAAGTATAAAATCAACTATGGCGTTGTTGCTTTAAAATTAGAATATATAAAATCAACTTCAAACATGTTTAATTCAAAAATAATTATAATATAAACAAAACAAAAAAATAAACAGCTGCATTGTTGTTTCTCCATTGTTGCTTATTGTTCTTTCGGTGAACTCTCCTTATACAGTAGACCTATAATATATATTTTTCTAGCTCAGCTTACATAACTTTTCTAAGCAAAAGTTAATATGAACTATACCAGCAAAGCAAGATCAAAGTTGCAATCATTTTAAATTGGACTGTTGGTTAAGTATTAAATCAACTAAGGCGTTGTAGCTTGAAAAGAAGAAAATATTCAAATCAACTTCAAACGTGTTTAAATTAAACATGTAAATGATACTTTCTTTTGAAATAAATTAACTACGATAGATTTGTTGATTTGATAATATGGTACGTTGTTTATTTTAAAAACAAACATGATATTTCAACCAAAAATATTTTAATTTTAGTTGAATTGTAAATTAAACACGTTTGTTGTTGATTAAGTATAAAATCAACTATGGCGGTGTATCTTAGTTTAAAATTATAAAAAAAAAATATCCATTGCAATAATTATGTAATGCGAATTAAGGGAAAACTTTACTGATCTACAAGAACTCAGTCAAGTCAAATTTCAATCCAACCAAACACCCAATTAACATTTTTTCAATTTATTTCTCATCTACAAAAGCCTTCAATCTTATAAGATAAATATAAACACTTAAAAATACATTTCTTTCAACTTAGCTACTGTATGACTTGACGTAATTAGGTATTTTCTTCCAAAATATATCCAAGAATTGTCTCCAATATTTCAGCAAAGCAATTATCTATATCTTTCTGTATGTGTATCTCTTACCAAGTTTACTTACTTCTTTTACTAAATGTTCACAATCAGCTGTCGCCAGGCAATAAATTCCTTATTGTATTGCGAGAGTTTTAGAACTTCACTTTCGGCAAACTCTTCCAACTATCATTTGGTGGCTCTCCAAGGAAAAACAACTTCTAACCGTCTTTTTTTTTCTTTCTCAACTTATATATTTTTTTGTCGTACGTATGTATATACAACTTTCATTAGGAATATTTTTTTTATTCCTTCAAAACAAAAAAAAAAAAAAAAAAACTGACGTAAAGAAAACGACAACTTTTTGGCCTCGAGAGTAAGGTGTTAGTAGTTTACGAAAAACTTTCTATTTCGACAAGAGCAGCAAATGCCTCCAAATTTGATGGCAAACGCTTAACTTTTTCAAACGATGACGACGCTAATGGCGGTGCTGTGTCTAAGTAGAAGGCTTTGGCACTTAATTGGATCTTCTATAGACACTTAGTTAATTTGTTCTGTTGAATATACATACATAGATACCTACTGCGCAAATAGTAACCAACACAGAATAAAAAAGACAAAAAAACATTCTTCAGCGTCCAATCACAGGACAAATTCGAGAAAAATAAGCAAAGGCACTTAAAACTTTTTTATCTTCCAAAACACAGATCGAAACCACATTAATCGCCTCCCACAATGCTCTGATCGATGTGTTCAGAATAAATGACAAGACGAGCAGGCGGGGTCGAAACTTTTGCATCCTGATTTCGAGAAAGCCTATTATGTAAGAATATATTGAAAGTCTCGGTATACATGCGATGTAGTAACTAACCTCCATTATAATATTAGGTATGTGTGTGCCTGTTCATGTTATAGTGTTATTGATTTCAGCCTTAGATCCAGGCAAGAGGCTATTCTTCTGCTTAAGATATTTTTAATGGAGAAAGCTATTAGTTTGTACAGAGGATCCGCAAAATTAGATTAAATGAAGCATGGCGTGGACTATGATGCTGTTCACGCTATACTTATGGGCACGCCTTGATAAGCACATCTTCTGCCCTGCTGCTGTTTGGCTTTGGGTGTTGGCAAGCCACATAATTGTAATCATTTCGTAATGAAGTGACCCGGACGTCTTAACTTAATGAAACCACTTAGATACGGAGAATGTGACACAAAAGTCATTTCACTTCTCATTAGTGTGGATGTCGAAAGTTTAGACGCATTCATTTGTTCGTATTTTGTTTGCTTTTTTCTTTACTTTTGCAATGCTTTTGCACGTTAAAAAGATATTTGTTTTTTTGGGTGGGTTGATTATAGAAATTCCTAAAAGTTGATGACCAAAAAATCTTTTATTCAAAAAGTTTCACGACGGTATCTTAAGTTTAATTTGATATCGATTATGTATATTATAAACTTTTGCTTTGCAGTTGCGTTAAAAGAAGGTGTTTATAAGTAAACATATATCTATACCGAAATGTGGAGAAACTAACTCATATTACCAAAGAATAAATTCTTGACTCACATAGAAAACAAATTATTCTTTTGATAAAAGTAAACAAACAAAATGACTTAAGTTTGGGTCAAAACACTTTTCGTAATTTCCAAATTGAGGTTTCAAATTACTAAATTTGGAGCTAGGTGACAACAATGTAATAGTTTTAAATTTGTGTAGATTAAGCTACATACGTTTTGCCCAGTCCTACTTGTTTTTTTTTTGTATGCATGAGTGAGCTAACATTAGCATTATTTGTTATTATTTCTTTCAGTTTCAGGTCCATTTGTTCATTGCTGAAACGAAATATACGTACCTTACCTACCTATCCTATAGGTACATATAAATGTATGTTTAACATTAACACGCTTACCTAAGTGAAGCAATACATTATATTTGGGCTAAACTTATAAATACATTCAAACACAAAAGTCGTTAAGTCGAACACAATGTTTGTTAAAGAAGATGGGTCTCAGCTCATAAAATATTTACGTTAAACATGAGTGGTTGAAGTTTGCGACGAGCTTATATAGTAATATTTCTGATGTTATTTGTGAACAAATAATAAATAAATTTGATGAATCCAAAATATCAAAAACAACTTAATCGTTCTTTATTGACTACTTATATCTACAAAGCTACAAGTTGCAGTCATTTATGCATTCGTAAAAAAACGTTAGTAAAGGTATGTAGAAAACTAAGGCCATGATATTAAGGCTAAGTGTAATAAGGCCAACTTTCAAAAGTTGGCCTTATTTCACTTTTGAAAAGGGAAATATAGCCAATTTCCAATTACTGGTCTTACTTCACGTTAGCAGAGTGCAATAATGCCAATTTATTTTGGAAGAAAATAGTTCATAATATTCCAGTAGGTCAAACAATAAGGTTTCATTTAAAGTGAGGATTGCTTCATAAATCATGTGTCTTACAAGAAGATAAAATACAGTTATCTGTTCAATACAACAGAATAAGAGATGTATTATGCTTTTGTTGAATTGATAGCACTATTGTTTGTAAGATTCAATATTGCATTAAAATGTGAAAGTTTATCACCGTCGTTTTGCACATGTCGTGTCGCGCTCAGCGCTGAAATTGAGAAACATAAACTGTAGTTTAATACTCGCTTTTCATTTATCAAGCAAATTATTGCTTATTGGTGGGCAGGTAAAAGGATCAAGAGCGGAGCAAAATAAAATTTAACCAAAGAAGGATTGATTTGTTGCACCATAAATCGGTATTCAAGATATATTAACAATTTAAGGATTTGGTCGCGTTTCACTGGACTGAATTCCATTAGACTGTAACGGATACAAAAAATATTATTTCCTTTCATTACATTGCAACACATTGTGAAAGATCGAAATTCTTTTTAAATCAAACGAAAGAAAACTTTGATTAAGAATTTTATTCTTTATATGAGAAGAAACGATAATAAATATTATTGTTAATTATTGAATCTCAAATGATTAAAAAATAAATGTTGGATGATGCGTTGTTGTGTAATGAAAAAAAATAATAATCCGTTAAACTGCGACCTTACTAGGGGCTACGATTGACCTATTGTCTTGACCATGTTTCCAAACTAAACCTTGTACAAATTCCCACTATCACCAAGAACTCTAAAATTATTCAGAAGTCACGACCATATTCAAATTCGGTACTCATAGTCCCAAGAGTGGACAGCCAACGGATAGGATCCAACAAAAAAAAAGAGTGAAATCATCAGTCGAAAGAGTGGGGGAGTTCCCTAGGACGAACCTCAGTGTCATCCACACACAGCTGTCTAGATTCGAACTACTTCACTCCATCCTTCGTACCAATGAGTCACTGACATACGTTGATGGTATGTATGGGATTTCTCCGGACACTAGAAAACCTCGACCCTACGTCTGATCAGGATTTCCTTGTAATCCACCAACTAAACTAAAGTCTTTCATTAAACGATCGACTCGAGTTGTCGCTGAGGATTAGAGACGAAAAGTTAATTTTAGTATGTTCGTTGAAGGATGTAATCAACTCGAAACAATTCTCTACATAGGTCTAAAGATTATAGA
Source organism: Baccha elongata (assembly GCA_951217065.1). Taxonomy (NCBI): domain Eukaryota; kingdom Metazoa; phylum Arthropoda; class Insecta; order Diptera; family Syrphidae; genus Baccha; species Baccha elongata. The sequence goes on along the minus strand of OX578273.1, from coordinate 16,395,029 downwards.
GAGGTTCTCAATCCCTCTAGGCATCAGAAAAGATATCCCAACCGACTTATAATAGAAAAGTGTTAGAATCGAAATAACCTCCCTTCGAAGGATCCTACACCTGCTTCCTTCGAGACGTTTAGAACCTTGTCCACATCCGGATGAAGGCTCGTCCACGCCCCTAGAAATCAGGGCGGTCGTCATTCTACCATTGCACCAGGTCTGCTCGTTGCCATTGCTTAGCTCGCCGAGTTGTGGGGTAGGATCTTGCAATTCGAATACGACCAGTGTCACATTATTTCAGACCTGAAGTATAGATGTTATTAACTTATTAGATTATAAAAGTTGCAAAGGACCCGATGGAGACATTGTAGAGAAAGTGAAACTTGAAAAAGAGATTACAAATAACACGTACGATAGTAGCCTCGCTGTTACTACTACTATAGATACACCTTACAGTATCTACCTACTTCTCATCGCTTCCGTAGTAAGGTACTGCGACATCGTGGGGAAAATTCAGGTGTTGATGAATTCCCTCGGTGCTTAACTTCCCTACCTAGGATAAACAAAGCTAATCTCAAAGACCACCTCTCTTCATCACCCATTACGGTTCTTGGTTGCACGAAATTTACTTCAAGAACTCCCTCATTGACGGCGGAAGGTCTAAACCTTCCGATTACAGTTTGAAGATGATGATGTACTCACATTCCGTAAACACCAGTTCCAGCCGCGACCCCTCTACCTATTGCCTTAGCATTGCATCTTGCTAATCAATATTCACCTTCGAACCTGAATGAAAAAAAAAATCTTCCCAAAGAAACTTGCTCTACTAAATGAAATAATTTTTCCAAAAAGACTTGAATATTTCTTTCATTCAAATACACAATTTATTCTTATTATCTTAAAATTATCTCTAACAATCAATATAAATAAATCTCAAACTATCTGTTCTATAACTTTGAAACTGTTATAATTTATTCAAAAGTATAACTATTCATAACTATCTTTAATTTAATTCGTCTACTGACTTTCAAATAAAAGTTTACTTTAACTAGGTTTCCATTAGAAACGAACTTCAATCTTCGATGACAACAAAAAAAAACTAAGTTAATCTCAAAATTACTTAATACAATCGGAAAATAATCCTCAAAAAAAATGAAACAGTGTAAGTTAAAAGTGAAGTCCCACGGACAAGTATAACGTACGAGTTAAATCAATTCAAAGCCCAATTCAAGTGACTTTGGAATGATTATAAGGTAGGTAGTGATCACGGTTCACCCCTCTTTTCGCGATCTAGAATAACTTCGTAAGTTATTCGAGATATTGATTAAACGTAACGCGACTTTATTAAAGAATCGATTAAATGAACAGTTGTCCTATCGCAGCGTTGTATGACGCATTACCTCTATATGATATAGCTATATAGGATAATCGTAGTCGCTCTAGTCGTCACGAAGCGATAGAATCTCGTTCTGATACACGAACGCAAAAAAAAATTAAAACGACACGTTTAAATGACCGGTGATCAAGGTTCGTAAGACGAACTTATAAATCAAGTGGTATTATTCCAGTAGAATGAACCCTCAGAAAATTCAAACCACTCTCAAACACAAAAGCAAAAGCTCTAGAGTTTAAAGTGCAATGCACTCCCACGAATTCCCAAAAGACAACCATTAAGGATATGTACTATAGATCGATAAAAGAATCAACTACAACACGTATAAAGGACACGAAAAATTCAAAGATGACCTGTAAATTTAAAGTTTATATAGTGAAATGTAAAAAGATATATTATTATAAAATATTATAAAATATATTTAAAAATTCAATAAAATATACTTAAAGATAAGGTGCACCTCGCCTCTAGTTTTTTTGGTTTATGGTCTTCAAAAAAAAATTTAAGTTAAAGGTTGCTTTCGTAGAAGGATATGGGTTCCTACAGATTAATTTTCACCAGAGTATCTTTGACGATATCTGACGTAAGTGTTTGTACTAGCTAGTTGTACCAGTACTTAAGTTTTATGGACTAAGTTAAAAGACTCAGTCAACAGGAGTATTTATTGGTTTTATTTTTAATTCGTCGACTTGATCCTTACATAAATAAAACGAATAAACAACACAAAAAAAATTGAATTAATTAAATTAATATCCCGTGTATAACGATACACTTTTCCAAAAAAAAAATCTCGTATTAAGGACCGAAATTTATTTTCAAACTTAAAAAAAATTGTGCGCAATAGTGACAATTACTGGTAGATATTTCCAACCAAGTGATATGAATGCACGATAAACTTCGTTAAATCAAAAAAAAACTTTAATTTTTACTTTTCGCTTCGACTGTTACAATCCGCCACCCTTGTAGGTGAGTACTCTTAGCCGTAGATACTAAAATGAGTTCCGTAATTAATTGCGTATGATATTCGGATCACGCGTAAGTATGCACGCCGAAAAGAAACAATCACTTTAATCTCGACAGTTTCTACTTATTTCTTTTCAAACCATAAGAATCTCGAACTTAAATTACGTTCGAAAACAGACGTTATCTTTCAATTATACTCTTCAAGGTGAGCAATACTATCAAAAAAAAATGATCTTCACTTAGTTGCTGATTATAATTGAAGTTAATTTCTTCACAGGTTTTGGAAATCCTTTCAATACGGTGTGATTTAGAACTCGAAGTCAATTCGAAGTTACTCGATTAAACAAATGGAAGTAATTATCAATCAAATTGAAAAAAAAATTTAAATGTAATCAAAAAAGAAATTTGTGCTTGCACCTTCTACGTGTGTAGGAAAAACTTTAAATAAAAATATTAACTTTCTTGATCAATTCAATAGATCAACAAAAAAAAACGGGACAATATCAAATTGTTCAATGGTGATTGTGTTAAACACCTTCAAATACTTCGTATCAAAAAAAAAGTTTGGACGATACCGTCGAACATAAGTGTAAACGTAAGTATTTATAGTTTAATAATTTTCATCACTTAAGATTCCGTATGTAGGTAAGTTACTTCAAATTAATAGAGTGATTGAGTCGTGTTCTTTTAAGGACGTGATTCTCACTTTAATTTACTTTAAATTTTACTTTCAAATAACTTACAACTTCTTTTCTTTTTTCTTTCTAGGTACTCTAACTGATTACACAGCACTATATACGTTCGTTAAATAAATATCCACTCTATATTATAATATAGGTCGTAAATAGACAGCATAATTTTTTTGTATTTTAATTTTTCGTTTAAGATTCACTTCTTAATAAAATATATCTATGAAATACTAATAATAATTAAATCAGATCACTCACAGTACTTATTGTTTCATTTATAGAAATAGTTATTGATGATGTAGGTACAAATTAGTAATACATCTCTATATGGCCGCTTGGATGAATCTCTGGATATTTTCCCCCGTTGATAGAAATTTACGGACTGCTTCAAGGGTTTCTATTTCAACCAAAAAGGTGAGTACGTAGGCAGGTGAATAAACAGATATCATATCGTATCCTTTGGGTACAATACGATGATGTCTATCACAACTTGTGATGCATCCACTTGAATGAATTTAAGCAAAAGTTACTTTGTCACACCATATAACTTTGTTATATTATTATATAATAAAAAAAAACCAGGTAGCATCTGGGTCGATGATGTGCTTGGGCAACTGTTGTACGCAGGATCCTCGGGTAATTCCGTACGTGGTCGAGTCCGCTCTTGGAGTGGATTCCTGCGTACGATTTTGCCTGTGGTTTGCTCCTTGCACAAAGATTGCTACCTGAGAAGAGAGAATGGACTTTAGTAAATTTTAATGGTAAGTATTTTGAGATAGTTTTGCAATAGGTTTTTCTTTCTTTTTTTTTTTTCTTTTACTTTGTTAAATTTTCTTTTAGGTGTTTCAGGTTTTCTTATTGGTTTCGTCAGTTTCTTTTATTTTTCTTTCTCTTTTTCTTGACTACCTCAGGACTAATTTATTTGTCCTCCAATAAGGCTACCTGGGGTAAAGTAAGTATCTCAAAAAGAAACATGGAAATATTACCTGGTAAGTTATTTCTTTGTATGTATCCTAATCACTGCTTCGACTTCAGGAGATCCTCGTCGGATAATCCTGCGGGTTTTAAGTGGATATCACTAGCTTTGCGTGATATAACTATATTGGTTCCGTTGGTGAAAATCCTACGTATGGCTTTGGGCGATTCTGATGCGCCTTCAGTGTACATGTGGTGTAGATTTTCACCACCGTTTTCGTGTTTCACGTAGGTTATTCCTGGACTAAATGGGTTATCCAGTTTATCGGCCATTAAGACTTTTTCGTACCTTTGGGGTTGAAAATTTTTGGGTGCGTAAACTACCTATTTAATTAACTTTGCAATCGGGTTGTACTACTTACGATTTTTCTTTTATTAATGCTTTCAATATTCTTTAGGTATTTTGTTGGTAATATTCTTGTTAATATTATTTATGTTCAACTATGGTTTTTACTTTCGATTTTATTATATTTTTCTTTAATATATTGCTGTAGCAAAAACGAAGTCGACTTAATGGTGGATGAAATTGGAAAGACTATCAATGGTACGATTTTTCTTCTTTACGTTGCGTATTTCAGAATTGAGTGGTTGATTCGGAGTAAATTGCCAACGTGTAAGTTTCTGATTGGTCAATTTCAAATTTTTCTCTATTAACCACCAAGCTTTAGTTTGTCTCAGTTCATTTGGCAGCATTATGATATAATCATGTCCGAAATGAACGAGTTTATGTAAAGACTGATTCGAGTGGTACGCTATTGTCTCTATCATATGATTTCTTTTATTATTTTGATTGATGATGGAATTTACTTCTGAGAAGGTAAAATTGAAATTCTTATTTTTCTTCTAGTTAGATTAACTACTTTGAGGGTAAGTATATGAAGATAAGTTTTATTGGTCTGATTCTCTTTTAGGTGTGGTAAGTATGTAAAGGTAAGTAGGTAAAAGTAAGTGTGTAAAGGTAAGTGTTTGGATGGGTTTATTGTCAGTGTAAGTAAATATCTATTCGTCTTGTTCGTTGGTTGTTTGTTATTCATTTCTTTTTATTTATTTCTTTCTCTGTCTAGGTAAGTAAGGTCGTCTGTATTTTCCGTGTAGGTTGTTGTTGGACATATTTTATGTCAACAAAAATGTTTTTATCCGTGTGTTCCTGTTTCCTTATAAGATTCAAATGAATAACTAAAGGTCGGCGAATGTCACCTACTTCTGTGTTGATAAGTATTCGTTAAATGTGTGTTTCTGTGATAAGCTATATGACATCTGTCAAATTGACATTTGGCCTCAAAAAAAAATAAGGAACGAATAGTATCATTGTTTCTAGAAGAGTTGTGTCGGTAATGTCGTGGCGTTCGTGAAAGTTTTGTTTCGTTTTAGTGTATTCGGTATAGTTGCCTATAGAGAATCCTTACTCGTTATTATTGTTATATCTTCCTCGTTACTCCAAAGTCTATGAATCTCGTTAAGAGAATGCCTGACTTTTGTCAGCGCAACTTCTTCTGTTACGTTTATCCTGTAAATGGTAGCGCTTTCAAATGAGCAATTAAAAATTTTAGGTTATTATGTTTTGACATTACTATTGAATTTATTGATAATATTTAATTGATCTGTTTACTTAATCTTTCTTATAATTCTTCATAGAAAATACATTTTAATTCTTTATGTTTGAAAGTAGTAACTTTAATTATGGGAATCTGAGCTACTTATTTGTCCAAGAGTAAACGATCCCTTGATCTATAATACTTTGTTTAATTATTTTTCGTCTTGAGACTACTACTATTGGGCAGCACTCTGCAAAGCTCATACTCCTGCTGTTAGTCATTTGCGTTCTTATGGTGGTGGATATTTCGGACAAAACTAGCTTTCGTTTGTGGAACTTTAATATGTAGCTTTTCGACATTGGGAGAGATGATTTTCCTATTTATTCCTAGAGAGGGCGTTGTTCCTGCTCATGAGCTCTTTTCTCTTGACCGGATTACTAAAGCTCATCAGGGTGAGTTCGAAAGTGCTTTATGGAAGTTACCACTTGATGAATTATTCTTGAAAGTTGTATCGATTCTTGAATATAGGGTAATTATATAATGTGTCACACTGAAAAAAAGTGTAATTACGTTAGATGGTGGAAATTTTCGAGTTAGGTAGGTAATTGAGATAGGGGTTGGTGAACGTATATTATTCATACGTGACTACTATAGAAGGGCTGTTATATTATAAGGTAAGTATTTTATTTAACAGATAGGTGTTGGGAGTGGTCTCCTACAAAACTCATTCGTTTAACTGAGCGTAAGCCTGTTCAACGAAGGAGGAAAAGAGCCACACTAAGATGTCTCAAAAAAAATTTTTTCTAATGTACTTTAGCTATATATATATTAATCACCCACGACCCGCTGTGTCTCATGCTCAGCTGATTGCCGGCGCTTACTTCACTTCTAACTCTTATATCATTTGCCTAGTTTTTGATTTTCATTTTATTTCCGTAAATCTTTTGTGTGTACTACGGTTTCAAAACCTCGTTCGTCCTTGGTTTTGTATAGATTATTTCCGATGATTTTTATAACGGTAGTTTTAACAAATTTGGGACAAAGTTTAGCATTTCTATGTTTTGTTGCATCACTTAATGTGAAGTTTCTTCTGAAGACTGTGTCACCAATGTCGTATCTGACTGTTCTACTTCGAAGATTGTAAACCTTTTCATATTGTTCGTGGGCTAGGTTCAATGCTGTTTTTAGATAGTTATGGACTATATTCATTTTGGCGGTTTTTGGAATCCAATCTATCTCCGATTGATTTAATCCTCCTAACTTCCTTAACAGTTTATAATCTTCTCCATGCTCCACCATACGTTGCCCGAAGAGTGCTTCGTATGGGGACATGCCTATCACTGAATGAATGGTGGTGCGTAAAGCGCTTCCTATGGATATCAAGTTCGCATCCCAATCATATTGTTTGTCGTCTATATAAGCTCTTATAGAACTTAAGATTGAGCGGTTAACTCTCTCACTTGCATTCGCTTGGGGAGCATATGCAGCAGTCTTTACGTGACTAACGCCGAAATTATTCAGAAATTTCATGAATTCGTTGCTCAAGAACTGAGATCCATTATCTGACAAAAGTGTTTCGGGTACCCCGAATAATAAAAATACTTCATCGCTTAGAAATTTAATGAGTTCATTAGTATTTGCTTTTTTTAAAGGCTTGATCAACACGAATTTGGTTAATTGGTCTAAAGCTATTACGATGAAAGTATTCCCTTTTCTAGAACGTGGATAGGGTCCCAAAAAGTCTACATATATATGTTGGAAAGGTCTTTCAACCTCGAAAACTTTTCCCATTTCATTTCTCAACGTAATATTAGGTGCTTTAACCATCTTGCATGTATCACAATTACCTATTAATGTTTTAACTTGTGACGCCATTCCTGGCCAATAAAATCGCTGACGTAAACGATACAGTGTTTTAGTTACACCTCCATGCGCAGCTCTGGGTGGGCAATGAGACTGACTTATCAACCTTTCAGCTAAACTAGATGGAATCCAAAGTTTCCAAGACTCGTCATCCTGGATTGGATTGCCTGTAACATGCCGGACCTTCTTGTATATAAAATTTTCAGATACCTGTAGGTCTGGAAGTTGTTCTTTATTTTTACTGATATGTTCAGCGATCTGAAGGTATTCTTCCGACCGAAAAGCCGGATCCTCTAGATCTACGTACAACACTTCAGACGGGTTTGTCGAAGTTAATACCGGCGTGGAAAGATTTGACGATATTGCTTCTACCTCGTAAATACGAGACAGAGCATCGGGCAAAACGTTCAAAGTTCCACGTCTGTGAAGAACCTCGAAATCAAACCCTTGGAGTTTGAGACTCCATCGAGCTAACCTGCCGGTTGGGTCTTTCAGACTCATGAGCCACTTCAAGCTCGCATGATCAGTTATAACTGTAAACCTGTATCCTTCGATATATGGTCTAAACTTATGAATCCCTTTTACGGCAGCCAAACATTCACGTTCGGTGACTGTATAATTTCTTTGTGCCGAATTCAACTTTTGGGAGTAGTAATATATCGGTAATTCTGCCCCAGACTCGTCTTTTTGGCACAAAACACACCCGATTCCAGTAGCGGAAGCATCGCAAAGGATAATAAATGGCTTGCTGAAATCGGGGTTGCGAAGTACTGGTGCCGAAGTTAATGCTGTTTTGATTTTGTTAAAAGCATTCATGGCCTCTTCGCCGAACTCAAATTTTACTCCCTTCTTCAATGTGTCGGATATTGGACCAGCTACTCCTGAAAAGTTCTCTATGAACCTACGGTACCACCCGGCCATTCCTAAGAATCGCCTGACTTGACGGACTGTGGTTGGCACCGGGAAATCAACAATTGCTGATATTTTGCCGGGATCAGCTTTCAAGCATCCTTGACCGACAACATATCCCAAATATTGCAACTCCTGGAAGCAGAAGCGGGACTTTTCGACATTTATCGTGAGTCCTGCTTCCAGTAGTCGTTTACTTACTATTTTTAAAATTGCTATATGTTCTTTGAATGATGATGATACTACGAGTAGATCGTCTAAATAAATAAATACGTTTTCACGTAGACTTGAAGGAATTACTTTATTCATAAGGTAAGTTAAAGTCTGTGCAGCATTTGAAAGACCGAAAGGCATCACCTTAAATTGGTATAGTGGTCGATTGGGGACGGTAAACGCAGTCTTCTCCCGTGAGTTTTTCTCCAGGGGTACCTGCCAGTACGCATCTTTCAGATCCACACTCGAAATAAAACGTGTTTCTGAAAGTCGTGCAAGTAGTCCTTCAATATGCGCAATTGGACTCGCGTTCTTCTTGGTAACACTGTTGACCTTCCGAAAGTCCAAGCACAGGCGATTTTTACCCGGTTTCCTCACCAAAACAACAGGTGAGGACCATGCGCTTGCACTTTCTTCGATCACACCTAAAGAAAGCATGCGGTCCAATTCCGCATAAACTAGGCTTTGTACTGCTGGCGATATGGGATAGTGACGTTGTTTAATTGGTTCAGCGTCTCCCGTATCGATACTATGTTCTAACAGGTGAGTCCTTCCAAGTCCTTTCAAAGCGAAAGATGGAAATGACTTTACTACTTCTTTTAAAATATCTGACTCCTCAGGTGTCAGATTGCATTCTGTAATTTTTGACGGTTCGGAAACTGACTCGGAAACGGAGCTAATTGAAGAGATTATATTTGGTGCTATCTTGAACAGAGCCCAAAAATCTACCCCTAAATACAACTCCTGTGAAAGAGTAGGCACTAGGTATAAATCCATAGATAAAAGTTTATCATTAAACTGAATTTTTGCCTTTATTACTCCAGTCACTGGCTGTTTTCGACCATCGGCCGTAGAAATGTCGGTAGTGAATTTTTTATATGGGATGTTCGATTTCTCTATATATTCAACCGCCCCTTTCCCGAGACAGCTGACACTGGCACCCGAGTCCAGTAAACCTAACCAGTTTTTGTCAAAGAATTTGACTTCGACATATGGACGAGGATCGCCCGAATTAACTGCTATTCTGGTGGTTGCTATAATTCTAAAAGTTATTCGCTTTTGAGTGAAACGATTTGTTAATTTTTCAATTTTCTTTTGATGTTTAGGGTAAGTATAAATTCTTCGTCTAGCTAGATCATATTCAACTTGTCTAACATGCAAAGGTTTGAGATGTCTTAAATTGGGTATTTTATTAGGTAAGGTAGGTAATTCATTATTCTGGGTTTTGATCAGATTAGGAATTTTCAGAATGGTAATTTTCTCAGTATTTCTTTCTTTTACAACGGACTCTCCGAGTCCCCCGTCCGTACCAGATCCCTCTCGGATGAGAGCTGGCTCCGTGGTGAGTTTCCCGAACAAATACGACAATTGGGTGTCACAGTTTCAGGTAAGCCGCATTTATAACAAAACAGTCTTCGCTGTGTATCCGTACAGTCGCGAAACGAGTGACCTGTCTTTCGACAATTCCAACATTTTAAGTTGTCTGGGTTGAAATTAGGTTTACTCTCGCGTTTAAAATTTGGGTTGTAAGCTTCAATAGCGTTTGAAAATTCTGGAGATGTAGTTTCTACCGTCTGAACTTCAATTTCACTGACTTGCTTTCTTGCCTGTGCGATATATGGTGGTGGTGCTCGAGTACGATTTGGATCATAATGATTCAAAAACTTCTCCATCTCGCGACAAGTGTGTACCAGTTCTGACAATTTACTGACTCTACTTGTGAGCAACAATTCGCCCATCCTTCTTTTCACGTTCTGTTTGACTATTTCCACGATCTCCTGATTTGGTCGAGGTGTACGCATCCTGGAATTTATTCTCAAAATATCTTCATAAAAGGTGTCGAAACTCTCGCCTGGCATTTGTTTTCGTTCGGCCATCTGACGAGTAAGTTCTGAATCGGTTTCTAATCCACGGTACTGTTCGATGAGGCCTAAGCGTAATGATCCCCATGAAGAGTGTGGATGTTCCTTCAGCCACATCCAGAACCATGTTTCGACAGCTCCGCTTATGAAGTGATGGAAATTTGCTACTACCTCTTCCCATGAAACGTTGTAGCTATCTTTTACTCGTTCCAAGCGAAACAAGAACTCATCTACAGTCATGTTCTTTGCATTAAATTTGACTCCCCATTTGTGGTAATGCGGAAATTTCGAATAAGAGCCCGCTGGTGATGGTGATGGTACTCTTGTTCGATCATGTCCCGAAGGATTTTCGAACGTCATTCGATCTAATCTCTCATAAAAGTCCACTCCTTGAGTTCTTGAAGCTTCTGTCCGATATGTTCCTGGGTGTCTAGGAAGATCGCGTGGAAAGTTAGGTGTGTCAGGTATATGTCTTATAGTTGGTGGTGCTCTTTCAGCAGGATATATTCTCGGAGTAGGTTGTTCACACAGATTCATGGCCGGTTGGGTAGGTGGTGCATTTTGTGAGTTTACTGCTAGTGCTGTACGAATCGCTTCAGGTATATGTCTTATAGTTGGTGGTGCTCTTTCAGCAGGATATATTCTCGGAGTAGGTTGTTCACACAGATTCATGGCCGGTTGGGTAGGTGGTGCATTTTGTGAGTTTACTGCTAGTGCTGTACGAATCGCTTCGTTCACTTTGTCTAGCATCTGCATTTGACTTGCCGCTAAAGTTTCCTGCAGATTCTTCCTGTCCTCGGCTCTGCTGAATCCAATTGTAGCTAATGCTACCTCCTTGATATACTGCTGCATCTGGTCTTCTCGAGTCGGTGAAAATTCCAATCGACGTTGTCTCAGTACTTCTGGGGTGGATGGTCGGTTTTCTTCCACTACGCGTGGACTTTCCTCGATGACTTGCTGTTCATGTGAGGTGCCTGGAATTTCTTCCATTTGACTCACATCAGCAGCATCTCCCACTTCCATCGTCAAATCTCGAGCTGGATTTAATGCCTTCTGATATCTCGTAAGATGATCCCCTGGAGTACTGGGATTTCTAGGGTTTTTCTTTTTTGGATCTTCCACGGTAGGGTTCTTGTCTTTTCTACCCCCCATGAGATTGAATATTTTTCTCCGCGTTGATAGATGGTATTTATTGCGTTGTAAGATTAAAGATTGAAATTTCAAAAAAAAAACAAATAGTTCAAAACAAAATATTTTGTCTTGTAAGAGAACCTACAAAAAAAAATTTTTACTAACTCTACGCTACTATAATTGTTAAACCTAAGTTTTCCTTAAACTATTTTCTAAACCTAACTTATGCTAACTTAACCTTATTTCCTTTATAGGGTAAACCCTTAAAAACTTCAAAACTCCAAACAGGAAAAAAGGCTGGAAACCTCAGGAGTATTACACTTCACCTCCTGACTTTCCAGATTTTTTTAATAATGCTAAACTGCAAAAACAAACTAAATTACTAAATATGGAAGTGATCCTCTCCAACTTCCTACTAAAACTACTAACTCAAAACTCCAGAAGTGATCCTCTCCAACTTCTGACCAACAAAAACTAGAATTCTCCAAAACTACTTGGAAGAATCTAAAAACTGCAACCAAAAGAAAATGTTGCTTTATCGCCACCAGGCACTCCAATTCTCAAATCCAAACAAGTATTTGCAAGAACTGCTAACTCCGATTGCCACCAGGCACTCCAGTTCCCAAATCCAAAAAAGTATTTGCAAGAACTGCTAACTCCGATTGCCACCAGGCACTCCAGTTCCCAAATCCAAAAAAGTATTTGCCAGAACTGCTACTACAAAACGCCACCAGGCAAATTCTAAAAATTTTAATCTTTTAAATTTTTAGAAAAACTAAATAAATGGCCACCAGGCAAAACTACAATATCTAAATTCTTTAATTCAAAAATATTCTTCAAAATCTTAATTTTTCTTAAACTTCTCTATATTCATTCCGGCTCGGAGTCGCGACTGAAATACTGTCGTCTACCGTAACCACATCATCATCTCAAAAAAAATCTTTGATTTTTAAATCAAAGTTCGCTTTAGATCGCACGGCTTATTTGTCACTGCATCTAAAAACTACCTATCTATAATTCGACACTTGATCTATACTACAGCTACAAACCTAGGTAAGAAGACATCGTTGCCTAGTGGACAGTAGGTTAAGATCGCATCCCAAACTATTTCAAGATACTGCTCAATACAACAAAAAAAATTAAAGATTCTACTATAAAAGTTGTTATTTAAAAATGGTATGGTTCTACTTCTTGAGTTGGTGTGTCTTTTACTTCGAGTAAAGCATAATTGTTCTTCGCTACAGACCTGAGTAGGAACAACTTCAACCACTCACCCGGTCGAAGAATCTAACACTTCATCTTCTAAAGACTTCGAACTAAAAAAAATTTGAATAACTATTCTCTGAAGCTACAGCAACTGGCTTCAACTAACCAATCCGGACATCAGACTGAAAGTTACCCATAATAATGGATCGAATTAATTTTTGCGAGAGTGAGAGAATGCATGATCTGGTTGTCGCAAACGGACATGAATAGGAAAGATCACCACTCATCGGCCGACACATAAGTCACTCACCTCCCGATGGCAAATCTCAACAAAAAATTCTCAACCACAAGAAAACCAAAAAAATTAACATGTTCTCGATTCGAAAATCTTGAACATGTACTAAATCTCAAATGAATCTTTTTCAAATTCCTCCAACTTCTACAACATCTAAATTCCATTCGGGCCCCACACGTTTGAGCGCCATTTGTAACGGATACAAAAAATATTATTTCCTTTCATTACATTGCAACACATTGTGAAAGATCGAAATTCTTTTTAAATCAAACGAAAGAAAACTTTGATTAAGAATTTTATTCTTTATATGAGAAGAAACGATAATAAATATTATTGTTAATTATTGAATCTCAAATGATTAAAAAATAAATGTTGGATGATGCGTTGTTGTGTAATGAAAAAAAATAATAATCCGTTAAACTGCGACCTTACTAGGGGCTACGATTGACCTATTGTCTTGACCATGTTTCCAAACTAAACCTTGTACAAATTCCCACTATCACCAAGAACTCTAAAATTATTCAGAAGTCACGACCATATTCAAATTCGGTACTCATAGTCCCAAGAGTGGACAGCCAACGGATAGGATCCAACAAAAAAAAAGAGTGAAATCATCAGTCGAAAGAGTGGGGGAGTTCCCTAGGACGAACCTCAGTGTCATCCACACACAGCTGTCTAGATTCGAACTACTTCACTCCATCCTTCGTACCAATGAGTCACTGACATACGTTGATGGTATGTATGGGATTTCTCCGGACACTAGAAAACCTCGACCCTACGTCTGATCAGGATTTCCTTGTAATCCACCAACTAAACTAAAGTCTTTCATTAAACGATCGACTCGAGTTGTCGCTGAGGATTAGAGACGAAAAGTTAATTTTAGTATGTTCGTTGAAGGATGTAATCAACTCGAAACAATTCTCTACATAGGTCTAAAGATTATAGAGAGGTTCTCAATCCCTCTAGGCATCAGAAAAGATATCCCAACCGACTTATAATAGAAAAGTGTTAGAATCGAAATAACCTCCCTTCGAAGGATCCTACACCTGCTTCCTTCGAGACGTTTAGAACCTTGTCCACATCCGGATGAAGGCTCGTCCACGCCCCTAGAAATCAGGGCGGTCGTCATTCTACCATTGCACCAGGTCTGCTCGTTGCCATTGCTTAGCTCGCCGAGTTGTGGGGTAGGATCTTGCAATTCGAATACGACCAGTGTCACATTATTTCAGACCTGAAGTATAGATGTTATTAACTTATTAGATTATAAAAGTTGCAAAGGACCCGATGGAGACATTGTAGAGAAAGTGAAACTTGAAAAAGAGATTACAAATAACACGTACGATAGTAGCCTCGCTGTTACTACTACTATAGATACACCTTACAGTATCTACCTACTTCTCATCGCTTCCGTAGTAAGGTACTGCGACATCGTGGGGAAAATTCAGGTGTTGATGAATTCCCTCGGTGCTTAACTTCCCTACCTAGGATAAACAAAGCTAATCTCAAAGACCACCTCTCTTCATCACCCATTACGGTTCTTGGTTGCACGAAATTTACTTCAAGAACTCCCTCATTGACGGCGGAAGGTCTAAACCTTCCGATTACAGTTTGAAGATGATGATGTATTCACATTCCGTAAACACCAGTTCCAGCCGCGACCCCTCTACCTATTGCCTTAGCATTGCATCTTGCTAATCAATATTCACCTTCGAACCTGAATGAAAAAAAAAATCTTCCCAAAGAAACTTGCTCTACTAAATGAAATAATTTTTCCAAAAAGACTTGAATATTTCTTTCATTCAAATACACAATTTATTCTTATTATCTTAAAATTATCTCTAACAATCAATATAAATAAATCTCAAACTATCTGTTCTATAACTTTGAAACTGTTATAATTTATTCAAAAGTATAACTATTCATAACTATCTTTAATTTAATTCGTCTACTGACTTTCAAATAAAAGTTTACTTTAACTAGGTTTCCATTAGAAACGAACTTCAATCTTCGATGACAACAAAAAAAAACTAAGTTAATCTCAAAATTACTTAATACAATCGGAAAATAATCCTCAAAAAAAATGAAACAGTGTAAGTTAAAAGTGAAGTCCCACGGACAAGTATAACGTACGAGTTAAATCAATTCAAAGCCCAATTCAAGTGACTTTGGAATGATTATAAGGTAGGTAGTGATCACGGTTCACCCCTCTTTTCGCGATCTAGAATAACTTCGTAAGTTATTCGAGATATTGATTAAACGTAACGCGACTTTATTAAAGAATCGATTAAATGAACAGTTGTCCTATCGCAGCGTTGTATGACGCATTACCTCTTTATGATATATATAGGATAATCGTAGTCGCTCTAGTCGTCACGAAGCGATAGAATCTCGTTCTGATACACGAACGCAAAAAAAAATTAAAACGACACGTTTAAATGACCGGTGATCAAAGTTCGTAAGACGAACTTATAAATCAAGTGGTATTATTCCAGTAGAATGAACCCTCAGAAAATTCAAACCACTCTCAAACACAAAAGCAAAAGCTCAAGAGTTTAAAGTGCAATGCACTCCCACGAATTCCCAAAAGACAACCATTAAGGATATGTACTATAGATCGATAAAAGAATCAACTACAACACGTATAAAGGACACGAAAAATTCAAAGATGACCTGTAAATTTAAAGTTTATATAGTGAAATGTAAAAAGATATATTATTATAAAATATTATAAAATATATTTAAAAATTCAATAAAATATACTTAAAGATAAGGTGCACCTCGCCTCTAGTTTTTTTGGTTTATGGTCTTCAAAAAAAAATTTAAGTTAAAGGTTGCTTTCGTAGAAGGATATGGGTTCCTACAGATTAATTTTCACCAGAGTATCTTTGACGATATCTGACGTAAGTGTTTGTACTAGCTAGTTGTACCAGTACTTAAGTTTTATGGACTAAGTTAAAAGACTCAGTCAACAGGAGTATTTATTGGTTTTATTTTTAATTCGTCGACTTGATCCTTACATAAATAAAACGAATAAACAACACAAAAAAAATTGAATTAATTAAATTAATATCCCGTGTATAACGATACACTTTTCCAAAAAAAAAATCTCGTATTAAGGACCGAAATTTATTTTCAAACTTAAAAAAAATTGTGCGCAATAGTGACAATTACTGGTAGATATTTCCAACCAAGTGATATGAATGCACGATAAACTTCGTTAAATCAAAAAAAAACTTTAATTTTTACTTTTCGCTTCGACTGTTACAATCCGCCACCCTTGTAGGTGAGTACTCTTAGCCGTAGATACTAAAATGAGTTCCGTAATTAATTGCGTATGATATTCGGATCACGCGTAAGTATGCACGCCGAAAAGAAACAATCACTTTAATCTCGACAGTTTCTACTTATTTCTTTTCAAACCATAAGAATCTCGAACTTAAATTACGTTCGAAAACAGACGTTATCTTTGAATTATACTCTTCAAGGTGAGCAATACTATCAAAAAAAAATGATCTTCACTTAGTTGCTGATTATAATTGAAGTTAATTTCTTCACAGGTTTTGGAAATCCTTTCAATACGGTGTGATTTAGAACTCGAAGTCAATTCGAAGTTACTCGATTAAACAAATGGAAGTAATTATCAATCAAATTGAAAAAAAAATTTAAATGTAATCAAAAAAGAAATTTGTGCTTGCACCTTCTACGTGTGTAGGAAAAACTTTAAATAAAAATATTAACTTTCTTGATCAATTCAATAGATCAACAAAAAAAAACGGGACAATATCAAATTGTTCAATGGTGATTGTGTTAAACACCTTCAAATACTTCGTATCAAAAAAAAAGTTTGGACGATACCGTCGAACATAAGTGTAAACGTAAGTATTTATAGTTAAATAATTTTCATCACTTAAGATTCCGTATGTAGGTAAGTTACTTCAAATTAATAGAGTGATTGAGTCGTGTTCTTTTAAGGACGTGATTCTCACTTTAATTTACTTTAAATTTTACTTTCAAATAACTTACAACTTCTTTTCTTTTTTCTTTCTAGGTACTCTAACTGATTACACAGCACTATATACGTTCGTTAAATAAATATCCACTCTATATTATAATATAGGTCGTAAATAGACAGCATAATTTTTTTGTATTTTAATTTTTCGTTTAAGATTCACTTCTTAATAAAATATATCTATGAAATACTAATAATAATTAAATCAGATCACTCACAGTACTTATTGTTTCATTTATAGAAATAGTTATTGATGATGTAGGTACAAATTAGTAATACATCTCTATATGGCCGCTTGGATGAATCTCTGGATATTTTCCCCCGTTGATAGAAATTTACGGACTGCTTCAAGGGTTTCTATTTCAACCAAAAAGGTGAGTACGTAGGCAGGTGAATAAACAGATATCATATCGTATCCTTTGGGTACAATACGATGATGTCTATCACAACTTGTGATGCATCCACATGAATGAATTTAAGCAAAAGTTACTTTGTCACACCATATAACTTTGTTATATTATTATATAATAAAAAAAAACCAGGTAGCATCTGGGTCGATGATGTGCTTGGGCAACTGTTGTACGCAGGATCCTCGGGTAATTCCGTACGTGGTCGAGTCCGCTCTTGGAGTGGATTCCTGCGTACGATTTTGCCTGTGGTTTGCTCCTTGCACAAAGATTGCTACCTGAGAAGAGAGAATGGACTTTAGTAAATTTTAATGGTAAGTATTTTGAGATAGTTTTGCAATAGGTTTTTCTTTCTTTTTTTTTTTTCTTTTACTTTGTTAAATTTTCTTTTAGGTGTTTCAGGTTTTCTTATTGGTTTCGTCAGTTTCTTTTATTTTTCTTTCTCTTTTTCTTGACTACCTCAGGACTAATTTATTTGTCCTCCAATAAGGCTACCTGGGGTAAAGTAAGTATCTCAAAAAGAAACATGGAAATATTACCTGGTAAGTTATTTCTTTGTATGTATCCTAATCACTGCTTCGACTTCAGGAGATCCTCGTCGGATAATCCTGCGGGTTTTAAGTGGATATCACTAGCTTTGCGTGATATAACTATATTGGTTCCGTTGGTGAAAATCCTACGTATGGCTTTGGGCGATTCTGATGCGCCTTCAGTGTACATGTGGTGTAGATTTTCACCACCGTTTTCGTGTTTCACGTAGGTTATTCCTGGACTAAATGGGTTATCCAGTTTATCGGCCATTAAGACTTTTTCGTACCTTTGGGGTTGAAAATTTTTGGGTGCGTAAACTACCTATTTAATTAACTTTGCAATCGGGTTGTACTACTTACGATTTTTCTTTTATTAATGCTTTCAATATTCTTTAGGTATTTTGTTGGTAATATTCTTGTTAATATTATTTATGTTCAACTATGGTTTTTACTTTCGATTTTATTATATTTTTCTTTAATATATTGCTGTAGCAAAAACGAAGTCGACTTAATGGTGGATGAAATTGGAAAGACTATCAATGGTACGATTTTTCTTCTTTACGTTGCGTATTTCAGAATTGAGTGGTTGATTCGGAGTAAATTGCCAACGTGTAAGTTTCTGATTGGTCAATTTCAAATTTTTCTCTATTAACCACCAAGCTTTAGTTTGTCTCAGTTCATTTGGCAGCATTATGATATAATCATGTCCGAAATGAACGAGTTTATGTAAAGACTGATTCGAGTGGTACGCTATTGTCTCTATCATATGATTTCTTTTATTATTTTGATTGATGATGGAATTTACTTCTGAGAAGGTAAAATTGAAATTCTTATTTTTCTTCTAGTTAGATTAACTACTTTGAGGGTAAGTATATGAAGATAAGTTTTATTGGTCTGATTCTCTTTTAGGTGTGGTAAGTATGTAAAGGTAAGTAGGTAAAAGTAAGTGTGTAAAGGTAAGTGTTTGGATGGGTTTATTGTCAGTGTAAGTAAATATCTATTCGTCTTGTTCGTTGGTTGTTTGTTATTCATTTCTTTTTATTTATTTCTTTCTCTGTCTAGGTAAGTAAGGTCGTCTGTATTTTCCGTGTAGGTTGTTGTTGGACATATTTTATGTCAACAAAAATGTTTTTATCCGTGTGTTCCTGTTTCCTTATAAGATTCAAATGAATAACTAAAGGTCGGCGAATGTCACCTACTTCTGTGTTGATAAGTATTCGTTAAATGTGTGTTTCTGTGATAAGCTATATGACATCTGTCAAATTGACATTTGGCCTCAAAAAAAAATAAGGAACGAATAGTATCATTGTTTCTAGAAGAGTTGTGTCGGTAATGTCGTGGCGTTCGTGAAAGTTTTGTTTCGTTTTAGTGTATTCGGTATAGTTGCCTATAGAGAATCCTTACTCGTTATTATTGTTATATCTTCCTCGTTACTCCAAAGTCTATGAATCTCGTTAAGAGAATGCCTGACTTTTGTCAGCGCAACTTCTTCTGTTACGTTTATCCTGTAAATGGTAGCGCTTTCAAATGAGCAATTAAAAATTTTAGGTTATTATGTTTTGACATTACTATTGAATTTATTGATAATATTTAATTGATCTCTTTACTTAATCTTTCTTATAATTCTTCATAGAAAATACATTTTAATTCTTTATGTTTGAAAGTAGTAACTTTAATTATGGGAATCTGAGCTACTTATTTGTCCAAGAGTAAACGATCCCTTGATCTATAATACTTTGTTTAATTATTTTTCGTCTTGAGACTACTACTATTGGGCAGCACTCTGCAAAGCTCATACTCCTGCTGTTAGTCATTTGCGTTCTTATGGTGGTGGATATTTCGGACAAAACTAGCTTTCGTTTGTGGAACTTTAATATGTAGCTTTTCGACATTGGGAGAGATGATTTTCCTATTTATTCCTAGAGAGGGCGTTGTTCCTGCTCATGAGCTCTTTTCTCTTGACCGGATTACTAAAGCTCATCAGGGTGAGTTCGAAAGTGCTTTATGGAAGTTACCACTTGATGAATTATTCTTGAAAGTTGTATCGATTCTTGAATATAGGGTAATTATATAATGTGTCACACTGAAAAAAAGTGTAATTACGTTAGATGGTGGAAATTTTCGAGTTAGGTAGGTAATTGAGATAGGGGTTGGTGAACGTATATTATTCATACGTGACTACTATAGAAGGGCTGTTATATTATAAGGTAAGTATTTTATTTAACAGATAGGTGTTGGGAGTGGTCTCCTACAAGACGGGAATGCATTAACATTGAAACCGCAATAAGACCAACTTGGCGTATTTTCACTTATGTAAAGTGAAATAAGATCCAACAATTGAAAATTCGCCTTATTACACTTTAGGAAAGCGAAATAAGGCCAACTCTTGAAAGTTTTCACTTGGCGTAATTTCACGGCACCAGAAAACTATACTAGTATTGTTTTATATGTTAAAAAATAGTCAAATAATGACAACTATATAAAGACGAATAGAAACAAAACCCTTGTTTTGTATATTTAAAAAAGTTTACTTTAATCCGTATCAACAGATGTTTATGTGGATAAAACCGCAAAAAATCAAAAACAAACAAAAAATACGTACGTGTGTGCACTCATACATCGAGATTAAAAACAACCTTTGGATAACTGTGTTACTGCAAAAAAATACAAATCAACTTTATTTAAATAAAAAAAATCATATGAATGAGAAATTTTTATCAATTAAATTAAATTTTTGAAGTGAAACTTCTTTGGGAAGGCTAAGAAATAAAATAATGTACCTATAACGAAAATTGTCTGTCGCTCTTCGGGTTTTCTCTGTATACTTCGGGATACTTCGGTATCGTTCAGGGCTGCAGTTAAAGAGATTCACGATAAAACAAAAGCACAGAGAATAATCTTCTATCCCGTTCCCGAATATTTTAATAGATACCAAAGTAAGTAATCATTCGTTCATAATTTTGAGGGAAAAGAAAGTTTTTTTTTACATATGTACCACCTACATAAATCAAAATTTCGTAGGTACCTACCAAAAATTCGGAATTTTTCTATCTCTATCTCGAAGGTGCTTCAGTTTTAGACAAAAATAAACAATTTAGGGCTTAGAAAACATACCACATCGAATAATCTTTTAAAATAAAAAAAAAAATTAATAGTAGGTATGTGTTCCCACAAAGCTCGAAGTTACGCAATTAACAATTTGAGACCTCAATTTCGAAATTACGAAAAGTGTTCACAACTAAATTGAAATGATTTGGTTTGACAATTTTAATTAAAAACATTAAAGAAAATATATGTTTTTCTCTTTCTGGCTTATGTGAGCCATACATTATTGTTTTTGACAAGGCGTTGAACAGCGATTTTTGTTTAGTTCTGTTTATTTTATTCATTGGTATAACAATAAAATCTGTCATAAAACGTAATTTCAACACAATTTCGTTGAAATTGAGTTGATTTGAGATGATTTTGAAATTGCGTTTTTGTATGGGAAATTGTGCAATTTCGGAAGTAATTTCGGATAACCTTGTGAAATTGCGCATTTTCGTTAGGTGGGAACATAGCATACGTTTAAACTTCTGTCGAGGGTCACGTGACCCACAACTTTAAGCCAACTGCTTTTGTGAATAAGTCGAAATTTTACTTTTTTTTTCTGACACAAACGAAACCAAATGATAGCTATTTCGAATGTTTTAATTTTAATTTTTTTTTGACGATGGATTGATACAAGCATTCGATAACGTAAATGGCGGCATTGGGGATAGTACGATAAATTTGGCGCCGAAAATTGATAACGAATTTTCGTAGAAGGGGCTGATACAAGCATTTGATACTGCGGGAAGGGGGGGTCTATCTCCCCCCGTTTGGGCGGTAGGAGCAATTTAATGAAAAAAGTACTAAAAATGAAAAAAAAAACAATAAAAAATAAGGGTAATACCTACAATTAAGTATTAAAACTTTTTTGAAAGCCAATACTCTGTTTTTAAATCAAGTGAAATCTATCGATAGTTTTTGAAAAAACTACTTTCAAATTCGAAATTTGAGAAAAAAAACATAAAATAAATGTTTTAAGTGTAATTTTTCAAAACATTGAAAAAAAAAGTTTTTGAATCTAAAAGAAACTTTGCATATACCCAAACTCACACCCACCCCAAATCCTATCACAGTCCCACGCAGGGGGGTTACAGGGGGACAGAATGCACCTAAAACATACCTCACTGTTCATACGCGGTAAGGCTGGGTCTTGGGAGAGTATGGTAATTTAGAGTCAATTTGTGTAATAATTAATCCATATTTTATTTTTACTATCAAATTAAGAGCACCATTTTGAGAGGAGGAAAATTCAAAAGCCAAGATGATCTCATTCCGAGGATTCCGCTTATTCGGTCTATTTACAAAAATAATTTTTTTTTTAAATTTTTGTCTGTCTGTCTGTCTGTTTGTCCTGGCAAATCTCGAGAACGGCTGGACCGATTTTGACGGGACTTTGACTGGCAGATAGATAATGCTGTAACGCGGAACTTAGGCTATTTCATTTACTCCCTAGATGGCGCTGCGGTCACTTTTTTTTCTAGAAAATTCGTTTTTATGCCCGGTCAGAAACTATGCTTGAAAGATTTTGACGGGACTTGCCACTTACAGATAGAATGATGTTGTAGGGAGTGGCTTAGGTTATTTTAATTACCCTCTAGATGGCACTGGGGCTCCCTAGGTGGCCCTTTTTTCGCATATTTTTATGTATGAACCGATCAGAAACTATTCGACCGAAGTAACTTATGGAGTAAATCATCCCAAAGATGGCGATCGGGCAGTTTTTTTTAAAACTTTTACATATGAGCTAAGAATCTTTTGGCAAAATGTTGGACCAGGAATATAATTACTTTTTCAAAATCAATGTTTTCTCTCTTATTTTTTCTGCGGCAGCAACGCGCTGGGTAACAGCTAGTAATAAATAAATCTTAAGGACAATCGCTTAATGTTTTGGCATTAATCTCGAATTCCCATGTTTTTCACATGGTCAAATGTATGGTAGCGTCCTCAAGTGTCGGCAAACTTACCGTTTTGTACGTGTACGCGACCGAGAATAGAACTAAAAATATTGGGTACCGCATAAAGCAATTCAATGAAAAATAAAAATAAAATTGACCAACTATCTCTTAAATGAAGGTTTTTACGTAGTTTTCTTTCAAATGTATTTTAATAGATAAAAAAAAATGTCCAATTATCATACTAAAATTATATTTCAGTTGTAAGATATAAACCTAAATATCAAATCTATGTGCAAGCTGCATGTATTCAAAAGCAAAATAATTTAGGTATCAACATTGCATTCTTAAGAGTTAAATAAAACCCAAAAATTTACATAAGATTTCCATGCACTCTTAAAAAGGCAATAAAGTCCAAAATTTTGTTTTGGAACTTTTTGCATTGAACTTCAATTTATGGGCACCTTCTTTTTATTTACAAAACCGTATGTAGGACAATAACCATAAATACTCAGCGAAGAATGATGACCAGGAACTATTTCGAATATGAAACAAAAGTCATATCATATATGGGAAGAGTACTGACCATATAAAAAAAAAAAGTTTGAAAAGAGGTACATGCACAATGTATGTACATGCAAAGCAAAGGGCTATAACAAAAGGAAAATATAGGATAGTCCACAAAATACGTTTCAGGGTAGATAATCCTTACATTACATTAGAAGTAGGTATAGCTGGAAAAACACTCACTTAAATTATATGTCCTGCTGATGACTAACTATAAAGACTTCTAGACATGTGTTCAACCAGACCCAGGACGTCATATGGTGCTTTTACCCCCTGTAGTTTGTAAGTAACTATATGGATACTCTCGCTAACTCGGTAAAATAAAGCTTACCTATATATGCGTTTAGCTTCGTATGCAAATCATTTCGTTGAAAAAGCTTTTGCTTCGGAAATCTTATCAAAAACCTTACAGATATTTCATGAACAATTTGTAATCTTACTTCTGTTTGAAGAAAAGTTCTAACCTTCCTCCCGTAGGATTTGAGTCAGCTTAATGTTATTTATTTTTTGACACTGCTTGATTAATTTGAGTGTCAATTATCTTCCCAATATCATTAGAATACCTATTCTCTCCTTCATAATAACAATAAATCTACCTATACACTTGTTTGACATTTGTTCCTTCGCGCACCACTAATTATGATGGCAATTCGCTGCTCTCTTGTTGTTTTGGCCGTTCAAATTGTAATGGATTAGATACACTCTGCTCGTCATTTCCAAATCCTCTGAATAATTTATTTTGTTTTGTAATCCTCTCTCATACCCTAAATCTCCACAAAAACAAGTATCTTTTCTATACACACAGTCTAGTGAAACACACCTATTTGTTTTTTTTAACTCATTGTTGTGTATCTGATGTATAAAACCCCGTTTGCAGTGTGGTTTACCCAGGGTTTTATGATGATAAGGACCTGCCAGCTATGAAGTGAAGGGTATGAGTGTTCGATATATAGTGTTGTACGGTTTATCAATTATTGATGAATATCATTTGACAGATAGAATAGATGAACAAGGGGCGTTTTGCTTGGGAAAATTATCATCCCTAACGTGCCGCATGGATGCGAAAAGCAAACAATTAATTTTGGATTTTGTTATTTCGCTTAACTCCCTCGAGGCATCCAGACCTAAAAAGCTTTCCCCCCTCTAAATAGAGGTTTTTTTCTTTGTTGTGGGCGATGAGGCACATCAATTTGAAGACATCAATCCATCATCATGTAGCGTGAACCACTAAATAGCAGTTCTTTTGAATGAAAAGAAGAAGAAAAATTACGGATCAGAATTCAAAAGGCATAAAAACGTTAGCTGCCTTAGTTTTGTGTGTTAATTACTATTTTGTATAATATGGAACTTACTAATGTTTCTCTCATTTTGTGTAGGTTAAACCAAATCAGGACATGGACAATTGAGGTGGAGTCCTTCAAACGCAGGGAAGTTAAAAGAGAGAACCATGGAAGAAAAATATAAACAAGGATTCTGCTCCTTAAAATGGTGATTTATCTTGACAAAGGGTATACTCATGGAGGTTTATGGCAGACAAAACAAAAAAAAGAAACGCACGTGAATAATGGCTCGGAGCGGCATCCCCTTATTAAATGAAATGGCCTGACTCAAGTTAAAGAGAACAGATTTATTTTATACTGTTTCGGATTTCCAAGAAAAATATGAATTTGAAAATAAAATGAAATACAAGAGAAAAGTATCTATAAGATGTCCTTTTTTTAACGTTATAAAATTGTGCAGGACTACCACGTCTGAGATTGTGTGCATCATCTCATTTCCCTTTTGCATTGAAAGAGATTTAAAGATTTGCATACTGATGATTGGTATAAGGATAAAGTAAGGTGAAGATGGTTGAGGTCCACAAGGGAAAATATGTATGTGTGTCCAATGGCCGATGGTGTATAGATACAATATGTGCTATGATTTCATATTAAGGAATTGGAATCCTTTAAAATGCATTCGAATGAGTCTATGAGGTTGTATGTGATAGATTTAATAGATGATGGGCTTACACATATTATTTAGCATCTTCGTTGTGAGGATAATGTCATTATGAATCGGAAATTCATTCAAGTTCTTAGATAAATACTTTGATGGGTATTAATTGATTATTTGGAATGTCTATATAAGATGGATCTAAGGGTGAATATAATGAGGTGAGTTTTGTTAGAGTGTATATAAAATATCTCAAGAGGATAAAAGAGAGACTCAAAAACATCATGATACTTCCATGAAGAGAAACATGTCGTATAGTCGTAAGTGTCTTATAGGATATTCGTCGACCGGTGGTGCAACCCAATGCAACGCATAATTAATTTTACTCGTGTACACTCAGAAAAGATATTCTGCTTCATAAGTATCTAATATACTATTTGTCATAAACAATAAAGGTCCAAACGTTAAAATAGTTTGTGGCAAATATAAAGCGTCTAAGCAAAAACGATTATCGTTTTTGATTAGAATCTATATATTTACAACAAACGATTATCTTTTTTGCTTAGAATTTTTATATTTGCTACAAACTATTTTAACGCTTGGGCCTTTATTGTTTATGACGAGCAGAATTTTTTTTTTTTTTGGGTTTATAGGCTGGCTTTGAATTGATTCCATACATTTTCTGAACTGGACTTCAGAAAAATTTGCCATTATTTCATTATGCGTTGTTATTTCTTTCTCTGCAACTCGAGAACTTATGCGCAATTGTTTGCCTTCAATTGTGAATAGATAGGAGTGCCCCATGTTGGGCGCCAATTGTATCATGGATGTTCTTCCTCGAGAGTGAATATCGATAAAAACTCCCAGATGGATTAAATTCTATGAGAAATTGTACTGCTGCGGCGGCAAATATGCTTTCCTTACTTTTACTGTTTTGTAATTTTAACAAAACGTAGTTTTGATAATATACGAGCCTTAGCTAAGCGAAGTGAGGAGCAAAGTTTTTTTTTTTTAGAAAGAGCATTGACCCGCTCGTTACGAGGGATATCCATATATCTTTTCACAGTGCAAAATAATCTTCTATAGTAGGTATAGGCACATAAGTTCAAAGGGTAGTTATGTGCATTCAAGAGGACAAAACGACAACAGGTTTTCTCAAAACCAACCTCTGACTACCAACTCCCACTCTCACCGTCGTGAACAACGGGTGTCTAGTACATCAACCTGAGATCTGGCTAAACTATTCTATTGGAAGGTTTTAGGGGCAGTTAACGAGAGAGGAGGAGGAATGGTTCTACTAAGGCACTTCCCCTTTCATCAAGGCCGCAGCGGAGGAATTTCTCAGATGGAATCAACTGTGGCATCTACAGTTCCAGTCAAGTTAAACTACTTAGTGAACAGTGAACACCTTATACGGGCTACTTCGACATATTTGGAGCTCAGGCCAGTAAGCAACGGTTGATCCGGCTCCTCGCCTTATAAATTTATATACTAAAGGTTAGGGGTCATGCCATCGAGGTGGAAGAATTTTTAGTTGCCAAGCCACAACAAGCCTTGGATACGGATGGATTTACTGTTAACGAACCATAAGCAAACGAAATAAGGACATCGAACTTCGGACCTGCACGAGGAATGTCCTATCAATCTACATTCCACGTTCACCCGAACTATTTTCGGAGGCCCTAGAGTTCTGCAAAGCAAACATTATCGCCATCCAAGAAGTGCAATGGGATGGGCCGGACAAAAGAAAAATTAAGGACTGCTACATTTACTATGGCGACTGCTACCACGAGCAAAATTAGGAATGTGGATTCATTTGTTAGACGCAGACTTGAGGAGAACTCTAGAGTTTCAATCATGTGAACGAGCAACTCACGACAATTCGCATCAAGGCTAAATTCGACAACATTATAGGCTATAAAATGCGCGCATGCCCTCATAGCAGAGAAATATGCTTCGGGAAATATACCTTGCTTCGGGGCTAAACATTGTGGTAGCTAGTATACGCAGTTACCGCATATCGATATGCACAAGGGGACTGGGCGACATCCTCATCAATTGACCGTCAACCAAATTGACCACATTGCGATCGACGCAAGGCATTTTTTCAGTACCACAGATGTTCGAACGTTCCTAGGAGCCAACGTTGACTCGGACCACTACCTCTTTGTAGCCAAGAATGCTACGGATATCAAGAACAAAGCCAAAACGTCGAAATACTGTAATATTGGCCGGCTACAATCGCAAGAGATCGCTAAGTCCTTTTCCGATCGAGTCACTTGCAACCTCTTAACTAGTCCTCCTATGCCGCCACCTTCAACCTTAGAAAATTAGTGGAAACATTTTGAGGCAGCAATTAGAAATGTCGCCCCTGATGTGCTTGGATTTACTCAACCACCACAACAAAACCCCTGGTTTGACGAAGTATGTCGGCAAGTACATGCAGCCAAACAACATCAGGCATACAAAGCGGTGCTACATGGTCTTCGAATCCAACCCTGTGGGACATCTTAGTATATAGAAGGACAGCGTAGCAGGTGGCGCACGCAAGTGGAAGAGGATCTCAACCAACATAGCGTGCGAAACTGAAGGCAGCAGAATCCGAGACGCCTGTTAGAAGCTTGGTTGGTTGATCCACCCCAAAATGTAGTAAGTAAAGCACATAAGTAACTCAAGTATACTTACATACAAACGACTCATCAGTGCAATGAAGATTGTAGGTACAATGATCTTACTAATAATGATAAACGGTTTAAATGACTTCATTTATTTTAAACGTCCTCTTGATGAATCAAAGGTTCCTCTTTCTACATACATATATTGTTGAAAATTCAAACATTAAAGAATTTAAGTTCAATTCAAATAAATTAGAAACTAGAAGGAGACAACTATAACAAACGCAAGTTCAGCACTTCAAAAATTCTACTAATTAAAAACTAAATTGATTACCCTGAATAATTAAATTTTAGAAAAAGAGTGACACCTCAGTGTCACATACAAACAAAAAAAAACAGAGAAAAGCCATCGCCACTTCGAAGGATTCATTGAAAACTCATCCTTGTTCCATCTCCTTGACATTTTTTCTTCGTCATTTTCGGTTATAGTTTTGTGTCGCACATTGAATGATGACATCCTTTTCATGTCATTCTTTGTCGTCACCTTTTGAGAAAACTGATGCTATTTTGAATGATTTGTTCGTTATACGTTTGTATGAACATATCTACTCTCAAAAATGGAACAAATATCCTGTGTACATACATATATGTATAATGTCGGTATATATATTTTATAAATCCTTGGCCACGATTATCCAACCAACAACGCATGCATATAGGTACCTGCTACAAATGTTTGAAAGTTGGGGCAACTTTTAATGCGACACACGTTTGACACGCGGAATCGATGAACATCAATTCAATGGCAAGTTTTTTAATCGACTTTCACATTTGAACAATGCAAACAAAATTTTAATTTAGGTCTTTTGTTAGTCGGAATTCGGAAATGTCACAAAAATACTTAATTTCCACAGAAAGATTGGGAATTGCAATTCATTATTTCTTTTAGATTTGTTTTTTTTTTTTGCTCTGACGGAAGAGGAAATAGAAATTCGTTATTTTTTTACGACCCTCATTTGTGTAGACAATTTAAAAATTTATAATATATCGATGGGGGTATATCTACAATTCTTTTTACTCGTGTCAAATCTAACAGATTGTACGTGATTTTTTTTATTTATAAATCGTGGTTGAGTTTGATGAAATGGTTAGAAATAATGATATAATCTCTGACATTTGGCATGATTAAATGTTTTGAAAAGAAGTAGATAAATTATAAAAGTATATACGTATAACATGACTATATATTCTATCCCCATATAACAATTTTTTGCCATAGAATTTTTTTTTAATAAAAACTGATAAGATACAAATCTAGTTTTAGGCATCAAATGTAGAAGACCAATATGGCATCTATGAGAAGTAACCATCAGAGCGGCCAGAGAAAATTTTGTTCTCATTGTTCAGAAATGATATCTCAAAAACGTTGCTTTTCTCTTTTGAGCGAGTGCACCGATTTTGACGAAATTTTATATTCTTTAACTACTGCTAAATCTGAATAGATAGATAGGTAATTTTTAAATTCTCTTTTTTTCAAAAAAAAACCTTACGATCAGTTATGATAAAATTTTATGCAATTATTGTCAAATGAATTTTCCAGTCATGAACACGAAAAAACTTGCCACAGGAGCAAGTTTTGGCAATCCAGTTGTGCAAGTTATTTCACACGACTCCGTCAAACAATTTTCAAGATATAATGGTAACTTACCAAAAGGAACATAAAGGCTACCTGAAATTACGCCATAGGAAATTTAGCCAAAAAGTGTTTTGGAAAAAGAGCTCGAAAATTTTGGTTTAATAATTTTGAAAAAAATACCAAAATTTTGAAAAGGAAAATTCGACAGAATTCAAGGAAATTACGCCAAATTTTTGGAAAAAGAGCCAAAAAGTAAAAATGGAAAGTACGCACAAAATAGGCCTAATTTCCAAATTAAGTTTGGAAAAAAGACCCAGAAAAGTATAGCTTCTTGACCTTATTTCCAAATTAAATTTGGAAAAAGACCAAAAAAATTGCTTTTTTCCGTTTTATTTTTAAACCTACCAGATTCGGAAATTAGGTCTGAAATATGTTGTTAAAAAGAGCGCCGCGCCGCACCCTCAGCCTGCGCTGAGCCCCGCGGTGTGGCGTAAAAAAGGCGGCTAGGAAAAATTGCCAAAAATTGATTTTCTGGCGTTTTTTCCAAAAATTAAATTTTGGCCTGTTTTCATGATTCGTAAAGAAGAAAAGACACAACTAATTTATGGAAAAAAAAGCTAACATTTCCGGGATTTGCGTCAAACTTTTTGGCATTTTTGCCTAGGAAAAAAAGCCAGATTATTGTATGGAAATTTTTGGGCTTTTTTTCCATTTCATTTTTTTTTGACGAAATATCCTATGGCGTAATTTCAGGGAGCCAACATGCGAATTCTCTGTAACAGTAGATAACTGCAACTAAACGTTCTATGAATTTGAAGTTTAAGCCGATTCGGGCAGAGACTGCAGATAACATATGGTACATAAGTGTATATAAAGACAAAAGTAGATAAAATTTTGTTTTTTTTCTTCTCTAACATCTTAATGTCATGTATTTTATGTTGACTTTTCAAATATAAGTCTTGGCATAAACACACCATACATAGAATAAAAACTACAATACTAGTACAAATGTTCACTCTATTTTCATTTCGATATCTAAACTTTTCCAAACTAACATACTTAAAACAAACACCCATATTTCGATTGTAAGTAATCAATTTGATAATTGATAAAATACACATACATTTATAAGAATTCAAGCGATTAACTATTCACTGGTCAATATCAATTTTCTTTCAATTCATAAGGTCGAGATTATTCTCAAGAACCAGAAATATTAAATATTCAGGTATAAAAGATATCAAATTTCAGTTTTTATAAATATTATAGGTTGATAATTGAAAATTGGCACGAAACAATCGTGAAAGACTTTTCAACTGAATTATATACATTCCAGGCAGACTGCCGTCATGTCATTATTCTTAAGTATGTAAAACTTCAAAATGAAAAAAAATAAAGAATTTATCTATCTTTATATCGTTATCTTCACTTTACAAATTTGGAATTGAAAGTTTAACATCACAAAATAAAAGTTTCAAATGAAAAAAATTGCAAATAAATGAGGTCAAAGAAAATCTGACCCATCTACCTAGGTATATGAAAAAACAAAACAATTAGATACAGTTAATAAAATACTGGAGTCAATTCTTACAAACTAAAAATAATGTAAGATACAAAAAAATAAACAGGACATTATTCAAAACCCTTTCAATTCAACGATGAAGCCAATAAATGCCAGATAAGAGACAAAGAATCAAGTTCAGTCAGCCTGACAGTGACTTGGATAATCGGCTTGGAAATCATTCTAAATGTAGCTAACATGACAAAAAAAAAATTCCTCTGATAAATCTATTAAGCTGATTTTCTGTGGAAAAAAATGAAACCAAAAGGATTTCTTTTTGGCATATTTTTTTTTTCAGCTCGAAATACACCCCAGTCTTTTTATAAAGGCTTCAAGGCGACCCTCAAATGTACCACTCCTACAGAAATTTTCTGCACCATGAATGTTATCCCGAAATCGGAGAATTCTCTACTGTATTCCCAACTCGGCCGGGATATGCTAATTCCTTTTGAGCCTTTTCTCCTTTTATTCTCAATGTACTAGTTATATACCTACATAAACCTATATCATTTTTGTTTCGTCGAATTTCTTTTACAAACGTGAAAGCACATGTACTCAAAGTACAAAACAAAACATAAAACAACTTTGTAAGGACGACGACGACAACACGACAAGAACGATGGTTTTCGAATGCGTTGGCACTGGGTGAGGGTGTATGTCATCTGGCTGAACTTTAACACCTTCAATCGTGCTCGGGAGTTTGCTAGTTCTATGAGCAAGAGTGTACATTTTTGTCGTTATTCGTCTTTAGGCCGTAGGATATAATATGGAAGGCAAAAAGCGAGAAAGATAGAACTCATTGGAAAAGTTTTGTAAAAAATTTTTTTTTTTTCAAAAAAAATAGTTTAGTTCAGACTTCAAAATCAAGTTGAATTGTTGAATAAAGTTTTTGAAAAGGGGATGGAGTGTTCACATATAAAGAAATAAGAATCCAAATAAGGATTTACCTACATATAAGATTTTTTATGATGAAAGAACAGATTTTCGTTGAAAAGGTAGCAACTGATTTTATTAATATTTCATAGTCTATAGGTAAAATGTAAGGCGATGCAGAGCAAAATCTGGTATGAGGGTAACAAAAAATATAAGCAGCATATAGATTTGGAAAATAAGTTCAATAAAGGAATGAGGAAGGAAACTTTTAAATAGTAATTCAATATCTATGGAGTTCAAAGAATTCGAAAAATTCATATGACGGTCTTGATAGATGAATTTTAATTTAAAAAAAGCACCAGGATTCAATATAATAGAAAGATAAAATGAATTTGAAGTTAAATTTAATCAAGTTCTTAGATACAAAATTTTTTTTTAGATAATTAAATACCTACATACAAAATAATATAATTGAAGCGTTCAGATGAAGAAGGGGTTAAGTGACATTAGTGAAGTTTTGAGATATAGGAGTTCAAAGTTTCTTGATTAGAACTTTTTTTGGGCTTACAACTGAAACTTTCTAATAAGGAAGACAAATAAAACACATAACAATCTTTTAAAATATAAGGACTTCATTTAATAAAAATAGCTTTAAGATACATTTTTTTGATAACGTTGCTCAAAAAGTGCAGTTAACTCCTTCTTCCACACATTTTTTTTTTATTTATTTCAAAGGAATAACAAAGGGGTTAAGTGACATTTTTAGTTCTTTTTTTTTTGTTTTTTTTGTTTTGTTTTCTGCTAAGTCTGAAGATTCTGATAGAGCTTTTTCATAGAACCATTGATGCTCAAGTGGAATAAACTGCATTTGTTCTTTTAAATTTTTAATTTTTTCAACTGAGAGTGTTTTGTTTTTTTTTTCTCTAGGAAAAAAGTCTTGGGTTCTGTCTGGAATTTGTTTTGATTTTGCTATCAAAACTTCTGTGAATGATGCATCTTCATCATATCATTCTTTGTAGGAACATATGAGCCGTTTTTAGTAACACGTATCCATTTGACATTGTCCCTAAAGTTGATTTTGTCATTCAAAATGTTTTTTGTTACGTTGCGGACATTAAGCTTATCCTGCAAAGCAGCTAGCGAACGGAAATGGTTTTCCATATTAACAACTATAGTATTTTTCTTACTAGCGCTTCTAATGATTTCCCTGTATTGTTCGGCGGTATATATGGTTTCGTTTTTCCTCAACTCCTTCTCAATTCTTCCAAAATCTCGATCACTATCAAAGTAAGTGTGACCAACTTCCGGAAACTTATGGTCGATGACATCGAAAGAGTCAAGTAAAATGAGAACTTGATATAGACAGATTAAAAAAAAGTTTTTGTTTTGTCCAGGGCAAGAATCAGTCCACGCTATGAAAGCTCTTCTATTCTTCGTAAATTCACATTGCTGAAAAAATGTAAAGAGTGCACTCATTACTTCTGTGCTTCCTCTATCTGCTATATCTTCTGTCCAGGTTAACATGTAAGACATTTCAGCATCAGAAGTAATGACATGTATTCCTAAATTATAAAACCACATCTGTCTCATATAAAAAGCTTTTGAAGTTGTGAGTTTAGGCAACGGCATGGTTTGTTGTAGGTCGAAAGTAATATAAAGAACATTTGCATCGGATCGAGCTTTTTCGCGATCAAATTTCTGATTTTCGAATGCTGACTTATAGCTTATTCGATGTTTTGCCCAGCTTTTACCAGAATCGCATGTGCTGCAAGTATCACTTCTAGGGAGGCGGAAAGACAGATTGAATTGCGTATTAAAAATGGTCCTGTAAAAAGACTCGTTTACCAAAAATTCCGCAGTTTTGTCTTCTTGAGTGCATTTTTCAAGGTAGAAGTTATACATTTTGGAAATATTCAGCAATGGTGAAAGATATAGTTTATGCGGGTTTTTATTTCGAGAGTAATGGGATTCTTCAGCTGGGAATTGACTTATGTGCTGAGATACAAAAGCTTCTACTTCACTTGGAGTTTTATTTGGGCGGCTTAAGTGCTTACCTCTTTTATCCAAAGATGGCGCAAACTCACAGCTTTTAATCTTACCTTGGATTACGTCAAGTTTTTTCTTTCCAATCTGGTAAAGCGAACACATAGCAGTTTTACATACTCTTACTATTTTTCCACCAACAATAACATAATATTCAAATGAAAACTGTCTCTCCTTACTAGAATTTACTTTTTTGCGGCTTGTTGTTCTGCGTATAATGCTTTTGAATAGCAGAGAATTTTTAGCATTTACATCAAGCATGTAGAAACTTGATAAGAGCTCTTTTCTTTGATGAATGCTTATATTTTGTGAGCAGGAGTAGCGACAAGTTTCAGTTCTGCATAATATTCCCAATGCTGGATTTTTCTTTCCAACAACGACTCCTTTTGCTGTCGTGTACTCTTTGCCCTGTTCTCTCAATAAAGCGTTAGCCCTTCGTTTCCACTTTTGTGGATTGCTTGCTCGTTTTTTGGCTTTTTGGCTCAGAGCAGAAGAAGAATAGACAAAAAAGGAATGTAAGAAATGTTATTTCTAGTAGATACACATTTAACTCCGTCACTTTCAAAACACATTTTTTTTATCATAAATTATTTGCGTTAAGGTGGTAAATGTGCATTTAACTCCTTCATGCCAAAAATCATTTTCTTTTTTTTATTTCTCTCAGTAGCATGAAGGGGGCATTTATCTATTTAACTCCTTCATGCAAACAAAAATGTTTTCAATTTGGATTTTTCAGTGCGTAAAGGGGTTAAGTGATTTTAACTCCTTCTTCTACTAATATCTTGCACTTTCGTGATGCATTTACCTCCTCTACACCATTTTTTGTATGGCTTTATTGGAAACTAGAGATCGTAGAAAGACGCAAATCACACAGAAATTTAAGTTTTCATTTACCTTCTTCGTTGGTGAAAAAAACCAGAAAAATTCAAATATGTCACTTACCCCCTTCTTCATTTGAACGCTTCAATTTATCTCCAAATACTTGTATTTCAAACATATATTTATTTTATTACATGAATTTTAGAATAGTCTAAGCAAATTAGCGAAAATATGGAAAAAAATTTGTGAAGTTCCTGAAAGTTCGTATTTTAGTAGAGAAATATAAATGCTCTTCAAGATTCTGAAGAGTTCCGAGTTCTAAAAGGTGAGTTCGACCCTACAACTAGGGATTAAGCCTCCTCTACGCTTACCACACTGAGAGGAGTAATTTATTTTTATGAGTTATTTTAGAAGTTAGAAGCAATAGAAAAACAGTTGATTAAAGTTATTTCAATCCTTGTAAATGTAAAACATTCTTAAAGAATGTAAAGAGATTGGCTCAAAAGCAATTCGAGAGCTGCAAATGTTTTTATAAAGAACCCATTCGTTTGAAGGCTAATTTTTTCCAGTTTATTGTGTTAAACGAACGTTTTTCCCATAAACAATCTCATTATTGTTTGTACCAGTATATAATTGCTAGCGGCAAATGAATGAATCGTTTCTTTGCAAACATTTTAAATTGTAGTTTAGTGGAAAAAGGTTTACGTTTAAAGTGAATATATCATACATTTACTTCGAATGCTCATATTATAACACAAAGGAAATTATTTTAAAGCGAACGAATGCAACGTTAGTGAGAGAAGTTTTCATTTTGCAAAGAAAATTCTTTTGTTGGAAACGAATGCATCGATCGCAGTAACAGTATAGACTGCGGTTCGAATCCCAGCAGTGGCTCATTTTCTGTTTTTTTATTATTATTCAATCGAACTGCAAGCATAGTTAACTCAACAAATGAGTTAGATTAGCTCGGAGTTAACTTTGGGCTTAAAGTTTACTGTAAAGACCAGTTGTACAATCGTTGTTCAAGTTTTTAACCCACCAATTTTGACAGATTATCTATGGAAATCAGTGGTTTAAAAATTTGAACCACAATTGTACATCTGGCCCTAAAAAACGTATTTCTAAGGTTAACTCGAAAATAACTCTAAACAAATAGAAGAAAACACAAGTTGTGTTGTTATCCGTTCAACCAGACCGTAAGATTTGGAAAATAAAATTATGTATGATATGTTTTTTTCTCAAAGGAGATAATTATAATTCAAGATAGAAGTGATTCCAATTTATTGTTGTTATTTCATATCCGAGATTGACCGAGCGTTTAGCTTTTTAGTGTATTGGTGCGAAGGAACTCATGGTTCGGTCCTCAGAAATGTTAGTAATTTTTATAGTTCTAAAATAGAATATAATAATAATTAAACAAAATAAATATCTCTAGAAAGTTGAAAAAAAATTTAAATAAAACATTTTTGTTCATAAACTGTACGGTTTCTATACTAGCAAATTCGTTTGTCCTAAACGAAAATAAGAGTTTGCTGCAAATGGAGTGAAAAAAACTGCTGGCAAACGAATCATTCCTTTGGGCAATTTTTTCGTTTACAGCAATTTTTTAATTTACATGCAAAATTGTTCAAAATGTGTAAAGTAGTGTGAAGTTCTTAAAAAATACATATTCCGGTAGATAAATTTATGTCTTAAGATTCTGAAGTAACCCAAGCCTTAGAAGGTAGGCTTGACTCAACAACCCGGGTATAACGTATGAGCCTCCACTGCGCATCTGTTTAAGCCAGTTAAGCGAACAGTTTTAAGAAAAAAATAATTTAAAAATTAAAAAAAAAAATTTATGTTTTATAAAAATCAAAATAAAATCGCGCCAAAATTTTTAGTGAGAATATTTTCAAAAAATAAAACCAAAGTCTTCTGGCTTTGCAAAAAAGTATCACATGGTATTGTAAGTATTACCGTTGATTTTAAGTAATTTTTTTTATTTTTACGTCACTTTTGCCCTTCCCGGTAAAATGAGGGGTAAAAGACGCCCCATTCCTTACAATCGAATGGTAAGGTCGAGTTCACCTTTTAGAACTCGGGACTTTTCTTAGTAAAAACAATTTTTTTTTAAAACTGCTCACTAAAACAACTTCGTTTGCCAGTAGAATTTATTGATTTTTATAATTATTTTCCTTACCATGTATTTAATTTTTAGAAAAATGCCAGTCCCGGTAAAATGAGGGGTAGTAGATACATATCTTAAAAATGCGCGGTTCCTATACGATTGCAATAACAATTGTATCCTATACAGGAACAGGTGTTTGTTACTCAATCACGCCAGAACGGCTGAACGGATCTGAATGAAATTTGGCACAGATATAGATTATAGTGTGAAATAAAACATAGGCTATATGTACTTTTTGTCCCGAAAATGTACGGTTCCATGCATAACTTTTTTTTACAGAGCAAACTATTTATTTATTTATTTTTTGTTGAATAGAGTTTTATAGCGCTCTACTAATGAATGTGAATGTTTTCATAATGCTTCTATTTTATTACTGTTTAATAATTGGGGAAATGTTTGTTCTTAAGAGCTTAGATGTGAAAAATTATATATACTTGGGTGTTTGTTTCGCTTCGAAGCCTCAACCATTGAACGGGTTTGGATAAAATCTAGCAAGTAGATGGATAAGACATTGGATTAAAAGAGTATAGTACTTTTTATAACTATTCCAGTGGGACAAAAAATCCGGAAGTAAAAACCCCGTGAACCCGCGAAACAGGCCTTACAGGTACTGTTTGATAAGAAAACTGTTCATTAATACGGTATGTGCAGTAGTAGTTGACAACTATTATGCGTACGCGAAATTAGGTGCCTTTAGACATACTCATTTTTTATCGCGGAAAAAATGCACGGTTCCTTTAGGAGAGGCCTTAATGTGAAATGTTTAATGAGTGAAACATTTTTTTGCTCAGCTTCTACACCCCAACGACACCTGTGAATGGATGGTAGGTAGATGAATTGGGACCTGGATTAAAGCAAAGGGTATTTTTATCCTGGAAAAGTTATACGGTTCATGTGGCAGAGTCTTTAAGTGAAAAAAAACACCACTTACTTAAGTTTATTCCGATGCGCCCACCCCGTAGAAAAGCACGGGTAATAAATAAAAGAATTGATCGGGTCAGAGCTTTTGAGAGAATAATGGTATTAATTTGTATGGGTATGACATAAGGCGATTTATTTTCAAGAATGTTATAAAGTCTTAAATCTTATCATTTTAGACCAATAAATTATATACAGCACTTGTTTACTTAATTTACCTATGTCTCGTAATTTTTAAAGATTGTGTAAATGCCTTCACTCACTCTGGCTACAAACAAAAGCAATCTCAATTAAGTATTTAATAAAGAGCTCTTGTAGATCTTAATAATAAACATACGATTTTTTGCTTGAATCAATTTAAAAATTTTCTGGCCTTGCTACATCTATACCTATACACATATCTTTCAAAGTATTTTTCAAATAACTGAACAAAAATACAAAAAAAAAAACATAATTCCATTAAATTCCTTACCTAAGTAGTTATAGGAAACGTTTGATCTCAGTTCGAAGAAGTCTTAATAAAAATATTCTTCCACGGGTCAAAAAGGCACAGGTTATATACCTCATCCCCAATTCTGTTGAAAAAGAACTTTTTTTTATACAGAGGAAAAATTTTGTGTGCGGAATAAAAAAAATTACTTACATTTCGTTTGAACTTTTTCTGGTTTCCATGCCCAGCTTTAAAAAAATTTAGTTTAATTTAAAAATAATAACATACCAACAAAATTCACTCAGATTAACCTACTTGATGAAGAACAATATATATTAACTGCCCTAACGTAAGTAGCCGGAAGGATTTTCAAAACGAAAGATAAATTGTTATTACAATAAAAAAAGGGCACAACTGGGTCGCACAAACTTGCTCTTAACAAACAAAATAACATTTCAATCAGTATTGAATTTAGTTTAAATCGCTTCAGCCGTTAGAGAGATAGTCGAAATTTAAAAATACCGTTATATGGCAGTTAAAGAATTTTCTTAAAAAACTGATTTTCCCTAACTGATTAACCTTCTACATTTTATTCAGATGTGAAATTTGTTGAATTCGTTAGAACAGTTTTTCGAGAAAAAATATGGTTTTCGATAACCGTTATATATGTCAGGTACCGTTATTTATAGACTTTAAAGTGACGTTATGGATGCCGGAACAGACAGACAGACAGACAGAATTGCCGCACCCACTCTTTTTCTTCGTCTTCTCCATCATCATATAATGTCATGTTTGAATGTTATCTCAAATTTTTTTTCCGCACGAGTCCAAGACTTGCCTTAAGTACCTATAATCGCAAGTAAAAATATATCGAGACAGGTTAGCTGGTTAATTGGTTGAGTTAACCTTACTGATTTTTAACAAGAAAATAAGGTTCTTTCTATTTGTAGTCTCTATGACTTTAAGGACAATATTTATTATACATATGTATATATGTAACAAATTCTAATACTACATTGAAAATATCTATACAGGCAAAGCCGTAACCAGGGGGGGGGGGTTCACAGGGGTTCAACCCCCCCCAGAATTTTTTTAGAAATGCATCTGTAAATCAACCTTTTCCGCATAAGTATGAAATTAGTGCTCAAATAATTAGTGATTATGTTCAAAACATTCCGATTTTAGTTTAAAGCCTACATAGTTAGGTACCAATATAATTTTCGATGAATTTAGCAAGGTAACTCTAACAGTTTTTAAATACAACCTCAAACAACACAGCCTCAGGATGCCAGGTTACTTTTGCTTCGATTGCACATGATGAATAACTAAACGCCTCAAGGAAATTTAGTATACCTAGATAGGTATGTGTATGCATCTACATGAAACAATATGTATAGTATAAACGTATATTCTTATTTCCCTTCCAAATAAACTAATGGTGTGCGCATTAGTTTTCAACTTCGTTATTCCACTTATATAGTTGCAATTGTAACTTGCAACATTTTAGCCGGTTCATTCCATGCGTTTCTATTCTCTTGCCAGCAATAGGAAAAAGGAATGAGCAACAACGTAATATGTGTTGTGGATGAAAAACTCCAAATTCCACGAATTGTGTCAAAGCAACAGCACAGACAAAACTTGAGCACAACGGATCCTGAAACCTATTTTAGGATAAGTATAATGATTCCTCTTTTAGATGATTTTTTAAGTCAGCTTAAAATAAGATTTGAAAATCATAAGTCCATACTTTCCTCTTTGTGCATTTAAATTCCATCGATCTTTGGCGGCAAATATGAACAAAATTACAACGAAGAAAACTTCAAATTTTATAGATCTTTTTTGGATTGGGACACTTTAGAAGCTGAGTTTACGTTATGGAAGACAAAATGCCATAGACAAAAAGATACAGAGCGTTCAAAGAGTGCAATAACAGCTCTCGGGGAATGCAATAAGAATCTGTTTCCTAACATCCACAAGCTTCTCAAAATTTTGGCGATACTACCGGTTTCAACGTGTACACCGGAAAGAACATTTTCGACAATGAAACGTCTAAAAACTTACCTTAGAAATTCTACCGGCGAAGAAAGATAACAGGATTGGCATTAATGTCAATTCATCGACAAATTGAGATTGACACTGAGGAAGTTTTAGACATATTTGCAGCACAGAAGGCCAGAAGATTAAATTTAATTTTATAAAAATGATATACTTACATGTTATTTAATACTTTTTTTTATAATAAAATCTCAAAGAGTGATGATAAATGTACCTACCTAATAAATAATAACTTAAAATTATTTTAAAAAAATATTGGAAAAATCTTTTAGTTTTTCAAATTTGTTTGAGAGTTTTCTTGAAAAACTAAGTATGCAATTGTATTTTATTAGCAGTACTCTACCTAGGAAAAAATATTGAAAATCGTTAAAGCAGTTTTTTTTTTCAAACCGGTTTCTTTTTTAATTTTTGAAAAATATTTTGCAATTTTTTGAGTATTTCAATACATCGAAATCTGTAGTTCATCGGGTAAAAAATCTGAAAAAAATCGATATTCGCGTTTCCAACATATTCAAAAAATCTAAAAAGTTATGTATATGAATTTGGAAATAAAAACCTTCCTAAATTTTAAATTTAATTGAAATCGGTTTTGTTGTTAGCGAGAAATTCTGATTTAAAAAAATCGGTTCTATGAGAGGTACTGTTTTAAGATAAATCTCGACTGTTTTATCAAAATCGTAAAGGCCATTTTTAGAAAAATTAAGTTTTAACAAACTGTTATATGACATTTACTTTTGTTTTAGAGCTAAAATTCCAATTTCAACAACGCCTAGTGCGAGACTACTAAATAAACACTCTGAACCAAGTTTGCAAATCAGCCTATCCATTTAGGCTGCAGATCTGCAAACAGGCAGTCGGACGAACAGGATTTTCCAACACACTTTTGTCTACTTCCCTATCATCGCAATATCATGTTTATTTGTTATCTCAATTTTTTTTT
This sequence comes from Baccha elongata, assembly GCA_951217065.1. NCBI lineage: Eukaryota > Metazoa > Arthropoda > Insecta > Diptera > Syrphidae > Baccha > Baccha elongata. The sequence goes on along the minus strand of OX578273.1, from coordinate 16,353,523 downwards.
TTTGACGAATCCATAACTTGCCTTATACATAGAATAGTATCATTATCGCAACTAAAAGCCGTGTTTGGTGGATTTTGGGTGAATGGGCTGTACTAATTTTATTTATTACATCTACAGAAAGGTACAGATTGATTGGTGTATGGAATAAGTATAAACCCCCCCCCCGAAATAATTGTCTGGCTACGGCCTTGTATACAGGGTTATTGGTTTAAGGTGCACCAAAAGCTTGAGCGTGTAGCTTAAGACAAGAAAAAAATCGTATGGGAGGGGGGTGGTGGCAATTTTCTAAAAAAGTGACCTAAATCATAAAAAAATATAAAAAAAAAATTATAAAATTATTTAAAAACAACGGTGAATGATAAAAAGCCATGTTATACCTTTTTAGAAAGCCAGAAAACTACTCTTTTTTTTTTTAAATTAAGTTGTTTTAGTAAACAGTTTTAAAAAAATTAATTTTCAAATGATGATGCCAAAATGTATCTTAGTTTTTGAGAAATTAAAAAAATTAAGAGTTTTACTTTTAATTTAAGTAAGTAAAGTAAAAAGTTAATTCGTTTATTTTTGTTATTTGCTTAAAATCAGATGGTATGTAATAAAAAATAAAAAAAGGATAATCCTCGTATTATTAATTGACCTGAGACGGTCAAACTTGCGAAAACCAAAAAAAAAAAGTGTTTTTCTTGGAAAAAAGTACTTTTAGTTTTTCTTAATTTCTTAAAAACTATGATACATTTTGGCATCTGGTTTTCTGTTTTTGACTAAAAATTAATAGGAGCATTGAATTTTGGAAACAAAATTAATAGTTAATTAATTGCTTAAAAACTTTGTACGATCATCACTGCAAAACCGCTGCACCTATTTGGCTGATAATTTTTTTGTTGTATTTGTCTTTTTCAGGAAATGGTTTGTATGAATAAAAATATTTGCAAAATAGTACGGAAAAGTTAAATTTTATTGTGAACACATCTTTATAGAAAAAACACTGTGTAAAAACATTAGGATCTAAGTTAGGAGATTTTAAAATAAATTGACAGACTGAATTTCATTTTCATAATAAAAAAAATATTTGAATTAATTAATTAATAAAAAAAAATTGTCATCTGAATATGTGAATACACCGCTATTTCCACTAGCAGGGGCAGCGTAACCGAGTATGGTGAGTGGTCTAATATGCGCTCCAGATGATCTCTAAAACAGAGATTTTTAATACGAAAATAATCATCAGATCTGGTGGGATGACATAATGGTAGCTTTAAATGAACACAATGTCCATGGACATTATGACCGATTTGGAAAGTGACACAAGGTCCATGGACACAATTTCTGTATTGAAATTTTAGCGTTTAAAGTACGGTTGGTATGGGGGATGCTGCCCCTTGCAACTTCTCTGCCAGTGTCAATAAATAATCATTTCGCATTTTTATTTTCGGCGTTTTCAATTAGTTTTTGATTGATCAGCTTTTTGAAGTTTACCAATTTTTTGTATGGTTTTGTTCTGCGTTTCCCTTTTATTTACTTTTGGCATTTTGTTCTTTTGCTATTTTTTTTTTTTTGCAATTTATTGTTAAGCTTATTTTTAGTAAAACTTTGTCAGCTTATTGCTTGCAACAGTTATACCAATATTAAAATTCACTTAGAGTTGGTGGTTTGCTGGATGCGCTCCCATACAATCAAAAACACACTTTAAATTAAAAAAAAAAAAAACTGAATTTATCGATTTGTATTTTTGATCATATTCGATAAAATAATTTTTTTCAATGCTGGCAATAGTAATAGTTGAGACGAAAAGTATTAGAAAATTTCCAATTTTTCTGCTTAAGAAACTTAAACCTTACAAATTAAAACATCAAATAAGTTAAATTTCGCGAGGTTGCTTGATTGAGTATCGTAGTAAGTTTTCATCAACATTTATACCAGTTGGTTAAAGTGATCTCTGTTCCACATCGAATACGTTTCAATTAAAGTGTCGCAATGTCATTTTTTAACATTCAACATTTGTTGAAGTTTCGTAACTGTGTTTTTGCTTAAAAATCTCAGCATCTCTTCGACTTCAGCTCAAGGTGGTCTGCAGTTTTTTCAGAGTATGTGTTTTTCATCTTTTCTTCCATTAATATACAGCTAACGGAATCTCCATTTTTTTTGCTGCCATAACGAAATGACTTTTTTCTGACATGAGCTTCTTCGCGTTATTCTTGACGACCTTGAAAATCACACCATTATCCACGGATGAAACATTGACTCAAGAACCTCCAACAACAACAAAAATACAATTTCGTTGTTTCTGGAAATTTTTATATACCAAAACTTATTTTTTTTTTTTCGAAAACGACCAAAACCTGAAATAACATTAACGGACGCATTTGGAAGTTTTGTCATCTGCGACAAATTCAAACATTATTCGCCATCCAATCAGAAAGATTTAAGGGGGGAACTCAAAAAATTCGAACGAAAAAGTTTGAACCGTGTTCGTTGTTGGTTCCGTTATAACAATTTTATTAAGTTTTTAGAAAATATTTTTAAACAAATTCCGTAATCGAAAAAAACAGGTTATTAACAGTAATTAAGACGTAAGAACATATGTATTCAACCTGACATTATTGCGCTGCAACACGATCAATAAATTTCCGCAATTTCTTTTTATTGTGGCAGCAAATAATAGTTAAATAATAAATAAAAATAATTTCAACTAAGTAGAAGACTATAAGCATTAATTTAGTGGACTTATTGAATTATTGATACAAATTAATTTTTTATGTGATTCAGTACATATTGACAAGGTGCTCACTCTTCGTCAACTGATGAGTGCAAAGGGAGCATCTGCACGAAACGTCTTTTTTCCTGGACTAAAGGTAAGAAAAAGCTAATTTCAATATCGGTTTCGATTCGGTTTCATTGCACCCGAATGAATAGCGATTTCATATCCATCGGAAAGGAGAAAGTCAGGTGTTAAGGAAAACAAAATTGAATTGAATGATTGAATTTTGAATTGGTTAATGAGGTTTTATTTTCTTATATATTCAACATAAGTTAACATAATTAAATTAAATACATAATTATAAGAAAATGCGAAATTCGGTATTTTTAATAGATAAAACTAAGAAAAATTGCTCCTGCGTCCTGCTGAAACCCAGACTCAGGTTTGAGGTTTGTATCGACAGGGGTGATGTTTGAAAATTCTACCAAAGGATAAAAAGATCTTCAAAAAGTCTAAAACACCAAGCCTGTTCAGATGAAGGGGCAATATATGGTATAGTAGATACCTAGCATAGTCAGTGTTTTTCTGATTACAGAAGTCTAAAGGACGAAGATAGCCCATATATGACGATATTGTCTAAAATTTCCATCCACCCGACCATAATGAAGTCCGGTTCGCGGTTGCCAGACTTAAATAGCTTAGGGCTGCTCTGGTGCGGACGGTTTACCAGCCGAATTGTTCAAAGCAGCGAAAGATTTTTTTATAAGAAGCATACACAAACCATCTAGATGAATATAGCTATAACTTCGTATGGTAGTCAACGCAAGCTCTACGGGCTTAAGGTTTACGATATTGAAGAAGAAATCCATCCTCGGCTAAAAGCAACATCAAAAATAAAGTCGGTAAAAAGTTGAGAAAATTTGACGTAGAATTGACAATTTAAGCTGCGTCGCTATGATAACAAAAGGGGCGTACTCCGGACATTTTAAAATTGAGATAATAGTGTTTTAAGAATGCTCGCGACCATCTCCATAGAATTGCTCTAGTGCATAAACAACATTTTAGTTTTGTCGCAGATTTATTCATAAGTGAAAATGAGTTGAACTAATTTTGCATTGATTATTATTATAATAGGTTATGAAGCCAATAATCGTTTATGATTTGGTAGTAAATTGAAACAAATTTGGGTTACGCCATACTATCTTGCACCTATACTCTGCCTGCAACCGCTCATTATAGTTTACTCTCTAATATATCTTCTTTTAAATTTATGAGCTGATAAAACACCTTTAATAAAACTATCTTTTTTTTCCTGTACTCAAGAATGTATTTATCAAACAGTCATATCGTCTTTTGTTATAAAGGACATGCATTACATTACAAATTCGTTTTTCATACTCATGTTCAAGAACACGTCCTTAAGGAGGATAAAATATAGCACACAGCAAGCTTACTACTAACCTTACAATAATTTATCACTCTCAACGTAATCACATGAATTTTATTATTTTCTAGTTCCCTTACTTATACTTGCGCTTTTGTCATTATCCTGAAAGAAAAAAAAAATTCTATTCACAACGCAACACCGTACACTTAGCAATTGGAACCTAATCATGAAATAGGGTTTGCAATTCTAAAGCTACACAACAAACAATTTGAGGATTTTGCTCAAAGGACCTTCTTATGTCAAACGCACATTATTGTTTTGTTTATTTATTTTTTTATTGAAAAAGAACAAAAGTTGAGAACAACGCTTAATCTCCAGGAGCCGCCGTCACCTGGCCTCTTAAACAATAAGTCTTGTCATGTCATCTAAAAAATGGATAAAAAATGATTCATCTGAAGGGTGGGTGGCGAAGTGGAGGACACTGTGCACACATATGTCATTCTATCTGTCTGTTGCCTGTTTTGTGTTGACAAATGAAGTTACCCATGTGCGGTGTCGTCTCATAACCTTACGCGATTCACCAGAGACAGACAGACAACTCCATCTACAAAAACGATGATGGTTGGTATTTTGTTTGGAACCGCTTTTGTCAAGCTTTTCAACACCCTAGTGGTTGTGCAGTGCATCCTTTTTGTTGTAAAGATACCCTGATGGTGCATGTGCAGCAATAAAAAATAACTGGCTTATGCTAGTTCATGTGCATGGGTGTTGTTGTTATTGTTGAGTCCTTTTTTGCTTTTTAACATCGAATAATCTAAACTTTGCGGTCCGAGTTATAAAAAGTTATTTCAAGCCAAACAAAAATCCCCACTTTCAAAGCATTGATAACGGTTCATTTTTTTATGGACCATCACGATAAACATTCACTTTTATGAGTATATAAATATAGGAACAGAATGTGGGTATAAAGGGAATCCGTGCACAATGCAAATCTTAATCCCGTTTTCATTAAGCGTCGAAGCGCAACTTCTAATCCAAAAGTCCGATAACTATAACCAACAAACGGTGACGCCACACCGCACCGCCACCACACCATAGTGCAACGTTTGTGCTGACGATTATGGTGGCTAAAACCGATCCTTTGAACGATAATTATTGTGGAAAGTCCAAGGGATACAGTTGTTGGCGACTTATGGCACGGGAGAGGAATACCAAACGGAAGTAGGGGATAAATATTCAGTTTAAACTTCTTTGCATGATAAATCAAAAGATAAATCGCAGAAAAACAAACCTTGGCTAAGTGGCGAAAAGTCTCAATGGCATATGCAATGAAGACAAATAAAGTGAGAGAAAAAAAACTTTTTCTTTTGGGGCTTAAAACGGAAACAAAGGATTTGATAGAACAAAAAATATGATGGCTTGAGTTTGAAAAAATAAAGAAAGAAGAGTTGGGAAATATACGTTTTTTCCACAATGGAATTATTAGAGCTAAAAAATTAACTGAATAATTTATTTACTCAAATCAAGAAACTTACCTAAATAAAGGTATGGAAGAAGACTATTATGATTTAATAATGTTTCACTTTACGAGATCAGTTTTATTTAAATATTAGACAACAATGAGGCCTAAGGGGCCGGTTATAGCGATCATGAAAAACCATCAGGAAAAGTAGAAAAAAAGAGAAAGGGAATTTTTCCTGATGTGCGTTTATAGCGATCAGTAAAAATGTGTCAGTGGACAGGCTGTTTTCCTGATTGAAATGCACACGAAAAACTTTTCCTGAAAGAAATCTGTCAGTGGAACAAGTGAAAATTGAACTCAAGTAATTGGAACGATTTGTTTAATTTTTGTTAAAATGGCAGTCAGCTGATACGAAAAATGAGATTCATTCAGGAAAGTAAATAAATGCATTTTTTACAACAAATATTTGTTTGAGTTGAACATTTTTTCGGCACAAAAAATTCTCTGAGTTATTTGTAATCGACAAGTGTAACATTTAAATCAGATGAATTCATGGCTAATTATCAACTCGAACATTTTTCCTGATTCATTTTCCTGATCGCTATAACCGGCCCTTAAGTTAAAGCTTCGGGTGGATGATTCTGCTTTCGAAATATGTATTTCGCTGTTTCTATGACGAACCTGCGTCTCCTCACGGGTCCTCACTAGGGACCTGGTTCTCCAAGGTAAGAAGATTTTTCCGCAAGAACTTATTTTCTAGCGCTTTTTCCAAAAATAAAATGTTTCCCCTTTTTATTATTTATTAAGGAAAAATTGCCCATATATATATATAAACGAAGCCAACATTTCCGGCATTTGCCCCAAACTTGACATGACACTTCTTCCACAGAACTGACAAACAAGTTCCGCCAATGTTCATCTTGAAATTACGGTTATATTTTATAACAAAAAATATATTTTTTTGAGAGAAGTAAGAAGTAAGACAGCTTTTATTAAAGCTTTATAACTTAAAATGTTTCAAAAATTATGAATATTCCTAATTAAAAGTGATGGGACTACAGAATATTAATATTTTGAAATATTCACCCATATAATATGATCGTGGTTAAAGGTTTGTAATTATCTAATGTGATTTCAGGATTCCAAACGTGGATTTTTGAATGGCACCTATGAATCGCTGAGCCACCGGAGCCACCGCTAAGGCGCCAACCACATGCAAAAAAAAAGCAGCAAAAAAAGCCAAATTAAGTAGAATGCGAGAAACGCAAACAACGTACAACGTGAAAAACGCGTATTACGTATAACGTTAAAAAACAAACAACCTAAAACGCGAAAAACACAAAGAACCCAATTACGGTTAAAAACGCAATTAACGAAAAAAACTCACAAACGCAAAAATGGATAAAATGAAAATTTATGGTTCCCTTCCCCAGCGAATTTTTTTTAAATAGCGCGGCTTTTTACTTGAATTATAAACGCAAAAAATGCAAAAGACGCAAAAACCTAAAACGTGAAAATCGCAAAAAAAAAACACCCTGGGCTTCCTTATGGCCACTGCTCCAGAACACTCTTATTACAACTACAATTATTATGTAAAAAATCTCGGGCACATATGTGGCTTACGCTACTTTTACTTCCAAATTGCCAATGCGTCAAATTATAAATAAACTTTCAACAAATTTGTCAACTAAAAGGTGTGTTTACTACGCTTTAAGTTATAAGCTGACGGCTTTTTAAATCATTTTAATAAAATATTGTATTAGGTAAAAAAACTCAAAACTTTTCATTAAATAAGAATCTTATATTATATATTCATTTCACTTACTACAAATTTTAAAATAACAGATCCATGCTGACTGATAAACTTACCTGAAAAGAGAAAAACAAAGTTAATATTACAGGATGTTTTTCTTATAATAATAACAAATTCTTATAATTAGAACGATTTGAATATTTCGATAAACTAAATTTTATAAACCTAGTTACTTTAGTTTAAATAGTTCTGAAGTTGAGCACTTCACAAATGTTTGCCATATAAATTTCTTAAACCTATAAGGAGCTGCCTGTGGATTTAACTGAATTAATAAGGGCTTGTTCAACAATCCCTAAGTAAGTTTCAACTAAGCTATTACATTTTTTTTTACAGAAAACAACACAAAATTAATAACAGGCATTTATTTTATATTTTATTTGAAACTTACTCAAATAAATAATATCAATTTCATAAATAAATCATATCAATTTCAATGAAGTTCATATTTGTTTTCGTGAACTTCATAAAAATAACTAATTCTATTTTGCTCAGATTAAAAGACTATTTATCATTGGAAAACTATGTTTACAATATATTAAATGTCTTTTAAGACTTTTTAACATCACAGGTAAATTTATTGATATCAACGAAAAGTTTCACATCCCTCACAAAAGTCTTGACAGGCCCTATACTATAATATTCTTAAATAAATCGTCTTTTATCTGATTTACACTCAAGCTCTTTCATCACAGCGGTAAAGTTAAGCCCAAATCTCCATTCAAATCTCCACCATATTCTTGTCTCGTCAAACATCGTCAATTAGCCTATTTTATAATAAAAAATATATCCAAGTTTAGCGGGCATACCTTTCCTAGAGAAAAATGAAAAAAAAAAAGCTACCACAATTTATTTCTCTCTCGCAACGTCTGAAACATAAGTGATTTATTAGTTTTTACCTACTTAAACTTTATCCATGAAACAGATGGGTTCTTGATGTTCTTACAAACTCCTTTTCACCTCCACATTAAATAACTCGCTCTATACAGTTATGTATAATATACCGAAGTACCTCACAAGTATGGTTTTCTTTTATCTTTGGAATGAAAATAAAATGCACGACTATAGGTTGCCATTTATAAGGGAGAAGGCGGTAAAGAGACTTTTTTTTTTTTAAATACTATGAACTTTATTTCGATTCTACTATTACTATTTCGATATTAATTTCTTACATTACATATTATAACATTTTGTTTATACATTTTTATAACTATTATATTGTTTTATTAAAATTCCTTATTTTTCCTGTCTCAATAAATACCTAGACCTAGAGTGCGGACGGCGAATATAGACAACCATCCATATTTTTGCAAATAAAACCCAGACCCAGACTATTTACAGCTATACACCTTAACAAGGCAGTTTATTTTAAAACTAAGGTTGGTTACTTTTTAATAATTCCTTAACACAAAAACAAGAATCAAATATAAATACAAAAACAAAATAGAAAAAAGTGAAGGATAATTTGGACCTATAGAGAAAATGTACTTGACCCAGCTGTGGAGGGTAATTTGGACCACCAGTCCATATTAACCGACAAGAAATTTTCAATAAATAATTCCCTTTACCAATTGGACCATATTTAGCTTTTCATCACATGGTTTTAGAGAAATTTAATTTTTCTAGAAAACTTTGTTCGTCAATAAATTCAATTACCTGAAAATTACATTATTCAACATTTGGTGTTGGTGTTTAAAAAAACATTTACCCAAAATAATGGCATTACACCAACAAAACAAAGGAAAACTTTGATGGTTTTTAAATAATAGGCATCAACATCAATTTTAATAAATTGGACACAACTCCTTAACGCGTTCTCGATTTTTTTCTTAGAATTTTACTTTCTTCATTTACATAAAGCGAACCTTCCTTGGTCAGTCAAACGATTTCAGTCATAATACACATATAATCTTTCATCAGACAAAATCAAAAGTGTTAAAATTTGTCGTCCAACAAATACAGCCTTGTTTTTACAAACATTGATGTCAAAAGATTGAGCGCCTAAAGTCCGCATAAAAGAAACGAGTATCTACTCATATCTCGGGAACGGATCGTTCGATTTTCACGGGTTCGGACTTGAATTCGTATTGGCCCAAAAAAGGTCACTGAGAAAGAAAATACTGGACAATGCGTTGACGCCTCGTATCGTAGCACAAGTTTTAGCTTAAATTCATCTAATAGAACATTTTGGAATTATTCATATAAGTGATAACGTTCACGTGTAATCCAGAAATCATATGTAATGGCCTTAAAGAATCGCAAAGACTCATACTATTCGTGATCATGGCCAATACGGCCACTACAATTCACAATCACCAAACGCTATCTGTCACTAAAATTGGTATCAGAAACAATTACTGGCAATAATGATATGGATATCTGTTTTTACGTATAATGGGAAACATTCACGATAAAGGTAAGAGGAGCAAATGTTGTCATTTTGATTGATTTGGTACTCGCCTTTTCTGGGCAAGCTTTAAAGTTATTGAAATAAGGTTGAACAGTTAGTTTCATATAGAAATTGAATCATCAAGTGAATGAAGAACCTACGTCAGCGTGGCGATACGTGAAGTAACTGCAATTAAAAACGAACACGCGAGTATGGCCTTACAAAATGACCAGTCCGTTGCATAGTTCTCCAGTGAAACATTTTGGATATAAAATGTCCTTTTTTCAGTCGGTTATGTCAACAGCCTTATTAAATTTCACCGAACTTTGGGTGAAATTTGTATATTTTGAAATACATTTTTTTCAAAAAATTCTTTTTAAAAAAATGTATGCAATAAAAAACAAAAAAAATTATGAAATGCATCACGGTTGGCAGCAAATCAGTTTATCAAAATTTAAATTTTATTAAAATGGATCGTTTTTTTTTTGATAGAAATAGAATTATGGGTTTTTCAAAAAAAACTTTTTCTAAAATTAATTTTTTCAAAATTCTTTCTGCAGTATTATTCAAGTTCTGCAGTACTTTAAAAATATTAAATTTCTTTAAAATCGTCTTAGCCGTTCAAAAAAATTAAAAAAAGTACCGTTGTATGGCAGGTAACGTTAAAGTGCCACCATTACCTTCAGTCGACCATAATGGTCGACTGCACACGCAAGCCAATTTCACATGTATTTGGCTGGATGTTAGATTTACGTACGTAAACTGCGCTCTGGAGCGCTCTTTACGTACGGAGGCAAAAGTGAACGAAAACTTGCCGAATTTGAGCAAACCGACATTATGTGCGCACTATACAAATTCCTTGTTCTCGCTAATTTCGTACGGCACCGTACGTACTAATTCTTCTATTATGGTTTTGCCGTTTTATGTGGTTTTACTGTTATCAAGAAAACTTTTGAAGACATTTTCAAGAACGTGGATCAAAAGCCAGAGTGCGGTAATCAAGCGTACGGGCTAATTTCAAAAATGAGTAAGTTATTGGAAAGGGGGATAATGACAATATTGTGCAAAAGAATAATAGAACAAGCGACTAAAGTGCTGCGCTGCAATCGAATGATCAAGACCTTAACACAGTATACGCACTTTATGAATCATACCATGGATACGTTCAAGAAATGCGATTTACATTTTCAAAGAGCCAAAGACTGAGGCATATATCAGAAAGAATCTTCTAGATATATGAAGCGAATTACAAAATACGATTAGCGGCTTAACTACATCCGACGACTTTGTTGAAAATCAAACATCTGGACAACAATATAAAATTCAGGTGTTTATTGTCACCATTGATAACGTACTCCCTGCTTTAGGTAATCGTATGAACAGTTATCATAAAATTGCTGTTGTTTTTGGAATAACTCGAGAGCTAAAATCTCTTCCACCGGAATTCCACCGCAAGAGATTTTGGAAAAATCTGCAATCATCATATGTATGTAGGTGCTTATGCTTACGCAGATGATTTAGAGGACAGCCTGGACTTCGAGTAAGTCTAGTTCGCTGCAGTGCTAAATTCTGATACTGCTAGTATTACTGACAGCTCTGGAACTGCAGGCTTACAAGCTTTTGATAAATAATTCTTTACAATCTTGTTTCTCGAATCTCGAACTTTGAAATTGGTGTTTGGGAACGAATGAATGCTCCGAAGGACCAGTTTATATGAAGCGATTGAAATAATTATTCTCGAAATCCAAATTTCTTTTTAAATAATATTTTATTAACATTAACTACGTAATTGATGTAAAGCAAATGAGTGAACAAATTTGAATGAATAGAAAAATAATAACAAACAACAAAAACTATTTCCAATATATCAGAAGATGGATACAAAAACATTTAAGTGTTTTTTCGGCTGAGTTATTTTAGAACATTTCGCCGCCCCTGGAACACAGTTTCAGCTTATAGGTATTGGTGCCAACTTGTGTATTGGCCGAATGAAATTTTCATTTGCTGTTCCTAGAGTTACGACTCGAATATTGCCATCAACGCCTGGATGGGTTTTTATAACACGTCCCATGGCCCATTTTCCAGGTGGAAGATATGGTTCTTTCATAAGGACAAGGTCATTTACTTTGAAATCACGTTTATGTTGTGTCAAAAATCCGCTCTCATGATCACTGCAATGGTGAACGACATTTTTTAACATTAAATTGTGGTAAACATAAGTTGAGGAACACGATGAGTCAACAACGTCTCAATCACTGCACTTGAATGAACACTAAAAATGACTTACTTCGAGAAGTCGATACAAACAGTATTATATATTAATTTGTCTTAGAAAAACATAGACTCTGGCCACTACGTTGAAATATGGTTTCATTTCAATAATGCAAAGTGAAATCAGGCCATATTTTCAGGTATATGTCTTATTTCACGGCACCTAACGAAAAGTTAGTTAATGGAGTCAAAAGAAGACACTTTCCTCATGGTAAATATATATTTTTTCGGATTTAAAATAACCTAAATTTTATTTTAATTGTGAAACGTTAAAAGTACATTATCTTTGTTTAAAAAATTAACTTTAACAATACCTTTTTTTCTTAAATTTACATAAATTTAAAACCTGAAGACTTTCATAGTTGAATCGTTGCAGTTGATACCCAAAATACTTTACAAAAGTTGAATTGAAATTAAAAATTGAATATAACTTGAAAAAAATTTCCAAATTTAATTTATTTAAAGTTCAGGAAGAAGAATTTTCTACAACCATTTTTCCGTTCCCCTTTAGGAGTGCAAATTTTTATTTTATGGTAGTAGTTTTATTTTTTGCTAACATTTTTTGTTTTATTTTGTTGCACTTGCATTTTGTTCATCAACTGGGAGGGTTGTTGATTCGATTCGTACAAAATCGGAGAATTTTTAATGAAGGCATCTGTTTTCTGACACACAAATTGGAGAAACTTACGATAGAATTAAACGCAGACTATTGATGTGCGATCATTTTATTTTTGACAGCTACACGAAAAATATTTTCAGAAGTTCTCTGATAACAAATTGCTGCGGAACATTCAATAAAAAAATATTTTTAAAAAGTTGTTGCTGATTCGATTGAAAATAAATTGGTTTTGTTATTTTTAGTTGCTATGCTTATATTTTCAAGCTACAGAATAAAAAAAACAATTTTTTTTAATTGTTTTGATTAATTGTGTGAAGGCATGTACATTATACAATTTTAACTTCTTTGTTAATAATTACGTTTTTTAAATTATCAGAATATTTTTCACAATGTATGTGAATGAAACATTTGATGGAAAATGTGAAATGAGTCCGTTTTCCGTTTACATGCTTTATTTATTCTGTTCCGAAAGGGATACCTCGATCGCAATTTGAGTTCCGATCTGAAATCATTTCCGATCTGAACTTCTTCCGAACGGATACCTCGATAGGGCTGAATATCGATATATCACTATCACTTTGTCAAAACAACTCTTACTATGAAAACGTAATCCATACAAATCAATTCGAAATATTTCTTTGGAATTGGTGAAATGGTTAAGTGTTTTAGTGTAGGCTTAAGTGTAAAACTATATTTGTTGTCCTTTTGTAGTTACACAACAACTTAAAGATATAATTATGAACTTTAAAACCGAATGAAATTTAAATTCTTTGCATGCATTAAAACAGAAGTTTTCCAGCATGATTTCCATTAAAAAAAAACTTCAATTACTTTACCATGGGAAATATGTTCCCATCATTTTCATGGCCCTTCATCCAATTAGGCAACTATAACAACTTACATATTCTACAAACAAACATACATGTATGTACAAAAACCCAGAACTTGTACACACAGTCATCTTCAATATTATTCATCTATCCCAAATGTCATTTCATGTATCAGTGGAAGATTTCTTTATAGATATACTCACCCACTACCCAACCACCAGACCCCCTGTCAGAAAACTCGGTCTTCATTCACACCCATCACACTGGTTATTATTTGTATATTCTGTATGAACTCATGTATCTCTAAGCATAACAACATGAGTTGGAAAAATCTACTATACCTACAACAACTATGTCGCATTTGATTTTACGTATTCAGGAAGCATAAATGTCGGATCTTCTGTCGTATAGTTTGCTGAGCATATAGACGGGGGAAATAATACCGAAAAAAAGACAAGAAATATGAAATTCACTGCTCTAAGGATACAAATTCACAAAAGCTTTGTTGGGCCTCGGGAATCAAATACGAATATTGTCACAAATGGGGTTATTACAATAGAATACATACATACATAATACAGAACTTTTCCTTCTCTCTTTCCAGCTCATACAATGATGATGAGCAAACAAATTTTTGGACAACAAAGAGGGACGACACGAAATACACTGTGTGCAAGGGAAATGGTCATATCCATATCCTGGATGCAGTACAGCATTTATTTCAAACACTCCATCCGAATAATGTTCGGTTTTGACTTTGGACTGAGCTGCAGCAATGAAAAACAGGACATCCTCTGCCTGTCTGTATGCAATATCCTTTCAAGAGAACATTTTAAATACGTTTCGGCTAGATGTTGATTGTGACTTCTTCCATTAAATATAGAAGAGTATGCCGCTCTTTAGAAATCAGCAAGAATTACAAAATGGTTGAGCCTTATTCTATACACTCAGGTTTATCCTGCAATGCACTTTTCTTGTTATTACTATATTCGACCAGCAGTAGTAAAATAATTGTGCTGATCTGCAACAAAGGTTGAAAACAAATGAATTTTTGCTTGTGTATGCCATCATCATAATCATCCTTTTAGTGACATCTCTTGTGACATCTGTCTGTCACATGGAAGTCGTTTTGTTTTTAAAGACAATTCCGTGTTCAGTTCCGGCGGCACTCGGACACGTTTCACATCATGCCTCTCATATGCAATCCCTTTTCAAATGAGGATTTAACTGTAAAACTGGGTATACCGCTGTTTTATGTAACTCTTTCTTATTCACCAACCGCACCCATTAACCCCTCACACAACTTAATCCTGGTGTTAACTGATGTTTTTAATAAGATGAAGGTTATCACATACCCTTTTTTCTCTGTGGGTGAGTGATTTCTGGGAGCTCAGGGGGCTTGAGGTACATCCATTAAATATTACGGTGGTAATTAGATGGGAATAAATCATTCCAAATTTTATATCAGCCCTGTACATCGTGTGGGTCTCTAAAGGTCTATCTCAGCAGCAACTCAACCCTCATTTGGAGTTACATTTGGAATATTAATTCAATGATAGTTCTTTTGAGCGTTTTTTTCGACAGGGGCGGATTGGCGCACACTTGTTTGAGTCAAGAGTCTGAATTAACTGTATAGATGCTAATGACAAAGCCTTAAGTGTACGTTTGGGGAAAAAAATCCTAAAAGGGAAAAAACTGAATGAAAAAAAAAAATGAGTATGACTATTTGGTAAGGACAGAAATAAAAGTTCATAAATTATTCCTTCATAGACAGCGCCTAAGGAAGTTGCTTTAAAGAATTTAGCAGAGGGAGCTCAACACCACAAACAATAACTATCAGACTGTTTTGAGTGAGATCAAATGTGTAAACATTATATTCAGTTTCAGAAAAGGCTTCAAGCAATCAAACCGGGAACCGATGCCTTTAAAAATATCAACAAAATCACAGACATCTATGCCTGAGGTCATCAAAACCAATGATGGTGATGTTTCATCAGCGGAGTATAGAGCTAAAGCTTTCGTCGACTACTTCCAGAATAATTTCCAATCAAACCCTACATAAGATCCTATATTCCTGATGGAAGATGTCAAAACGTCTATCCTAACGTTCTCAAACAATTCAGTAGACATTCCAATTCAGCGACAGCAACCCTTCAAATAATCATGTTATCAGAGTAGATCTCACCACTCCGAAAGAAATAACTAAAATCCTGCATAGAAGCCACCCAATGAAGACAGCTGTACCGGACAATATATCAAACTTTAGGCTAAACAGACTTCCTTAGTCAGTAATGATGTTCCTGGGTAATCATCCTCAACAACAGCTCCAAAATTGTGGCTATACCCAAGAAAAGCAACAACAACGTCATCTTAGCATAAAAACGTATATCTCACTCCTATCTGGTATGAGCAAGATATTGGAAGAGCTGATACTCCGAAGGTTAGAGAACTTTTGCAGATTGCCAAATACACTTATTAAAATTATTTACAATTTCCTTCTTTGCATATCATTTTCGTCCAAACAGGAAACAATTAGGAACATCAGAGCCGGAGTTGCACAAGGATCCAAACTAGGACCATTCCTCTTCAATATCTTCACATCTGATCAGCCACATGATGATAATGATTCCTTGACGTATGCGAGTTCTATGTCACCTATGATTGCTGCCCGGAGAATAGAAGCGGATATAAGAAGACTATTCTTATACCTACTACCAGCAATGGGAAATTAAAGTCAAATCTGTCAAATCGATTTAGTTTGTTTCAGACCACCTACTTCTTCTGGCAGAGTAAGACTAAGCTCCGCCTTTAACTGCAGAAGAATCACGCTCCGCCTACCCGACAGAACACAGCTTTCAACTAAAAAAGACGTCAAATTACCTACGAGTACACTTTCATAAGATGTTCCGGTTCAACCCGCATGCAGCTGTCCTTCTCAAAAAAGCAATTTCGCTTTCCAGCACATCTACCCACTTATGCGAAAAGGGATAATGGACTCAGCCAGACGTCAAAGCTCCTCCTGTACAAACAGCACCAATCATCACGTACTGCTTTCCCATCTGGTTCACTATGACAAAGACATATCTTAAGAAACTGGCAGTGTTTGAGAGAAAGATCCTACGAATCTGCACGAGTATGCATTACGACAGTAGGTACGAAGAACACTATTAAGATCATAAGATATTTTTAACAGTGTCACAGTGTGAACAAAAAATATGGAAGTATGTAAGTTGAAACGAAGATGATTCGCATAAAAGCAAGAGTAACAAAGCTTAATTAACATGAAACAATCTTAATCTGAGAGGCTTGCTGACGTTCATTGCTACTGAACAATATATCTTATATCTAGGCTTCTAAGTTGTTGATTGTTGTGTTAATAAAAAATTACAATTGTACTCTTGCTTCCTTATAGAAATCATGGTTGTATTATTATTATTATTATCATTATTATAAAATTCTTTATTATAAAATATAAAATTTTAGTACAACAGTGTTATAAAGAAAATAGAACAATGGCATAGAAATACCGTCTGATGGTTGTATATTCTCGTCTATTCACCGTCCTTGCAAGTATGATCAAATAATTGTCAAAGAATTCGTCCCACAAAAAATTTTGTCATCTCGCTCATTACTTGCTCTGAATGTTGCCGATTTAGCAGCTGTTTGGAATTGCTGTTTGAATATCTATATTAATATCTACTCTAAGTTTTTTAGTGACTTGAAAATGTTCGCTGTTTTGAAAAGCCTGTGTTCCAGTCCTAAGACCGGCATCCAGTTGTTAAAGCTATTTTATTAAACTATTTCTCCGTTGCAAAAATATCTACACCATCAAAGTTCAGTTTGTGTCCAGTCTCAACGCTGTGGCAAGCCAGTGCCGCCTTTCCGGTATTTTTAAGACGAACGTCCGATTTATGATTCGCCACTTCTGTCCAATTAGTTGTTTTGTTTTGTCAACGTATCAGAAGTCGCATTGTTGATTGTTCGTTTGTTTTTCCTTGGCAGTTTATTTTGTAGACTACGTCTGTACAGCGGTTCTTTTCGTTGGAAAAAAAGAAATGAAATAATCTTTCATTTAAAAATCATCATGACCAAATAAGCCAATGAGAAACCAATTTAAACAATTCTCAGTTATAAAAATCTAACATTCAACTGGTTAAAAATTTCTTATCAACTATTTTATTAAACTTCCGAGTGTTCTTTCGATCGCAACGCTCTGCGGGTTTTTGAGCTAGGATGCATCATTATTTTCAAAATCTTTTCTCTCTCCATTCTCTTGGCTCGATTCTTTTCTCGATGCTCTTTTTTAACACTGCAGTGTGGCTACAGGTGCAGCATGTTCATCGTCTGCTGTAAGTAATAGCTAAGCATAGAGCTTTAAACTTAGAAGTCACTATGGCAACTCCATCATGTAGCTTAGGCATTCAAAGTCAAGTCGAATTTCATCAGTCGAGGTATTATAAGCACTTTTGCAGCAACAATGAAATAATCAGAGTGTATAGGTTTGCTCTTCGAAAGGTATAGCTATGTGTGTCAAGCGATGATTTTATTTTAGTCAGTAACATCGTTATCTTTTGACGTTTCGTGAGTTTTTGCCATTTAAATGTCCAGTATGACAAGATTCTTTTCGTGATGTCTTTCTCATGATTGTATCTATGTGTTAGGAAAGTCGACCTCTTCTAATGTCTCAACCAAATACATAACCCAAATAATGAGCGAAAAATTTTAAAATAAATAAACGTATCAAGATTTTCTATGCACATAAGGCGCCCTGCGATGAAGTCACAAGTTCGCTCGTGTTGGTCAGTTTTGTGCCTGTACTCAATTTAGCAGATAGCAAATTCGTTCAATGTATACCGAACTATCCGAGATTTATTTTCCTAAAATACTAAACGACCCAAATTTACAGATGACAAGGAAAGGTTTTGTTAAAAAAGACGCACACACGTTTCGGTTGTAAATCAGAACCCAGAGAAGTACCTTCAAGAGTCCCCACAGAAGCTGCCTTTTTAGGTCATGTCTTCTGTAAACCGTGTTGAGGTTTACCTATACTGCCAGGGTATAGGAGGTGGGTTTTTGAAATTTAATTTAAATTTCTTAAATTTAGCTAAATCGTTTTTCATGTTGTGAAAGAAGAAAATTCTTTCATTTCTCCATAATTTTCCATTCTAATTTATAATACCTACTAATTAAATTGTACCCAGGAAATGTGTCAACCAAAAACCACTTGTACTAAAAAAAAAATATATGCCAGATTGGCCTTCAGAGAGCAGTTAATTTTTTTTTGTCTAACGAAGAGAAGAAGGACTCTTGAACTGGGAAATAAACTTAAAATAAAAAAAAAAAAACAAAAAACAAAAATAAAAATAGAATTTAAGCAAAAGCCTTTTTTCTTAATCAGCACTTTTTTCCAAGTGAAATTAAACTAGAAGACGAGGACGATGACGACGACGAAGGAACGTGACAAGGGTTTTGACCAGGTCGTTAAGTGAGAGTGCCAGACCGCAAAAATGTAATTAAAGCTATCGTCTTCGGGCAAAATATTCGATTAAATGCAAATTGTGTCTGGTGCGGTAGCATTGTGGTTTGACAATTTTGTTGACAATATTTTGATTCTGTGGTTGGTTCAATTTGACGGGAATTATATTTTAATTCTTATCCTTAATTATTTTAATAATTTTTTGCGGCTAGGCTAGAATAACCATTAGGCAAGTTAAGAATTCGTTAAAACAATTTTTTTATAAATGCAATATATAAAGGGGGTCAGAAAAATTCAAACTCAAATAAAAATTTACAAAAAAAGCATTACTAAATATAAATAGATCTGTAAAAAAAATACATTACAATTAAAAACAACACCCTTTGACAAAAAATCATTCACAATTTTGCAAGGATTGTCATATATCAACTTATAGTAGATACCTTAATATTTAAAATCACTGATAATATCTACCTACTCAATTTTTTTGAATTAGGTATACTAAAAATATTATAAACTAGCAGTTACCCGGCGCGTTGCTGCCGCAGAAAAAATAAGGCCGAAAACTTTGGTTTTGAAAGAGCAATTATAATCCTATTGGTCCTATACATTTTTCCAAAAGCTTTTAATCTCTTATATTAAAGTTTTCGAAAAAGCTACCCCATCGCCATCTTCGGAATAATTTACTTCATAAGTTACTTCCTACAACATCAGCTATTTGTCAGTGAAAGTCCCGTTAAAATCGGTCAGTAATTTCTGATCGGTTCATTTATACGAATATGCGAAAAAAAAGACCCGAGCGCCACCTAGGAAGGATTTAAAATAGCCTTTGTTACCTGCTACACAACATTAACTATATGTCAGTGAAACGCCCGTCAAAATCGGTCCATAGCCGTTCTCGAGATTAGCAGAAAAATTATCGGTTTATATACAATCTGCTATCTAACTCATTTGAAATAACACAAGTAAACTCGGTTGAAAAAAAATTAAAGGTTAAACATTTTAGGCTATGCCTATAAGGTCTATCGGTTGATCGTGTACCTTATTTTACGAGAGTTTTTGTGCAGGTTGCCTTGTATACACGTAGTTTTTTCATTCACTTAATTTTTCTGCGTGTAATAACAATAAGGCTCATTAAATGCAACAGGTTTTCTGCGACACTGTATAGTTAATTGGTTTCATATGGTATACATAACGCTCGTATCTTTTTTTAGACGAAAAACCGTACTTTTTCCTCAAAAATTGAAAATAGCAGTATGTCGATAAAAAAAACAGTATTTTTCGCAGTACTTTTTTTAAAATTTTTATTTATTTTATTTTTATATAGCTTGCACTTATTCGAACTACTTTTCGATGAACTATTTGGCCACAAAATAAAAAGTAAATCTACTAGAACAAAAGAAATGACTCGCGACAAAAAAGGACCTAATTAGCGTCGCCGACCGATTGCGGGAAAGACCCGAAACAAAAAGTGTTCATCTACTTTTGCATCAGAAATTTTTTATTCAGGTCAAATATAAATTTTGCCAAGCAAATGGAGTGCTTGAAAAGGTACATTGCTTTTCATAATCAGCACAAACCTAGGAAAGGTTTGCTTTGTGAGTCAAGACTAGAAAAAGATTTCCAAATACCGCTGACAAAGTGCAAGAAAAATTTATTGCGTTCATTATTGAATTCCTTTGAGTTTTAGATGCCAATGACGAATCGCTGACTGTTTGCATTACTTTTAATGAGTGAAATAAGAGAACTTCATCTCATATATAAAAGTGGTATAAATTTCAATAAGAAATTTTTCATTGAGGAGCAAATTTCCTACTCGGTGATTAACAATGTAAAGATGGAAATATCCCACTGTCATTCACGTTTGCTTACAAGCTCAAAAAACTGATGATTTAAAGTTCTGTATATCTCAAAATAAAAGCAGTATTTTTGAAAAAAAAAAAAAAACAGTACGCAGTTTTACGCAGTTTTTGAGAGCAAAAAACTATTAGATTAATAGCTAGCACGAATCAATTCAGGCAGAGACTGTGGCAGCATTTGGAGGCATTTGGATAAGAATTTTGTATTTTATTATTTAATTTTTATTTTTCAAAAAGATTTTATCTATTTTGTATTTGTATAAAATATTCTTACTTTTATAATAAGTCATTGTATTAATTGATTTTGTCACTTAGTATTCACTAATGTATTAATAACTTAGTATTCTATACAGAAGCTTTCACTAATTTAAAAGATATTGTATCTTACAGTGTTAAGACTATTCCTTTTTAATAAATTGAAATTGAAATTGAAATTGAAAAACAGTACAATACTGCGAAAAACAGTACAGATACGAGCGTTAGGTATACGTATATTCCCATAAATGGCATCCGAGCTGAAGCTGGGAGGTATGCGGAACAAAAAAAATTCTTCCTAAGAGCGAGGATTGAACCCGTTATACCTCCATGTATTGTTCTATTCCCGCCCACATTAAATTTTTGATCCAAAAATGTTTTCTATCAAAATGATTTGATGCCTCTAGGTACTTCGAATCACAGTTCACATATTAAAGGTAATATACTGCGCAGGTTGTCAAAAATCGCATATGATAAAAAAAAAACATTTGGTGACCCTAGATTCGACTCTACTTATAAAAACTCTATAACCCAAACGTCATTTTTTTATTATCAATTTGAATTTTCTTATCCTGCTATTTGTTGTTATCTCTCACAGAAACATAATTTTCTTACAAATCAAGATGTTAGTGATTTAAACATATTGTTTGGAAATTTTTAAAGACGCGATCAATTTAGTTAATTAAGGTGCTTGAATATTTAATAAGAAATGAGTGAAGAAATATTGAAAGTCTTTTTGTGAAAAATAAAAAATATGGCAAGGCATATGAATTCTGGATAGAACACACTTTAATCTTTAACACTTCGGATCCAAATATGTTGAAGCGATATTGAGTCAGCAAACGCAAAGTACGGTTTTAGTTCAGAAACTAAAGCCCAAAGCCGATGGAAAAACTATTGTTGATGTTAACCCTTTGATTTGTTTGATGGACTTTGACATAATCGCTGAGATCGCAATATGTACCCAAATACAAGCTCTAGAGTCTAGACACACATTAAGAGCTATCGCTTGTCATCCAAAAGTTCAAAATAAGCTCTTTGAAGAAATCAAGGAACTCTTTGGCGATGACTTGCATAAACCGATAACATATCGTGGCATTCATGACATGAAATAGATGAGCTGTGTTATATAAGAAGCGTTAAAATTACTCCCACACATTTTGCTGCGATCGGAGTGTTTATTAAAGAAGACTTGTAACTGCGTAAGTTGTGTTTGCAACAATAAATAACTTTTTTGTGTAAAAATATAACTTTTTTTTCATAGATAACTGTACGACTCTGGCTAATACAAATGTTATCATAATCTTATGGGAAATCTTACGTGATCCGGATATTGATGATGATCCTTTACTTTTTAGCCCGAACGACACTTAGAAGACAACACCAAATTGAATACCTTCAGTTACATATATTCTATTTAGTGGTGGCCCAAGAAATTGTTTTATAACAAACATTTATTAAATTTTTCTGGATTGGTGCGTTGCTGAACTGTCACTTTACTCTAGTGACAGAGCATTCCCAGTGACTGCCGGTCTCCATTTTTGACACATGCGCGAACTTGAACAAAAATGGAAACTCAGAGTTAGTTACCTTTAATATGTGCACTGTGACTTCGAATATAATTTTTTCTAGGTAATCTATACGAATGATATGCAACATTTCTTAAAACAATGTTACTCAGAGAAAAAAAATAAGAGTAGACTATGTTATGTATATCACGGTTGGAAGACTAAAAAGTGGGTCCGTAAATTCAGTCTATCTGTCTGTCCTTAGAGGGGAAATTGATTTTTTTTGTTTAGCTTAAAAAATAACGGTACCTGCCATATAACCGTAATTAAGAACCTTCAATAAAATTTGAGATAGTTTTTGTCTGATTTTCTTAGGATAAAATGCAAAAAAAAATTATTTCCCACGCCTATTAAGGGAACCTCCCATAGAACCGTTATTTGTTTCTCGAGCTATCTCATAAACGGTTTATTTGATTTTAACTAAAAAAAATATTTTCAGAACGTTCTGCTCTAGATCGAGTTTTAGTACTTAAACTTTGCAAAAGTGTTTAGTTTTAATTTTACATTTTCATAATACGTATTAAACGAAACACTTGTTATTTCCACAAATTAAAAATTATTTTTTTAACAAAAAATAAAAATGAGGCCAACGTGTTTCGTCTTAGTTAGGACATCATCAGGCATCATCCTAACTAAGACGAAACGCGTTGGCCTCATTTTTATTTTTAATTTGTGGAAATAACAAGTGTTTCATTTCCACCATGTGATTAATACTCATTAAATATACTATTTTAGTTTTAATAATTTTTTTTTTTTTTTTTGTAAATTCATTATTTGGAAAACGGCGTGGCCAAACATTTTATTTTTTGTCAGTAAATGTAAACTATTTAGCGCTTTAAAATGCCATACTTAAAATTTGCAAAAAAATAAAATTCATAAAAATTATTATATAAACATCGATTTATTTAAAAACTGGGTTCTAACGATTTTGTATTTTTTTTTTGGTAAACTTATATTTAAGCAACAAAAATGTCTGCATACTTTGATTTTGGCTTAAGTTTACTTATAATAGCTCTTTTGTGAAAATTTCATGATTTATTTTTTCATTTATATAGAAAACACTATTAAATTTAATTTTATGAAATTTTATTTGATTTTCGTGGAACTTGACTCAAGAACAATTTCATGCGACCCATTCGTGCAACACAAGAGCAAGTCCGTGCGACCCAGTCGTGCACTTTATTTTTTTCTTTTTTTTTCAAGAAAAAAGAAGAATTTAAATCCTTACGTTTTTCAATTTAATTGGATGCAGTACTAATAAGGTTTGACAGAACTTTTGATATAAAATTTCATCAAAATCGGTGTTGCCATTTAAAAGAAAATCGGTATCAAAAAGCACCGTTATGGCAGTTACCATTAATAATCTCACCCGGGAAAAACTTTAAAATGAAAGCCATCAAGTGGCAACAAATGACTTTTATATAAAATTTTATCAAAACTGATCGTATTTTTTCGGGAAAATTGGAATTATCGGTAACGTTTAATACTTCAACTTTGCCTATTAGATTATCTATAATCGCAATTATAAAAAGAAGACTGCAAATTTTGAAAACTAGTAGCACAAAAGTAAATTTCATAATTATCTATCGACAGGTTTTTTTTTCATAAACATCATCAGTACATCCAAGATCCAAGGCAAAGCAGGTAACACTTCATTTGACGGACCATGTAGATGTTTTAAATTATCCATCATTTTAAAAATAAAATTATTGTTAACTCAAAACTGAGAAAACATACGTTTTTTAATACAGGTCATTAAAAAAGATTTTTTCGGAAAACCCCTTCCAAAATAAAATCCACAGAGCTGCCCTGGTGTTGTTCATGTAGGTTACCTATATAGAACAAATGTAGATATCGTTGTTACGGACACAGTGCCTCGAACGAGAAATAAAATCAACCTGATGGAATCACTATCAAAGAAGATCTTGCTGTGTTATCTGTCATATAAAAATGACTCATGTTAATCTAAGCTAAGTATTGGCAGGTACCTACTTAAAGACATTATTGAAAACCTAATTTGTTTCTTTGAAAGGTCTTCATTTTCAACTCTGAAAATTTAGCATTTTCTATATCTACAAAGTTCGACCAAAATCAAACTGTTTTCCTTCATTAAAAATACCCTCTTCGCCATAACAACTTCAGGCTTTTCAAAATAGGGCTCTCTCAATTCTTTATGTAAGCCAATATTCACCGTAAGTACAGACTTCTTTAAGGTATCAATTTTTTTTCTAAAAAAAAATGAACAAAATTCGCATCAAATTGGTTAATTTAATCGTATCTATATCAAATCAATTCCCTATACAACAATAACATCAGACAAATTTAGTAAAGCTTTTCAACAAGCTGGGCACGTGTTAAGCATTTTTTCTTAACTTGCTCGGTCGCCGCCACCTTTAAATTGACAAAAAAAAATCAAATTGAATCAGTTATGCGTAAAAAAAATAAGAAGATGGTTTACAAAACCACAATACCTATTTATTGAAGAAAAATAAAATAAAAAAAAAACAAGAAAATCTCTTGAATACAAAAAACATTTTTTGATATCGTCCTTTCATCCAGTTCAAAGGATAAATAATTCTCAACATGTTGGGTGTTTGTGTAAAAATCCAATAGCCCTTGCACCTCTGACCTTTCACCCTAAAAAACCTTAAAAAAATGTATTCAAGAGGCACTAAGCATTGAACCACTTACATACATAATATGTGTGTCACCACCTCAAGAAAAAAATGTCAATATTTATTTTGAACATTTTTTGTGAAAATCCTCGAAAATTTTATTTGAAGCCTATACAAATAATTGCGTTTATCAATCATAGACTGAACAAGATTAGTGGCAGACACATTGATTTTTGGCCTTTAAAAATTTGGAGGCGTGAGGAAACTGAAAAAAAATGTTATCGAAGAAATAAAAACAAAAAAAACCTGATAAGTATACCTCGTATTTGTGTTTTGTATAAAAAACCAATAAACATTATCTACTATGTAGGTATTTGTATACAGATTAATTTACTCTGATACATGTTAGCAGAATCAACTAATATTTCCTTGATTAAACTTTTACATATTACATAAGGTAATCCTTACATTTCAATCAAAATCAATTCTTTGAAAGAGAACCGCATTTTGTGTTTCCTTCTTTTGAAGCTACACTTTTATTAAAGGGTGTCCGAAAACAGAAGATTAAGGATACAAAAATTAGTCAAAATTAACGACACTTTTTCATTTTTACATTTTCCTCTTCTTCTTTAAAAAAAAATATCATTTTCGAGAATGAGACTCATTATTATCGGTGGCAATGTTACCCTTCAAATTTGTTTAACTAAGTTATAAGCATCTTTCTTGGCTTGGTCTTGTCTGCCGTCGCTCTAACTACGTATATACCAAGTAATTGAAAATCGTCTTCTTCTTGATCACAGAACCAAAGAGGATTCATGCCTTGATTTATCATTCACATTTAAATCCTTGAACTTAAGTGTTTATACCAACGCCTGATGTTTATGCGTCGGTTTAAAACTAAGCGAACAGTGCAGAAGGCTAAATGGGTTAAAATTTGACGTTTCAAGATAGATAAAGAAGATTGTATTTGTTTTTTTTTTTTTTTTTTGGTTGTTATCACATCGGTAGAAGATGATTAACGTGAATGCATTTAATAAATGTATAAGTTTGAACTTATTCAATTTGAAAATAAATTTGTATTAATATTCTTCTTTGTGTAGATTTTCACGACGAAAAAACAAATATTATAAACATAAGGATTGAGCTTGATCTTCTCCGTCTTATTGATATCCTTCCAATAATACGATGATATTAAAACAAAATTCAAGGAAATTTCTTAAATCTTGAGGGAATTTAAGACAAAGTAGTGTTTTTAAAATCCCTTTTAACCCAATTCACACCTCGAATCAAACGTCAAAATTTAGTCGTGGTAGAAAATTTAACCCAAAATTTTAACCCAATTCACACACACGGCCTAATTTAAAGCAATGTGGTTTTGTACTTATATTTTTCGTAATTCCCCTCTGAAATAGTGATGGATTGAGCTGAAATCTTCTTTTCATCTTGTGAAATGTATTGGACTCTCAAAAATTCGCATCAATGGCGGCGCAAAATC
The DNA here is from genome assembly GCA_951217065.1 of Baccha elongata. Classification (NCBI taxonomy): domain Eukaryota; kingdom Metazoa; phylum Arthropoda; class Insecta; order Diptera; family Syrphidae; genus Baccha; species Baccha elongata. Next base: position 16,326,792 of record OX578273.1, on the reverse strand, counting down.
GTATCGTCACCTCCATGTGGTGCCCGCTGGATAGCCGAAAGGTGAACTAACGACGAACGTGGATCCACTGGATCCAGAGCTGTGTCACCTGAGTTATCTTTTCAGGAACTAGGAGAAAAATATCACTCTGAATGTACCAGCTCAACATTAAATCCAAGAGCGTCTGACACAAATTGTGCGGCACACTGGTCAGCGTCTGATCCCAGAGGGACGGCTGAATATAAAACTGTGAATAGAATTAACTGAACTATTTATAGAAAAAAGCAAAGTTAAACATGTATTTATGGCAATGAACAAAACAAACAGATTAAATACCCCAGGTGGCACTCCAGCAAAACTGGAAAATCCACTCTCTAATGAGATCGGTCCTACGGATTCTGGGGAGGACCAATTATTGCATATAAAATTTGATAGGAGTACAAGAACACCGAAAACTCCGCTAAAAACGCTAAGGGTTAATTCACCTTTAATTCAGACAACTACAAATGATGTAATAATCATTAACGAAAATGGAACCAATAACTATGAAAAGATCGACAAAATCGACGATATAGATCAAGAGAGTTCTAGAGAAAAGTGCCAAGTTGAATCCAAACACTACTTTGATGAATGGCAAATAGAAATAAAAGCTAGAAAAAAACTTGAAGTTTTAGTTCAGAATCTTCAACAACAGGTCAAAAAACTCGAAGAGAAAATTTCCTTGCTAGACGAGGAAAAGTCGGAGTCTACAATACAGACAAATGCAAACAAATCTGCAACTGTATATCAAACTGATGAAGAAGAACTTTTGATTGAAACCGAAAGTAAAAGAAAGAGGCGTAATGCTAAAAAAAGAAAAGCGGAAGGTAGCCCTGAGATTGATCCCATTAATCACAAAAGTTCTCCAACCGAAAATAAAAAACAATTGAGTACATTAAAACAAAAAGTAAAAGATGTGCCAGCTAATGTGCGAGCAGAATCTAACTCTAGAGGCAATAGAAAAGCATTGCCACCTCCAATTATGATCTCTGGATTGCCAATATTTGGAAATTTGAAGAAAATAATTGAGAATGTAACAAAAAAAGAGTGTAAATACACATCTTACAATAAAAACAATTGGAAAGTCACTGTCGTAGACGCCGATGAGTATAGATCTGTCACTGAAGAACTAAGCAAGCACGAATTTCAGTGGCACTCGTACGAGAACAAAGCTACAAGAGCCGTAAAAGTAGTGGCCAGAGGCCTCCATTCTTCATGCTGTGCTGAAGAAATAGTTGAGAACCTTGTTCAAAAAGGCTTTCAAGCAGTTGATGCAGTCAATCTTTTTAAGAATGAAACAACGAAAGACTCCTCTGGGGAAACCAAGACAAGAAAAAGATCTCTTCCTTTATTCATGCTCACTTTTGACAACAAAGAAAGTCTCGAAAAGATCTATAATATTAGATCGATTATGGGCATAATTGTTAAAATCGAACCATTGCGAAAGCCGAAGATTGTTCCACAATGCAAACGTTGCCAGGCGTTTGGTCACACTCAAAAATACTGCAACCATGAGTTTGCTTGTGTAAAGTGTGGAGGAAAACATGCAACGAAAAGCTGTACAGTGAGCAAAGAAGTTAAAGCAAAATGTGTGAACTGCCAAGGTAATCACCCTGCTAGTTATAGAGGATGTCCTGTTGCTAAAAAATTCCAAGAATATAAAGGCAGTAATTTAAGAAAAAACACGTCTGCTGGAAAAAAACTTAGGAACGCAGAAAAAGTAAAAATAGCTGTGGAAAATAAAACTAAGAGAGAGCCCTCTAAGGAAGTTACCCAAAGCAGAACTGTTGAAAAAACATACTCGACTATAGTAAAAAATGCACGGAAAAATGAAGAAACTTCCGTAAAAGAAATGCTGCAACTTATTCTCAAAAGGATCGACCAACAGGATTTAACCATCAAACAGCTAAGCGAAGAAGTCGCTCTTAAAAAACAATGATGGACAGAACACTTAAAATTGCTACTTGGAATGCAAACGGCCTTTTGCAACATGCATCCGAATTAAACATCATTTTAGACGTAGAGAATGTAGACATTTGTCTCGTGTCTAAAACACACTTTGCCACTGGACAAAGTTTTGAGAACAAAATGCCAAACTATACGTGCTATCACGCTCCGCATCCAGCTGACAAAGCTAGAGGAGGATCGGCAATACTAATAAAAAAGCGCTTGGTACATCATGAGGAAGCCGGGTTAATAAATGAAAATATGCAAGTGGCAACAATCAGTATAGGCATGAAAAAGAAAGAGTTTAAAATAGCTGCAATATACTGTCCACCGAGGCGCTCTCCAACAGAAGAAGAATATAAAGAACTCCTTAATTCGCTTGGAAATAACTTTATTGTTGGTGGTGACTTCAATGCTAAACATACCCAATGGGGATCTAGGCTTATAAATACAAAAGGTAAACGACTTTATCTAGCAGGTCGCAAACACAAATGTGAATTCTTTTCCTCTGGAACGCCAACTTACTGGCCATCTGATCCTAACAAAATACCAGACCTTATAGACTTTTTCGTGGCCAAAGGTATAAAGCGAAATCATGTAAGTGTTGTAGGTAGTTACGATCTTTCATCAGATCATACTCCAGCTATTTTATCACTGAGTGAAGTAGAAATAAAAGAAAAAAGTAATCCAAAGCTCGTGAATAAAAGAACAAATTGGGAGGAATTTAAAGTAAAACTGGAAAGTTTTATTGACCTTAGATCCCCAATGGATACTAGTGAACAAATTGACCACGAAGTTGAACAATTTATTGCTGATGTGCAACAGGCTGCAGAAGAAAGCACGCCAACTATTTTGAACAGAAGAGAAACAGAAATAAAATACCCTGTAGAAATAACAGAGTTAATATTGGAAAAAAGAAGGGCTCGAAGAAAATGGCAAACTTCGAGATTTCCGGGCGATAAGAGAGTATTTAATCGACTAAATAACGAATTGAAAAAAAGTATCTATGAATTCAAAAATGATTCACTTAGCAATTTTCTTGAAAGTTTGACGACGGATGCTTCTACTGATTACTCACTGTGGAAAGCTACCAAACGTCTGAATAGACCGCAACAACAAAATCCGCCCATCAAAGCACAAGACGGAAAATGGACTGCAAATCCGAAACAAAAAGCTGACCTCTTCGCAGATCATCTCTCGAATGTCTTTAAGCCGTTTCCACAAAGTGCAGGGGCAAATAACTTACAATTTGTTAATAAAAATGATGACTTAGAAATTCCCTTAGTAAGGCTCAAAGAAGTAAAAAGCATGTGCCATCACAATTTATCAAATAAAAAATCACCCGGGTATGATCTAATTACGGCTCAGGTCTTGAAAGAAATGCCAACAATAGCCTTCAAAAAATTCCAATACATAATAAATGCATGCCTTAAGCTCCGTTATGTTCCACATCATTGGAAAATTGCAGAAGTCATTGTTATACCAAAGCAAGGTAAGCCACCAACCGAAGTTACATCTTACAGACCAATATCGCTTATACCAATTATGGCAAAAGTTTTCGAAAAACTGCTTTTAAATAGACTAAGCAAAATAATAGAAGAACGAAAACTAATACCAAATCATCAGTTTGGATTTAGAAACAAACATTCCACGATAGACCAAGTACATCGAATTACGGATGTTGTTGAAAAAGCACTTGAAGAAAAACAAGTATGTTCCGCTCTATTTCTAGATGTTGCTCAAGCCTTTGACAAGGTTTGGCATTTGGGGCTCGAGTACAAACTGCACAGGGACCTTCCCAGGCAGTTCTATGAAATACTCAAATCATATATTACCGACCGACTTTTTAGAGTACGGTACGAGCAAGAGTATTCGGAACTTAAGAAAATCGAAGCCGGCGTACCACAAGGAAGTGTCTTAGGACCAACCCTGTATTTGTTGTATACAAGGGATATTCCAGTGGACAACAATGCGATCATGGCCACTTTTGCAGATGATACTGCGATATTAGTGTCAGATAAATGCGTTGTAAAGGCAACAGAAAAACTGCAATATGCAGTCGACAAGATAAGAGAATGGACGCAACAGTGGCGTATCAGACTCAATGAAACAAAATCAACGCATATAAACTTTACTAATAAAAAGATTAATAATGTTCCACTTTTTATTAATAGTAAAGTAGTACCTTACTCCAATACGGCCAAATACCTTGGGATGACTTTGGATGCAAAGCTAAAATGGAAAGAGCACATCAAGAAAAAAAGGGAAGAACTTAACTTAAAATATAGAAAAATGTACTGGTTACTGGGAAAAACCTCTGCCCTATCAATTGAAAACAAATTAATGTTGTATAAGCAGGTATTAAAACCTTTTTGGACGTTTCATCGCGTAGACCGTAAAATTATGATATCTATTATATGGCATTTAAGTGCCATTCTTTGTATTGAGTGTGTTTCGTATTTCAAAGACAATTTGTTATCTTTGGTTCGAGTTGAGTGAATAAATACCTCAATTTTTTGTATTTTGAATAAGTAGGTATATGTTATATGTAGATACTACATATTATGTATGTATAACTATTACCTAAGTATCCACAAGGTTATCTACACATATTGCAATTTTTTTAATTAAATAATTTTGTGTTTTTTTGTTTTGAAATTTAAAAAAATTACCAATAGAGAAAACAAATGTGTATACAAATGATTCCATGGGATGAAGAAAAATATATGAACTTATGAAAATTAAAACGAAAGTCATACCTATAAGATCTGCACTTCCGCAGGCTATTGTTTAATGTACATATATTTAGATACATCGTATATATAAAGTATACCTATATATAATACATATACTTATCTTCTTACATATACTTATTTTCTTATTAGAATGTTATACATATTATAGTATTATTAAGGTATATGCGAACTTATTTGATACTTCTTCAATGTATGGAATATAATATTTTTTTTTTGTTCGTAGCGAATTGATTGTTATTGGTATTATGAGTCGTTGTTTGTTTCTGTTTTTTTTTGCCTTCCGGGTGTATCAGGAAATGTGTGATGAACTTTTTGAAATATAGGTATGTTTATATATAGGTATTTTAAATTGGGGCTTAAGAACAATCGAAAAAGTTTCTGGTGCTAATGTTCATAAGAGTATTTTGTTCATTCAATAATATATCAATGGAATTATGGAAAACAAGATATTAAATCAAGAACAACATATACAATGTTTCCTGTTTAAGAATAATTTATTTTTTGTTTGCCTACATACATATATATCTACATTATAAAAAGTTGAATGAGAAAAGACCTTAAAGAGGTTCACCATACCTAGGTACTTTTGATTTTAAGTTGTATTGTGTTCAAAGCTTTAAAAAAAATATTATAATTTGCAAACAAGATAACAATTGGTTTAAAATGGTAAGAGTCATCTCGCGGATTTTCGTTTGGCATTTTTCACTTCGCAGTGATCATTTTGTCATTCTGGTTTTGATTTACCTCGCTATTCTTATATATCTGCTATTAGGCAATTTATTTGTTTGCTTATTCGTTATTTATTATTTCGCATTTTGTAATTTAGTTTTTATATTATTTTGCCGTATACGATCTTTAACATTTTTAGGTAATAAATTTCGCTCTAAATTTCAAAATTAAAATGCCTGATTGTGCTTTGCACGACGCCTTTGACTATGTAGACTTTTTTTAAATTAGAAGATTTTTTATTGATCGTATAAATTATGTAAAAATCTAACAATTTCAACAACACAAAATCATTACGAACATGGCATTGCTGACTGCCGATTGTTTTGTTTCTTTCTTCATTATTTGTTCTTAATTAAAGCAAATTTAATAATAATAAATAATTGGTTAAAATTAATGATAAATAGTTTTTTGATATTTTAGTTTGACAAATATTTCTTGTTTAAAATGAAGTTGGCTATGTATATCAGAACATTGAACGCAAATCTCAATCCCTAGTAAAACATTCGGCACCAGGTAAACGTATAGTTACCTACCGCGTCCCGCATCAGACGCTGATCATGGTAATAGCATTGTTTATAAATGTATATACAATGGTAATAGGTTCAACATATTCTCTTATTAGAAATATTAGCTTTCCCATTGTCTTCTTTGGTATTGATAATTTTTCCGTATTTCACAATATTCAACGCAGGTTTGTCTTTAATTTAGTTTTCAAGCTCGTTGAAAAAACTCGTTAACAGTTACTTATCACCTTTAAGTTCTTCATAGATTCAAAAGAAACTATATAATAATGTGATCTATATATCTTCTACACAAAATATTCTGGACTTAATTTGAGAAGGGAGTTAAAATTACTTGAACCTGTGGAGCGGGCCACCCCAGGTACTATTAAATAGAAAACTGTTGAAATACGCGCCCGCCCAGACGATACACACAGGGTATGTCCAGGAGCAGTAGAGAATTATTTCGCGTATGCGAAAATAGTTGCCTTTAGACAGACTCACCTTGGCTTTTATATTGCTGAATAATATATATGTTTTCATTTGGTTTTCTGCCTACCGGCCTTGCTGCCTTTGGGAGTTTCTTTTCGGATTTTTCGTTGACCCATATGTTGAAATTTTTCTTCATTACATCATTATCAAATCTGTCCTGCCACAAAAATGTTTCGTCCAGTATTTTTTTTAATTGACAGCAATAAATTTGTTCAACCAGCTCAAAGTTTTTCGTATATACTTACTTCAATATTTAAATCACTGCAGTACCATTAACAGAAATATTAATCATTAGGACTTTGTAAAGTATGTCCTTCTTATCACTTAAACTGCGCCCTTGATCATCTATTCTATCGAATTTTTGCATAAAGCCTTTTGGTGGCTTCGGCATTTCATGTCTATCCTTTTATCCTTTACACTTTTCCACGGTTCGTGTGTCCCAAAAACCACAAACTCGTTAGAATAATTTATGCATAGCACATCCATCTATCAAGCATTCAATTTTCCTTCATTTAAATGAGTACATATAGGTATGGTAATAGGTATATGCTATAAGCGCACGGTATATGTATGTCGTCCGATTCAATGTGACACTGCATGTAATTAGAACCATTAAGATAGATTTACGATTAACTGGCAACTGACGCCACTTTAAATAGATTATGCGGATGCATTCACACAATTATAATATTAATTCAGAAAAAATAAGAGAAAAATGGCGAAAAACGTGCAGACAACGGTTTTATGTTTTATCTGGTAATATATGGTGAATATATAAAACTTACATTTATCTAAATAAAATTAAAATCTATTTAAAGACTTTTTGTTTTTGCTGTTTTAATGATGGCATAATATTATTTAGGTATGTACTTACAACAAAAAAAAACTTAGGTAATAGTGGGGGAAATTTATTGAAAAAATGTTAGTCTTATTTTCATCTTTTAGCAGGTGATAATATTGACCCAGAGCTCTGCTAAGTTTCTTAAGTTTTTTAAGAAGAAGAAGTAAACAAAAAACAGGATCTAATTTCTTCCAAATTGTCGCTCAAAAAAGGAGAAAAGCTCAGGAGATTTGTTTACCAAAATGTTGATAAACAATGCTGAACATCAACTTCTAGCGGATAACGATACAATTCTTTTGGTATTGTCGAGAGCTTTAAAACAGTAAGTCGACTTCTATCAAAGTCTAAGAAGTCTGTGCAGTGGTAAAAAACTATAAAAAGGGAAAGCGATTGGGCAACAGACGTGATTACCTCTGAGTTTTGGAAAAAGATAGGAGACAAAGAGATAATATGGGTCAAGATTATCATCTCCAAATGTATAACCAGCAGTGACCAGACCAAGTCCCTATGATCAGTAACCTTCAGCCAACTTACAGGGGGAAGAAAAATATAAGCAAAAACTGCGATAAATATTATGCTGATGGTGTTTACCACAAAGATCGTTGACTGATCTGGATGACCCTAATGTATTCCTTAGTATAAGAATAAGAATGGAATATATAGCGATTACCCATCACTCAAGCGATAAACATTGATTAAAAAAAAAACATTCAATCGAAAACCACGAGATCTGATATGAGTGGTCCTATTATAGCAAAAAGGAGTTCCAGTTTTCTGCGGCTGGATGATCGTGCAAGTTTATGGTTCTATTGGTATGTCTATATAAGCCCAAAAAAGACAAAATACTTATGAAGTGCCAACATTGATCTACTCACACATATTCCGTATCTGAAACAACGAATAAAGAGCAAGATCTTGTAGACCTAAATTTCACTATGTAACTAGTATCCGTTCAAAGGTCGACTTCTAGCCGAAGCCGAAGCCGAATATTCGGCTTAACATCAACCTTGGGCCGAAGCCGAAGCCAAAGCTTCAATAACTTGAAGAATTTCCGTTTCAGATTGACTAATTAAAATTAAAAAAATAATGATTTTTTGGAATTTTTTGTAGAATGTATGCATTCAGTTACTTAATTAACGGGATAAATTAAATTAACTTTTCAAAAAAAAAGTAATAACAAATCAAACTAAAAACAATATTAATTTTATCTTGTACTTGACTTTAAAGCTTTTAAAGCGGATAAACAGTAACTCTCAGGTAGATAGATACATTTATCTATGCATATACAATACATACTAACAATACGAATATGTAGGTACCTACTTGGGATTTTTTTAGCGATTTCTTCTTAAGCAAAAACTACAAATAAAACGAAAACAATATAAAAAAAAATTAAAAGTGGAACTGATTAAAATCACAAAATCGAACAAATACGCTCATTAACTTATCTTTCAGAGATTTTGTTTTGTACTAATGTTGTGACGGCAACTGCCAGGTTCTTGTGCATTCATAACGGTTCTACGTTCTACGAAAAACGAAATTAATTTGTTTTTCAGCGACTACCGCACGACGCACGACAACCAAAAAATAGGCCTTCGGCTTATGCCAAGACTTCGGACGATTGTAGTTTTTTTAGCCGAATGTGGCCGAAGCCGAAGCTTCGGTAGTACACTATATGTAACCTACTTATCATATCGGAATCATATTCAAGAGCTTGATTAAACCCACAAAATATAGTATCAGAACTACCCCAATTTAATAAGGTCCTTGACCCCCATATTTTTCAATTTTACTATTGCCAATCTGGAATTATTTTAAGAATTTCTGCAGCAATTCCTGTTAATCTTATCATGACAGAAAATCACAATTCGTAATTAATATACAAGTTGATTATGGCTTAACTAAAAGAACAATAAATTAACAAAAGTCAACAAAAGTATACAAGATATACATAGGTACCTACATAATAATTTTGCAACATGCGATGTGATGGCCAAGGCCAGAAATCGGTATGTTCTGCAGCAACCAGCTCGCATCTTTAAAATGCACTTATTGTAATCCGTTAGGTTGTTTCTCTTGATACACAGCAAAATTTATTGGAAAATAATTCTTTTTCATTTTGTTTGAAATTATTAAATATTTTTTATTGTTGATGATAGAACAAGGAAAAAAACAAGAATATCAACAAAATTAACCAAAGTTTCCGTTTGGCGTCTGGACAAATTGAAAAAATGGAACAATCTCTGGTTTGGTAACCAAAGTAGACAAAATACTAAAAAGACGAATTGTAGTTAACCGAATTGAAAACAATTGGTTAGGAAAAACCAGAGATTTAGCATGAGTTGAAAAGACCGGGCCTACGCCTAAAGTGCCAACCATAATAGTCGTAAGCAAACGAAAGCTAATGTCATAGTTCTAAGTCAAGTTTCCTTAAGTGACGCCATTACCTTCAGTCGACCATAATGGTCGGAACGCACACGCAAGCCAATTCCACATGTATTTGGCTGGCTGTCAGATTTACGTACGTAAATTGCGCTCTGGAGCGCAAAAGTGAACGAAAACTTGCCGAAACTGAGCAATCCGACATTATGTGCGCACTATACAAATTCCTTGTTCTCGCTAATTTCGTACGGCACCGTACGTACTAATTCTTCTATTAGTCGTGCTTTGTTGGTAATTTTTAGTTAGTCAGCACTGGAAAGAACCTATAAAACCCTATATTCACTTTTATATCCACTTTTTTATTTTATTTTAAAGTTGGTATTCTTGACTATAGCCAAGCCGAGGTTTCAAATAATTGTATGGATGTGTCTGCAAAGTATTGCTATTTGTATTATGCCAAATTGGTCAAGTTGTACCCCACCTTCCACTACAAACAAATAAAAACCGGATAAATAATCATTATTTAGCTTGAATATAAAATTAAATTCCAAATTATATAATTTTATTTAAAAAATCTGCTTTAACCAATTTTTATTTGTTTTTTCAAAATCATCAAAACTTTTTTGCAACTTTCGTAGGTTGAAAGCTTCTTACTTCTTCCGCAAAACGCGGACCTAAAGGAAAACACAATGAACACAACCATTAATAATCATTGTATATGGAGTCCATGTCTTAAGCTGTCATAGGTGCCACAAACCTTTAGCAAAAAATGTATTGACATTATTTTTCGCGCCAAAAATTTAAAGGCATTCCAAGATTGTATCTTCACTTTTATGTTCACTTTAATTACTGACCAATTTATCGCCACTTTTCGTATCCCATACAAAATTTTGCTAAAGTGACTAAACACTTACCAGTAAAACACGCCTATTATGGTTCTGCCTTAAGGACTACTTGCACGAAAACAAAGGATACATTTATAAAATAGCAGTTAGCTATCCAGGATTAAATAGATAAATGTGTATTTTTCGATTTTACGTTGCACGAATTTAAACACAGCTAACCAAAGACAAACAAAAATAAAAATAGGAACGAAACAGAAAACTTCCACAAAACAACAACAACATTTGCTACACACACTAATCTTGTCAAATTCTATTTGACAGATGTAAAAAGTTATCCAGAGAAAAATGAGTAGATAAATATTTAAGATTCTGCAACGAGTTTATATTTTGATCGATGCCTACTGCCTATGCATGGATAAATCAGTGGTAACTAATGTCAAAAAAGTTTCGTGCAAGTATGCCTAAGACTCACAAGAAAATTTTAGAACTTAATTTGTCTAAGATTTTATTTTTTTTAATTTTTCTTAAACTATTTCAAACAAAAATCAATAGAAATTTTGAACATTTAATGTGCTTATAGATAATGTCAGAAGTAATTGACGAAGCCGTCAACATACCAAAAAACTGAATAAACGACTACACCGTATATCATTATATGCAAAAATTTAAATTTAACAAAATATCTACAAATTAAATAATATTTACACACTCGATTTTGAATCAGTATAGGTGGATAAGTAAGGTAGGTAGGTACATTAAATTTCATATCGCTATTCTGAAACTTAACTTGAATATGAAATTGTTCAAGTAAATATTAAAGAGGGCTGCGAACGATGCATATAGTAGGTAAGGTATATAACTAAAGAAAGACAGCTTAGAGAGATAAAGCTTATGTCAATTGCTGGAAATTCAATTGACAGTAAAATAAGCAGACGTACCATTCACTTAACCATAACGAAGAATGATTGTGAAAGAGCTGAGCACAACACGAGTGATGAATCTAAACTCAATCTCAAGGTTTCAGCTCCTTCTGCTATATAGATGGGATATTTTATACCTGTGTATTCAAGTGTAGAGATCCTTTCATCATAACTCGATTTGATGAATGTTCTTTGATGGAAAAGGAAGACAAATGCAGGGTTGTGCCCTACACGTAACGACTATACGACGTCGATGATGACGCTTGGTTGGGAATTTAGGGAAAACACTAAGTTGAACTGCAAAAATATTATACCCGCACATAATGCCGGAACCCGACCCGTTCCTTACCGTTTTTACCAACATCACCATTTTAAATTTCATTCGATTGCGTTTTTATGTTTTCTCTCTGTCAATTCTGTCGTTTTATACATTTGGTTGATGGTTGAGTTTTATGTCCTTGTCGTCAGCTCTATAGTCTTGGAGCGTGGCAATTCCTTGTGTTCTTCTTTACGGTACGCAACTACCAGCTTTATTATAGCAATTTATTTCCTCCATGGAATTGTGTTCTCGACCTTAAGGTCTTTTTTTTTCGGTAAGCTGATGCTTGTGGGTTCGATATAATAACATTGCTGTGCAAAATATTTTAAAACTTTCTTTTCTATTTATGGCAAACAAAATTGTAATAGTTTATATACCTACTATATTTTTCTGTAGATTAATAAGTCTAGTCACTTTAAAATTTAACCTGGTCACAAGTTAATAATTAAAAGTTAAAATCACTTTTAAAAATTTTTCTTTAAGTGAGTAAAAATAGGAAAAAAAATGACTACCGCTATTTTTTGCAAGCATAAAAAGTTATTCACATATTATAGAAATAAGATTTTTTTTAAATGGTTTTTGTATCTAAAAATTATTTATTTTAATAAAAAAGTAAGTACACCATCTTATAGAACGGTAAATTTGCTACAAAAAAAAAAAAAAAAAAAAAAGTGTGACTTGAGTTGAGTTGAGTTAAGTAGTTACGGCTATTTTTCATGGTTGCCACTTTTTTAAGATGTTAAAATATAAAATATTTTTTTTTTGCGGTGAAAATTCTGCAAAAATGTTCATGTATTCTCAGAATCCATAGCAAAATTATATCGAAGAATCAAAAAACCTTTAACTAATGATTTTTAATTATTTAAAATATTGATTTTTTGTTTGTTTCTAGTTTTTCCAGCATCATCCACTTAAACTTCCGTAAATTCGGTTCACTTTTTTTTTGGTATAGAAAATTAGACTTGCAACAAAAAATATTAGTTTTTAGTTTATATCAGCCCAAACTCAAAAATTATTGCACAAGGATCCCATTAAGATATTTTTAACTTTGGCGTAGGTGTAACTATACCTTTCTTTTGATCACAATTTAATGTTTTCCAATCAATTATTGAAAACCAGATGGCTGTACGACAATTACTTTTCAAGATATTCAAAATGAATGAAACCTACATTTCCATAAAAACAAGAAACAAAAAAATTTAATTTTCTATTCAAAAAGTATAGTTTGTGTTTGATCCGTTATCAATGGATATTTAAGGCCCAGTTTTTCAGTGCGAGATCATCCCCAGGGTTAAAGTTAACCTCAACGTTACTCTGAAAATACGTACTAAAATGCTCGGCATTTTAAATGAAGAAACAATCGTTGAATTGAATAAATAAGTATTCAATTTGTAGATGCTTCGTTTAAAATTTTATTCAAATCCACAAAATATTCATCAATTTTTTGTCAACCCGTTCCGGCATGTCAACCAAAGATATTTTGTTAATCCCTTTGAGGCATTCTACAAAATAAACGAAATATCCTTCGATTTAAATATATTTCATCAAATTTACAAAGTGTGCTTGTCCTTCTTTCTTCTTTACTACGCTACGGACGCGTGAGCGTGTCAGTATGAATCGATCGGTCGTTCAATCAGTATATATCTATCCATCGAGTCGAGATCGAGACGTTTGTATAAAAATAGATAGAGTAAACAATTGAAGAAAAAAAAAAGGAAAGTACAACAAAAAAAAACATTTTAACAAAAAGGAAAACATTTAAAGACATTAATCATTAAAGTGTAAAAGACCTTTAGTTGAGTGAAATAACAAAAAAAAAATAAAAGAGAAAAGTATTTAAAGACATTTATTTATTAGTTCTGAGGGTAAATAAATAAAGAAATAGAAGAAAAGTAGGTACATTACATACAGTAAAAAAAACATTTAAAAAAAACAAAAACATTTAAAGACAATTAATTATTAAAGTATATAATATAAATTGGTATATACATATATATGTAATACGAGTATATATAAAATGTTTTTGTTATAATACAAATTCTATATACCTACATTTAAAAAATTATTCAAATTAGCTTTTTATGGATTTTAGTCCATGAAAAAATGGCGTTTCGTGCGGATGCTCACTTTGCACTCATCAGTTGACGACGAGTGAGCACCTTGTCAATACGCAAATTTCCGCTTGTTTCAGTTCAACTTACATAACTTTTTTGACAAAAAGCTAAAGTTAACTATATCCAACAAGATTACGATTGTAATCATTAAGCTGGAAGTGTTTACCCGTGGCCTGTAATATAATTGGTGATATAAATTGGTGAGTGAACTTATGTTTTTTTTTTTATTTCTACTAATATTGTAAAAAAAAAAAAATATATCATATCTTAGTATATAGCACTTAACTAATTTATTTATTAATGAATCATATGTTCTTTTAAGTACTCGTATTTTTTAGATCAATATTGATTTTAAACATCTTTTCACTAACGCCAGGAGTTTAGTTTTAAAATTCGATGTTTTTTCAAATTTCGTATTGAAAATTTATGCCGAAAATTCAAGGACCTAAACTCGAAATCGTTCTTCTCCAAAATGAACGAAACGGAGTATTTAAAAGAAAGTATTAGTAAAATGTTCATGTGCACATTCTTAAATCATTTTTTTCACGAAGCCAATGGCTATATTGCATTTAATACTATTGTAAATAATTACAAAACGCATTTTGTAGCATATTATTTTATTGTTTTGATCAAAACTGATAAATACTAATTTTCACTTATATTTTTTCTCCTGCGCAGATGGGCGTTGCTGTAGAATCATGTACCTCCTACACAGCATTTTCTTATTCCAATGACGAAAGTTTGAAAGAAAACAACACCGACGAGCGACTAAAAACTACATACAAAATTTTCAATCCGAGACTTGAAAAGCTGTAACAATTGACACATAAGTAATATATCCAGATCCCAAAAAAAAAACCTTAAAATTAAGAGACAGGAATAGTAAGTTGATTTAAAGAATTCATGGTAGAAGAGATAAAGAAAAGTTACTATCACAACTACTACGAGTTAAATTAATTTAACCTAATATACCTATAATTTGACAAATTTGTTTTTTTTTTAATCAAATAAAATTCGTCAAATCAACTTTAGTAAATATTATACTAATATTTTTTATTCAATTTAAATATTATTCCTAAAAACAACAAATAAAAATTGACTAATAATGATTCGTGGATTTACCGAATATTCGGCAAATTAACAGCTTGCTACTAAAATATTCAAATTGAATAAACGAATTATTCACTACAACGAAAAGATGAGTAGGTTGTATATTAACCTTCTTTTCTTCAATTAAACCTATACGATTTAGTCGTTTTTACTTCCTTTTTTTGGTTCAGTGTACAAGATCGCTTATTTGTTTGGTAGGCAATAAAACATTTAAAAAAAACCTTATTTTTGTGGTGGTTTTAAATTGTAATTAATTTGTGACAGGTTTGACCCATTTTATTATTACTATAAGGTATACTTACTATAAGGTGACTGGACTTTTAGCCAATTGAAAACTATTTCTAGGTAGTTAAAGTGTCTTCAGCAGTCTCGGTTTCGGTTACTTGTTCAAAAATGATGCGAACGCATGATACGCAAGATCTTCCACCATCAAAACCCGCGTGAACCTATATACTCGATTTTCGTCTTTGTATACTTTGAGGTTTAAGAATGATAGTTGGAATATTTACAGTTAAATTTCGCCAATAATTGCAGTTCTGCAAATCACGGCTACTATACATGACCCTATTATGAGACAGATTCCCAAAAGCTAGGATGTTAAAGAGTTTTGTTTTATAAATTAAGAACGTGTCAATTTTAATTTTGAAAAACAAGCATTATACTTTAAATAACTACCAACATTTTAAACAGCACTGTAATTGTATTTGTATACATTCTCTTCGGTGTGATGGGACATATTTTAAATTCACTTCGAATATTTCACGAATCCTGAGAATTAGTCATCC
Organism: Baccha elongata; assembly: GCA_951217065.1. Lineage (NCBI taxonomy): Eukaryota > Metazoa > Arthropoda > Insecta > Diptera > Syrphidae > Baccha > Baccha elongata. Next base: position 16,311,034 of record OX578273.1, on the reverse strand, counting down.
CATTGGCAATAAAAAAAATAAGAAAAGGTGGGTCTTTGGAATATTGTATCTTAAGAAGGAAAAACACAATACTTACACCTTACATATATAGCTGTTTTTGTAGGTATATTATTGGGAGGATAAAAATGGTTTCTTCACTAAGGACCGCTCTATTTCATCTTTCATTCAAAAATTGTTGTCGATTTATTTTTATTGAAGCATTTGAATATTTTGGGCGCCATATACGTATAAGACATAGGTAGATATAGATATCTGAAACACTACACATCTTTTCCTGAAAAGCTATATCATCCTTCGGAACAATGTGGGAATGTTATGGTTAAAAGTTGTGGTAAGTAAGTTGGATTTAGTTATTTCGGTGGCATAAGGCTACGTCTCTTTTTCTGTTACCTGATGTATGGTAAGCTCTAGTATTTTTTGCTCTGATCTTTTTTACTTTACGCGGAAAAAATTCCAAGGATATATAGGGAGGAATTTTTGTGGGACTTTATTCTTTGCAAACCCGTTTAACGATTTACATTGTGATTTTTTCATGGCCTTTTAAAAGGGTTGGCAGTTGTTTGTTGTGTCCTTTTTTTTCTGCCTTCGTTCTATTGTTCTATGGACGAGTTATTGTTTTCCCATAATTGTTTTGAGGTTTATTTTTTTTTCTTTTTTTCAAAAGAAAATTAACCTTTTTTTAAGAAATAAAATCGCAATAAAAGTTACAAAGCCTTTCGAGATTACTTTAGGCATAAAGTGGTTGGTTTGGGGTAGATATACCTATATTTTAATTTGTTCATTTCCTTTCTTTTAGTTTTTTTTTTTAATTTTTTTTTTCCCAATGTTGGAATCAAAAATAAAGAATTTAATAAGACAGTCTCCAGGGGGAGAAGTTCGGGAATTTTTGTCGTTAGTGAAACTCTGCGGTTTTTGGTTTTATTGGCATTAAATCAATGAACTTTGGTTGCCATTGATTTTTCGAAAGATCTTGGAATGGGAACACAATTTAGCTGCATCAGTAATGTGTAATTGAATATTCACGATTGAAGGAAAGAAAAACAAGAGAAAATTCAAAAATAAAGAGAAATATGATCCGGGAATATACTTATATTCCATCGGGAGGAAGATTTGTATTAAAAATTATACACTTAGATAGATAGGTATATGAACCTTTATGTATTCGGCACGTGTGTTGGATGAAGGTATTTATATACATTCAATTGAAACACCATCAGAGATAAATTGTGTTTATGTTGTATTTTAAAAGGTTTTTAATAATAATATTCTTCAATGAATAATAAAAGAGTGCCTTACAACGCGCCCCAGCGAATGAATTTATTGAAATCGTTTTGTAATTATTCTCAATCAAAAAACTGTTTATCTAAAATTTTTGAATTTCAACTTTTAATATTCAGGTCTCGGATTTATTTTTGTAATGATTGAATATATGTATAGGGCCGAGAGGGGGGCATCTTTAAACACTTTTTGTTTCCAAGTCTTATAAGAAAATAATGTATTTGCATTATTGACCTGTAAATTGATTTCACTTTAAGAAATGGACTTAAACTTTTAAACCCATGTTTGGATAAATTTTATAAAGGGTTATAAATAATAATTTTTTTTAGAGCAATAAATCGAGTACGCAATAAAACAATGAAGCCACGATTGCGAGATAGTGATGGCATATGGGTCCATTTTCTTGGCATGGAGTGGCTCCAGTTGAAAATCTACGACAGCATGTATAATGTTGGGTAGTTGAACATTTTGAAAAACTTGCTGAAGCCGTTCTCAATCGAGTCAATGCAAATTAACTGATAATGGCCCAAAACATACAGCCAATGTTGCCAAGAATTGTTTTTCCGAAGACAATAATGGTTGCTGAGCTGTCCAACACAAAGTTCCGATATTAACCCTACCTATAGAAAACTTTTGAAATGATGTTCAGTTTTAGATTGGGCAAAAAAAAAAAATGGAAATTCGGAGGATCTTTGGAATTGAATTCAAGAAACTTGGTACTCTATACCCTAAAGGAGATGCCAAACAATGGTGAAAAGTTTGCCTAGAATATGCCACGCTACTCTGGAAAATCTAATTTTATTTAAGGAAAAGTAAAAAAAAGAGCAGTTTTCTGGCTTTCAAAAAATATATAACATGGCTATGTAAGTTTTACCCTTGTTTTTAAATAATTTTTTTGAAAATAAAACTCCTTCCCAAACGAGGGGGAAAAACCCCCCCAAATACGATTTTTTCTTGCCTTAACCTAGCCTACTTACTCTAGCTTTTTGGGGCACCTTATACCGATTACGGCGATCACCATTATGTTGTCTGCAACGAAAAATAGATTAATACGTTTTGAAAACCTAACCCATCTTATACATATATAAAGCTAAAACTATAGATATATAGCTTTAGCTATAATTTAGCTTCTAATTAAATTTCTACATGCGACTTTTTTGCATAATTTTTTGAGACTTTGTACAAGGATCATTCTTCTGCAGTTATTTCGGACAATTGAACTTCATTTTCAAATATGAATCTGGGACACCTTTCATTGTCTATCGAAGATATAATGGAGGGAATTGTAAAACTGAATCCAAGTTTAAATGCTGGTCAAGATGGAATTCCTTCGTTTTTGACTAAAAAATGTTTTTCTTTAGCAAAACCACTCAAATTTTTTTTTAATATATCTCTTTTAAATCGGATTTTTCTGGATGATTGGAAATTATCATTTATAACTCCTATTTTTAAGGCTGGACAGAAGCATAACATTGAAAACTATCGCGCAATTTCTAAATTATCCGCGATACCAAAACTCTTTCAGCTAATTGTAAAACAAAAAATTTATTTTCATATAAAAGAATTTGTAAAATGGTAAAAATTTTGAACTCTACATCAAAAGTGATAAATGTTTCATCTGGTGTTCCTCAAGGAAGCCATCTTGGACCCTCATTATTTCTTATTTATGTAAACGAATTGCCTTCAATGCTGCACCATACAATTGGTTTATTGTTTGCAGACGATTTTCAATTTTTTACCAGAATAAAACTATGAATGATATAAATAAAATAGTTGATTGGTGTAAACAAAATTTTCTATTATATAACATTAAGAAATGTAATATATTTTCATTTTTTAGGTCAAGAACAATCATTTTGTATGATTTAAATATTTCAGACACTGCTTTAAATAGACTTTCGGAAGTGAAAGATCTTGGGGTAGTTTTCGATACAAAGCTAAATTTCTCGTTGCATATTGATTTTACTTTAGCAAAAGCAAGCTCAATGCTAGGTTTTCTAAAGAAATCAAGGCTATTTATACTTCATTTCTCCGCCCCCATTTGGAATACGCTTCAGTCGTATGGGATCCATTTTACGCAGTCTCAAAAAATCGTATTGAAAGGGTTCAAAAATCTTTTACCAGATTTTTGGTTAGACAGTTGAAATGGAATTTGCCTGAAATGCCAACTTATTCAAGCAGATGTGCCCTTATTGGTTTAGCTTCTTTATATATACCTAAGTAGATTTTCGATAAATTTACTAATATTTCACTTTTTTCGCAGATACTTTTTTTTTTCTTTTTTTTTATGTGTTCCCTATCTTCTTTTGAAGATTTCTTATAGTTAAGGAATATCGTCTCGTATTCAAGTGATATAATAATTATAAATGAAGTTCACTTCTTTTCTATAGTGGATTTTACTATAAATCAAAGTTTGAGAACATATTTGTATGTATAGATAACACATTTTAATTTTAGTCCACCAAAAATGAATTATACCTACAAGAATTTTGACTGAGATGCTCGTAATAATTCACATCAGTTTTAGTTAATTTTACATTGATTAATGGTTATAATATGCTAGGAAGTCATTAGATTTTTAACTATTGGTACTTTTAAATATGTATTTAGGTGTATGTATGATTAACCATTCAATAAACGATGATTTATTTCACCACCATTATATCTGTACGAAGGCTCCGATTTGATCATTATACTACATAGGTGAGGCACCGATTCTTTTGAATTTCTAAAATAAATTTAACTTTTCTCCCAAATTCAGCATTTCAATTTAAATGAGAATACTATCAAACAAATAAATACTTCAAAATTCCTCTGAGAACAATCAAATAAAATTGTGTTTGAATAAAAGAAAACAAAAAAATAAACAAATAATGTACATTTACAAAGTTCCTACATCCGTTAAATTCATAGTCAAATATTTCATCATGATAAATAATATTTAAATATCAATAATGTCAATGACATTTCAATTTCAAAGGATTCCGTTTTCTATACTTGGGTGGGACGAGGAAGAATTTTTATTTTTGTTTGTGGTGTGCACAATGGCTAAAAGAATTGATTTTTTTTTAATAAATCTGTTGTGAGTTCCGCACATATGTACATAATATAATGTACATATATCGGTATGTATCATTATACAATTATTTACCCTACAGCCATGTGTAAAAATATCTAGGCATTATAAATAAGGCAGAAAAAAAACAAACTCATTTAGAAGTGCATATATAAATGGGGTCAATTCGTAAAACTATCACCTCAAGGAAAAAACATCATTCGATTATTCTTTGCATTTTACTTCATAAATGTTTCCAAAACAATAGAACGTTGGTCGGTTGGCCATCATCGTTAAGTTAGATAGAATTAGTCGACTTGATATTTTGGTTATTTTTTTTTTCCAATCAAAAAATTACTTTTTATTGTAAAAAGAAATTAAGTTCATAAAGTTTACGTTGCCTTCTTGGGCTTAGCTGGGGTTCCTTCACGGAATCCGTTGCGGAAGCGCCTTCGCACAAACTTAAGGAAACGCATGCGACCAGTTCCAGTTGTCTTCCTCCTCTTAGCCTTAACTGACCAGTTGTATGAACGCAACTTGGCGGCAGGATATCAACATTGGGAGCACTTTGACTTTTGGATATGGTAGGAACTGCGTCCGCAACGATGACACAGGGTGTGTGCCATGTTGTGGCGTTTACCAAAACTTGATGTACCTTTCGTCATCTTAGATGGCGAGCGACAGAAAAAGGTTATCTATACCGTTTAGCAGTCTAAAAAAATTTTCTTTCTTTTGTAGAATTTTCTAACATAACTCCTACCGGTACAACCCTATATAGATACACTCGACAGCTCATTTCTTTAGCTCTCTCTCTTTTTCTTCCTGAGAAGTCGGCGATCCACCATTTGTTTTGTTCGTTAAGCTTAGCGTAGCGCTGGTTATAGTAACATTGCCTGGTAGGCTTCGTTCTTCGCTGAATGCGCCAACCGGCATTCTTAATCAAACCAGGAGTTTTATTGTGAACACCTAGTGAAACCCAGCAGAGGTGGCATTTCTGGTGGCATGTTGACAATGTCTCCACAGTTCGCATGGTGGCGGGCTGGTTATGAGAGATTGGTAGAAACGCGCAAAGAGTCTTGTGGTCTCTTGCGATTTTAGCTTCGCGATATTAAATTTTCTCATAGCATCAGCTCGGAATTGTGGCGCCATGGATACGTACTCAGGATATGTTTGCCCACGGAATGCTTCAACATCCAAAATACTGGAAGCATGTCTGTCGTCTATCGCGATGTGATCAATTTGGTTGATGGTCTTTTGATCACTGGTCTGCCAAGTACTTTTGTGTTTATCAAGGTGCGGGAAATGTGTTCTCGATATTATAAAAATTTCGCCCCATCGCGAAGTCTATCATCCTGTATCTGTTGACGGTCGAGTCATCTTGCTGGCTGCATACTCCGACGCCACCGCCGCCCGTCAATTGAACCAGGGTTGCCCTCCTGGCATTGAAGTCACCCAGAATAATTTTGACTTCGTACTTCTTCTTGAGACCCCAGACGCCGCCGTCCCGGTTTTATCCTTCCTTAAGGAACTGCATATAAAGAATACGTGGTATTAGTACTGGAAGTCCTCAGCAAGGTGTTAAATAATAGTAAAACGTCTGAACGGAGACGTGGGTACCATCTTCTCAGCTAGTCGTCCGCTGCATAAAGTGAACCAACGCTCATCCCCTAACATAATTTTAGTTAAATTAACAAAAAATTGAAGTCTCCCACTTGTAAATACTCGCTCCCTTACAGAACCTAAGAAAATCATAGCATTCCCTTGATTCGACCGAACGAAAAGGATTCGACCAAGGTTTTAACAACACAACTCACAATTCTATTAAAGCAGATACACTTTCTAATAAATAATAATTTCACATTCCTTAAATCAATTAAGATTCTCCAATTACGAAACAATTCAGCAAATTCATATAATAGATACAAAATTATTTAAAAACAAAAATTTCGGATAAGGAACAGAAAAAAATTAAGTTTTTAACTAGGGCACAACTTAAATTTATTCATAAAAGATTGTTTTGCTCCTTTTTTTTTTGGTTGAATGCCCACAAAATGTATCCTTTCCGAAAAAAAAAATCTGCGCGAAAGCCAATTAGCAGCCTTATTTATCACCATAATTACACAACGAACGATGACAAGGACGAACGAAAGAAAGTAATACCCCTAATTTAAAACAAAAAAATCAACAATTTGAATTTTAACTTTTTCAGCTTGAAATATTTTTTTTATTCAAAAAAAAAAAAAATAAAAAAAAATGATAAAAAACCATTGACATTTACCATGCGTCAATAAATAACCAACAAGATTGTGTTAAGGAAAATTTAATTTATTAAAAAGGAACAAAAAATATGCATCGAAAAAAATCCTTTCGCCTTTCGACAGATTTAATTTGTCCGAATTAGTTGACACAAGATGTCGGACACGTTCAATTTGACATTTAATTTAATTTATTTTTAATGTGGCTTTGAAAAGTTTTAAAGTTTATCCCCATGATGATGGAAGATTTTGAGTGGTCATCATCAGATATCCATTAAGACTGCCTTAAGGCAAAAAAAAAGAACATTAAAGACACATGGACAAAAAGATGAAGTTCCTACGATGGCCATTATAATATTATGTACGTACTGAAGCTTTTTGATCATCTGGTGAACGGAAATTTATGTTAATTGTGCAATGACGTTGTGTTTCCGTTGCCACCCATCTACTAAGCTACAACCAGCTATATAGAGTGACAAATGCACCAGTCGCACTTTTCAACTGGAATATATACATTCTTAACATATTAAGGATATTTGTATATATGTATACCTATGTAATTTGTAATAGATCAGTTGAATACCTTTGTGTTTGTTTTATAGCTGCTTATTTTAACGGCTGTATAAACGCCAGCTAATGTTATCATACTCAATGAATTAGGATATTTAAGAAGGGGTGAGGTGCCACTGGCAAAGCGAAGGTTGGAATAATATTGTGACATACTACAATATCTTTAGTAAAATTAGCTTAAGGTAATTAGATTGGATTCACTAGGTGGGTAGATTCTGAAAACACACAAATATGTAGACATAGGTATGTATACCTACGTAATTTATGGTGGTAATAACATAATGACACATTTAAAGGTGATGAATGGGTTCAATCAGTATTAATATAGACCATTTAGAATCAGAAATATATGTATAACATATTGTAGGTAGGTAGGTAGACATGGCGGTTATTCTACTAGAATAAACCCAATTAGCGCTTGGTGCGCCGTTTTGATACCATAAACTAATGAGACATAACATTTGTAGAGGTTGGAATATTACTTTGGTTGTTTTGATGTTTGGGGTTGTGTCGCTTGGGAGTAAATACCTTTGTTACCAACCTCCATGGGAAAACAAGAGATCCTCGGGCATCTCATCCAAGGGAAGTGGCCCATACCCCCCACCAGGCTTTATGCCAGGCTGGTTAGCTCTGATGGGTGTCTTCGCTTAAAACCTTATCAGGCAGGGTGCTGGATGGCTTAGGGTAGAGCCAGTTTCCACGTGAGATCAATACGATTTTAGGGAAAATCATAATATCCGCATTTGACATGACCCGCCTACACGGCTAAGGAAATGGCTTCAGCGGAAATCATGCAGTTCTCTTGATCTTTTTTGTCTGTCCATGGAGAAGGTGAGATGTTGATACGGTTTGTTGCGTTTTATAGCAATTTAGGTGCATTCGTAAAGCCAAGGAGGATTCCTTATGCTCGCAGCTAAGCCCTATCACTTTGTGAAGGTTTGAATATCGTTTTAGTTGCTTTATGGTTTTAAGGTTTGAATTTTTGTTGCTTGGGAGTTAATCCCTTTGTTACCAGCTTCCATATGGAAGACAAAAGATCCTCGGATACATCACCCAGAGGAAGTGGCCCATACCCCCACCAGGATTTACGCCAGGCTATTAACTCCTATATGAGTGTCTTCGCTTAAAACCTATTCAGGCAGGGTGCTGGATGGCTTAGGGTAGAACCAGTATCCCCGTGAGATAACATACAAATCAAATGACTTTTGAAAACAAGATTGTGTAATATTTGGGATGGGGATACAAAAATTGCCAGAAAACTATTTTGAAAATCCCAAACCAAAGAAGAATTGGTTAAAAAAGTTTTCTCGAATACTGTTTATGTATAGTAGTTGAGCTAACGACAGTACTTTCGATGTTACCTATTTCTATGCAGATATAACAACACCTTCCAAAAGATGTAACGTATGATTTGAAACTACTTCGGCTATTTTAACAACACTTCCCTTGTATCATATAAGTGAATCGATACTATTAAACACGAAGATTCGACGTATTTTATGAATTCACAATATTTACCAGAGCTGCCATCCTATACCTTACGATTAAAAGTTACTTTGCCAAACTGCCAATCATTATGCTTCGGATTATAAGTGAACCAAAGACTTGCAAATGAAAATATGGGTTATATTATCGAAACAACAATCTTGAAAGGAAATTTTAAGATTGAATGAAGACCTCAAATTCTGTTCTGACTTGCTAATTAATTTCAGATTGCTTCAATTTTCGATTCGTTTTGCCAATCTCACTTTAACGGGGGGAGATAGAGCCTCCTTCCATACGATTTTTTCCCTGTCTCCACCCAACCTACTTTATGTGAATTTTGTTAAAAATATCAAAGGGAGAGTAAATTTTGTTATAGAAATCGATTAGTCTATAGATTTCCGCTATCGATGCTGGAACGATTTTGATGAAATTTGGAGGCAGTCTTCAGATAGACCCAGCGAGTAAAGGTAATCCTGTGAGGTCTGGTAGCGATAGGATATAAGAAAAAGATCACAACGCCAGGCCAGAGGGAGGGAGTTTTCCATAAAAACAGTTAAATTCGTATCTAGCGATCGATTTATTTTGAAAACGGTTAATTTTACCAACAAAATTATTAAGACTTTTTTTTTCCGAATTTTTTTTTTTAGCCGTTGTAGTTAGAAAGATTTTGAGGAAAAACGGTTTTGGAGAGCATTTGACCCCCCTTAAAATATGTATTTGTGTATGCTTTAAATGAATAAATTCAACTAAATTATATATTATATATTATTATATATTATATCGATAGGGATTATTTCATCTGCTGATGCTTGCTTTAAGCTCCATTTGAATAAGATCTGATATGTTCGAAAATTTAGCTTTCCCCTAATTTTGTCCAAGTAGTATGCTTTATATTGACTTGATTATTTACTGAGTATTTGTAGATATTTGTATTGCCAAATTATTATTTATTGTTTCTAGAAATTCCAAAACGTCTTACTCTCAGTTCATTATAGGAACAATTCAAGCATTCTTAAGTTCACCATTTATTTCTGGCATGCCCTTGCTCTTAAAAGAAAAAATATTTACTCAATCTCCTTAGTTTTAAATTTTCAATTAAGAGTTTTTTTTATTTACAAATCTAGTTCATGAATAAATTAATTATCTGCCTTAAGAGAAACTTCAACTTCATTTGTGACCTTAAGAAATGGGATGGATTTGTGCAGATAATTCTTCTGCACTTCCTTCTTTGCTTTCTCCTTTTTTTTTTAATTTAGTTTTGGTTGTTGTAATTAAGATTCACCTATCTTTCGTATCTATCTATGTATGTGCACGCTTTTGTAAAGTGCCAGGGGTTATTCTGTTGTATTTTGCATGAGAAATAAAATGAAACTCATATTGACTTTGACACATAAAAGTATCTAGAGTTCTAGGAAGTTCGTTCGTTAATAGATTTGAACTTAATTGGGACAAAAGTTTATAAAACTAGTACCTAGTATACATTAAGATACGACACATAAGATTTCAGATATTTCAAGCAGATATTGATATAGGTAGACTCCAGACCTCTCCCCGAAAATAGTCAGAATCAAGAATATGTATTGTATATGCATGCGCACGTATAAGAAGCAAACGCAAAGTTATCAAGTAACTTACAAACAAAACTAGAGTTTATTGTAAAGGACGAATAAGCAAAGCAAAGAAGCTTCAGAAATGTTGGGTTACTTGGGACTGCTTTCAATTCTAATTTCTCTGCTGGTAAAACCAAAAGCTTAAGGGAATTGGGGGTTATAGAGGATTACTTTTATTGTTTTACTGAAACTAGACATACAAATTGATTTCTTTAACAAATTTAACTTACACACATATTTTGAAATTCGGTTGTTGCACAAGGAACTTACCTGAAAAGATATACAAAAAAAATGTTAAAAAATTGCATCACTTTGGTGTATAGGTACATATCTAATAGACAATTTAGGTATTGAACATTATGAATATATATATAGTGATTAATTCGATTTTTCTGTTTTTAATATTATACGCCTTCATTATATATATTTTTACTAAGATCTTATTTAACAGTCTCCGAGTTAATTTCATGTAAAATACTCAGCAGTTGTCTTGTGTCAAAAAAGTTCTATATTCTTTTAAGCTGTTAATAACTTGACACAAGAGTAATTTTTCTATAACGCGCATGAGTAAGCATGATCTACTGTCAAAATCGCATGTGTAATTGTGTAAGTGAGCGAATACACACAGTCATATGGCGTTGTCTATAAATGGACATATGCGCATTTCGTAAGTTCCGCATGACCTGTGGGTGTCCCCAGATTGCGAGGAAAAGCACCATTTTTGCCTACTTTTTATTGAAAAAGGGAAAAAAAGGGACAAGCCTTGAAAAGGGGAAAACATCATAAGTCAATTTTTTCAAAATTTAACCAATGAAGACTGTTGTTCTCTGACATTAAATCAGAGAACAACATACAAAACTGTTTCTTTTAATTGATTTATTTATTTATTTCAACCCAACCTGAATAAGTCAGTTTAGTAAGTTTTGAGTGGACTTATTCTTTTTTCCCCTAAGTACTTCCAGTATGATTATGTGATCATTTAAGATTATTTGAATAAATTTATGTTACTAATAATATAGTGTTTTGTTTATAAAGATAAAACGTAATTTTCTTAACAAAACCTACGCAAAACTATGTAGGGAGAAAAAAAAGGGATTTTATTTCTAGATTTAGGGGAAAAAATTCGCAGTGCTGCTAAAAATAGGGGAAAAATATAACAAAATTCTGGGAACACCTGTGCCTGTGCGATCTGAACCGCTCTTACATATGTAAATTTGACACCTGTGGGAATTTGAAAAAAAAATGTATTGCAATTTAACAAAAAAGGACTACGAATTTGCATTAAAATATCCTCTTTATAAATAAATCAATAAATATAACATTAAATTATGCATTTTTAACACACTTAAATAAACTAAAAACAAGTGATTTTCACATGTTTCACATGCTCATTATGTGCATTCATCATGTTTGTAAGCATGACGAAAAAGTTAGTTTAATTTTGATAGTATAGGCCATGCTAGATCATGCGCCTTATAGTGCTACCTATACTCTTGGATCAATTATTGCAAAGTTGAAAACCAAATCAGAATTTTTCGGTCTTTCTTATTTCTGTTCTAATTTGTTTCAGTTTGGTATGCAGCAGTCTGCAGTGTGAACCTGTCCAATAAACAAATTTACTTTTGTACCCACGCTTCCCTCTGTTCAACTATATTGTTTGGTCATTCCAAAACAAATAAACAATTTACCTGTATTTTATCTGAAACTCACTCAGAAACAGCGGAACAAGTCCTAAATTAAATCTACGTCAATTTGGATCGCACAGTTATATTTTATAAAATATTTTTCACTTACATTCAAGGATTCAAGTTAGGATGTTTCTCAGGAAGCATAGGTATAAATACATCGTACATTAGAGATGTTGACAAAGTTCAAGTTATACATAAAAGAATAAAACGAATTCCATACCGACTGCAATAGTATCTACATATTTTTTTTTTTTAGAAATCTTACATAAAATATTGCTTCACACACAAGTAAATTTCTTTTAAAAATTCTTTGAATCCGACGTGTTAATGTATCTCGAACAGTGTAGTCATATACCAAGTCCAACTACAATGAACCTTATATCATCAGAATATCAAAACGCAATACACATCACAAGCGACTTTCCAAATATCGGGAGATCGAAGGAATTTGCTTTTACCCTGGACTCAAACCTCAACAATAAGTAAAAGTGAAGAAAGTGTTCTGAAGGAATAGTGCCCTGAACATAATCAAATAGTTCTTTCTTTTTTTTTAACTGTTTTAGGAAAATAAATTTGCTACAATATATAAGTTTTTTTATTTCTGTTGTGGCGAGGTAGCATCATTATTATAGTCCCATGTAGTTTGCAACAAAAGCAAGTTTGGGCGACCCAGTCGTGCATGCGGTTTATGGTAGGATGAAAAGTGTTCTACGTTAACGTTTTTTGCAAAAAAGTTAATTGTTTCCAAGAAAATATCGAAAAACTAGATCGTAAATCTCCATGATTAAAAAATAATTACTTTTAAATCTAAAAAAAAAAGTAAAATTGTTTCAATCCATAACAACAAGTATAGGTAAGGTATACGACCGAGACGAGCATATTTTGCTTTGATTTGCTTTGTTGCACTCACTTTGAAGCGTTTCTTTTTTGATTTAATTGACTTTCCTTTTAAATTAATCAACAACAAGCCTCTGTTGTATGGTTTTTTTTTATTTTGTGGTTTATGAAAAATAATACCTTTATGAAAAACAAAACCTCACTGTTGTCCACATCAAAATATTGTTCTTTTATAATAACAATGGGAGTAATATAAATAAAAAAAAAAAAAAAAAAAAAAGTTTGTCCCTCGTGGGATTAATTGATACACGATTTTATCGAAAAATCTGTGTTGGTTTCATTAAATTTTAAAGAACAAAATCAACACATTACGGTTTAATTCCCAAAGTTATTTAATTTTGATGGACAGTGCTTTTTGTGGGATTTTATTTATTACGGATATTTCCCGTATCGTCATTTGAATAAATTTTTTTTTTTTTAAATATTTATATAAATTCAAAAGGACAACGCATATTTTAACATAAAACCTTTTTTTATTTTTTTACAGTAGTTACAAGCGGTTTTCTATAAATGTGAATTATAAATTATACATTATAAGCCTCCAAAAATGCATTGACAGTCCAAAGTGAGGAACACCTATACATTTTGTATATTTTCGTTATTTTTTACATGACAGCAGGCAGAGCTTTTGTTGTAAAGTTAAAAAGAAAAAGAAAATGAATGTTTCGTATTTTCCATAGAACTCAACTCATGTCAAAATCAAAGTAGGTTAACTATACTTGAATAAATATGAACATTAAAAAAATGTCTAAATCATTGAAGCATATTGTTAAAAAACGGTACACATATATGGCTTGACTTTCTGATATAGCTATATACGAAAAACGGAAAATTGCTTAAACGGAGATATTTCTGAGAAACAACTTTCACTTTTTTCTGTATATAGTTTTCCATACAAAATGTGTCAAATAAATGTACATATGCCTTTGGACGCAGATTTGGTACCGATTTAGTATCACGTATGTCCGGGACAAAGGCCACCTTCCGTGGCTTATTGACTGTCTGTTAAGATACAGAACCTGTGAGAACGCAAACAAACTTAATCGTCTTACAAAACCCAAAATTTTGTTAAATTTTCGTCGCGAGCGATTTTTTAGCAGCGATTGCATATACAATAAGGCAAGTTAGTAAAGCATTTGTAAAAAATAAAGAGCACGAACTTGTTTATGTGCCAAGTTACTCTCGTGTTAACGTCTATGAAAATTAAGGGCAAGGGTGGGTCACGCAAAGTTGCTCTTGGGGCAAGTTACTTTCGTATTCTCGACCGGAAATTTCATTTGACCGATTTTTTATAAAAAAAAAATAATTGAGTTTTAAATACATATATTTTTTTTTTTAAGAATTTTTTTGAAAACAAATGTATGGAATAAAAACAAACTCCCTGAAAGACATCACCGTCGGTAAATATTCAATCACAATCATGGAATTTGAATTAGGTATCGGTTTTTCAAAAAAAAAAAATTAAATTACTTTTTTTCAAAATTTTGCTCCAGTATTATTCAAATCATTATTCATCATTATTCAGATTAAGCATTTGTTTAATAATATTAATTTTCGACAAAATTGGTGTAGCCGTTCAAAAGATAGTCGTAGTAGGTAAAACAAAACGGTTCTGTGACAGGTACCGTTAATAAGCTGATTTTGAAAAATAATTTCAGATCAAGGACATCACCATCTGCAAACAAATAATAAATTTAAATATAAAAAAATTTCATATAAAATTTTAGCGAAATTGATCGTATTTTTTTTCGAGAAAAATGGAGTTTAATGCAACTTTTTTTATCAATTTTTTTTTTTACAAATGCATTCCTTACCTATTATGTAATTATAGTCTTTTTTTATAATCGACTGTTAAAAGATTTGAGATAAGAGATCAAATAAACTGTTTTTTTGTGCATAAAAATAAGATTATAATAGAACCAGCTGTACCTGATGTTTGAAATGAGTATAGAATAATGGACTGGCCTACCCCCCACCTTTATAGGTAAAATTCTGATTGATCTTTCATATTTAATTCATCTAAATCTTATTTAAATTACGTAAAATTTAGACAAACAAAAATCTATTTAAATTTTATTTTCAAAATTTTGAGGCTGGTTAATTTAATTTTTCAGAAGTCTCCCATTCGATTTTTGTTTGTGTCAGCGATGTAGCTACAAATGTGAATAAAATTGTATCTAGTTATATTATATTCATGAACATAAAAATAATTATTTTTATATCAATCGACTATCAAGATTCAAACAAAAGAAGATACCTACTTGATTGAATAGCCAAACTTTTTCAACTGTTAAGTCGTAAACAAATTCGAAAACTTTCTTCGTGTTTTTTTTTTTTTTGTTCTCCCACGATAATATACTCATGTAAATAACTATTAACTTAAACAGATATAAAAGTTTATATCTATTGTGTTGAGTGTTCTTTATCATGTTTTGAAATTAATCATTTATTATTATCAAATCGATTTTCAACGAAGTGGCGTTCATTTAGGTTTTAATTAATTTTCTATAACTTCTCCTATAAAGAATGCTTTTTCCCAGATTAACAGTTTAACGATATGATGGAATGGTTGATGAAAAATATGGGAAAAACACTTTATTTTGTAACGTGGAAACGGCAGAGAATTGGAAAAAACATGATTGTAATACAAATGATGGTTGAAAATTTGATGGGCGTTAGTTTAGTGTAATAGAATTTTTGCATATACGACGGACCATTTCCGTGGTAAAAGCGTAAACCCCAAAAATGTTCACCTCCCTGACGTTATAGAACTTTTATTATATTGATTACCTAAGCATATAGCCTATACAGTATTTCGAAGGAATGCGGACCTACTGCTTACCTGCACTGCTCACGCACTCTATACAACCCCTTTATTGACTGGAGACTGGACTAATTGTTCATTTTCACGCTATGAGTTTAAAACTTTATAAAGAAAAAAATCTTCGTGTCTTCTTCATAAGGATATATCTAAGAAAAAAAGGAAAACATCAAATGGATTAATCGAGACATCAAAGTAAAAATAATACCTCCATACCCCAACTACCGTACAGACCAGTTCAGTATAGAGTCCTTTAATGCTTTTACATAACTAGGTATGTATATTATTCACCTCAATGAGAAAACTGACACGTGTTCCATTTAACAGGCTATTTAATTTTCAGCATAACCCGTATATCCAAAAGCATTCTGCCAAAACATCCTTTTTTCCGCCAGATAATTACCCCCCCCCCCCCCAAAAAAAAAAAAAGGACTACCAAAACCTTATATTCAAACTACCTATAGAGCTAAAGTATCATTTTATATATATAGTTCAACACTCTCTTTAAAGCTTGCCGGTTGCTTCATGATTCAGTGGTTTTGTATACGAAAGACAACGTTTCACAAGAGTATCTCATGCATTATAAATATAATATCTTTGTACAGATTTGTATCCATAAGCATTTCGGAGAACGACCCCCCCTGAATTCGACAATGGTTGTTAGTACTACCTTAAATATCTTTATATAACACTACTATAATATCCACTGACACAAAGCCTTTTTCTGTCAAATCATGATTGCGATGAATAATGTATATTGAATGTCCGGAAATTATGGGCTTTCGTGTGATAGCCTTGGGTCATTGTTATGTTGTTATAAGGGGTCCAGCATCTAAAAACAAAATTTTATCTACTTTCACTAGAGGCATTTGTCAGTGATGGGAGAAGTTGTATTATTAGGTATTCACAATGGCGCTATATAAAAATGTAACGCTACCTACACAATATAATATGAACTTATCGTTTACGCGTCGGGCGGGACTCGTTGAATCAGTAAATGTAGGATAAATATCAAGGTTAATTTAATATTTAAAAGACTTTTAACTGATGTTGTCAAAATATTTTATCACTTTTAAGTTCAAATCTGAAATAAGAGTCTGTTAAAATTTTTAATGTGAGTGATTCGGGTTTGAATGTTGAATTTTGAGAGTAGGACATTTTGACAGGACACATAAATCTTTATCGTATTTTTAAGTCCTTAGGCTAAGAAAATAGGTATGTATAATACACGTTTGTACCTATATTATGCAGAAACTAGTTGGGAATATGTTTTAATGGTGATAAATGTAAATCGATTCGATTATTTTGAAGATCATTGTTCATTTCTGCCTTGTTAAACAACAAATAAGAAATTCGATTGTAAGTATAAGTGTGTGATGATAGTCAAGAAAAGTTTTGAAAATAAGGCCCAACAAACTAAAAGTTCCTTGATATATGAGTAAGAATATGAAAGGGTTTTTAAAGGCAAATTAAAAAAGTGATTCTTGTACATTTTTATTGACTGTAAATACATTTAAGGAAATACAGAGACAGAGCACAGAGGTATCCTCAAGTAATGCTAAAATTTATTGTTTAAGTTTATGTAACGAATTAATTTTTCTATCATCATCAAGATCATATATAGATTAATATCCGATGCCATATTGGAGCCACGTTATGCTTGTCGTAAGAGTCGTTCCAAACCGCACATCTAGACAAATAACGAACACTAAGGTGGGGCAGATGCAAAATAAAACTGAAGACTTTTCACTTTTTTTGTGGGAATCAATTACACTTTCGTGTGTGTATTTATTTCCCACTTCAAAAGGGACATAACTGCATTTCTTAGCATAGTTACTTATATGATTTCTTTTTTAATATTATCTGCTCTAGAAATTATCTATTTTCATCACGGTGCAGGGAAGTGGAAAAAAATTAAAATTTTTGACTTGAAGTTTTTTCCGACTTTGAGTGACAAATAGGTTGGGAGTATGTTTTAACGGTACATATTGCCCTTTTTTTGAGGGAAATTATTTCAATTTCTATAATTTGCTTATAACATTCTATACCAATACCCACTCAAAATCTTAGAGTGATTTCATATTATCTGAATTTTTACTAAGCAATATAGTGTTTTTGACTCAAGACAAAAAAAAAATTGAGTGAAATGGATCAATCATCAATAAATTGAACATTCTAAAAGTGAATTAATAGGTTGATAATGGCCTGCGATAATAAAACATAAATGTCAGTATCAAATAAATCGAAACGTAATTTTAAAATTTAATTCAAAAATACATTTTATATTATATTATACATAACATTTATAGCTATCGGCTGATTTACATTGACCAGAATTTCATTTGGGACGTTTTTTTTTTAGATTTTACATTACATGAGCTCCAAGTAACTAATGTTTTATTAATAAGGACGTTGAGTAAAATCTCTTAGTAAATGCTTCGTCTATCTATGCGTAACTACTAAACCGTTCAACGCTATTTGAGCTAAATCTAACAAATAATGTTGTAAGTCTTCAAATTATTGTCAGACGCTTAAAATATTTTTTTCTCCAACAACAAAATATTAATGCCTTCCACACACTTAACCACATTGATTTTATTGCCATATAAACTTTCCATTTAAATTCAATTTGCGTTTTTTCAATAAATTAAATCTATCCATCCTTTTTTGTTTTGTTTGCTTTACCTCCCGAAACATCCCTCTTGCTCCGAAAGCCACTTCGAACAAACTTTTTTAAAACAATTTCAAAGTATCATTCAAAAGAATTCTCAAGTGCCATGAAAGCTATCCCAAAAAAAAAAAAAAAAATAAAAAATAAACAAACTCAAAGTCAAAACCAAATCCTTCCTCCACAATGTTGACGAAGAGAAGAAAGTAAGTCCATTAACGATTACGTGAACCCAATAACTGATAACTTTTGTATAGAAATAAAACAGCCGATTTGCGATTCAAAAAAACTAAATAGCAAAAAAACACAACGCATAATAAAACCATAGACATAGGAAAAATGTTTCGAATGGATTGTAACTTGATTGGTGCGACAAGATTTGAAGTTCAAACGCCAAAAATCCCATGATATATTGAGGAGATTGAAAGTTTTTGCATGTGCTCTCTTTGAAGCTCAACGCCCATCACCAGGGGGTGATCAAAATTAAGACAGAATTATTGCCACCCACCCTTAATCACCAACTCCCAAAAGCATAGTAGCTGCCGCTGCTTCTATGCTTTTGTATTGAGATAGCGCACTGGAATTCGACTGAAAAAATGTATCTTTTATCTAAAAAAAAAGCTATCAGTCCGGCATGTGATGTGATGATGGTGTTTGTTTGAGTTCGCAAACGGAAATGTTTGAAAATGAAATGCTAAAATTTGCGTTTCAAGTGTTTTTGCGAACTTTAAATAAATACTGTTGCCTGTCGATGTTGAAAAGAAATGTAGAGGGGAGTATTTTTTTTTTCATTTTTGATGTACATAGCTGTCGACAACTGACACAACAATAATGTTTTAACGATTTTGATTAAATATTTTGTAGTATCGGTTACACGACGCGCTGTTTGTCGGCCACTCATCTTTGCTTTTTTTTCCTTAAATGGCAAATGAATGATTTTGTTCGAAACTTAAATTATTGAATGAACAGAAGCTATGTTGATACTGACTTCAAAAGCGTATCTAAGTATTTGCTTTAGGGGGGGGGGGGGTAACTTTGTGTAATACAATATTACAAGATGCTATACTATAGTGAATCAGATAATACATCTCTAAATTTTGGAGCACTATGCTACTATACCAAATTTGCTTTTGCAGAAAATAGAAAGATAGTAGTTTCGAAAAATGTAAATAGTGAGGAAACAGCCGATTAAATTGTCCTAGATTAAGTGATGTGTGAATGTGTGATGCCTCTTTCAACCATCCTGGAGCTCGATGTAAACTGTAGTATGGCTTAAATAGATTTTTCGTTATGTCGGCAATGTGTTCGAAAAAAAACTCGAAAAACGCTGCGCTCGTTTTGTCTAAATAAATATTTAAGAAATGTTTCTTTTGGCATGAACGACACGTTTTTTTCAATTTTTCGGAAATGTTTCCTGTTTTCTATATATTTTGTCATTCACGTGTTAGCTTTTAGATTTTCACAACATCAGTAAACTTTTCCTTAAAATGTTTCCCGTTTTGTTTCCGTAACATTTAAAATTTTCCATCGCGAATGAGAGATGAAAAACTATTAGTAAAACATTTTAAAAAAATTTCAGAAATTAAATCAAAATTTTGACAAAGAATGAAAAAATAAAAACAATAAAAAGACTAAAAATTGTGGCCTTAACTCAAAGTTTTGCGTTTCGCCCTGGTTTGATGGTGGGATCATTGTTGAGTTTCATTTTTACTTTAAGAACCCAATAAATATTAAAATGTTTTTTGAACAAATGTATATCTATTAAAACTTTAATAAAGGCTAAAGCCAATTAAGTATAAACCAAAAAGTCATTGTATTGAAAAAATGGCTGATCATATTATATCTCTCGTCAAAAGTATGATAGGAAAAAATTAAACGATAAAACCATGCATAAAAGCATATTGAACGACGATATACCCTTCTATCAAACGTCACTGCACTGTTCAAATCATTCGCCATTGCTTCTGTTCTCTTCCTGTTTGATAAACGACTCTTGACTTCACTTCCATTTAGTTAACTAAAGAACTTATATGCAGAAATAAAGATATCAAACACTGATTGCAATCAATATTGGCCTTTGAATTGATATGTAATAGGAAAATGTATATTTTCAAGTATCTTTTAATTGGTATCTAATTGTACCACTCTTTTGAGTTGAAACTACTCAACAAGGGCTTTGCTAATAAACATAGATACTCAATGATATATGAAAAGCTTTTCCAAAGTAATTAATTAATACTTAAAAACCTACATTGTTTGCTTACAAAATATAACAACATTATGACGTTATCTTACACAATTCCATTAATTCTATTGG
This sequence comes from Baccha elongata, assembly GCA_951217065.1. NCBI lineage: Eukaryota > Metazoa > Arthropoda > Insecta > Diptera > Syrphidae > Baccha > Baccha elongata. The sequence goes on along the minus strand of OX578273.1, from coordinate 16,290,390 downwards.
AAGTACCTACTTGTTAAGTTCAGTATCAATTATTTTTTGATATAAAAACACGTTTACCTGTCGATAGCATTCCATTAGTTTTATATTACCCTACTCAGTTTGAAATGAAGTTCTTGACAAGTCTTGTTTTAATTTTTACCGTTTTGGGTGCAAATTCCGTTTTGGGAGCATCAATTCCTTCGGGATCTATGATTAATTGTCCCACTGATCAGGACTTGAATTCATATGTGGTTCAATTTCCATCACCGTTTGATTGTTCAGAGTTCTTTAAGTGTGATAATGGTATTGCTATCTTACAAGCATGTCCCAAAGGTTTACATTACAGTCCAAAGAAGAGGGTAATATAAAAATGCTTATTTTTGTTAACTAATTATTAAATCATTATTTATATTATTTTAAAGGTGTGCGACTATCCTGTGAGTGCTCACTGTAGTCTACCCAATAATCAGTAGCATGTTGTTAATGGATTTAAGGACAGTGAATTTATGGCAGAATAAAATCAATGAGGGTATTTTATGTTTAATTTTGGGCAAAGAATTGTATAATAAATATTAAGCTAAAGCAAGTATTTTGGAAAGTGTTTTCTTTAATATTATATTAAGTTTTAAAACTGTACAACTTTATTTATAATTGTAAATGCACAATAGATAATTCGTGTTTCGGAATTTCGTTTTCATCTTGATGTATTGTCCTTTGGAAAAATTTTAAAAATGTAGGTGTTATTGAAAATGAAAGGCCTAAATGTTCGTATCATCATCATCATCGGCTCGACAACCGTGGTTCGGTCCTGGCCTCCTTCAACAAGTCTCTCCACCTATCCCGGTCTCGAGCCGATGCCATCCAGTTTCGCCATCCATGTTCGTATAGTCCAGCTGAAATGGTTCTTGTTCCAAACTCTTCTGAGGCAATTTCGTTCGAATTTGTTGATTTTTCCAATAATGGATGCTTTGAGTTCAGAACTGTTAATGCATTGGATGTCAAGATGGCAGTGAGCTCTGTGAAGTCTAATGCCATCGGCCTTGATGATATGTCACAAAAATTTGTAAAACTAATCCTGCCAATTCTTCTTCCTTATTTGGTACATATTTTATAATTACTGTATATACAGCTATAAATTTCCAGAAAAATGGAAAAATGCGAAAGTTGTACCAATTCCAAAAAAATTAAATCCAAAAAGTTCTTCGGAATTTAGGCACATCAGTCTTCTATCTTTCCTGTCGAAAACATTTGAACAGATTCTTGCTTAACAGATACAAGAAAATTAAGAAATGTGCAATAAATTATCAAAATGGCAATCAGGGTTCCGAAAAGAACATAGTTGTGAATCAGCAGTTGTAAAAGTAACTTCGGAGTTAAGGTGATCAATGGATCGTGATGATATAAGCGTAATGGTGATGCTTGATTTATCAAAGGCCTTTAATTGTATCAATCACTCTATACTTCTGTGGAAACTCAAAAATATTTCAATTTTCTCGCTCCGCCCTTGAACTAATTTTTAATTATTTAAATAACCGTTTAGTCTCTGTTGAAACTGAACTTGGAATTTCTTGCCCATACCCTGTCAACACAAGTGTCCCACAAGGATCTGTTTTAGGCCCTCTACTTTTCTGCGTCTTCATTAATGATCTTCCAGATTTTATTGTTAATTGTTATCTATGCAGATGATGTCACTATATATCTTGCTAAGAAACCTGGATTGTTAGAAGACTGCGTCGTGCGAGTTAATGAAGATAATGTTCCACATTAAATTGAATCCTCTTAAATCGTTTGGTATGGTGTTTTCAAGAAGAGATATACCTCTAGTTGATGTTCCTTCCCTTGACCTAAATGATATTACTTTACCTTGTGTTGAAAGAGTGAAATATCTTGAATTTATTATTAATAGTAAAATTAGTTGTTGCGTGACGCTACGTAGTCTCAGAACTTAATCGAATTTGCTGACTTCGGATATGAAAATGCATCTAGTAAAGTCATTGCTGCTGCCATTTTTTTCATTCAATTGCAATGTATACCCTTGTTTAGACTCGGAATGCAAGCGAAAAGTAAATGTTGCGTTCAATGACTGTATAAGGTTTATCTACGGCTTGCCAAGGTATTATACAAGGTATAAGCGTTTCACACCATAAATCTTGTCTTTTTGGTATGAGTTTGGATAGATATTACGAGTTTAGATCTATTCTGAAACTATACATGATATAATTCATAATAATTGCCCTGAGTAATTGTATGAATATTTGAACTTCCTGCGGTCACCTTGAGGCCTGAAGTTAGTATTACCGCAATTTTCACATACTGTAGAGGAACGATCTTACTTTGCCAATGCAATTAGGTTGTTGAATAATCTTCCACACCATTTGCAAAGAACCATCTAGTCATCGCGATTTCGAAGGGAACTACTCAAACACAATATGTCCAATTAAATTTAAGATATTTAAAAAAATGTTTCTGTAATAATTTCAAAATTTTTAAATTACTATTAATATTATTGATTTGCTTTTTAAAATTATGAATTTAATTTATCTACATCATTTTTTCGTGCACATGTACCTATTGTTATTTAATTTTCAATACTATCTATGAGATTTATCTCGAAGTATATTGTAATATCAGCTCATATGAAATAGCTCATTAGCTCATTCCAAATAATTTTAATATAAAGGAACCAGATTATATAGGGTTGCAGAGCTAGGAGTATTTGAACAAAAGTCCCCGTCTTTATTAGTTTTTTAGTCAATCAGTTGGAAGAACTGAATAAAAAGGTAAATAAGTATAATAAGCAGTTTTATTCTACAAGTTATACATTAAGACCAAAAACCACTCGTTAGTGTAGTGTCGGACACCTAATGTTTTTTTTCAGGGACACCGCATCTTCCGGGGTAGTGACAAATCCTCAAGAGTATCATTGTCATGAAGAGTGCATCTCACCTTAGGTGTTCGGATTAAAAAAAAATTTGGTCTTTTCCAATACTGTAGATTTAACAACGAACACAAAAGGATTGGATAAGACTGTAAGTCACAAGTCCGTGGTTCTTTAGTACTGTCGGTGCCACTTAATTCATTTATTTTTTTTAAGATAACAATCTACCATTTCATTACAATTTAGTTTAAAAAATAGGCCCGGAAATTCTTTCTTTCTGTCTGTCTTTATCGACACCTACAGCGTAAATTGTTAGCCCAATTTTTTCAAACTTGGTAAAAAGTATGCTTTTAGTAAAATACCCAATTTTTTTTTTAATAACGGTACTTGCCATAAAAACTTTACCCATAATTTTTTTCTCAACAAAAATGAAATGTGTACGATTTTCATAAAATTTTATAAGAGTAATTTGTTCTGCTAGAAGCTTTTTGACAAAATGCAATTCTAAACGATATCCAAAATAAATATTAAGGTTGCTTCGTGCTTTCAATAAGCTGTGTACAATGAGTTCTTTATGACGATGTTCACATTGGACGTACTCACCCGACGCATTTTGACGTCTATATATTTTGTCCCATTCCCACTTTTTGCGTCCGGATTTTTAGATTTTTTAAAATTTTCATGGATGCATTTTGACATTTGCTTTTCTGACATTTGTAATTTTTTATTTTTTCCCCTTTTTGCACCAACATCTTGAAAGTTTTCGCAAAATTTGGTCAATTTTGATTGGAAATTGCAATTAAGCATGAGCCTATAAGGAATATTGCTCATTTCACATACATATTTTGTTTTTTTGTTTCGTGTGGTTTCGTGAATCTTTTGTGTTCACACTACTTTGTATCTGAACACGGCGGACTGGACGTACGTCAATATACGTCGGACGAGTACGTCCAATGTGAACATTGTCTATAGTTACTGATGCACAGCGGCTTCAGTAAAAATCTTCATTTTGGCATAGAAAAACGAATATAAATCAAAGTAAGTATAGCTCATAGACACTTCAAATTAAAATCTCGATACAATATAATGTCACAAGTTCCTGATCTAGCTCCGTAAATTTCAAACATTTACCACAGTTAAGTTACAACATAGTTAAAGGATTAATAGTTTAATGTTCTATTAAAGATATATCCTCAGTCCTTTAATAAACCACACTGATAGAGTGCACATAACCAAATACAAAAAAAAAAAAAAAAACACATAAAAGTAAATGTTTTCGTCATGGTTCCTTAAGGTTTAGATTGTGTGTTAAACTTTGATTGTTTTCGGCCAAATAGCAAAAGCTGATAGCCTGAAGTCAAACACATAATACCAAATGAAGGCGGTCATAAAACCTATTCACATTCGCTTTAGTTTAACATGTTCATCAAGTTGTGAACATTTATTATCATGTGTATAGATTGTTGGTTGTAATAGAGACAAATATAGAAAGGAATACAGAAATATGCTACTGTAAATTTCTAACAGTTTATATAAGGACATAGATTTATGCTTCGCGATAAGGATATAAAAATTATACGACTTTTCATGTTAGTAATAAAACAACATAAAACTTAAGGCAAAATGTAAGAAAGTTTACTGAACGTAGTTTAATAGAACAACTTGATTTCGGGTCGTGATTTTTCAATAAACAAAAATAAAAGATATTTTGACAGCAATTACGTTAAGAAAAAATGTGTTTAGAGAATAAATGGTGATAAATGTAGAGGCAATGCTGTTTGACTTTATCGTAATGAAATCTATTTATTTTCTTGAATTTGTGGTCTTATATTATAATAATACTTTTCAAGATGATGATCTTCATGTTCTTTCATATCTATAAAGTAAGATTGTTTTCTAGCGAAACATGCTGAAATGTTATTTTTCAGATACTTTTGTTATAGATGTTTAGGAAATTAAGTACACCACTACGTCAAATATAGACTCACTTAGGTATTGAGTTCCGTGATTATAAAATGAGTTTATTATTATTACTTCTATACGGGTGTGAGTAAGAGTTTGTAAACAAGACCGAGATGATGCATGTTTCTTACGGCGCGTCTCATTTGAGGCAGTTGTGAGCGCAAAAGCAGTAGGAGATAACCGTGTTAAAGAGATAAAGATATAAATATATAAATGCTCCATGAGGAGCATACGTAAGCCGTATAGAGTGAGTGCAAAAGTACCGTTACGGTACGGCTTTTTTGCATTCACAGAGTCATTTATTTTCACAGGATCTTATCACAAGCTAAAGGCCAGTCAATAAAGACAAAAAAATCGTTTAAAGTCACAAAAACTCGCATATACAAAAAAAAAAAAAAAAACAAGTTTGCAGCTTTGTAAAGCTTGTGCTAACTTGGTGGTGGTCAAAAAAATTGCTCGATATGTTGAAAAATCGATGACAAAATAAAGATTTCTCAACTTTTTATCAAACGGGGCGGTTCAATTCTTTAGCAAGTACAGAACGATACCAAATTTTGACTGAAAAATTGTCGCAGAAAAAAAAACTAACAGTTTTACGTTTTAAAAAAGCTTATAGTGATATAATCTTTGGTCTTGTCGGGCTGAAGCTATTCTGAAATCGAAGAAGCCCGAACCAAAATATTTTCTGATAAGGAACAAAAAGACATCGTTATAGGAATGAAGAATCGCACCTTTAACAAAAGATGAGTGGTGTTGAAACCGCTCTATCTATTTTTTGGAAGCACATTTTGGAGCGATTCAACGCTATGCAAACAGGATACTGCAGGATTCAAAAATCATTAAAACCATTCGTTGAATCAAAAATAGACGAAATAACTAAAGTGGTGGAGTAGGAGTTTGCTTATTCATATAATAATATTAGATGAAAAACATCATGAAAGCATCAGTGATATCAATACTCAAGTAGCGCACTTGTATATTTTGGTGTAAATTCATGAATATCGCTGCAAAATTTAGAAAACTGATGATAATTTTAATATTTTGGTGTATTTGTCAAAATATACCGGTATAATAAATACAAAATTGTCTTTACTGTGCAAAATTTCAACATTCTATCTAAATTCAGTGCAAAAAATAAACCCATATCTAATTGTTTTTACAATACACCATTTATGGGACATGAATTATTCGATTTCGAAATCATGTCTATAACATGATGCGAAAACATGCCTGCATGAAAATTATAGTTTACAGTTTCCAATGGAAGGAGACTGTCACACTCACAGTGACAGTTTTAATTAGTTTTTAACAGGGGTTTTTAGGTAACAACTTATACAACAAAATTCAAATTCGAACAAATTACCTTTTGTTTATTTTCTGCCATTTTTTCTTCCACTTTAATATTTTCTCACTTGGTTGAGAGTGGTCGATTTTTTTGACAGATAAATCGAATAAATGTTTCGACTTCAGAGTTACAGACACAGTTTTATTCGCATTTTTCCAGCATTTAAAATAATTTCATTTCATGTTGTTCTTGGTCGAGTGAAAACAAGTTACAGAAACAGTTGAATGCGAAAAAAAGATTTTTGGCCCATTCCATAATAGTATTGTTCTGATTTGCACTGTTTCGGCGAAAACTTATTCGATGTGAGAGATAAAATAAAAAATAACCATTTAAAAAAAATTATTTTCACGCATCGCCTTAAAAATCTTTAATTCTGTAAGTGAAAAAAATGATTGTACACAAACTAACACGGGTTTCCAGGTATAGGTATCCTTTTATTATATTTGTACCCATGTTATAATTTGTTTAAATGTATAAAGTATAAGTATCTTTGCTTTATTTTATTATGTATGTATTCGCTGAGACACTGTGTTCATTGAATAACAGAATAACACGAAAGAAGAGTCAGTCGTTCATCTCTCGCTGTTGTTATAAATAAAGATATACATACTTAACTATTAAATATTCAAATCGAGTGTTTATTTATTTTGAATCCAAAAGATAAGACTCCGCTGTAGGCTTTAATTTGTGTAATTACTCTCAGTGTAATATTCATGGCTATAGCACTATTGTTTTTATTATCACCGTATTATGTATCAAATATATCAACTCTTTATATATCTTATGATTTACAACATGACTTTATGTAAGTATATTTATTATATAATATCGTATCATTTCATTACATTATGTATTAAATATACCAACTATCGTATGATCATGATCATGTACATGTGCAACTGCTTAATGTTTTAACATGTAAATTGAGAAATAAAGAGTCACCTCGCCTTTTAATTATTACTTTGCCGCTTAAATATAGATTCTACACCGCCATCTTAAAATTCATTTAAATTTTCCAGACGCTCGATTTTTCGGCGGGGTAGCACCGAAAATCATTGGACAGAATATGTGATGAACCTAAATCCTGATTCAATTCAGATTGAATTCTCCATGTTACTGTAGTATAAGTCATGTGGTGTGAGAATATAGCCGCCTGTACGAAAAAAGAAAGAAGAGTCAAAAGAATAAAAATATAGCCGCTATTCCTATGATTTTGCTTGTACTTCTATCAAAGGATGACATCATCGGCGACGGACAAATACTTTTGTGTACCTATATCCCCCGGTTGTACCGGTTACCCCCGGTAAAGAAGTTTTACTTCAAAAAGAATGAAATACACGTATTTAACACTAGTATATGTTTATTATTTCCATGTGTTTCAACTGACCCCAATCACTGTTTCAACCGCCCAAGGTGGGTAGGTACGGTTGAAACAAAATAGGTGTTTTTTTTAATTCTATGTTCTATAATTTGTTCTAAAAACTCCTAATTTATAGATGGGAACCAGCTTTTTCAATGAACATGCCTTCTTCATCGCTCAGATTACAGAAATCATTATTATGGACGATAAGCGAAATTGTTTCAACCGTACTCAGTCTCCCCTTTATCTAATCCTTCAAGCAGTTCAATTTTATAATAATTATTGAAAGAACTAAAACAATTTCTTATATTTTTTACTACACCTATGTACCTTTTATGATGTAAAAAAGCTAATATCAGAACCTATAAAAAATGATTAAATGTATTAAATCTTTGCAGAATCTATTAATAAAAAAAAAGAGATAGAATATTCTGCAAGTTGAATCCAAACAACTTCACTTAGTCCAGCTTATAAGAGAAAAGCAGTTTTTCAACTGGAAATAATCTCCAACTCAAACAATAAAATAGCTCGTTCAGCTTAAGTGTAATCATCCTCACTGCGATGTTCAAGTATCCTTCTATTTTGATTTTCTTATGATGAACTTGAAATTGAAAGAAAATGTTCCAATGAATATGCATCACAATCGAAAAATGGATTTTCGATACTTCTTATTCTTTATTTTCATTACATCAATTCTATCTCAGTAAATTAACATTATCCTATACTGCAGGCTAAAAAAATGAAGACCTTTTTATTAAAAAAAAGGGCGACACAAAAAAAAAAAAATCAAAGCAAATAGGTACATATAGAATTGCTTTAGTATATTTTTATTTATACATTCAAATACATTTTGTATATAAAGCTGTCTATCGATAGTCGACACTGTTGAAATGTTTGAGAAGGACAAACTGGTATTAAAACTTCTAAAGGTCGAGTATCTTTATTTTCATTTTAAAACACAGAAAATACATTTTAAAGGAAGGAAATTGTGTTATTTTATTTTTCTATTATACGTAGGTCTAATAAGATATGATATGGATGGCGTTCTGCTAGGGTGCGACGCACGTCTTCCAGTATAGTTTTCGTCATAACAAAAAAAAATTAGGGATGGTGTTATGAACTGGTGAAAGGACAACGGCAGCATTTGTCTTGATCGTTTTTATACTGGTAACCTTTTTCCTGTTTTTTGTTCTTCCTATCTCATTTGCCTATACACTATACAGATCTGCATCTCTATATCAAATCAAAATGGTACCTACATTATTTTTGCGCTCGCCCTAGAACATTATCTCAACATCCCATAACATGACAGAAAAGGGTTGAGACTTTGGCCTACTTGGTATACAAAGAAACAGGAAGGAAGTTAAATTGGGGTAATGGTGGCGGCGGAACGACAGTCATCATTGTAAATTTATGCTAATGAAAGTTTTCCAGAAAATTGAAGATACATATTTATATACCTACTTTGTTTGTATAACACTTTGTCCTGAAGAAATAGAAGAGTTTATAGGGGCCAAGGATTTTCATTCTTCAGCAAGTATGCAAGGAAGTTATATTATTTTAACCAAGAAAAAATAAGGCAAGAAATGCGTTTAATCTCGTATCATGTTAATGTACATAAGTTTATGATTTGGCTGTGTGTAAACGGATAAGAAGGGATTTCTTCTTCTTTAAGTTTGACTTCTTACGAACTCATCTTTATTTTCGGGGCAATATAGCGATATTGGATGTGTGTTTTGACTTTTTGTGTTGGTCATCATTCATAAAGGATTATGTTCTTATTAGGTATGTATATACAAATTGTTTCATTTTTGCTGTTGGTTGTAGATAAGTGATTTGTTTATGAAATAATATATGAAGGATAAAATGAGTTTTCAAAATTATTAGGAGTATGGGTCTGGACACTAAACAAAGATATCATAAAATCATAAGACACACTAAGTATAAATTTATAAATTTAATAAATAAATTCATAAATAGATATGGTATTTAGTAAAATACGCAGGGCCGGACTAAGACATTTTGCCGCCATAGGCAGATCGTAAATTGCGGCCCCTCTCCCGCCTTTTTTGCTCACCTAGTTTTGTTTACGTTTGGGTAATGTGTAAGAGGATATAAGATTCCAGTTTAGTTATGAATGATTAATAAAATAACTTAAAAAATCATTCATTCGTTCCGTTTTTTTTTCTTCCACCGTTTCTACAATTTATTGATTTGTTCTTTTATGATATAAACAACAATTATGTAACGAATGGTTACAAAATCATATTTTCATGTTCTTAAGCAGTGATTTCAAACCGCAAAACTATGAATAGTAGCTACCTATTGAACGTTAACGTAATTTCTGTCTCTATATCGGTAATAAATGCCAAAGTGAAAGTATTTAAGCAAGATTGACAAATGCTTGACCCCATATAATTTTTGATTCATTTCAAAAAAGAAAACGATCTCTCAACACTGCAATTCGTGGCAGCCATGCAGAGAAACATTCAATATGCAATTTCAATATTTAAAGTATCAAGACCATTTAAAAAAATAAACTCAAAAGTATCGATTATCGTTAGCCCCTCTGCATTCTGTTGTTCGCAATCAAGATAAGCATTGAAATGGACAAGTTCATGATTAATTGGACACTATAAATCTTGTTTGTATGCAGTTTGTTCATATTTGCGGGATCTTTCCTGTAAATCAGACAAAAAATTGTCAAAAATAATATTATATGTGCTGACTGCAAAGTTATCTCTTCCGAGAAATATCACTTATCCTGTTCTTGTTTCACCGTCGTATATTTTCCTTCAATTGAAATCTAAATTGATTGGTTTGTTTTTGTTTGATTGCAATCATCAATGTTCTTCAGTGAACAAGTCGAAAAAACCGAATAATTTGCTTCCGAAGCATTTTCAACCACCAAAGTAGCATTATATCTAGTGTAAGCGTTAAAATTTGCCGTCCCCCAAAATCTGCCGCCCTAAGCAGCTGCCTACATTGCCTATATTGATAGTCCAGGGCTGAAAATACGTTAAGTGAACAATATTTTTGTAGATATACATAGGGCAAAGTGTGGCTTAAAGTAACAGGGGTTAGAAGTAACAGCTTAAAAAACAGGGTTCCCCTTTTAATTAATAATTGCGTGAAGGAGACAATTGTGCATCCTTCCCATATCTACCAGTGTACCTACCTACTTCAGGTTTTAATTGGAGGTCAACGAGAGAAGTTCTGTGTGGTGTCAAAAAATAGCTGGTTTCCAACTTTTTTTTTTGTATTTTTGGGCTTCCTCTTTACACGGAAGAGATATATTGGTGGTTGCATTTTTAAAACATTCATTTGAGTATTGGTTGTGTTTATGGGTAGTATGACATCCGGTTTTTTCCAAAATAATTTTTTTGGGCGAAATTTCGTGGTGAGGCAAGTTGTAACGTTTTTGCAGGGTAAATAGTAACATGTTAAAACTTACCCCTTAATTTTTTTTTACTGATTATTGTGAACAACAATGATTGAGAGCTGTTTTTTTCTTTCGTTTTTAGTTATGTTTTTTTCTAATCAGCTTTTAATAAAGTAACAATTTCCTTTAACAAATATATCTTTTTTTTTATAATTCTTGTTACAACTAACCCCTACCTATGTTACAACTAGCCCCATTGTGGGGGTAAGTTGAAACAACATGTTTTTTTCTTCAATGAAATATCTTGACATCTTTCGAACAGACTTTTTTACTTTTTTGGTGGACCTTGTAGCTGAAACATGGTTCTTAAATTTAAAAAAAATTTTACTGACTTATCTTCAAAATCTTAGAAGCTACATAGGTTTTTGTGAAAAGTGTTACTTTAAGCCCCATTTTCCCCTATAGGTATACAAATAAATATTGCAATTTTGAAAATAGATTTTTTGTAATTTACTTTCGGGAAAAACACATTATAATATGTCAAAAGTTTAAGTCCGTCGCCAGTACCTAATATTTTTTTAGATGCATTTTTATTTTGAGGGAGAAATATACAATACATACCTAATATGATCGATTGAATCCAAATTGATAAAAAGATTAAACAAATTAGAAATACGTTACTAATTTCGTATGTTTAAGTAGTAAAATAAAAACTATTTTTCAGAAGATAAAATTACAAGTGATGAAGATAAAAGTTGCGACATGTTTGCATCATACAATCAGTTTATTTATGGTTGCCTATACATCTGCCTATACATCTGTTCGCTATAATGTTTATCAAGAGCTTAGACCAAAAAATCTTTTCAGTAACATTTAAGAAACATTTAAGAAACATTGAAAAGATATTTTTATACATAATAATTGTTTCTGAAATGTTTTTTAAAAGTTGGGTTGGACCCATCTTTAGATTGATTCACGATTATCTTGGCTCATTTTCTTCTAGGTATATCCCGCTATGTGCAGGAAACCATATATGGTAAAGAAAAATGTATCCCATTACCTAATATTAAAACATTTTATTTTAATTTTCTTCAAAGCTTTTGAAAGCATCAATAAAGAGTAAACAAAAATAACAAGTGCAGTCACACCATGCGAGGAAAGTGCTAGCAGCATGTAAAAGTTTTCATAATTTGACGAACCAAAAAGTCCTTACAACGCTGGGGTTTATTAACTTAAAGTTTTTTTGTTGCAAGCAAATATTTATTTTTGAAACACTGGCTGCAAACACTTTCCTCGCGCAGTGTGACTGATACCCAAAAAAGTCGTTCTGCGTTCCACATTATTCCAAAAAATTTCTTAATAAACAGACTTAAACAAAATTTAAAAAAGTTAATCTCAGCATTAATCCTTCTAAATAAAATCTTCTTTTATTACCTATAAATGAAATTTAAGAAAAAAAAAACAACTTTGTAGATATAGCTAGGTATGTTTTTATTCGAACACAAAGCTTCAATAAAATGAAGAATTATATATATCTACGACATTGACCGCAATAATTTTTTTTCTTCCTCAAAAAATAAATACCTCAATAAAACTTCCTATAATAATAGAACAGTTATAAAAATGTTTGCATTTTACATATTTTATATTGGTATATACTTATGATACATTATGCCATAATAAAAACGCACTGTAGGATCAAAATGGAAAATTCGTTGGTTTCCTTATAACATTCGTATCCAGTCCTACCTATATGAATATGTTAGTATACTTTCATGGTCACATATATCTACAATACATATGTGTACTTGAATTGGAATAAAGAAACACCAACTAATCTCAAGAAAAGTTTAACTATACATATATAGTCCGATTCCGATAGCTTCAGGAATTCTATGAAAGTATATTTTTTTTGACGTAGTTAGGTTCCAATGATGGGGTGGAATATAAAACCACAGTTTTAGACCAAAATTTAATATAGCGTATGCCCGCCATTTTGGATTTTATGTTTTGTTGATTTCCAGGCGATTTGTGTATATCTTTACAAAAATTATCACAACTAAAATTATACAGAATTTAATTTTATACCTTACTTACACAAATAACTTTTGCGTAAAATAATTATTTATTGCAAAATATATGTGTAAAAAATCTTCTAATTTTTCACATAAAATTAATAAATTTTTTTTTCAATATTATGGTATTTTTGACACACTTTTTGCTTATAACCAATAATAAATAATTATTTTACAGAACAGATTTTTTTGTAAGTAAGGTATAAAACTTTAATAAATTTCGTTCTGACCATTTTTGGTGAGAAATTCACAATACGCCTGTAAATCAACAAGCGCGCACGATCCACCCACCCACTTGTCCACTATCCAACTTGATGCATTTAGAGTGTTAACTCTACGCTCGATAATTAAAGTTGGAACTAGTTTGAAAAAAAAACCTATAATAAAAAGTGTTATATTCAGTTGCGTAACCACGGGGGAGGTCAAAGGGACAATTGACCCACCCACCCAGAGATATCAAAAATACAAACATTTTAAAATGTTTGGAAAAATTTTAGTCTTGACACAACGTTACTACTCTATGCCTGCTACCTAATACATGTGATACACTGGAGATTTGAATACCATGGTATACGGACAAACTATACCAGTGTGTCCAGAAATACCACAGTAATACCACGCGAACAACATTGTATTAGGGTGGTATAGAAACTTGGGTTTTCATACTAGTATTTACCGTAGTATTTACAACTTTTTTTCCTATAATTTGACGCAACTGCAACACCTGCATTTGTGTCAAATTAGAAAACAACCTGGGCCTAAATCAGCGTCATTTTGCACATCTGAACGAGTGTATTGGGGATGTCAAAGGTTAAAAGTCGTGTGTATGGACGTAGAGTTCTAGGGTCTTTTGGTCTTTCCTAGACATTCCCGGTTAACGTCTAAGACCACACTGATAAAAGCCGATCAGATTGTACATGAATGGTTTAAGACGCTTACATGATCTGCCTAAACTTTGACTATACATTTTCATGATGAGTTGGTCACCACTCTTTTGCATATATGCCATTGAGCTGATATTTCAGAGTTAGAAAGATAGTATAGGCACTGGGCTATTTTTTGCGATTACAATTTTTCGTTAAGCTTTTCAACGACATTTCCCCGATACAATTCGCTCATTACATAAATGTGATCGTTGAGTCCCATAAGTATAATAAATATATATAAAAAAAATAGGTAAAAATCGATGAATCGGAGGTTTCGTTAATAGGCTGGCCAATAGTTTTGTTTTGCAACTCAACAAAAGACAATCAGACAAAATATTTTTTACTTGCTCAATAGGGCAAGTATTGGTTTCGTGTAAAAAAAATGTTTCGAGGTTTTAATCAAACCTGACATTACGATGATAGAAAAGCCCAAAAAAGTAGGTTTCTTCATGCCGTCCGTTGATCTGTCTGTGCGAATATGCGTATGTGCGTATGTGCGTGTGTGCGTATGTGCGTATGGGCGGTTGTCTGTTCACCGAGTTACAGCCTAAACGGTTTTGCGGATTTTCTTCAAACTTCGTATCTAGCACTTTTTGGTGACTCCCTAGAGGAGGAATTCGAATTTTTGTTTTACAAATTTTATCGAAAACGGCTCTAACGATTTCTATAAAACTTTGTGTATGGTATATGTTATTGTTAAGTATATAATGCAACTTCAACTCACATTTAGGCCACTTTTCGCTTTTCCAACATTGCACGAATTAAATTTTTCCAATTCAATAATTTGCTACAAGAGCAAGTTCGTGCGACCCAGTCGTGCATTTTATTTTATTTTAAATTGTTTAAATTAAAGTCGTTTTCGAGAAAATTAATATTACTTTACAACGGCTATATGACATTCACTGCAATTTTTTTAAGCTAAAAAAAGTTTGATTAAACCTTTGATACCAAATTTAAAGCTAAACGGTTAAGCCGTTTAGGGTGTAGATACTGATACAGACAGACAGACAGACAGACAGACAAACAGAATTTCCAGACCCACTTTTTTCGACTTAAGCCTATAGTATGCAGCTGAAGTGAAACGAAAAATCCCATACAAAAATGACCACGGAGCTGCGTAGCACAAAGCGAAAAAAAGAAAGAAAAATTTCGTTTATGATTTCACTGTCATTTTTGTATGTAATTACAATCTTGTCTTGATCGAAATTTCTCGCTCTAATCTTTTGTTGTATATTATGCCAATTGAATATATAATTTTTTTTTAATGGTGGCAAGTACCACCCATCTTTTACAAAATGTTTTTTTTAATTAAAAAAAAATGAGCTTAAAAAAAAATTCATTTACCGGTTTTAAAATTAAGTCTGTAGGTATATATTGAAGTTCCAAAGAAAAGATTAATATTTTTCTTTAATTTATGAAAAAATAAAGTATAATTTGGCTTTTCCGCAATAAAATATCATTAAGATCTGTCGAGAAGTTAATGAGAAAAAAAGAATTTTAGAAAAACTGTTTTATGACAGGAATTGATAAGGAATTTTTGCTTGGAAATACGACTTAAACCCTCTGAAAGGCGTAATCAAATTTATCGAATTTGATAAAGAAAACAGAATATCGACCCGCCCACTGATTTAAGTTGGATCAAAATCATCATCACCTTGATTTAAAAAAAAAAATATTTAACATTTTTTACGAACTACCAATAGATGGCTGCTAGCAACAATATAGATATTTTTTGATAAATATGTTGTACATAATGCAATCAAGAAATCAACAACAGAATTCAAATACGAAAGAAATACAATGTATTTAATGTAATAATTATTAATATAATTAATATATTTTAATACTTATAGTTTAAGAGCTAGCGACCGTTTTTCAGACATTATTTTGGCGCGTCTAAATTCCACGTTTGGTACAGTTATAACTTCAGCTAAAATGCACATTGTGTCACTCATTAATGAATGACAAGCCAGCTATCCCACTATTAACTTTAATCAAAGTTCTTTAGAAAGATATACCTATACCTATAAATAATTCGCAATAAGTTTTTCTATAAATTTTATATTATATATAAGTCGGTTATCATTGCGAGTTATTGCGTATATTAGATATGCTTTGACGTCATCTATAACTAATAAGCCCACCAAACAAATGTAAAATGGAGATTTTTGAGTAAGGACCGCAAAACTTTTTAAATTGAATTTCATTCATAAATTCACTTTACTCAATAAAATATAATTTGACTATTCTTATCTTTCAATTGATTTAATTTATCAACTGATTATTTGTAATCTTCAATTGTTTGAAAAAAACTCATTTGTAAAAAATTAATTTCTTATGTAGACATCTTTGTTATAACAAAGAAATGTAATTTAAGTGCAATTTAGTGATAAGCTAATTTTTCACTGTTATAATCCGCAGTGGTGTGTCAGTTTTAAATTATAAAAATTGATAAGTAAATAAACTGAAGTGTATAACAAGCATACAAGAAAAGTTAAACATGTAAAATATTTTTAAACGGACAAAACGAAATTGCAAAACATCTTTATCAAATAGAATAGAACTACTCAAACCTCCGAATAATCAAATAAGTTAATAAATTGTCGTGTGAGTAATTCAGTTTGTAATCAATTTTTTTTTTGCATAACTATAAAAGGTTTCACATTTTTTATTATATTTAATTCATTTGTCAAAATAGTTCAAAATGAAATCCTTTACAATCCTGTCCATTTTCATCGTATTGTCTATTTCAATAATGGTATCAAAAGCGTTTGTTTGTCCACCAAGTGATTCCAATTATGATAACTAATTCGCATCGACGAATAGTTGTTTGGAATACCTATGAAGCTTAGATGTCCCCTATATATTTACACTATATTGTAAAGAAACAGGTTACTAAATACAATTATTGTGTAGCCTGTGCGTGATAAAAATAAATCGACTGTTTTCATTTGCAGGTTTGCGATTACGAAGAATCGACTCATTGTACAAATTTTACAATATAAAATATAAAGAAAAATAAATGGAACAAATATTTGTGTGTGTTATCTCTGTTTTTAAATATCTAAAACAAAAATAAAGTTAAAAATAAATGTAAAATATTGATTAAAACTGATAACAAACATAATGTTGATCTTATGGTCTGTGTTATATTACATCAATTTTCTCTTTCAAGATCGTCAATCATATCTTATGGCGAAATGAAAGAAATCGAGATATATCGATCACCCAGCAAATATACCTGCTGAGTGCTGCGAAATACCTTATTTTATAAAGAGTCGATAAAGAGTAACAAAATAAGTAAACAAACAAGATCTTTTGGAAACATTACCATAGTAAAGAATTATGTGTGTCAAACAATAAATAAACTTGAAAACGTATAGATTGTTGAGTTCAAAGACTACATTAGGATTTTCTACAATGAAGTTAATCAGGAATAACAAAATCACTGCAAATAATTACGAAAGAACACTACCTTTATGGTAAATATAGGAAACACGTTTTTCAGTAAGTTTGAGATCCCGATTTAACTTAGATTAAACTCAGATAAATTTATGAGCAAATTCTGAGTTAATTCGGTATCTCAAACTGACTGTTCCTATATCACAGTTACTCAGGACTCAATGGATCTTTTTACCATGCTTTGATTGGCCAGTGGCCAGCCATGGGCTTGGAAGAAACCGTAAGTGCCTTTAAAAAAAAAAAAAATAGCTTCACTATTTCGATTGGCATCTAGGTACTTATAAAAGAAACTGGCTTAAACATATAAACTTAAAAACACTACTTATTACGAATCACAAGTAAATAAAAAGTATTTATTTACTATTATATGATTTTTGAATAATTTTAAGTATTATAGGTTAATGAATTTAGTATTTTCTTAAAGCACTTGTACAATCAGAAGCTCTACTTAAATTTAAGTATTTACTTATACGAAATTATGTGCATTGGTTTTATTTATACAAAACCAGTAACCACCCTTTATCTTTTCGGTATAGTAACTATCCACATAAAACGCTTCAATTAATGATATACCAATATCAACAATTTTCAAAATTTTAGAATTTCGGCATACCTACCTACATATTAGATAAATGTAAAACAAAAAGAAGACTTATTAATTTTCAGAAAGTTCTTGCTAGCAAACTGCTGCTAACTAGTAACGATCAATAAAACAAAGAATTATTTAAATTGTATCTATAGCAGTAAACGTATCAACCTATAGTTATAAGTAGGTATACACTGCAAGTCATGAAGATAGAAGCAGGCATATTTGAGAAGTAAAACTGATGTTACTACCGTTATATGCAAATTATACAAAAAAGTGTATGGAGGTCAATAAAGTAGTGCATTCAAAACTAAATAGAGAACTTGTCAATTTTTAAAAACTTTAAATTAAGTGAAAAATAAATAAAAATAAATTAAGTGAAAAATAAATGAATTAAAATCGCGTCATAAGAATAGAAGCAGTGCCAAAATCAACATTTTTTATTAAGTGGTAACATCTTTTTCGACATTGATGGATCATTGTACAGAGTAAGCACATTGAGACGTATGTTTTAAGAAAAACGGGAAGAAAAAAATTGTTTTACATTAGAGGAATGAGTAAAAATTAATGTTTACTTGCTGCAGTATTTTTGAACAACTCTATAACTCTCATATCCAAACTCCACGCCAGTGATTATGTTATCAGCCATTATTTAGAAAAGCCGTCATTTGGCAGGGCTAAATAGAATAAAACATTTATTTTGCTTTAAAGCTTTGAAAAATACAAAAGAATCACAGAATCGCATCGAATTCATCACTATCAGCAGCAAATATCAGGGATAAGGCTATCGTTGAAAAAAATTTAGTAACGGTTCTTTATGTTATCCGCAGTGCAAGACATTGGAAGCGTCTTAAGCCTAAAAAAACGCCCTTAAATAATGTCAGAAAAAAGCATAGGATATGTTCTACCAAAGAGAACATGACGTGAAATGTTCAAAAATAGTAAGCTCACACTACACTGTCGAAAATATTTATTTCTGACGAAAAAAAAGTGTATTTTGGATGGGCTGAATGTTTAAAACTATTTAAGAAAACAGGAGCAATTTCTGAACAAAAACCAGAACAGGGAAGGAAGCATAGTGGTGGAGATGCAAAATCCTACTATAGAACCATTGACTTGATGATACAAAACACAAAAATAAATAGAAAAAGCTACAAATCTTTGCTTGAATTCATTTTTCCGAAAATTTATGATGTTTTTTTTTGGGTAAACCTCATAGATTTTTCAACACGACAAAGCCCTTATTACTCACATCCCGAGTAGCAAAACCATTCATTAAGAGCCTAATTGTACATGTTTTGGTTTCACCACCGTACTTTATGGATCTTGACGCAATGGAAAAAGTATGTGACTGGCTCACACAATAAGTTTGTGAAGTACGTAGATTAAACGGTAGCAAGGAAGGGTAAATTATTTCCATTAAAATGGCCTGGAGTAAGATTTTCCTGAACGGCTTCGATGAATAATCCGCTTAAATCATGGAATTTTTGATGTTATTTTAAACTCTGATTATTGAAAATAATCAATTTAATATGAATAAATTAAAAACTAAATAAAAAAAAATAGCATTTCTGTTTCGTTCTATTTTTTAAGGGCTTCTATTCTTATGACGCGTTTAAATCACACAAAATTATGGGTTTATTGATTATTTTCTCTCTATTCGTCTTGAAGTTCTAAAGCAGTATTTTCTATTGAACATTTAACATTCCTTCTTGAGCACTAAGTTTTGTTTTCAGTCTATCATAATATGAAAGACACTTGAGTTCTACTTCTCGAAAATGCGTGCTTCTATCCTTATGACTTGCAGTGTATCTATACAAAATAAAAAAACTATTTTAAAATTATACCGACCAAGATACGGGATATGTTCTTAGAAAATGTATCATCTATTTTATATGATGAAAACCCGGCAGGGTTTAATTTAACAGATGGACAAATTGATAAGTGAAAAAGAGGTTCTAGAATCAATGATACTTCTCTAACGAAAAAATGGTTTAAACTTTCTTTAATTTTTCACATTTCTAAGAAAAAAATAAATTTAATATAAAAGTGTCGAAACAAATAGATTTATTTTAAATTTCAAGCAGGTTGCATTTGCACTTGAACACTAAATACAAAAATTATACTCCAACGAACGAATGGGGTATTTTGCAAATACTGAATTTACATATATAAATTATCATCTCTATATAATCTTAATCTTATTTCGGATTCAAAACTTCTAAACCATAGAATGACTTTCGAAGTTTATTATATTAATATTTAAAATGTCCATTGTAGAATTTTTTTAAAGTTTAATAAACTAGAAAACTAATATTTTCACTCTTATTAACAAGCATTCAATTTTCTTTCAAACTTAACATCAAGGTGATTTCAATTTAAAGTTTCTATTTTCAAGTTTTTTTTATTTATAAATTTTACTAACACATTACATTATCAAGAATCTAACTTTAGATTCTAACATGAATGTGTTTATGTGAAAATGCGAAACAAAAATTATATCAAACAAGTTTTCGAAGTTAGAAAAACGAGACATAACTTTTGCCCGAATTTTCTTTGGGTATATATATGTAGGTTTGTGTCAAAAAACTTCTACACACTAAGAAACAGAACTTTCCTCTTTCGATAAAACATTTTACTTCGATGATTATAAACTTATGATGGTTGTCCAACTTTTTGATTCTTAAACAAAAATTATATATTCATCCTTTCACCCATTTTCACAATTATTTTAAAGATAATGACGTTATTGTTCAACACACCACACATACATATATAAAAAGACAAAAGAATAAATAAAATACATATAACTTGTCTTTTTTGCCTTCTAGCTAAAATTTCTTCTTATACAAAGTTTCCTTTTCCACTTAATTATACACCCACTTTTACACACCTTATTTCTCTTTGAAATATTTTTTTCCCAGCTTTAATTTTTGTTCTTTTAATGACTTATCCTATCCGAAGGTCCGTAAGCAATTATCTACCGTGCCTTTTAATTTTTTTTAATCTATTTTTTTTTAATTTTACAATTCCCGTTTTTTATTTCTTTATATTTTTATAATTTGAATATTTAATATCAGCTCCTGTTTCCTTATTTTGTAACAAAATATTAAAAATCATCATCATGATGAATTACATTGCACACGCATTCACCCACTTTTACAAACAGATACATCATGAAACGTGCTTAAATCAAAATTAATTCTGATTGATAAATTATAATTTTCTCTCAATAAATTATTAATCACATGGTTTTACATCATAAATAAATTGATAATTAAAACAAAAAAAAGAAAATGTTGCGTTAAATTGAAATTAATGATGTCCTTTACGTGAGCAAAATTCACTATTGACTTTTCTCACAAAATTAAAAATTTATACAACAAAGGGAAATTATGAAGCTAACTGATTTTATAAAATAAATCTAGGAATAATAAATGATTGTTACAACTTACATAACTTTTCAATATATATACAAGTTTATATAATTTGAAACAATAAAAATTAACTTTACCCAGCGGGTCCACTCGAAGAATAATCTCAGCTGATGCATTTGCTGTGCAGAGGATTCCAATTATCCAAAAAGTGTAATCCATTATCCTTGTTGATGGCTGTTGCACTAGTATGTATAGATATATGTATGTATATATAGTGTTAGTTTGATGATGTTACTAATGATGGTGATATAAAATCCAATTTTTGTTTTGTTTCTTGTTGTTGTTGTCCTCTCCTTTATTTCTCTTCAGTTGGGGTTGTAATGTGAGGACTATCTTCACAGTGTAAATATTTTTTTTTAATTTTTAATTCACTGAAAACCACAGGAAGTAATGAAATTAACGAGAAACGCGCGTGACACGAATGAGGTATAGATTTAATTAAATGCACATTGCCATCGTGCATCAAATAGGAAGATTCGATAATTTAACCACACATTCCGTAAGGTCACCGGAAGATGTGGAGTGACACAACATAATCACACTTCACTGTATACAGAGTAGAGGTTGAAAATATTTGCATAACAGGCTTATATTGTCGCCACATACAAATTAAGCGATTTCATGCTCGTGTGTTGTGTTGGGGGGCATGCATTCCCGTTTATGCTTATTTCACAAGGAGAACATCCACACGACTATACAACATGGAGAACGACGACGAAGCAGAAGCACCCAGTAACCTCGCACTGAATAAACTCTGCATAAATCTGGGATAAATTATTTCTAGAGGAAATATATCAACGCGACACTGGCCCCGAAAGTTAAAAAAAATAAAAAATAAAAAAGAAATAACAGTAAAAATAAAAATGGGTAACCGTCACGAAACTGAAGGTGAGTTACGGTACAGACGTTTAACTCTCGCGCTATAGCACCGTGTTCATACACACATTTATAACGTTTCCGAGTAATCCTGTTTTTTAAGACCGTATATACACAGTAGTCAAATACGGCAAAAATTTATGTACTGGCAGCGATTAAGTTGGGATCTCGGGACCGCTTGCTAAGCACAACCTTTTTGTGCTGTTTTGCAGATATTATTTTTGTTTGTTTGTAACAACGACCACCAAGCTCTTTGTCAGAGTGGTTATTTTCCCAGTGGTTAACTTAAAACCACACTGAGAGTCACAATAAGGTATATTAAAAAAAACTATTTAATTTCCATTACGTCCATTATGTTTGTACATCTCTAACTTTGTTAGATAGTACATTTTCTAAAAAATGCCCTCAGCACTCACAGGTAAATGCAACGAATGTCACTTTTCCACAGAAGTGCACACAACGAATTAAACAGAGAAAAACATTGAACCCACGTTGGGCGCCACTTTTAGTTATTAATCCTATATTCCGGGGAATGATATTCGCTGATGGACAGGTTTTACAAATTTTTGTATCTAACCACAAAAGTGGAAATTACGCTACATAATACACAACCGCACATTCACTTAACTAACGACCACCATCACGGGCAAAAACCGAGGACAAACGATCAGAAATTAATAATGCAAAATCCATGCAAACACAACCGGATTCTGTATTTGTATGTTTTGATGCAACAATGCAATTACATTTGATACACACAATGGGGAACTCTTAATTAATTCACTGAAATTTCATTATCTCTATTTCAATTAGATACAAAAACCCCTGAGGGCGAGGGGCTGTTATATTGAAATGTGGTTAAAACAATAAACACTGACAAAATAAACACACATTTTACACGATGAATTTTTGTTTAATTAAATTTTTTTTACTTTCCACAGCGATACGTGATTTTTGTTGGTTTCGAATTCTCTTTCAGAATCGGAGGTCTATCACATGACTGTCGACGGCATCATGAAAGGAACTGAATTGATGCTGTTATCACTGTTTTAATATGAATATTACAATACACAGTGCATACTTGAAGGAAGTAAATTGAGAACCAATAAAACCTACCACTTGGTGAATAGGCAAATTTTATTTTCTCTTAATTAAGAGACAGTTTCAACTCTGTTTCTCTCTCTCTCTCTCTCTTTAGTGTTCTCTTGATCCTTATCAGTGTGGCACCATTTTTTCAGTGTCATGTCAACCCTTATCCTATCATGATACAGTTAGTAGTTCAGTGGGGCAGGACTGCGATATATGTTGACTAGGACTTCTTATCAGTGTCTAGGTTAACCGCTGTAACGAAACTAATGCGCATGTTATACAAAATCACCACTTAAGAGAAACATATTCACCATTTAATTCATACTAATCTTTTATAAGAGAATTCACCTTACATATCATTATTGTGAATATGATGGTGTTTTCTATTAAGGGTTGAAGATGGGTGGTGGGGTGGATACAGAGAGCATTCAGTAATCAACAAAAGTTTGTGTACACCTAGCGCTTAACCTTACCTACCACGTCTCGGTCTTGGTTATTTTTTAACAACTTATTCTCTTTACTACCGCTTTTTCTTCAATATTGTTGTCTTGTTGTTTTTGATTTTGTTTGGGTGGTAATTTTGGGATAGGCTTTAAAAATACTCTTTGAATGTATGAATGCCGTATATAGAAGTAGGTTTTTGGTTGTTTCAAAGAGTACCAGAGTAGATATACTTTTGTTTATAGTGGTTGCCCCCACTTTTAGGATTAACTCTCAAACAGAATGGTTTTGTGTTGTCTGTGGCGATGTTTAATGGAGGATATATTCCTATGAAAAATAGAATGAATGGCTGGCATTTCGGCTTTTTGGGCTTTTGTTTATGGTTTTGAAATTCTCAAAGCAAATGCTATAAAGTATACGAATGGGCATTGAAAAGAGTTTATACTCGTATATATGAAGAATTTTTTTGTCAAATAAGACAACTTGAAGGAATAATTTTTGATACTTTAAGTATCAGAAACTTTTACAGGTCTCTTAGAACTGGTAAAAATGCATTGACATTCTACATATTATATATACAGAACGGTTAAATGAAAAGTATAGTTGGGATGCACGTGATGTCGGTCATCACCAGTAGTCGGCCACGAAGCCAGAAAATGATGGTTAATAGAGAAAATATTTAAACAATTTAAATGAAAATATTTTTTTTCTAAAGGCTTAACGTTCTTTTTAACAACACACAAAAAATTGAGCAAATCTTCTGGTTTTTTTGTTGTAAATTTAAGTTTGGTATAAAGTTTTTGCAAGAGGTAGAATTATAAGTTTTTCTAATAAAAAAGTAGTGAAAGTGATCTATACACAAAGTCTTGTAACTATTAAGCTATTGAGGCCAAGTACATTCTTTCAGTGTTTTTATGTTATTTATTGTATGTTTTAATGATTTTTTTCATAAAAATATCACAATACTTATAATTTTTCGTTAAATTGAGGGGGCCGACTTTGACGACATTTTTTGTACAGTTTTTCTATAGTCGGCCACACTGGCTCTCTACTTAAGCTATGGTTAATTAGATGGCCTACTATGAAAAAATGGGCTTTTTGTATCGGACGTATATGTTTAAGATGAAAAAGAACAACATTTATATGGAAATTCTAAGTTATAAATGGACGGAATAAGAGACCCTAAGTCTGTGAAGCTCTTACAAAATTGTTGACAACAAATGGGCAATCCGAAAGGCAAACTAAGATAACAATAAAGGCCCAGAACAGCATTACATAACTAAATTCATTGTCGAGATGCCGAAAAGCCTGAAGAAATGGGCCAATACGGAG
Source organism: Baccha elongata (assembly GCA_951217065.1). Taxonomy (NCBI): domain Eukaryota; kingdom Metazoa; phylum Arthropoda; class Insecta; order Diptera; family Syrphidae; genus Baccha; species Baccha elongata. The sequence goes on along the minus strand of OX578273.1, from coordinate 16,265,260 downwards.
TTAAATAAAAAACTAAGAACAGAAATGAACACTTGATTATCACACTTTCAAAATGTGGATTTCCACTAAAGCCTTTTGATCTTCTTATTACTATTTGGAAAATTATTTTGGAGGAAAAAGATTTTACCACTATATTTTTTTAAAGCGGCATCCGCAATCGGTTATTAAAAAAAATAATTAAAACTAAAATTAAGCATTTTTGAAATATTTTGGTATTCAAGTTTTATCAAGTCATCTAGTTCTTTCTAAAAAACGTTAAATTAAAATCAATTAACCCGTTCACGAGATAGCTCAAAAAAAACATAACGGTTTTGTTGGAGGTACATACCGTTAAAAGCTTTGCAAGTTTTTTTGTTTGCAGCCTAACAAAAGACAATCATAAATAAAAACCATCTGCAATTTTTTTGAAGAAAATCTTTAGAGCGGTTTTCGATAAAATTAAACTTTTTCAAAAATAACGGTAGCCGTTATTTTTTGAGCTTTTTATTTATAAAAAAGTGTCTAAGAAACTGGGTGTCCTTCGAAAGCCCCATTTTGGATATTGTGCAAGTTTATTGTTTGCTTGCCCGTGGAGTTATTTCCCTGCACCACTAGCGGTGCTCAGAAATAATTCCACGGACAAGTGCTCCACATCGGAATTTATTTCACTTTTAGTGGGAATCTGCTCCACTTTTCATTGTGGATTGATTACCAACCGAAGATGGGTATTTATTTCACTCTTAAGTGCATGCGAGTTTGGGAATGCAATGTTTCTAACTTATTTAAAGGAAGTCAAGTAAAGAAAGAATACAACACTGTTTAAAGTTAAATACAATCTCTCTACGAGTGGGAATCAACTCCACATTGAAAAGTGGAGCATATTTCCCATTAAAAGTGAAATAAATTCCCATGTTGAGCACTTACCCGTGGAGTTATTTCCATGCACCGCTAGTTAATCTCAAAAATAAAATAATCTCGATTTAACTCACGAAGCAATTTTTCAGTTAAGGACAAATTCTGATTGGAAATGGCAAATGCTGGCAATCTGGCATATTTATCGAAACATGTCATTTTCAATGAAAAAATAAAACACACAACGAACACAACAAAGCAAAAAGCTATACATTATAAAAAAAAACAAAAATATTACTCTTCGCGCTGTTATACAACTTGAAACAAAAAATATGAATCAATTACGAAGAGTCGGACCAATATTATAACCCTAAATTATTTAGTATTTACAGCTCAATTTAAGACGACCTTTGTCACTGTTCTTCAATCATGAAAATATGACATTCTTTATTTGACTCGTTACTCATTTAATCCGCCAGACCTTTCCCGTTGGAAAATTATTAATTAATTTTAAAATATCTGTTTCAATATTAAGTTACAAATTATCGACGCACTTTTGGTATCAGTATATATATAACTTTGAGAAATTCTTGATTTTCACAATCAAAACAAAATAAAAGTAAATGAAAAAAAAAATAAATAAAATGTCTGGTAAGATTAATAAATAATTTTGTCTGAAAAGGCCAATCTGTTTCAGATATTTAAGGTAAAGCAATCGATGTATCTATGGCTTGTCATATAGTTAAATAATTATTTATAATTATGTCATGACTCTTGAAGTACCCATGTATATATGTCATGTAGATATCTATAAAAATAATTACTTAAAAGAAACTAACGGTACTTGTGTAGTCGTATTACCACTCAAATTAGCTTTTGATTGAAGGTAAAAGAAAACGTGCATGACTGTGTCGTGTGAACTTAATGTAATTAAACTGAGTAGGTGAAATGGCTATATACAATACAAAAAGCCCAAACGGTGACGTCAGTTCTTCTTCTCACAAAAGAACGACAAAACGGGAAGTTTCAATAAGGAGTGGTGAAATACATTCCAACTTTATTCTGTCTTTTGCTGTCAAATCATTTCTCAGAAATGCAGAACCAACAGATCAGCGTTGCCAACCATTTTCGGCAAAATTATGCCTTACTTGGAAAAAAAGTATGCCTTTTGCCGTGAAATTATGCCTCATTTTTATATATTTTTGTTGAAAAATCAATTTTTCAATTTTTGAAAAGCTGGCATATTTCATGTTTCTATTTTAAGACTTTTGAAGGTTGTTTTCAATAATTGAATGCACGAAAAATATTTCAAACTGTCGTTTAAGAAGCGAACCAAGAACGAAAAATTTACAAACGACTATATAAACCTGGTTGAAATAACCCACCATTAGTAACTAGATATTAGTTTGAAAGATTTTGTATCCCGAACATTTGGTGACTGGAAGCTGTAAATAAGTAGTTCGAAGTTGCAAGCAAATTGTTTTAGAAAAAGTTTTAAGATTGATCATTATTTTTATTTTATTTTCTTTAAGTTAAAAAAAAAGTTTTTAAAATCAAGAATAATTTCAAATGAAAAAATTAAGCATTTTTGTTAAAAATTAATCCTCAGAGCCTCAGCCAATGAAATTATGCCTAAAAGGCTTAATTATGACTCAGTTGGCATCGCTGCAACAGATAACACTCTCTTTGCTTTATTTTTTGTTATAGTTATCTTTAGAAAAGAGACTTATCTTTTCCAGCTTGCAGGAGATTAAGAATACAACATCAAGCACAATATATGGTATGTGTATACCAAATTGCAGTCTCCAGTTGTATATACCTTAATAATAATAATCGTTGTCATTATTGATGGCACTGGCACCATTATTATCGAGTTTTGCTATTTGGTTTGGTACATTTGAGCCGGTCACTTAAAAGATGGAAATCATTTAAATACTTCCTGATATCACCATCACCATGAGACCAGACATTTCCAAGTTTAGTAGTGCAGTATAAATAAACAAGTAAATAAGTTTGAGGAATAATCCCAAAACGGGATGAACAACGAGCTCTTCTTTTCAAAAGTCAATTTAAATAATAGCACAGAATCAATCGTATAACTAAAGATCTGTTACGAGTAGGTAAAGGAGTCACGTTGCTGTGTAACTAATGAGTTGACTGCCTCGCTTTTTTCTGATTTTAGGGCGTAACGCCTAAACGCCCTGACTGACAGCTGTTAGATACTAACGAATCACAATTATGGCTACTGGAAATGGCCGGAAACAGAGATACAACCCTGCAAAGTCCAGAAAAAAAAACTAACTTTGGTAAGCTAATTAAGCACCAAATTTTTTTTCACTAAAGTGTAGTTTAAAACGTAGAAAATATCTAATAATGCAAAACTGCCATAACATTATCAAGCCGGAAAATGGTTGCCCGAGCAAAAAATACAATAAATTTTGTTTTTTGTGTTTTTATATTGTTTTTGCTTGCTTAATAGGCAAGTATTGGTTTCGTGTAAGAAAAAAAATTGAGGTTTTAATCAAACCTGACATTACGAAGCCTTCAAAAGTAGGTTTTGTTATGCCGTCCGTCGGTATGTCTTTTGCGGAAGTGCTGATGTGCGTATATGTATATGTTTGGTTGTCTGTTCACTGCCCTTCAGCCTAAACGGTTTGACTGATTTGGTTAAAATTTCGTATCAAGCACTTATTGGTGATTCCCTAGAGGCGAAATTCGAATTTGTGTCTAAGCCCGGCTATAACGGGTACCTCCCATATAACGAGTTTAGTTTTTAAATTTTTTTTGAAAATGGGCCTAACAATTTTTATAAAACTTTGTGTACTAACGTGCTTGCAGTAGTCTTAATATATGTAACTGCATTTTAAATTTTTGGCTAAAAATGCATGTAACGGAGATTTGGTTATTTACTAATTTTAAGCTAAGCCGATTTCTTTTAAATTTGAAATAGATTTTGAACTTAAAATTTTGCACAAGATGACATTCACAGTTTTTTTTTTGCTAAACAACCGTTTAATTATAGCTGCCATGCAACTTGATCTCACGTTTAGCCCATTTTTTGATACTTTTCAGAATTTGATAAATTTTAATTTTTGTAGTCCACAGTTTCCTACAAGAGCAAGTTTGTGCGACCCAGTCGTTGCTCTGGCAACTCTTTTCCGGATTGATAATGTGATAAAAATCAGTTTTCAAAATAATAAACTTAAAAAAACTATTAAATTTGCGAATATGCTCAAAGAAAACCTCCTAAATCCTTCATTACTTTCGATTTTTGAAGAAGAAAACCACGCAAGTACCAAAATAATGGTAAATAGTCATTTTACCAAAGTTTTGTTGCTATATATTTTCAGGGCGCAAAAAATTAATCAAATTTTATAAAAGGAAATATAAGATATGTCAAAAATTAACAAATGCTATTAAATTGAATATTAGAAAATACTGCCCTGCACATTTTACAGAAATGAATTTACGAGGTGTGCATCCTTAGCCAACGATATGTGAAACAATTTGTTGAGAAAATTACACATACTTATCCAAATTGATAAATTAACCTACATGTACACCAGCTCTCGGCCGAAATGTTAGGTGAGTAATCTGACTCCATTTCACTCACTGGAACACTCGCATTTGTAATGCGATTTATGCATTCCTTTCCAACAAAAGAACTTTCTTTCCAACATGAGAACTTGTCTCACTAACGATGCATTTGTTCGCTACAAAAAAAATTCCTTTGTATTATAATATGAGTGTAATTGTATAAACTACAATTTAAAACGAAGCTTTGCAAACGATTAATTCATTTGCTCCTAGCAATTACCTATATACTGTGACAAACAATTACAAGATTAGTTATGTGGGAAGAACGTTCGTTTCAACTTCAAGCTCAGCGTTTAGCAATATTCAATTTTAAAGTTAACAATGCGGCAACATAATATGTCCTTCCTATAACATCACACCAATAAAGTGTTTTATATTAATATTAATATAAGTATATTATTGTTATATAATTAAAAAGTATAGTGTGAGAATTTATTTTGATATGACATTACTATAACTATGCTAGCTTTAAATCGTTTTATCCATTTAGAAGCTATCCTTCTCTATCTACCATGGAGAATAGATACAATTTAAAAAAGATATAGTCATTCTGCAGGACAAGGCATTATTATGTGTTCAAAGAGGATTTACTCATGATGCCAGTCTATGTACCTGTACAGGGTGATTCATGTTTCATCCGTTGAACTTATTAAGTTCCAGAGTCAAATAAAATAAATTTAAAAGAGCTGGAGTGATTTTTTTTTAAATATTACGTATTATCTGACTTCTGACTCGAAACTTCAAATGATGATAATTATTTTTATTTTCCAAAAACTCAAAAACCATAAGACGTTCGAATCAGAAAATTTTATAACGGCTTCGTGCAGTTCTCGGTAGTCGCCCTGTATTTCTAAATATGTACAAAAGCATGAATTCCGTATGAGGACAAATTCAATTTCATTCCCTCCATTGAACACTGAAAATCGAACAAAAAGGCTTTGGTTGTGAAAACGATGGCAATTCGCATTACGGATATAACCTACACATCTTTCACCCTATTTTCCGGTTGCTATTTCGGTTTTGTATGCTTATTAAAGTATTTAATTCTAATATTCTTCTCCTCTATTTATCCTGTCGTGCTGTTTGCTGCTTAATAGTCCCAGTACCTTTCTCTGATGTTACAATGATGCTGAAAAAACATATCCATCCGACCTTGGCATGACTTCGGATTTATTTAAAGGCCTCCTATTTTGAAAATTTATTATGAAATTTCTCCATAGAGACAGTTCCATTGTTACTCGTAAACCCCCATATTGCGGGCTTAGTGGGGAATCTCAATTTTTTTTGAACAGGGATGGAGAACTGCTCGCGGAATGGAGTTATCATTGTTTTGGTGAAAATTTATTATCGCCTGTGAGTTGAATGTGGTTCAACCAACAAAGATGAACATCAGACTCCTAGAAGACTCAGAAAATTTATGCAAAATTCTATTAATTACATCTTTCGGATTTGCTATTTAATTTTTTAATCATTTGCGAGGAACTCAAAACAATGAGTAGGTATATAGGATTTGTATTTATGTGTGATGTGGAAAAAGTGGTTTAAGATTTTGTAGACGGGGTACTTTTTAATTGGCATAGTGTAACATAATTTTCTCTTAGATAATAAGGATTTAGATGTATTTTAAGAATGAAGATGATTTTAATGTAAGGACTTATTTTTTCAACCGTAAATTTATTAGATTTCATTATCGTATTAAGCCAGTCAATATAAATCTTATCTTAATTGCGTTTCGGGAAGATATTTTTAGTATTTAAGATTTTTATATATAGAATTTTGTTTTAATCCCCAGCTAAGGCCATCTAGCAGACCCAACCTGGAGACAGTTGTCTCAAATACTCCGTGTCACTTGATTAAGGACAGGCAGTTTTCTATTTCCATTTTGCGATATTTTTCAAACCCTTCGGTATTTTGGGAAAAACCAAATGCACAATAAATGAAGGATATATTAGGTTAATTGCAACATATATGACGCACTTGATTAAGGACAGTGTCAAAACCTACCTGTTACCGTTATTTTTATCAAATAAATACTTGAAATATGAGGAAGCTTAGTTCTAATACAAACTGGAAACTGAAGATTGAAAGAAGCAAGTGTGTTGTCAACAATTATCTTAAGGACCTGGAAAGGTATGAAAAGAACCACAAAAGAAGAATCAGAAGATAACAAACATGTAAGGAAGACGGGCCATATTGAGAACTGTTTCAAATTCAAGGCTCTCCGTGAGTAAAATCAAGGCAGAAACTGAAGTCAAAGCTAGTAATCGACTGTTTTTTTTTTGCGATATAGAAGGCCGACCATATTCGCCATCAAAAAATTAAGAGGAAACCACAATTGAATGCCGCACGTAAGAGCCAACGGCGTGAATTTGTAACAAGTCACATCAGGTGGAATCGAAAGTGGCATACCGTAGTCTTTTCTGATGAAAACAAAATTAATTTGGACGGATCTGGTGGATACAGCTTTTATTTTCAAGATTTGAGAAAAGAAGAAATGCATCTCCGAAGGCGACACAGCAAAGGAGGTGGTGTAATGGTATGGGGATCAATAAGCAATAACGGAACTGTGGAGCTGGATTTCCAAAGCTTCAAAATGACCGCAATCACTTACATATAGATTCTGGAGAGAGCTTTTCCGCAGTTTTCTGAAATATTTGGTGGACATCGATGGACTTTCCAACAAGACAATGCACCGATACATACCGCACGGACAACAAAAGCCTGGATTCAGAACGAAAATGTTAACCTACTTGCATGGCCACCATATTCACCCGACCTGAACATCAGGTAAAACGTGTGGGGTTGGCTTTCAAGAAAAGTCTACGAAAGAGATAATTGAAGCCATAAAACAAGCTTGGTCCGAAATTTCGCTTGGTTATTTTAAAAAACTCTATGAATCTCTACACTGTTACAATTCTTGGAATAAAACTAACACTTTTTTATACAAACGAAAATTCTACTGCTTTATTGTTTTTTAAGCTTGAAACAGGTGAATTTGTTTGCTGTCCTTAATCAAGTGAAACAAAAAAGCAGATACATTTTATGACCTTTTTGGGAAAAGCGTCATAAATATTGCTATTATCAACATAACCCTATTTTTTTTTTTAAATATAAACCTAATATATCTTTCATTCATTGTGCATTTGGTTTTTCCCAAAATACCGAAGGGTTTGAAAAATATCGCAAAATGGAAATAGAAAACTGCCTGTCCTTAATCAAGTGACACGGAGTGTATTAGATTTTAACCATCATGTAACGTTATAACTCATAAATTTCGTTGTTGAAGCTTCTCATCAGCCACACATTATCCATACATATACTGTAATTAAAATCAATCCATAGGTTTTTCACTCAAAACAACTAAATAATTCCAAATCTAATCTTGACAATGTCCAAGTCTCTGCACCATAGAAAATAGCTGTAATAATAAAGACAATCCATAGTTGTGATACAATGACGATTCGGTTCTTCGAGTGAGGTCGTACAGCAATTGCTTTTTTAGGGTGATCCTTCTTTAACAGAGCTAAAATATTCCAACCAAGCCAAACACATCATTATCAACACAGCTTCCAACCTTATAAACAAAGGTTCCCTTCTTCTGTTATAAGAAGCCTCATACAAAGAGAGAAAAATAAATTTTCTCAAGCCCCAATTGTCCTATTGGCTTCTATAAAAGTGTGGTTTATGTAGCTAGTCTAACTGAAAATTTCAAAAAACTTGTTGTCAGTAAATCCAAAGACGTACTTTTAGCTTATAAGTCGAACAAAACTCTAAGCCATCTTTTTGGTAAGCTAAAAGTTAAACCAGACAAGGATAAAGCGACGGATGTTATACACAAAATTAACTGTAAGGGAAAACCGGATGACCCCTGCGATTTGTGTTATATTGGTACAACTAAACAGTTTCTTCGCCAACGCATGTCTAACCATAAATCAGACATTAAATCCAACAACCCTGGTAAAACGGCTTTAGCCAGCCATGCAATTAAAAGTGGCCACTTTGCAGATTTTGACGACGTGAAAGTTCTACAGACTAAACGGCACGCATCAAAACGATATACACTAGAAACTTTGCACATCATTAACAACAGTAACAACATGAATCGAAAAATTGACACACAAAACATATCAGCTGTATATTGCCCACTTGTCTCTGACTAAATTTCAATTTTTGTTTTGTTTATAAAAGACTAAACTTCATTTTGAAGTGCATAAAACAATTTTTCTTTGTTTATTTCAAAAGTAATTTTAATTTTATTCATGTAACAAATTGTTAATTTCTCTTGTTTTTACATAACGTAAGTTTTTATTTTGAGTTGTCATAATACAAGTGTTATATAGTATTCTGTTTTTTTTTTTATGTTTCACAATAAAGTTCCCCTGAAGAAGGTAGCAACCCCTGCCGAAACTTCGGGAAAAGTAAATGGCAACATATTTGTTTCATTTATAAACTCATCGTGACCTAAAAGCCGAAGAAAAAAGAAGATTTTATCTTATCTTTTTAACGTTTTTAATTAAATAAACACAATCCGCGCCACTCCCACATTACAGTGTGTCATTTTTTTGTAGTTTTTTGCATTTGTTTATAAAAAAAATAAATCTGGGGTAGTTACTATGCGGGAGCCGTTTCACCATTTCGTTCAGAAGTAGAGATTTACCTCAAGAGTATAACTCCTTCATGGCAAACCACATTGTTTTGTTTTTATTTGCCATTCTAGAAGCATTCAAGCATTCAGCGACATATGTTATGTACCTAATTAGCCATTAGTATTTTTCAGCCAATTCCAACTCTTACTACCGTATATTCAAAGTTATCTAATGTCGTGTCGATGCGCCGATTCATCGCAAACATACAAATCAAAATTGAAGATATATTAGGTACGTTAATCAGTTCGGCGATATAACTTAATGAAGGGTGTCGCTGACAAGTTTAAAAAAAAAAGAGATTGTCAATATTTTATATTTTGAATTTTTTTTAATCTTTTAAAAACAAATGTAGGTATGGAATGAAAAAAGATTTACATGAGGGACACCACTTTTAGTGAATAATTCATTACATAAAATTTTATCACAATTGATTAAATTTTGGCGAAAAAATTAGAATTATCAGTTTTTGAAAAATAATTTTTTTTTTAAATTTTTTTTCGAAAAATAATCGGAGTAAAAATAAACGACATAGACTTTAAGGCCGCCTATGATAGCATAGCCAGGGTAGAACTTTACAAAGCCATGAGAGAATTCGGCATCCCAAATAAATTGACACGACTATGTAGGTTGACCATGACCAACGTAACAAGCCAAGTAAAAATAGCCGGATTGCTATCCAGACCAATCAACATCTTTAATGGACTCCGACAAGGGGATGGTTTGGCCTGCCTCCTCTTCAACCTGGCGTTGGAGAAAGCAATCCGTGACTCTGGCACGGCAACAAGAGGGACCATCGTCAACAGGTCCAGCCAGATACTGGCTTACGCAGACGACATCGACATCATCGGAAGAACCGAGCAAGCTGTACACGATTCCTTCATCCAGATCGAGCAGGCGGCACAAAATCTGGGGCTGCACATTAGTGAAGGTAAAACAAAGTACATGGTGGCGTCGAATGCGAGAGGAACAGTTGGTCAAACAATCAAGGTAGCGGAGCACGAATTTGAAGTGGTGCAATCCTTTAAATACCTTGGGTCAATAGTAGCAGCCGATAACAATATAGAAGAAGAAATACGCGGGCGGCTTCTCAAATCCAACAGAGCCTACTACAGTCTGTCAAAGCTCTTCAAATCCAGAAATCTCACCATAACTTCAAAACTACTGCTGTACAGGACCATGGCCCTGCCAGTACTCACATATGGATCCGAGACTTGGGTGCTTAGCAAAAGGCACTCTGACCTCTTAGCCGCGTTCGAGAGAAAAGTCTTAAGGAGAATTGTTGGCCCCATATGTGAGGAAGGACGATTCTGGAGACGGTACAATCATGAATTGTACGCAATCTACCTTGAAGCAGATATCGTGACAAAAATTAGGCTCGGTAGACTTCGGTGGGCAGGGCACCTAGCTCGCATGAGCGAAGAGGAACCTGCTCGGAAAGTTCTTTGTGGTACATTCTATGGCAGACGACAGCGTGGTAGACCATGCTTGCGCTGGAGAGATGGCGTAGACCAGGACGCCCGGAGCCTTGGGGTGCGCAACTGGATGGCGTCGGCTCGAGACCGGGATAGGTGGAGAGACTTGTTGAAGGAGGCCAGGACCGGACCCCGGTTGTCGAGCCGATGATGATGATGATGATGAAAAATAAACGACGGTTCTATGGCAGATACCGTTAATAAGCTGATTCAGAAATTTTTATCGAAATTGATCGTATTTTTTTCGAGAAAAATGGAATTATTGGTTACGCTTATATGGAAGGTATATACCATTCTTTTTATACCTAGGTCAAAAATAAAAAAAAAGTCCGGGGATATCTCTGTTAAAACAGTTGGTACCAAGTTTGAATCAAATCGGCCCAATCGTTAAGGCTGCATGTGTCGATACATCCACACATACATACAAACAGAATTGTCGGACCTACTTTTTTCGTCTTCTCTTTCATCGTAATGTCATGTTTGATTATCTCAATTTTTTTTTTGTACAAATCCAAACTTGCCTTATAGTATAGCTACTTATATATTCGCAAGTAAAAAGAGTGATTTTTTATTTTCTTGGCGATTTAAATTTTTTAAAACGATTTTCCAGACATAAAAACATTGGATCTAAAATTAACTTCTTCATAGAATTAAGATTTGGACTGATCGTCTCAACTTCTTCATATAGAAGTTTTAATACAATCCAATGTTTTAATGTCTGGAAAAAATCGTTTTAAAAAATTTAAATCGTACAATCTAGATTAAGTTTTTGGCTCACCTTCCAAAACTACGTGACCATCCAAACTACGAAGAAGTGCCCGAGAAGTAAATGCGACGCGCGCTGAAAAAATCCAGAAAGTAAAAGTGATATGGCCATATTATGGAAAAAAGAAAAATGACTCGCGGTTCTCATATCCAAATTTATCAGCGGCAACCAAATGCGTAATCAGTGGATGGAAATTACCATATCTTCCAATTTACAAGAAGAAGGCTGATATGCAAAACTTCAATAGCTTATAGGTGCATCAAGCTGATTATGTCTAATGGATTGCCGTTTGCAAAAAATAATACGGCCATCTGATTATCAGTGCGGGTTTCTTTCGAGTTAATCAACCACAGACGCCATTAAGAATGTAAACATTTTAATGGAAAAACATCGTGATTTCGCTAGCATACGCTGCGTATCTAATATGGGCAAAGAAAAGTATCGGAAAACTAAGTGCGGATAGACAATATGTATGAACAAGTCAAATCAAATGTTAGATGCACTGCACTGCAGGAGTCACCGAATTTTTTTAATCAAAGTTAGTGTACACCAAGGAAGAGTCCTTTGCTCTAATAACTCTTATAACTAAGTTTTCACATACTTACTTACTTACTTACTTAATGTGGCGCTACAGTCCGTGGTGGACCAGGGCCTCAACCAACAAGCTTCTTCCAGGCGGCAAGGTTTCTAGCTAGCTGCCTCCAGTTTCGCACACCAAGTTGGTTGAGGTCCTCTTCCACTTGCGTGCGCAACCTCTACGCTGTCCTCCTATATCGCGCCGTCCCACGGGGTTGGAATCAAAGGCCGGAGAATTGGTGTCCATTCGCTCTATGTGACCGAGCCACCTTAGTCTTTGGCTTTTCACTTTTGTAACAAGGTCAGTGTCGCTGTACAGCCCGTACAGTTCGTTGTTAAATCTTCTTCTCCATTCCCCATTTACGCAGATAGGACCATAAATCACGGAGAATTTTTCTTTCAAATCAGCCTAAAGCGTTTTCATCCACCTTTAGTAATGTCCATGATTCTGCACCATTAATAAGGACAGGGATGATAAGTGTCTTATAAAAGGGCACTTTAGTTGCTCGAGAGAGGGCTTTGCTCTTCAGTTGTCTTCTTAGCCCAAAGAAACAGCGATTGGCAAGATTAATTCTTCGTTGAATCTCAGCTCTGGTGTTATTCACATAGATACACAAAGTCTTTTACGACCTCAAAGTCATAGCTGTATAAGGTGACGTTTTGTCCTAGACGTCGGTATTGGGTGTCTTTTCTTGTTGACAGCATATATTTGGTCTTGTCTTGATTCACCGTTAAACACATTTCCTTCTCAATACTCACGAAAGCACCACTGACATCACGCTTTGTCCTTCCCTTTGTGCCTCTGGTGTTGACGCGAGAATTGTGCACTATATTTTCAAGGATGATGTTAAAGAAGTCACATGACAGTGTATCGCCTTGTCTAAGTTTTCACATAAGAAATGACAAAAGATATAAAGAAATTGCATAAAAGAGTTATTATCGCTAACCGATTTAATTGTTCACATATAGTCCCTTAAGTAGGTACAAAAGATTCGAAATAAATTTTGCAATATTTAAGAATATATACCAGGTTCATGTTTGAAAAAGTACAATCAATCACTTTTCATGACTTGGATCCATTGTTGTCTGGTCAGTGAACTTAATGATATAAATCCCACCAATACATAATTTATTTTATTTGATGGATGTATAATAAATATGTATACATATATACCTTATATCTTGGTTAAGCAATAATATTTGTTTTACCCTGGAGATCAGAATTGTTATGGCTGGACAACTTAAGTGAATTAAAGAATAATCAATTTGTCTTCTTATTCAATTTCAGTTTATCGTCACTTAATTTATTCGCATGTAACAGGTGGTAGGTATAATACTGTTTTTTATATTGAATTGTGAAATAAATGATTGATAGCAACGGATTTTTTTTGTATCTGAATTTTTTTTTCTCTGAAATGTATTAAATTAATTAAAACAAAATTATCCGAAATCATGTATTAATACTGGAATAACGTGTATAACATTGTTGACACTTTAACAACTGCTGATCATGTTACACGACCAAGCGAAAGGAGGCCCCGTTTACACGACAATTTAATTGGCAACATAATTCGATTTGTTATTGCTTGACTCTCTTATTCTCTGATTGAAGCAGTGCTATGGCATTTAAGCAATTAACCAAGATTATATCGATCAGGAGGAAGGACGAACCAACCAACTGGCCGTTTCAGTGGAGCCCCACAGTGACAGTTTACCAGACCAGTGTCACATTTCGCATTTTCCAGCGAAGCTGTTTAATCAACTTTATTGTGGCCTACAAGGACCACGCTCTTTCATAGACACCGAAACCTCGTCATCACCTTCGAACTACTCTACCTGTTTGTTGTTTTCGGTATTCAAAGGCCTGTATATATATAGCATTACATTCTATAGGTATATTTTTATAGGTAATCCTTTAATGGTGTACTTTTTAATTAAAAATTAATTTTAACGGGGACGGGGTTTCTGTCAGGTCACGAAAGCTTATAAATTGTTGAATACATCATAGATAGAACAGTTTGTTGCATTTTTGTGTTTATTTACTTAACTACCCTTTGCAAACAATAAACGAGAATAAAAGAGAATGTTAAACTTATAGTTGATCCTTTTATACACAATACACATGTATTTGTATATTTTATATGTTATAGGAATTAAAATATTTTCACAAGTAAATAAAACAAAAAAAATGCATAAATGTGATTGATATTATTATATGTGGTATGTTGGTGCCTGGAGTTGCATATTATATCATCATGCAAACAGAAAAATGAATATCAAATGGGCCACACAACATACGTTGCACTGCAATCGAGTTAACAATAAATTGAGGATGTGGTTAAGTAGTGGGAAGTATTTTGATAGCTTGTGATAAACAATATTTATTATGTATGTACATTACATTCATAATTATTTTAAGGGATATTAAAATCAGATGATTTTAATTGCTGTATAAACTTACGATAAACAGAAATACAATACCTATAATAAATGGAAGTCCAAGTTACAGATTTATTTCTGTGTAATTAAATTTATATTATAGGTATACATACCAACAACACATTAAATCTATTCCTCGAACTCAATCGGACTATCCAAAGAAGTATGGAACCAGTTTTAGGGATAAATACGCTCACGAATTGTATAGTCGAAGCTGATGGACCTCTTCAAACAAAAACAAGAAACAAAGGAAAACAACCTTGGTATGACTGGGATTGCGAAGCTGCTAGGAAAAAATCTTTTGTGGCGCTAAAGGTATTACGAATATATCAAGAAGCAAACAAATTATACAAACTACCTGTGCACAGAAACAAAAAGCTCATCTGATAGATCAAGCATCAAAACTCAGCAAAGCAAAAAAATAGTAAAGTTTTCTGGAAGATTGCTAAGTCCCTAAATAGGCCATCCTTTGGAAGTTGCATAAAAGTGGAAGCTACTGTTCTGGCCGAATACTTCAAAAATCTCCTGAATAGAAATATTGCTGCGGGGATTCATTGCAATATGCAGCACCCCTTCTTGAAGTTGAATCCCTAGATTCTCCAGGCGAAGACCGTACACCTTACGAATTTTTCAAAAATGCGACAAATGCCTTCATTGAGGAACTTACAAAGACGTTTAACTTCATTCTCAGTACTGGCGATGTACCTGCAGGTCTTAAAAAAAGCATTATCTTCCCGATACTGAAGAAAGGTGATATAATGGAACCTAGCAACTATATAGGCATCTCCTTTTTCAACAATGTCACAAAAAATTTCACAGGGATTATGCTTGAAAGACTGTCGGATTGGGTTCATGAAAACAACCTGCTTAGTGAGTACCAAGCCGGCTTTCGAAAAGGGTATTCCACGGTTGATACTATCTTCATCCTCACAAGCATCGCTCGATCCCATTTGCATAGTGGGAAAAAACTGTATGCGTTCTTTGTGGATTTCAAGGCAGCTTTTGACACCATCGACAGAAACGCCTTATTCTACAAACTCAGCAACCTGGGGTTGTCATCGAAAATACTTAAAGTACTGCAAAAGCTCTACGATGGCATAGTTATACTAGCCGAAAATCCAAATACGATGCAAATAGTGATAAACAAACTTCAAGCATACTGCACTTTGTGGAATAAGAGTAAGATTCACGGCGAAATCAAAAATAGTGATCTTTCGAAATGGAACGGGACGATATGCAAGAAATGAGTATTGGACCAGGCACAACGAAGAAATAGAGAAAGTGAAAGAGTATCGGTACTTGGGCGTCCTCATTACACCCCAACTCTCATTTAGGAAACATCTACAAGAAAAATTAAAAGAAGCAAAACGAGCAATAAACTGCAGTTGGAGTGGAATACTTAACAAGAAAGAAGTTTAGCCGAGCGCTAAGTATAGAGTGTTTGTAGCAGTGATGAGAGCAACCATGTGCTGCGGCTCATGTTTTGGGGTGTCTGGCAATTTGATGAAGTGGAGAAGCTACTCCGATACTTCATTAAAAGAATGTTCAGACTTCCATACTGCACACCAAACTACATACTTCATATTGAAACCGGCATACCACCACTGCACATTTACACGCTAAAACTACACTTCAAATACATCCACAAGGTACTGACGCAACCGTCACACCGCCTTACGTTAAAAATCGCCAAACACCTCAAAGAACGAAACATGCAGTTTTTGTTACTATAATGGAAATTAGCGAGGCAGAGTGGAGCTACTGGAAAAAAAATTGAAGACTCCCAAGTAACGGCCTTCCGCATGCAAAGCCAAGAGAGCCTTACAAGAGAAAAATTACTTCCTCGATGGAAGTAATTTTTTTATCATATCTGGATATGATATCCACCATCTGCAAGACCAGAGGGGAACTCCTACCTTTAAATAAAGAGGGAAGACATTCAACATTTTATTGGAAGATGCCCAGTTCTGAAAAAGATTCGAATTGCCGTCTGGAGAAAGTCTACTCTATCAGACGAAGACGCCATAGAAATTCTAAACGGAGAAAACTTGAACCACATCTACACTTACGTAAAAACAGCACTTAATTATCGACAGCAAATAATAAACGAAGCTTTTTAAATAATCAAAATAATTATACTACAATGTGATTGATTAGTCAAAAACTAAGATCTTATCTACTTTTAATTTAAGAAAAAAAAAAAAAAAAGTAACTCTCATTTTTCGGCTGACGGCAAAAGCCAATGCTCTATTGTGAAACCCGTACAAACTTTTTTTAACCTAAAGAATTTATTAATAAAATCACATACTACTACTATACCAACATACTTTCACTCTATTTTTAATTAATTTTTATTTTTTTTTCAAGGCACTGGACTGCCTCTTCCGAGGAGGTGACAAATCCTGTCTAAGAGTTCCTATTGTTGTCACGATAAAATGTATTTGACCTTATTTATTCGGATCCGTCGAAAAATTGTAGGTCCCTCTCCCTCCAATACTCTAGAACTTTCTGCGCTCATGCGTTCACATTTTTGAAAGATTATAACCTCGGTTGTCCGACCAAGAAGTAGTGGATTGATTACAAGCGAACAACTGTACTCCCCAACAGCTTCCATTGCGGATGAGGGGTGCTGTATCTCGCTAGTTCCTTTATCCACACTCAATATTTCTCCGTCTTCCTCGCCTAATTCTTACGAGCTTGTGACATTACCACCTGTACAAAGCGTACACGTAACTATATATCGCCTACCGTAAATTAAACAGGTCAAAGTATTCGCAAATTTAATATGACTCCTGATAAAGAACTTTCCTCATTTGAAATCAAAGTTGAAATAAATGTTGGAATAAATGTTGAACTACATAAGATATTAAGTAACATAACGCTTTAGCAATAACACACTGTCGTTCATGATTTTTTTCGAGGCAGGAAACAAAAACCAGATAGCAAAAAATGTCAAAAAATCACAACAAATTATTATATTATTTACTAGATAGCGTGAGTTTCTATGTGTTTCTATGGAAATTTGTTCACAATAAATTTTATTTTTGAACACTGATAGCGCTGGCTGTAAGTTTGTCTATACTAGAGGAACAATGCGCTCCTCTAAGAATTTTTGTCAAATTCTTTACGGGGGTACCCCTGATCAGCTTTGGCAGATATTCAGATAGCCAAAATTTGAGCTCGATTTTTTGTTTTTGTAATCCTTTTTTAATTTTTTTGTTTATTAAAAAATAATAGATAAAATAATAATATAGAATTGCGTCAAAATACAAAAAGAATGCAAATAAACGACTATAAAAGCTCTTAAAAACCCATTATCAAGAAAAACCACGTTTTTTTTTTAAACTTTGAACGATTATTGGCACCATTTAGAGTTATCCAATCGAGCTCAAATTTTGGCTATCTTAATATCTGCAAAGGATGATCATTTTAGGGGGTTCCCCCGACCCATTTATACGAAAACCGATTTTTGCGGTCCGGTATTGAAACTATTTGGTATGATTATCAGAAAGTCGAAGCAAATGCGTATTAATTTTTCTGAAAACAAACTTCATTGAACTAAACTAGACACTAGAGAATTACCTACTTTGCTGATATATGTAATCTGGAACAATGATTTTAACAACTTTGCAACGCTCATGTAATCGTTTAATCAATTTGTTCCTCATGTTAAAAAAAGTAAATCTTTGAAACCTCCTTAGTAAAAGCTTCTTAAATCTTTAAAATCGAAAAAATAATGCGATTCCTAAATTCAAGAAAACAGGCACCTAAGACTATGTGGTCGAACACAGTGATGTGCAATATGGTCAACGAAAAGTATTTAAATATAAAATTCAAATACTTTTTTGATTTAGTATTTCAAATGCAAAATACAAAATAGTTTTGCTTTTTGTGCTTTAAATACTAAATGCTTTCAAAATACTTTTTTAAAATAAAATACTTTTTTGTATTCAATTTTCTTTATTTAAGTATTATGGATTCTTCAAAAAATAACTTCACACATCTTCCTCCTGTGTGGTCGCATAATCATATTACCATACGAAAAAAGTCTTTCTACTGACGATGAACTCGGTAAGCATTGTTTTGTATTTAAGAACACTTTTTACTGTTGGGTAAGTGTTTAATATCTCCAGACTTGCGTCCTCGTCTCTTAAATTAAATATTGATTGTAGTATAAGTATTTGAACTACTACCCTCACTGGTTGCTGAGGAGTCTGAATCCGGAAACATGCACGAAGTCTCTTTTTTTTTTTCTTTTTTTATCTCTGTCTACTTTTGAAGACGTCATGTTTTATTTTCCTCACTTCTACAATAAATGAATCATTCACACGCTCCTTGTTAGTCTTAGGTACCTACTTTAACAAAGAAGGAAAAGGACATACTTCTGCTAAAATGCTGTCTCTAGCTCTAGGGGCATCTACTTTATATAGTTGTTATTGTTGTTATATTGTACTATTTGTACTGTAGAATGTCAGTTTTTATTACTTGACCATTCTGTTAATTTTTCATTGAATGTGTTTGAACAACAACAACAACTTAAAGGCGCTACCACCAATTTTAAACGAATTTTATTTACTCGTTTACGAATATTATTATTCGTTTCTTTCTATCTTTGGCTGGAGATATAGCTATTTCAAGGATTGCCAATTCCTTTCATCAGTCTCCTTTTAGTGGTATTGAGCTTTAATCCAATTTTATTATGAAAAACTTTTTCACATGCACCTCGTGAGATTTGAACCCACGCCTTCAGATTTACTCAGTCTTCGAAGTCGTATGCACTACGCATTCCACCGCTTATGACCACTGACGACACAGGTCGAGATGTTATGTTTGTTTGTTTTTTCAAACGCATTTGGAGCTTCAACATTTTTCTAAGCGCCTCTAAGTATGTTGTTTTGTTCCGCCTCCATTTTCTCCTAACCTTATTTGATAGACTACAATTCGTAGCACATATCAAAGGGGGAGAGGTTGGAAGATTTATTACCAAATCTTCCAACCTCTCCCCCTTTGATATGTGCTACGAATTGTAGTCTATCAAAAATCTTCCAACCTCTCCCCCTTTGATATGTGCTACGAATTGTAGTCTATCAAATAAGGTTAGGAGAAAATGGAGGCGGAACAAAACAACATACTTAGAGGCGCTTAGAAAAATGTTGAAGCTCCAAATGCGTTTGAAAAAACAAACAAACATAACATCTCGACCTGTGTCGTCAGTGGTCATAAGCGGTGGAATGCGTAGTGCATACGACTTCGAAGACTGAGTAAATCTGAAGGCGTGGGTTCAAATCTCACGAGGTGCATGTGAAAAAGTTTTTCATAATAAAATTGGATTAAAGCTCAATACCACTAAAAGGAGACTGATGAAAGGAATTGGCAATCCTTGAAATAGCTATATCTCCAGCCAAAGATAGAAAGAAACGAATAATAATATTCGTAAACGAGTAAATAAAATTCGTTTAAAATTGGTGGTAGCGCCTTTAAGTTGTTGTTGTTGTTCAAACACATTCTACTTTATATATGTACATCAAATCGTTTTTGAATACTTTCTTCTTATAAGTAATATTAACTAACACGCCACAATATAAAGATTTGTCAAGTTCCAATGCGTCCAAAACTTTCTTGATTTTCTTGAAAAAAATTACTGATGGTTTCTGATTGATTTCCTATTGTTATATTGCAAAAAAAAAATTGGCAAGCCTATTAAGCGTACCTCCCATAGAATTGTTATATTTTTCTTGAGCTATCTTATGAACGGGTTTAACGATTTTAAACCAAACATTTTTTTAAAAAGGGTTAACTAGGTGACTTAAACAAATTTCATTAACATTTTGCGAAAAAAACTTAATTTTAGTTTTAATTAATTTTTTAATTTATTTTTTTGTAAATTCAATATTTGGAAAACGACTTGACAAATTTTTTTTATTTTTTTTTGCATAAAATGCAAATAATTTAGCTCTTAAAAATAGCGGTCTTCAAACTGGTAAAATAAACTTTTTTATACAAAATATTAAGTAAACATCGATTTATTTAAAAACCGCTCTAGCGCATTTTGAAATAATTTTTTGGTTAACTTATATTTAGGCAACAACATTTTTTGCATACCTTGATTTTGGCTTGAATCTTTGTTTAAAATAAGTTTTGGCACTTTTGTGAAAAATTAATATGATTTTTTTTTTAGGTACCTATATTTAAGCCTAGTATGCAGCTGAAGTGAAACGAAAAATCCCATACAAAAATGACAGTGAAATCATAAACAAAATTTTCCTTCCTTCTTTCCGTTTTGTGGTACGCAGCTCCACGGTGAAACGGTAACCGGTTCAAGTCTCCACTATTCTCTATAAACGTTTAGAGTTTAGGTAGTTATTTGGTATATTATGGTCAACACGTTGTTGCTTTGAAATCAGACTTTTCTATTTCAGCGGTATTTTTAGTCCGACAATCAATCCATTAATAAAATATCACCTCGACACCTCGTAGGGTTGTTCAAAAATGTAAGAACGAAACTAAAGAACCTATAAATATCTATCCAATAATTCTCTTGGTTCCACAAGGCATTTAAGGAATTTTCTAAAACATATTTCACAAAATATATCCCCATATTAAAGCTCTATAGGTACCTACATATATATACCTACAAAAGTAACTGCGCATGACACGTAAAAAGTTCCTATAACATCAACAAAACACAAAAGCTTCAAAATATGAAATATAAAAATCGCTTTAAGCATACAAATTTTCCAAGAGATTTGTATCTTCAATAATCCGCCAGATGGCGTTTAGTTTGCTCTAAAATATATTTAGATACACAAAACACAAATTCTATTCAAATTGAGGGGGAGGCAACAACCTGTGGAATACTAGAATATATAGCTTTGCCTTTTCCTAGTCAACAAACAAAATTATTCAAATTGGATGGAAGATTTATTATTGTTCGTTATTATTTACATCTTCTTCCGTTGAACATTTTTAATAAAGAAAAAACATGCCACGAACATTATTCTATACCGCAACTATATCTATAAGTATTGTAATGTAGCAAAAAAAAAAGGATATGTAAATGTACGATATTCCTGTTAACAACCTTTAACAATAACAATAATTGTGTTCATCCCTTCTCTGTAGAAAATCCACTTTGCATACTAATTGCATCTCACAACTAAATACTCCCTCTCAGTAATATACGACAACTAAGAAGAGAAGGGACGTCCTGCTCCAACTATACGATAAAGACTCATCATTTGTATCTATAGTGCACTGAGTAGGGTATATGCAGCAAGCCACGACCACATCAACTGGGCACCTGAGCCGCGACAGAACAATCTTCTGCATATTAAACATAAACATGTTTTGATCAACCACTTTTCAACGTTGTCGACAACACGTCAACGTGGTGGAAATTATATATGGGGGTGCTAAATTATGTCATAAGCATAGCAACGCTTAGTCTCTAGCCGGTGCATGCATCGGCTTGAGGTAAATTATGTTTTTGTGCATACAAAACAACACGTCTTAAGCGCCACTCCAACACACACACGATGGAACACATGAGAGCATTATTCTACCAGCCTCAATCATTTTGTGTCACATCAAATTTGGTATCTCCCCTACGGATTCCGTGTCCGGATGCTATGTGCCACTTCGTTGGATCATAAAGAATTTTGAACGAGTGAAGAGCGTCATTTCAATTAAAGTCCTTTTGACAATAAGAACCTAAAACCGATTCCATTAAGTAAAAAGAACATTAAAAGGAAACCCCCAGAACCATCAAATGACACAAACACAAGGCTATGAGATAAGAATACGAAATAAAAATAAGAACGAAATGTATCTTTATTTAGTGAGTGAGAAGGGTACCTTCCAGTTGGCAGGTGGTGCGGCGGCGGTTGAGAAAATGATAATGTATCAGAACATACAATGCCACAACAAAACGACCATAGCCTTTACAACAGAAATTACAAAATTGTATTTATTTGGCGTGCTCCTATGCGAGAAGAAAGAGGATTTTTAGATTTAAACCTTTTTTTTTTTATGGAAATGGTTGTTTTTGTTTGACTTTTTCGAATGGGGTTTTGATTTTAGAAGAAAATACAGAGGTGATAAGTGGGTCTCATGTTGTTGCGCATATACATACATTTGATGATAATTTCATTGTGATATGATTGTTAAGTATCATAAACGTCGAAATGCACTTTTTCAAGATATAGGTATTTTCGCAGGTGCTCCAATCAAGCACATATGTACTTTCTAATTGAAGAGATTTGCAGAGCTACTTTGACATAAAGGTATATGTACGTAGTTCAACCGGCCTCATTCCTTGGATATTGCATAAAACGAACTGGTCCATCAAACTATGGGAGCAGAGGCGTACCGAGAGGGGTGTGTGGAGGGGTGTCTCACCCCCCCCCCCCCCCCCAAGAATTTCCAGAGTCGGTTAAAGTCAGCAATTTTGAAAATTTTAAAATTTATAAAACTGCAGTTGGCATTTTCAAGAGTCTCAACATAAGTTCATCAAGTCAGCATTAATGAAAGGTTTTTAAATTTACAAAACAAGAAAGTCGGCATTTCCAATTTTTTTAATTTTTAGTATGAAAGTTGGCATTTTCATAGGTTTTTATACTTATTCTAACAAGAAAGTCGGCATTTTCAATTTTTCGAATTTTAAGTGTGAAAGTCGGCATTTTTGCAGGTTTTTATACATATTCTAGCAAAAAAGTCAGCATTTTCAATTTTTCGAATTTATCGTGTGAATTTTAAGTGTAAAAGTCGTTTATTTTGCAGGTTTTTAAACATATTCTAACAAGAAAGTCGGCATTTTCAATTTTTCGAATTTTCAGTGTGAAAGTCGGCTTATATAAAATACTGTTGCATTAGTTATTTATTTATTTATTCCATTTATATTATTGAAAACTATTCATAAAAACAAATTCTTTTAACTTTTTTGAATTGATTAAATTTTAAATTGATTATTCAAAACATCCAGTCCTTTTTTTACTTATTAGTACAGCGATGACTGCAGTCGGCAAATTCCCAAAATAAGTCGGCAAATTCCTAATAAAAGTCGGCATTTGAGTTAAACTCACCCCCCCACGGCTCGACCTCTCGGTACGCCCCTGTATGGGAGTTGTGCTTATAAGTGTTACTTTCTGAGCTGGTATAAGGTTAAACAAATTATTAGTCCAGTAACAACCTCCTCGAATATGGAATTTAATGTTGACGACTTCGGCTTACCTGTAATTAATGGACAACCACTCTCGAATCTATATGTGTGAAATATTAAGACTCTTGATAAATCATATGCAAGTGCCACCAAAGAGAGAGCCTCCATTCCTACAGAGCAGACATAAAACGGTGCAGGGAAATAACTTCACCACAAGTTGGAAATAAATTCACTTTTTAGGTGAAGTTATTTCTCACTTGAAGTGGGAAATAACTTAAATTTTATTTCACTCTTTTGGGTGATGTTACACTTTTAAACAAGCACCCACCTCGAATCTGTAGTGAGCCAGGCAGTGGTGTTGCTATCTCAACTGTTGGGGGCACCAGGAACTATAGTCGCCCATATTTTCAACTGATTTAATGTTTCTATATTAGGTGAGAAATAAATTCGTCAAATTTCCTACTCAAGGAGGGAAATAATTTAACATCAAAAAAAACAAAATTATTTCCCTCTATTGATGAAGTTATTTAATTGTAAAGTTATTTCCCTGCACCACATAAAACTGCCCTTCAAGAAGTGCTATGATATGGAATATACTACACGAATACAGATGTCTGCTGGAACTAACTACAGTTACAAGGAGGAGGGACTCTTTTATAGCACAAAAAATAATTCGTTTTCTTTAAAAAAAAAAATAGTCAAATGATTTTCCAAGTCGTTAGCTGATAGCATTTCAGTTCAATAACATTTTCATATAAAATACTTCCAAGTTATTTTTTCATGAATCTATAAATTGTCCTTATAGTTCCAAGAAAAAATAAAAGATAATGTTGATTTTTCGTTCTTACTAAAGGGATTTGACATAAGAAGAATGGATTAAGTTTTTTGTAAGTATGGATTTGGCTGCTGGATGAAATGCTTTTAAATTTTGGTCTTTGGTTTGGTTTGATTGGAATGAGTGTGGGTAATGGGGCAAACGAATATTAGTGCTTATTTAAATAGAAATTACTTACCACAACTAGAGGGGTGCATGACAATGTGGCTGTCTATGGAGATTTTGTAAACATTAAAAGAAATAGACCAAAACAGGGCACTCAATTCAGTTTGTATATTTGTAGATATGTTATACATATATATAAAAAATGTTAATGTCTTTTCTAATATTATATGATATTATCATTTCAGAAAATATTATATAGGTATACCTAAATTTAAGTGGTTTTATTTTTTTTTCTAAGGGGGATTTAACACATTACAATATAATGTATAGGTAGGTACAATAGGTATGTTTTTAGACCTACAATATTTTTACTAACACGTAAAGCATATCTATTTTATACAATCAATTATGGAAGAGGAAATAAAACAGAAATACTTATACCTGCATGTGGAACATAAAGTTACACGTTTGTTTTATCAAGATAGTTCGTTTATTTTTAAACAATTTTTAATTGATTGTTATATATGTGTGGCGGACTCATAAGCGATAAGCGGACAGAACACAGCAGACAGAGTATAGATATATAATGGCAACACTAATTGTTTGTACTAAAATCTACCTGTCAGCTTGACACATTTTTGCTTTGTCACCTGTCATCGGCAATGTGCTCTCTGCCATTCACTCACTCATTTTTCCACCTTCTACGAAGACAGCCGCCACCTCATCGCCTTCAGCGCAACGACGAATAAAATTATTTTGTTATATTATTTAAGTTAAATAAAATATTTATTATTAATTAGAGGAATCTTTTTCTTTTAATTCGATTAGATCCAACCATACCTCTAAATATGAAACTACAGAGCAAAGTATAACCGCCTCCTTAATTGTTGGTTAATATGGACGCTAACCAAGCTTTTCAGCAAGAACTGCAACATTACTACATTTTTAACGGTTATAATAAATTACTTTTTCTAAACATCTGGAAGTTGTCCGTATCTAATAATTTAGGCAGTATCAAAAAGTAGTTTGAGAGAAGACGCTAAAATTAAAATGGAGCAATTTTTATCAGAATTATTATTGGAGGAGTAAGATTAAGATGGATCAAAATTTAATATGATTTTATTTATCGTGAAGCTTTATTCGTTATAAATGTTTTACAATTAATTTTAATGCATGGCCTAAGCCGTCGGCCAGTTGACAAATAAATATTCAATGTTTAGTTTAAAATCAATAAAAATACAAAATATATAATGTATGTTTATATCTACTAATTAAAACAGTCAACCCGTGACCACGACTAGATTTAATTCTGTCGGATGAAATTAATCAATAAAATTATTAAATATGATAAGTCCGAAAAGTTGATTTTATAAAAAATTAAAACAGTTCGTCTTTTATGTGTTTCCTGTAATTTAGTGTTTTTTTCGTTAATTCAAACAGAGGCATTCATTCTTTTGCATTAAGAACACCAATCATTTCTTCTTTGCTGAGAGTGCATTTTCAGAAGACGCTCCTATACGGGCTCCACTAAAATGGGGCACTTGCCAAGAAAATTGCAGGAGTATAGTATATGAGTATAGGAGTCAACAATAAAAAAAAAAATATAAAATTTTACTAACTTCTTTTGGACTATTGTTAATATTTACATACTCATTAACAGGAGTGTCAACTTAAGAGTGCATTTTGAACCCATTACATTCATTCAATCTGATTTTTTCTTATCATTAAAATTATGCAGATCGCGGTGTTTTTCTTGCTCAAAAAATTCTTCAAAATGTCTAATTCTCAGTATAGCACCCTCCAGTTTAAACATAAAAAAAAAAACAGTGCCGTTCTTTTATTGCAGTTCCCACACAGAAAATTTACCACTATAACCTCAAATGAATCCAATTTGTATGACATAGATAAATATTTTTTAATTTTTTTTTTGCAATTAAATCAATTGATAGAAAACGTCAAAAATATCGATAATCTCGAAAATGATTGAATTTCCATTTCAAGGACTGTCAAGTAACGAGTCTTTTTAAAAACAATGTATCCTGCATTTGTTTGGTATATAACTTGAGAAGAAGACATTTGTAAGGGGGGTCGTTGATTGTTCGTTCCGTTTATCAGTCCTCTGGTGAGCTTTTAAATAAAAAGAAATCAACATAAGTATGCATTATGTGAAGATGAATTCAAGTAGCTTGCAGTGTATTTAAAATAATTATTTAATGCCCTATTATTTCGAATTCCGAGAGTGCACATTTGGTGCCGTTTTTTGGCCAAAGTGGTGGCCATCTGACCAGAAATATAGAACTGACTGCCTAGTTTGACATTTCTTCTATCCAACAGTATGTGAAGCGTGTAAATCGGTTCAGTGATTGATAAAATACAAACGGATTAAGATTGGCCCATTAAGGCCCAGTTTTTCAGTGCAAGATCATCCCAGGGTTAGAATTAACCTCGACATAAATCTGAAAATACGTTTTTCGGTTCGTTTGACAGCCCGAGTTAACTCATAGTTAACTTACAAAATTGTCTGAGTTAAGATTGGATTAAATAAAATTAAAAGTTTTGACATTAGGTTGAAATATCTCCCTCAAAATATAATTGGTACTTATAACCATTGGTTTCATTTTTGTTTTTATTATAATGTATAGCTATTAGCTTTATTGAAATTGTTGTTGTTTAATTTTTTCGTTGAGAATGACATGTTTTGACAAAAATGCCAGCATTGATATGCCATTTCCGATCAAAGTTTATTCTTTATTGAAAAATTGCTTCGTTAGTTAACTCGAGATTAATTTATTCTCGGGATTAACTAGCTCTAAGCTTAAGTCAGGGTCAATCCAATACTGAAAAATTGTGACTAAAAGGCTTAACTTCCGGTAAAATTTTAAATTTTAAATTTAACCTTTCCGGTTCGGATTTCTAGTAAATTTAATTTGTTTTGGTACTTGTCTCTCATAAGCATATAAGCAACGCCATCTGTACGTCATCAGTTCAAAAATTAAAAATTAGTTAAATTTGAATATAGTCGTTTTACTGTTTGCACTTCTTCACTTCACGCCGAAACAAGGCTATACTTCTATATAAAGGCTAAGTAAAACAATAATAATGATAGTACGCAGGTATTTTTTTTACTTAAAAAGTATCAAAATCTCAGCCCCCTGAGTTTGTCTCAGTCCCCTGGTAATTTAATGAAGAAATTAACTAAAATTCTATCCAGAGGTCTGAGAATTTTTGAGAAAATGATGCATTTTAACGGTTTTTGCCGAGGGTTTTGCAGAATATTGTTAAGGCTGCTTAAGTAGTCAACATACTAAGGGGGAGGTGTGTCAAGTAACCCTTTTTGGGGTTAAGCATTTGTGGTAAGTGCGTATAAGAAAAAAATCATCTTATTTCTAAAATTGAAAATTTTCATGTGTATATTTTTTATATTTTCAAATAAAAAGATTTTCGTCTTATGAACTCAATAACCCGATATCAAAGGTTAATTTTCTTAAAGGGAATTTAATGCTGTACACACCCTATGCAATGGGTTTTTTTGTTCGGATACAAAATTTTAGGAAAAATTTAAGGTAACAACTTTTTTTGCGATGAATGTAGCTCGAAAACGGTTGGGAAATGAAATGATAGCATAACAAACAAAAGTTAAAGAATTTTATGGTCTTTAATATAACTATAAAGATTTTTTCCTAACACTTTTTTCGAGATATAAGCGTAAATCCCTTCGTCTCACAACCCAGACTTTGCAGGACTTTTCTTTTAGTCTTCTCCTGAATTATACTAATCAAGTTTCTAGAGGAATGGATCAGGTTCCTACTAACGCCCACTCAACCCTTTGATTGATTATTACCTCACAATATATGAATATATATTTCAATTGTAAAATTATGACTTAATTTTTTTGAATTGCGTGATTCCTTAGAAAAAGTTATAGAGAATTAAATTTTCGTTAAGAAACTAACTCTTGAAATTGGGTTTTTGAATAAACAAGACGATTGTGCATTCAACAACCCAATTTCGAGAATTAGTTTCTTAACGAACATTTAATTCTCTATAACTTTTTCTAAGGAATGCGTTTTTTTCAGATTATCAGTTTAGACCGATATGAAGGAAAATGTTTAATGAAAAATATGAGAAAAACATTAATGTTTGTAATTGATATGCGTTTAACTCGGAAACGATTAAGAATTAGAAAAACATGATTAAAACACAAATTATAGAAAATCTGCTTTGATTTAATAGGTATTAGATAATTTTTCCCTACGACGCGACGGATCATTTCCGTGGTATAAGCGTTAACCCCAAAGAGGGAAACTTAATACCCCTACCACTCCCAGACGTCAGGATTTTTAGTATGTTGACTACTTAAGCCTAAACAATATTCTGAAAAAATCGATTAGGTCCTTGCTTACGCACTCTACATCTACTTTAAAGCTATTTATTATACCTGGACTATAAGGGAACATATCTCATAGTTTTTAAATAAATTTAAAAGGCTTGTCAATATTCATGACTATTACCGTTGTCGTTTGCCTTAAGAAACGACACGTCGTAATAATAATCATGCCAGTTATTCTTGTCGAATGTCACATACGAAAGTATCAATAGTCATGTCTATTACCGCTTTTGTTTGTCACTTACGACAGCTATCGTTTTCTCTGTCGTGTCGTAACAACAACGTAACGACAACGGTAATAGGCATGATTATTTCGTCTCTCAAAAAAAGATGCATTGTTGAGTAAAATGCATTCTTCTCAGTATTCTTACAAATGCCCCTCCCCCCACTGTTCGACTTCATGACTTTGACTTGTAAAAAGGTAACTTATGTTTTCAAATATTATAATAAACAAAATTTTAAAACTCTAGCTCAATTAGGAGGGAATTCTTCTTCTCCTTTTTCCGACGATGCTATATACGATCTCGAATGGGATCATATATTTCCCACTTCTCCACTTCACCTACTGATCTGTGTGTGGGGTTCGTCGGGTTGACCTCAGAAAATGTCGGCAAGCTTCCCGGTTATGGATTGTCTGAGGCCAACTGAATGCTGATGTCGCTGCATTTGTTTTTTCCAGGAATTTTTCGGCCTGCCTCTCTTCCGCGATTGTACTGGAATGTTGTATGAAAGTGCCTTTTGAACGGGATTCTCAGCGTCTCTTCTAAGTACGTGCCAGTACCAGCTGAGTTTGTCGTGCTGTATTTTATCGACGATGGTATCTTTAACGTGAAGACTTCTTCGGATCCTTTTACTTCGGATTCGATCTAGCTTTGTTACTCCTGCTGTCATGCGGAGCATCTTCATCTCAGTTGCCGTCAATTTGCTCTCATACTTTTTGTACATTGTCCAACATTGTGAACCATATGTAAGCGCTGGACGGACTGCTGATGTGTAGAGTTTTCCTTTTAGCTTAGGGGGCATTTTTCGGTCACAGAAGATGGCAGAGTTCTCACGCCACTTCATCCACACTACGCTTATGCGATGGTTGATGTCGTCATCACAGGATGCTTCGTTGTTGATCATAGATCCAAGATATTTAAACTTTTCGCACTTGGGAAGCACTGTTCCGTTCAAATAAATGTCCGGAATGGCCATGGTTGGATCAGAAAATGGACAGCATAGGTATTCTGTCTTTTTGGCGCTTATGCGGTATCCATTCCCCTAAAAAGCGTCCACCCACACATCGAGTGCTCGTTGCAAGGAAGAAGCATTTTCACTTATGATGGCTCCATCATCAGCAAAGAATAACTGAGTCACTTTAGGGTCTCTCAACCTTATCTTCGAGTAGATAATCAAGGACTGTTATAAAGAGCAAAGGACTCAGAACGCTTCCTTGGTGTACACCAACTTCTATTCTGAAATTCTCGGTTACTCCTGCAGTGCATCTGACCTTTGTTTTGACATGCTCGTACATATCCATGATGATCCGCACGTAGATTTCTGGAACTCCCCGTTGTCTAAGGGCCACCCATATCAGATCTCGTGGTTGTCGATCGAATGCTTTTTCAAAATCTACGAACACAGCATGCAAGTTACTTGAGGAATCGCGGTGTTTTTCCATTCTGATTCTTACACTCTGGATTGCATCTGTGGTTGATTTGCCCGAGACAAATCCACACTGGTCATTGGAAAGCCTTATTATTTTTCGCAAGCGGCCATCCAGTACACGCTCAACGATCTTCATAGTGTGTGACATCAGCTTGATTGAACGGTAATTATCGCAGTTTCGCGTATCACCCTTCCCCTTGTAAATTGGGAGAAGGTAACTTTCCCTCCATTGATTTATCATTTGGCTACCGCTGATAAGTTTGGAGATTATTTATTAGGAGAGAATTAACAATATAAATACATATAGGGGCGCTGAAATCGCTCAATTTTAACATCGAAATATGAGTACGCCTAGACTTATGTATGTACAAAATTTCAAGGCTCTACCTCGATCGGGAAAAAAAAATAGAAAAATATGCTTTTTGGGGGCGCTGCAGTCAATCAATTTTTAAACTGAATACTCAGTAATCAGAGAAAAACCCTCACACAAAATTTTAAAGCTCAAGCTCAATCAGGAACAAAGTTAGAAAAAACGCATATCCAAATATGTCGTAAGATGTCATAAAAATTTCATTCGAATCGACAGAGCAAACAAAAAAAGGAGTTGGGTCACAAACATAATTTGGATTGTTCTTTATATATAAGATAAACATCAACCCTTTTGTGTGCATTTAATGTCTAGTTATCTACATAGGATTGAAAGGAACCTACAATTTTTCGTCGAGTCCGAACGACTAAGTGCACTTTTCATCACAATTATACCCTTGGAGCATTTGTCACTTCTTCGCATCGCAATAGGTTTTGAACTCAGACCTCTGCTGGTGTGATAGTTTGACCATATAACTATTACGCCACCGGGTACTCTTCTTTTAGATAATATGATTCCTATACTTATGTGCAACAGTATAGAAATATTAATTAAATTAATTTCATGCACGAAAAAGCAGACAGAGAGATTTCATTAGATCCATCCATCAATCCATGTTATAACATAATTGTTATGGTTATGTATTTTCGATACATTTAAACTTTGTATCAATAAATACTAAATATTAAGTAGGACAATACCTAAAAGCTATTAATCATTGCATTTAAGCTGTTCATCACCAATGAAATTTCATTTGTCACTTCATTATCATCGCGAGTCTATCAAACTCTAGCAACAGGTGTTAGGTACTTAATCAACTTGTGTTAATAAATTTTTTTGGTTCCTATATGGTAGGTATAATAAATGATTAATCATTTATCGATTATTGATTGAATGTTTCAGTTACCCGCAAATTGTTAGATCCATTAAATGTTTCAAACAAAAATACACTTAAATATCCGTTTGATGTCTTTGAGATTCCAACCATTTTGTTGAAGCCATATAGTTTCATAAATCCAAAAATAAAATTGACCCATGTTCACCAAATTCAAACAAAACATTGACACTTTTTACTCTGCTTCATCAAATACCCCCTTTGTATGATAATCTTACTCGAGAAGATGAATTTGCATGTCACTTTGCAGACTATTCTTCGACAAAATTGCTCCGTCGAACTTTTTAAAGCAAACAAAAAAGTTCACCTCGTTCAAACTTTGCTTTTGATAGATGAGCCCGACTGTTGCTGTCCTGATGGTCCTCCCTACAAACCTAATCACTTAACCAATGTGATATTAGATGAAATTGAGGATTTGCTGCTGTGTACGTCCTTCTCTCGGCACTGACTGACTCATAGTCATAACTATGATATCCTCCATCATATCGACTGACAACCATACCAAATGAAAAATTTCCCAACTCCCTCTCTTATCCGAGGTGAGTGGTCTAAACAAAAACGTTGATCCACCCAAGAATTCATATCTGGCGAACGCCATGCCTGAAGTACTCTTTTGGGAAAACCCATCTTTTATAGATTTCTTCATAACGCCTGGGGTCGATTGAATAATGGAGGCAATCCATTACAGCCAGATCTGAAGAGATGGCGAACGAAAATTGAAGGACCATGTGCTGATTCTCTATACTTCATCATATAAAATTGTGTCCTATAATGCTAAAGACGTGGGTGGCTGGGCGGAAACTGAGTGTGTTTTAAGTAAACATTGGCACCCTGGGTATCGGCTAAGAATACGTATCCCAGTCCGGTTATATCACTAGTTCAAAATCAACACATTTATATATGAAGTCGTCCAGAGGTGAAAAAAGGAAAAGAAATTTGTGTGAACGCATGGATTTTGTTTTATAGTGTCATCACGGAGGATGTACGGGATCAAATCAATGTCTGCTGAATCCAACGGCGACGGACGTGGTGAATTGTGATTGAGGATGATGGGGATGCGATATTGCGAGACAGGACTGCTTGATGAAATTTTATTTCATTTTTTTATATTGGGCCAAATGTCGGACGGTTGTCATTGTCGACTTCGATACATAAAAGTTGTCTTTGGTTAAACTTAGGAATGTTTATTTATGTATTTTGTCCTTCCATCACCCAAAGTGGTTTATATGTGTATGTCAGGGAATTGATGGAAGATTTGGTCAAACATTAAAGAGGAGTCGATTGCTTTGGTTAAAGTGGTATATATTTGGGTGATTTGTTGAAACTTTAAATAAGGGTTTGATGAATTGATGAGAACGATTATATGTTGGAAACACTTTGAAGTTGGGGACAAAATGTATTGGTATCTAGAATACAGGATGAGGGATAAGCTGCAGTTCATTGTGTTAACCAACAATAAATTATATTTGACTTTTGAGGCTGCAGAGTTCAAGGGAAAACATTTTTGACTATTATAGAGCATGTATTACCCATACAAGGATAAAATAACTATAGGATTTCTAATTTGTGATTTGAAGTAAGTATAGGCGTAATCAAGGAATGACTTAATGCTTCAAATATAATATATAAGATAGATACATATTGACTTCTTGTTTGTCTATACACCGAAAGAAAAATGCTTGGTTGATTAAGCACATCGTGTGATCATAGCTGTAAATTGCAGAAATCTAGCAATGTTCAACATTTAAATCAAGTATGCGTGCAGGGTTGATATTTTTATTTTTAAGTATCGCCAACATACACAAACGTCTCACCAAATACATTTTGTAATTATTTCTCGTTTACTATCACCAACACATTTTAAAGCATCATACACATTTTCAAAATGAAATAAAGCGATACAAACCTTGTCCAACAAAATTGATAAAAACATCTATGCCAAAACGGCAGCTTAAACTATGATACCAAACAAAGATGGATGGATGATACATGCAGTTATATGTGCGATACCATCATAGATATATAGTTAAGGCTGAGAAAATAGAAAAAGAAAGCAGAAACCAACTGTCCCGATTAGTATTTCTAAGTACTTTCATTATTGAAGTGATCGTATAGTTTTTGTTTTTAGTTTAAGACTTTGAATTTTGTAGTGAAATACGCATAAAAAGATCGGAGAAATAATATTTGTACATAGAATTAGAAGAACTACTAAATTGTTGGCTTAAGATCAAAAAAGGAATTCAAGCGAATTTTAAATTGGTTGAAGTATGCTGCAACTGTAACTGGAGCTGGAGCTGGAACAGATGTCAAAATATGTCGTATGTTTCGTTTTTTGCGTGCCCACAATGGTGCTGCACAGCTTTCTTCAATTTAAATATCATTTGTATCAGCTGAATCAAATTTGATTGCACGATTATAAAAAGAAACACAATTAAATTCGCTTAAATTAACTTCTTTGCTTTTTAACACATTAAATTAAATATTTTTTCAAAAAACACGCGGTCGCGGCGCGGTAAATTGTTTTCGTTTTTTAAGTTTACGAAACGTCAAAAGTGCTGTACGTCACATCGAAAGTTAAAAGTTGGTGAGCTTGTATAGCACCGACTGCAGCACCGAGTACAGTTGCGTCACTTTGTGTTCGTAACATTGGATTTGTGTGTATTCAATATTTTGACAGCTATTCCACTGTCGCTATTGTGTTCAGGCAGTAAAGGGTATTCATAATCCGTTGAGTGAGCGCAAAATGTAAAAAAGAAAAAAAAACTCATTGCCAAACTCTGCGGGAAACCATAATTCCAATTACGATTTCGTATAGTGCCAAGCTTGTGTATCTTCACTTTATTTTTTCCAATTTTAGATAATAACTGTTCTCGTATACTGCTGTCTTAATAAAATTAAAATAATCTTATCACCACTTACGTGTGTTTCACGTGATTAATATACAGAACTCAAATGTAAGATAAGTGAGAAAAGTGAATCCCTTTAAGAAATTTTTTGTGATAATAATCGGAAGGATTAAAAATGCTTCCTCAGTATCTTTCTTCGAAAATTCAGCCGAAAAATTCCTCAAAAGGTGCCAGTGGTACCTACATTTCCAGTATGACCGCGAGGTATAGTAAATGAATACATTCTACATTCTTCTCGGCTAAAACGAAAACTAATCACTAGAGAATCAAAAATTAAAGTCTTGAAAAATTAGTTTTCTTTTGAATTTTAAGTTCCGATGCGATTTGTCTAGAACTATTAAAATATAGACTATATAGATGCCCGATAATTCCAAATCGATATTACCATTGAGTTTATACACATAGAGAAATCATGTGTAAGTTTCAAACTTTGCTCGTAGGATGTCGTTACTATCGACTTGTTTTTTGTTTACTCTTGTAGCAATTATTCTTGTGTTAAAATGCAAGAGAAATAAAGAAAAACATATACAAATGTATGCAGAAGAATTTTGTTCGGTTCGGTTTAAGTATTTTTCGTTACAGAGAACTAGGGAAATAATAATAACTCGATATGCTCATTTAGCGACATCTATACTTCAGTGAGTTTGAAACCATCTTGATTCCTCTATGTGTATACACTCAATGATAAAACCCAACATCGATGTTTGTTGCAAGATTTGTTAATAGTGAAATAAAAGGCAATACAATTGATTAACCTATAATAAGTATAAATACTAAGAATAAGGTAGAAAATATTATTGAACGTAAGTGAACAGAACAGATACTATATGAGATCGTAAATCGAAATACCTTCTAATGTTGCGGTTTTATATACCTTGGAAAAAAAGTTGTTAATTCGAAGCAACATAAAATGGCTTGGAAGAAAATGGTTCGTATTATTTGTGATCTTTGTTCTCGAATCAACATCGATGGATATACTGACATCGATTTTTCGATAATTGTCGTACAGCAACATCTATTTAAAAATATCGATGTATTAACATTAAACATCTATGATCTTCGAAAATCGAAGCTTTGGACATTCTCGATCCACGACTACAAGGAAGAAATCATATTGTATAGAAAGAATCTCGGCGTTACCTTTTATTTGTATATTGTTTTAGTGAACACAAAATTATAAATCCCAGTATATTCAACAAAAAGTACCTACTATTTGTGGCACCAGTAAGGCAGCAATAAAATATGTTCCTATATGTTTGTCATAACCTATTTAAAAAAATTACTTAATTCCGAATTTAGTCCAACTATTCAATCCGCAACATAATCATTAAAGGTTTTATATAATTTTTTTTTAGACTCCAATTAAATAAAATATTTAATTGCATTTTTGTTTGGGAATGTTCTTTAAAACTTTTGATTGAATTGTATAGTTACATACATTAAACATTGTATGCAAAATCCGTTTATCAGACTATTTAATTACTTTAGTTATTTAAGTGACACTTTCATATTAATAGGTTAACATATAAAATAGCTGCGCTTTCATAACCATAATTATAAAAAAAACTGTTCACTGAAAACAATTTAAATTAAAAATTGTCATTTAAAAAGTTATGAAACTGCAATTAATTAAATAACATAATTTAAGCTGATGACTTTACAAATTCATGCAATTAGCACAAATGAATAGATTTAATTCTGAGAAGTGAGATCCAACAATTGAATTAGCATTTCATAAATATAACAATGGAAAATATATGTCATTTCATACAAAGTAAAATAACCTAATACGAACTATTATTATACGATAATGTGTAATCCACTATATCCTGTTTAGGGTGATGCAGATGCACCATCTAATTATTTACATGGCTTACAGGACCTATAGAACTATAACGAGAAAGATGCTTTATTTCTGTATAATTTATTAAAACAATATAACATCCCGGGAACATAATTCATATCTGATATTGATATTTATCCCATGGTCAACCGCACTGTTATTGATAGCATATAATATGCATGCATCAACAATGCTTATACTTGCCCCACCACTTACAGGATTAAGGATTTATTTTAAAATAAAATATGGAAATTTTTCAGTAAGCTAATTAAAATGGTCGCCGAAAAGTGATTTAAATTGGTGAATTACGCTTTCCGCATTGCGTTTGGTCGAGAGTCTCTCACATGCGTTTATTATTATATTCATGTAGGTGTATAAAAAAAATCTTCATACAAACAGCAAACATTTTACCACAAAACTAATTTCTAATGATGTATGGTAGATTAATTTTTCATGCAAAAGGATATGAATGAAAATAAATAATAATGCATATAATATAATTAATGGTGCCACATTGGTTTTGAGCGTAACCGCAACATATTAAAATGAATTAGATTAAGAATGCATTTTATATTCATAAGAGCTTTGTGTTTGAAGGGTAATGTTTGTTTAATAATATACATTATGATTACAAGAATATTTCGGTGACATTAATTTATTTATTGGTACTAGATATAATTAAACTAAAAGCACAATTCTACCATATTGTTTTATATGTACAAATTATAACAAAATTTCTTACATTTTTTTTTCAAATTAAATAAAATAAGAAGTAATTAAACAAAAATAAATAACTTTGAAAATCAAAGCCAGAATTTAAAAAAAAATCGTGGTATGCCAGTCATTTTATTATTAATAGTTTTTACCAAAATCCTGGGACCAGTTTTAAAAAAAAATATATATTTTTTTTCAACAACTTTTTTGAAAACAATTGTATTTACAAAATTGAGTATGCCAATTTCAGCAAATTAATAATAACTAAATTTAAAAAAAAAAAAATCATGTAGCGAAGTAATAGAACGTGTAAACACATTACATACACTGAACCAAAAATTGTACATAAAATTTATGAACGGCGATCATTAACTTGAAATTAATGTACGGTTCACGGAATTAATGCACCATACCCTAATTCAATGAATTATTCATTAAAAATAAAATTATGAACCTATGAACGTTCATTAATCTCGTTCATTAAAATCTGTTTTTGTCCAAATTTTTTTTTATGAACGGCTATTCATTGAATTAATGAACCTGTACATTAAGACAATGAATACCATTCATTAAAATCAATGAACGTTCATTAAATCAATGAACAGCCGTTCATAAAAAAATTTTATGAATCTGTTCACTATCCCAATGAACCTGTTCGTTAAAACAATGAACGCCATTCATTAAAATCAATGAACCATTCATAAATTCAATGAACAACCGTTCATAAATATCCGATACACTTTTTGATGAAAGATTCAATGAACCTGTTCGTTAAAACAATGAACGCTAATCATTAAAATCAATGAACCATTCATTAATTCAATGAACAGCCGTTCATAAATATCCGATACACGTTTTGATGAAAGATTCAATGAACCTGTTCGTTAAAACTATGAACGCCATTCATTAAAATCAATGAACCATTCATTAATTCAATGAACAGCAGTTCATAAATATCCGATACACTTTTTGATGAAAGATTCAATGAACCTGTTCGTTAAAACTATGAACGCCATTCATTAAAAATCAATGAACCATTCATTAATTCAATGAACAGCCGTTCATAAATATCCGATACACTTTTTGATGAAAGATTCAATGAACCTGTTCGTTGAAACAATGAACTCCATTCATTAAAATCAATGAACCATTCATTAATTCAATGAACAGCAGTTCATAAATATCCGATACACTTTTTGATGAAAGATTCAATGAACCTGTTCGTTAAAACTATGAACGCCATTCATTAAAATCAATGAACCATTCATTAATTCAATGAACAGCCGTTCATAAATATCCGACACTTTTTGATGAAAGATTCAATGAACCTGTTCGTTAAAACTATGAACGCCATTCATTAAAAATCAATGAACCATTCATTAATTCAATGAACAGCCGTTCATAAATATCCGATACACTTTTTGATGAAAGATTCAATGAACCTGTTCATTAAAACTATGAACGCCATTCATTAAAAATCAATGAACCATTCATTAATTCAATGAACAGCAGTTTATAAATATCTGATACACTTTTTGATGAAAGATTCAATGAACCTGTTCATTAAAACTATGAACGCCATTCATTAAAAATCAATGAACCATTCATTAATTCAATAAACAGCCGTTCATAAATATCCGACACTCTTTGGTGAAAGATTGAATGAACCTGTTCGTTAAAACAATGAACGCCATTCATTAAAATCAATGAACCATTCATTAATTCAATGAACAGCCGTTCATAAATATCCGATACACTTTTTGATAAAAGATTGAATGAACCTGTTCATTAAAACTATGAACGCCATTCATTAAAAATCAATGAACCGTTCATTAATTCAATGAACAGCAGTTCATAAATATCTGATACACTTTTTGATGAAAGATTCAATGAACCTGTTCATTAAAACTATGAACGCCATTCATTAAAAATCAATGAACCATTCATTAATTCAATGAACAGCCGTTCATAAATATCCGATACACTTTTTGATAAAAGATTGAATGAACCTGTTCGTTAAAACAATGAACGCCATTCATTAAAATCAATGAACCATTCATTAATTCAATGAACAGCCGTTCATAAATATCCGATACACTTTTTGATGAAAGATTCAATGAACCTGTTCGTTAAAACAATGAACGCCATTCATTAAAATCAATGAACCATTCATTAATTCAATGAACAGCCGTTCATAAATATCCGATACACTTTTTGATGAAAGATTCAATGAACCTGTTCGTTAAAACAATGAACGCCATTCATTAAAATCAATGAACCATTCATTAATTCAATGAACGTAAATAAGTATCCGATACACTTTTAAGTGAAAGATTCATAGTTTTCTATGAATCTGTTCGTTAAAACAATGAACGCCATCCATTAGAATCAATACACATTCACTAATTCAATGTTTGTGAGATGTTTTATTTTACAAAAGTCGCTATTACTTCTAAACAGAAGCGAAAATCAAAAAAAACTTATTTAGTATATTCTGTCGGAAACTAAAAAATCTACAACTTTTATATCCGACAATTTTTCAAAAAAAGCAAAAATAGAAAAGATATGACGAAAAAAGAATAAATTTCATGTCTTTTTGTTTGCGAGATGTTTTATTTTACAAAAGTCGCTATTACTTCTAAACAAAAGCGAAAATCAAAAAAACTTATTTAGCATATATTCTGTCGGAAATTGAAAAATCAACAACTTTTATATCCGACTATTTTTCAAAAAAAGCAAAAATAGAAAAGATATGACGAAAAAAGAAAAAATTTCATGTCTTTTTGTTTGCGAGATGTTTTATTTTACAAAAGTCGCTATTACTTCTAAACAAAAGCGAAAATCAAAAAAATTTATTTAGCATATTCTATCGGAAATTAAAAAATCAACAACTTTTATATCCGACAATTTTTCAAAAAAAGCAAAAATAGAAAAGATATGACGAAAAAAGAATAAATTTCATGTCTTTTTGTTTGCGAGATGTTTTATTTTACAAAAGTCGCTATTACTTCTAAACAAAAGCGAAAATCAAAAAAACTTATTTAGCATATTCTGTCGGAAATTAAAAAATCTACAACTTTTATATCCGACAATTTTTCAAAAAAAGCAAAAATAGAAAAGATATGACGAAAAAAGAATAAATTTCATGTCTTTTTGTTTGCGAGATGTTTTATTTTACAAAAGTCGCTATTACTTCTAAACAAAAGCGAAAATCAAAAAAACTTATTTAGCATATATTCTGTCGGAAATTGAAAAATCAACAACTTTTATATCCGACTATTTTTCAAAAAAAGCAAAAATAGAAAAGATATGACGAAAAAAGAAAAAATTTCATGTCTTTTTGTTTGCGAGATGTTTTATTTTACAAAAGTCGCTATTACTTCTAAACAAAAGCGAAAATCAAAAAAATTTATTTAGCATATTCTATCGGAAATTAAAAAATCAACAACTTTTATATCCGACAGTTTTTCAAAAAAAGCAAAAATAGAAAAGATATGACGAAAAAAGAAAAAATTTCATGTCTTTTTGTTTGCGAGATGTTTTATTTTACAAAAGTCGCTATTACTTCTAAACAAAAGCGAAAATCAAAAAAATTTATTTGGCATATTCTATCGGAAATTAAAAAATCTACAACTTTTATATCCGACAATTTTTCAAAAAAAGCAAAAATAGAAAAGATATGACGAAAATAAAATAAATCTTTTTTTCTTCTTTTTAAAAAGGCGCCAAAACTTAATAAACCATTCATTATTTTAATGAACCATTCATTATTTCAATTATTCGTTAAGATTCATATTTAACGAATACATTTATTGTCGAAGTGAGCGTGTTCATGAATTTAATGAACGTGTTCATAGATTTAATGTTCGTGTTAATGAACGTGGTGATTTAATGAACCGTTCATTAATTCAATTCATAGTTAATCAAAACTTAACGAAGGGCAACTTGCGTGTTGCAGTGATCACACTTTTAAAAAGTGTATCAAATTATGAACAAGATTTTCATATCATTTAACTTTTTAGTAAAGTAATAATTTTATTCAGTTTGCAGGTTTCAAAATAACCCTTTTTATGAGTATGAGAATAAAATGTTTGAGACCACATTTGACAGGTGTCGAAATATCATTTTTTTTTAACCGAGTTGGGGAATCAAATAAGACGGGGCTTATTACCTATTGTATTTTTTTTTTGTTTGTACGTAATAAGTAGTTTTGTGTTGTTTTTCGTTCTCATTTTAAAAGTTTTCTTGCTCACACAAACATTTTTCTCGGTTGAACAACTGTTCGTATCAATGTGAACAGTAGTTAACGACACAAGGAGATGTAAATGTTGTTGAATGTGAAAACCCCTTTAGTTCTTATTTTTTGGTGTCGTTTTATCGGTTGTTTGTGCTTTCAACATGAAAGCTAATTTTAAATTGATTTTTTTTACTGTGATTGTCAATATTTTTACAATATAATATTCAATTTTTGAAATTTCCTTTTGTGTATTAACTGTGCTCTGTGCCCATGTTCTGTAGCTATCGCATCGATATAAATTATTGAGAAACGGTGGAAATTGGACCAAAACTCATTTTATCGCCTCAATGAGGTTGATAAAAATCTTTTTTTTGTTAATCCAATATTTTGAAAACCTGTGAATGGATTCTTGTGAAATGTAATTTTGAGTAATGGCTCAACTAGTTTCCAACTTTGAAGTTGCCTTTTTATAAGTATTTTGGAAAATAAAATTGAAAATAATTTGTATTTTCCCCTATTTTTTCGATTTTTTGAAGTGCAACTTTGGTGTCGTTTTTTGGCCAAATCGTGGACATCCGCACAGAAATATAGTCTCCACGACCTAGTTCGACATTTCCTCTATCCGACAGCATGTCAACCGTGCAAATCTGTGCAGTGATTGCTGAAATACGGACGGATTAAGATTGATCGTTAAATCATTAAAAAAGCTTAATTTCCAATAAAAATTCTTATTTTACTTAAAATAATTATTTTTTGTCCTATTTTTTCCAGATTCGGAAGTGTAATTTTGGTTTCGTTTTTTAGCCAAATCGTGGACATCCGCACAGAAATATAGTCTCCACGACCTAGTTCGACATTTCCTCTATCCGACAGCATGTCAACCGTGCAAATCGGTTAAGTGATTGCTGAAACACGGACGGATTAAGATTGGTCGTTAAATAATTAAAAAAGGCTTGATTTCCGGTGAACATTTTTATTTTATTTAAAATTTAACCTTTCCGGATCACTTTTCCGGTGAAATTTACATTTAGAAAAACTTATTATGGTGCTTGTCTCTAATAAGTATATTTTTCTAAAGAAAATAAAACTTTTTTTATCATTAAAAATTTGTTTGTGTTAACAACAAGATAGAAGAACATGTTTGTGCGACCCAGTAATACCCATTACTTTTATTTTCTTGAATGACATGTTTTTTGACAGTCCAATTTATCGCCTTCCAGTTGAAACGAAATCGAATATTGATCATCACCCTTAAATTTTAAAGAACGCGTAAAATAAAGTGGGAACACTACTTGTTGATACGTACTACGTTTATATGCAGAATTGAATCTGAATTAAATCAGGATTTAGGTCTGTATCAACGCGTATCGAATCGAAATAGGATTACTCGATCCGATCCTACCTTGCGAGCTGGATCGAATCGAAAACATGCATGTATACCTAGATCGAGGAATTGAAGAATCGGGGTTTGTGTGAGTGTGTGCAGTTTTGTTTTCAGACGGTTTGTGGTATATTTTTACTTGTTTTGCTATGCATGTGGGTTTGTGTGAATAATTTCATAATATTTTATTTCAATTGGTGTCGCCATACTTGCAAAATAATAATTTATTATTAGCTCACACATTGCACTTACACAAACATCTCGATCCCATATTATTTCAATCACTCGATACCTGCATCGAAATTTCGATTCAGATTGAATTGAATCCGATCACTGGATCCGGTCATATAAACGTAGTAACGTTGAACGAAAGAATTTCTTTCGTTAAATCATGTTGCCGACGTCCCCAAGCCAAACCAAGCCATTCAGTTACAGTGTGAAGTGATAAGTGAATGTCTGAAAAAGAGGAGCTACACAACGGAGAGCTGAAGAAAAAATAAAAAGTAAGTATTTTATTAGATTACGTAGTATTTATTATTTAAAACTATTTATTTATTGAAAGTATGTATTTATTTTGATAAATAATTTGTTTTTCATCATAAATATAGGAGATTTGTTCGATATCCCATTTGCCGCCGCCCGCCCGTCGCCTGCTGCCATCACGTCGTTTCCTGCATCCAAAATTTAAGGTAAGTGTTTTCATCCCTAAAATGTGTTATAATTGTATTAATACATTTATATATATGTAGTGCTCTTCTTACACCACGTTGCCACCACAACGCTGCCGGCACATTATTGTCTGCCTCCGCTGAACTGAAGAACCATTTGCCGCCGCCCGTCCGTCGCCTGCTGCCAACACGTCGTTTTCTGCATCCAAAATTTAAGGTAAATGTTTTCATCACTAAAATGTGTTATAATTGTATTAATACATTTATATATATGTAGTGCTCTTCTTACACCACGTTGCCACCACCACGCTGCCGGCACATAATTGTCTGCCTCCGCTGAACTGAAGAACCATTTGCCGCCGCCCGTCCGTCGCCTGCTGCCAACACGTCGTTTTCTGCATCCAAAATTTAAGGTAAATGTTTTCATCCCTAGAATGTGTAAATTGTAGGTATTACTATATTTTTATATATGTAGTGCTCTTGTTAAACTACGTTGCAACCACCACGCTGCCGCCACATTATTATGTCTGCCTCCGCTGAACTGAAGAACTGAAGAAATAGGTT
The DNA here is from genome assembly GCA_951217065.1 of Baccha elongata. Classification (NCBI taxonomy): domain Eukaryota; kingdom Metazoa; phylum Arthropoda; class Insecta; order Diptera; family Syrphidae; genus Baccha; species Baccha elongata. The sequence continues at coordinate 16,221,224 of OX578273.1, read as the reverse complement.
TGTGATGAAAATTTTTTTAATTGTTGTGTTTCCTTATCAGAATTCAAGTCTACTAACTATTCTTTAAAGTAATTTTGAAATTAAAATCCAGATTAAAAAAATTTTCATCACAAACCTATTTCATCAGTTCTTAGGCAGATGTTGATTTTTAAAATCACTTTTATTAGAAGATTTTTTTTAATTTTTATCAGAATCATAAATACGGTTTAAACACACTTGAAGGACACGCATTGTAACTAAATGGCGTTTAAATTTTTAAAATTGAATAAAAAATGTTGTAATTGAAGCGTCTTATGTGCGACAAAGAACAAAGTCTGGATACAAAACGTTGTAGCTTCAATATTTTTTACTCAATTTCAATGAGTGAAGCGTTTCCTAATCAGAATTCAAGTCTACTAACTATTCTTTAAAGTAATTTTGAAATTAAAATCCAGATTAAAAAAATTTTCATCACAAACCTATTTCATCAGTTCTTAGGCAGATGTTGATTTTTAAAATCACTTTTATTAGAAGATTTTTTTTAATTTTTATCAGAATCATAAATACGGTTTAAACACACTTGAAGGACACGCATTGTAACTAAATGGCGTTTAAATTTATAAAATTGAATAAAAAATGTTGTAATTGAACCGTTTCATGTGCTACAACAAACAAAATCTGGATACAAAACGTCGTAGCTTCTACATTTTTTACTCGATTTCACCGATTGTTATGTTTCCTTATCAGAATTCAAGTCTACTAACTATTCTTTAAAGTAATTTTGAAATTAAAATCCAGATTAAAAAAATTTTCATCACAAACCTATTTCATCAGTTCTTAGGCAGATGTTGATTTTTAAAATCACTTTTATTAGAAGATTTTTTTAATTTTTATCAGAATCATAAATACGGTTTAAACACACTTGAAGGACACGCATTGTAATCAAATGGCGTTTAAATTTTTAAAATTGAATAAAAAATGTTGTAATTGAACCGTTTTATGTGCTACAACAAACAAAATCTGGATACAAAACGTCGTAGATTCTATATTTTTTACTCGATTTCACCGATTGTTGTGTTTCCTTATCAGAATTCAAGTCTACTAACTATTCTTTAAAGTAATTTTGAAATTAAAATCCAGATTAAAAAAATTTTCATCACAAACCTATTTCATCAGTTCTTAGGCAGATGTTGATTTTTAAAATCACTTTTATTAGAAGATTTTTTTTAATTTTTATCAGAATCATAAATACGGTTTAAACACACTTGAAGGACACGCATTGTAACTAAATGGCGTTTAAATTTTTAAAATTGAATAAAAAATGTTGTAATTGAAGCGTCTTATGTGCGACAAAGAACAAAGTCTGGATACAAAACGTTGTAGCTTCAATATTTTTTACTCAATTTCAATGAGTGAAGCGTTTCCTAATCAGAATTCAAGTCTACTAACTATTCTTTAAAGTAATTTTGAAATTAAAATCCAGATTAAAAAAATTTTCATCACAAACCTATTTCATCAGTTCTTAGGCAGATGTTGATTTTTAAAATCACTTTTATTAGAAGATTTTTTTTAATTTTTATCAGAATCATAAATACGGTTTAAACACACTTGAAGGACACGCATTGTAACTAAATGGCGTTTAAATTTTTAAAATTGAATAAAAAATGTTGTAATTGAAGCGTCTTATGTGCGACAAAGAACAAAGTCTGGATACAAAACGTTGTAGCTTCAATATTTTTTACTCAATTTCAATGAGTGAAGCGTTTCCTAATCAGAATTCAAGTCTACTAACTATTCTTTAAAGTAATTTTGAAATTAAAATCCAGATTAAAAAAATTTTCATCACAAACCTATTTCATCAGTTCTTAGGCAGATGTTGATTTTTAAAATCACTTTTATTAGAAGATTTTTTTTTATTTTTATCAAAATCATAAATACGGTTTAAACACACTTGAAGGACACGCATTGTAACTAAATGGCGTTTAAATTTTTAAAATTGAATAAAAAATGTTGTAATTGAAGCGTCTTATGTGCGACAAAGAACAAAGTCTGGATACAAAACGTTGTAGCTTCAATATTTTTTACTCAATTTCAATGAGTGAAGCGTTTCCTAATCAGAATTCAAGTCTACTAACTATTCTTTAAAGTAATTTTGAAATTAAAATCCAGATTAAAAAAATTTTCATCACAAACCTATTTCATCAGTTCTTAGGCAGATGTTGATTTTTAAAATCACTTTTATTAGAAGATTTTTTTTTAATTTTTATCAAAATCATAAATACGGTTTAAACACACTTGAAGGACACGCATTGTAACTAAATGGCGTTTAAATTTTTAAAATTGAATAAAAAATGTTGTAATTGAAGCGTCTTATGTGCGACAAAGAACAAAGTCTGGATACAAAACGTTGTAGCTTCAATATTTTTTACTCAATTTCAATGAGTGAAGCGTTTCCTAATCAGAATTCAAGTCTACTAACTATTCTTTAAAGTAATTTTGAAATTAAAATCCAGATTAAAAAAATTTTCATCACAAACCTATTTCATCAGTTCTTAGGCAGATGTTGATTTTTAAAATCACTTTTATTAGAAGATTTTTTTTAATTTTTATCAAAATCATAAATACGGTTTAAACACACTTGAAGGACACGCATTGTAACTAAATGGCGTTTAAATTTTTAAAATTGAATAAAAAATGTTGTAATTGAACCGTTTTATGTGCTACAACAAACAAAATCTGGATACAAAACGTCGTAGCTTCTTGAACAGCAACCCCAAAACTTTGGCACTAGCTGAAAGCTATGAGAAGTCGAAAAAATTTCAGGAACACCATAGGAAACAACTTATCAATGCAATAGCCATTTATTTTGACCAGAACAACCTTCATTTGGATTTACATTCAACTTACAAAATTGAAAAGGAGATTTTAGAAAGATTCCCGACTGAAAAATTGGTAAAAATTATACATCTTTATATTTTGCTTCATTTTTTGGGTTAAAAAATTTTCCAAATCCCCAAAAATTAATATGTTTCTATGCGAAATTTTTTTTTCAAATGTCAAAAAAAAATAATTTTTTTGGGATCGAAAATTATCTAAGTCCCAAAAAAAATATTTTTCATTGAAAAATATTCTAAGTCCCAAAAAAGAAATTAACTTTTTTTGGGATCAAAAATTTAAGTCCCAAAAATAATTTTTTTCACTGAAAAATATTCTAAGTCCCAAAAAAAGTTAAGTTTTTTTGGCGTCGAAAATTTTCTAAGTCCAAAATTCATTGAAAAATTTTTTTTTTGCATCAAAAATTTTCTAAGTCCCAAAAAAAAATTATTTTCATTGAAAAATATTCTAAGTCCCAAAAAATGTTAAGTTTTTGTTGGCGTCAAAAATTTTATAAGTCCAAAATTCATTGAAAAATTTTTTTTCAATCAAAAATTTTCTAAGTCCCAAAAAAAAATTTTTTTCATTGAAAAATATTTTAAGTCCCAAAAAAAGTTAAGTTTTTTTGGCGTCGAAAATTTTCTAAGTCCAAAATTCATTGAAAAATTTTTTTTGCATCAAAAATTTTCTAAGTCCCAAAAAAAAATTTTTTTCATTGAAAAATATTCTAAGTCACAAAAAAGTTGTTTTTTTGGCGTCGAAAATTCTCTAAGTCCAAAATTCATTGAAAAAAATTTTCTCCATCAAAAATTTTCTAAGTCCCAAAAAAAAATTTTTTTTCATTGAAAAATATTCTAAGTCCCAAAAAAAGTTAAGTTTTTTTGGCGTCGAAAATTTTCTAAGTCCAAAATTCATTGAAAAAATTTTTTTGCATCAAAAATTTTCTAAGTCCCAAAAAAAAATTTTTTTCATTGAAAAATATTCTAAGTCCCAAAAAAAGTTAAGTTTTTTTGGCGTCGAAAATTTTCTAAGTCCAAAATTCATTGAAAAATTTTTTTTGCATCAAAAATTTTCTAAGTCCCAAAAAAAAATTTTTTTCATTGAAAAATATTCTAAGTCCCAAAAAAAGTTAAGTTTTTTTGGCGTCGAAAATTTTCTAAGTCCAAAATTCATTGAAAAATTTTTTTTGCATCAAAAATTTTCTAAGTACCAAAAAAAATTTTTTTTATTGAAAAATATTCTAAGTCCCAAAAAAAGTTAAGTTTTTTTGGCGTCGAAAATTTTCTAAGTCCAAAATTCATTGAAAAATTTTTTTTGCATCAAAAATTTTCTAAGTCCCAAAAAAAATTTTTTTCATTGAAAAATATTCTAAGTCACAAAAAAGTTGTTTTTTTGGCGTCGAAAATTCTCTAAGTCCAAAATTCATTGAAAAAAATTTTTTCCATCAAAAATTTTCTAAGTCCCAAAAAAAAAATTTTTTTCATTGAAAAATATTCTAAGTCCCAAAAAAAGTTAAGTTATTTTGGCGTCGAAAATTTTCTAAGTCCAAAATTCATTGAAAAATTTTTTTTGCATCAAAAATTTTCTAAGTCCCAAAAAAAATTTTTTTCATTGAAAAATATTCTAAGTCACAAAAAAAGTTGTTTTTTTGGCGTCGAAAATTTTCTAAATCCAAAATTCATTGAAAAATTTTTTTTGCATCAAAAATTTTCTAAGTCCCAAAAAAAAATTTTTTTTCATTGAAAAATATTCCCAAAATAGTCCCAAAATTTTCTAAGTTCCAAGAAAAATATTTTTCATTGAAAAATTTGAAAAAGTCCCAAAAAAAAATTAACTTTTTTTTTGGCATCGAAGATTTTCTAAGTCCCAAAAATAATTTTTTTCATTGAAAAATATTCTAAGTCCCGAAAAAGAAATTAACTTTTTTTTTGGGATCAAAAAATTTCTAAGTCCCAAAAAAAATTTTTCAATGAAAAAAATTTTTTTTGGGACTTAGAAAATTTTCTAAGTCCCAAGAAAAATATTTTTCTATGGGGAAAACATTTTCATCTTTGAAAAAAATTTTCTAAGTTTTTATTGGCATCCAAAATATACACATAATTTATGTTCGAACAATATTAACTTGATATTTCTAAACTTTTGCAGGAATATTATCGAACAAGTAAAAGGGGTAAAATTTACGCTAAGTTTTGTAACATTAAATCCACTTCAAGAACAAAAGTAAATAATTCATCCTCTTCGCCGAAAGTTGACCAAAATGAAAAGGAAACTCTTGAAATAAGTATGTTATTATTCATATGTTATTACTATATTCCAAAAATTATCTAGATTGTAAGAACTTTACTTAAATTGTAATTAGTCGCAATACGTTTTCTTCGTATTGCATAATTACTTTACTCTAAAATGAAGTCTAATGTGTCCAAAACTGACTGAAAAAATGTATGTTTTGCTTGATGAGATCTCATAACTTCACTGAATTTCACTTCTTATGGATTGTTTCACTTAATTTATTGAAAAAAAAAATTAAATCCTTATAATTTAATTTAACCCTTATAATTTAATATCTTAAATTTTATCAATTTTATCAATTTTATGATTTATCAATCAAATAAAAAAATGTATGTTTTGCTTGATGAGATCTCATAACTTCACTGAATTTCACTTCTTATGGATTGTTTCACTTAATTTATTTAAAAAAAAAATTAAATCCTTATAATTTAATTTAACCCTTATAATTTAATATCTTAAATTTTATCAATTTTATCAATTTTATGATTTATCAATCAAATAAAAAAATTTATGTTTTGCTTGATGAGATCATGAGATCATAAAATTTCAATTCTTATATGTAAATTCAAATAAAAAATAAAAGAGTATCAAATAAAGATAAAAGAGTTAATGTAAATGTAAATATTTCTTTAATTTAACCTTGAACATTTCAGAAAGGAGAAGGTTAGAGATGAAAAATGAATGAAGATGAATGTACTGTTAACAGGTTTGTAAAAATTGAAAACGACGATTCACATTAATTTTTCTTTCTTTTTCACAGATCTCGACCTAATAAATTTAGAAAGCTAAACTTCCATGACTTCTTTGTTTGTCAGTTGATTTTTTTAATTTCTTGACAGGAGATTAAAAATTCTTTGACAAGAGTAAGACTATAAGAAATTTTACTTTCTAAATTTATTGAAAACAGTGCCTTCGTTTTATAACGCTTGCATCGAAATAAGTTGTCGAAGAACAATTTGAATCAAAATGAAATTTGTACAAAAAAATTGATTTCATTCGAATTCACAATGTTTTTCGAGCACTTATGACGGTGCAAGAGTTACGGAACATAGGCCTGTGTTCATAAAATTAATGAACGCGTTCGTAAACGCGTTCATTAATTTTATGAACGGGTTTCTTATTTTTATGAACGCCGTTCATAGAATTAATGAACGCCGTTCATAGAATTAATGAACGCCGTTCATAGAATTAATGAACGCCGTTCATATAATTAATGAACGGCGTTCATTAATTCTATGAACGGCATTCATTAAATCTATGAACGGCGTTCATTAATTCTATGAACTGCGTTCATTAATTCTATGAACGGCATTCATTAATTCTATGAACGGCGTTCATTAATTCTATGAACGGCATTCATTAATTCTATGAACGGCGTTCATTAATTCTATGAATGGCATTCATTAATTCTATGAATGGCATTCATTAATTCTATGAACGGCGTTCATTAATTCTATGAACGGCATTCATTAAATCTATGAACGGCGTTCATTAAATCTATGAACGGCGTTCATTAATTCTATGAACGGCGTTCATTAATTCTATGAACGGCGTTCATTAATTCTATGAACGGCATTCATTAATTCTATGAACGGCGTTCATTAATTCTATGAACGGCGTTCATTAATTCTATGAACGGCATTCATTTATTCTATGAACGGCGTTCATTAATTCTATGAACGGCGTTCATTGATTCTATGAACGGCGTTCATTAATTCTATGAACGGCATTCATTAATTCTATGAACGGCATTCATTAATTCTATGAACAGCATTCATTAATTCTATGAACGGCATTCATTAATTCTATGAACGGCATTCATTAATTCTATGAACGGCATTCATTTATTTTATGAACGGCGTTCATTAATTCTATGAACGGCGTTCATTAATTCTATGAACGGCGTTCATTGATTCTATGAACGGCGTTCATTAATTCTATGAACGGCATTCATTAATTCTATGAACGGATATTTTTATTTTTAAGAACGGTTCATTAATTCAATGAATCCGTTCATTAATTTAATGAAAGAATTTATTTTTTTTTTATGAACGTATTCATTAAATCAGTGAACACTGTTCATTGTTTCTATGAACGCGTTCATTGTTTTAATGAAAGATTCATTAAAATATCTTCGAAATTTCAAGTTCGAAATTTTATGAATGAAATTATGTATGGTTCATCGAATTAATGAACGTTCATTGATTTTAATGAACGGCCGTTCATTATCTATATGAACAGGATCATTGGACAAATAATAATGAACGATACATTAATAGAATGATTATATTCATTAATTCCATGTACCTTTTTGGTTCAGTGTATGTAAACCCACTTGCTACATTCCTGCTCCAAGTAAGCGCCACAGGTGGCGAACACAATAGGAATTCAAACTAAAACCGATTCAATTGTGTTGAATCGGCAAGAACCGCTTTGTTTGGGATATTAAATTTGAAGTCAAAGATTGCGGTCGTCTCAATAACTTTTCTTTATAACTTTGCCCAATTAATAAATTATAAATTATTTAATTAATAAAATTAAGTTCTATTTAGAATATAAAAACAGTCTTTTTATTAAACAAAAGCAAGTTCGTGGAAACTTATAAAAACCACAAATCATCAATTGTTTTTCAAAATATGTATTTAATTAAAAAAAAAAAAATTTAGAAAAAATTAAGTATGCTATTTTAGTTTGGCTACCAAGGCCTTTGAAGGAATATAATTTAGTATGACCCGCTGAGTCGTTAACGAGAAAGACGAAGTTTCAAAAAAAACATAATATTATGGCAGGTACCGTTTAAACTTTTTTTTTATGAATAACGGTTTAAACAATCTAAAAGACCTTAGTGATGTATCACTCATGTCATTTTTTATTAAAATCGTTGGGCCGTTATCGAGAAAAACATTTGTTTCGATAACATGTTTCGATTATATGACAGGTACCGTTAGTTTTAGGCCTAGAACAAAAATTCGAAAAATCCCCCTGACTTCCACCCTAAAAACTCTATATAGTTACCAAATTTAAAGGATATCGACCCAACCTTATACATAACATAATAATGCACTATACCTTAGAAGTATGTATAGATTTTAATTATAAAACAAGGAAACATTTAAAACAATCTAATTTAAATCTTCTTAAAATTTAAGAAGCAATACCTTAAATACAAAACAACTCAACCCCACTTGAACAGAATGTAGGTACCTCAATCTCCTCATTTTGATATAAATATTAAATTAAATTAAACACTTAAATGTCAAGAGCGTAGGTAAGCACAAAAATGCCATTAAACTTTCAATGTCAATTGCCATGCCTCATACTTTTCGTTTTTCCAATTTAGTTCCAAGTTACGAAAAAAGTCTTTTTTTATTATGGAATGTTTAAGGCCTTTATGCGGTCATAAGCGCGTGTTTCACTCCACATAGTCTGGGCTTCATGCGTTTGTGCGTAATTTTAGAAAATATCTCCCAAAATGGTATTTATCTTGTAAGCATCCCTCTTTAACACTTCGTAATGGCCCTGCTATGTGTATAGTTTTATTGGCATTACAAATTCTACTCCTGCGTGAGTGAGTAAAATTCCTTGTAGGTGCCATAAACATATCATTACGGCTATATCATAAAATCATTATACACCCCATTGATGTTGGGCCCAATGACATTCATCCAGCTCACTCCTCCTCGCACCACAATATCCCACAACATTTTTACTCGTCGGGAGACAAATCATTTGTCATATAGTGCGTCAGAATGAAAAACGTATCAGGTGCTGACAGATATCTGGGGAATGACATTTCCTTATTACGCGTTGCACGGGCGAAGTGAGGAGATGATGATAATGCCTGGAGACGTTTAGTTCGTGCTTCCTGTCTTTCTATAAGTGCGTGTGCGTGTGGCAAACATGTAGTAGGTATATCTGTACTCATCATCAGGCAGGATAAACTTTCCTCGGGGAGGAAGACAAATTCAATTTTTCTTTTGTGGAATATTACATCAGAAACGATTAGTGTTGAGATGGAACTTGGGGGCGTTTTGTATGTCATTTCAAATCGTTTGCTGTTAATTAGAAATGACATTTAAATGATTTGGGTGAAACATCAGTGTTGTTTTATTTCTTTTTGTGAAGGTGAGAGCGATTCGTGATGTAAGAAGGTATATACATATTAAAAAATAGATACAAAAATAAATAATTTTAAGCTTCAGTTGACTGCTTTTATTTTTAATTTGAAATTTTCGATGAAACTGCGAGAGAGTGACAATGAGTGACTATATTTTCATTTGATTCAACTCAAGTCGGTAAGTTACAGGTTTTTTGGATTGTTCATGTTTTAGTTAGACACAGGCCCAGAAAAAAAAAATTACTTGACTGGGTCGCACGAAATTTGCTCTTGTTGCAAAAAATGGGACTACAATAATTTTAATTCATAAAATTATGTATCATCATATTTTTCGTTTTATGTTCTTTAGCTTAAAACATTAAATGCCATCTTGTGCTGCATACCTATTTAACTTATATAAGCCGTCGGCCAAATTTTGTAAAGAACGTTAACACCAAATCTCCGATCCAAGATTGGGGTGTCACAAGAATCTTGAAATGCGATTTACTGATAACCTCTTTATATGCATAAGCCAGTAAGTAGATACCTATACGCATCCTCTTATTTCAGTTAAATCTTCCATTTCATGGGCATATTCGTTGTTGGTATTCTTGTGGTTGATGACTTCGGCTTTCAAAGGCCACAGTTATTAAAAGCACTTGGCAAAGTGAATCAAATATTATTGTGAGTTTATTTTACTGATATATATTTGTACCGGGCTTACTTTAACCAAGTTTATTTTCTAGAGTCATTAGTCAAAAGCCCAACCTTATCGATTTTGGAAATCGTAATTAAATGTGTACATATTATAGTTCAGAGAACCTCCTTGTTCCTAATATGGAATACTATAGCAAAGTCATGAAAATAAAAATATATAAATAAGCAAATAAATATACTAACCTGAGTAATATTAAACTTAAATAATAATTTTGCACGTTAAATCGATTTCCTACTTATGTTATGCGGAATCCCATTCAAAATCATGAGTGGCCCATATATTAGGGTCACCAAAAACTATTAGATATATACATATCTACTTCGCCGCCGAGCTGTTCAAACTTATTTAACAGACAACGTATCTACAGACAGGACACAGAAACACTGACGTCCTATTTTTAGGTTGTTCATAATCTTCATCGTTGAATAAAATTCACAAATACTCAATAATAAAGAACTGCACAGGACATTGTTATTCTTATTATACATTAACCTCAATTATTGAAGGTGGTAACTTTTAGATATGCGTATATGCATACTTAGGTAGGTTATTATTTAAATTATTCAAGACAATAGTGCTTTGAATAAATATTTTTACATATTCTATCCTATTATACTCTAGTTGCACGCATTAGTCTAACAAATATACAATCATTATTATTTCAATTATTTATAACACCTACTTACTTATTCGTAGGAACATCATTCGTCTACCTTTATGTACATTGTATTGTGTGTATACTCGTAGATAGTATTGTTCAGAGCATTATGTATATATACACTGAAAACACGTCATTGTTGCAATTGAGTCTTCTTGCTTGGATTGGTATAGCATAATGGCAACGTCTGGATAAAAATTTATTTCTGCAATGTCTTACTTACTCACTCAGTCTGTTCACCCAAGAATTTCAAACCAAAAAGAGAAACAACCAACTGAATGATTCTGTCCATCGTCCTCCTGAATTCAGGGGATTTCGGCAATAACTGCCAGATATGTTCTCATTTGCAGAAGGAGATTCCTTTCCTCCCATCAGAGCTCGCCATCAGTATAAGACTTCTTCCCAGAGTAAGTACTGATATCAGGAATGTGCAATATTTTTATTTTACTTTGTTACAAGATAAATGACCACTTAAATAAATATAAAGACCACTTCATTTTGTTTTCCACCAGAAACTATAATAAATAAGAGAGAAGCTATAACATCACGGTTTGTTTGTTTTTGGTTGTAAATTGGTACAGCGGACTCCAATTGCACACAATAAAACTTTCGAAAATAAGATTTTATTGAATTATTCGTCGCCGGAGAATTGGTTTGTCCCATAAGCCACTTTTGTCATTTTTGAGTTAGTAACGGATTCTAATGTAATTGTATATGCATTATCTATGTCCGTTACCTGATTTGCATTATGTCTTTTCAATCCCGAGATATCGAACCTCCATTTTATCCCATATCCAGGAAAATCAACGGTTTGTAGAATTGTTTTGTATCATAAACCATTTCCGGCGTTTGGGACAAATTTTCCATACAATTTTCCGTTATTTTTTTTGTGGGGGAGAGTACGATAACTTTGGCGCCAAGAATTGATAACTGTTTTTTGTCTATCTCCCTCCGTTTGGGCGGGAGGGGCAATTTAAAAAAAAAGTGCTAAAAATTTAAAACAAATATTAAAAAATAACGGTAATACTTACAACTAAGTTTTATATCTTTTTTTAAAGCCAATACTTTTTTCTATTAGATGTTTTTTAAATCAAGTAAAATTTATGCATAGTCTTTGAAAAAACGGACTTTAAACTCAAAAATTGCGAAAAAAAGGTAAAAAAAAATTTTGAAGTGTGATTTTTCAAAACTGTAAAATAAAATACTACTTTTTTTTATAAAATTCGTTGCTCATATTAATTTTAAATCATAAACTGAAAACAAAATGATTTTATATTTTCTCGTTTTTGAGAAAATGGAAAATTACTAAAACAATTTTTTTATTGGATACTTGTTTTTTGCTTGCTTACGTATTAAGGCGTATAAACAGTGAGGTATAGAAAAAAATATTGGCTTTAAAAAAGATATAAGACTTAGTTGTAAGTATTACCGTTATTTTTTAATATTTGTTTTAAATTTTTAGCACTTTTTTTTTAAATTGCCCCTCCCGCCCAAACGGAGGGAGATACCCCCCACCCATAGTAAAAAATGCTTGTATTGATCTGTTCTACAAAAAACAGTTATCAATTCTTGGCGCCAAAGTTATCGTACTCGTGCCTTTTTGTGAGAATTGATATCTTCCACGTGTATGACACGGCGAAGAGATAGAAAAAAATAATTTTTAATGAAAAAAAACCGACTTCAAAACGTATCAAAGGGTAACTTCAAAAAAAGGAAAAAATAAATTTACTTATTACCAATTAAGTTAAGGTAATAAGCAAATATTTATTAATTATTTTATAATTTGGAAGTCGGTCCCAAAACTCAAACAATATGAAAGACTCATCTTTATAACCGATCGAACTGCTCTGTCTAGTAAAAGTAGGTGGTAGGAAGGTAAATATTCTAAAACAAAGAGTTCGATTGCCGGAGCAGATTCATAAAGGGTGAGATGTGTTAAGATCATAAAAGAAGTGCAGACGCGTTTGATAGTTGTTTCTGTACATGAGATTTTCAAAATTATTTGTTAGTAAGGCATAATACATTTATAAGTTCTCAATTCTATTGTATAGATATATAGTGTTATATATGTAATTAGTTTTTTTCACTTGATCTTTTTTAATCATTCATTGGTTGAACCGTTGCATATCCTCTTTTATTTAATCAATATTATTCTTTTTTCTCTAAATTGTCCCTCACTGCTTTTCTATTTACGATTGAGTAAATATAGCGACAGTAGTTTCCTTAATGAAGTTGTGTTCATGTTCAGTGTATACTCTGATAATTTTTTTCAACGTGTTTTTTAATAAGTAAAATTACATAGTTTCATAAGTTTTTTTCTTCTTTTTAATATTTTAATACCTAACAGTTTTTTATTTTAATTTTTCTATATACTTATTTCTATACTTTATACAGCTACATACTTACTTACGTATTTCTAATAGGTATAGTTTTTTGATATAACATTTATACTGGTGTATACATTTTTCTTTATTTATAATTTTGGATTATTTATAAATTTTGCAACATCAACAGTGCTTTCCTACTTATCTTAATTCTTATTTTAATACTGTAAGTACATATCTTAATGTTTTGCTTGGCACCGACTTCAAAATTATAAAATAATTAATAAATAGTTGCTTATTACCTTAACTGAGTTGGTAATAAGTAAATTAATTTTTTTAAGATTCCCTTTGATAAGTTTTGAAGTCTGTTTTTTTTTATTAAAAATTATTTTATTTCACAATTTTAAGTGATGGATAGACCTAGTAAAGATGCTTCTCGAATAAGGAAACGACACTTGAGACGGGAGGTGAACGACATAACTTGTGAATCATCAATTATTGATGAAAAATATGATATTATTAAACAAATTAATAACAATAATACCCAAATAATAAAAACAAAATCATATAAAAAATGTTCTAATTTTTAACATCATGTTGTTCATTATAACCCATTATAGGTTTTAGTAAGAAACAATGAAGTAGTAAGGACCATGAAATCAGTGACGAGATTCAAATCTGGTGTCAAAAACTAAAGCAATCATCATGGGCCTTAACAGCTCAAACTAATAATTACACCACTGTTTTTTTTGCAAAGAAAAGAAAAACTAATATGTTATACTTATTTCTTCACATCAACCGATACAATTTAAATAATAATAATAACAACAGCGCTTCAGAAGCCGGAAGAGAGAAACCTTAGAGCTTTTCGTTCGCAGAGAAAGTGCTCTGTCCTCTGTTTCTGTTACTTTGTTGTTCAATTTTAAAGAAAGCTTTGTGAAGTTATTGTGCTTTAAGCTTATTATTATTTTTAATTAGTTCGATAAATGAATAAAGTGTTTAAGAATCGAAAAATTCCGAATTGCTCAACAGATCTTTACCAAATTTGTATGGGACCACCCTTAAAAAATTTCGTTTTCAACAAAATAAAAATCACACAAATCGGTTTATTAACAAAGAAGTTATGTCCGAACAGACATACAAAAAAAATATGTATATACCAATCGAATTGAGAACATCCTTCTTTTTTGAAGTCAGTAAAAATACTGATAAAGTTAAAAATTGGTTTGTCCTACGTGCACTTGAGTTAAGGAAATCTGTGTGTGTGTGGGACACTGATAGAAAAAATAATGTCAGTATTGGTTTGTACCATCTCCATTGTCAATGTCAAGATATTCGGAGACCGCTGCCAAGAACCAAAGGGAAAAATGTCAAACGTGTAACTCCCCCCGAAAGATTGCTAGATGTTCGTGATCATATGTATAAATAGTTTAACCATGATTGATTCACACTATTGCCGTGCAACTTCAGATACGATATATCTGGAAAGCGATCTCAACTTAAATCGAATATACAATCTTAATATTCCATTTTTATATAAAAACTCGGCAAAATAAAAAGTTTTGCTTAGTGCAAGACTAACTAATACATTTAAAACACCAATATCCAAAGAAAAATAAAAGACATTCACCACTTTACATTATTTCAACTTTAGAACAGTTGTCTAACTTTTATTCAAGAATAAACACTTTTTTAACTTCTAGTTATTTATTCCACTGAAAGGGGTTGTTGATGAATTTATGCAGTGTTTGTGTGTAGTTACCTTCCACAAAAGTGTTTTCAAGAGAGTGAGCTGTCATTCTCTCGATTTTAGTGTGTTGCATTAAAAATATAATGCGAAAAGTTAGACAATTTTATTAAGAAAATGTATGCTTTATGCCGTTTATAATACGGAAAAACGCTCGGAAAAACATATTTTTAACAAAGTTTCACATTAAATTGCTTTTAGTTTGGAGTTAAATCGACTTTAATTTTGCTCCATTGATAAGCAATATTTTAAGACTTTGCTTAATCTTTAAGTTAAGAAAACATTTTGTAATGAAAGTAGAACTGCCTTAATTTTTGTTTTGTTTTTAGAAGAATGTTTAAGTTAAAAAAATTTTTTTTTCAATAAAAACTTGTTATAAAAAAAAAATATGAAAACGATTTTTGTTTTCAATAATATTAACATCAACCTCCATACTTTTATTTCTTCTCTTTTACATATTTGGGATGAGAATTGCTTTGTTTCACATCCAGGTTTTTCTAGTCCCTCATGTATAGA
The DNA here is from genome assembly GCA_951217065.1 of Baccha elongata. Lineage (NCBI taxonomy): Eukaryota > Metazoa > Arthropoda > Insecta > Diptera > Syrphidae > Baccha > Baccha elongata. The sequence continues at coordinate 16,206,023 of OX578273.1, read as the reverse complement.
AAAAAAAATATCAGTTTTAAAATATAGGAGGTGGAAAACACGTCAAAAAAGTAGCCCCTTATGGTAATTAACGTTGTTTGTCAACTATTTGTCAAAATTCTTTTAGAAATGGTAGGTAAACTCGTAATTAGATATGCTTTTAGATAAAAACATGAAAAAAATAAAGTTATCGCATAGTAGTTTCGTACCAAGTACGCAAACATTTAACTTCGATTTTCTCGAAATAGTGCCAATGGCGTATGGGCTATGTCCTATGGGACAAACCAACTCTCGGGCGACGTATTGTTGAAAAGCTGATTTGAAAATTGCTTGGCCCATTTTTAACTTTAAATCAACCATTTATCAGCAAAGTATAAAATCTAAAGATATTTTTTGTACTTAGGTAGATAAAATAAAAACGGAAATTACAAAAAAAAATAATGTAATAAAAAAAATTCTTTAATAATGAAATCATGTATTTATGGTATTTTAAAATCTTACTTACTATAGTAAAAAAAATTTTGTTACTTCGCACAAAGGGTACAAGTCAGAAAGTTTTTTTTTTTAATTGTTGGGTATTTAGTGGATTATGTGTTTATGTTCCAGTCTTCTTATTCTTCTTCTTCGTATTTTCCGACAAATCGAAGGTAATGATCATGAATGGAACCAGAATTCTCTCACTTCACCGTGCATTATCTTTTTCTTCTATACAGGGATTTTCAAATAATAGGACTCAATAGAGTAGATAACTTACATATACTTAAAGGTGGGTATTCTTATCCAAAAATTAGTAATAATTATGTGCACTCACCTGCAAATAAAAATAGATTGTTGTTAGTGTTTATTAATGATAATGTATAATAATAATATATTTTATAAATTTGTGGCCTTAAAACGATTTTAATTTTATCCAAACATGGTATTACCTGAGGAAACCCTTAGCATTTGGGAGAGGAAATCTAAACTTTTTTCAGGATTGGGGTCAAAATTCTGCTATGGTCAAAATTCTTTTGTCAAAATTCTGCTTTCAAAATTCTGCTTTTTAAAATTCTGCTTTTCAAAATTCTGCCTTTCAAAGCTCTGCTTTTCAAAATTCTGCTTAACAAAATTCAGCTTACCAAAATTTTGCAAATAATAAAGAAAACAATAGGTTCTGCAAAATGTTAAAAAGTGCGTGATTTTCTTTTCTTTATTATTTGCAAAATGTTGATAATCAGAGCGTACTAACTTAACAGTTTAATATGAATGTAGCTTACTTTTTTGGTAACAAGAAATTTTGTTATAAAATAAATATTTAATTATCATAACTAATTTGTTGTTTTGAATTTTGTCAACCAGAATAAAAAAAAGCAGAATTTTGAAAAGCAGAACTTTAAAACCAGAATTTCGACCTGCCACCCTTATTTTTCAGCACTGAATGCGTTTCTCAGATGCCAAATAAATAATAGGCTCCCGGAAATTACGCAAGAAAATGTTTTCTTCTTTAAATTCAAAAGATAAACAGAAATAGAAAAAAACAAAAAAGCAAAATAGAAATCAATTAATTGGGCCTATTCTGTGAGATCTTTTATTCTTTTATTCTTTTATTCTGTTATTCTGTTATTCTGTTATGAAATCCCATACAAAAGTTTAAGTTGTCAAAAAATCTTTTATGAATAACAGATTTGGTATTCGGCACTCTAAATCTGTTATGAAATATGATAAGATATCTGTTATGATCTGTCAAAAATTCAAACTCACAAGAAATCTTTTATAAATTAAGTTTTTGGTATTCAGCTAGCCTAAATATTTTATGAAATCTGCTATATATGTATATCATAAAAGAATAAAAGACAATTTTTTCTGACTTTTATCATAAAATATTTCAGAGAAATGGATATTCGTCTTTTATTTTTGTTTTATTTCGTCAACGAAATCTTGTTAAAAGATGGGAAATGTAAGTATATAATTAAAATAAAATGAAAACTAACTGATTTCTTAGAAGACAGACATTTTTTCTGGAATCATGATTTGCATTCGTCATCATGGTTTACATTCGTCTTCTTCCGAAGCCAGGAAGCCTACATTGCATCGAACCCACTAGAGTCGGACTTTTGCAAGAACAAGATTTCTACGCATATATCGCAACAAACTCATTCCTTTTTGCACCAGTTCTAAAATGTCACAAACGAAAGAATGCTGCCTGGATTTGATTTAACTAATTCAAGTCCAACATGAGTAGTTAATTAAAGAACAGTGGGATGTAGAACTTTTTAGAACAAAATAAATGACAACGAATTTGTCTAAAATTTTAAAGTTTTTTTTTATTGTATGAATCAAAAGAAAATAAAAATATGTGATCTGGCCTACATCATTGCATTGAGTATTAAAATCTTCTTTGAATTTGTGTCATTGCATTACAATTTGCTACATCTAACCGAAGAGGCTTCTGTTCAAATTAACATAGATTTTCCTACTATTTTTGTTCAGCTTGTTCATCAATATATTCCACCGAAACAAGCAGGGCTCTCTCCTTGGACAATCTCAATATTTTTAACTGATTCATATTTGCTTTAATATAGGCTTAGTGTCACAACCAGCCAATGAAGTTTAATTCACTGAATACATTTTTACTGTACTGGTACTGGGCTTCCCTTAAGTTGTACCATTCGATATTGATATATGTATCCTCAAACACTTCGTCTTTCTACAATTGGAAAGAGTTCATCGCTTCTGTTGCCTTTTTGTTTACAATCTAATTAATTAAAGCACATATAAACTTCTTGAAGATGTTCGCCGTCGTGAGTATGGATTCGATTCCATTGTTCGTATATATTTATTATGACCAAATACCAAAGGATTCAGTGATATGGTTTCTGATGTTCCAAGACCGGGATCAAGTGCTCGTTGCAATCACATAATAATCACATAATTTCATAATCACAAAAAATCGAAGAAAATTTCAGCTATTACTGAATTACAATAATTATTACTTTTATTTTTTAATAAATTACAGATTTGCATCACAAGATGCTTTGATTGATCATACATCATATAGGTTCAAGGTATATTCAAGCTTTGCGCACTTGGAATGCCCGGAATAGAGTTGAGTAAATCAGAAAATGAACAGTATAAATACTTATAGCATTTTTGGGTCCCGCTAAAAAATTGCACGGATCTATGATCATCATCTTATGATTGCAAAAATAAATTACTTTTTCACTTACGGTTCCGTTAGGTAATATTCAAGTAAATAATCAAGAAGATTTATAAATTTCAAAGGACCACACTCAAGACGCTTCGATTGCAATTTTTTTTTTTGTTGCTCCTAGATTGTGACTTGTTTCTAGGTACCTACATATTCATCACCATCCGCACGTATAGTCTACCGAAAATTCCCTTACCTACTGTTCAATAGATAGCCATATTTTATTGCGAAACCAGTAGTTAAATATTCGCTTCATAATGTGTGACATCAGCTTTATTGACCGGCAACTATCGCAGTACCTACATATCACGTATCTCCCTATCCTAATTAATTTTTTGTAATTACACATATAACATATTATATCTGTTTTTCATAGGATCGAATTTAGAGAGATTCCTACATAAAAATTAATATTCTTAAGAACTGTTTTTTTCTTCCAGAAACAAAAACAAAATCACAAAAACATAAAAAAAGTCTCTCCCACAAAAAAAAAAAAAAAAATACATTAAATTAGTCTTAGCTTGCCAATATATTATATTATATAATGTTTAAGCCCATTTGCCACATAAAGTACGAAATTCTATGTCATTCAGTTTGTGCCAAATGTAGCCAACATTTCAAGTAATCAGTGTCAAAGAACATTTGAAGAGATTTCCCTAAAGCTCATTGAATTTATGTTGAATAAAGTGATTGCTGTTTCCGGCTGCTGTTAAGAAAGTTTTTTTTTTTTGTACAATGAAAAAAAAAATTATGTGAGCTTGTGTTTGTAAAAATGATTCCAAAAACAATTTATGCGAGAAAAAATGTTTTATGAGGCTTACATCGGCTCCATATAATATCGTTTTAGCGGATGTAAACATTTTGCAATAAATTCTATTTTGCCAAATCCGGGAAACATTATTGTCTGTCAAAGGGTCAAGGTTGGTGCACGATATGAATACTGACGGAATTTAATGGATTTGAGATTTATCGGGGAATAAACCACACGCATGGTTGATTTATAAAATGACATAAAAAAGCTTAGTATAGCTATTACAACTGTAGAAAAAGATTGCTGTGTTTAACTTATTTAAAGGAACTTTTGCTATTTTGAAATGCTGTTTCAAAGATTAAATTTAAACTGAGATTTATGTCAATGTTGAAGAAGGTTTGAGATAACAATCTGGAATGGTTTTACAATAAGAATAATGGCTTGGTTCAACATTACATACCTAATATCTTTTCTGAGTTGATGGTTCTGTGTAAAAAAAAACATAGGTATATATTTTGAACAAAATTAATATTAGATACTCAAAAAGTGGGTACCGTCACGACATCCGCTGAGGTCTGTGAGACTGACGTTATCGTTAATATGCGTATGCGAGCAGTTGTCCGTTCAGTAAGATAAAGCCGAGAAAGTAAAGCCTACATTTATTGCGCTGCCAAAATTGTTTCTTAAAGTTTAAATTAAATAAAAATGACTCAAATTAAATATTTCATTGCCTATTGTATTTTTATACATGGTGATTTACGTGCGGGTTTTGTCGTCTAGAGAAGGGCAGTTTACTCAAAAACTTAAAAACATTTTAGCATCTGATTTTCTGTTTTTCATTAAAAATTAACAAGAGCATTGGATTTAAGAAACAAAATTCATACTGAATCACACACAATTTTGAAAAAAATTAGTAGGTATGACATTTTTTTTTTTTTTTAATTTTGAGTTTTAAAATTAATTTTTCAAAAATAACTTTATTTAAAAAGCACATGATATAATTTTTGTTTTGCTTGTAGGTTGATATTAATAATTTTTTTTACGTTTTAAGTCAATTTTTAAGAAAATTGTCCACCTAAACGGGGGGGGGGGGTATGAGACTCCATCCTGTAGTACGATTTTTTTCTTGTCTCTACCCTACCATACAATTTAACTGTACACAAAACCTTAAAATAAAAATTAATTTCTTATTAATTTGGGGTTATTTGCAAGGTTGAGCTCTGAGCTTCTCACAAAAATTTAAAAATTTATATTAATATACAAACTTTTCAAATATGTATTTTTACATGCATTTATTTTTTTTATATTTTATTAACATTACATTGCACAAAAGTGAAAAGTATTTTTAATGACGCCAAATAAAATTTAACAATGCAAAACATATAATTTTGTTATATGTTATACCGTTAAATTAATAAAACATCAACCAAAAAAAAAATAGTATTTTTTTTTAGTTTTTTCTTAAATTTTTTTAACAGTTATAATACAACAACATTTCGAATTTTGTGTTAAATTTAATTTTCCGTACTTTGAGTCATTTTGCAAGCTTGTGTCGTGAGTACTTCAAGAAAAAACAAAGAAATAATATTAATAATGGTACCGATTCTATATACCAAGATGAAAATTAATTGAAAAATATTCACCCAAGTAGAAGACTTTGAATCATTTCATTCAAGTGGACTTTTTGGGTTCACGGGCCCACTAGACGGTCCGCAGCACGGCCCCGCGCAACCCGCACGTGTGGCGTGACAAAGCTACCGTGTCTAAACTTACGGGTTTGTTTTATTGAACACATTTAAAAAAAAAAAACACATTTCTAATTGCTTCATTTATTTTTTGTTAAAAGAATACAAATTTTATTTTATATTTCATAATTGAAACTTTCCATTTTGTCCAAATTATATATGAGCACTTACTCTCGACTGAGAAAGCTTATAGCTTCAAACCAACAATGACCTACTATTAATATTATATTCTTACTGCAATGCCTATGAAATTCGTAAAACAAGTAAGGTAGTGTTATTTTGCGACAAAACAATACATATTAGATTACAGAGAGCTTCATTTTGGAGCTTTTTCCTTTTTGTTATGAACATTGAAAATTGGGTGATTTTCGATTTGGAAAAAAAATTAAAAAGCTTATTTTATGGCGTTTTTTTCCTTTTCAGTTTTTAAAAAAGGCCAAAAATTTTGCTTTCTGGTGTTTTTTTCCAAAAATTAATTTTTAGCCTTTTTTCTTGATTCGCAAAGGAAAAAGACCCAACTAATTTATGGAAAAAGCAACCAAAATATCCGGTATTTGCGCCAAACTTTTTGCGGCATTTTTGCCTAGAAAAAAAAGCCAGATTATTGTATGGAAATTTTTGGGCTTGTTTTCTATTTGTTTTTTTTTTTTGCTAAATTTCCTCAGTGAGCCAAAGTTATAATAAAATGTTTTTAAATCTTAAAATATAAAAATAAAAAAAAATTAAGACTTTCAATTAATTGAAAAAAAAAAAAAAATGTTTATGTATAAGGAAATCTTTTAAAAACAATCAGCCCTATTAGGGAATCCGACGAATGAGTTGCAGAGGGAGTCTTACTCACTTTTGGTAGATTTGCTATTAGCGAATCCGCAAGCCATACGAGGGAATAAATGTTCGTAAAATTGGTATTACTGAAAACGAAAGGCATCCGCACCACATCCGCGCTCCATTTAAATGTTAGAAAAGCAAATCCGCAGTAAAATTGGTGCGGATGAAAGATATTTTTATGCAAAAAAATTCAAGAAAAGCAGATAGTTAACAAATCTGAATTTTTAAAAACAGAAATAAAATTTTTTGGATCGTTGAAACGCATAATTTTTTTTTACAGTATATTTTATAATTAATTGACAATAATAGCCGTTTTCAAAAACATCATATGCGTGTTGTTTAGGAAGTGCTACTTTGGTGTCGTTTTTTTAGCCAAACTGTGGACATCTGTCCAGAAATATAGTCCCCTCGACCTAGTTTGACATTTCCTCTATCCAACAGCAAATGAACCTTAAAAATTATTTCGAGTTCCGGAAGTACAACTTTGGTGTCGTTTTTTGGCCAAACCGTGGAAATCTGTCCAGAAATATATTCCTCCATCCAAGAGCATATTTACCTTGTAAATCGGTTCAGTGATTACTGAAACATTGATGTATTAAGATTGGTCGTTAAAATCATTGAAAAAGGTTTAATTTGCGATGTTAGATATTTTACGATACTAAAGTATCTTAGATTGCTTTTCTCGTGTGCACTTGAACGCGCCCAATGTCAACTTTTGACATCCACGATAATGCAGTTTTAAAAATGGAAAAGTATAGTTCGCGGATCGATAATGCAGCTCATTCATCGGATTCAATAATAGAATTTTATGCGAATGCGGATCCACTTTTGCGAATTCAGTAATAGGCATGAATAATAATTGGTTATGAATTCGACTTTTATTTTAAAAATACTAAGGCAAAAGTTGCATTCGTAAATAAAATGGATAACAATCAATAAAACATGACAAAACGGTCATCTATGTATAAGATAAATGCTGATATATTATTTATAAAATGCAAATAAATTGCATGCTTATTGCATGGCACAAATGTGCCACAAAGCATCTTTATGTTGCAATATTAATTGTTGTTTTATGTTAAAATTTTATGTTTTGATGTCGTTTTCAAAAACTATTGTTTTTTTTATCAATTAAGAATGTTTTTGTGGGTCCTGTTCATAAGCTTTTGCTGATTTTGCACATTACATACATAATTCAAATATAATTGGAACAATTTGTTTGTAAAAATCATGCAGAAGTGAACATCTATTTGTCTATTAATTAAGTGAATTGCCAACAGTTTTGTCTGGCAGTTAATTGTCTAGTCTATATCAAAGTAGATTTTTGTCGTCGTCCAAAATTAAGTTGCCCATCATATTTTATTGTCTACCATACTGAATTATGTAAAAAATTGAACAGTTGTTAATTAAAAATAGGATATATTCAAGGTCGACGGTCATATTATTTTAAATTAATTTAAAGCCTATTTCGTATGTTTGAAATTTTGTCTGCAATTTTTTTTTAATTTATATTAAATGAAGTGTGAAAGATTTTTTTTTTCTTTATTTATTTAAAAGCATTTCTGATTCATGAGCATTCAAATAGAAACGAAAAAAGCATTCTTCAATCAACAACACGTCAAGTAAAGAAAATGTTTCCACACCGATAACATTATAAGACCATATGAACATACATCATCAACCACCATACAAACACTTACTGATTAAGTTACCCTTAAAGATTTCTTGTTGGTAGATTGTGAATCAATTTTTTTCCTATTAATCTAACTTTCAATACATTTACCATAAAAACGCCATTAAGTCAATGGAATCACAACGGCATCGTTACGAATCCCCCCAGAGGCGTTGAACGTAAAACCCTCATCAACCGGCATACATATTCACATGAATATCATCACATCATTCCTCATATAGGACTCAAGACTAAAATGAGTACCTAAAGATGTGTGAAAAGGGAACATATTTAAAATAAAAAAAAAACACATACAAATACACCCTTAAGCTTGATCCCAGAGAAAGGCATTTTCTCGATAAATGCTATAAATGATTTCACCGCCACAAAAACAAAAATAAAAACAACAAAAAACACATCATTTAACTCACGAGAAATGAGGCCTATTCATCAAGCATTTGCGGAAAAATAAAAAAAGATAGATACCAAGATAACTGAATTGTTTCAGGCAAAAACTTGCTTCCAGGCAAATGGGTTCTCCACACTGATATCAATAATTTATGAACTGCCCCCATCACCTCCCCATGTAATACTCAAAGGGATGTGCACAAAAACTGAAAAATATTACTCTCAAGTAGTAACATTGTGTGACAAAAAGGGACATTTTCGGTCACAAATGCTCAGGGAAGGGAGACCAGCCTTACCCAAACATCCGTGTTGAAGCATCTACTAGCCCATCCATCTACAGTAAGCATAGCACTAACGCTAAACTGTATTCCCTAGAAACTGATATAAGCAAGTTTAACGTCATTATTAAAGTTTATACACTGAGAGAAAAGTCAACCTATAAACTTAAGTAAGCTTTTCCCTTTAAGCGTTCGGTCCCTTGTAAAGGTTATCATAACCTATTAATGTATAGGGAATGGACATTTGACCCACCTATAAAACCACAAATCAATGACTGGTTTCTATATATATAGTTCATTAAGGTGTGCCGAAAAATTTCATAAAATCCCAGGCGACTTGTGTTCAAACTTTTGAGATCATACAAATAGTTTATATTTGTTTGTATTGGATGGGTCAAAAATAATATTGTATGGAATGAAAAATTTTGAAGTATCTTTGAAAAGATTATAGTATAATTTTTGAGTTTGGGCTGATTTGAAAAAAAAAAAAAACTAGTCGTGAAGTTTCACATTGTAATTAATGTGTAATAGGTTGACTGGACTAAAAGTCCTTTACAATAAAATGACCCTGTAAGTCAACTTTGGCAAACAAACCCTTTGAGAATTTGCTTTCTTCTTTGAATGCCAATTGTGAAAATATTTGCCCCATTGTAAATAATGGCAAATTAAAAAAAAAATTGTCTTCTTTGCTTCTTGATTTGCAACAACTGTAAGGCATTTGGTAAGTACATAGTTAAGTTCATCTATACTTTACTAGAGATTCAGGGGGGCTGTGAAATCGAAAAATTAAAAAAACGATAATTTAAACTGTCTGTCTGTCAGTCTATTTGTATAAGCACCTTCAGCCTAAACGGATGAACAGATTTGCTTTAAACTTGGTATGAATTGTTCTTAGACCGTTCATTAGAGGAAAAATTTAATTTTTTTCTAGCTAAAGAAATAACGGTACCTATCATATAACCGATACAATAAAGCTTAATTATTTCGAAAACGGCTACAAATATTTTTCTACAAAAAAAATAGAGATGAATTAAAAATTTTGTTAATCCTATATTAACGATAGGTCTCCCATATAGAACCGTTTTTATTTTCTTCAGCTATCTCGTGAGCCTGTTAATCGATTTAAAAGATCTAAATTATTCTATTAAGTTTCAATTTCAAAATTTTGCAAATATGTTTAGTTTTATTTTAAATTAATTTTTTAATTAATTTTTTTCTAAATTCGATATTTCGAAAACGGCTTGACTAAAAACTTAATTTTTTATATTTTAAATGCAAAATATTTAGGACTTAAAATTGGCGTATACTTAAAATTTGCAAAAAAAACTTTTTTATTAAAATTAATAAGTAAATATCGATTTATTAATAAACCACTCTAACGATTTTTGGATTTTTTTAGTAAACTTATGTTTATACCGAGGTTTATACAAATAAATTTCTGCATACTTTGATTTTGAATCGAATCTCTGTAAAAAAGTAGTTTTGAACTTTTAATAAAAAATCATATTATAATATTTTTTTTTTATTTCTCAAAATGTATTTTTAATCAATTTAATTATATGTTTGTGGCTACCTGCAAAGAAAGCAAGTTTATACGACCCAGTCCTGCACTTTATTTTTCTAGTTATGTTGCCTACCGAGTCCGTAAGCCTCTTTTCACAGTTGTTACCAGCCTTTTTTTTTGTAGAGAATTTCATCAATCTAATAATTAAAGTAGTAAATGATTTTGTCTTAAGCTAAGCAAAATCTTGATTTTTATACCCCCCATTTTTATACTGCCTTTTGCTCCCTAAAAAATTATATCAGACGAAAATTGTTTGCTTTAAACTAAAAGTTTGAATTTTTAAGGAAATTTCCTAAATTGGTCAGTGTTTTCGGGACCTTGGTCTTATGGATTTTCTTAGATAAGCAGATCTACTTGGGGATTGACGACGGATTGTACTCATTAAAAGTCACAAATCATCCTATTCCAATCAGTTGTTACTCGTAAAGACCTAACATCTCTCCCAAAAGTAAAAGACTAAAGGACTTTATATTTAGTTCAAGTCCTGAAGCAGGTATTCTCAAAGAATTAGAATTCATACAGAAAATGTATCACCTTCTGGTCCAACCAATTTTTTCAACAAGATATATTGATGGCACTATACAATCCTTACATCGGTCTTTACTAGACAAAATGTTTGCATTTAAATTTTTGCCGACTAAATACCTGAATACTCCAAGTGGTGTGATCTTTCGGATTTCACTATCTATCTATCGATTTCGATTTAAGGCATCCATTGAATTTGTATTTTGGCAGCATTCTTACCAATTTTACTGGCTCCATGGCACACGATTTACGATGTTAAGCTTTGGCAACTTTGTGTACCTTTTCAATGATAAATACTGGCAGTTTTACTGACTCTGCTTGTTATATATTTTACTTGTAATAAAATTAAAATAAAAAACACATGTTTTTTTAAATTCTGTGAGTTTTGTGTGCTTGTTGAAAAATGTATTTACGACTTACTTTATTCAATGGTGCTTTGAAATATTACTTTACCAATAAGTTTTTAAGAGTGTAGGAGTAACGAGTAAAAGGACACTGAGCGTCCTCTGCCAACATTTATTTTAGCCCTTTCCACACAATTAATCTCTAGTTTTGAAATCTACGAATTTAAGAAGGCTGAGTGAAATACGTCTCCCAGCTCTAGGGAAAATTGGAGTGAAGACTACCCAACCGACTAGGAACCAACTAACGGTGGTGAACTAGGGCGTATGAGTGATAAATTGGCAAAAACAGGAACCACAACTGGAGCCAAATAGGTGTGTAGATACGACGTGCGTATGTTTCAATGTATTTTGGAGGTAAATTCATTTTTTTTCTCATAGTTGGATGACATGCTACGTCTCTTGCAGTGGCAGGTTGAAGTGATTTTGTTCTTGCCATCTACCTCTACTGTTTTTCCCCTTGGGTTGTGTGATGATGAATGTGTGAGATATTCGATGTGTTGTGCAGGAATGCTTTCGACTTGGGAAAACAACTTGCTTGCTATGATACTACGGGACAAGTCACCTGTTCTTCCGAATAACCGCAACAAAAATACCACTGCTGATGCTAGCTAGTATGTCGTCTTGTTTTTTTGTGTTTCTTGTGGTGTATTCGCCGCTGGATGCCTTGTGCGACATACGGTTAGGCTAAGATGACATTATTCAACGTGTGCTGTCACAAAAGTCATGTCCTGTGTCACCGATCAAGGTGTTTCCGTTTAATGTTTGTTTTTCTGTTTTTATTCTGCTGTTTTTAGGTACAATGATTTTTGGTTTATGTGTTTTAGAAAGAATATTTATGTGGACAATTAAAATTGTGCAATTTTTTGACAAAACAACAAATGTCATTGTTTCATCCGAATACCAAACCAAACGATGTGGAATTAATTGTTGCTGGTTGCTGTGTGGGTTTGATAAATGTCAGGATTAGGTCAATTTATTTTGATTTAGTACAATGAAGCTTTATAAAAATGTTAAATGTTTAAATTTTAATTATTTTCTTTAAATAAACCGGTTGAAGCTGTTTCGGGTCGTTACTCTCAAATAAAATTAATTTGATGGCTATATTAGTTCAAGCATAATGTTTTTAGAGCAGGTTATATTTTCTTCTTTTTTGGCAAAGGAAAAGGACAAAACATAAATTTATATTAACAGAAGAAGCGAACTCTTTACTTAATTATTATGTTTTTCTTTGCGTAAAATCCAGTCGGGATGTAATTAAATGGAGACAAATTAAATTGTTCCCTTTTTCATTTTCAATTCGTTTGAGACGGTCATTAGTATTTTTTTTTTTCGGAAAATCGAGCTTGTTCTCGAGCTGCCATTTTTAAAACTGTCTTATATAATTATTTCGAAACCGTTAGTTTGACAAAAAAATTATTCAACTACAGATTTGTAGGAAATTAAGCTTAAAGCATGCATCAGCGTTATGTTATCACATTAAATGTGTTTTACTGGCTCATCACTTATTAGTACTGGTTGAATGAATGAATGATTAAATTTAGGGGTTGTGGTGCACTGCGACCTTTAGGTATATTGTGCCCCCTTTACTAGGGCTGGATGATTGACTCAATCTACAGCTCTTCCTCCATCTTAATATTTTTAAGGAATGATAGTATCTGGAGTACTTGTAGAGAGGGTAATTCGCTCTCCTCTATCTGGTACCTTCCCAGATGTTTTATTCTTTTGTGCATTATCGCCCCACACTTTCCTAGAAGGTGATTTGGCGTTTCTTCTTGGTCGTCTCAGAATCTGCAGGTTGCACTACTGGATATACCTATGATGTTTAGGTGTCTTTTAAGTTTGCTCACTGAGGAAACCCGTTAAGATTCTAAGTTTGTTTCTACTCAGGTTTATACAAGCTTTATATCGTTTTTGGTTATAGATCCCAAGAAGCATTTTGGCTTGTCTCAGTTTAGGGAGTTCTTTCCAGTTTTTGGATCTTTTTGCCTACTCTTCCGCTTTGATTTGATTTTTTATCACATTTTCACCTATCGCGTAATAGGGTTCCGGCCCAATCATGGGTGCCACTGCCCTGCCTTAGCAAAAACATCAGCTTTCTCATTTCCCTCAACTCCAACATGTCCTGGGACCCAGTATAATGTTACAGTGTTGTTTTTGCATAATTTGTTGAGTTCGTTTACACTCTCCCAAACCAGCTTCGAGCTGATTACGCAGGAATTTAGTGCTTTGAGTGCAGCTTGGCTGTCTGACATTATGGCTATATTCTGGTTCCGGTAGTTCCTTTCAAAGTTTATCTGCGCACATATTCTAATTGCGTTTACTTCCGCTTGGAATATGCTAGAGGACTTACCCATTGGTACAGAGCATTTGGTTCTTGGTCCAAAAATCCCTGCGCCAGTCCCTTCGGCAGTATTTGATCCATCAGTGTACCATTTGATGGCTTTAGTATTTAAAAGGTAGTTCTCATTTTCTCCTACCCATTCTTTTTTGTTGCTTAACTCAGTTCGAAAATTTTTCTCGAAGTTGTATTTCTTAATCATGTTGTCTCTAGGAATGTCAAGTAGGGGTGCATATTTGGATAGTGAAGTTAATTCCTTCAATCCTATACACTTACCTACACCAGTTCCCTCTTTTGCGAAACGCATGATTGCCCCCTTTGCAGAACTTTCAATTGCTATGTGTAATGGTGTCAGGTCAAGAATGACCTTCATTGCTGCTGTTGGGCATGTTCTCATTGCTCCAGTTATACATAAGCAAGCGAGCCTTTGCACTTTTTCTAGTGTTTTCTTAGTCTTTTCAAGTTCGGTTCTTTTATGCCACACAACCGCACCATAAGTGATTATGGGTCTGACCATCATGGTATACATCCATCTAAGGATGTTTGGTTTGCACCCCCATGCTTTACCTGCAAGTCTCTTGCACATCATAAGGGCTTTTGTGGCTTTCCCGACAGTAATCTCTAAGTGTTTGTTGAAAAGGAGTTTGCTGTCTAGTGTAATGCCTAGATATTTGACCTCCTTCTTCAAATCTATTACTTCATCATTTAACCTGATAGGCTTTATATGCTTAAGAAGTCTTTTATTCGTAAATGGTATTATTGTGGTTTTTGCTGGGTTTATATTCAAGCCCACTGATAAGCACCATTTTCTTGTCATTGACAACCCTCTTTGAATTATGTCACAGAGAGTTTCCTCAAATTTCCCATAGGCTATTAAAACAATGTCATCGGCAAAGCCTATACATCGTATGCCATTAGTAGTTAGGCATTCTAGCAACTCATCTACAACAAGACTCCACAGCAAGGGTGACAGTATCACTCCCTGAGGACAACCTCTTGTCGTGATTATTTTCTGGGTGCTTGACCCGGCATGTGCTTCTGCCGTTCTTGTACATAGTACTGGTTAGTTGTTAGTAAAATTAAACAAATTGTGATAACTATCAAACATGACATTACGATCATAGCGAAGCCGAAAAAAGGGGTTCTGGGAATTCTGTCTGTCTAAAGCCTGTATGGCTGTATACCGATTTGCTTCGGATTTAGTGTATAGACCATATATTGCTTAGAAGAGAAATCGAATAAATAATGTTAATATTTACGTGACCTTTTATATATATATTAAAGTTGAAGAATTTAAGCGGGCTGTAGGTCAATGACCTACAGCCCGCTTAAATTCTTCATCTGAAATCGAGTAAAGGTATTTGCCATAAAACCGTTATAAAGAAGCTTAATTTTCTCCAAAACGGCTCCAACAATTTTTTTCAAAAAAATTGCAGATTGTTTTTGTCCGATTGTCTTAATAGTTGAGTTTAAAAAAAAAAAATTGGCAAGCCTTTAACGGTACCTCTTATAGAACCGTTATTTTGGAGCTGGACCGGTAAATCGATTTTAACCCAACATTTTTTTTTGAAAGATCTGGATGGCTAAATAAAACTTCGATACCAACTTTTTCCAAAAGTCCTAAATTTTAATTTTAATGATTTTTTTAATGTTTTTTTTTTATAAATTCAATGTTTGAAAAACGGCTTGAGAAAAAAAATTATTTTTGTGCAGAAAGTGTAAACTATTTGACACTTAAAATTAGGCTACTTTAAACTTTAAATTAGTTAAAAAAAAAACTTCTTTTTTCTTTATTATTAGGTATACATCGATTTATTTAAAAAAACCATTTTGGAATTATTTGTTTACTAAGTATTCAGACGAAAACATTTCTGCATATTTTGATTTTTTCTTTAATCTTTATAAAGAATAGTTTTAACACTTTTTAAACAATTCGGAATAATAAATAACGGTTATATGACAGATATCGTTGATAAGCTGATTCCGAAAAAAAAATTAGATGACGGACATCACCATTTCAAAAAAATCACTCATATAAAAATCTTTTGAAACTGATCGTTTATTTTTTTTAGAAAAATGGATTTATCGGTTACGCGACCCGACCTACTTGTTTCGTCTTCTCTATCATCGTTATGTCATGTTTGGTTGTTATATCAAAACTTTTTTTTTACGAATGCATAACCTTCCGTATAGTGCCTATAATAGCAAGTAAAAAATTAAACCTGTTTGTTTTTATACACATCACAGGAAGTAAAATTTTAATATGTATTCGGTTATAACTTTAAAAAATTTGAAAATTCATTTAAAAGTAAAGGGCACGACTGGGTCGCAAACGTCCTCTTGTGGCAAGTTACAAAGAGCTTAAAAGAACCTTCAACAAAATTATTTATATGAATTATTTAAAATAATTGAATAAGAAATAGTTAAGAAAAAATAATTGAAACAAATAACTTTGAAAACTAATTTATAACAAACCAGAGTTCTCCGAGAAAAAAACGTTGTATGCCAGCAATTATTAATTATTGCAATACATTTAAAAATTTTTTTACCAAAATCGTACGTCCAGTTTTTGAAAAAAAATTTTTTTTTTTCAATCTTATGTAAAATTTTGAGTAGGTACTTATGCCAATTTCTGCAAATTAATAATATTTATGCGAAAACAAAATTTTGTCGAGTCCATAAGCTCGATTTAACCGAATGCATAGATATCTACAAGAAAATTCGTTTGACCAGTTTTTTTGAAAAAAAGTTTTTTGTACTGAAAAAAATAATTTAAAGAAATACTTTTTTTAAGCGTTTAAGGCGGTAAGTGCACTGATACAACTAAAATGGCAGACCGACAAACAAGCGGACAAATTTTCAAACCCACTTCTCGAATTCGATATCATTGTTATGTCCGGCTTGATTGTTATATCATTTTTTGAACGAATGCATAACTTGCCTTAGGTAATAAGGTAAGCAAAAATAAAATCTCGTAAATTGTGTGAAGTAAAGAACACACAATTTGAATAAGATCATAATAAGTTTATATTTATAATACATATTTACTTATTCCTTTTTAACAACAGGTAAAGGTATGCATTTTTCGTACATGATGCGGGTGCATAATGCAGTTAGATGGGAGTTAATATTCAATTGACACTCTAAATTCCTTGATGTATACGAACATTGTTCAATTTACTGACGATGATACATAACTCATTTGGTACAACCAATTAAAACTACATATTTTCATATCAACTCAACAAAAAGAGGAATCATCAAAGATAAGTGGATATTTTAAGTTAAAACGTAGGTATTTATAAAGTAATCAAAAATTGAATAGATACAAGACTACAGCTTCAAATTGAAGGTAACTGAATAATTTAATCTACATTATTACCAGCATAATTCAAAAATCTGGAAGTAACTTTTTTAAAATTAAAAATAAATTTCAATTAGTTCCTTGAGCACTCTCCTTTCTTCCGGTTTTATCTTTTTCAAAATCTTAATGGCAAAGCAATCTGCGTATAAAATATATTCTGCTCTTATCCTAATAGAGTAAGATCTCGTTACTATTTTAAAATATTCAACTTTGACTGGCATCGGCATCAAAATGCGAACATGAAAACATCATGCCATCCTAAGCAATGCACAATAATATCCAAAACAAAGAAAACTTATGCAGCTCCTTCATATAGCGTAGCATAGCGTAACTCTATAGAGTTTCCCCATCTCATCGTATAAGAGAAAAGTTCGCAGAGGAAAGTTGTTTGAAATCTGTATTCTTATTTTTACGTTCTTGATAGCTCCTGCAATTTGTTAAAATTTTCTTTCGCAATTTTCTACCTTTTGAATGTGACTTTAGCTTTATTTAAGTTGTTCGTCCTTGGTCGACTGGTTAGAGTTTTCCAGATTGTTAACGGTTAAACGAAACAGAATAAAGGATAATATTCATTATCGTGAAAAGAGCAAAGTTTTTTTTTGTTTTGTTCTTTTGCCTTTATTGTTTTTAAAGGTAAATTTTGTAAAAGGAGTTGAAATAATAATGAATCTTATAGGGCAGGGTATATAAGTTACTTTGAATTATGACGTTATTGTAATGTTTAATAGATGAGCAAAAGTTGATATTGTTGTGATAATCATGTCACAATATTTAATATTTAACTTTACATCATGGCATTGTAAGGACTAGAAACATTCATGGAAACTTCGCAAAACATTCAACCTTACTTTTTTAAAAATAGAAAACTATTGGAAAGGGTGCTGGCTGTTGATGGTATAGGTATTAATTAAGGTTAACTTCTATGCAAGCTATTTCGAGAAAAGCTTAAAGGCGATTGAGTAACTGATGTCAGTATCTGCACCCAAAGAAAAATGGCAGTCAAATTTTAAGCATTTTTAGATTTAATTTTAGAATGAGATCCTTCTTCGCATAACATACTCAATTTAACTCCGTCTTTCTTCTTTTACCCAAAAAGGATTCATGTAAGAACGCAAGGTGTTAAAATGATTTCTATACAATTTATTTAAATCCGTATTTTTTAAACTTAAAAATGCAGCTATACTTAAAGAAAGAATGCGTTAATATTGATTTGAATCCGACGTACTAAATTCTCTCTATAATAAAAATCAGTTGGTTCGCTATTATTGGGAAAAGCTTTTTGGTTCTATATTCTTGGATTCTAAGTAATAAGCTCAAATTAAGCTTATCTGAAAAACAAATCGAAAACCCATAATTTTAATTTTAAATTTTGACCGGAAGCTAAGCATTTTTCGGAGATTCAGTAGACACATCTTAATTTGTAAGCCGTGTTTCGGCGTGAAGTGCTTACGCAGCAAACAATAAAACGGCTATTCTCACTTTTAACTCATTTTTAGTTTTGGAAATGATGACGTACAGATGGCGTTGCTAATGGTGTGGAGAAAAATATGCTTGTCAGAGACAAGCACCAAAACAAATTAAATTTACCGGAAATCCGAACCGGAAATGTTAAATTTAAAATTTAAAATGTTACCGGAAGTTAAGCCTTAAAGACCCAGTTTCTTAGTGCGAGAGCATCCCAGGGTTAGAATAAACCTCAACTTCACTCTGAAAATACGTTTTCGGTTCGTTTGACAGCCCGAGTTAACTCATAGTTAACTCATAAAATTGTCTGAGTAAAGATTGGGTTGAATAAATTAAAAATTTTTGACATTGTGCTGAAATATTCCAGCAGAATATAATTTGTACTTGTAACCATTGGTTACATTTTTGTTTTTATTACAATGTATAGGTGTTTGCTTTATTGTTTTTGTTGTTTGTTTTATTGTTTAATTGAAAATGACATGTTTCGATAAACATGCCAGTATTAATATGCCATTTCCAATTAGTGTTTGTCCTGTACTGCAAAACTACTTCGTGGGTTAACTCCAGATTAATTTATTCTCGGGATTAACTAGATCTGAGATTAAGTAAGGGTTACAAAAATACTGAAAAACGGGCTTTAAAAGACCAATCTTAATTTGTCTGTATTTCAGCAATCACTGAACCGACTTCACATGCTGTTGAATAGAGGAAATGTCAAACTACGTCATCAGCACTATATTTTTAAACAGATGTTCACTGTTTGGCTAAAAACAACACCAAAGTTTTACTTCCGGAACACACTTTTAGTTTTTGTTGGGATTAACATGTAAAATTTAACTGAGCTGGCTAATCACTTGACGCTGAAACACGGCATATATTTTCGTTAAGGTGTCAACGGTTTTGGCAAAAGTTGCATTTTCGGAACAAAACAATTAAAGCTATTTATTGAGATTTTTTAGAAAAACTGACTAAACAGAGACAACCATCAAAATAAGCTTTAGCACATGTTTCCTTTACTTAATATCCGAACCACCATAAACATCCAAAAATAGAGTTTAATGTTTGAGGAAATGCTAAGCTGAGACACCACAATAAGTTGTTTAAATTAATCTTATTGGAAATCGAAACCGGATTCAAGAAGTTTTATTTTTGATTTTAATTATTTCAAATTTTAACCGGAAGCTTAGCATTTTTTGGAGATTCAAAAAAAGTGTGTTTTGAAAATGCATAAGAAGACTAGTAGAGGCAAGAATCGAAATTAGCTTTGAAACGCTTACTGGTAACCCCAACCGGTAAAAAATAACCTCGCGAAAGGAAATATTTAAGCTATATACATTGTGCAAAAAAAAATTTATCGAAGTTTTGGTGAAAATTAAAGTTGAAATCGATGTTTTGGTGAAAATAAAGTGGAAAAGTTTTAATTTAAGTGAACAATGTGTTTGTTAATAAGAAAAATAATTGTTAAAAAAGGAATTGTGACTTTTAAAATGATTCTTTGTTCAAATTGAATTAACTCAGGTTAGAAAACCATTCATTTGGACTTTTCGAAAAGTTTATCTTATTTTAAAGTAAACAAGTTCATAAAAAAACACATCCGTTCATGATTCCTCTCTTTTAATAGGAATAACAAATTTACTTAAGTTAAAACCCCTTAGAATTTTCACCAAGAATAATTTATTTCCACCGCCGTTTTTGACGGGTTTTCAGCTAGTTATAGTATAAACGCTATTGCGATGAAAAAAAATTCGAAATTTGTTAGTTTAAGTATGTTTCTGCTTAGTTATACTCTTTTTTCTCTGAGTGTACTTTTTTCGTCTTCTATCATCGTAATTTCGGCTTAGGGACATAACTCCTCGATACATAAGTCCAAAATGCTTTTTTGTGATCTTATGTCCCACTTCTATTAATATAATATAGCTTTGCGATGACGGTTCGCACTAGATAATTATTTTGCAAATGTCAAGATTTCAGATCTTTCAAACTACAAAATGTCAAATATGTTGCTTCTGGTGACAGTAAGCACTACAAACTCTGTAAATGTCCAAATTGGATTTGTGAAGGCCTGTTGAACAATGGTGGTTAAGCTTGGTATAATATTTGCATATTTGGCCCTACAAATCTGTTAAAAGATGTGTCAAACATTTATTGCTTGCTGATGACAGCTAGTTTGCACTGAATAAATGCGAATCTGTCCAACAACAAAGTGACAAAGCTCAAAACTGAGCAAAACCTTTAAACAAAAAGAACTACCATTTCAGATTTGACAAGATACCTGTTTACTTTTACTTTTTTGTTTACTGGAGGAATATGAAAAATGCAACAAGAGCACATTTTTGGATGGAACTGGCAGATATGTTATGTCCTCCTATGTATAAATTTTCCAAAAACATTTGATTTTCCTTAAAAATGTTGATAATTTGTTTCGAGATTTGGGTATGTTTATGGGCGATCCTACATAAAACAAGATCACACTTAAAAAGGCAATACAACTTTACGAACATACCCCTATCGAGATACATGAATTTATCATTGGTACCAACAATAACAAACATTTTCATCTATACTCGAATGAAAGTCGAAAATTTATCGGCAGTGAGATTTGACTTTATCTTTTATCGGTAGTAATACGCAGTTAGATTTTTGTATGGAAAATCCAACTTCACTACGGATAGCTTTTCCAAAAAAACACGGCTACTTTCAAAAAAT
Source organism: Baccha elongata (assembly GCA_951217065.1). Classification (NCBI taxonomy): domain Eukaryota; kingdom Metazoa; phylum Arthropoda; class Insecta; order Diptera; family Syrphidae; genus Baccha; species Baccha elongata. Next base: position 16,184,810 of record OX578273.1, on the reverse strand, counting down.
TATACAAAAGTGTAAGTAACAACTTAACAATAAATTTATTTTTTAACAAAAATAAGTAAGTTCGTGCAAATGTTTGATAATACAATATCCCCACACCATCTATCTTATACTTGCTATATTGTATTTGGCTGACGATTAAATTTTTTACTATTTTCTTTTCTACTGCTGTATAACTCTGTCTCCATCAAAAGAAGAAAGAAAAATTCTCCACTCCGGAACGCATTTGTTTAAACAAAACATTACGAAAACTTTGAATATTTTAAAGTTGTGATCTTTTTCAAGATCATAAAATCGTCAGAAAGGAAGCAGAAAAAGATGAAAATTGTTATAATTCACTCAAAGGATACTTTTGCTTAATTTAAAATAATTTCAACTTTACGTAGAAGTAAAAGTTCAAACACATTCAAAGAAGTAAAAGGATTATGCAGTTCTTTGTATTTTTCATTCTTAATCACCTCTTGAGAATAGCAATTAATTGCCGAGTACACCAATTGTAAATACAAACTTTCTCAAACCCAACCCAAGCACCTGAACGTTGCTGGTATAAATGTATTTTCTGTAAAAAAAAAAAAAACACTGTCACAAAGCAAGGACCTGAAAGCCATGCAAATAATCGTGGAAGTTATTCTGAGAAAATGGCTTTCAGGCTGCCCGCAAAGGAATCCATCAAACGCATTTTGTGTCAGACACAAAGAAAAGTTGGTTTCTTTATCCTTCCAGCCGAGTTCGTCGTCGTCGACGTCTCTAGTTTTCTTTTTTTATGTTTTTCATTTTTCTATCACTTTTTTTTTTTTTTAATTTAGCACTTTTGTAAGTCTGTCTATTGACGCATCCCCTGAATCCAAGGTCCTTAATGATGGTTAGTGATTTTCCTTTGCTTTTCAATTTTTTTGTTGTTTAAATGTGTGTATTGCTTCGCTTCATTTAATGAGGACATCCCCTCCGTCTGTTTCTAATCTTGTAAAACATCACTGAATTTAATCAAAGCAAACTGAGTAGAAGAAGGAAAAAACACGATATACAGAAAAAAGGAATTAACAGCAAGCAAATGCTTGTTTTGTTAAACGTTTTCAAAAATAGCATGTGTGGTGGTCGTCCTTGAGAAGCGATTAACCATTGATTTCTCCGATTCCCCCTCAACTGGGAACACATTACATGCTTCAGACTTTGCGCCAGCCACTCCATTCCACAATCCTGTTCTCCTATCTACCAATGTTGGTTGTATGTGTCGAAGGATGAAAAATGTACTAGGATCAATTCTTCCACATAGAAAAAATAAAATGAACGAATCAAAGCGGGAGGGATTATTTCGCTCCATAAGGGGATTCGGATTAGTTATGGTTAATAAGAGCCGTAATGAGTGACGTGATATTTGCTATCGTCTTTTTATACGAGCCATTTAGTTCATTTAATGCCTTTTCGAATCAAGATGGGCTTATTTTGCCGTGTTGTTTTGCTCAGTTTGTGTCTTTTTTCTTAAACAAAATATATTACGTACAGGGTGTGTCAGTTCATGAAGCGGTAAGCTCTACAAATGGGTATAGACTAATAGTAAATCTATATCGCATTGAGTGATGATATCGAATATTTGAATTCACAAAACCTTCAAAATTATGGATATGGGATATAATTACACGGTCATTGGAATGAAATGTTTTTTTGGAATGACAGTGGGACGTCGAAAGTAAAATAGACCTTTCACTTGCATAGTGAGTTCAACATTATTTTTTCACCGTATCATTTATGCTAACTACAGCGACGCGATCACACAAATGACAGATATGATGTAAGTGGCAAGTCTGTCATTTTTTTCCCAAAATGAAAGGACAGTCAAAGTTGTCCATTGTGTATTTTGCCATTTGTTAACATTGCAAGGACACACGCAAAATATTGACGACCGCACGACATGCAAGACCACTTTCAACACTTTGAATGTCTATGGCAATCTGAAACAGCAATTTACAGAAATCATTTTTCCCAAGGACGATCACACGACATTCATAAATTGAGTCATCGTGAACTGTTTTTATTTACTGTTGATCTGCCATAAAATGACACAAAAACCCCGGTGTCTATTCACTTTACATGTTGTGGCCATTTTACCCTTTGAAAAAGAAATTGTCTGACCAGGACTTTTGTCGTTTTACAATACTTTGTCATACAAAAAAAACAAATGGGACCATAAATTGTACACTTAGGACTTTTTCTTTCGTATACCCTAAAGGATTTTTCATAAAAAAACAAATTTTTTTTTTACAAAAGTGTAAGGGAAAGACCATGTTGAAATAAAATCAAAAAATTAATTACATCAAATGGTGTCATAAGAAAAGAAGCAGTGCGTTGTTTGTTTAGTTGTGAAACTTTTTTCGCCATTTTGCGCTCATTTTACAGAGCAAGAACATTTAGTCGTGTGTCAAAAAAATAGAAGGATCGACTGCAACAAACACCACAGGGGGAAAGGCCTCTCGTCTCCAGTTGTTTGTTTAACTTTATTAGCTTAGCGTAATACAAGCAAGTAGAGCGAGGTTTTTAAGGAATCTTTGCTATGGCGGAAGGTGATAAAGCTTTGCATGGTATTGGTTAACCGTAGCATGCGGGTCATGGGTTCGTTACTTCCATAGCTAGTGCGATGAAAGTTTATTTTGAAAAGTGGTATTGAACGAAGATTATTATGATTGGTCTGGAGGGAGACTTTTTGGAGGAGCGCAGGGCAATCGATATTTCCGGCTAATAGCTGTTGAATAAAGACAAAATGTCAGCAAAAGACAAATGATTGCATATCAAATAGCCTTAGGCGGTTTTCGTAGGGAGGGAGGTTGTATCGATCGGATCAATCAAGGCCACGAAATGCAAAACGTGGAAATCTTCGTTGAACAGCTTCAATACGACGGGAGTGAAAGATGTAGTAAGGTGACCACACTTGGCTAGCATTTTCAAGAAGGGGCCTTACAAATGTAACATAGAGAGTCTAAAGTTACATAAGAATCGGAGAATTCCTTTGACCAACGTTTTACAAAACCAAGCGAGGAGTTAACTCTGTTTATAGAGGAGTCTAAGTGAGATCGAAAATTCAATTCTTTGTCACAGATAACTCCGAGGGAATCAACTAAGGAGACTGCGGTACATTGTTGATAAAATACGTTCTGAGAGGGAGAGGAATACGCTTTCTTGAAAAGGATATTGCTTGGCACTTGCTCACATTTAGCTCGAGAAAATTTTTCAGACACCAAGTTGAAAACCGATTAAGATCATTTTGGAGAACACGTCAAAAGGGGACGAAATACGCCTATAGATTTTCTTGTCGTCTGAGTAAATAGATATCAAAGAGTCGTTTATGACGAAGTCGACATCGTTGATCTTTAAAATAAGTATCAGTGGGCTGAGATGACTGCCTTGCGGGATATCAGAGGTGGCTAGAATTGAATCCGATTCAGAAGATCTCAAGATTACTTTGTACTTGCGGTCTTTTAAGTAAGATTGACTATTGGTTGAAAGCCTATAGAGCATTAAGCTTGAAAAAATTAAAGAATGAGAAATTTTATCAAAGGGGTTGCTAAGATCAGTTTTGCTATTACATCAACTTCATTGCCATCTTCGAGATCGCATAAAGCACCGGAAACAAATTCTACTAAAGTGGTAGTAGTTGATTTGCCTTTCAGAAAACCATGTTGTTTAGGAGATACAATGTTTACAATGAAATAGCATTGTATCGTATATAAGGCTTTCGAAAAGCTTCGGAATACAGGACAGTTTGGCGATTGGACGGTAGTTGGAAATTTCTTTCTTCAGGCCTTTTTTATGAATAGGGACTATAAACAAATTTTCCAGAGGGAAGAAAATTGATTGTGACATTGAAAGATGAAGGCTGTTAGGGGCTTAAAAATATGAGAGCAACATTTTTTAAGTATTGTAGCAGGAATCCCGCAGAATAATCCTCTTTCAGATTATTAGTTTTACATTTATCGGAGCCCAAATTTGGACAGCAATTCAACTTTTCACAAAACTGATGCGCTGTCTGACCCCATTCAAAGAATTGTTGCCCATTATCCTCGCACTGAAATCGTCATTGCGATTTCAATGTACACAATTCTAGTTGGCTTCGCTATTCTGGCCAGACAACACACGAAGGTAGGTATGTCGAGCTCTTTGCTGAGTTAAACAACTTGACTCAACTGGTCGACGAGCCAACACGAATTCCTGACGTTGCAGGTCACACACCCAACACTCTAGACTTGTTTCTTACCTCTCATCCTGATAAATACACTATAAACGTAACATCACCTCTAGGTAAGTCAGACCATTGTGTCGTATCGTCAAAATTCTCGTGCAAAAATAGTCCAGTTAAAGAAAAGACCCCAAGAAAAACCGTTTGGCAATACGAGAATGCCAACTGGGACGGTCTCAATGATTTTTTTCAGAAACTTTAACTGGTCATTATGCTTCCTTGATAATGACGTAGACTCCAGTGCTGATATGGTCACAAATATCATTCTTCTCGGAATGAAATATTTCATTCCTAATAGGTCAAAAAGCATCAAACCTAAAAAAACTCGTGGTTCGATTCGAGCTGTAAAGAGGCTATCAGGTTGAGAGAAGTAAATTTCCGTTGTTACAAAGCCAACCCTACTGAGGAAAACCGGAATAATTTCAAACAAGCTAGAAAGACCTGCAACGGTCATATTCGACGAACCAAATTTCTACATGAACAAAAATTACGTCAAAAAATACTGCAATGTCCCAAAGGCGGTAAAAATTTTTGGTCGTTTGTAAAAAAACATACGAAATTCAACTTCGTCCTCGGTTCCGACGCTCGTCTCAAACCCCTGTGGTCAGCTCACAAGGAAAAGCAGATTTGTTTGCAGCTCAGTCTGCTACTGCTAACTCACCGCTGCCACATAGTGATATGACACCTCCTATGCTTGAGAGCGTAAATGTTTTTATGGGGCGAATCTTCTTTCGCACTCGTACAGTTGCAAGAGTTCTCATAAGGATAGTACTTCCCCCATTATTCTGAAGAGGTGTGCTTCCACGCTGGCAAAACCACTGCGTAAGCTTTTCCATCTGTCCTATTCTACTGGTCTCTTACCGAGTGGATGGAAAACAGCATTTGTATAGCCCGTCCCTAAAAAAGGCGAATCTTCTTCTCCCTCCAATTATAGACCGATTGCACTTACGTCCCTTCTTTCTAAGGTCATGGAAACGCTGATAAACTATCAGCTTAAGAAATATCTCGAAGAACGAAAGCTTCTTAATGACTTATCTAACCGAAAAGTGGAACCAATCTTTACATCGTTTTGGTGCGGTGTTTAAAGGCTATTAATTGATAAACAAAAACTTTCTTAGCCCCCTGATCGAAATCCTGCGTACGCCCTTGCTTGGAAAATACAACAAAAAATATATTGTAATAAAAAGCACGACTCGCACTATAGTCTTTGGGGCATATTCATAGACACTGTCTAAGTTGTTTTTAAGAAAAATTCGAGTTTATCCTATCTAAATTACATTGCTTAAACCAAGGCTAAGCAAAACTGTAGTTTAAAACAACTATGAATATGCCCCTTTGTCTTTTATTACCACATTTCAGTTACGTACCAACGATTAATTGAAATATGTATAGGTATACATATATGTACATACATATACATACCTATTACCTATAGTATAGAATTTTGTATTAAAAAAAATTTACCAATATTGGCATAGAATATTATGTTAAAGAAATTGTAGATGCAAAGTGTGTCATTCCGGTTTAGTACATTTTACTGCATTTTTTTGTTTCCTTTTTTTTTTACGTTTAACTAACCTAACCAAACCATTAACAAATGGCTTCCAGCAAAACATTGACGAGGAATGAGGATTGTCGTATAGTGATGAATTTGTCGCGACTCTGCAGTTAATGATAGATACTGTTGGAGTTGAATAATGTAGCTAGAAGGATCTTTCATCACATTAATTACTCTCGGGACAGCTACCAAAGGGATGGATAGACTCTTTATTCAAGTTTTCCATTTTCCTTTCTTTTTTAGAATATAAATTGCTGCATTCTCAGCTATAAAATCGGTAAACAAAATTGGACCTAAACCCCATCTGCTGATGAAGATGTTTATACTCATTTGTCCTACTTTTATCACAATGATTTCGAAAAATCTTTTTAAGAAAAATTTTTAAGGTAATTTCTTGGGAACCCTTAAACTTTTGCTGTTGGGAATTTAATTGCCTAACAAAAATTAAGCTTATTTTGTGTTGTTTTGAATTATGCTCGCTTTTGGATAAGGGCTGAAAATGCTGATTAAGTACTTTTGTATGGCACGTTTAAGTAATGTAATAAATCACTCTAACATATGCGCGAATGATAGGATCACAAGTGAAGGAATATTTCCTTTATTAGTTGGTTTGAAATAAAATACCTATGGGAGAATTTGATTATAGATATAAGAGTTGTTTTCATAAAATGAATTATGTGTGCTAATAAGGTATACAATAAATTATTATTTTGATATAAATAAAAGAATAAACTGTTCTATCTATATTTAAATGAAAGCAGTAATTTGTTAAAATGACCATTTCACTGTGAAAAAGTTTAAAATTTTTATAAGATAAAGAATAACTTACAATGTTTTTTTTCCACAAAAGAAAAGATGTTTTCCTCCAAACTTACCTGCAAAAAATTAAAGAAAATTTGTTAAGGTAATAATGTTAATGCCTTACTTATAATATATTAGTTAAAAAATAACTGGAAGCAAAATATTTCAAAGTTTGTAATCACAATAATATTATACTTTGGCAAAACAAGTTACCTGTTAGATTTGTCAGTGATATCTACCAAGGGCCATGCTATAAAGAACAGTGTCAGAGGATATTTGGATGCAGTTTTTTGATACGAGAAAGAAAAGAAATATTAGGATTTCGCAATTTCAGGGAGCGCTTGGTCACAATTCACATCAAAGTGAAATTCATGAACGCATCTCGCTGGTTTGCGTTCATGCCTCCCACGAAAAGAAGACTGGCCCAACCAATTACTCGTTCTATGAAAACGCATAGTATGTGACCGAAGTACGACACCAAAATTATTATGGGTGACTTTAATGACAGATTCGGAAAGGAGGACATCTTTGGTTCAATCGTCGGAAGACACAGCCTGCACAATAACACTTCTGTGAATGGATACAAGATGGTTGACTTCTCGGTGGGGCGAAATGTCATCATATCGAGCACTCATTTCCCGAACCTTGATATACACAAAGGTACTTGTCAGTGCAACGATCAAAAGACCGTCAACCAAATTGATCACATGCCTATAGATGCCAAACATGCTTCCAGTATCCTGGATGTTCGAGCATTCTGTGGGGCAAACATGGACTCTGACCACTACTTGGTAGTATCTCGAGTACGAATATGTGGATATCCATGGCACCACAACGCCCTACTGATGCTGTGAGAAAATTTGATACCGCTAAGCTAAAATCGCAAGAGACAGCAAAAAACTTTGGTGACCACGTTTCTACCAATATCTCAACAACCAGCAGTAAATACAGATGACCAGAGAAGACATTGTCAACAAGCCATCAGAAATGCTGCCTCTGATGGGCTATAGGATATCCAACATTACGTTGCAAGGCGACTAAATTCCATCTCACATGGACGTTGATGACCAAAATGTTCGTCCACCCGACCTAAATGAAATGCAGCTAGTGATTGCCAAACTAAAATCGAATAAAGCTACTGGTGCAGACGGCTTATACCAGCTGAATTGTTTAAAGTACCAGGAGATGTGTTGATAGGGAGCATGCACCAACTCATCTGTAAAATTTAGTCGGAAGAAAGTATGCCCGATGAATATAACCTCGGCATAGTGTGCCCCATCCACAAAAAAGAGACGCCCTGACATGCGCTAACTACAGAGGAATTAGTCTCCTAAACGTCGCTTATAAAATCTTGTCGGCTATCTTGTGTGATCGCTTAAAACCCCTTGTAAACAATCTGATTGGCCCCTATCAGCATGGTCCTGGCCCGGCAAGTCAACCGTTCATCCAATGTTCACATTCCACCACCTCCTTATCGATTTTAAAGTCGCGTATGATAACGTACATAGAGACGATTTGTACGATTTGCGTTTGGACACCAACGCACCAGCCCGACAAGTTTTCGAGTCCAATCCTGTATGGCGCACACAAAAGAAAAACGACCTCAGCCAACTTGCGGTGCGAAATTGATGGCTGGAAACAGAGCTGGCTGGAGTGACATGTTGGTTGAGGTCGTAGTCCGTCCTGGAATGTAAGCACCATCTTAAGTAAGTGAGTAAGTGAAGAAGAGAATTCTACTTATGCCTGAAGCTTTGCTTAACCTTTAACATCTCGTTTCTTTAAATACAAAGTTATATATATAACGTTTAGCCTGCCAACATTGGCTGAATGTAATAAAGTTCGTTTAAAATTTTACATCAAAAACATCAATACATGCAGACATTTGATTTTACTTTAAATCGACCAAATTCCTGGTAAATAAAATAACATACATACATAGATTTATATAAAAATTCCTACAGACATATATGGATATTAGGTTTATGTATTTAAATTATTCCATGGAACTAAACTCACCTTCTTTTGATTATATTTATAACATTACATTTCGTTTGTAAATCAGAAACACTCAAGCGAGTATAGAAATAACCGCATACCTACCCATAAGATTGCAACCATAAAACTTTCAATCTGGATAGAAAAATAAAATTCAATTACTTAAATCAGTACCTATGTATATATGTATGGTTTTGTACAAATAATGGATGAGTGACCACATTTCAAACAACAACAAAAAACAATTTCTTACAAAAAGTTCCTTTCTTTGCAGAAAGCAAACAAGAATAAGTTTGGTAGTTCTCTTAGTACACTTACGCATTATGTATAGTGTCTTTACCTATCAGATTGTGGTTACCTATATAAATTCTAGGCAAATACTTGATGAAGGTGCACAAATACCTCAAGAATTGTATGCATAACAAACAAGGCAAAAAATACTATACTCTCCCTTGTAATATGCGTATACTTCTATTTACAATAATTTTCTATAGCAACCAGTTCAGTTCACCCACAACCTGGTACCTACATATACCTTCTCGTACTTTGTCTGCATGATGTTATTTTGTTAATGTGTCTCTAAAGTATCTTTCATCTGGCAGATGTAGAATTGGTTTATATTACTTTAGTTGCTGGATGTGCCTTAGCTCCTGCAATTAACTTGCTCAAAATTTGAATTTCTAATTTCATGAGAAGAAAGTATAAGACACCCAAAAACCATCTCCACACCTTAAGAGCATCAGAGCCTATCCAACATCCGGATGTAAACCTAACCCATATAAAGCTGTTCATTTATTAACACCACTCTATTCCCATGAATATATTATAACACTTAATTTAAGAATTTACCACCATAAACATGGGCCTCCTTATACAACTTACTGTGTGTGCCTCTCGTCTCGTAAGACTTGTTAAAGAAGCAAATTCATTTGAAGCACATTTGCTACCATGTATAGTCTTAGTTTTTACAATAAACTAATACAGAACTACAAAGGAACATCTCGTCTATTATATATCTTGGAAATTATCTTCCAGTTGCTCCGACGCTATATGTAATCCTGCAAGAACTAACCAACTCAAGATTACAATATGTGTGCACATGAATGCAAACCCCTATATGCACTTCTGTGAAAGTTTTGTGTGCCTTCAGCTGTCTTTCGCCATCTCTGGAGATATGTTGTCTCCAAAAAAGGATACCAGATAAGAACGAAAGGGAAAATTTTACATTTTCTTGGAATAAACTTGGAGGAAATGTTCTTGCTTGACAGTTGACACTCTGACAAGCTGCACAGAGCACACACACAGCATAATTTTTAGATAATAGGTTAGACGTTAGAGCAAACCAAACACTGACAGCTTTAATAGTGAAGTGTTTTTCTCCCTAATTCCTCACAAATTAACATAGCATCAAAATAACTAAGGTTTTTAAGAAAAACCGTAATAGTGGTATTTAAAATGATTAAAACTTTTACTTATTAATGTCACATAAATAATATGTAAATGAAAATTTTTACTCAAATTAATAATATTCACCAACAATATATTATAGACTTAGTAAATTATTGTTTTAAGTGACCTTTATGTTCTTTAATATGAAAGAGATTAGTGGGCTATAGGTCAAAAGACAGTTCTTAGCTTCTTTGCGAAGCGACGTTTCGAACATGTATATGTTCATCATCAGGTCTTTATTTAATAAACTTAAGAAATAAGTTTAAAAAAATAGGTAAAACCATAAATAAGTTTACAACAATATAAACAAAAATGTGTCAAACAAATTTACAACAATTATTAAGGACATAAAGAATGCAAATTTCCTCACATCTTACACTTTTCGAATTTAAAATACAAAAAAAAATAACTGAAAAAATATATATAGGTATCATTATTGTGATATGTACAATTTAATATTTAAAATTTATTTACTTTTTAACTGACATTCAAACTCAACACTCTAATTTAATGTTCACCTATACTTTGTCTTATAATTAATTGCGTTGGGTCTTTTTATAAGTTGACCATAGATGTTGCTAAGATTCATGGCATTTTGGTTGCTAATTATGTGCAACATTTCCAGCAGCATTCTTTTCAAATAATGTTGCTCTGTTTGCAGAACTTCAACATTTTCGAAGTCTGGCTTGTGTACTTCTTCTATACAATGGAGGGCAAGAGCGGTTTTTTTTTTGTGCAGCTCCATTGTTTAGGTCTGATTTGTGTTGTGACCAGAGAGCCTGCTCTTAAGTTTTTGTTTAGAGGTTCCTATATATACAGAAGAGCATGCCGCTTCTTTTCCCCCCAAACATTTTATCTTATAGACAATGTAGGCTCTATCCATCACTTCTGTTTTCCCTTTGGTGTTAGTGAAAAATTGGCTTCTCAAAGAATTAGCTGACTTGAATGCGATTCTCGTTTTTGTTTTTTCTCTGATAGGCGCGGCGTTGATGCGGTTAGCGAGGTGAGGTATAAACAGCATACTCTTGTATGTCACCGTATTTCTTTCTTCTTCGGTTATGTGTTTTGTTTGAGTTTGCTGTTGATTTTTAATAAGCTTTTCGATGATTGCAGGAGGGAAGGAGTTGGAGTACAGGGTGTCTCGTATAATATTTTTGTTTTTTTGTTGAAAAGAAATATCACTTATATCGAGAACACGATTAATAAAGTTCTGAGCTGTGTTTATAATTATTTGTTTGGGTTGTTTCGAATGAAAGTTAATCAGACGTCCCGACGAACTAGGTTTTTATACCAGTCGAATAATAATTTGTTGTTTTGTCTTATACTTAATATCCAAATATGGCATCTCATTATCCTTCTCAATTTCTACCGTGAATTTTATTTTGTGGTTGAATCCATTAAACGCATTAAGAGTGTGTTGTATACTGTCTGATTTTATCACAACAAAAAGATCATCAACATATTTTGTAATAATTCTAGGTTTGTTTTTTAGCTTAGCCAACACATCATCTAGAAGCGTTTCCATCACTATGTCAGCCAAAATAGGTGAGGCTGGGCTGCCCATAGGAACACCTTGTTTTTGTTGGTAAAAAAACAATTTCCGACTCCAGGTTATTATTATCTATTATGCAAAACTCAATAAATTAAGTTTTTTTGATGTTGGTATATTCTTTTATATTTATCCATTTTTTTGTTTTGATGTCTAAAATCACACCAATAGGTATGCTCGTAAACAAAGACACGACATCAAACGAAACTAAGACCTCATCAATGTCCAGTTCAAGGTGATTAACTTTTGTTATAAAATATTTTCCGTTCTTGACATTGTAGTTATTTAGATTCCCTCGTGAGGTTCTGAAGAATTTTAACTATGAACTTTGAAAGTTCATAACAAGGCACATGCAAAGATGAACAAATAGGTCTTAACGGAACATTATCTTTATGTATTTTTTGAAGACCATATATTTTCGGAGCGCTTGCTACATAATGTTGTCATCCGATGTTTTTCATACTCTGAAATATGATTTTTCAAGAATAGGTTCTTAACTAACTCATTGTTTTTATTTTGCAAAGTTGTGGTAGGATTATTTCTAAGCACCCTGTATATGTTCCTGTCAGTCATCAAATCTTGCATTTTGCTAATATAATCAGTTTTATTCATTGCCACTGTGACATTCCCCTTGTCAGCTGGAACAATATATACATCTTTATGTTGCCTCAAAAATTTCTTAGTTTCGTTAAAAACTTTGTTCAAAAACTGTAAGTGTATGTAGACCTTAATTGACTTTGTAGAATTTCCGTGAAATTCGATCTGGCCATAACTTGGTCACCCTGTTCTAAAGTCTTAATCAGTTCTTCACCATCTGCGATCAATTCGAACAACGGATATTCTCCTTTCATTATTGGCAGAACAAACTTTGGGCCTAACGACAGTAGCCATTTTACATCTGGTGGGAACACAACAGCAGTGTTGTTCACAAACCACTTATCTTGAAATTCTATGCCCATTTTATATTTAAGGGTTTCATTTAGATGATCTAGTTTTCTTCTGTGCGTTTGTTTTTTTTTCTTATTGACGTTATTGTGTTTATTTTCCTGCGTATTAAAGAACATACAATAGCTATTCTGTTTTAGATATTTTGTTTGTGATTAAAATCTCAAGTTGTTGAATTTCCTTGGATAAAGTTTTCTTTTTTATTTGTTTGAGAGAGATGACCATGTTTAAGAGTTTTTTGTGAAAATGTTCAGTGTACGTCATATAAGCTTTCTCTCAAGATGTTTTTCTTTTTCTCTTTTTCTTGTTGTAAGTTTGTTTGACACATTTTTGTTTATATTGTTGTAAGCTTATTTATGGTTTTACCTATTTTATTAAACTTATTTCTTAAATTTATTTAATAAAGGCCTGATGATGAACATATACATGTTCGAAACGTCGCAAAGAAGCTAAGAACTGTCTTTTTCATATTATAGACTTAGGTTATACAAGTTATTCTAGATTTCGCTAAGCTAGTGGAAGAGTTTATGATAACTAGCCCAACTTACGTCCGTTTATCTTATCACGGATTTGGTCGACTGCAGTTATAAAGAAGATTGATTCCTCTTTAATTTCAACAAAAATTAAGGGCACAACTGGGTCGCGCAAACATTGCTTGTGGCAGGCAAGGTGGCAAGTATGCTATAGGACTTAACAGAAAAAAGGTATAAATGTATCTCGCTCGCATTTCTCTTGCATGTTGTATTCTTTTAATTTTTGTATGTGAAATAATTTTTCGAATTCTTTCAATCAATTGTTTAAACATAATAATTAAAAACTAAATAAATATATAATTTTGAAAAATAATTTACAACAATCCAGATTTTTCCGAGAAAATCGTGGTAGTGAGTATAATTATTAAATATATTTTAGAGTTTTTTTTTTAACGAAAATCGTGAAAATCAGTTTTTGAAAAAATCCATTTTTTTTAACAACTTTTTAAAAATATTTTTATTTATGAAATAATTTGAGTATAGCCAATTTCAAAAAAATAATTTTTATGCGAAAACTAAACTACAAAAAATTCATCAGTTGATTTTCAAAATTATTATATAATATCATTCGGCTACATAGGCATAGGTACCGTTAAAACTGTTTTTAAAAAATATCGGTTTCAACAATCTAAGAGGCCTTCCATGCTGTAGCACCCATTTAAAATTTTATAAAATCCGGTAGAGCAGTTTTCGAGAAAAAAAAGCTATTTCATTACCGTTATATGCGGATATGTTAATGTAATGGCAATGTAAATAATTGTAAATTTTGAGTTTTTTCATCATAATAACCAAAACTTAACGATTATTCGATTCAAAAGTAGTGCAACTCATTTTAGCTTACGATGAAATCAAAAAATGATAAAATTGTTGTTTCCGTCCAGGAGCATTTCTGTGGACGCGAGCATTCTTTAAACCCGATTATCTCCATTGTTGCATTTTGAAGTTACACCACATTTGCGCTCTCAGCCTCATATTCGATCCCAAGATTGTACCATTTATCCCACAGCAGAAAGCTTTCTAAAAGTCGTTCTTCAAACTAGGAAATCGTTTGAAGAAGACACTACTATAAAAAAAAGGAAAACCACAACTGTGGATCTTGCGACCATTGCAGCCGCTTGACCTCGCTCTTTCCTCTCACCCTTACAACTTGGATTACAGGGGTCACTCTTCTTAGACTTTATGGGTCACAGCTTATGCTTGATATGCTTTATAACAAATATAGGTGTTTGCGTGCCATATGTTGAAACGATGCAATTTGAAGCCTGTGTAGGGCAAAACCCACAACCATTTGTTTTTGACAACGCGAATCATAACGTTAGAACTTGGATGGTTACGGGACTTTTCATGCTATGGGAGGAATACGGTGCGTTACCCCAGCTGGAGCCGTGCAGCACAGCGAGGTGGTCGTAAGGAACTCCAAAGCACCCCTCAAAGATGTCTTTTGGATTACTCGATATGATGGTTCCCTACGAAAACAGTATGAGATTCCGTACATCATCCATAGATGCACATGATGTTAGCGTCGCCGTTCCGGAGCCTTATCAGTAAATAAAGCGCATCTCACAGACGGGGGGTTTATTTTCCACCGTTTAGGAGATAGGCGATTTTTTAATATTTATTACAAAATAACCGTAAAACAAACAATGTCATGCTATACTTCCAAATTTCAAAATAATTTGTTCAACATTTTATATAATTAAGTATAAGTTTTGAAGAAGAACAATGCATGTTTGAATGCATTGATAGATTCAAAGAAGAGTTGTCCCATCATTCCATTCCAATAAAAGAAATCAGCAGTATTTTCAAAATTGTTGAAACAAAGTTCATGATCGAAGCTTTCTGATGATGCTTTGGATAAGTCCATTAATATTTTGAGGAATTAAATAAGGAACAAGTGTTGCAAGAGATTAAGAGGCGTCGTAGACATCTACGTGCAACCAATATATAAGTGTGCCAATTGGACAGCCAAAGGAAATCTTCAATTCTTAATTATTTGGGATTTCAATGAGTCAATACCCTGGCCAAATCGGTAATAATTCAATATTTTTTGACCATTTTGACATTTCGGTTACTTAAAACTCATAAAAAATTGTCTTCGATCTACCAAGAGCCAATAACGTCTAAAAAAATGTGTCTACTTTATCAATAGAAAGAAAAGCTGTAAATGAAATAGATGTCAACGACGTTATTGAAAAATTCAGCAAAATGAAAGCACGAAAGTACGAGTATTTAAAATAGATTTTCCTATTTTAAAACAAGAAATGTTACCACTCTTATTAAGATTAACTTCTTTTTTCCTCACTTAGAAAATCATGAACCTTTTGAAATCTTTGCTATATTTATATTATTAAGATTTGTAAGATATTTTTATAATTTACCTTAAAGTCTGAAACAAGTAAAAGGACATCCGCCAGCTTCCATAAGAATTTGGGATAATCTGAATTTAGGCGGCCACCAAAATAAGACGAGACCGTATTAAAATTAACTTTTTAATATGGTCTGGGGAGATATTCACTATTAAAGTATCTCACAAATTCACTTATCGATCACTTATACAAGGTGATTTACATAAA
Source organism: Baccha elongata (assembly GCA_951217065.1). Classification (NCBI taxonomy): domain Eukaryota; kingdom Metazoa; phylum Arthropoda; class Insecta; order Diptera; family Syrphidae; genus Baccha; species Baccha elongata. The sequence goes on along the minus strand of OX578273.1, from coordinate 16,169,182 downwards.
ATGAAAAAAAAAAAAAAAACAGTGGGAGTATCTCGGGAAACAGTGATCTATTCGAGGTTTTGGTTGAAATTTGGAAATGATGCACGAAATGATATACATATGTATCCTCAATACTATTGCTTACAAATATTACTGATGCTATAGGTACATTTGGTTTGAAATCGACGCCCATCAATAGCATATTGAGATAACTTTTTTTATCTTTGAGATAATAACATCATCAACCACAGATTGCAATCCAAATGATGCACATAAAGAAAAATAAAATGATTTTTATACTCATATCTCAAGATAAAGTAACTCCAAAGATTCTATCATATGAGGAAACGATAAATTCAAATATTTCATATAAATCTAGCAATTTTTCGTTTGAGAAAAATAAACATTAGTTTTTTGGTTTCTCATTTTCTTTGATTTATTTCAACATCTTGATCAACATAAATGTATAGCTAACAAAAAAAGATATACTCACAAAAATTATTCATTTCATTGCTCCCCTTAGGTTATATTCTAGGTTGAAAGACAATATTAAATGGCGTGATTGATCACTTTACCAATAAAACAAAAATCTACTATGTCAGGTATACCTAACCTACCTATACCTTTACTTAATATAAACCCGCTTTCCGTGATTTTATTTATTTTCAAATCTATGCCATTGTTTTTTTTATCGCAAACTTCACAGAAATAATATTGCTTTTATGATTTCTTTTTCTTATTCATACGTCGCCTAAAAAAAAAACCCTTCAGAAACGTGACACACTTTACATGAAAGTACCTTCAACCTACCTATACCAACCTATTTGTTGATGTTTATTTTATGTAAAGGGTGACACGGATTACATGTATACATGATGAACCCCCAAAACGCAAACACCCCCTTAAATCTACTATAAAAAAATGTTTTTTTTTAGACAACGCACAAATAAAAAAAAAAAAACTATAAAAAATTGCTTTAAATTTAAAAAAAAAAAAGGATTTACCTACTAGCATAGTGAACTCTTCAGATTTCAGGTAAAGGTACGTTTCCATTTTACTTTTGTTTCCTCTTTATCTGTGTGTGTATATATAAAGCAAATTGTTCGCTCTATTGAGTTGTGTGTTCAAAAATAAAGTTCACCCAATTGTATGCTCATCTGTCACCTGTTGGTCTTGTGCTCCAATAACTTAATAATTAACAGATGTTCGTTTCCATTGAAAAAGCCTTTTCAACCATATTGCTATTTTCAAGTAGTTGTTATGGATATTTTTCCTCTAGGAAGCTTCTCCCAATATTGTCCTTCCCATTGCCTTATATGCATTTATACCATAATGCTTCATCTCCATAGAGAGGACAATGACACTATACTACAGCATGGTGTATACTGCATACCTATACATAAACAAAACTAACCCCTCTCCATTCATTGCTCGAGGTGGTTAGGTTGAAATATAAACAAAGGACCAACTCTTCGCACCAGTTCCAAAGTATTTGCTAGCAATGGCCCGTGGGAATGTGAAAAACTACGAAAGCTTTTTATATAGAGAATCACATCTGCGGCAAAACTTCGTAACAAAAATTTAACGCCAGCCACCTTTAGCAGCTTTGGGGGCATTTTATATACCCGGTTCGCAGCTTCAGTCCTATTCAAGTGGAAACCTTTATCGCCTGTTCTGTTCAGGTGCTCTCATCGGAGCAACATGTATTTTTTTTTTATTATTATTTTTATTGTTTATTCTCGCCAACCACCCCTGCAGCAGTAAAATAAAGGAGTTTGCATGACTTCCCAATGTTAGTTGCTTCGCTATAGGAGTAGTGATGAAGGAGTAAGGTATAGGTATATAAGGTAGTAGGTCTGGCAAAAAAACTGAAGGAGAAACTTTTCAATTGAATGACCACGAAAGATAATGGTTCCCCCCCTCCATGTTTCCGGCTCAAAGTATTTTAATTAAATTTAACACCCCTTTTTCTTCCTCCTGCGTTATTTCGTAAACCTTTCATATATGTTAAGATAAATAGGTATGAATTCAACATACCTACCTACAATGTTGTTTCTTTTTCCTGTGAGATTTCTTGAATGGGATACTTCTGGATTTTGGATACGGATTGTTCAAAAGTTCACCTCCACATATGATTTTGGATGAAAACACATCATCATACCTAATTACAAGGAATACACAGATAGCTATTATGTGGAAGGAGAACCTAGGTACAGTGAATTGTTGAAAAAAACAAGTGCGAAGTCAAAGAAAGGACTCAGGGAAGAACGAGAAGTCGGGAGGATACCTTCCTAAATGAGAAATTCTTGGCAACTTGAAAGCATTTATTTTTCGCATGGTAAACTCCGTTTTGGGAATACCAACTGCACATATCACGTAAGAAGGTAGATATAGATATGAGGAGTTTCCTTCGTAGAATCAAGCTTTGAAAGGATTTTTTTTTTGTTTTAGTTGGTCTTCCTTTGTGTTATCCGCACTTGGCAATGTTTTTTTTTTCTAAAAGTTGGCATGCCAACAATAAAACGCTCATTTCGGATACGGATCTCTCTATACATTAAAGTGAGTATAGGTAAAGGAAAACAAGTTAGTGGTCAGTTCTCACTCCGTATCCCTAATACTTTGTATGTTATAAGGAATGTGTTTGAAGGCTGAAAAACACACAAAAAGCCCAGGAAAGAATTCGTCGGAATAAAAAGAAACATTTTCATTTTCAATTAATCTGCGGCTACATTGAAGGACCAACGTCCAAAGACCGAACGCAAGTAGGACACCACAAAACTGGAATGCACAAAATTGATGGCCAGAAGAAATTTATCCGCAGCCCGACACTGCGGGTGGGTTATTTGTTGAAGATTTTAAAATAATTAAATTAATATTATCCTTGTTTTTCGGTCGATGGAAATCGCAATCGGGTATATTGGTCAATTTGTCTGTGAAAAAGTACTTTTTGTTTTCGGTAGGTGAAATTTCTGTTGAGATACGTGTGTTCATTTTTATTTTCTTGTTGAACTACATGCGCTTTCAGGTGTTAAAATTTATTTTATTTCACTTTTAAAACTATGAGAAATAACCCTATACGTTTGACTCATAAAACGAACTGGATGATGATGATTGTGGTGTTCTATATACCTATATAAGGAGAAGAACGTGTTTGTTGTTGAGATCAAATTACACGAGTCACGTTTTATAAGTCTTGAATTTAAAATACGTGACTTATAAAGTGTTAATAAATGAGAGAATTTTAAAGAAAACAAAAACGTACTGAAAAATCAACTGGAACTGGATTAAATGTTGAAGAAATATTTTTTTTTCTTTATTAACCTTTTCACGATGGCCCGATTTTCAAAAACAAAGAAGTTGACACTTTTAATAAGTTTATATTTTTCGTATTAACTTTGAACCCTACTTATTATGTTCATAGTTCGCATACAAATTGTTCACTATTCTGAAGGTCTATACAAAGAAAGAAAAAATTCTTTTATACAACAAAGCAAGGAGGTACGTATTACGTAAGTATTACGAAATTTCTTCGCATTTGCGAATTCCTCGTGAACAATTCAATGTGACTTCCTTTGTTGATAAGACTTTTAACTTTAGAAAATTGTCTATGTCTATTGAGTTTTCTTTAGAAAGTCTTTGTTTAAGATGTGAAAGGAAATGTTGGCAGCTTATTAAAAACTTTGAACAATCTGATGAATTTGTTAGACTCTACGATACGATTATATATATATCTACAAAAGTACCTACATACAGAATGGATAGGGTTTAGATTTGCTTATTGTTTGCAAAAAGACTTTAAATAGCTTGCAAGATGAAAGATTTTGCAAGGACGTTTATTTAAAGCTGATAAATCAGTAGTGTTAGTTCACATGAAGATAAATTTCAAACTCAAACTTTTGAAAAAAAAAATTTAAAAAAAAAATTTTAAACTAATTTTTTTCAAAATTTTAAGTATTTAACTATTATTTTTATTTTCAAAATTCAATGCTCTTATTAATTTTTAATCAAAAACAGAAAACCGGATGCCAAAATGTATCTTAGTTTTTGAGAAATTAAGAAAATACCAAAAGCACTTTTTTAAAAAAGGTGAGATTTGGTTAATCTAGTTAATTGTTTTTAACCAGATTAACCAGATTTCACCTTTTTTTAAATTTTCTTTTCAAAATTTTGAGTTTGAAAATTAATTTTTTTAAAACTGTTCACTTAAACAACTTAATTTAAAAATAAAATAAAAGAGTAGTTTTCTGGCTTTCCAAAAAGATATAACAAGGTTTTGTATCATTAACCGTTGTTTTTAAATAATTTTTTTCTGATTTAAGTCAATATTTTTTTTTTTCCACACATTTGTTTTTAAAGATTTTTTTGGAAACAAAAAGTTGAAGAAAATTTATCGCCACCGAACACTTTCAATATCATCCACATACTGAAACTGAATTGATAACTGAAATATCATCAGCAGCAATTAGCCGCTTCATAAAGTTACCCATACGAATCATTTAACTAACTTAATGGATTAAATATATACAAACTTAATGGAAAAATTAATGAGTTTTAGTACTAGGATAGACACAGGTCACACAGTAGCAGTTTCAAACTTCTACTAGATTCATATAACCCACTGCAACGATTGAATAAGCTCCGGGAACTTAAGAAATACCATTCAGTAAAAACAAACAATATGAGTGTGTTATTTTAACCGTCACTACTCTGTTAAATCAAGCGAGTAGATTGTTAACCCATTTATGTACTAAAATCAAATAAGTATAGTGAGTTAGTTTAAACTACCTACTCAGTATATTTAAACAACTTGACTTTTAAGTTAATTTAAACAAGAATGTGGTTTAATTTTAAATGAGGTATATGCTAGTGAAACAAATATATTTTTTTTAATTTAAACACGTTACTTGTTTATAATATAAAGCTCAAAAATGTTTGATCATAACCGAGTTTCTAGATTAATATAAACTAGCTTTTCAATTATGACAACCTTCTTGAGTGTACATTTTAGATCACATATAACCGAATCCACTTCGCAGATTTTAGCAACAAGGACTACGAAGTTTTAAAACAAAACTATACCATTGTATATACATTTCTATTGTATTTTCATGCTGAATAATCATTGCCTAGTAACACATTTTTAGATTCGTGCATTTACTAGTTGTCTATTCTGTTACCCCCACAACAGTCGTACACATATATGTTTTTTGTTGTATTTTTGTTTTGTTTACGACTCTTGTCAAGGAAATTTTAATTTTAAAGCCAATAAAATACATTTAATATTGTTAATTTGTTTTGATGGCGACTGTTGTTAGGGTAACAGAATAGACACTTAGTAAATGTAAGATCTTACAAATGTGCGGTTCACAAGTTTCTTTAGATGGCGCTGCTCCATGATTGTACTATAGAAATGTATATACACTGTGTAACAAAAAAAGTGGCGCACCTTGAAATTTTGCAACATTTTGAAGTAACTTAAACAAATAAACGTTTTTCTGGTACAGTTTTGTTTATTAACATAAAAGTAAGTCATTCATGTAATAAAAAACGAAAAAATAGGAAGAACTTAGAAATAAGCCATAAATTAAGGAAAATGAGCAAAATCTTCATAACTTGACATTTAACATTTTTTTTTTTTTTTTTTTTGTAACTAGTCCTTGTTTCTTCAATAGTGGGTATTGCCTCCACGAACATCTAATAAAGCTTCAATTCGCCTGTGCATACCTTGGATAAGGTTTGTTACGATGGTATCGTCCAAATTTTCCCATTCCTCCACTAGGGCAGATCTCAGCCCATTGAGTGTTTCTGGAAGGGCGGGTCGCCTCCTTATCATTTTACCCAGTAGATCCCAAACGTGTTCGATGGATTCATATCCGGGCTCATCGCAGGCCAAGCCATTACATCGATATCCACTTCTTGTAAGTAGTCGGTAACGCACCAAGCAACGTGTGGTCTAGCATTGTCCTGCATTAGCAAGAAATGGTCTCCAATAAATGGTGCGAATGGAACCACATATTCCTCCAGAATGTTGTTGATGTAGTAACTGGAGTTTACCGATCCTTCCACGATGCACAGCTCGGTTTTTCCGTGCATGGAAATTCCCGCCCACACCATGACGGAACCTCCCCAGAAATTTTCGCGCTGGGCAACCGTTTCCGAAGAGTATCTTTCACCTGATCGTCTCCACACTCTGCTACGACCATCTGGTGAGCTCAGACAAAACCTGGACTCATCAGTGAAAAGAACTCTACCCCAGTCGTCCTCGGTCCAATTTCGGTAAAGTTGAGCAAATTTCATCCGACGTCGCTTGTGCTGTAACGTGAGTCTTGGTACACGAGCAGGTCTTCTTGCTCTCAGGCCACTCTCCACTAATCGCCTCCTCACCGTTTGAGCATTCACAGCTGTCCCCCTAACGGATCGAAGTCTCTGAGACAGCTCAACCGCTGTTTGGTGACGATCTCGAAGGCTTTGAAGCACCAAATATCGATCATCCCTTGCAGATGTTGCTCTGGGGCGACCTGAGCCTCTCCGCCGGTTGCAGGAGTTGGTGTTCCTGTTCCATCCTCAACTAAAGCCAGCGCCCTGGCGACTTCTTCTGCCGTTATCTGCATTTTTTTTCACAAAAATCACTTAATGCACTAATGTGATGAGGAAAATCGAAAAAGAATATGCAAACATACGCACAAACATACAGTTAAACGAAAAAAAAATAATCTCTGCAAAAACATAGCGGTATATTGTCAAAATAATAACAACACATCAAAAAGTATGACTGCGCCACTTTTTTTGTAACTGAGTGTACATGTACAATGATTATACGCTATGTTAAGACAACTTTTGTTTTGTAACCCATACCGAAAAACGCTCTTGGTTAAAAATTATTTTTCTGCGTATATGACGACATGGTAATGCTATGCCACTTAAGTTTAAATAGCCGCAATTGTAAAACACAAATTGGAAATTTTTATAAATACTGAACCTTAACCATACTTAAATTTCTTAATCAAATTCAGAATAGTTTTCCATTAGAAAACTTTATTAATTTTATTCTAAATTATTTATTCATAGTATCGCTGTTTTAAATTCTTATTTTCATTTCCTCAAAACTGCAATATTTTGCTCTCATCATGAAATTTAATTTATCAAAGCAAATCGGTTATTTATGTGAAATTATGATAATACCCTATGTTACATTCAAACTTCAACATTTCAAGATCATCATCTATACATAATTGTTATATTATCCGTGCAAGCCTTATCCCTTGATTCTAAAATAATTCTCACAACGAACCCTATCTGAAACAATTCATTCAACATTTAATCGTCTATGAAAATTAATCGATCAAGTCCTCCAAGGCGACAATACGTTGAACAAATTAAGCAAATTATGGATTATATGGATATACTTATTTTGTTGGAATATAAACTTAAAATAAAGAAGTTTATAAAGGCGAAAATACCTAACGACCAATGAAAGTTATTTTGTACATCATGAACTATCCCGCCCTAACATTTAAGAAGGAAATCTCCAAGAAAATAAAATAGAATTTAGCATCCGAGTCCCAAGCGACGAAATAACTTTCTGATCCCTTCCTTTGGGATGCAAAAAAAAAAATAAAGTTCGCAAGGGATTCTTCCATTAGAAGAATTTTGGTCAAGTTTTCAGCAATGAAATTTTATTGAGAGCATTTTATTAGTGGTGTTATCTTACGTGTATATGCCGGATTTGTATAGTATTTTTCTCTTATATAGTACCTCTACATAGTAAATAAAATCACAAATGGATTATTTACCATATTTTGAAATGAGACATAAAGTTAAACGAACAACTTTAAGGGTTTTAATTCTGGGGATCATAATTTTAAAGAAGACGTTGTTATTACAGTGCAGTAAATGACGGATATTTTAATTAATGTTTCTTAGAAGCAATTAGAGGTTGAGGCCTTTTACTCGTTACCTAGTTAGAAATTTTGTCCTCAAGGAAATTTTTTGGTGAAAAGAGCAAGGAATTCACGCAATTCTTTTTTTTGGTTTCCATTAGAAACGAGAAGTGCCTTTTTCATCGCTTCATTTAATTTTCAAAGCATTTATTTACCCTTTCATTTACTTGGTACAAAAGTTCATCTGAATTGAGTGGTCACTTTTCAATTTACAATTCACGTACAAAAAATCATACGATGACTACACTGTTGAGAAGTAAATGCGTAGATTCATGAGTTCGTGGAATAAGTTGAGTTATCTGCGTTGTTTGGCCTTCTTTTCTAGAAAGAAGAAAATAAAAAAACAAACCAAAAACACTACCTTCCTTTTACCTGCACCTCCAAACACAAAGGATTTCCAGGCTGACAAGAAATGCACAGATTCATCAAGCTAAGCTCCGTAATCGAAGAAGATTTTTTCCCGATTACATATACCTGCTCATAATATTTTTGTTCTTTGATATTTCATGAACAAATTTTTTTTTAGTCAAATCAGTTTGCAACAAGAGAAAGTTCGTGGGACTCAGTCGTGTATTTTATTTTGTTTTCTCTTCGGAGTAGGCTTAATGGTAAAACCACAAAAAATAAAACAAAAAGCGCCAAACAGTACATACATACTTTGAAACAATTTAACACTTTTTTCTCGAAATCGGTTGATGGTACGATGAAAAATGTCAAAACCTTTTTTGTAGAAAATGATATGAGCTACAATTGTTTCCTTAACATTTTTTGCAAATAAATTACAGTTTCCGAAAAAATAGCAAAAAATTAAATTTCGACCCCTTCACCCCCTCAAAAAAATGTTTGCTCCGGGCCAAATCATGGTTAATTTTTAGGATTTGCTTAAGACAATAAAACAATTATTTCGTAAGTTTGCCTTTATTTTGTCTAATTTTCTTGGGCTACTAAACATTTGCAAACGAAAGATATGTGATTGAAGTGAAATGTGAAACTGTGAAGTGATTTCATCGACAGGTGAAATGAATGCATGGGCTTTGGCGTGTTGCTTACTGGTTTTTATAGAGTCTGACTGTCTAGCATTCTGTTTGCACATCGGGGTAACCCAGCTTTAAATATAACGGTTCCTAAATATCAACAAGCCTTGAATATGGATGGATGATTTTGTTTTTTTTCGACCCCTTTAAGAAAGGGAGCTGTGAAAAGAACCCTGATAAATTTTGCCGAATAAGTTTTTGTTAATATCTTAACCAACCCGTCACCAGCAGCAAATTAGATACCTATAGGATAGAACCAGCGAAAAAAATGTCAACAAATCATATAAGGAGTCCCACTACAGATGTACTGTGTATATATAAATGTGTTTCACTTGGTGACCATAGCTTTATCCTTTATCCTCCGAAACTATTGAGACAATCTTAAAAAATAAATAACTACAAATTCACTATCAACTTGATATTTATGCGTATTTAGTTAATTTTGGATTTCTAGATGCTGTCATCAAATTACAAAAATATTACGTCTTACGTTTGTCTATTGACATTTATCTCGTATACAAAGATTTACATATTATAGGGAACCATAAAATATAATTTTCATTATTTAATCCTATGAAAAGTTAAAAAAAATATTCAATGAGCTCACATCTAGAAGCTTATGCCATAATTCCACTCAAAATCATGAGCGAAAGAAACAGATGAAAAATGAATAAATAAATATGTATATTCCAACAAGGATCAAAAAGGCTATTAGAAAACAATTCAAAGAATTAGATCCCCATTTTGTTATTCAACAAAAAAAAAAAAAACTTTTTTTGTGTTTCAGGTATTTTGTAAACTTATTTGCATAAGATTATGTGGAATTGTTTTGCCTGAATCATAATACTATTATAGTTTTGAATGTTTATAAGTCTGTTGTTGGATTTTTGCCTATAGATAAATTTATGCATTTTAAATTTAAAAAGTTGTTTGTTTTTCTTTTTTAAAATAAAAAAAAATCCAAACGTACCTACTCTGTGTTTGTGAGATGTAAATGAAATTCCCATTCCATTTATCCTAGTGGTCATTCGTTTGTTTGAAGTTTTTTTTATGGAATTTATTCTTATCTCTTGATATATCTATCTAGTTATTGGATTTTTTGAATTGTTTTGTAAACAATTGAAGAAAATTGCTTTTTTAAATCTTATAATATTAATGATGATACATATACTTACGAGAAGGGTGGGACCTTATAGAATATTTGAACTTACAGTACCAATTTAAAGCAAGTACATACTACTATTGAATAGTTAAAATTAACATTCAATGAAATTAATAGTCGTCAAAGCAATATGGAATTATTAGTAGAATGGTCGCTAGGACACAAATTATTCTTGAGAATTAATTTTCATATATTAAAATTCAGAGGAAACGGTATAAAATATAGAAATATTGATATTGATTAATTAAGATAAATAACAGAGCGATTATTTTTCGTGCAAAACAAAAATTTTGATATAACAATCAAACATGAAAAAAATAAATTACGATGATAGAGAAGACGAAAAAAGGAGGTTCGACAATTCTCTCTGTCTATCTGTTTGGATGTATCGACACCTGCAGCCTTAACGGTTGGACCTTATTTCTTATTTCTTCAAACTAAGAAGGCAAAACCCCGGACTTTTTTTTTTGACCTAGGTATAAAAATAACGGTGCCTACCATATAAGCAAAACCGATAATTACTTTTCTCTCAAAAAAAAAAAAAACAATCGATTTTGATAAAGTTTTACATGAGTGACTTGTTGTCAATGGTGATGGCCTTCGTCTAAAATGTTTACAGGATCGGCTTCTTAACGGTACCTGCTATAGAACTTTTTTGTATTGCTCAGACTAACTTTCAAACGGCTGCACCGATTTTGAAGAAATTTAATACTCGAAAACTACTGCTAAAATTGAATAACACTGCAAGAAAATTCTTGAAAAAAAAAATAATTTTGGAAAAGTTATTTCTTGGCATAAACCGATAATTCTAATTTTCTGGAAAAAAATACGATCAATAATTTTACATGACTGATTTATTGCCAGTGGTGCCTGATATTTTTCCAGAATTAGTTTATTAACGGTTCTTGCCATAAAAGCGTGTTTTATTACTCGGACTATCTTTTGAACGGCTGCACCCACTGTAAAACCTAAAATACTAATACAAACAAATTTTGAAAAAGTTTTTTTTTTCATAAACCGATAATTTTAATTTTATCGAAAAAAATACGATCAATTTCGATAAAATTTTACATGAGTGTTTTTTTGCCAATGGTTATGTCCTTTGTCTAAAAACTATTTCAGAATAAGCTTATTAAACGGTACCTGCCATAGCACCGTTTTTTATTACTCCGGCTGTCTTTTCAACGGCTGTACCGATTGTGATGAAATTTAATATTCTACGACTACTGTTAAATCTAAATATTACTGCAAATAAATATTCGAAAAAAAGTAGTTTTTGAAAAAGGTTTTTTTTCTCAGGTAGGTAAACCTGATTCTAAATTTGATAAAATTTCATGTAATTGAATTTATACCGAAAATGGTGTCTTTCATATATATCTTTTTTTATTCCATACATTTGTTTTTAAATTATATTTTTGAAAAAAATTATAATTTTTATATTTCAAAATGTAAAATATCTACAGAATATTTTTTTTTTTTATAAAAAAAAATGATCAAAATGTGTTTTTCAGTCGTGAACACGAATGTAATTTTCCCCAAGAGCAAGTTTGTGCGACCCAGTCGTGCCCTTTATTTCATTCTAGATTAAATTTTTGTTTTCAAATTTCTAGGATTTGTAATTTTTGTCAGTAAGGAAATTCATCCCTGATTAATTAAATGAAGTAAATAAACAAATGGACTCGAATTTAATTCCGAATCTGCAATGATCTCGAAAAGAGCAAATGGCCCAAATTGGTAGATAGGGGCCTACATGTTAGGTCTTATATTAACCCTGCCCGAGGTAATTTTTTTTCACAAGTTCTTACATTAATATGTTATTTAATACTTTTTTTTAAAAAGTAAATGTTCTTAATAATATTCCAGATAAAATTATTGACCAATTGTATAATTTAATTAAAAATTTTAAAAAGATAATAATAATGTTCTTAATAATGGACTTATTGCAAATGTAATATAGATATGCTAATTGCATGATAAACTACTAAATGCTTTTATAATATATCTCGGATCCATTGAATAAAATTGCAAGACTTTGTTCATAACTTTGAATAGTAATGAATTGGATACAGATAGTTTGCAATCATATTTAAGTAAAAGAATGCTGTACATGTATAACAAATACATGTAAAATGTATTGCAGGTATCTATCTATACAGTTAAAACTTCGAAGAATCCGAACCCTTGAATATCCCTGTTTTATTGATATACTTAGTTTGTATGCAAAATATGGTATTCAACATTCGAATCTTAATGCTTATAGTAATTTAAGCCTACTGTTTTCAAATGAAAGTTATCGACACCCATGGCGTGCATAACTTCTCAAGACGTGATAAGAAAATAAGGGTGTTTTTTATTTCCTTTGAACCGTGATAAAATTACAAATTCCTACTCGTTTCACATGTAGTATAGATACGCATAATAATATGTGCATTGTCATATTATTTCGTATCAGTTTGCATATTTGTTTTAACTCCTACATACATATATACTTGTACTTAATCGTACCTACGAAAATGAATTACGGCATTAAGCGATTTTGTACATTCGCATTTCTTAAATGATTCCTACTTGAACAATTCATATTTCAAGGGATAAATAAAGGGTACATGAAAACGACTGAGAAATTCGTTTGACCAGTTTTTTTTTAAAGACTACGTACCTATTTAATATTTTCAAATAATATTTTAAAAATTAATTTAATTTCCTTAAAAAGTATGCATGCAAAACAAAATATATGAAAGACATCACCGTCTGCAACAAATCACTTTAGTAAAATTTTATCAAATTTGATCGTATGTTTCGAGAAAAATAGAATTAATTATATATACTATTCGTACAAGAATGTCAGTTTTATTACTTGACCATTCTTTATTCCGTCAATTTTCATTGAATTTTTGAACAACAACAACAACTTAAAGGTGCTACCACCAATTTTTTAAACGAATTTAATTTATTCATTTTTTATTTTTCGTTTTTTTATTTTTGACTGGAGATATATGTAGCTATTTCAAGGAGTTGCAATTCCTATCATTAGTCGCCTTATTAATGGTGCTGAGCTTTAATCCAATTTTATTACGAAAAACTTTCTACTTATCTATCAGATTTGCTCAGCTTCGAGGTCATAATAATGCACTACGCATTCCCCCGCTTATGACCACTGATTTCATAGGTCGAGATTTTATGTTTGGTGCAGTGAAACAACGCCAATTAAAATAAGTCCAACTTTCAAAAGTTGGCCTTTTTTCGCTTTCTCCTAAATTGTATCTAATAAGGCCAATTTTCAATTCTTGGCTTTATTTCTTATTGCGCTTTCAATGTTAATGCATTCCGGTCTATTGGAATGCAGTCCAGTGAAATGCGACCAAATCCTAAAATTGTTTATGTATCCTGAATACTAGGTTTTGGAATGAAAATTGGCCTAAAAAGATAGTTTGTTTTTTCTATGAACAATAACTAATTCTGACAAACTCAATTTAACTAAGCGGCGCGCGAATTTTTAATTTTCACACCACAAATCGATCCTTCTTTGGTTAAAATTTTTTTCGCTCCGCTCTTGATCCTTTTTCCTGCCCACCAAAAAGCAATAACTTGCTTGATAAATGAAAAGCGAGCATTAAACTATAGTTTATGTTTCTCATATTTCACGACATGTGTAAAACGACGGTGATAAACTTTTGGTGGAGTGAAATAAGGGCAGCGGAAATAAGGCCCGTGGAACTTAAATCCCACTATAACAAGAAATAACAAGCGTGGGCATTAATTCCTTTTAAAAGTGGCAATACGACCCACTATAAAAAAGCATTTAGACCCGCAGTACATGATTGCACCCACCCAAACTCGCACCCATCCCAAATCCTATAGTGGCCAAGGCAGGGGGGTTTCAGGGAGGCAAGTAGGGGTGCATCAGCATTTTTCTAAGCGCCTATTGTTTCTATTGTTTCGAAATCGTAGTACGAATCTAAAAAATGGAGCTGATATTTTGTGCGTTTTCTTATAACTCATAGAATCTCAATAATTTAAAATATATCAATTGGTAATTAACAATCGTAATGTTTATTTTTTAATGTGATATTTTCTTCCGTTAGTTTTTCAATTCCGTTTTCAATCCCGAACTCTAAGTCCAGTCAACTTAAAATTATAGTCTATCGAAATAAGGTAAGGAGAAAAAATGGAGGCGGAACAAAACAGCATACTTAAAGGCGCTTAGATAAATGCTGATGCTTCAAATGCGTTTGATAAAACAAACATAACATATCGACCTGTGAAATCAGTGGTCATAAGCGGTGAAATGCGTTGTGCATACGAAAGTTTTTCGTATAAAATTGGATTAAAGCTCAGCACCATTAATAAGTAGACTGATGATAGGAATTGGCACTCCTTGAAATAAAAAAAAAAACGAAGAATAAAGTTCTTAAAAACGAGTAAATAAAATTCGTTAAAAAATTGCTGGTAGCACTTTTAAATTGTTGTTGTTGTTCAAAATTAAAAAAAAAATTATTAAAAAAAAAAAAATATTGACTGAAAATTTATTTAGAAACAAAGCAGTATAACATCTCATTGTAGGTGTCGTTGTTTTGAAATCATTTTTTCCTTTTACATATTTTTTTTTTTAATTTCTCCTCCCAGTTAAGCGGGGGAAATAAACCCCCGTCCATTACGATTTTTCCTTATCTTGACCCAACTTACTCGCTTTACTATTTTAAAAAAAAATATGTTAATAACTCTGTTTAAATAATTACTGGCGTACAATAAACACTTATCTATACTATTATTGTAGGGGTCGGCAGACCCCAATATTAAATCGGCAATATCTCCGTTAATATGGGGCCTACGAACAACAGATCTGATTCATCTACAAAGTTTTAGGAAATTTTATGCTTTTCAGGTCTGTTATACAATATGGTACAATATGGTTAGGTAGATTTTCATAACTACTTGCGAAAGTTTCATTAAATTCCGAATATTTTCTAAGTATATTTACCTATATTTTAATTTTTTTTAAACTGTTCACTTAAATTTAAGTCAATGTTTTAGAAAATTGCCCTTCCCGCCTAAACGGGGGGAAATAGACCCCCCCTCCCGTCTTAACTCCACCTACACGCTCAAGCTTTTTGGTGCACCTTATACCAATCACCCTGTATAGGTAATAAAATAAGAAGCATAACATAATTATATCACTTTTTCTCAAATTTTGTTTTGTTTATTTTTGATAAGACGGTAAAAATTCAGTTTTTTTTGTTTGAAATGTCAAGTATGCCTATATAAATTTTAACGCAATTAAGAGGGGCACAATAAACCGGGGATTACTGTATTATAGATGTAATCAAAAGGCTTGAATCGTAGTCCTCATTCGATGTTATTCGCATAATACAAAAACTATTTAAATTAATAAAGTAATAAAAATAAAATACATAATATTTTAAGCACTTGGATTACAAAAATTACCTGAGAAATTCTTTTACCAAAAATATTTTTTTTTCCCTTACCTACTACTCTGATTGGGTAACTTGCATTCAGCAACTCAATACTCAAATAACAACAATGTTCGACCAAGAATCATCTTTTATAGGTTAACATAATATCCTTGGTGGAATCATTTTGCCATTTTAAATCTAGGGATTTTTTTAATTTTTAATTAAATTACAAAAAATTTAAATCAAAGAGAATGCAATTGGCTGGTTCATGTCTTTTAGCCGGAAATTTGCGGATGTGAAAGTATGCGTTAATATATAATATGATTTTTCATCAACGTCTGCCTGAAAAAAGACAAACCTGAAGTTGAAAAGTTTTTAATGAAATTCATGAGTAGGTAACAAAAAATGCGGGCTCAATTAGATATACCTTTGTATGTATATAAATATATTTAAGTATATACATAGCTACATAGGTACGTACCAACATAAAAATAAAGTAAAGAAAGCCAACATCATTTATTATTAATTTGAAATGTTTCCTCAATAGCTGCTGTGTGACACTTGTTGACAGAAAATGGTTTTACCTTTAATTAAAAAATAATGGGAAGATTAAAAATTCGTATGATATAAGTTCAACCCATCAGAAGAAATTCTCGTCTTTGTGGATGTTGGATGAATTCCTAATAACAATAAAGATATTTGTATTCTTGAAAGGGAAGGGGAAAAATGTGAAACGAAAATTTCGAAGGAAATAAAGATTCGGAAAAATATTTTTAAGAATTTATATGAATGCAAAACAAAAACGATTATATATATATTTAGTTGTGTTGCTAAATATTGTAAATTAGTAAAGTTTCAGAGTTGATGGAAAATGACTTCACGAAAATATTGCACAACTTTTTTTTAAGAATTGTTTTCATTCTTTATGTGTATCTATACAGGGTGTCCCGCAATTCAACGTCAAGCGGGTACCGGGTGATAGGGTAGGTTATAGCCGTCATCTACGTAATCCTTAATAACCATGCTACTGAATGCAATCTCGAAATCTAAAATAAATATTGTAAGTTTCGCAAGAAAAATGAAGTTTTACTGAGTCATTTTTCAAACAAATTTTGTAGGCAAACTTTAACACATCATTTAAAAAAAAATGTAGGACACTACCCACGGCAAGTTATTTAAAAAATTGGCCCATTTTATCAAGTTTTCACATTTGCCACTTGCTGCTTCCATAATCATGTTACCAACATTTAAACCGTTTTCGATCAAGTCAAATTTAAATTTTTTTTAATAAGAACGTATTATACCTTGTTGATGTAGGACTCCAGTAACATTCCCTTAAAATATTCTTCAAGCTGCTCAAGTAGTTAACATACTATAAGTCCTGATCCTTGTGAGGTTATCCGGAGGAGGGCGAGGAGTATAAAGCCCCCAAAAAGGGTCTTTTGGCGACTTCCGCTAATACCACGGAAACAGTTTGTCGTAGCGAATTTTTTTAAGAATAAACAAAAGCCCATCGAATGTTGTACAATTTTTGTTATGATCATTTTTTTTCTAATATCAACCGTTTCCGAGATACACGCATCGCAAGGGAGAAAAATTACAAGAGCAAGTGTTTTATTTATATTTTTTATCAAGCATTCTATTATATTTATTATCTTTTAAACTGTTAATCTGACAAAAACAAATTGCGATAAAGTTGAAGAAAATTAGATTTACTACAAAAATTACCACTTCAAAATAGATTCTTGAATGCAAAAGACCAAATTAACCTTGCTTAAAAAATGCAAAGTTATAATTTTACAAATGTAAAACAAAATAATAAAGTCGAATTTGGTCTTTTGCATTCAACAATCAATTTTTAATATGTAATTTTTTAAAAGAAATTTAATTCCTTATAACTTTATCCAAGGATTTTTTTTTGTCAGATTAGCAGTTTAGAGTAGACGATATAATGGAATGCTTGATGAAAAATATAAGGAAAACACTTGTTTTTGTAATTTTTCTCCCTTGCGATGCGTGTATCTCGGAAACGGTTGTATATTAAAAAAAACGATCATAACAAAAATTCTACAAAATTCGATGGGCTTTTGTTTATTCTAACCTCCGGATAACCTCACAAGGATTAGGACTTTTAGTATGTTAGCTACTTGAGTAGCTTGAACAATATCTTAAGGGAATGGCTTACTGAAGTCCTTCATCAATAAGGTGTAATGCGTTCCTATTTAAAAAAAAATAAATTTTACTTGCTCGAAAATGGTTTAAATATTGGTAACATGATTATGGAAGCAACAAGTGGCAAATGTTGAACTACTTCATTATGTCCACTTGTCCAGGTGGATGGGCTGGCGATTTAATTATTTGGTTCATGAGATGGGTAATGGTATGACATTACCAGTTGGATTTGTCCAGTTGGATTTGTATGACTTGGCGTTTTATGACTTATACCCAACCCACGATATACCAACCTACTTACGAACTGCGAATAAACAATCTACCAACCCCTTTCATTTGTATTTGTTGTAGGTACCAACGTTAGATAGGTATACCAAACCTCTTCCATGCCTATAACTTTACCCCATTTTTTATTCCTGCCAAAACTCTATGTCCCCAGTCCCCCAAAACCTACCTCACCATTTTGTTTCAATTTTTATTTTGTTTTCTAAATGTATAACTATTTCATTGAGCCCAATCAATGCAATAAGCTCTAAGATACCATATACATAAGCACACAAATTCATCAGCTTGACTGTTGTTCATTAGGACGAAATGTCCGGTTTAATGGTCCGGTTTGTGTTGAAGTGTTTTGGGATGTAGTGACTCGGCCAAATGTGTATGGGTATGATCTGGTTTGGTATGAAGTGGGATGACACTCTCAAAATTGGTTATCTTCACCGTTAAGCAATTCAAAAATTATCTGTTCTTTGCAGTTTCTCACAACTTATCTCATTTCTTTTGCAAATCCAAAGCAACAATTTAAAGCGAACTTTAATTTACCGACTTTTTACAGGAAGAGCCTCTAAATGAAAGAAACTATACCTACACATATATATGTATAGGTATATTTTTTTAATAATCGTGAATTTACAACTCATTTAAGAAAAATTTTTTTTTTGTTATTTCAACGATAATTGAAATTGATTTCCATCATTGTAAACACAAAAGTGTTAATAA
This sequence comes from Baccha elongata, assembly GCA_951217065.1. Lineage (NCBI taxonomy): Eukaryota > Metazoa > Arthropoda > Insecta > Diptera > Syrphidae > Baccha > Baccha elongata. The sequence continues at coordinate 16,150,482 of OX578273.1, read as the reverse complement.
TTTCGCCAATCAGCTCAGATTGAATTTGTTTTATTCCGTCTGTCCGTTCGTCGCATATTGGTCGGTCTGTGCGTTGAGGATGTTCCTGTAAACTTTGTGTGTAGTACTTTTTGGTGATTTCCATTATTAGAAATCCGAATTTTCGTTTTACTTCGGTTATAATGGGTACCCCATATATAACGGTTTTTTTAAAGTTTTCCACATTTTCTCGAAAACGGCTCGAATCATTTTTATTAAAACTTGCGGCTGTACGTTATATTTGCAGTAGCTTTACATTTAATAAACTGCATTAACATATCAGGTTTTTGGCTAAAAATGCACTTAACGGGTATTTGGTGTGAACCGTTTTTTACAAATTTGGTCATAATCGGTTTAATTTACATTTAGTATGGTACTTATTCTAAACATTCAACACAATATGGGATTCAAAGATTAGCCCAAACAGCTATAAAATAATAGCTCACACACAACTACATCTCTCCTTTAGGCCACTTTTCCGCCTTTCAACATAAGGCTGCCGTTCTGGTGACAGCGAATGTAATCGAATTTCACTCTCGCAAATTCGCAAAGTTCGCTAAAATTATTAGAAAGTACGCATTTAATATGTTTTGTGGTTTAAGTGAACAAAATTTACTCGCGCGAACTTAGCGAATTTTGGAGTAAAATTTTCGTTAGTTTATTCGCTTAGGTATACATTCTCTAAGTTTGCGCGAGTAAAATTTGCTGACGCGCCGGAATGGCAGCCTAATTCAGCAAATTCAATTTACAAGGACAAAGACAAGTTTGAGCGACCCAATCGTGCATTCCATTTTACATTCTGGTTAACAAATACTCTTGCTGTAAAAAAACGGTCTTTGTTTTTAATTCACTTAATTCATAAATCTTTTTTATTTTTTTATCATTTGCAGAATTATTGTGCTAAGCAGAATTTTTAAAAATAAAATTTCGGAAAACAGAATTACGTTAAAAATAATTTAAATCGCTGAAAAATTTTAATCCCAACCCCTCGTTCCATAGTGATCTTTTCAATTCATATTAATGTTTCCTTTCATTTAGGTTGATCAAAATAAAATTAAATGGGAACATTTTATAGACAATAGAAACATTAATGATAAATATCTACGATAATAGTTTTGTTGCTTTTCATCATTAAACTGTGCCCACATTCTGATTAACCCATGTAGTTCTTTTTTATTCATATACCTACATTTTTATATTCATTCCTAAATAACCTAATTAGAATTATCAAAAAGTTTTGCCACCCATCTCAACAAAGGTCTTTAGTTTATTTGTTTTTATAACTTTTTGGCAAAAATCCCAAATAAAAATGTTTTCCTTTATTTCAAGATTCTTATCTTATTTAGTAGTTTTGTTGAACAGAATCGTGCTTTGGTTTTATTATGATGGCGCTATCCATATTAATCTTAATCTATTATTATCTTCGCCAGAACGAGAAAGGTTCCTCACGTAATTCAATCTAAAACGAATATTATTTCTGATTTACTTTCTGTGCTGTTTTTTTATTTAAGTGAAAAGGACATAACTAATAGGTAGGTACTTTTACCTATACCAACACTGTATTGAAGTTTTTGAACTTTGTTAATCCGAATGATTAAAAAAAACACCATTAACAGCTTTAATTTTGACACTCTCGAAACTTGTCCTTAATTTTATTGAGTATATAGGGTTTAAATAATCCCTGTATAGATGTGTTTTTACTCTTTTAATTGTTATATATATTTAAAGCTGATTTAAAAAACCATAAATCTACTTTGCAAAACAGTCGTAAAATATTCCATATGCCATGATTCAGGAAACGAGAGCTTTTAGCATTGTGAGATTGGCACACTCAATATATTGTATGTGTGTTTGTGTGAATATCGCACTGAATTTTAAATCCCTCATTTTTCAATATATATGATCGTCATCGTGGTATAAAATATCTACGACAAAAGTCGTCGCATCGTTTCGGTTGTGTCCATATAGAAATCATCATACACAAAAAAAACCTTAAACTTATCACACAGTGATAAAGAACATTAAAATTCTACCCCCTATATGGCATAAATTCATAATAAACGTTATGAGCGTTAATAGTCGTAAAAACTTATGTGTTGAACCATCATCAGCCAGCCCAGTTTCAGAATTCAGAACCATTACTATATATCTCCCTTTATTCGCCGACTTTGTCGTCCTCACCCATATTCAATATTGATTACCGTTGTTGATTTTTTGTTTCCAACTGTCAAACTGTCGTGGACAGGGATGTATTTGAGCTTATTTGGCCTGTGATTTGAAAGAAAATTGTTGAAAGTATAATATTTTCTTATAATGGTTTTGCAATTAAATTAAAAGCTGTTCTTTATGTCCCGTGCGTTGCACCAAAAACAATTTAAACCCATTTTAGTTATCGGACTACCTAACAAAATTTATCCGCATTTTAATTTTATATCTGTTGCACCACCAAGGCGGTGGTTTTAATTTCAAACAAAAGTGTGTGCCAACACCATGAATGAAAGAATACAATATTACGACACTTTGGCATTTTCACTTTGTTGTTGTTTCACTTGTGATATAATTTTCACTTGTGACTTAAGCACCTTGCACTCTTTTTCTCATTGGTTGGGGTAAAGTCATAAGAAGATTCCACCATTTATTTTTTTCATTCGTGTATTCTTTCATTCATGATCATGTGCCAACATTGTATGTGGAACGTGGATCATAGATATGGATCGTGGAATCTTTCATTATACAGGGTGAGTCATGAGCAATGCGACAAAATGCTAGGGCGTGTAGGTTGCGTTGAGACAAGAAAAAAATCGTATGGGAGGGGGGGGTCTATTCCCCTCCGTTTAGCCGGGAGGGGCAATTTTCGAAAAAACTGACTTAAAATGGGAAAAAAATTATTTAAAATCAACGGCTTCATTCACAATGCTGTGCGATACGTTTTTGAAAAGCCAATAATTTTTTCTTTCATTCTGTGGTTAAATAAATCTATTCTAAGAAATAGTTTTTGAAATATTAATTTTCAAAGTCAAAATTTTGAAAAAAAAAATTGAAAAAAAAATTTCAAATTCATTTTTTTCAAAATTTTACGTAATTAAGTGCTAATTTTAATTTCAAAATTCAATGCTTTTATTAATTTTTAGTCAAAAACAGGAAACCAGATGCCAAAATGTGTCTTAGTTTTTGAGAAATTAAGAAAAACTAGAAGTATTTTTTTAAAAGAAAAACACTTTTTTTTTGGTTTTCCCAAATTTGACCTGCTCAGGTCAATTATTAATTAGGGAATTATCCCTTTTTTATTTTTTTTTACATACCATCCGATTTTAATCAAATAATAAAAAAAAACGAATTAACTTTTTACTTTACTTACAAGTTTTACTTTTAATTTTTTTTTAATTTCTCAAAAACTAAGATACATTTTGGCATCCGGTTTTCTTATTTAGACTTAAAATTAATAACAGCATTGAATTTTGAAATTAAAATTAGCACTTAATTACGTAAAATTTTGAAAAAAATTAATTTGAAATTCTTTTTTCAATTTTTTTTTTCAAAATTTTGACTTTGAAAATTAATATTTCAAAAACTATTTCTTAGAATAGATTTTTTTGAACACAGAATGAAAGAAAAAGTTATTGGCTTTTCAAAAACGTATCGCACAGCATTGTGAATAAAGCCGTTGATTTTAAATAATTTTTTTCCCATTTTAAGTCAGTTTTTTCGAAAATTGCCCCTCCCGGCTAAACGGAGGGGAATAGAGCCCCCCTCCCATACGATTTTTTTCTTGTCTCAACGCAACCTACACGCCCTAGCATTTTGTCGCATTGCTCATGACTCACCCTGTATAGTAAAAGAAAGGACAGCATATTATGAGCGTTCACTCTGTCTTATATTTTGGATTTTGAATGCCAGCTGTCCTTTCATTTAAAAGACGATTGAAAAATTCATTTGGAACAAAATGAAACAAAACTAAGTCTCTGGTGCAATAGAAAAATTTCATTTTAGAGTTAAACAACCGAATAAATATTTAAAAGTATTCGGTGAAACTGGACATTAGATTCGCAAAGCATTTTATAGAATAACGATACACGTGACGTCAGCAAAACAACCGGATTATCACGTACTTAACAAGGTATAGTTCAAAAATAACAGCCGATTTTGAAAAAATTTAAAACTTTAGAAACCGAATGCGCATTATTGCATTGCTGTTTAATTCGGTCTTTATGCTTATAATGTATATTCAAAAGCTGAGAAAAAAAAAATAAAAATTGTCAGCCGTCACGTTAATACTTGTTGTCCTATACGCCAAAAACTCAACTTTTTAGGAGAGCGATTTTAAACTTTAAAGTCATTGTTTGCCTATTTTCTTCCGCGTAATCACAGGGTTTTTATATTTTTGGAATATTTGGATATTTGGCCATCAACACAAAAAAAAAAAATTATTTTAAGCTTTTTTAACATTGATTAAATTAAATTTAAAAATAAGTTGCAAAATGGATATAGGGACACCTGGCCATACGATTGCAAACACATTCAAAATTAAAGGTGAATATTTTATTTCTATTTGAATTTGTATTGGATATAAGACACACAGTCCATGTCTATACGCACTATTACATGGAAAAAAATCGGAACTTAAGAAGCTTTCGCAGAGTGTTCGGGGGTATACCAAGAAGACCTCCCTAATTTCTTGACCGCGAAAAAACCCCTATTTCCTAAACTAAGCACATTTGGTGCACTATATATGGCATATATTTACTAAAAATTGGTTGGTTAACAAGATCTGTAGGCCCAATATTGACGGAGACACAGCTGATTTTTTTTTGGGATATTTTGACCCCAACAATAAAAGAAGGTGTGTACTGTACCTGTACAGTAATTCTTGGTTATACAAGGTTATTAACATAATTTGTAAAAAATACATACACTGCAAGTCATAAGGATAGAATCACGCATTTTCGAGAATTAGAACTCAAATTTCTTTCATACACTGAATACAAAATTTTAGTGCACAAGAAGGAATGTTAAATGTTCAATCCAAAATACTGCATTAGAACTTCAAGACGAATTGTAACGGTATAGTAGAGAGAAAATAATCAATATACCCATAATTTTGTGTGATTTGAACGCGTGTCATAAGAATAGAAGCATTTAAAAAAATAGAACGAAATTGAAATGCTGCAATTATTCTTTATTTGGTTCTTAATGAATGGTTTTGCTACTAGGAAGGTGAGTAATAAGGTATTTTTTCAGCAAGTAAACATTAATTTTTACTCATTCCTCTAATTTAAAGATGTTTTTTCTTCCCATTTTTCTTAAAACATACGACTTAATGTGCTTACTCTGCAAAATGATTCATCAATGTCGAAAAAGATGTTACCACTTAAAAAAAATGTTGATTTTGGCACTGCTTCTATTCTTATGACGCGATTTTATTTATCATTTATTTTTGACTTAATTTAAAGACAGCCTTCTGAATTCTATTAACCCAAGTTTTTAAAAATTGACAAGTTCTATATTTAGTTTTGAATGCACTACTTTATTATATACTCTTTTTTTTTTGTATAATTTGCATATAACGATAGTAACATCGGTTTTACTTCTCAAATGTGACTGCTTCTATGTCTATCCTTATGACTTGCAGTGTAGTAAAGCTAGTAAATTGGGTTAAGATGGGAAAAAATCGTAATGGACGGAGGTTTTAAGTATTTACTTAAAGTTTTTACATGAATTAAGTAGGTACTTAGTTTTTAGCATACAAAAAATCTACTTCAACCCTTTGATATACGTAAAACAAACAAGCACAAACTTTCAAATCTCTAAATTTTCGAATAAAATTGTCCTACTGTATACATATTTTCTATATGGGACATATAAGCATACAATTAATCGAAAAAAAAGTTATCCGTAAGACAAAACCACATTTTTTATCTCGAAAACTCAAAGAGATAGGACAATTCTGATTGCAGCAATCAATCGAAAGAGCATGATGACCGAAAATATAAGATGGCATTCATAACTCAATTTTGGTCAAAATGGTCTGTAAGACAACTAACGTGACGAGCTGTTATAATATTACAATGATAGAGAAGTCGAAAAAAGTAGACCCGGAGAATCTGTCTGTCGCAGTATACCTATAGGTCTTTTGACGTTTCACTTTTGACGTTTCACGCAATAAATAAAAAAAAAAACGTACAGCGAGTGATTTGTTAATAAATATTTTAATTTGTGTCAAAGAAGTTAATTTAGGTGAATTTAATTGTGTTTCTTTAAATAATTTTGGAATCAAATTTTAATCAGCTGGTACAAATGATTTAAAATGTAAGAAAGCTGTGCCAGCACCATTGTGGGCCCGTTGAAAACTAGACGTACGACACATTTTGACATCTGTTCCAACTCCAGCTCCAGTTACAGTTGCCGCAGTCTACTATTTTCAGCCACTTAACGAACTTGAAAAATAAACCCAACAATTTTCTCACAGCTCTTTTTAAAAAAAAATCAAATTTATAATTTTGAATTATTTTGTTTTCTTTTGAAATTAATTGATAACTTCTCTAAATTAATCATTTCATTTAAAATAGTTATTTTTAGGTTATTTAGAGCATTCAAAGGGCTGTCGCGAATTTTGTTTTTTTTTTTAGCCGCAATAAACAAATTCTACTGCTATAAAAAAGGAAATAATTTAAGATTTTAGGTCTGGAAATGATAGAATCATCTAGACATCTGCTGAAGAATTTTCAACAAATATTGTACAAGCATCAGCTTTCTGTTTCTATTTTTCAAAACATAGGCAGTCTATCCGAATGATTTTGAAATTATATCTTTTAATATATAAAGCCCCTATAATCTAAGGATCCGGCCTAATTCGCAAAATAGCAAATGCGACCTCTTATTCTGTGCCGACTAGCTATTTTCCTCTCATCATGAATTGGCATCAAATAACGTTGTTAATGCGACCACAGAAGGATTCAGTCAATGTTCTGGTCCTGGTTGTATAGGTACCCATTTAAGTACACTTGAGTGGAGCGAAGATTCACTAAGTATAAACTCTTTTGTCGATACAATAACCGATATGAATGCTTCGCACACAAACACTTGCGATTACAAAATTTTAAATTAATTTTTAAGGACACTTCACTTCTCTGCCGCATGTTTACTGGTGTTCTTCTGGTGGTTACTCGAATGTCGATGTCGAATCCTTCCATCCGCGCCTGCACCCTCATAATAACGACTGCCAATAAGTGCGAAAATTTATTATAGACTATTGAGTGGTAATTTGCATATCGATTTGGAAAACGGATCAACTCTGAATTATACTCGTAGAGCAAATCAAGGATATATTCCAACATCCACTATCAGAGTGTAGAATTTTTTATTATGTGTTGCCTTCGCGCGTTTGTTCTCGTTCTCAATGTAAATGGAAATGCTGGTGTAAAGCTAGGAAGATAGAATTTGCTCCATCCTGATGGGTAGGGAATTCAAGTCATAGAACGGCTTAATAAATATGTTTTGTTTGGGGGAATGCGAGTGAAGTTTATTTTTTTATCTGTTCGTTATAAACCAATGAAATAGGTCTAATAAAATCGATTTATTTCGAGAATTGTTACGTACTCTGCAAAAAAATCGAGAAAATGAAAATAAAAAAAAAAATAAAATCCTTTCCTTTTGGTAGGGCTGTCTTATAATCCTAAGATATACTTTGCTTAAAAAGATGATTTGTTTTCAATTTCCTTGGATTTTAAGAAAAACAACTTTAGAATTCATAAAAACGCTAGGAGCGATGAAAATCGCGGCTTGGATCTACGTGGCGCATTAGTGTGAAACAATGAGGTGTTTGTTTTGTTAAAAAAAAATCAAAATTCTCCTTATTTCGTTTGGGAAAACAAAATAATACCAATTTGGCCTTATTTCGTATAGCGGTAAACAAAATAATACACAAAATATTTTGGTTGACTCTGAAGAAGCCGAAAAATAACATAATTACTCGGAAGACTTCTTGCCTAAGACTGAATCTAACAACGAATCCACATCCGAAGACGCTGTTTTTGCTGGTGTAGCAGTCGCCATAGTTAATATCGCAATCTTTCATACTTTTTTTATCCGGACCATCATCGCATTTCTTGGATGGCGGTTATATAATATATGCTTTGCAGGATTTTAGGGCCTCCGCTTCACGTGATCTGTAGAGTGATAGGACATTCCACGTGGAAATCAGAAGTTCGCTGTCTTTATTTCGTTTGCTTGGTTCGTCATCAGTAAATCCATCCTTATCCAAAGCTTGTTGTTGCTCCGCAACTAATATTTCTTTATTACGTGGCCGGACCCTTAGTATAACTCTAAAGGTGGAGAGCTGGATCAACCGCTCCTTATATAGGCCTGAGCTCCAAATATGTCGTAGTAGCCCAAATAAGAAGTTCATAAAGTAGTTCAACCTAACTGGATGTGTAGACGCCACCGTTGATTAAATCTAGGGAATTCCTCCGCTTCCGCCTTGATATGAAAGGAGAAGTGCCTTAGTGGAAACACTCCTCCCTCCTCTCTCGTTAGCTGCCACCAAAGGAATTGGTTACCCATGATCCCAGGTTATATAGTGCAGTCAACAAAGTCAACATTATGTTGACTCGGAATTTAATATACCCAGCTATAAAGTCGTATAAACTTGTATTAATAAGGCATCCTAAAAGTTGTCTTAAAACTTACAATTATGTTAAGGTGTCCGAATTTTTTTGGCAAATTTCTCGTTTCCTATGAGTTTTTCGTTATTTGTATTTTTTACATGCTTCCGCCCCATACATCAGGACTGGGATGATCAAGGTCGCCTATATAACGTCTGCTTGGTTCTATGAGAGAGGGCTACTAAAATGCTTTGATCGGCGCGGCGGCGGTTGACTTGCCTGACCTATAACCACACTGTGAGGGGCCAATCAGATCATTTACCACAAGAGGTTTTGAGCGATCACACAGGATAGCAGCCAACCGACAAGATTTTATAGGCGACCGCCGTTTAGGAGACTTATTCCTCTTTGTTGGTTCATGTCAGATCGTCTCCTTTTTTGTTGTTTTTAAAAGAATTTTAGTTATTTGTACATAAAATATTACGTACCTATAGTACTTTTTTCTCAGAATAAAATCTCATTTAAAGATATTAGTTAAATAATTAAAGATATTAGTTGAATGAATTTTTTTGGAAAACTCAACTTGGTTTTGAAATAGAATTTGAAATAACCTATAGGTTGACCACAAACAAAACATAAAATAAAAACTAATTCTGTATTAGGTTTATAAATTTTATAGAATGTTCATATTTAAAATTAAAATCATCACCCGCTCTTTACAAAATTTATCCTTTCAATACTTCAAAAAGATATTTTTTTCCCAAAAGGTAATAAAAATGCTACATCCTCTTTGCAATTGTATCAATATGTCATTTCAAAAATCCTTAAGCAAGAGTTGAATTCATAGTGTTAACAAATATTTTTTTATGTATACAACCCAAATCAATGTCAGTGCGGTGCCTATTTCAATCATTTCCATATCTACACCTCTCCATTTCTACAGGTGAAATATCATCGCAAAACATTATGTCAACACATTCCTGTTTTGAAACAATTCCCATTCACTTTTGACATATATATTTATATCCCTTTATCGAATGATGTTGACACATCATTCCCTTCCCTTAACATGAGTGGAAACGACTGAGAACAAAATAAAACAAGTCATTGTGTTGTTCTTTACACCCTCACATAACGCCCACCTCTCAGGGTAATAAAAGTGTCAGCATTTTAATCTCTGCCTGAATACCTACACCTACACTACACGTATTACATTGTGCTTGCAAACAATGATTTAATAATTTACACTTTTCATTGTTACGGAAATGTGTAAATTATACTATTTTGCTTCTGGCTATACTTGCATTCTTTATCCGTTCCGTTTCGCTTTTTATTATTTAGTGCCGTAGTATTCTGGGAAATGTTAATATTTAATAATCGACAAATAGCCAAACTGAGATATCCTGCGGTTAACTACTTCCGCTGTTGTTTGCGTGCGTTCTTATTTTTAAATAATGCATTTTGATCGAGGTAAAAGTTCAGGCTATAAATTTTCAACACAAAATAAAATAAAAAAACAAAAAATAAAATAAAAATAAAACTAAAAGTATAAGTATAGGTGTATGTATACTGTACATAGATGCATGAACTTTGCAGGATCCGGAAGTGCTGGTTTTTTTTTTTGCATTGAAATTCAATCTCCTTTATAGTTATAAGACTTATTGCACTACACTCTGAGGCGATAAATAGTATAGATTTTCAGCTTGGGCATCCAATGCAAGTGTCTAAGATCAGAGTTCCCACTTTTGTTTTGTCATAATTGTTTTTAATATTTTATTTTAACATTTCAATAATAGCTTGATGCAAAATTAATGACATAAAAGTTGCGATTTTTGCGATTATGAAATGACAATTTTCCCCCAAAACCATTGACTTGACATATACATAGTGCTGGTTGCAAAAAAAACTAAATAGAGATCAATTTTAAGAAACTAAGGTATAATGGAAATCAGAAGGCTCGCTTGAAATAAAGTATAAAAATAAATAAAGTAAAAATAAATTAATGGCGTCATATTAATAGAAGCAGTGGACAAATCAACGTTGTTTAATTGTGGTAGGATCATTTTTGGTATCAACCAATAGTTCGTGAATATTCAGCCGTACATTCAGGAATTTTGATTTTGATTTTAGGGTACGATAACAAAAAACTTAATCACGACACCAAAATGTCAGTTTTTGTGCCCAAAGCAGAGTTGTTTTACACCAATGACGGTCACCACGACCGCACCAGAGCTGTCATTACTCTTTAAGTACTTGCAACAACACATTCATTCGGCTGTTGTCTTAAAGAAAAAAATTGTTGGTATCGTAACAAATTGCAAGAGCTTACGTACCCGACTCATGTAACAGTGACAAAACGTCCACTTGAATACGAAAGCTAATCGGTTTGGCACGATAGCCAATATGAGGATTTAGTAGCTTTGTTTTGCGCAAAGAACCTCTAAAAGATGTGTCGTAACTTACTAAACTTCGTTTGTGATAGCTCTGTGAGAAAAGAAGCTTCATAGCTCTGTCTGTTCAAATCGATGTTAACCATGGTTTTGTTTTTTTATTTTTTTAATTCTTTTGAAAACGATTATATTTATTATTGAAACTTGTAAAATATTATTCAAATCATGAAGTCTTTGTTAAATTGAAAAATGAAAATATCTAGAACAACATACATTAACTTTAACTAGGGATAAAGAACAAAAAAGGTCAATTTGTTCTGACGTGGAGAATTCTCACCTCAATTTTATTTTTCAATTCGATCCCAAATTTTAGTTTTCTGCTCTATAAAAATTAAATTAGTGATCGCGAGCTAATTTTATTTTCTGGCGTTGAAAAATTAATCTTACTCAAGAATTATTTATCCAACGAGATCACGTTGAATTTTATTAAAAACAGTTTTTCAATATTTTTTATTTATAAAACTTCATATTTTAAAAAAAAAAATATACTATATACACTACCCAAGGCAAGTTTCTTTTTTAAATTGGCGCATTTCATCAAGATTTCAAAATGGTGCAACACTTCTTACTTGCTATATTTACATAAAGATGTTACCAACATTTAAACAGTTTTCGAGCAGTACTAAGTTTGATTTTTTTAAAGTTTTTTTCATAGGAGAATGTATTTTACCCTATTGATGTAATAGTCCAGTAAGCCATTGCTTCGAAATATTGTTCAGGCTACTTTAGTAGTTAACTTACTAAAGTATCTACACTAATAAAATAGCCGTCTTCTCAGTGAATTGATAATCACAAATTGAATTAATGTTAACAAGTACCTATAGAATGGTAGAATTTCGTAGTGCGATGACCATGTGTGGAAGGTCCAGGTTTAATTCCCGGCCCTAGCAAATAAAGGGCCAGACTGGGTCACAATTTATTAATTTCACTGGAAATTAATTTTACGTTTTTTTTTTTTTTTTTTAAATGATTTTCCTAGTGAGTTTTTGACCAAACGTGAATAATCGTGTAAGTTGAGAACATTGTGCTTATTCTTCTTCGGCTTTTTTGGTCGCAATGTTTTTATAAACAAAGATTTCATTTCTTTCCTAACGTTTCGACGGTGGTTGCCATCTTCTTCAGGGAATCTTTTATTAACAAAATGGAATGAACAATTATAAACATTATACACTTATAGCGGAACATTAGAAACTTACTTGAATTTACAAAAAAGTTACATAAAACAAAGATACAAAATATATTTAAATTTATTTTATTTTTTTACAAACACTTCAAAATGAAGATTCATTCCATTTTGTTAATAAAAGATCCCCTGAAGAAGATGACAACCACCGTCAAAACGTTGGGAAAGAAATGAAGTCTTTGTTTCATTTATAAAAACATTGCGACCAAAAAAGCCAAAGAAGAATAAGTACAATTTTCTCAATTTACACGAAAAATGATTTTCTGTATTTTACATTTTGATTTATTATTTGTATTTAAAAAAAAATTGAAACAAGAAATGATTTATACAGGGTGATTGGTATAAGATGCACCAAAAAAAAAATATCACCGTACTGAAAGCAGTAGTTTAATAATATTAAATTTTGTTAAAAACGGTGCACTGGTTCAAAAAAAGAGTCGGTGAAATAAAAAAAAGTTTCTATGGCAGGTACCGTGGATAATCTGATACTGAAAATAAAAATCCCACTAAAGACACATGACTATTGGAAAAATTTTATCGAAATTGAACGTATTTTTTTCAATAAATTTCTATAAAATTTTACATGAGTGATTTGTTGCCAATAGTGATGTCTTTAATGGGATTTTTTTTTCAGTGCCAGATTATTAACGGTACCTGCCATAGAAACAGTATTTTTCAAGTTAATCAGTAGTTTAAGAATATTAAATTTGGTCAAAAAATGAATTAAAAAAACTACCTATGCATAAAAAATTTGTTTCCAAAATTTTTTACCGGAGTTTAATCAAGTTTATAGCAAGCAGTAGTTTTAGAATATGAAATTTCAAAATCGTTGCAACCGTTTCAAAGGTAATTGGTTTCAAAAAAGCACCGTTCTATGGCAGGTTTCGTTATTAAGCTGATTTTGTAAAAAAAATTCCCCATTGACATTAAATCTCTCATGTAAAATTTTATCAAAATCGATTGTATTTTTTTCTATAAAATTGGAATTATCGGTTAACGCTGATATTTTTTTTTATAATGAATTATGAATACCCTTTATATGATTAACACAGTATCAGCGTTTAGGAAAATTGGATAGGGGTTGAAAGGAGATACCGATGCACATTGGTTTTGAATGCTTGAATGCTTGAAGATTAAAATGGAAGGGGCAAAACAGAGCCGGGTAAAGCATTCCACATTCGTGTAGTGCAGCTAAAAAAAAGAGTCTCTGTACTTAACTGTTCGTCCAAAAGGCGGGCTCAAGGGTGAACTCATGGGCATTCCTTGCAGTACGAGTATTGCGGTTATAAAAAAAGCGATAAAATAAGGAGAGGCAAGAAACATTTCGGCGATGTTCAAGTGACATAAATTTTTCCGTTATAATCCTGTCCATTTTCATTTTTAAGGCTCTTTTCAGAATTCGATCTAGGAGATTCAAATAAGTCACAGGAGCTCCTGCCCAGACATGAGAATTGTACTCTAGTTTTGGACGAATATACGCCATATAGACAACAGCCAGATCATTGGGAGAAAAAAATTTCTTGCATCGTCGTAAGAAACCTAAGCATTTCGGTACATATCAGACAGACTGACAAATAGACAGAATTGCCGGGCCGGACCCACTTTTTTCAACTTCTCTATCATCGTTTATGTCATGTTTCATCATCGTAATGTCATGTTTGATTGTTGGGTTATGTCGAAACTTTTTTTTTGTACGAATGCATAGCTTGCCTTATATAGTACCTATAGAGCAAGTTAAAATTCAATAACGTGTTTTTCGATTAAACATGAGATTGTAAATGAACTTATAAATAAAAAGGAGTCTAATGATTAGCGGTGGCGGCCATGAAATAGCTATAACTCCTTCCAAAATTAGTGTTGGTGTCCACAGCTTGTTGTTGTCTAATTCACCAAATTATACCTAATAATTATTCGATTATTTTTAGTGACGAAAACTCGCCAATATTTTTTTGCGGGAAAACTGATAGAAAGATTTCAACTTGGTGTGTTATTCTTCTACTTTATCGCTGGATTGGTCATATATAACGTCGGCAAACTTCTCGGTTTTGGTTTGTTCCATGTCTGTTATTTCTGAAGTCTGTTGTTGTACCATCATATGTTATAGGCCTGCACACTTTCACTTACATAGGTATAGGTGTTGTCAGGTCCTACTCTCTTTGTGATCTTTGATGTATTTCGAAGGACTTGTCTGTCGATAGCACCAGTTTATTAAAATCGACTGAATTAAATTTGTTTATGAAATTCTTATGAAGATTAATAATTAAAGTATCGACATATTGAGATTAGACTAAAAAATTGCTGATGAGCTGCTAAAAATCAAAAGCAATATGATTTCTGATAAAAAAATTTGATTATGTGTCTATTTGAAACACTTAGGTACATACAAATTTGAAGTTTGTAGTAGATGGGTACCTACCTACTAACATTTTATAAGATATACCTAGTATCTTACATTCACATATTTTTATTGTAGAACTGAGTTGAAAACTTTTATGTTTTCTATTAAATTGGAAACACTGACTTTTATAACCAAAGTTACGCTGACCACCCTCTCCCACAGGAATCATAAATCCTTACAAAGTTGGCAGCTTGTTTACTTTTATCTTGGATTATAGTTTCCCTTTATACATATAAATACGAACTTTCTACACACAAATTGTTGAATACACATACCGTAACCTTATATACGTATTTATATATGGTACACAAACGTAAAGGGAATCAAACTAAAAATTGCTCAAGATTATCCCTGAGATTTGAATTTCCCACGACCGTTTTGTGCATAGACCGTTTGATTGCGGCCAGTTGAAACAAGTGCAGTAACAAAAATAAACATAGCATGGACCAGGTCATATGAAAGAAACATCCTTCTGGCTTCAGAAACCACTTTCAAATTGCTCGAATGTGGTTTGCTTATAAGCCTTTCTATACGTTTCTTCTTCTAGCCCTTACCCAGCTATATGTATATGCAAAAGATACCCATAACTATTAAGGCGACCACGAGTATGGGGTAAGGGTAGGGCAAAAGTTGGACGATGAGTGAAGGCACTCAAAGTAATTTGTGGAAAATTTACTTCTTCTCCTCGCAACATTACCACATCACAAGTTCACAATACAGCCAGTACGCCACCACCAGAACAACAACGGCTAACATACCATATACACTGCGCCCATCGCTAAACTTTAAAACAAAAAGTTTGCGGAAAAAAACAAAAAACCGCTTTAAAAATATAGAAAAGAGGATCAGAAAACAGCAGGAAACAGGAACTATTAAAAAAATAAGTGCAAAAGAAAGTTTCACCTGAGCACTTCGAGCGCTGAAAAACCGCATTAGATATAGAAGTGCGCTTCTAGTTGGTGTAGGGTACTCCTGACGAAGCTGATGCTGTTGCTTCTGTTTTAGCTTCTGCGAGTTGTTGGTGTTGTTTTTTTTTTTTTGTTTTTTAATTTGTATTCGCTTTTCAAATGTCGTTGTGTGGTTGGAGCAACAGAAAAAACTGACTGCTAAAAAACTGAAAAGCTGAGGTTAGGGCGGAATAGTGGAAGGATCCTTGCTGCTTTGAATGGCGATTCAATGAAACTCTCATAAAATGAGAAGGAGCCTCTGACAGCCAAGTCAGTCAATGGGAAAAAAGAGGTTTTCCACTTTAATTATCCTCCGTCAATTGGGTGATCAATGAAAGGCTTATTCGCTCTACAGGCACTCTCAAGACATCGTTATGTATAAATGGAGAGCGATTCGTGAGAAATTGCGATGGAATAAAATGCATGGTTGTGCACTATACCAGTGTAGTTAGGTTAGGTGTATCTGTAATTATACGGTAGAGTGAGCTTAGTGAAAGGGATGGCGAATAAGAATTTACTCGATAGAAAAAAACAGGACTTAACATCAAGGGTGTTATGGAAAAAAATATATAAAAAGAATGGTTGAATTCGTGAAAAGTGCTTTAAGTAATAAATCCCACAAATAGAGAACCTTTGATTTGTAGGTGTCTGTAGATATACTCAGTTGACTCAGTTTTTAAGAATTTTTTTTAATTTTCAATGTTGTATTGCTTCGTACTTTTTGAATTATTTAAAAGTGAAAAATTGAATTTTACTTTGAAAAAAATTTTATGTCTTGAGCAAATTCTTAAAAGTACCCATGATTTGGCCCGGAGCTAAATTTTTATTGGGGGGGAAGGATTTGAACTTAATTATTTTGCAAATATCTCGGAAATAGATTGCTCTTCTACAGTAAAAAACTACCAACATTTTGTGTCAATAATAAAAGATTTTCATATAAATGAAAACGAAATAATGGTAAGTTTCGATGTAACTATCATTGTTCACCAATGTTCCGGTCTTAGAATGCCTAGATGTTATTAAAACTAAGTTGTCTTCTTCCGATGATGACTTAAAATTATTAGAACTTCTTCACTTATGCCTGATATCCGGATATTTCTTATATAATGAGAAATTTTATTTACAAGTGGACGGAGTAGCAATGGGTTCACCACTTGCTCCAATTATTGCAGATATTTGGATGAAATACTTTGAAGAACAGGCCACAGAGACATCTTCAGTAAGGCCCATTATGTGGAAAAGATATTTTGACGACACATTTTGCATTTTAAATGATGTTCATACGTTTTTAAATGATGTTCATACGTTTCTTAACCCCCTTAATGCGGTGCATTCAAAAATAAAATGTACGATAAAGCTAAATTGATTTCAACAGAAAGATTTTACATACCTAGATTGGTACGAGAGGCAACCGAAATAAAAATTTCATTCAAATTTCAATAGAGATCAAAGCTTTAATCTTTCTTCTGCATGGGATTCCTGACAACAAAAACAAACACACAAATCCAAACAATTTGCCAGCTGATGCTATTAGTTTTGCATGCTCGCAAGCATACATAGACCTACAGCAGCAACAATCAGCACAATTGCAACAACAAATACCATTTCAAATGCAAGCAAACACAAGCCACCGGTACATTTACGCACGAGAACACAATAACAGAGAAAAACAACACCCACCCTCAAGCCATCAGTTAACCCATGACCACAACAAGTGTAACCCTCTGTCGAAACGTCGGGCAATAATAATCGAAAAATAATTTTTAATTTAAATAAAAAAATCGCGGTAACTCCGTTAAATGTTTCTTGTTTTTAAAAGTCTGAGAACCACGATAAAAATAGTTTAAAATCTAAAACTATGAACTTTATGCAAAAAATCTTTGATTAAAAATTGTAGCTTATATGATTTTCTACAAAAAAGGTCTTAACATAATTTCTATAAAAAAGTGTTAAAATGTAACAAAGTCTGTTTTTAGACAACATTGCACTTGTACACTAGTATATTTGGCAGTTTTTGCGTTATTTTTTTTTTTGGATTTTCCCATTAAGCCTAATCCACAGAAAAAAAATAAAATGTTTGACTGGGTCGCACGAACTTACCTTTGTTGCAAACTATGGGATTACAAAAATTTTAAATTGAAATGTTTGTTCTAGCTTAGGAACAACGGTAACCGTAAACGAAAATCCAATTTTTATCGAAAAAAATATGACAGATTTAGTGATTTCTTTCTATAAATTTCACCGGTTCAAGGAACTTACTTCACGGGAACTAACTTCACTTTTTTTTTGGTGAAGTAAATTCCTACTGTTAATCTCATCTGAAAACGGTGTGAAGTTAGTTCCCATACACAATTTTTATATTATAGGAGATATAAAGCTGAAAATATGAAAATATGGTGCCCCAACAGTAAAGGGGGGATGCTGCCTCGCTGCAATCCCCCTGCCTGGGTTACAGGTTGGCTATATGTTCCTATATGTATGAAAAGTGTAAAGTTGGGTGACCAAAAGATTTAACTAAGTTCCCACGAAAAAGGTAAAGTTATTTCCCAATTAATGTGGGAATTAAATTCACCAAAAAAAAAGTGAAATTAGTTCCTATACTAGTGGTGAAGTTAATTCCCATGTGAAGTTAGTTTTCCAATTTCACCTGAGTGATTTGTTGGCAACGATAATATTCAATAAAAAAAAAATTAATAAAAAACTTTTAAACGGTATCTACCTTCCAAAGAACCAACATTTTTATACCGACTATCTCGTAATAAATGTATTCACCGTTTTTTATGAAATGTATATTTCGTACAGTCTTGCAATGCTGATAAATATTATATATTAAATATTTCGAAAAAAGTATTTCCTTTTTTACTGGTCAAATTAGTCGCAGCAAGAAGGTTACTTGCCACAGGAGCAAGTTCATGTGATTCAGTCGTGCTCTTTAGTTGATTGCATTTGTAGATATAACATGAAGAGGAAATAAGATGTAGGATAATTTATTTAATTTAATGAGGTGTTAATATAATTCTAATAGCTGAAAACGACGGTGTAAATAAATTATTTTTCGTGGAGATTCTTTAGATTATTTAAATTTAGTGACCAGATTTTTGTATAAAGGTAAAAATCTCAACAGATATAATAAATGGTAGCTCTCTGCCACCACTGTGTATATTGTGGGACTTAAGCACAAATATAAAAGCACCTTAAACTACAATAAATGAAAATGCAACTACTGTATTGTTTGCCAGCTATACCGCATAGACACTTCTGATGAGAAAACCGATTTTGCCATTTTTTCCATACAACAACGTGTGAAAACCATGTAAATAATTCACTGCAGAAATTCTGATCCGCACATCTGACCACTTTTATGTTTTATGTGCAATCATTTGAAATCTCGTTGAAATTGGAAAAAAAATGTATTTACCTATCGATTTAGAATGATTTTCTGCTATCATTAAAAATATTTTAAATAGCGTAAAGTTGTTTGCAATCTTGCAATCAAAAATGGCAGATTGCAATCACGAATTTAACTTTAACTTTTTTCTTATTAGTTCTTGTCTGATGTTGGTTTTTAAATTATTGATTTCGTTTGTAATATTTCAAATCACTCGAAATAATTTACAATCATTTGAAATAGCTAAGTAAATTTATTTTAATTTTAATCTAACCACAAAATATTGAAATCAATTTAAAAACTGCTTGAAAAAATCATTAAAACATTAAACTGGTTATAGTGACAAACCCCTCGTAAGGTATATTATGTACATTGCAATAAAAATAACAGAAAGTAACATCAAAATGTTAATTTCAAGAGTCGTCTGTGAAAAGAACAAGAAGGACGATGACATTACGCCATCAAAGATGTCATGTTTGAAAATTAATTTCCCTACCCTGTCCATTTGCTGGGACAAGACAGCGCCTCTATAGACAATAATTGCTATAACCGAATTTAAAACTTATTTAATGTAGCTCGAAAGCTCGACTGTTGCTTGCCGCATTAATAGAAGACCATCATAGGTACTAAGAGCAAAAAAATTAAATCAGATTTAATTGTCCTTATAGAACTGTTATTCCCTCCGCAGTCCGCACACTAATTCCACCCCATTTCACCAGAGAGTTAGTCTTAACTATTAGAAATTCCCTTGATGGCGGCAACCGTTTATTGCCCCAAACTATTGACCTGCCTACAATCAAGGAAGCAAAAGCATCACACTATCCGCAACTATCCATTTTTGTGTGCTTCGTGCATAAGTCCTTTTCTATTTTGTACACCGTTACGTGAATATTCACCACGTCTATGGGGTTAAGCGCAGGATACGGAAAAATTATGGGGTATGGTTTTTCAGAACTAAACCCGGAAAACGACAATGGAAATGGGGAAAGCAGAGACCAAGAAGTCCAACCCCAACGATATAAAATCATATAATAAAGTTATAAATTTTAAGTGGATACAAGTCAAGTTTTATAGTTTGCCTTGAGCATTGAATGCAAAATTATTGGATTAGAGTGCGCGCCCGTCGCCGCGTTGTTATGTCATCAGTCGTTGCTTTGGCACTGCGGAATATTTTTCTACATCGCGTTCATGGTTGCCGCTCTGATTGTTTTTTTTTTTTGTTTATTGCAGTTTTTACTTTGCGATTTTATTTGATATGACTTTTCATTTGAATGTTTATGATGCGAATTGATTTTTTTATGACAAAGCCCATTGAATAAAATCATTTGTTCGGATCGATGAACACATTTGGTTCCGATTTTAATATTGAATACAATTTTAAGGATCTTCTCCTGATTGCGGTCTGTGCGGATTACCGACACCAATAAAATCAAGTTTTGTTACGAACAATAAGTGCGGTGGATCGGTAATTGGTATGTCTATTGACCGTGCAATACTATTGATTCTTTTTAGATAATAGGGTATGTTCATAGTTGTTATTATCTCACTATAATTGTAAAAAAAAATCGATATAATTTCACTTAATTAATAATCTATTCTTTCTAAATAGATATCGGTAATTTCGCAATCGCATTAAATGAAGTAAATATTTTCAAACACAAATAATAACTTTTTCATGATAAAAATATAAGAAAATACTTAGTCCAAACAAATTAGTGAAAATAAGCAAACAAAAATTCGAAGTTCTTGAATTTCGTATTCTGGGGGTCCGATTCTGGTTCTGTGAAAACGTGAATCGTTTTCACATCCTCAGGCATTGCTTTCACCTTTTCGATTCACTAAGTACAAAAAAGCTATTCTCGTTCGGTGAATGAATATTTAGTGGTGAATTCAATTCTTTTCAATATGTGGTGATTAATTTTTGTTGTTTTTTGTGCGTATTTTTCTTGTTATTAAGGCTGCTAGAGGCCGATTCTGGTTCTATGGATAAGTGAATCCATTTATACAAATTTTAAATTTCTTTCACTCAAACATTCATTTGCAAATAAGGGCGTGAAAAAAATGTATGACTTTTGGTTTCACTTTTTCACAGAACGGGAATCGAAATAAGGGTGGGTGAAAATATTTTATTTTTTTTTCACAGAACCAGAAAGGGGGCCTATTCTAAGAGAAAAAAATGAGTTCTAAAAGGTGAGTCTAACATCTAACTCTAGAACTCGGGTTTAAGCCTCCTCTGCGCTCACCACCAACCCAACGGTTCTGATGAGTCTAACAACATCTGCTTGGAACTGTTTTACCATCACATACGCAAGTAGAGTCGAAGCAAAATAAAAAAAATTGAAAGAAGCATCAACTACCACTTATTTTTAAATACTTTTTTAATGAGCAGTTTTTGGAAAAAATAACTTTTAATAAAAATTTAAAAAAAAATTCAAATATTTTTTTTTGAATTACGTTATTAAGTACCTATTGTTTTTTTGTTTTTTTACGTATTTTGAGCTAAAGTTTTTCTACGGTGGTGTGCGTTCTTATGAAAAAAAAAACTATTAAAAATTAAATTTGTAGTAGAATTAACTAAGAAATTAGAAGGAGAATCGAGTAAAAAAATAGACTTATTCACCTTCATTATTGAGTTAACAAACAATGTTAACTTTTAAATTTTCCAAAAAATGTATAAATATTTTTTTTTTGAGATAATCTTTTTGAGAAGAAAATGATGTAATTTTTATGAATTTCGGTTGATTTTTGACCTGACTACGACGCACGTTTGGAACAGTATGAAATTCATATATTTATGTTGCTTTTTACTTGCAGTTATTCGGGGTGATTTACATAAGATGCAACTTATAGCTTAAACGTGTAGCTTAAGTCAAGATAAGAACAAAATCACTGCTGAGGGGGTTTCTATGTCTTCCCGTTTGGGCGGGAGGGGCAATTTTCTGAAAAATTGGCTGAAAATTCCAACAAAAATGTTAAAAATCTGCAAAAGCTTATTCGATGTTCTATATTTTTGTTTTGAAGATATAAGCCAATATTTGATTTTATGTTTTATTTAAGTAATTTAAGTTTACCTATGATTTTTGCGAGGATTTTTGAGAAATTAATTTTTTTTTCTGTATTTTATTTGGAAATTCAATTTTTCAAAAATCATAAACTTGAATTACTTATGTAAATGAATCAAAAAAATGACATATAAAAACGAACAAAAACGTAAATAAATGCAAGAACATTTTTTAAATTCGAGATGGCGCGGCGGCTGCTGCATACAAGACCAAATTTCGCGCCAACTCAGTTTTATACTCAGAATTAACCCCCCTACAAAATTGCATTCAAAGTAGGAGACCTACCAAACTTTTGTCAGGGGAGCCATATTTTACTTTCCATCGACTGGACTAATGGATTTACGCATCTTACAATGGGTCTAGCCATAACTACGATCTCCGGTGCAGTGAAAAAAGAGAAGCAGATCAGGGGCTAAATTCCACAAGCGTGAGTTTTGTTGTGAGACCCCGCAAAATGTTTTGTAATTGAGAGCGCTAAATACATTTTTGTTCGTTGCCTAGTGAGCTGAATTTAATTTGATTATTATTTTTTGTTTATTTTTGTTATTTTATATATTTTATGCTCACGCATAAAGGTGATACATTTTATTCAAAAAAGACGCAAGAAACTCACAGGCACATTTGCGGAATCAGAATGAGGCTGTGTACTCATTTTTTTCGAGCGCACAGCAAAACTCACGCTTGCGGAATTTAGCCCCAGGATTAGGACTTAGAACTGGCCTGTGAGGTATACCTACATACATTTAATATGCTGGTTGGGGCCCCGATATATATAGTATAGGCAAAAACATTTTTGTTTGTATATCCGGGTTTTATCTTCAATTTTTTGCCGTAAAGCAAAACTCAAATTGAATTGTTAAACAAAATTTCACAGAAAAGAAATTATTTCAGATTTAATATTT
This sequence comes from Baccha elongata, assembly GCA_951217065.1. Lineage (NCBI taxonomy): Eukaryota > Metazoa > Arthropoda > Insecta > Diptera > Syrphidae > Baccha > Baccha elongata. Next base: position 16,127,534 of record OX578273.1, on the reverse strand, counting down.
CATTTGTTTGCATATCAACTGCGTATACAATAATGAAACTACATCTGTTGTTTCTTAATTCTTTAACCACATTTTCTTCAGTGACAAAAACACTTCAGTGTCTCTTAACACAAACAGCTGTTAATTATATTTACTCTCCAGATAGGTACAGCCAAACATGTTTTTTTCTCGGAGGAGGAAAGGTTGGTGAAAATCTATATTATTTAATAAAATGTCCAGCAAAATAATAGTCTGGTGAAGGTACTTTGTGCAGGATGGCACATACAATTCTGTCGTTATTTGTTAATATACCATCCATGAATTCGTATATCTGAACACTTGATTTTTGTCAAAGCTATATATACCCAACGCATCATTGGATATCATCCTTTTAGATGTGCTTTCTGGCCCATTAGAGTCCCCACTGACAATGGTTTATTGCAAAAACAGAGGCAATCTATTAAAATTTTCAGTATAGAAAGGACACATTTCTAATATTAAAATATTTTATAAAATCAATGGTTTGTTAAAGTTTTAGATTATTTGGCAACCATGTCATCTAAAGATTGGACCAGTAAATGTATAAAATAGCTCTCGTCTGAGGGGAATATTACAGTTATGACTCCTGCTGGCCAAAAGAAAGAAACCACCGTTATTTGAGTAAAGCTGTAAGTACATATACGTATATAGAGACATACCTATTGTTTGATGCACTCAAGCAGTAGGTATTCTTTTCCTGGAATATGCTTCTAGCTGTAGTGGCCAACGGCGACGGTGACATTATCTTCGTAACTTCCATCTCTCCTTTTTTTATTGCTGGCTTAAGCGCCTCCACTACAGGACTAAAAATCCTTAGGTATACTCACTTTTTTTTCCTGTTTCGTTTTCTATGGATTTTTTTTGTGCACCCAAACTAAAATTTTCAATTTTGCCCCACTAAAACTTTATTCATGGAAATTATTTTTCGAGTCGGTGGAAGAATATTTTCAGCGAAGCCAGATTACAATGGCCTAGACATGACCATGCATCATAAAGATTTACTTCCATGAATTGGCGAAGTCCATGGGATGATAAGTTAGGCATGCGTAAGCCTTTTGGTAAAGCTTGTTATATAAATGCATTTTCAGATGAAAATAAACAATGAGCTTTGCTGCAAGTGAAGAAGACAAATATTTGTGTACTTGTGTTGGTTTTCTTTTTTTACGAAGTTATTTTCCAATCATGAAAAGTGGCAGCCATCATCACAAACAAAAATGTTTCATATTTGTTTAGAAGAAGGAATTATAATGCTTTCAGATATAATTTATGTAATATAAGAATCTATAACATCGGTAACGTTTTGTTACAGGTACTTTTGTTTAGTTTTGTTTTCTTTCTTCTTTCTTTAGTTTTTTTTTTATGTGTGACTTTTGTTACTTCATTGCAATGACATTGGCTCCTAAAACAAAACAAAAACTAAACAAATCTTAGGTGCTAGGCTGACTTCTGATGGGTTCTGACGTTAGTAGACAACACTATATCTCCTTAACTTATCCGTATTCGCATTTCATTCTTGCCCATTCCACTTGATTTCGCTTTAAACCATGAAGTCAAAGTTCAAAGGGCCTTGAATTTATAAAATTTAATTAAATTTTGATAAAACTAAATACATACATTTTGAAAGAGCTCCTAACATAAGAATAACCCCTTTTCATCAATTTGATAAATGTTAAATACAAACATTGTTATAAAGAGATTTAAAATTAAAATATACGTTGCCTAACAAAATATTTCAAATGAATGCCTATTTTAATTCTCAATGGCCTGCATAGTCCTGGCCTCTATAATTATTATGGCATTCACATTAACGATCCATTTCAGCCTACAATTACTTATGTTTGTTTGTGATGATAATGTTACACTGTTGGGTTTATCCCATTCAATTTTGCCATCATCATAACAATAACTCTCAATTAATAAAAAAAAATCCCGGCTTAGAAGGTTCCTCGATGCGATATGAAAGTTTGTTTCTAGCTTTATTCAACAAAACCACCCATCGCGCTGCTGCCGCCTACCATTATCTATATATACAGGGTCACATTAATAATTTCCAACAACTCTTGAAGCATGCTTATCCTATGAGTGTGCAATCGCCAACCCAAGCATTTCAACGCACATTCGCTGACATCCCCGTCGCGTCGAATCGCACTACCTCCTCCACCCATCTCATAAATGATGGCCCTAATTTCATCGACAATGGTAATAATGATGAGGATAAAATAAGTGGTATGCTCGTAAACAAACTTCACAGAAGCAATAATCGTAAGCTGCTTTCGTTGCGTGATTGCTGGGGTGTGGTTAATGTTAATGGGGATACTCCACGTAGGAAGAGTTACGCGTATATTGTTTTATGGTTGAATATGTATAGCGTAATTGTAATTAGCAACAGATTAAGCTTCCGTCACAGGGGCACCTGATTGACTATAGCCTACAGTTTGACAAAGTTCTCTCTCAGTCATAGTCATATAGGTATTTAACATTGAAAGAGCTGTGTGTATATTTCATAGTGCTTGGGTTATATCAACCACATCATATCGTCAATCGAAAACATCAAGGTGAATGAAGATGAAATTATTTTTTTATTATTTTTACGATGAGTTCATTTAAAAACAATCGAAATATAAACTTTAATGAATATTAAATCCTAAGAAAAAATAAAATTATTTAAAAATAAAGCGAACGACAAGGTCGCACAAACTTGCTCTCATGGAAAGTTACTTTCGTGTAACTTCTTGTAAATTCATCAACTTTTTACCGTTGACAATAAAGCACTTTATAAAAATTTACCGGATTTTTTTCGGGTAAAATGGAATTCAAAAAAATAACTTTTTAGAAAAAAATGTTTTCCAAAATATTAAGAGTTCTTTGAGAATATATAATATCTTGTCAAAATCGGGTTAGCCGTTTAAAAGATAATCGCTATCGAAAAAGTACCGTTCTATGGCAGGTACCGTTAATAAGCTTCTCTGGAAAAAAAATTAAGATGAAAAGACATCACCATTGGAAAATAAAAGGCACGACTGGGTCGGACAAACTTGCTCTTGTGTAAGGTTACTAACCTTTGGCTTAGGATACTAAGCAAGAAACTATAATAAATAATCGGAAATAAAAATAGTTTTTATGGTAGGTACCGTTAATAAGGTGATTTTGAAAATAAATTTCTCATGAAAAACTTCATTATTGGAACAAAATCAGTCACACCAAATTTATCCAAATTCGATCGTATATATCTTACATGAAAAATTGGATTGTCATTTGCCAGGTACCGTTAATATGTAAACTGATTTTGAATAAATAAAAAATACAAACTTTGGCTACAAATCCATTGTACGAAATTTTATAAAAATCGATAGTATTTTCTACGAGAAAAATGAAATCGTCTAAAATGCTTGTATGGCAGGTACAGTTAAAATCTAGTTATATATAAAATGTTTTGTTATAATACAAATTCTATATACCTACATTGAAAAAATTAATAAATATAGAATAATAAATAAAAATAATTTCAGCTAAGTAGAAGACTTAGTATTAAATTTAGTGGACTTGTTGAATTATTGATTCAAATTAGCTTTTTATGGCCTTTAGTCCATGAAAAAATGGCGTTTTGTGCGGATGCTCACTTTGCACTCATCAGTTGACGACGAGTGAGCACCTTGTCAATACGCAAATTTCCGCTTGTTTCAGTTCAACTTACATAACTTTACATAACGAGGTGCTCACTCGTCGTCAACTGATGAGTGCAAAGTGAGCATCCGCACGAAACGCCATTTTTTCATGGACTAAAGGCCATAAAAAGCTAATTTGAATCAATTAAAATCTAGTTGTAAAAACCTTTTTGTTCTAAAAACATCACCGTTTTAAAAAATTAGTCTTGTATGAATTTTTTACAAAAGTGTTATAACTTCTTTTTACAAAGGTTCAAACCAAAATCAAAGTATGCAGAAAATTTTGTTGTCGAAATATTAGTTTACAAGACAATTATTCCAAAATCGTTAGAGCGGTTTTGAAATAAATGGATGTTTACTTAATATTTTTATAAAAAAGTTTTTTTTACAAATTTGAAAAACGCCATTTTTAACGAAATTTGAAGAACGCCATTTGCTTAATTATTTTCAGTTTATTCTCAAAAAATAAATTTTTTTTTCAAACTGTTTCTAAATATTAAATTTACAAGAAAATATATTAAAAAAATTAATTAAAACTAAAATTAAGCTTTTTTGTAAAATGTTGGTATTGAAATCTTAAAAAAAATATTTGGTTTGAAATCGATTAACCCTTTTATGAGATAGCTCAAGAAAAAAAATACCGGTTCTATGGGAGGTACCGTTAATAGGCTTTTTTAGGAAAATCATTGGAGCCGTTCTCAAGAAAATCAAGCTTTTCCAAACCCGTTATATGGCAGGTACCGTTAATTGAGTTAAAAATAAAAATGATTAAAATAATAATTTCTACTCTAAGGAAGGGGTATACAAACCCTACATACCAAATTTGAAATAAATCGGTTCAGCCGTTTAGGCTGTAGGTGCCTATGCAGACAGAGAGACAGAAATGCAGACAGACAGACAGAATTTCCCGACCCATTTTTTCGTCTTCTCTATCATCGTAATGTCATATTTGATTTCTATCTCAAAACTTTTTTTGCACGAATCCATAAGAGTTTCCTATAGAGTTTCTATAGGTATAGTACCTATAGAGCAAGTAAAAATTAATTTTTTTTTTAAACAGAAAAATGTATCATTCGGTTGGCATAGAGATTCCATCTTAACCATCATTATAATATATCTTTCGAATAAAACCAAAAGCAAAATAATAAAAATAGAAAAAAATTCTAAGAAAACTTGTAAACTTATAAGAAATGCTTACGATTTGATTTTACGCAGTATAACTTACATAGAAGCAAGCGAAAACATTATAGGAGGAACTCACACTCAACTTTTTTCACGAATAACTCTCAACAAAAAAATTGCTTTTATCTAAATTCTGAGTTGTTATTGAAATCAGATTTCCATTTGTTCACCATGTTAATGTGCTTAAATGGTACCCATTCCCTACAATGTATTAAAGTAAACTGAGCAATAACAGCATATAGTACGGTGCTACAGATTGTTTCACAGCCAACAGAATAAATAATAGGTAATAATAATCCGCCGCTATATAAAAAAATTATTTTTTTCTGGAAAACTTCTCATCCTTCAATCGGAGTATCTGTTGGTTTGTTTGATACATTTTTTTCCCCTTATTGTCTATATCGCCTTTGAATTCATTTCCTGTTATTAAATGTCTTCTTAAAAATCCCATTATGAACTCAATCGACATGTCTCAATAAAGGTTTTCAAGCGATGTAGGTAGGTACACCGAAAAAAATATTTTGTTATGACAATGACAACTATAAAATTAACATTTTTGTTTGATAAAAGCCGCATAACATTTTAAATATCATTATTGATGTGTTGTTTGTTTCAATAAGACATATTAATAAATTATTGATTTAATACGAAAATTTAAATATGTAGCTATATTGTATTATCATTTAAATATCAAAATGTTTCGTAATAAGATTTGCAAAAATAATTAAGTATTTGAGCTGCAAACTAAGTTGCAAAATATTAGGTAAAAATACATCTAGGATGTTTTTTTTGCCATTCGTAGTCCGAAATTGATCCGCCGGGAGCTGTATGATGAGGCTGATTATATTAATAATGTTAATAATTTAATGTAAATCTAAGAACGGCGGAGTCTTATCTTTTGGATTCAAAATAAATGAAAGCTAGATTTGAATATTTAATAATTAGGTACATATGTATATCTTTGCTTACAACAAAAGCGGAACACGTCTTTATACTAGAGAGGCAGATGAACGACTGATTCTTCTTTCGTGTTATTCGATCAACACAGAGTGTCTAGTGAATACACACATAATTAAACAAAGCAAAGATATACATTTAAACAAACTATAACATGGGTACATTCTATACCTGGCAGGGGCAGCCCGTGTTAGTTTGTGTACAATCATTTTTCTTTATAAAAAAATAAAAATGTTAAACTGATACGAATTTTAGCCATTTATTATTTCAATTTGATATTTTATGAATTATTTATTTATTACTTTTATTATTTTCTATGTTACTACTGTTATTATTTTCTCGGATATTAATCATTCTTTAAATTCAAGGTTTTCCGGAACTTACAAGTATTATTAATAAGATAAGAAATATTTACTTTGAAAGAATTTGCATTTTTCGTAACAGCAAAAAATGCAAATTTTTCGAAACGTCGGGAAATAAAGGGCACGACTTTGTCCCACAAACTTGCTCCTGGGGAAAGATACTTTCCTGTTCACGACTGGAAAACACATTTGATCAGTTTTTTTTTTACAAACATTTTTTTTTTCAGAATTTCACATTTTGAAATATCTTCTTTAAAAAAAAAAAAAAACTTATATGAAATACACCCACTTCCGGTTAAAATTTAATTACTTGAAATTTTATCAAAATTGACATAATTTTTTCGAGAAAATTAGAATTATCTAAAAATATTTTGTAATAATGTTCAAATGTAGCAGTAGTTTTAGAATATTAAATTTCGTCAAAATCGGTGCAGCCATTCAAAAGATAGTCGGAGCAATAAAAATTGCTTTTTAGCAGGTACTGTTAACAAGCTGATTCTGAAAAAAAAATAAGGACATCACGATTGGCAACAAATCAACCATGTAAAATTTTATCAAAATTTATCGTATTTTTTTTTCGAGAAAAATTGGATTTTCGCTTCCGTTTATAAGGCAGGTACATACTGTTGTTTTTTAGACTATAACACAAATTTCATATTCTACTCTATGGAATGGTAAATGAACCTTCATACCAAATTTGAACTCCAATCGGTAGCCGTTTAGGCTGCAATTTTTTTTACATATTTTTTTTTCAGAAGTTTTAGAATATTAAATTTTGTCAAAATCGTCAAACTCGTTCAAAAGATAGTCTGTGCAATAAAAAACCTTTCAAGCTAAGCTTATGAGAATATTTAATAATTTTATCATAACAATTTTGCATTTTTATGTAATTCAGTGCTCATAAGCGGTGGAATGCGTATAGTGCATACGACTTCGAAGACTGAGCAAATCTGATAATGCGTGGGTTCGAATAATGATGTGCATGTAGAAATGTTTTCATAAAAAAATTGAATTAAAGCTCAGCACCATTAATAAGGAGACTGATGATAAGAATTAGCACTCCTTGAAATAGCTGTATCTGTATCTCCAGCCAAAAATAAAAACGAATAATAAACAAATCGTAAAAACGAATAATGAAATTCGTTAACAGGTGGTAGCACCCTTAAAGCGACCTTTTACACGGTCAGTCATTTGACATCAATTTGTAATATAGCGTTTGTAAAAATAAGCCTATATGCATGCATTTGTTTGAGGAAAAATCAAAACCCTTGCCTGATGACTGATTATATGTGTAGATGACTGACGTCCTCTGACTGACCATGTAAGGGTCGCTTAAGTTGTTGTTGTTGTTGTTCAAAAATTAAACGAAATAAATCATTGTTGATGTGAAATTTATAAATTATTCTAATTTATACGAAATTTATAGACTTCCGACGAGATTACGTCGCGTCGGGGTCATCAATATTTCGAGGAGTTACTATTTTGCACCACTTTTGTTCCAAAAAGCAAAAAAATACACAGGCAACGTTTGAGTAAAAATATGATATACGTGAACAAAATTATTCATAAGCTTTCCAACCCAGTAGGAAATTTCGTCCTCAATGAATTTTTTTGGTGAAAAGAACAATGAATTCATCGAATATTTTTTCGAGGAAATTGCATGTTATGATTTCATTATAGAAAAGCATTGATTTTTTCATCAGTTCAGTTTTTTTAATAACATTTCCACAAATTTCAGCAAATCATTTTTATGTTCACTTTGATTACTCAATTATTTATCCAAACTTTTGGTTTTCCATATAAAATCTTGCTGACCATCTACACAGTTATCTACTTTCCTACCTACGGATTTTTCATATCTCTTTTTTATTTTTATTTCAGAATGATATCTTCAAAAAAATAGTTGCATCGTCTGGCGGCAGCACAGAAAAAGCTCTGCGAAATATAATTTCTGCAGAAATCGCTGTGACATACAATTTCGACGGCTATAATGGCAAAAATCCTTTTAAAGCGTTAAAAAACATTAACACATGTTTGTTCAGTAAGTTATTATTTTTTCACAATTTATAAGAACTTCATCATAATTAGTAATATCAAGTCATCAAGTCATCACTTTCTCATTCATACATCAATATTTTTTTTTTGCAGATGCTGATAAGACCAATATTCCTTCACCCCAGCTCTATAGAAAAGCTGTTCAGCAAGGGTTCAAGAGAATGAAGAACCTGCACTACAAGAAAGCAGCGATGAAAAAAAACAACATGCAAATTAAAAAAAAGCATATGTAATACCAATATAACATGAGAACTGTCTTTTTTTTATTATTTTCTTCAAATTCATCAAACGTAATTCACTAATGATTTTGCGAGTTACATTTTTCATGTGATTTCATTACTGAATATTCATGATATCTTTCTGTGAGGGATAGTGGGCTGATGATTTCACTGCTGCACTTTCACTTCATTTTTCACCAAGACTGTGTGTTGCTGAATAAGCAAGTCCTATTTACCTAATGATATCACTGACAAACTTTCATGATGTATTTCATCAAATATAATTCATTTATGAATAAGCAAACTCCACCTACTTGGTGATTTCACTATTGAATATTCACCCAGAAAGTCACTTGGTGAACGCCAATCACAGCCCCATGTTAAATTCACCTAAGGATTCCTCTGAAAATTCCTCGGTGAAGTTCCAGTTCCTCGAGGAAAAAGTTGGTTATTCCTCGAGGAATTTTTTGAAATTTCCTACTGGGAATGTACCCTACCTATACATGTGTAAACATACATTATGAAGGCAAGTAATAAATTTTCATTGAAGTTTTGGAAGCATGAACTTCAACAAAGTTTTGAATGAAAAAAAATTAGGTTCACATATGTATGTAAATTACAGTTCAAGATCAAATCATATCTACTAACTACTAACCATATCAAATATCTATCATCTTTGTTTAAAATATTGATTTCTAGTTCAGGTATGCTCGGTTGTTTTCCCAGGCCCAAGAAGCTAAGTCAATCTTTGCTTTACTTGTACTTTATACATTCGGCTTATATTTAGGCTGGTGATGGTTACCGGATGCAGAAATACGATTTCTTAGAATTTCTTGTGCAAATAAATTTCCAAGAGTAAATGATTCTATTCATTTCAATTCAAAAATATTCGTATGAACTATTGGAAAGTTTATTTTCTCTGGCTCTTTATACAATATAAATTCAATTGGCATTTATCTCTTAAGTGAATTGTTGATGTGGATGAAAGAAAATTAAAATAAAAACGATTTTCCACATAAAGATATTTTTGGGAGCTTGAATTTGTTTGAACAAAAATACTTCCCGTAAGGTGAGATATATGCTCTTATATACCTGTTTAGTAGAAAAATTTAAATTCCACATTTTCATATGTCCCTATAGAAGATAGATCAAACAAGAAGATGACACAAAATACGTCAACGCATTGTTCGTGAACGAATTGGTACTTTTGGTGGGTATGGAAACCTTAATGGTAAAAATTAAAAAAAAAAAACATTTTTTGAATATTCCATGGAAAATTGTATCAACTTTTATTTTCATGCTCGTATTTATGATTTTAAAAGAACGTTGGTATATTATTTCAACGAAAAAGGAAAATAATTGAATCCATCAGGAACGCTATCAAAAAGTCCTAAAATTCTAAAGCATTGTATTCGGTTTGTGTGTATAGGTATCTATATTTAGTTGTATTTTTTTTTTTTTTTAAATTTAATTTCGCTTTCTTCCAATAAAATTGTTCGGCATAAAATACACGCTCCACTTGGGTTGGCTTTTTGAAGGATGTGATAACGAAAATGTGAATGTCCTTAATTAACAATTCAGAAAATATATACATACAAATATATATATATATATTTTTTCCTCATAATACCTTAAAAGAAAATCCATCAAAAAGAGGGAGCAGGTTTATAGAACAACACAGCTCATTAAATTAGAATACTTGAACAAAAACATTAATTATAATTTTGAAAATCATCTTAGCTCATTATTTGTTGAGGGTATCAGTTAGTATTACTTGCGTATTTAGGCCAAACAAACTGCTATTTTTTGTTCTCTCCATATCCATATCCAGAGCATTATATTGATTGAATGGGGCATTTTGTTTTTCGCGGACACGTGTTCAATACGTCTTTAAAATATCACCGCGGGATTTAGATGCTGATTCTTGATGTGGATTGAAGATTAATTTTTTTAAAAGATGGTGGGGCCACAAAAAATTGCATCGTGAGCTTCAACTTCAAGTAGTGCCCGCTGAATGTCCGAAAGATGTACCAATGATGAGCGTTCGATCCACAGGATCCAATATCTTTTACCAGAGAAATATTGGCTCGAAAACCATCATTCTCTCCCTCACATGAAAAACGGATAATGTTTGTGAGTTTGTGAAACTTGAACAGGACAATTGGTAAACCCAAAGAAATATTCCATGAACTTTTCGCAGAACTTTATAACCAATGTACCGAACACGATATTATGTATAAAGCGGATAAATTTTTGTCCAGTTATTGCTTCAAGGCCACTCAATAATGAATGACAATTATGGCTACGGGAAATGGCCGGAAAAGGGCTGTGTCTCCTTCAAAGTGAAGAAAAAATTACCTAACTATATGGTAAATAATGTTGGCAAATAATATTTTTCACAAAAATGTAGTTTGAAATGTTTAAAATAACAATGTATAACTGCCATAATATTATAAAGCCGGAAAAGGGTTGCCATAGCAACTCAAAAACGGGTTTGGGTCAAAATCCCGAAAGCCAAAATATCGAAAAGCCAAAAGATCGAAATCCCAAAAGACCGAAAACCCAAAATACCGAAAAGCCAAAAGAACGAAAAGCCAAAAGACCGAAAACCCAAAATATCATATTCAAGGATTCAAGGGCTTTAACTCCCTTTCCGTAGTTTCAAAAGTTGGCCTTATTTCGCTTTCCTGAAGTGTAATAAGGCCAATTTTCAATCGTTGGCTTTATTTCACTTAACAAAAGTGAAACTACGCCAAGTTGGTCTTATTGCAATTTCAATGTTAATGCATTTCGGTCATTGGAATGCAGTCCAGTGTAATGCGACCAAATCCTAAAATTGTTTATATATATCCTAAGTACACAGAAGTGTAATTTCTTTCAACGGTGACGTATGAGTACTAAAGTACACAAGGAATTAAAATTTTTTGATTTCGAAAATCGATATATATATCGATAAATTTTGAGTTTTGGAAGGGAAATCGGACGAAAAAGATATTTTTTTCTATGAACAATAACTAATTCTGACAAACTCATTTAAACTAAAGCGAGTAGCTTATATTGGTGGGCAGGAAAAAGGATCAAGAGCGGAGCGAACAAAATTTTAACCAAAGAAGGATTGATTTGTGGTGTGAAAATTAAATATTCGCGCCGGTAATAAACTTCCACATTCTAATGCAATGTTGAATCTTACAAACAGTAGTGCCATCAATTCAACAAAAGCATAATTCATCAATTATTCTGTTAAATTAAACAGTTAACTGTATTTTATCTTCTTGAAAGACACATGTATTTTATATTTCTTGTAAGACACATGTATTTTTTCTTCTTGTAAGACACATGCTTCGCGGGTTCAAAGGATTTTAACTCTATTTCTGTAGTCAATCCCGCTCACGCAACTTTGTTGCTTCGATAGGGTATGACCAGTCTGAGGGGCGCCTGAGTCAATTTTGAAAAAAAAATTCAATCTAAATTTTGGTCATTGCCCTTTCGGTCTTTTGGGTTTTCGATCTTTTGGATTTTCGGTCTTTTGGGTTTTCAGTACTTTAGGTTTTCGGTCTTTTAGATTTCGTTATTATGTCCGTCTACCTCTAAAAACAGTATAAAAACCCTTAAAAAATAAATTTAAGAAATTATTAGAGTTACTCTGGCAACCCCTTTCCAGCTTGAAAATGTTATGGCAGTTAAAAATTATTATTTTAAACATTTCAAACTATACTTTAGGAAGTTTTTTTTCTTACTTATCAAAGTAGGGTTATTTTTTCTGGACTTTGAAGGGGTGTATCTTTGGTTTCCGGTAGCCATAATGGACCTTCATTAATGAGTGAAACTGAAACAATAATTGGACTTAAAATTAGGCGCTCAAAAATAATGTCCCAAAATCGGTCCCTAGCACTCTTACTATTAATGGAGGGCTATTTGAAAAAACAGTGAGTGGTGCCTGTCGCAATTTTCATGGCAATCAACTTAAGTTATTTCCAATGAGAACGAAACATACAATCTTCATTGAACCCGCACGTGGATACAATGCACCATACATGCCACTATAACTACGGTGACCATTTTTTCAGAAACCAAAAAAGAGGACAAACTTTTTCAAATCTCAAAAAAAAAAAAAAAACCCACAAAAACTTAACAACGAATATTTTTAATTAAATGTCTTGTAATCCTTTTTTACTTCAAACTCAGGTCATCTAGTACAGTAATTTTAGTCAAACTTGAAACTCGTATGCAGTCATATACTGACACTAGCGGCTACACCTTCATATTGGTGTTCTAAAAGTTCTCTGCAAAGTCACATAAGATCTCGCGTCTGCAAGTTATTCAAGATCATAAGTTCACAAAATTATCTTGGTTTCAGTTTAGTAAAAGAAGAAGAAAAAAAAGAAGGAAGGACTTGGTACCGAAAGGAAAGTCTGTCCTCTCAAAAAGAGGACGGATGGTCACCGTAACTATAACCGATCGCCAATTCTCCATCAACAAACGATTATCATCTGAGTATCTGTTACTTTGAATCAGTCTCCAAATAAAGAAAATGTTTATGATTTTGTCTTTGGTCTACAAAATGGGGGGACATAGAGATCTTTACACGCTTTTTGTTACATCTTATGCAATTCACTCTGAAAATTTGCAAGTAAAAAGCAACATAAATATATGCATTTTACGAATGGATTTAGAACAGATTGGACTATAATAACTATACTAACACGGATTTACTGTTTAGGTATATGTTCATGTAAGTTCATTAAAATTCAACATTATTTTTAATTTTGTAAGAAACAGAATAACTTTCATAATTGTAGATTATGAAAGTTATTCTGTAAGTAGAATATTAGTATAGATGTGCCAATTTAATTGCAACGACATTGTATTTCTCATAATTAAAAAAGTACGAAACAAACAAAAACAAAGACTGGCACCTGAGGATAACTTATGAGAGTATACTTTGTAAATTAAAGTAAAGTAGGTACATTATCAAGCATGAGAAAAGAAAATGTCCTTAATTTTTTTTCTCCACTTAAAATATACATGTAACGTAGAATATATATCAATTTAACAAACCAAGCAAAACGATGCTTCTCTGAACTTATCCATCCCCGGGCATATATACGAATGCGCTTCGCTTCGCTAGATCTTAAACTTAGTTGTTCCAATTAGAGACGTCGTAATTGATGGCTTCTTGTATCTTCAGGCAAAGCAGCATTCGGTTGCAAAAATTTCAAGAAACACACATGAATAAATGTTGCTACTGTCACATGGGGATTTCTGTGCATTGGCATTTCTTCTACATCCTAGTTTATTTTAAAATAAAAATAAAATAAAATGTAGGTTAACTAAAAAAGATGGAAGACCAACAGTGTTGGTTTCATCTAGAGTGAGAATGCAACTTACACACAGTAAGTAAAATTCAAGAGTAGGTATATACCTAAACATATAAGTGTTAAACTTAAATTTTTAATCAGAATTTAAAATAATTTTGTATTAAATTTCAATTCCAGAGTGAAAATGCTTTTTCCAAAATAATAAAAAAAATAAACGTTTCAAAAAATCTTAAATAATGAAGATACATTTACATATATACCTACTCTTAATACTCATATTAACCATCAAATCCATTAAATTAAGAAATGTAGCCTCTAAGATTTCAAGGATTAAATAAAGAGATTAATGTGATTCCTTTGCATTGCACAAATGATCAGGTCAGTAAATATACTATATAATATTATCGGATATATTTACATATATCTGATTTCAGTGCATATGTTAACTAAAATGGAATATTTGTGTTTATCAGGAGCATCACCTTTTTTTTGTGTTTACATTTTCCATTTTGCTTTCTTGTGAAGATTACCCACGTATTTTTTTTCCATAGTCCTTATCTTAGAGATACTTCTTGTTTATGGTTATGATATAGTTAAGATATGGGAATTATATGGTCAACCCTTTAAGTAAATTAAACTGTATAGAAACCCAATGGTATTCAACAAATTTATTTGGGTTAAAATAATTTAAAGATGGTTGTGTACATATTTAAAAAAGAACATCCTTAAAGTATAGGGGTACATGGTTATATGCATGGGTTTATATCTTTTTTAAAGCTTTCATTATTAGTATTTTTGAACTAGAAAATAAAAGCGTAATTGGAGTTCTGACTATACATATAGATAGTAAAATAATAAACGAAACTGGCATCATTAAAAAGAGAACTTTGTTGTGGTAGATAGAAAAATCTATGTTCTTTCGGATTTCATCGTTCATAATATTTAGATGTAGATTTTCCTAAGAATGTAGAATGCATTTGGTCAAAGCTTGAACAATACTTGGTAAAAAAACATCTATGGTAGATCTATAAATACAACCAGCACCTCCAATAAACGTCAAGTTTTCAATGAGTTAGCGGTTGGTGGAAACACTGTGATAGTAGCGCCATTTTACCATTCAAGTACGTATTCATAAGCCCTAATTTCGTTGACCGGTCTAATAAACCATCAACCAGTTAAAATCAATTGTACTTATCTGAATGTTTATCCAAAGTCCAGACTTATGAATTTTTCGAAAGGCAAACATTGGCATCGACTACTATCTTGTTGAAACAATTGTAAAAAGTACTAGAGTTTAAATCAACCACTGCAGGCTCTAGGAACGATAGAAGATACTCTGGTAGTTTCTACAAATTTGGACCTAGATGCTGAAATTACAATTACTGAAATCCGAGAAGTTTTAAATAAAGCAAAGACAAATAAAGCTGCTGGGTTTGATCGGGTACCGTACGAGTTATTCATTCATGCTCCTGAGATACTTATTGATAGACTCCGTAACTTCTTCAATAGAATGTATAATGAGGGAAAAGTTGAACCTTCGTTCAAAAAGTTTCTAATATTCCCAATACATAAAAGAGGAAATTTAAATCTTGCTGAAAATTATAGAGGAATCTCTTTTATGGATGCGATCTTATGGATCTTTACAGGTGTTTTACTTAAAAGACTGCAGAACTGGGAAAAACACAACAACATTCTTAACGAATACCAGGCCGGCTTCAGAGAAGGATATAGCACTGTGGACAATATTTTCAACTTATTCAATATTCTTAAACTCAGAATGGAAGAACGAAAAAAAACCTACTGCTTCTTCGTAGACCTTAAGGCAGCTTTTGACAGCAAGCTCTATTTTTCAAACTCTCTAGGATAGGACTATCCACTAAATTTTTGAATACACTGAACGATTTATATGAAAATACAACAAGTGCAGTCTGGGATGGACAACAACTTTCAGAGTGGTTCAGTACTGAAATGGGTGTAAAACAGGGTTGTATTTTGAGCCCACTGCTATTTGCACTCTTTGTTAACGACATTCATGAGGCCATTGGAGGTGGTATAATAATTGATAGGCTTGCTATTCGGCTGTTGCTGTATGCAGATGATATAGTGCTATTCGCAGATACACCAGAGGATCTACAATCAATGATAGATAAAATGGAGGAGTATTGTCGTATGTGGTACCTATTAATTAACCTTGAGATATCGAAAATAGTGATATTTAGGAAAAATGGTGGCAGAAGGAATCGACGCGAAAAATGGAGTCTTGGAGTCGAGGAAATTGAAGTAGTTAATAAATTTAAATATTTGGGCGTTTGGGTTACACCTGGCTTGAGTATGACAGACCACTTTAAAAACAGAGCTCAGCAGGCAAAAATGAGTTTAAACCTTACTTGGTAAACCTTTGTCTCTAAAAAAGACATCAGTATCTCAACCAAAACTGAACTTTTCAACGCGGTAGCAAGATCAATTCTTGGATATGGAGCACAAGTATGGGGTCATCAGCAGTACGATGAAGTCGAAAAAGTGCAACGATACTTTATGAAAAAAATTCTAAGAATACCTCAATCCTCGCCGAATTACATGTTAACGTTAGAATGTAAAATGGAACCCTTTTTTTTTATATAAAATGAAGTGTCATATGAGCTGCGTCAAAAAAATATTAAATAGTTATGGAGAAACTCGACTGCCTTTAATATTGGCGAATAAAGTTATATCCAAAAATATATATTGGCACAATGATTGGATGAATTACATTGGACAAGAAGGAATGGAGATTGGTGAAATCGTTAGACATAATGGGATGTTCGAACATTCAACCCATCTTGTTTGCTCACAAATCATGAACAAGGAATGGGAAGTATCACTTCAAAGAGCGCATGCATCAACTTCACATGGACTGTACAATAGTCTCAATTATATCGAGGGAAGCAGTTACTTTAAAAACGAACGGGACCTGGCTAAAATAAGTTGGATTTTCAAGTCACGGGGCGGGCTAATTTTCTTAAACGGAACCTTTTCATCAACTGGCAGAACTACACAATGCACGATGTGCAACTTAAGAGAAGATGAAACCTTCGAACATTTCTTAGGTACCTGTCCTGTGTTAAACGAATTTCGTGTACAATGTTTTGGATTGCGATCGCTCAGCATTGAATACATTTTGGACACATTGAATGGCGAAAGAGGATGGAGTGCTCTCATAAAATATTTACCTCTGGCACTTAATTATCGCTCGTATTTACTTAGAGAGTATAATGGATAAAAATTTAAAATCAAACACAACTTAATAAAAATACCATTTAAAAATAAAAGAAACACAATAAACAGAAAACCATAAACTACTTTAACACTGATATAGGATTTAAATATTGGTTAATCAATCGCAACAGACGGCTTAAGTAAGCCATAGATGCTTTATTATTTGTTAAATGATAATTAAATCAGTTTAATTTAATTTTTTAGTTAAGAAAATCAAACGCTTTATTTTATTATGTATTAGAAATGAATTTCTGAATAAACAAAAGTTACTTACTTACTAGAGTCTAGGACTGCGAATAAATATAGAAATGTCGCTTAGAAATCTAACATAGAATCGAAGATAGAAAATGATTGACGTAATGTGTATGACAGCGTAATTGATGTAGATACTTGGTTCGATGCTGAACTGGACAAAAAAAAACAGATGCTGATTAAATTTTACAATAGATAAGAGAAAAACTTTGTGTTCAAAGGAAAAAGAAGAAAGCCTACACGAAATAAATGACATGGCAAAACGCGCTTTCATATAGAAATTACCCGAAACTTAAGAAAGATCTCAAGTTTTTAAGGACGTCGGTTGACTGTAAAGACAAAAATGATTTATCACAGATAAATGAACGGATTGTGTACCATGCCCGAAGTTGATTGCACCTATTGCTTTAAACAAGCAGAGAAGAAGCGAAGAATAGCATAAAAAGCTGAATGAAATATCTTCACCATCTCTAGTAACAAATAAAGCGAAGTACTCAGGTGATATGAAACGAAAACTCGCATACCAAAATGACACTACGAAATCATAGCCGAAATTTTCCGATCTTCTTTCTGTTTTGTAGCCTATAGTATGCAGCTGAAGTGAAACGAAAAATCACATACAAAAATGACACAGTTAAATGAAAAACGAAATTTTCCGTCCTTATTTGCGTTTTGTGGTACGCAACTCGACGACGGAATAATGGTGAAACGGTAGATAATCGGTTTAAGTCTTCACTATTCTACCTTCTCTTTTCGTGCACAATTGACCGGGACATTAATTGCTCGCGAAACTTCGACGATTCTATTTTGTTCGTGTTTTTTTGTTGTTATTATTATTATACACTGGGTTTCTGTTCTTTTTATTTGTTTATTTGTGTGTTAAATTTCGTCTCACATCAGCTGCGTAATATAGGACTTATAACAAACAAAGGTATTCAAAAACTGCGATGATCAATATGAATATAAGTAATAGCCACTCCAAAAATTTATCAAAAGCTTTTATTAAAATTATCCAATAAAATATAAATTTATCCTTTGTTTTCGTGCAAGTTGCCCTTAGATACAAAATCTTTCAAACTAATATCTAGTTACTGATGGTGGGTTATTCCAACCAGGTTTATAGTCGTTTGTACATTTTTTGTTCTTGGTTCGTGTTCCCTTCTTAAACGACGATTTGAAAGATTTTTCGTGCATTCAATTAAAGAAAACAAAGTTCAAAAGTCTTAAAATATAGAAACATGAAATATGCCCGCTTTTTAAAAATTAAAACTGCTATAACTTGCAATTCAAAAAAACTGAGATTACATTGTTTAAGATTATGTATAGGTATGTGTAATTTATGTTTATTTTTATTAATATCTTAATTGTTACTAGGTGTTTACTGAATAAAAGATCATATCTAATCAATAGTGCTTAGATTTTTGTTATATTTTAACTTTGAAAAGGAATGTGTAAAATTTTTGATTTTTTAACAAAAATATACATATAGAAAGTGAAGCATAATTTCACGGAAAAAGGGATAATTTTTCCAAGTGAGGTATAATTTTGCCGAAAGTGATTGGCAACGCTAATTGGGAAATAGATTAAGAGGAAGTAAATTTGCCTCCACGTCCAAAAAGGCATTTTGTCACCCTTACAGATGTCAACGAGAATCTCTTAAAACATGTTCTACCAGACAGCTATTAAAAAAGCATAATTGAAACTCATATTTGCTATATATATGTGCAAAGAGACAGAGAAAGGAGATTTTCTTAGTCAGTACAGTATACACAAAAAATTCAAAAAAATCACAACAAATTCATCTAATATTTATTAGATAGCGTTAGTTTCTATGTGTTTAAATTTTATTTTTGAACACTGATTGCACTGGCTGTTAATACAGGAAAACGAGACAAAAATAAAAAATCAAACTGTTCATTTTGTGGAGTGCCTCCTGACTCCTCAGTAAGTATACATTTTCTTTTAAAATCCAGATCCGCGTTCTAAGGGCCGCCATTTTGAAAATATTTTTGACTTAATTATCTCAAAAACGGTACCTAAGTCTGACATCTTTTTTGCATACGTACACTTTTTTAATGGATCTTTAATATTTCAAAAGTTATAAGCAAATAAAAATCAGTGGTTGCTTAGTATTTGGAGTCGCAGAACATTTTTGTTTTTCATATTACATAAAAAAAACTCAAGGTCAACGCTTTACTTTTTATTTGGTCTTTAGAGCATTTAAAACAGAAAATGGTACAAAGTGTATCTGGAACTGGATTCCGAAAAAAAAAATTGTATACTCAAGAGGCACCCCTCTACTTCATATAAAAAATCCCACTGAGGGCACAAAATGCACAGTTGTTTCCCCGTTTCCAGTGGACTATATATATAGTGCAAAAAAATAATAAAGAATTTAAGAAACAAAAACATGGAATCATCTATACATATCTAAATAATAACAATCAATTTAAAAAAAAATATCCAGTTCAACTGCAAATAACTCAATTACTCTGGAGTCCCATTTAATGTTTTCCTAATTACTCTACTTCCCCATCCATTTCAATACATTTTATCAATTTCA
This sequence comes from Baccha elongata, assembly GCA_951217065.1. Taxonomy (NCBI): domain Eukaryota; kingdom Metazoa; phylum Arthropoda; class Insecta; order Diptera; family Syrphidae; genus Baccha; species Baccha elongata. The sequence continues at coordinate 16,107,689 of OX578273.1, read as the reverse complement.
AACAAATTTATAAAGAAGAACTTTCTTCAGTTAAGTTAATGAAACTTTTAATTGATTCGAATAATGGGGATATAAAGGACCTATAAAAAATGTCCTTTTTATATTTCATACAATCTACATTGTAATTAAGGAGTTTCCCTTATATACATTCATATAATGTTATATGTATGTAAACGTAAGAAAATATTTATTTGAACCAAAAACTAAATTAAAACAAAAATGTTTTATGTAATTACCCAGTTTTTCTCCACATTCTACTTGGCGTACTATGGCCAGTATCAAGCCACCAGCTAACAGCAATAAAATGTGTCTTGCCATCGTGTGATATCTTCTTTTGTCCTGAGTCTGATAAATGGCAAATCCTTTTCGTCTGAGTTCCGTTTATTTTCTCTTTTATCCTTTTATAAATCCTTTTTAACGTACACGACACTGAAGCGGTATATCTGTTAAGATTATCTTACAGATAACACTAATAGATGAATTTAGCAGAAGGAGTAGTGATACTAGAGTGCAGATACTTAAGTGAGTTAGATTCGTATTAATTTCGTCTGCACATTTTTCACGTTCGGTTTGCAGTGAGCTCTTTGCTTCTTGCCACTTTTTACTTTTTCAATTTGCTTATAAGCCTTCTTGCGTAGGATTTTATTTATTCCCCGAAAGAGGATGTTATACAAACACACTATAGGACTGAACACCCAGGCACATAACTAGGAATAAACATAATTTTTCTCCGACAATTTTTTTATGGGTTATCTAGATACAATTTTTTTTTTCGAAAGAAATGTTATTTGGACAACTTTGTTTGGTATCTATATAGTTTTTTTTTTTCTGATGTTAAGTGGCACTCTTACCAGGATGTGGATATTTTTTTTATGAACATTGCCATTTGGATAATTTTTTTTTTTTCGTTTTATGTTATAGATATTTTATTTAATTTTCACACTGCAATCCCGAGAAACAAAACAAATACGTTATGTGGACAAAAAAAAAACTCCAGGCTTAGATTTCAATTGTATCGGTCTATTTTATTTTGCACTTGAGTCCTATAATAAATATGATATATTTTGTAGAAATATTTCAATTAAATTATTGGTTAATTTGGTGGATTGTAGTTTCGGTAAATCAGAAACACTTTTATATTTGAAAATATTGTTTTTTTTTTAGTTTTATTTATTATGAAATGTCTTTGTGCAGTTTTTGTTTTTTGTTTAGATTGAATTGTCAAATTGAACAACTAATTTGTTTCATTTTGATGACATATACCTATACAATTTTCTTTTTGTCTTGGGTTTATGTGCATCATATTTCTAATTTACTTTGCAGTTATCGTGTATTGTTTGTTGGCAGACAAATATTTGCAATTTGTATCTATTTTTTGTGTCTATATTAGCTTTAACACTTTTATTAATTATTTTCAACTCGAATTCATTTTATTTGGATGAGTTTTTTTAATTATATTGTATCAAAGTGGTTTGAAACGAATGTGTTTGCTTTGTATTCTGTTAGCCAGCGCTGTTTTTTTTGTTTTTTTATTATTATTGTTTCACTTTTTTATGGTTTATTTTTCATTTGGAAAGCAAGCACTATTTGGGGAGGAATATTTTTTCTGTAATATTCCAACGTTTAATTTACCAGTTTGTTGTGTTGTTTGGATTCTGAAAAAAAAGGAAATCGATAAATAATTGAAATAAACGTGTGTGAAAATTACATATTTAAAAGTTAAATTACTGAAACATTTTTTTTTTAAATGTTTTAAAGCAATACCTTAATTTGAATTTTTAAATGTAAAAGTTTTGACTGTTGGCCATGACAACATAATTGTTAAAAGCCACAATTAGACCTTATGAACCATAAATGGATGATGATAACATACAAAAACCAGAGTACCTACCTGACCTGGGACAATTAAATAGATATTGCAGAAAATTAGCTAAGAAATAATAGATAGTAGCACATTTCTTAATTCAAACTTTATCCAAACTTTAATACTAGTATATGATTATTTTTGGCTTCCTTACTCAATCTGTATTCTTCTATACTAGGTATTTTCTTCAAGGAGTGAACAACTTAAAAAACATGTTCTTGTATCACAAAATCAGCGCCTGCTCCGAAATATAGACGGTCTGAAATGTACGAAACAATTTTTTTATTACTATAAGAACAACTCTATAATAGTCCAGTCACGAATGATTCCAAGTGTAAAAACTAAGTATATACAGCTTTTGTTCGGTCTATAGCGAGGAGGAAAACATACTAAAAGTCCTCGATCCTAGGTTAGCCGCAAAGATGTGAGGGGGCTTTAAATGTACCTTTTTACAGTTTTTGACTTATAGCTCAGAAAACGCTTGATCCGAAAAAAAAATTTAAAAATCGCTAATGTGAACAAAAATTCAACAAATCTTCAGAAACTATAATTGAAGATACGAAAAACCTATAGATAGCTACACTGTTTTTAGGAAATTTATCAGCTTTTATTTCTTACTTAATATATTTTTACTTTCTGTTAAGATCTGTTCTTTAATAAAATACTTATTTACTTGTTACTTTAAAATTAATAAATATCTGAGCAAGCTTAGCCGGTCATATAAATATATTAAATATTATTTACTCGAACTGTGCGGATCTAAATAAATAATCATAAATATTAACTATTGTTTGTTTCAAGATATAAAACAATACGGATTTCATTTACAGGGATTGGCGACAAGGTAAATAATATAAAAAATAATAATAAAAAAAAAAAAAAAACTGAACAAGAAATAATTTGTCAAAAAAAACTTAAAAAGTTTGTTTAGAAAAAAATTGCAAAAAAGTTCATGTAAGTGAACAGAAAGAAATTTCGAGATTAAAAGTTTGTTAAAAAAAAAAATTGTTGCAAATGAAAAAAAAAAGAAAATTTCTAGATTGAAAAGTTTGTTTCAATTTTTTTTCCAAAAAAGTTGATGCAAATGAAAGAAAAGAATGAAAAAAAAAGAATATAAAAATAAAGTTTTAAATTTGTAAAAAAAACGTTCATGCAACATCGTATATATATATTATCGTATATATATATTATATAAATATATAATAATTATAATAAAATAACTATAAAATATTGAGTATATTACGCATTAAATTTTTTTTTATTTAAGGAACACAAAAAGAAGTCTTAAGATTGAAAAAAAGTTTATGCAAACAAAAAAATAAAGAAAGAAGATTTTGTTTGATGTAACAAAACTAAAATAAATTACCAACGAGATGAATGACATGGTTATTAAACCTTTTCTTTACGAAGTTATCGACAAATCATCGATTCGCTTGGAATGGGAAAAATTGTACCTGGGATTTCAGTTATTTCTCAAATCAGAAGAAATTGTTGATGCTGACCAAAAAAAAAAAAAGCTATAATTCACTTGGGCGGAACACCTCAACTTCAAGAGGTAATTTTTAATATTCCGGGTGCATTGGTTGAAAAAACAACAGATGGGTATGTATACACAATCTTGGTCGGTAGGTTACACAATTTTTTTTCACCAAAAAGATATTCACAATTTGAAAGACATCTATAACATTCAGACCAGAAGAGTGGGAGTGTTTCAACAATTTTTTGATAAGACTTCAAAATCAAGTAACAAAGTGCTCATTTGGTTGCACACAGCAATAAATTTTGAATAAAAAATTGAAGGATAAGATCATGGGGAAAAGAACATAGATGTAAAAGACCTTAAGAAACGACTTCTTGAAAAAGAACATACTTTAGATGAAATAATTTAAATATGTCTTCTGCATGAGCAGATTAGGAGTCAAACGGATACGATGTCTTATTCTACATTACAAAACGATGTTAATAAAGTATTCGCTAACAAAAACAAAGCAAGTCCTCAGTATCAAGTAAAGAATGTCTTAGATGTTGCAGAACGGGACATCTGGGAGACGATCAGCTTTGCCCATCTAGAAATTCAAAGTGTAACATGTGTGAATTTTTTGGTAATTTTTTAAAATCTTGCAGAACAAAATCAAACATAAGTAAAGGGTCAACATGGAATGGTTCAAATTTGTAACGACCACGAATAGGCACTTGAAAAATTCAGTTTGTTGAGGAAGAAGATCTAAACGACAAGCGCATTAAAAATAAAAATGACTATGATTGTTTGCATGTTACTAGCGATTTCACTGTACCTATATGAGCGAAAAAAAACTATTGCCATATTGGAGGGATTAAGCTACAAATTCTCATTGATTCTGGTTTACGTTTCAATTTGTTAATTAAAGTTGATTGGGAGAAATTCCAATCAAATTAAGCAATTTTGGGAAATTTGCGAATAAATAAATTTGAATTTAGTGGCACTCTGACAGCTTCGAAGAACCACGGCCTAGTGACTTACAACTCTCAACCAATCCTTTTGTGTGCGTTGTTAGTTCTACGGAATTGGAGGGGACCTACAATTTTACGTCGAATCCGAACGATTAAGTTGAGAAGCACTTTTCATGATAATGATACTCTTGGAGGATTTGTCACTTCCTCGCAAGAGGCAGTGCCCCTGAAAAAAAAACATTAGGTTTTATCGAAGTTGGAAGCTGGGCTTAAACCCAGACCTCCGGCGTGATGGTCCGACATAAATTTTTTTTTTTATAAATTTTATTTTCAATTTAACGACATACTAACCACTACGTCACGGGGCACTACATTTGAAATATGCGAATAAAATCTGAAAACAGATTCAGAGCATATGCAGGTGTTGAGTTGCTGGAGGTAATGTTTGTATTTGAAGCTGCATATAAGTGTGGATAAGCATAGAGAAATGATTGCATCTTTTTATGTTATCAAAAATAGCAAACAATCTTTGCTTGGCCAAGAAACAGCAATTAAATAAGGCGTTTTAAAGTTAGATATCAACGTACATCATCTAGATGTTCTGCGACAATTTCCAAAAATAAAAGACATTGATATAAGCCTATCAATTGATTTTTCTGTTAAGCCAGTTCAGCAGCCGATTCGACGCATTCCATCAGCATTAGGGACAAAGATGAGGCCAAAATTAAACAGTCAATCAAGAAAGATCTAATTGAAATCCAGAAAGATATAATTGAAGAGTGAAAGAACCAAGTTTTTGGATTTCTCCTATAATAATTGCGCACAAGGAAAGCGGTGATATTAACATATGTATTGACATGCGCCAAGCTAATTTTGCTATTTACTGTATAAGGCAAGTTATACATTAATCAAAAAAAAAGTTTTGAGATAACAATCAAACATGACATTACGATGATAGAGAAGACAAAAAAAAGAAAGTCCGACAATTCGGTCTGTCTGCCTGTTGGATGTATCGACACCTGCAGCCTTAAAGGTTTGGCCGATTTTCTTCAAACTTTGCAAAAACTATTTTTAGAGAAATATCCTCGAACTTTTTTTTATTTTTGACCCAGTTATAAAAATAACGATATCTACCATATAGGAGCGTAACCGATAAATCCATTTTTCTTGAAAAAAATAAACAATCAATTTTCGAATTTCAGATATGAGTGATTTTCTGCCAATGGTGATGTCCGTCATCAAATTTTTTTTTGGGAATCTGATTGTTTACCGTATACCTGCCATAGATTCGTTATTTATTATTCGGACTATGTTTGGAACGGCTCAACCAGTTTTAACCAAATTTAATTTTCTAAATTTGAATAACTGCAAAGAAAAGTAATTTTCAAAAAAGTAGTTTTCAAAAAAAAAATTTTTTTTGGAAAAACCGATAGTTCTAACTTTTTCGAAAAAAATAAGATCAATTTCGATTAAATTTTGAATGAATTAATTGTTGCCAATTATGATATCTTTCATCTGAAATTTTTTTTCAGGGTCCTTATTAACAGTACCTTCCATAGAACCGTTTTTTAATACTCCGACTATCTTTTGAACGGCTACACCGATTTTGACCAAATTTAATTTACTAAAACAACTGCTAAACTTGATTAACACTGCCTTTGATTTTTTTAGTTATGACTTTAATGTCTTAAGTTACCATTTTAGCGTTACCGATAAATTCTATTTTTATATGAGTGATTTTGATTTGTTGTCAGCTGTGATGTGTTTAATCAAATGTTTTTCCCAACATGGTTATTAACAGTATACATGCCACAGAACCGTACTTTTTTGATACCGAATACCTATACCTTTTAAGCGGTCATTGATATTTTGGAAAATATATGAGAGTGAAAGAACATTGATCTCATATATCCGGTTGCGTCCTCAAGTACAGGAATATAGTCATAACATTGGATGTCATAAAAGATACAAATGATTTGTAAGGTCAGGTTTGCTTCAATTTTGATGCCGATTTGAAAATTTTTATATTTTATTAATATTATTATATTATATCTTTATTTTGGACCTCATATAGATAATATAAGAATTTTTTCTGCTTTTTGGGGGATTCAATTTTCGATACCAAAGCATACAACACAGTTTCTTTTGATTAACAATGGTTGGTAGGCATATTTGTGTTTGATTCCGTTTCGTATGTCACGAATATGTTTGTCATGATTTTGTAACATTTATAAATTTTTTTTTTCTAATTCCTTAAAATTTCTTTGTCTTTTCTTAGTTAACAGGCATAGTTAACAGGCCAGAATTTTTTTTTTAAACGACAACAGATGGGAATAGCTGATAAGCTTTTACAGAAGCCCCTAAATGTTGATCTTAATAAACGTAATTAAGACTCTTGATTTTCAATTATATTGCTGATGATATCCAAACGATATTATTCTAGCATTTCATTTTACTAAGAATTGTAAGTCGAAGCAATTGATGAAATTTCCTCTTGACCTAATTTTCATCGTCAACATTGAAATACAACTCTTTGTTGATTATAGTAGAGTTGGTCCAAGATAAGATAAGAAACAATTTGTTTTTATCTATCGTCCACTCTGCTGTTATTTACAGCATCTTCGTGTCAGCTTCCAGCTTTGTATTCTCATTTTTTCAGGACGTATAGGCTAACGTTAACTTAAGTCATAATAGTGCGATAGACAAACTGATATGTGTAGATAAATCCTTCCATTCACCTTAGGTGGAATTTTTATTTTTCTTCGTCAACTATAACTTATTTCTCAATTTAAAAAACAAATTATACTGAAGAATTGAAGAAGACCCAAAATCTGAACTTCTATCTGGGTACTAGATAACTAGAATCGTCTATTCTTCTGACAGGCCGGTACCTTTAAATCGAAAAACAGAAAATAAGTGTCTGCTGTCATTGAAGAAACTCTTTTTTACTCACAACCAACTGCTTAAGTCTTGAAAATTTTCAACATTTCAAATTGTAAAAAGACAGAGCCTATTATTAAATGTGACACTTCAATACACTTATCGAATTTTATCAAGAAAATATAATCTATACGTCACAAATAACCAAACCCTATATCAGAGATTCTCACATTTCTATATTTTTAATATAATTTTTTGTTTATGTTTCAAATAAAAAAAATGCTTACAAAGCTATGAATATTTTTCCATCTCATCTCAATCTTAAGTAACAAAACCAACAAGACATGCTGACAAAATCAAATCAGATATCGTTACCGTTAACCATTCAAAGAAAAAGGATATCAATTCGAATTCGTATACAGAAGAAAAAGAAGAAGAAACAAAAATAATACCTATACCTAAGAAATACGATGAACATTTCGTTCCGAAAACAAAATATATATTTTAGCATCATAATGCTAACAAGAACGTCTTAAATTGGCATCGAAATGGTAAAAACCTTAAGATCGTTTTATATAGGTTATCTTATAGAAGATAGAATTTCGTGGTGCTATAAAATTACTCATGCGGACCATTTGGGAACAAAAAAAAAAATAAAGGGTAAAGTCAGTTTCAATCACATCAAACCATCATCCAAAATTATTTCCTTTGAACAAAAAAGAGACGAATCGAATCAACACAAACAAGTATATGTTCAAATATAAAAGCCAAAAAGGGTCATTCACTTATAAATGTTAAAGCCATCATCATGTGCCCAATATCCCTTTAGTTAAATGGAGATCGTCCATTGATTTTGCATTCCCAAGACAACCCAAATACAATTGACAAAGTCAAAAACCATTTGTGTAGAAAGATTATAGATACAAAAGAAGTTTCGTTTTCTTTTTTTGTGAAGCTTTTATTTTAATTCAACCACTTTGAAAATACTTACATTAAGTTCTGATATAATCTCTTGGTTACGATGGAAACAGAATACTATTTTTGGTTTTATAATGAATCGCAAAAAGATTAGATAATCGATTTCAATATACCCTTTTCAGCAAAGGTAAGTTAAACTGATACACTTTTCATCCATCAAAAGATGAAATTATAGGTATATTCGCATCTTATTTACATTTTTACTAGCTAAGCTATTATATTATATCTAAAGTATGGGCTAGTTTCAACCAAATTTTTGAGGTATTAATAAAATATGACATTAGAATTATAATGATGGAGAATGTAATGTTTCCCCTTCTGAACTGACTACTCATATAATTATACATTCGTCCAAAGCATTGAATATAAATCTCATATCTGAGCAGATATTTCAGTATTTCATTTGAATCCATTGCATAGAATTGAATAATGAATACAATGAATACTAATGATCATCGAACCATCATTGATCCCAACTTGGGACTGTAGGCATTAATTATTTTTGTGACTGTTTGTGCACTTGCACAACAGACTGTTGTTTACTCTATTTGTCACAACTAAAGTAAATAGAAACCGAAACATTCTTTTATCTCCAATCGTATGATCCTCCCGCTATATATCGATATTTTACATTTATACCGTATTACTTAAGTCTTTAAATACAGCTCTCGATAGCTGTTCTAGGCTTTTTATCTAATAAACTTTCATGGAAACAAGAACGTAACCAAGTCTTTTTTTATTCGAATAACCTGCTCGCTATCCTACAAATTTCAGAAGAGGGATTGAATCTGATTTCCCAAGTATTTTTATCTAAAGTTTTAATTTGTCGAGTGTTAAATTAAATTTATTCGTAAAAATGTCGGAGAATTTTAACCAGTTTCTAAGTAAAGCTACTGTTGCTATTATAAAAAACATATTGCGTACTCTAAAATTAAGAACTGATGGCACTAAAGCGGTGTTAAAACTTCGAGTGGAAGAAGCAGTTAAAAACTACTCGCAGGAGAATCTTCAAAAGCTTGTGAACGATTTTATGCCCGAAGGTAAGCCAAATGATTCCGGATCAACTGATGACGAGTCTGAACAAGAGCTGAACGAGCAACCAGTTATTGTTCAGAACAACAACATCGATGAAGAGCTGAACAACCTTCGAGAAATGTGCGAAAAGAGGAAAGAGATTATTTTGCTGAAGCGACGACTTAAGGAGCTGCAGATAGAAGACACTCAAGACACCCCCAGTCCGAGTCCACATGTTTCATATAACCTCAAAGACATGGAGAACCTACTATGTCCATTCAACGGAGATGACAATTTTCCAATTGATCGTTGGGTAGAGCAGTTTGATGAGTATTCCGAAACTCTTCATTTGGATGATCGAACCAAATTCATTTATGGAAAGAGGCTCCTTGATGGCACTGCAAGGCTATTTGTGAGGACTTTGAAAATTCGAAACTGGATTGAGCTGCGAGATGCACTTGTGGGTGAGTTTAAGCGTATTGTTACTAAAGCAGATATTTTCAGTGAGCTAGGTGCAAGAAAAAAACGAAGAGAAGAAACAATACAGCAATACGTGTTGTCGATGCAAGAAATATCATCGCATAACCCTATCGAGGAATAGGATTTGATCCAATTCATCATCAAGGGCATATCTGATTCCGAGATTAACAAAAGCATACTGTACAACGCCAACAATATGGAACAGCTGAAGAAATCACTAAGAAAATATGAAAAGTTCAAAAACAATAGCCGTGACAATTATCAAGCCAAGCCCAGCACATCTCAGTCTCACACTCACAGCAGTCATCAAAACAGACAGAAGAACAACCCGTTTAAGAAAGCAGAACACACAACTCATGCACCTGCTAGTGGTTCGTATGTGAAAAGAGAGTTCACGTGCTTTAAGTGTGGTGTTCGTGGACACATTGCTAAAAATTGTTCCAGCAACAACCCTGTTTTGACTCTCAAAGCCAACAACACCAACAACAGCAACGGCAGTAACAACAACGAGGTTCTATCAGAGAAAATCAGCAACGTTTCAAATCATGAAAGCAGCCGCATCAAGCCACAGTATAGTCCGGATTATAATGATTTTGAGAAGAAGATTCATTATCGATTCGCAAATGGTCATTCTGAATGTTCGTGTACTCTAATGTCTCTTTTGGACTCTGGGAGTCCGATAAGCTTCGTTCAAGAGAAGTTCTTGCCGCAGTCGATGATTTCACCGTTGGAAGATAACAGTCGCTCGTATTGTGGAGTCAACAACAGCCCGCTTCAAGTGTTGGGAAGTGTTAATTCATTTATATCTTATGATAATTCAGAAACTAATTTAAATTTATTTATAGTGAAAAATAATTCAATGAGCTATCCGATTGTTCTTGGGAGAAATTTCATCGACAAAATTGGTTTGGTCTTACAGAGAGCAGAGAAGAAAGCTGAAAGTCAAAACAATACAGTTTTGCTAGAGTCGTCCAGCAGAGAAAAGTGTAATCGTTCTTCAAGTGTATCATTGTCGTCACCACGTAGTTGTCCAGAAGCGCATGTTTGCATGAATAATTTGTCGTCATCGTCTTCAAGTCAGTGTCGTAGTCCACATGTGAGTAAGTCTAATGTAGAAATTGATTTTATTGAACAAATTTGCAATATTGACATGAGTGATAAGAAATCAGTGTTAGATCTTAAAATCAATTCAGAAATTGCATATAATATACAGCAAATGGTACAAGAAGTAGTGAAGCCAGCTTTTTGTGAAAATTTAGACAGAGTTATTCCTGAGGAGAATGAATTTAAAATGAAGATAGTTTTATCTAAAGATGTCCCCTTCCATTGTGCACCACGAAGGTTACCCTATTCCCATAAAATGGAATTAGAAAAGATTCTTAACGAATTACTAAGCAAAGGGATAATAAGAGAGTCAAGTTCGCAATATGCGTCACCGATCGTTCTGGTCGAAAAAAAGAATAAAGAGTTTAGGCTTTGTATAGATTTTAGGGAACTCAATAAAATTACTCTTCGCGATAACTTTCCTTTACCTTTAATTGAGGATAATATTGACCGACTTAAAAATAAGAAATACTATACTACACTAGATATGAAAAATGGTTTTTATCATGTGCCGCTTGATGAGGAATCAATTAAATATACTTCGTTTACCACCCCGATTGGTCAATACGAATTTACCAAAATGCCTTTTGGGCTTAAAAACGCCCCCTCTTATTTCGAACGCTATATGAAGCATTTGTTTGGTAAATTCGTATTGCAATCGAAGATTTTAACTTATCTTGATGATATCCTAATCGCGACAGAGACCATTGAAGAACATGTAGATATTTTAAGGGAAGTTATGGAAATAGTCGTCAACAAGGGTTTAAAGCTTAGGCTGGATAAGTGTGCTTTTTTACAAAATGAGATAACATATCTAGGTTATAAAATAACTGAAGCTGGAGTTAGTCCGAATGAAGTTAATCTCAAAGCAATTGAACATTTTCCGCTACCTACCTCAGCCAAAGGCGTCCATAGTTTTTTAGGACTTTGTTCCTATTTTAGGAAATTTATTCATCAGTTCGCCAATGTAGCAAAGCCTCTCTATGATTTATTGAAGAAAGACTCAACGTTCATCTTTGGTCCTAAGGAAATATCAGTCTTTAATTTGATGAAAAACAAACTGATTTCAGCTCCAGTGCTATCGATTTATAGCCCGCAGAACTCTACAGAGTTACACTGCGATGCTAGCTCGCATGGTTTTGGAGCAGTTTTGCTTCAAAAACAGAGCGACGCCAAATTCCACCCGGTGTTTTATTTCTCGAAGCGAGCTACTGATTCTGAAAGCAGGTTTCATAGTTATGAACTTGAGACTTTGTCCATTGTCTATGCATTGAGGCGTTTCCGAATATACTTGTTAGGCATTCCATTCAAAATCGTGACGGAATGTCAAGCTCTTGTTTTAACATTGAACAAAAAAACATTAAATCCGCGAATATCACGATGGGCGCTGGAGTTACAATCATATGATAATTGTGTTGAACATAGAAAAAGTGATCGAATGTCACACGTCGATTCTTTAAGTAGGTCTTTTAACATTTTGCATGTTGACGATGAATCTTTTGAATTTGTACTCTCAGCCGCCCAAAGACATGACCCAAAAATAGTTTCCATCGCTTCTGATCTGAATAAGTCTGAGAGTCCTCAATATGAAATGGTTGACGGATTAATATACAGAAAGGCAAAAGATAAGATTGTTTTTTACGTGCCATCTCACATGGAGGAGCTGGTTATCAGAACTCATCATGAGTCACTTTGTCATCTAGGTGTCGACAAATGTTTTGAGCATTTGGCTGGAATCTATTGGTTTCCAAATATGAAGGATAAAATACGAACAGTGATTAAGAGTTGCCTTAAGTGTATTTATTTTTCACCCGAGTCTGGAAAAAAGGAAGGAATTCTCCATCCGACTCCAAAAGGAAGGTTACCGTTCGACACCCTTCATATCGACCACTTGGGTCCCTTTCCTACATCTCGTTCCAACAAAAAACACATCCTGGTGGTGGTAGACGGTTTTACCAAATTTATTAAGCTTTACTCGACCAAAAGTACTTCTAGTAAAGAATCCATAGACTGTTTAAAATCTTATTTCGCGAATTATTCTAGACCTAACCGAATAGTATCTGATCGTGGTACTTGTTTTACGTCGAAAGAATTTGCCGATTTTGTGAAAGATACCAATATTCAGCATGTCAAGGTAGCCACACATTCACCGCAATCTAATGGTCAGGTAGAACGGGTAAACCGCGTAATAACACCAATGCTAGCTAAAGAATGCGAATCATTTACTACTAGTAATTGGGACAAGAATCTTGATAAGGTTGAGTTTGCTATAAATAATTGTGTGAATCGAAGTACAGGTTTCACACCTAGCACTTTGCTCTTTGGTAGAGATCAAAAAGGAAGATTTTGCGATAAAGTCGAAGAATTTTTGGTAAACAATGTAGAATCTGAAGGAATTAATCTAGACGGGGTTAGAGAAGAAGCTAAAGAAAATATTGAAAAAGAACAAATGAAAAACAAGAAATATTACGATAGTCGTCATAAAAGTCCGAAAGAGTATAAGCAGGGAGACTATGTAATGATCAAAAACGTTGATACAACGCCAGGTACAAACAAAAAACTGTTAGCTAAGTTTCGTGGGCCATATGAAGTCAAAAAAGTTTTGCCACACGACAGGTACGCTATAGGAGATATAGAGGGTTTACAATTAACAAGATTGCCATATAAAGGTGTGAGTTCTCCTAATAATATGAGATTGTATGTGGTGCCTGAGATTGATTTGAAGTATGATGACAACAAAGATTTAAAAATAAAGAATTCGAATTAATTTATAAATGACAATAACTTTTACATTTGAATAACGATCATTTGACACTAAACAAATGATTTATTATATTAACTGAAAATGATTTTGAATGCTTCTATTCACACCAATAATGTCGATGGATATTTTCCTATTGCTTTAAAAAAATAGATTCTTTTAATTTTGAGCTTTCAAACAAAAATTTAACTATAAAAACAATGTTTACATTTTAAAAAGGTTTGAATAAGACAAAACTTATTTATATTTTCGAATATAAATTTTTATATGAAAGTTTATATGTATTAGTATTTGAAAAGAAATATTTCATTTTATATTTTCTAATATAAAATTTCAAAAATGTTGAACTGTATTTTTTATGTTATTTTTGTATGTGAAAACAAGATTTCCTTTATAAAACTTTTAAAATGTTTAAATGCAAATTCAATGTATTAATTTTAATTTAACGGATAAGCTATAAATATGAATGTTAAAGAATAATATCCACTCAAACTGTAATCGGGACGATTATACGGTCGGGATGGCCGAGTTGTAGGCATTAATTATTTTTGTGACTGTTTGTGCACTTGCACAACAGACTGTTGTTTACTCTATTTGTCACAACTAAAGTAAATAGAAACCGAAACATTCTTTTATCTCCAATCGTATGATCCTCCCGCTATATATCGATATTTTACATTTATACCGTATTACTTAAGTCTTTAAATACAGCTCTCGATAGCTGTTCTAGGCTTTTTATCTAATAAACTTTCATGGAAACAAGAACGTAACCAAGTCTTTTTTTATTCGAATAACCTGCTCGCTATCCTACAGGACGTAGCACGTATAGGTGATCTTTGCAAAACTACAACACTTTAAAGCTTTCCAAGCATCGTATAAATGCGTTATTCAACCGGCGCAGTGTGGTTAAAGGCGATCAAACAAATAATGCTATGTGTATAAAACGTTATGCAAAATTTCAAAAATTTTCGAGCATTATGGGTGAATTTTTAGCTGGTTTGGTTTTGGCAACACTGGTTTTGACAGCTGACGTGTGTTTAGTACCTTTTGTCACTGTCAAACAGCAAATTATTGAATTTTACTATCAAAATTCGTGCTCGGTTCGAAATGTTCGAAATGCTTTTTTATCGAAAAATTGTGTTCAGCGATGAGGCTCATTTTTGGTTGAATGGGTACGTAAATAAGCAAAATTGCCGCATTTGGAGTGAAGATCAGCCAGAAGCATTGCAACAGCTACCAATGCATCCCGAAAAAGCCACTGTTTGGTGCGGTTTTTGGGCCGGCAGCATTATTGGGCCATATTTCTTCAAAGATGATGCGAATCGCAGCGTTACTGTCAATGGTGAACGCTACCGAGCGATGATAACAAACTTTTTTTTGCCCGAAATGGAAGTTCTTGACTTGCATGATATGTGGTTTCAACAAGACGGTGCCACATGCCACACAGCACGCGAAACAATGGTGCAATTGCGAGGCAAGTTTGGTGAACAGTTAATTTCACGTTTCGGGCCGGTCAATTGGCCGCCTAGATCGTGCGATTTGACACCATTAGACTATTTTTTGTGGGGGTATGTCAAGGCTTATGTCTATAGGGACAAGCCCTCTTCGATTGACGCACTGGAAGCCAACATCCATGCATTCATTCGTGAGATACCGGCCGATATGTGTGAAAGAGTATGCCAAAATTGGACTCAGCGGATGAGCTACCTGAGACGCAGCCGCGGTCAACATTTGCATGAAATTATCTTTAAACATTAAATTGCAAGGTTCAAACTATCGATTCAAATAAATATTTCATTGATTTTTTTGAATTTTTTGTGTTTAAAAAAAAAAAAAAAGTTTTAAACCCCTTAAAAAATCACCCGTTATAAGAGGCGCTTCCTCCAGACAAACATATCAAGCTATACCGATGCTATGCAAGGTACTAATCTCTGACGAAACAGAAATGATCGGGTCAGAGCTAGATGGACTCCGGTGGCAAGGAAAGTAATGCAGTGGATTACGAAGAGCATGTATCGGGAGTTGGAGGAAATATCTGCATCGGCTGCTGATTCAAACCAAGTTTTTTCAGCAAATACGACATGCAAACATTAACAAAAGCGCAATTGTCTTTACAATTTCCGCTTAAAAAAGAAGGAATGCTAATGAGATTTGTTAACCAAAGTTTTTAAAATTCCCAACTTCTTGTGGATGAATACAAAATTCTTCCCATGACAGTATTGCGAAGCACTTTTAAATGGAAAGTTTCACAGAGTTTACTTATCAACAGGTGCACCGTGCACTAAATAACAAAGAACTCAATGCACAGGTGCCGTTCTTGTTGATTTAGAGAAGGCTTTCGACACCGTATGGTTAGAGGGTCTTTATCTGAAATTAACCAGATTTGGCATTAGTAAACCACTGTTATATATGCTTCATGACATGCTCAATGGTAGAAAGTTTGTTGTCAAAAGTGGCAATGTAACTTCCACCACAACTTTTGATATTAAAAACGGTCTACAGCAAGGAGCTGTGAACTCGCCGATTCTTTTTAGTATTTACACCAGCGATCTGATAGGTAGTCTCACTCATGCGATTGCGTATGCCGATGACCTTGTAGCGTACAGGACGGGTCCAAAAGTTGAAGTCATCAGAATTCTCTTGCAGCGTGACTTCGACAAGATTCAGCGATATTGTGATGACTGGAAGTTAAAAATTAACTTTCAGAAATCAGAAACTATCCTGTTTAGAACCCCTTTGTCTAAGGCTTCTAGGGATACAAGAAAGAACTGGAGAAATCTAGTGATCGTTGGACCAAGTGGACATCCTCTGGCGAGTAAAGATGTAGTAAAGTACCTTGGTATCTGGCTAGATCAGTATCTATATTTCAATCGACATATAGATGCTGCTCTGGCCAGAGCTAGGGGAGCGTTTGCTCTGACAAGACGGTTGTTTTATAGCAGCCGCCTTGAAAACAGGTTGAAGGTGATTCGCTACATGGCCCTCATTCGGCCGATGATTGCCTATGGGTGCCCTGTGTGGTTTAACGTTGCCCCATCTCAAATGGAAAAGATTCGGGTGTTTGAGAGGCAGTGTCTTAGGACCTGTCTTGGATTACACAGAACACCAGAGTCGGAGTACAAACATTATTATGCCAACGAGGTCTTATACAACGGGGCCAATATAAACAGGATAGATAACTTTTTAATTAAGCTGATTCGGGGTCACATTGCAAGAGCGATGACCTCAGCCAATGGACTTATTTTCGGGGCTTACTACCCCAACGAAGAATATAGTGAGAGCGTTTGTCTTAACGGTTTCATCCCGCCCGAAACATTCCTCTATTTAGACAGTCGGGGGCTGATACAGGATAGATTGGCGGTTCCGTTAATCTACCACGTCGGCCGTTGAACTGTGGATCGGCGAATCCTGTATGGTCGAGACGTCGGCTCTGGGAACTGAGCAGAGCGTCTGCGGTTCAGTAGAGCTGTGCCCCTTCAGGACAAAAGAGACTTTTATAAGCAAGTTCAAACATACTGGTGCTGGTGGTTGGGTGACCACCTTGATATTGATGGTTAGTCAAAGTTGTTGCCTTGGCCGACCTACGTATTTTTAAGTATAATAGGTATATTTTATGTAGGACAGTGGTGGCACCAAAAAAAAAATATAAAACACATAAACTGCATCTGTTGGTGTGTATGTGCATTTGGCGCTGTTTAATATGTATATATATTAATACAAACATATTTCTTAGTGTGTGTGCATATATGCATTGGCTGCTGCGCCAAAAAAAAAAAAAAAAAAAAGCTGCGGGTGGCTGTTCTAGTTTTAAGTTATTTTAAGTATTTTTAAGTAGTTTTAAGTTATTTACGTATATTTACGTATATTTTACTTTTATTTAGGTTAATTTAGTTTTATTTAGGTAAAGGGTAGTTTTAAGTTTTTTATATAAAAATAAACGTCTTAAAAAACGAGTTTTTAAAAATTTTCTCGTTTAGTTTTAAGTAATTTTGAATTTTAATTTAAGTTAGATTTTACGCCCAAAGGCATTTTTAATATATAGTTATAGTATAATTTAGAGCGCCAGTATGGGGCCAGTAAGTTAGTTAAGTTATTCTGTAAGCTAGTTTTTAAGGTTTTTGTCTAGCATTTAAGTAGTTATAAGTTGAATTAAAAATAAAAATTGAATTACAAAAAAAAAAAAAAAAAAAAAAAAAACAAAGAACTCAGTTTGGTGTCCAAACTCCCAAAAATGGAAAAGTGATTGGATTATAGACGGGATACCTTCTAAATTCTGGAAAAATATTGAGGATACATGGCGGTAGCTCAAATTTCTCATCTTCAAACTTATTAGCGGCGACCATACGCAGATTCAATGAAGGAAAGTTACCTTCTTTCAATTTACAAGATAAAGGGTGATGCGTACGCAAACAGCCATTCTCAATTAAGCTATAATGTATCTTACCATGAAGATCGTGGAGCGGGTATTGGATTGCTGGAAAATACTACGGCTATCTGATGACCACTGTGGGATTATTTCAGATAAATCAATTACAGACGCTATTTAAAATGTAAGAATAAAATTGGAAAAACATAATGATTCCTCAAGCTATTTTCATGCTGGGTTTGTTGGTTTTGAAGAAACATTCCATAGATAACCACGGGTGACCCTTAAAAGACAAAACAAAAGGTAGCGCATCATTGCTTTGGAATCGTCTTGGGTCCTTTGCTTTTTATTACAGTTCTATATTATCTGCTTAAAAATATTATTCCTTGCAAATATGATGGCTCTATCATCATAATGTGGAGATCCTTAATCCTTACCGCGAGCATTTGATGTATGGCTAGATGCTTTGGAGTGAAATGGATAATGAATAAGCGCCAAAAAAGCAAAACATTTATGCCGTTCGTTTTCTGTTCTAATTAGGCTTGTTACAGATAATTATTTGAACGGTTCCATTGCCTCCTGATTGCGAAAAGTAAGTTTCTTGAATCATTTATTATCAATACCCAAATCATCTTTCGATGACGACATGCAACGCGTAAGCGTATAAAGTGCGGATAAAGTGGCTTGAAACTCATGTTCTCTGCCACGCAATATCTTGTATTTGCTGACGACATCTACAGTATAGAAACAAATAAAGCGAGAACTTGCTGGTGCTTTTGTAAATTTCAAGAATGAAGCAAGTATAACACGGTGTCTCCACGATCTAGATTTCATAGAACGCAAGATAGCATTCTATTAAAATTGCCTATGGAGACCGCAAATAGTATTCTATGAAAAATTTTTATTGCTCAGCTCATAGCATGCTATAGATAGTATTCTATAAGCAGTCATTTTCATATAGACTTTTCTGTTTTCTTTGTATTTGGACTGAAATAGTATGAATAGTAAGCTATCATACATTTTATAGCATTCTAGCAATCTTTCTTTCTATGGAAAGTGGCAGATGGTAATCTATGAAATCTTGCTTGTGGAGACATCGTGTAATGTATAATGGCTTTTGTGGCTACCGATAAAACGACATATTATATCCTCCCATTAATTACAAAAATCCAAACGTTTAGTTAGAAGGTGACCGCAGATAGGGTATCTTCAAAGGTAGTCAATAAATGTATCAACCTGGGGAACTGATGTAATTTCGTAAAACAACATACATAGAAGCTCAAAAACAAAAGTATAAGTTATATCTCTAGTATTTACGTATTTACGCACCAAAGGACATTCAACTCGTAATGTAAGGCCAGCTTAAATAAAAGAAACTAACAAAATAAAAATTGTGGAATATCAGAATATAATAGACAGATATAAGTATTTTGTTGTAGTTCAAAAATACCCAATATTTGTATGGATTTTTTGATGAATCTCTGGGTCTAGATAGAAAAGTAAGAAACTTATTTCGCTTTTAATATCCTTGAGTTTCTTGTTTTTTGTTTTAGATTATTATTTTCTTTTGTTTTCTACGTTCTAACACTATAGATCTCTTAAATATAAGTTTATCAGGACGTATAAAAATTATGAGATAATTAACATAATTGCCAACAAAAAAGCTTATTAAAGTCAAACAAAATGACTTTCATTTATTTCTTCATATAATTACTTCGCTTATTCGAAATCTTTTCCATTATTTTTTTTAATACAAACGTTCAATCCGTAAATTCTTAGTAAACCAAGTTAAAAAAAAAAAAAAAAACTTGTGCTTCTTAAAAAGAAAAAAAAATACACCCAATCAACCAACGTTAAATTTATTTCCAAAGCCATATAATATTATTCAAGTCTTAGGTCAAAGTGGTCTCTATTAGACGGAGGGTCATAATTTATTTGACCTGAATCCTTAACATAAAAAAAAACATTATTAAAAATATATCGCCTATTTCAAGGAACTCTCTATCTACATATATCACAAACAAAAACAAAATATGAAGGTTACTTTTTTATCATAGAGAAGATAGAAAGACAGCTCCGCTTGTGCGTAAAGCTGGAACTTTTCATCTCTAATAAACTTTTTATTAGGAGCAGCTGTCTCTTTTAAGGGGGATACGTGCGTCCATGTAGAATATTCTACATAGATGCATATCTGCTCGTCCTTCGATGTTTATGGGGGTTATGAGTATCATAACTCTAGTTGCTAAGAATTAATTTCAACAAGGTCGGTTGTTTCATTGCTGTACATTTTGATGTAACAAAAAAAAAAAAAAAGGCTTCACAAAAGAACAGGATCTTTATTCGTTAAAAAGATGTTGTGTGTTTTAATATTTTAAGGGCACTTATGAAACAAACAATGTTATTGATTGAATACTATTTAGGGTGTGGGTAAAAATGTTTATGAAGACACTAAAGTTTTTACTGAGCAAACAAAATTTAGTAGAAAGGGTTTGCAGGTGCCGTCAGTTTCTATAATACACTACTGGTTTAGGTATATAATATAGAAAGATTTAATTCAATCAATTGTTAAAAAGCTTTGTCCACTCATCACTGCAAAACCGCTGCACCTATTTGGCTAGTTTTTTTTTTTTTTTGAAAGGTGGTTTGTATGTTGTAGCTTTTTCATGGCCGCCACCGCCAATCATGAGACTCCTTTTTTACTTTGCTCTATAGGTATTATAAGGCAAGTTATGCATTCGTAAAAAAAAAAGTTTTGAGAACAATCAAACATGACATTAATATTATGATAGACGAAAAAAGTAAGTCCGAAATTATTGAAAGCAGCCAGTGAAAAAAATAAAAAATCACAATTTTATGGAAAATTTTTGAAAAAATGGTAGTCAGGGGACTGAGATTTTGCTACCATGGTAGGTATATACTGATAAACAATTATATCTTGTAACTTATTCAATTCAAAATATGAATTGTTATTTAAATGTGCAGAAACAACTGAACGATATCTTGATAGCTTGATTTTTCGTGATAAGATAGCATTATCTTGTTCTTAATTGAATCTGAAAGTGCTTCTCAAATAGGTTTTTATAGCTTCAATATCGCCGTTGAAAACATAAGTTGGATCATCGATTAAAGATTGCATATAGTAAATCCCGTTAAAATGTATCATCTTTTGAAAATTTCTCAGACCTATAGACCTCTGAATAGAATTTAAGTACCTTTTTTCATAAAGTTGCCAGGGTACTGATCCACAGGGGACTGAGAATTTCACACTTTTTAAGCAAGAAACATGCTTGCAAATCATTTGAAAAAATAAATAAAGAAATTATATTGGCACAAAATTTTAAATTATTTAGCATCATATTAAAACATATTAAACATCATACTAGGTTAAAAAACTATTGGTTTGTGACCTAGTATATGATGGTAAATATGTTTTAGTATGATGCTAAATCGTTTAAAAATTTTCGCCATTGATTATTTTTATGTAAACACTCACCAGGGGACTGATAAACTAAACGGACCATCAACGACCTCCCTCACAAATGTCTTCTTCTCAATTGATATAGCAAACAGATGCAATATACAAACACGATTTTTTTCTAAGTAGTCTTGTTACTTGACAGTTCTTGAGATGGAAATTTGAACGATTTCGACATTCGATATTTTTGACGTTTTCTATATCTTTCAGGGGACCGATTAGAAATTCGGAGGACAAAGTTTAGTGGTTTTTTTTTTCGCAAAAGAATTAATTGCTAACTTATATTTATTTATTTCATTTTATGTTATTTGAGATTACAATGGTAGGTTTTTTTTTAGTGTGGGAACTAAAATAGAAGAGCAGCAATGATTTTTTGAGCAAAAAAAAAGCTGCGATTTGAACAATTTTGATTTCGCATATAGATTTCGATCAGATTTATATTTATATAAGAAAATTAAAAGTGTATGAATGCAATGATTTTAAATTATTGTCGCGGACATCGAAAATTCTGTTAGAAGAAAAATTTTATCAAAATAAAACCTTTGTGATGCTTTTTTGTACGAGGATGAGGTAATAAGCTCATCGGAGTCTAGGGTCGATCCCGGAGATGTACCTCAGATGAGTAACGAAAGCGGTATTAATATGCCTTAGTTAGACGAAATATCTAGAGAAACAAGCGGTGTATAGTAATATATAGTATATGGATGGCGACTTTACTCGTAATGAGAGCGGCAACAGCAAGAAGCGGAGGGTTTTTAAACTCGCGGTAGTTGTAGTTGTCTGGCTGACGTTATATAAAGCAGCATAAAGCGGTGGAAAGTTTTCCTGCCTCTTAATGCCAGAGGACAAAGCGTTATTTTTTTATTGTCCGTCCCATTATTTTTGTCTTCCCTATCATCGTAATGTCGTGTTTTATTGGGGTTGGGGTCAAAATCCCGAACTCCAAAAGACCAAAAAGCCAAAAGACCGAAAACCCAAAAGACCGGAAACCCAAATACCGAAAACCCGAAAGACCGAAAACACAAAATCCCGAGAAAGTATTCCAAAAATCCCGAAAAATTATTTAAAATGAAAAATCTGCGCAAATTTGTCATTTTAAATAATTTTTCGGGATTTTGGGATTTCTTTACTTTCTTTTTAATATATATACCTTTTGAAGGTATTTTACTTACTTTAACAGGACCTGGATTTTAACTCCCTTTCTTTAGTCAGTCCCGCTCACGCAACTTTGTTTCTCCGCTTAGGGTATGTCCAGTCGTCTGGCGGCTGAATCCAAAGTTTTCAAATTCAACAGTACCTGGGTGGCCAACTTATGCCCCCAACAGTTAAGATTGGGTAATTCTATCGGGAATTAAAGTAGGGCTACTGTTTTGGTATTTATAACAACATTTTTTCTGAATTGAGGTGAGAGAGAATTTTTTTTAATGATTTTAAAAAAATATTTTGTTTTTGTTCAATAAAATTTAATATTTAAAAAAAAAATTAAAATTAAAAAAAAAAAAATCAATCTTAATTTCGGTCATTTGGCCTTTCGGTCTTTTGGGTTTTCGGTCTTTTGGATTGTCGGTCTTTTGGGTTTTCGGTATTTTGGGTTTTCGGTCTTTTGGGTTTTTGGTCTATTAGATTTTCGGTCTTTTAGGTTTTCGATCTTTTGGATTTTCGGTCTTTTGGGTTTTCGGTATTTTGGGTTTTCGGTCTTTTGGGTTTTCAGTTTTTTGGATTTTGGTATTATGTCCGTCTCCCATTTAATTGTTAGATTTTTTTTACGAAAGAAAAATTCACTTTACGTGTAGGTACATTATGTACGTTGATCAAAAGTAAGAACGTTACATATTATAAACCTCACTACCTATACTTATTGTATCGTTTAAATTTAAGCTTAGAACATAATACAATATACATAAACCTTTTTGACTCCTGTTTTTGAAACATTGTTAATATTTAAGTTTACGAGATAAAATTTGAAAATGATATTTATGTTTAAATGTATTTTTTGTGACTATAACAAGATTAAGAAATCACTGAAAGCCAAAAGAGAAACTTGCATTTGGATAAAACTCAGAATAATAGCATAATCCCTGTCGTAGTCCCTAACATTGTATTCCTCTCATTTTTCATATAGTATTAGTCAGAAATGAAAAGATAATGGGTGACGACAGGCAGAGAGGTGTGTCATGTATTTGTGTATCTAATATGTATGCACGTATATACATATAAAAATATTTTTCCTATAAAGTTGCAGTGTATATATATAGTATATGTTCTTGTTTCCACAGATAGGTACGTATATGGTTTTCACAGGGTATCTATGCAAAATAAAAAGGGATTATGTTTTGGAAGGAAAAGATAGATACATATCCCATATGTGGAGAGGTTTTAATTATTTTTGAAAACAAGAAAAAAATACTGTACTTTGCCTGGTGATGAATAAAATTGAAAATTTATTTTCACTCTTAATCATTTTATGGAAAAAAGACGACTAACAATTATTATGCATTTCTGCGATATACATAAATAACAAGAAAGATGAGAATTCTTAATATGAAAGACTTAAGGGTGATGTTTTAAATTAATTATGAAATTGTTGAGTTTGGGTATTCGTGTTCAGTAAAGAAGTAAAAGTACCCCTGGAATATGGATTTTAAGGCATTTGAAAACTTTAAAAATGCAAATCAATGCTGCCTCGAAAGAGGCAAAAACTGAATTTTAAAATTAAAAGGAAAAAAAAAACATATGCATTTTTTGTAGTTATAAAAAACAATTTATACATTTAGAACTACCTTTGTTAATGAATTTTAATATTTTCAGCTACAAGCCCTAAAAAAGTTTGAATGTTCTTTCCATATAATATGAATACGTAAGTACCTAAAAGTATATCTTTAAAGTTGCAATGTTGTTATCTTTTTCTTTTCCAAGGACTTAAGATTTCAAATCAATATTTATTACTTCGTTTATTTTTCAACCTGAATCAGAAGGGGCACTATTGGTGTTGACGCATGAAAATTCGCGCAACGAAAAGTGAAAGAAAACAATTTTAATGTTAGCGTATTATGGTTAGAGTGTGGGTGCTCTTGCAGTAAAAGAAGAGCTTCTAATCATCTTATTCATACTCTGGTCCTTTTCTGATATTGATATCGAATAGAGCCACAACTCTCCTACTACACTGCTTCACCTAAAGTCTCTGCTTGTGGGGTCTGTCGTCCCGGGTTGACCTAAAAAAAAACATCGACGTCGTCGGTTGCGTCATTTGGTGTCATTTCATTTATTTGAAACATTGTTTTTATTAATACAAATAAAAAAGAAAAAGTTGAAAACGCACAAAAAGGAGGTAAAAAGGCAAAAATTAGACAAAATGACAGGTACTTTTAATAAGGTAATTTTGAAAATAAATTTCTAACGAAAAACTTCATTCTTGGAAAAAAAATCAGTTAAACAATGTTTTATCAAAATTGATCGTATTTTTTACGAAAAAAAAATGTAATTGTTTAAAACGGTGATAATAAGGTGATTTTAAATTAAATAAATTTCTAACAAAAATCTTCAATTTTAGCAAAAAATCCGTTACCCAAGATCTTATTAAAATCAATCGTAGTTTTTTCGTGAAAAAATTGTTTTTTTTATAAAAAAACGTATTTTTTTCGAGAAAAAATGGATTTTCTGTACCGTTTATATGACAGAGATACCGTAAATAAGAAAATACATTTCTAACGAAAAAATTTATTATTGGAAAAAAATCAGTTACCCAAAGTTTTATCAAAATCGAACGTATTTTTTACAAAAAAATTGGATTATCCTTAAGCCTTATTTGCCAAGTACCGTTAATGGGTTGGGGTCAAAATTCTGCCGGGGACAAAATTCTTTTGTCAAAATTCTGCTTTTCAAAATCTTGCCTTTCGAAATTCTGCTTTTTAAAACTCTGCTTTTCAAAATTCTGCAAATGGTAAAGAAAGAATAGGTTTGCAAAATGTTATAAAGCGTGCGCTTTTTAAGTATGTTTGTGTTAACACCTTTATTGATTTTCTTAGCTTTCATGCCACGCAATCAAATAGGTATGGTTGTGCGGTAAAAAGCTCGTTTTTTATTAGCATCAGAGTTTGTTCGAATGTTGTTCTTCTAAATGTTGATAAAATTCAGTAAATTCCAGTTCCAACATTTTGAAGTTGGAGCGAACTAGATTTAACCGCCGTGCCGCGCTGGCAAATGTACCCAAACTGCCGTTAAATGTCAAGGGTAAGACTGAAGTGATAACAAAGTTAAGTGACTTTGTCGGTTTCTGTATCCAAGAGGCTCCTCAAAATATGTAAGTGCGCTGGTCGACCAAATCCATGTTCCCCATTCTATTTAAAATAAATTTCATTCAAATTAGAACCCCCACTTAATTACTGGGATTTGAGGATGAACGTATGTATTTTTCCAGGGGCCAGATTTTGGTTGCACCGTTGGTTTTTCTATCTTTCAATACATTTTTGTAAGACGATAATTATTATTTTACGCGATCTGCCACCAGCATAATAACAAAGCGAACGCCCGTCACTGTATTCAATGATTTTAGTGGTTATTACAGTTTTACACACAACAAACAAAAATGACCAAACTGTAGCTTATGGTAAATACACAGGTCTCTAACGTCTTTGGTTATAGTATTGGAACCCTATGGGCCTAGGAGTGAATAAATGTGCTAACAAAAGCTTCTTTTGATGTTAATGCGGTTAATACAATAGGAGGTTGCTGAATACATTTTGAACGAGCATGATCTAGTAGGGATAAAATGACAATTTTTCAAGCAAATCCTCCATAAATATAAGGATGAGACGTCTTAAAACTTAAATACTTTTGAGCTGGTCGTATTCGCGCATGATAAATTGCTTCCCTGAATAGCATCGCATTTTTGGCTGACTTTCGATTCTGTTCGCGTTAAGGATCGTTTTGTAACTCAAAACATTGAAATGCGAACGTCTATTTGCTATCTGACTATAAGGATGATAGAATTGTAATTTTTCAAAAAAGTGTTATCATATTGTCTAGTGATAAAGAGTAGCCTTCTATTGTGTACACACTATCCTTCCTTATCAACCACTGTTCTGTTAATGTATTTCTTTACACACGAGCATATCTTTGGTTCAACTTCTCGTTATACATATAATACTTTATAGCCGGGTTTAAATAAAAATACGAATTAACACTCTATTAAAGTCATCAAAAAAAAACAACCAACGAAGTTTTATTGGAATATTTCAAACCATAAAGGCTAAGGCTATATATTAGAGCTCTATGGTATGTCGGACTCTGTATTACATTAAATGTTTAAGTTCCAATTCAGGCCACAATTTTTTCTTACATAGGCGCCTCGTGTGACTGTTGGTAACGAGTTTACATACCAAAGTCATTATGTCATTCTTCATTCCAATAATTAAATTTTGGATTAAAAACGAGCATGAATCGTACATATGATTGCTTGAATTTTTCCGTTTGCTTGAAGATTTCCGTTTTTTTCCGATGAGAAAAAAATTGTTTCTTCATTTTTATGACAATAACCAAATACACTTTTCCTCAGTCCATCTGCGAAAAATTATAAGAAAATTTTAGCAGGCTATTTATTTGCTTCAACAAAATATCTGCCTATGGTGAAATCTTTTAAGATGCTTAGGTATGTATATATTTTTTCTCCCCATCAACGGCATCACAAAAGGATAAAAAGTTATTCGGAAGAAAAATATTTTCTTGTTTGTGTGGTAAATAATATATATGCGATGGAATATTTTATTTAAGGAAAAGTAATTTAAGATTTTATGGTTGAGGAGAAGCTGGAGAAGATGCTATATAGCCTTTCACGCAATACCACGTATGTAATTTTATTTAACCCATGTCGAAAAAAAAAATTGTATAGCTTTGCCTGCTTTTCTAAGTTATTTTGTACAGACAGATGTTTCTTGTTCAGAATTCCTATCATCGGAGAAAGGACAGTTAAGAAAATTGTTTATAAAGAAAAATCAATTGTTAAACTGTCAAAATTGATTAAATTGCCCTCATCTTGTAATGTTTTTTTTTTTAAGATTTTAAATGACCCTCAACTGAAAAAGATATATCTACCGCATGTATGTAACCAGTTTTGATATATTTTGAATTTCTTTATGTAAATTACAATTTAAAATCTTCGCATATTCATGAGAATTAATTTTTAAAAACTGAAAAGATAGCAGTTTAGAAGTATTAAATAATGGGTCACAAATTTTCTTTACAAGGATAGGTAAATATACATTAATTGCTTCCGAATATATTAACTTCCTGCCCTTGGAACTAAAAATGCTGACAGGACAACATAAAACTTTTTACATGTAACCATTTTTCGAATTTTTATTCTATCTGCAACGAAAAACAAAATATTATTTTTTGGACGAAACTAATCCAAAATAAACAAGGTAATAAACTTTTCACGAGTTTTTCTACATATTTTTTAATTATATATGCAAAAGTAAAACAGAACTAAAGAATCAAATTTTAAGTTTACAAACATTTGTACTGTAAATATGTATCAAATTATCGTAGTGCTTTCGTTGACTTTTAATTTTTCGTTCTATTTTAAGTAAACCTACCTTATTTGTTTTTTTTTTAATTGCAAACCACATTTTTAAAGAGGATAATAAGGAATAAGTAACTACTTACATCAGGATACACTTAAAACTGGTACATTTTTTGCTACCGGGTTTTATCCCCCTCCCCTCCCCCCGCTTATAGGGTTAGTAAGCTCTCCGTGCCACTCATGCCAAACCAAACTGAGAATAAATCACTTGACAGCTGTTAAATCGGTCGCCGTCTTGAAAAGTAATGCCAACTAAAAGTTCTGCACCTCGAAAAAAAACATCCTTTTTGACTGTTCGCATTGCTTCGGTTAACAAGACTTTTCATTGATTTCGAGTATAAAGCTTTATACAAGCCTTTACATTTAGATATTGTCTGACTAACTTTGACAAACCTTACAGCGACCTTATAAAAAGCGATTGTATCGTCCCTCCGTATGGCTTGCGAGTATTTTCTACCAAAGGCTTTAAAGAAACTATTATTTAAAATATTCAATAAAAAACAGTTAACATCTATAAATAAGCCTTATGACGACACTAAAGAAATAATAGCTTACTAATTTTTTGAAATTGGACCTTACACAAGTAAAATTGTTAGTTGGGCAGTGAACGCACAAAGATTGACAATTTCCGGAGTGCAGTGGGGTCCACATTCTGATTGGAGATTGACGAAGCGACTAAGTTTTATTTTCGAAAAGATATTGCTTGAATATATACCTTTATTAAAGACTAGCCGTTACTCGGCGCGTTGTTGCCTCAAAAAATAGGGGGGAAACATCGTTTTTGAAAGAATTATTATGGATACTATAAGCTGATAGTACCAAAATTTTGACAAAGGCTTCCTTTTTATTATTTACATATTATAACATATGTTATTGAATAAAATCGGTCCATTTATAGAAATCTTCTAAAAAGTGACTTCAGCGCCAACCAGGTGGTAAATAAACTACTCTATTTTATTTTATTCACTACAAAATCAGCTATCTGTAAGTAAAAGACCCGAATCAAAATCGGTCCAGTGGTTTCTGATCGGTTAACATACCCAAGTTTTCGAAAATAAAGTAACTTGAGTGCTATCTAGGCAGAAATTTAAATAGCCTTAGTTATTCCTTACATTATCGCCAGTAAAAATTCAATCAAAACCGTCCCAGACGTTTCCCGTCGGTCCATAACTAAGGATTTACAAAAAGCTATCCAAGCGCCATCAAGGGGGTAAATCAAATATCCAAAGTTACTTCTTGATACATCAGCTATCTGTCATTGAAAATCAATCCAGCTGTTTCTGATCGGTTCATATAATATACGAATATACGGAAAAAGTGACCCGATAGCGCCACCCTGCTAGTGCGTAATTACAATAGCCATAGTTACGTGCTACAATATCTGCTATACATATCTGTCATCAAAAGTCGCTTCATTATCGGTCCAGTCGTTTTCGAGATTACAAACAGGCTTTTTGTATGCTTTCATATGGATCTTGTGAAAAGCTATTATTTTGACATTACAAACAGACACTTCATTTTTATTTATGTGTATAAATTTTTTTAAATGATGTATGTATAAGTGTAAATCATGATTAATTGGTCAGAAAAAACTGATATCTTTCACACCAAATTGATTAATCATAAAGATGCCAAATAAAATTCTCCACACACATCGAAAATACAGAACCTTTTTTTAATGAAGTAATTTGAAGTGTATGTATATGTCGGAATATAATGATTATTATTCCTCGGAAATTAATACTTATTCGCATCTTATCAACAAAACCCTTATCGACCAACAACGTCAGCAACTAAAGATTAATGACAATCTGACCAGCTCAGATATCATCTGGCATTAACGTCATCATCTTTCCCACTTAAAACGAACTGTTGAGAAGCAAAAGCAATTAACAAAGCAAGGGCCCTCTGGCTGTATGTTCTGGCACACCTCTTGTTAAAGACCACATCACATGTAAGTATAGGCAATGAATCAGGACATCTGTTACAAATTTAGCAGAAAGGAGAACCTCCTGATCCAAAAGATGGACGATGGGGCCGCAAATTTGTTTTAGGAACGTGTTAAAATTAAACAATTCTTCGAAGGACGAAACCTTCTCTGCAACGATAAGAGCATTTTGTAACATTCGGATTGTCTATTAATTAGACTTCCCAAAGGCTGTCAAATGAAAAGAAGAACGTCAGTGAATTTTTAATGAAAGTGCCACTTAATGGGAACAGATTGTGGGAGTTAGTCTTCATTATGAGAATCTGTTTAAATGAAGCTTGGCTACTACTCCTTGAATGTATAGTTAAAATATTGCTTTGAATATTTAAATGAAAACTTTGAAACCAAATGTTTGTATGTAAGTTGCTTAAGTATTATGATCCGATGTGACTACTTTTAAATAAATATCTTTTTGAGTGCCAAATAATACTTAATTTTGTATTTAATATCATATACCTTCTTCAAAGTTTCATAACAGGGCTAGGGATGCTGCCGAACGTTCAAGTAATAAATATTGAGGACGACACGGCGACGACGTCAACTTAAAAACAATATTGAATTATGTCATTCATCATAGCCTAGCTCTGTCCTCCTTCTAGGGAGGGACAGTTACCATCGGACGAAATCATATCTTTTGAATAGTAGGTAAAGTATTAATAATGTAATAAGAAGATTGTGCGACTGCGACTATACTATATAAGCAGTATATTGTCTTGCAAACAAATCAATGTTAATGAATCTAATTAAAGTGATTGTGGAACTTGATGAAAAGTAATTAAAATTTGAAAGTGTTTACAAACCTCTAAAGGGTGACTTGAAAAGTTTCGTTGTCCCAAACGGAAGTTAGGAATTTTAATAATCAGTTAAGGACGAAAATTATTTTTTTGCATCTTAGAACAGTATAATTATAATAGGTTTATAAGTAAATTCGCTGATGGAAAAAGTATTATGTATACTGTAAAAATATATAACTGAAATAGGATTATAATTTTTGTTTAATTCAAATTATTTAAACAAATTTTTTAAAGTCATCATTTGAAAGCATTTGAAAGAGACATTTGGAAACTGAGGTTCATATTAAAATTTAATGAACATTTATAAGGATTATTTAACTCACACATAAATAGTGCAATAATACATAACACAGACATTAAAATAAATTTCACTTTTACTTAATTGTAAAACCGTTAATAGTACGAGATCGGGATTTTTGAAAGATCTTTCGTCGCACAAAATGAGATAAGCGAAAAGAGTAATAGTACCTCTCGCATCTTTTTTTTATCGGGATGATAGCTCAGGCGCATATTCCTTTTGGGTAGAAATAAACAGTGACAGTTACATCTTCATTTAATACGAGTATATTTAATTAGATAAACACTTTTCGGAGGTATTAAGTATAACGACATTATACGGAGCTCAAGTCTACATCAGAAGCTGATAAGCCTACTTTGGTCATTGTTGAAAGCTTTGAGTTAATTTAGTGTGTCCAAGAGTCGTTCTAAATAGGTAATAGGTCGCCATTATAGGTAATACTCGTATAAGGCATTTTATGAATTCGTGCGAAAAAAAAGTTTTGAGATGACAATCAAACATGACATAACGATGTCGATAAAAGTGGGTCTGACAATTCTGTCTGTAAGTCTGTATGTCAGTCTGTCACTCGCACCTGCAGCCTAAACGGTTGGTCCTATATCTTTTAAACTTAGTATATTTGGATTTTAGGGTGACCGTCAGGGTTTTTTTTTTAATTTTTGTTGTAGGCCTAAAACTAATGGTACCTGCCAAATAACGATTATGGAAATACTTGATTTTCTCGAGAACGGCTCTAAAGCTTTTTAGACAGTTGAAAACGTTATTCATAAAAAACTGTTTAAAACGGTACCGGCCATATAACGTTTTTTTTTTTTTTAATTTTGACTTTCTCGTTAAGGACTCTGCGGATTTTAACTAAATTTTATTTCTTAAAAGAGGTAGTTAGCCAATTGATAATTTCTAACTTAATTTTTCAACACTTTTCAAACAAAAATTATATTAATTAAACAATTTTTATTTTTGAAAATTAATATATTGAAAACCAATAGACGATTTTTTTTACGTCGATCAACCATTATAATTTCTGTCTAGTGGAAATATGCAATTTCTATTTCTCCACATGTCGATATAAGACTATATGTTATCAACAGTCACTCGATTACTTCGGCCGCAATTTTGCAGTTTAAGCATTTCTGCTAGAACCAAATTCGTTCTATAAATCTGGTGTTGACTTTAAAATTTCTTCATAATAATGATGATATACGTGATAAGAACGTTTAACAATGTTCATGAAAGTATAAATTTTATGCAGAAATAAGCTCTACAGAACCATCATATGTCTAATATAAGCATGTTCAACGAACTCTGAACAGCATTTTATAAAATAATTCAATTGAAGTAAAAATAGGTTCGAACATGAATTAGCATAAGGCAAACCTCAGCATATTTGTACATATACATATATGTATATGTACCTATTTCTCTGTTCACCGTGGTTTATCAAGCGTAAATTATTTTATTCAGTATCTTACCTGTCAAAACGTACACGCATATAGATATAAAGAGTACCTATAGTCCTTTATCTTCTCACGTGTATTGCGCAGTTCGTTATTATTCTAATTCACATTAACTCATCCCCCAGTGCTAAAAAAAACCGCACACAATCACTCAAAATACAAAAATGAAAGGTGAAATCCTCAAAAAGACATCTTTTAAATATTAAATAGAACTGTCTGAGTCTGTGCAAACATAATCAAAATACATTTGCTTTCAATGCCCCTACTGCAATATGCATTCACATAAATTTACAAAAAGGTATAAGGAACATAAAGTAAAGCCTCTTTTGTGTAATCTTTTCAGCGTTTTCTGCAAAAGGTATCTTTCAGTTAATATCTTTTCACAGCAAACAAAGTAATTTTGCTTTTGACAGACATAAACGAATTCAAAAGCTTCATCATAATCCATGAGTGACTTTCTTTGGCAGTATATAATAATAATGAACCTAGGTCAGATGAAATATTTTAGCAACCAAAGACTGTGGCAGCCATGATGACCCAGTACCCTAAATAAAGTGCAGATTGCAAAATGTATAAGTAGGTGTTAACAAAAAGTAATCGCATTCTAAAGGATTTAAGTGTGATTTGAGTTTAACGAGTTGCAACTACTAGCTATACCTATAGCTACTTTTCCATTGTGCGGAATCAATTCCAGGACGAACTTTGCACATATCCATTTAACAGAGTTCTTTAATTTATTATATTTGTGTTCAGTTTACCCATGGGACTTGCACCATCATATACACATGAGACTGATGTTGGCTCCAAAAAGTAAAAGAAGAAATACGTTGTAGGTATGTATGTATATACGTGATGATTTCGAAAAAGAAATTGGAAATATATTTAAATTTACTTAAAACTTAAAAATGTTTAAAAGAAAAGAATACAGCCTTTAAAGTTTTTAAACGATTATACAACAGGCAATCATATAGTTATGTTTATTTTATATAGAATGATGTTGTTTGATATAAGTTATCTGTTAAAACATAAAAAATGTGGCTTTTATATAACCTATAATTAAATAACTTTATTTTGCTTTATAAGTTAGCTTGGGTATTCATATGCGAAAAGCTTTTTATTTAATTAATCTATTTTGAAAAAGGTATCTGCAAACGGTTCCCTTGGACGTAAAAAACTAGGACCCTTTAAATATCGCATAAAACAAATTAAACCTAAACTAATCAATTAATATTAATAAAATTTGTTCTCAGGATATTATTCTGTTCAGATATTTCTTTTCCAACCACACATTGCTGTCCTATGCACCAGATGGAGTTAAAAAAAACTACTTAAGCAGGAGCACCCGAAAATATAGGTATAGATGTTGCAACTAAGAATGTTTTGAGACCAAGGCTATATCCACCAATACAGATGGCTTTCACCCAACGGATTTCGTTAGAAAGTAATTGTTTCACAATATGTCTTGTCTGGCTTGTTCAATGCCCAATGCAACACCATTTTCGTTCCATAATAATTACATCCACTTTTTTGGTGGATCCTATTCCATAAGTTAACGTTGTATAAATAATTTGAGGCGAACGGATCTTTTAAATGTATAACGCAGAAATTTATTAGCAAAAGCCAATAGGTTTCTTGAGATGATAGATGAAGTTTTTAAAGTTTCACAGGAGTATTATAGCATGGATTTTATCATTATTTTTCTTTCAAACAGGAAAATGGATTCCAAATGCTTAACGCGTTTTGTTTATTCTATTTTGCACATCGTGGTCTTTTCCGGGTTCAAGTTTTTTAAAACTATGGCCCGACGGTATACCTCCAATTGGTCTGAAAAAAGGTAGTCGTGGTATAAATTGCAGACCTTGCAATTATTATTTCAGCTTTTATTTAACTCTTGGGAATTTCCGTCATTCTGGATGAAATCATTTCTCAATCCTGTCTTTAGAAAAGTCGACAAATTTGACATGAAGAACGATAGGTAGACACATTTCTAAATTGTCCTGTATTTCAAAGCTTTAACAGAAAATTACATGAAAGGTCTACTACTACAAATTTGCTTACATTTTAACACAATTGTTCAAATGCAATAGAAAGTAGTTCTGAAGTTGATTGCATATAGGTATACACAGATTTTTCTAGAGCATTTGACCAACTCAGCCATAATTATTATATTATTGTTTTTTAACTGCAAGCATAGGGTTCTCTACTCTTTTTATATCGTGGATCAAATCCTATATATGTATAAAAAATAGAACTTACCAGGTAAAATTTTAAAATTTCCATTCAAATACTTTAGTTGTCCATTCAGGCGTACCCCAGGGAAGCCATTTGAGTCCTTTCTTATTTATTCTTGCTATAAATGACGTTTCCTCTAATACACACTTTAGTAAGTTAGTAATTTCAAAATTTTAAATCTATCAATTCTCTTGATAGTTTCATTATTTGATGTAATAAAAATGGGTTAACTCTTAACCCTATAAAATGCCAAATGACTTTGAATAGTTATTGTATAACACAATATAAAATAAGTTTTGTTTTTAGTTTTAAGGGCTTGAGCGTTAATTAAAGCAGTAATTGCAAATTTGTTTTATAAGGTCTCTTCCATCGACCAAAACAAATCTTATACGTCTTAGAAAAGTAGGCACACGGCATCTTATTGATAAGCCATTCAATGATGTTAAGGCCACTAATCTTTGTTTTCGTGAAAATCTTTCACTCATACATCACTAACCAAAAACAATAATTTTGTTATTGTTTTATTTTGTTAATTGCCTCACAAGTGTGGACTTCTTCTATGAAATCCATAAGAAAAGTATTGAATCGGTCCAACATAATTTTATTGGAATTGCACTTAAAGGCCTTATATGGGCTAATCCTTATAACCTGCCACCATACGAGCATCGGATACGACTTTTCAGGGGTCTAGGCTAATTCACTGTAAACAATTCATATTCTGCACAATTCACTGTATGGACAATTGACTTTGCACAATTCACTATAACCTCTAATTTTTTTACCCGTGTTTAAAAAATAAATTTAAAACGAGAGTCAACTCTTTGTTAAGTTGTAGGTATTCGCTATATCCGTATCGCTCCTCTCTGCTCTTTCATAGATTCATTTACAGAGAGCACTCTCAGTGATCAAAAATAAAATTTACAAATAACAACATATTTCAATATAGTCCGGGAGGCAGCGTCATTTTTCAATGAGTGATTTCTCCAAAGCTGAATTTTATATATTTCGTTGGTGTGACCTTGCTGACAACAAAACCGGTCGTCAGCTGCCGCATACGCTGGAGATTTGACGTGGGTTGATGTCTTAAACATAATAATGTCTTAAAAATAACAAAATAAAGTAAAGAAAAAAGTGATTTCTCCAAAGCTGAAACTTTGTGTATAGGTTCATTAAACCGTAAACTATTAGAAACCACACGTCAGCTGGCTAGATTCCGGGGTAAAATACGCCAGCTGGCCAATAAAAGAACTAAATAAAACAGTCAAAAAGTAATGAAATATGGCCCATATCTGACAAAAGTTTGGTATAATTCTCCAAGTTTGAATACAGGCGGCTGCTGCACTAGAACTAATTTCCCGCAAACTCAGTTTTGTACTCAGAATCAATTTTTCTACAAAACTATATCATTCCTTTTTGACTATTTTATAAAGTTCTTTTATTATTCAGCTATCTAGACCTCTTTTTAAGTAATGAAATTTGGTTAAGATCCGCAGCGTCATTAAAGCAAATTTTTAAATCGTATCACTCATGTCAAGTTAAATCCAAATCGTTGCAGCCGTTCTTGAAAAAAAAACAAGCTTTTTCAAAAAAGTACACAACGTTTGGGCATCCGAATGCCGCTTTTCTGTTTTTAATTCAAAATTTATACAAGCAGTGAATTTTTAAAACAAAAATACTAAAAACTTAAATTTTTAAAACAAAGTTTGAAATTTCTTTTTCCAAAATATTTAGTTTGAAAATTAATTTTGAAAAAGTTGTTTGATACAAAAACTTTTTTGAACAAGAATACAAAAGAGTGTTACCGTTTTTTTTTTAAATCATTTTTTTCTTTTTCATTTTTTTTTTATTTTGAAAATTGCTTAATTTAAGAAATATAAGCGAAAAATAGAAAAAAAGTCAGAAAATTTTCCAGACGGTCAACCAGTTAGAGATCAATAGTACTATAGTATCTTAAATATGTCCGGAAAAGTGGAAATCTATAAATTATAATCATTATAATCATTATAATCAATTCTCTTTTTTATTAAAAAAACATTTGGGTGGTAAAAACTGGATCACCATCTATAGAATTTTTTAAAAATACGCTGCCCAAAAGCCATTATCTAATCGGTTATGACGGCCTTCTTTTCCTATTTTGTTGTTTTTTTTCCTGAGATATTTTGAATACAATTAAACGAAACAACTTAATTTTTAAATAATTGAACTTTCTAGTGCTTTGAATATCTAAAGGTACTTCTTCAAATTGAGCAAACAAAATATGTCACATCAACATTTCCATTTTGGGTTGATTAAATTTGAATATACATATATTTAATTAAACTTCTGAATAAGACTTTTAAGGACAGCCTGTTGCGGCACGAAAACTATGCCGCAAAAATCCATTAACAAATTTTAAATGACCTACGAAACGAGGTAGACAAAACCCTAGGTAATTGATGTTGTGGAACGTTGAATGCTTTTGAGATTTTATTTAACCACAAAATCAAGAAGAGAAAAGCCAAATTAGAAGTGGTAGAAGGAAGTTGATTAAAAACCATGTCGTTAGTTTCAAAAAAGGAATTATTAGACCGCGTTCCTATATTTATAAGGCAAATAAGGCAAAGTTGATGGAAAAAAAGCATACCGTAGACCACAATTGATAAACTTAAAGAATTAGTTTACTTAATTTTCGGATATGTAAAGTAAGGGATCCTTTAAACCAAATTTTTTGAAGCCTGAGATTAATTCAATAAATGTAATTTTAATATATGTAGCAGTAATATTTTTGTTACCTTTGTAGATAATTATATAAGTGGAATGCTGAAAAATGGAATAGATTACATGTATAAGTGACGTAGTGATCAATCGGTCATAATGCATAAACGCTTTTACTGGTAAACTTCTATGGTTAACATATGGGAATTTATCAGTAAAAGCATTTACTAGCGTTTATGCATGTGGCTCAATGTGTCGTCTCTCACGCCAGAGTTTTGGGTTCAAATACAGTCTTTAACCTAATTTTTTGAGTTAAAAACTCAAAATTTTAGAAAAACTCTCTAGAGATAAGTCTATATCCGTCTACATCAAATGGAAAACTTTTTCTTTAAAGCAGTGACAATTTTTTGGAGTTATGTAAACTGACGCAAGCCTTTATAGAGATAGTATCAGCATCAGATATGCTCGGCAATTTTAGTGCTTTGGATCGCTTTACAATAGTCATATACCCTGAAAGTCTTTCGATTCCTTTTATAGTAGTTCACGCATTTCAAAGTTACCTTATGTTACTTTCAAAAACCGTCATGAGATCATATTTTTTGCGACAAAATCACAAATTCTATTGCAGCTTGATATGTTTAGATTTTGATTTTTCAGAGTAATTTTCTTCTCTGTTTGTTTGAAATTTATATTTGAAATTTTAACGGGCACCATTTTATTTTGTTCTGTATGCTTAAAATAGGAATTGGGTAAAATTTGGTTATGTTCCAAAAAGATTTAGGGGTCGCTACCACAATTCAATCGCGGCAGAAGCTAGCTGAAAATCTTAAGAATGAAATTACATCAAATGTTCCCCTTACGATTCATTGGGATTGAAGGATGATAGAAGACTTTTTGGATATGAAACTGTTGATTGGCTTCTAATTTTAGTCTCTGGCAAGAATGTTGACCAGTTGCTTGCAGTCTCAAAACTTGTTTCTGGAACTGCGGGGTAGCACAAGCAACAGAAAATTATGAATACATTTAAGGGATCTTTCTGGCAAAATTAAATGCATGCGAGCTTCGATACAACAGCTGTAAATACTGGTCCGAGGAATGGAGCATGTGTTCTACTTGAGCAGAAGTTGGATAAGGAAATGCTATGGCTGGCCTGTTACCATCACACGATGAAAATAATGCTGGAAGCTGTTGTCGTTCAGTCGATTTGTTGCTTATCGGGACCAGACATTCTATTGTTTAAAAGACTTTAAAATGCCTGGACTCGTATTCAGCAATCAAGTTTTCAAATTTTTACCGACGAAGACGTAAACAAGTGCGAACAAATTATAGCTGCTGCTGATATCAAAGCTTTCGCTCAAAATCAAATGAACAAATTTCAAGTTCGAGAGGATTATGATGAGCTTTTAAGTCTTACAATAATTTTCTTAGGAAGTGTTCCTGATCCTGACAAAGGAATCTTTTTCCAAGCAAAATCAATTTATTCCTTTGAGCTGTATTTATTCAGGGAACAGTTTAAGCTTACAAAAAGAGAAGTCAAAGAAATTTTACATATTTGCATATTCACAGTAATCGTTTACGTGAAATACTGGTTCCAATCACCATCAGCAAAAGTAATTTAAAAACTATTTTCAGAACCAGTGCTCCACGATCGTAAATGTTTCTGTGTCATTTTGTTTAATTTTGACTTTATATGTTTTCATGTTTTTATGTGCATGTGTTTTTGTTTTTGTTACATATTGTGCTTACTAACAACTAACACATGCACTAAGTGATGAGCCAGTGGGGCACATTATATGTGTTGGCAAATCTTCTTTCATCTGCTGATGCTTGCTTTAAGATTTATTTGAATAAGATCTGATAGTGTAAAAAAGAAATGCCATTGCTAAGCGTGTCGTTGCTTTAATGGAAGAATACAATATACAATAATGGAAGAATACAATAACATACAAATCAGGAACGAAAACAATATTTTCTGTTAATTGTTAAAAATTACAGACAAAAATATCCTGATTAAAAAAATTTACACTTTTAAAATAAAAAAAGTAACCGTAATCAATTTTCAATACCTATTGTTATTAATAAGCTATTATTAAGCTTAGTTTTTAATTAATTTCTCTAATGCAAGTTATTTATTTTTTTTATTTTTTACAACTTACATCTTTGGTGAATGGTAGCGACGCCTATAATTTAATTTAAAAATCCCAAAAAATACCATGTAGTATTCTTTTGGAGTAGAACATAAAATAGGAGGTGCCCCATAAAAAAATAAAAAAACAATTTTTTCAGTCATATAAGAAGTACCCTAATACAAACGGTACCTGCCCCAGAAAAGTATTTTTTTTTAAATCGACGGCTCCACCGAATTCTGCGAAAATGTATATTTTAAAACTTCCACGATTAATAGTGCAATAAAATTATTTTAACGAATAAAAAGTTTTTTCTAACGTATAGATACCTACTCGGTTCTTCTCGAAAATAAAGTACACGACTGGGTCGCAGTCGCACCAACTTGATCTTATAGCAAGTTACCACTAAAATAAAATTAAATTGAATAAAAATAAATTTAATAATTTTTTTAATATAAATGAAAAATACGAACAAAATCATATGAATTGTTTTTAAAAGTGCTTAAACTATTTTTCATTCTAAGATCGTTAGAGCGGTTTTTAAATAAATCGATTTTTATAAAAAAAAAAAGCTTTTTACGAATTTGAAAAACGCCAATTAAATGCGAAAAATAGTTTGCATTTTATGTATGTACCAAAAATAAAATTTGTAGTCAAGCCATTATTCAATAAAAAAAATCAAAATTAATTCAAACTAAAACTGAGCACTTTTGCAAAATTTTTTTATCGAAATTTTATCAGATCATCTTTCTAAAAAAGTTTTTTAATCAAAAACGATTAACCCCTGAACGAGATAGCTCAAGAAAAAAATAACGGTTCTATGGGAGGCACCGTTATTAGGTTTGCATATTTTTTTTTTCAACTGAACAAAATACAATCGGATAAAAACCATCTCTAATTTTTTTGATGAAAATCGTTGAGCTAAAAAAAAAAATTCAATTTCTCTGTTATCTTTAAAATTATTTTTTCACGAATGCATAACTTGCCTTATAGTACCTACAATCGCAAGTAAAAATATGATTAATTTTAATTAAAATTTATATGAATGGGTATAGGTAGTTGGCAACGGTGATATTTTTTATTATAAAACAAAATCGGAAAAGGCGTTCAAACTGTGAGGTTAGTTATAACAGAACTAAAAACATATTTAGAAACAAATAACCCGTTTTTCTGAATAATATTTTTAAGTAAGCTAACTGCAAATACATCGAAACAAATAACCAATTACATATCAGGGAGCATGCAGAACCATCAGAATTACCATATAGTCTAAATAAATTTGGGGCCAACAAAAGGGTTTACATGAAATGTTTCGGAGCAGTTTTAAAAAAATTCTATTTTTTATAGATTTTGAGGTGCTCTTTTAAAATTTTTTATATTATCCTTATTACCACTTCCATAATAAACTAAATTGGCAGGTGGATTTGAAGGTGTTAAAAATGAAGAAAATTATTGGAGAATTAGTAATTATTATTCGTTTTATTTGAAGGTGTTGGTGTTGCAGCGCCATAATGCCAAGTTGAATATATTTACTTTCTTCTTAATTGTTAATATGTTTTTTCGATACGTTTTTTTTTGGTTGAAATTGTCAAAAAGGAACCAACAACGAACACGGTTTAAACTTTTTCGTTCAAATTTTGTTAATTGTTCTTATTGGATGGCGAATAATGTTTAAAATTGTCGCATATATATGACAAAACTTCCACATGAGTCCGTTAATGTTGTTTCCCAGTGTTGGTCAAATTCGAAAAAATAAAGTTTTTGTGCTAGCATCTCTGTATGTCTCCAAAAACATAAAAATGTTGTATATTGGTTGAGAGAAAAAAACTGCAGACCGCACCGCGTCAGGTGAGGTGGAAAAGATGTAGAGATTTTTTAGCAAAAAAAAATTTACAAACTTCAACAGGAGAGTGATAAAAACAACAAACCCACCTGGAATATTTAGATAGAGATTACGTCAATATGACATTTTAATTCAGAAGCGTTCGATATGGAACATATATTGGGGAGATCACTTTAACCAACTGGTAAATGGTGATGAAAACTACGATTCCGTCAGCGAGCAGCCTCGCGAAATTTAACTTGGTCAGCTAAAAAAACTTATTTGATTTTTTAGTTCTTAATTAATTTGAATTTGACAATTTTTTTTACAAACTGAGTTCTTATATCAGTACAAAATGGAAAAATGTGTTTTCTAGCAGCATGGCAAATTTTCTAATACTTTTCTCCTCAACCTTCCTTAAACTACACCATTAACAAAAAAAAAATTGTCAAATCCATTTTATCGAATGTGATCGAAAATACGAATCGATTAATTAAATTTTTTTGTAATTTTAAGTAAGTTTTTGCTTGTATGGGAGCGCATACACTAAACCACCAACTGTAAGTAAATTTTAATATTGGTATAACTGTTTCTGAAGTGCAAGCATTAAGCTGACAAAGTTTTATTGATATCGAAAGAACGGTATGGCCAAGCATCAAGAAAGAACAAACAAATCTATCTAATTTTTATATATTTTTTTTTTAATTTTGAATTTCAAAAACAATAAAACAGCTTTAATTAAAAAGAAAACAAAAGATGAAAATTTTGACTTTTCAAAAATATATAACGTGGCATGGTGGGTTTAAAAAAAAATACTTTGAAATTTTTTTTTTTATTTTCTTTGAAAATTTTGACTTTAAAATTAATTTTTCAAAAACTATATAATAAAACAGCTTTATTTAAAAAGAAAACAAAAGATGAAAATGTTGACTTTTCAAAAACGTATAACGTGGCATTGTGGTTTTACCGTTGTATTTTAATAATTTTTTGTCCGTTTTAAATCAATTTTTTTGGAAAATTGCCCCCTGTCTAAACGGGAAGAGCATGTTTGATTTTTTAGATATGTTCATATTGATAATAAGTAACATTTTGTTATTTTCTTTAGTTTTTTGGGGCACCTGTATAACTTTTAATAAACATTTTTCAAATAAAAATGTATAACAAAAATAACTAATAGTATTTTTATTTTATGTTATTAAAGTCCTATTCCTATAACATATCATCTTAACACACAGAACACACAACAGTTCTACAAACACTTTTTATAATAAACATTTGTATAGGCTCACAACACTGTTGAGCGTCGTAAAATGTTTTTTTATTTATATAAATAAAGTAAGAAGCAAAACACAAAAGATTTATTCGTTTTTATTTTCAGTTTTTCATTGATCCAAAGAACTTTGTTAAAATGGTATTATTTTCAAGAACCTGAATAATTGACAGTGTTTACGTCTAAGCCACATAAAGGCAATGGGCCATGAATATGGCCTGAGAAAATTACTCAGCAGTTAAATTCGTTGTGTATTGTTTTGTTGTTTTCTGTCAAAAAAATTCTGAATAGCTTAATTGAAACTCTTATGCCCAGTTTCACAGTTGGAGCTTAAACTGTAGTTTTACCAAACCCAAATGACAGTTTAAGCTTTTAGTTCAACTCATTCGGTTTCACAATAAAAATTAAACTCCCAGTTACTTAAACGCAGTTGTGGAAAGCTCTGAATGATCAAAATTTGTTTTGAAATGTCAAATTATTATTGTTAAAACAAAAGAAATCGGGAATAAATGCAATTGTGTATTATTAATCAAATAAATTATATCTCAATTCAAAAATTTAAAATGAATGGAAGTGGAAAGTGAAAATTATGTTATTAAATTGTCATGTGCCAGATTATAATATCAAAATGAAAATATCAGTGTGTTCTATAACGTTAACTGAAAAACGGAAGTTTAAACTGAAAACAGAGTTTAAACCCTCACTGTGAAACTATGCATTATAGATATCGTGGAACAAGTCCTAAGATAACTTAAACTTTAAATACTTCTTAAATCTGTTACAGTTTATAAATAAACACATACAAATTTCTTGACTGTTTTTGTTTCTATTATTCCCACACAGCGTTCCCCCCACAACAAATTCTACAGTCAAATGATTGATAATAATCGATATTTTTTGATGATTTCTTGTGGAACATGACTGACTTCTCATTATAACAACCAGAAGTCACAAAAAAAAAAAAAATTATCTACCAAATATTAAAATGTTTACTAAACTCAAATAAGGAAAAAGCACGTATCATATTGAATATATGAAAATGTATTATTTTATTTTCCGAATTTGACATGGAATTCGTTTGTTATGGACTTTTCAACTTTTTTTTTTGTAGAGAATATAATAAAACAAAATAATTCTTCAAATCTGTCTGTGTTTTGTATTATAATAACCTTGAAATATTATATTTCATGGTAGAGTCGTTTAAATAGATGTCGACATTTTTATCTTACCCAGAGGATTATTTTATTGACCCCAATGGTATAT
This sequence comes from Baccha elongata, assembly GCA_951217065.1. Classification (NCBI taxonomy): domain Eukaryota; kingdom Metazoa; phylum Arthropoda; class Insecta; order Diptera; family Syrphidae; genus Baccha; species Baccha elongata. The sequence goes on along the minus strand of OX578273.1, from coordinate 16,063,814 downwards.
ACTAACCAAACCATGGACGGAATTGTATAGCTATAATAGACAACCAAAGCTAATAAAAAACTTAGAAAAAAAAAATAAATAGAAATATTGTATGTGATATCAGGATAATAAAAACCAAATAAAAAAAGTTAAAATCGTCACAAAGACAGTTGGGAAAATGTGAAATTCACAACATAAAGTTATGATGTCCGCACCTAAAAAAAGTGACTTGTGTAATGTAAAATTTTCTAGTTGAAAGGAAACCTACAAAGATAAAACAAAACAAACAATACTTAAAAAATGAACAAAGGCGTCTGAAGAATAGTTATTTGTTCATTAAGGATAGGCATTCTACGTCACGCACACAAGTTGTACTTATATCATTAGTCATTGAATTTGTAGGTAGGTAGGGTAGATGAACTGCGAGAATTTATGAGGTGTGAAACTATTTTCTCCTTTATATAAAAATTCATTATTTTACTTCCGATTGTTCAAAAATAATTATGCAAAACGAAATGAATATTTAGCATATCCTATATACAGAAAAGTGAGAGAATTATTTATTAAAAAGTAGAAGTTGTAGATGGAAAAACTAAATGTACCTACAGGTCATGTTAAGTTCATTTATGCTGAATAAGACGGAGTTGCGCACCCAAAATAATAGAGTTTTGACACTTTGTTTAACTGGCTTTGTACGAGTATATATAGTGGTTAAAAAAAAAAAACTAAAATATCCAGCACCTCGGTTTCCCTCTTGGGCAGGAGCAAGGTGTTTAAGAAGTTCTTTGTTAACGGGTTTTCATTGAATGAAAACTATTCGTTTGAAATACACATGTTTATAGATATTGAATTTGCTACAGAAAGAATGAACACATTTTTTATTGCAAAAAATATAATGACACATACCTGTGTAGGTACGGCTGAGTTCCTAAGCTTCAAAAAATAAAAGGCACGACTGGGTGGCACAAACTTGATCTTTAGGCAAGTTACCTGAGGGTTTAAAGTGAAAACGGAATGTACAAAAAATCGTATGAAATTTAACTAAAAATTCTAAATCCATGTCTTACAAAATATCAAACCAATATAAAAGTATGCAAACAAATTTCTTTATTATAAATGAGTTTACGAGAAAAAAAAATTCAAAATAGTTGCAGCCGTTTTCGAAAATGTTTTTTTTTTAAATAATTTTATTGGAAAAAAATTTTCTTAAAAAACAGTGAGTAGGTATGAAAGTTTTCTATACTTACTTTATTATTTCTTAAAATTTATTTTATAACAATCCGTCAACAGGTTTTTAAACTATTGAATTCACAAAAACAGTTTTTTTTTTACTATTTAAAACTCGACAAAAAAATTGAAAAAAAGTTTGATGCCGTTTTAAAAAAATAGCTGGACTAATTTCAGTATTGAATTTCGTTTAAATCGCTTCAGCCGTTATCGAGATAAACGAAATTGAAAAATACCGTTATATGGCACGTGCCGTTAAACGAATTTTCTTGAAAGTTTCGTTTTCACAACTTGATAGGTCTTCTACACTTTATTACACAGATTGAATCCGATCCAAGAATCCGGACATATAAACGTAGTAACAATTCTGTTGTTCAGATTGGATAAACGGCTCTCACTTGTCTACGTTGACATTCAACAAACAATCATTCACAATCACAAAAAGTAGTTCAGCTGAAACCTTGGATTTTGTTTATAACTATTATACATTTTATTTTAACATTTGGTTTGTTTATTTCCACAATTCTTATGTGCGCAGTATCATCAAATAAATGATAAAGTTGTGAACTGCACATTTCCAGGTTCTTACATTTACTAAGTGTCTATTCTGTTACCCTAACAATAGTCGTCTACGAAACAAATTAATAATATATAATGTATTTTTTGGACTCATATATCTCAAAGGCTACAAAAAAGTATATCTTCGATTCAACAGTATTACCAGTGCTTACTTATGGGTCTCAAACATGGAGTAACAACGAGGCGTTGAAAAAAAAGCTGGCAACGACTCAGAGATCGATGGAAAGAGCCACCCTAAGTATCAGAAGATCTCAGCGGATAAGAAACGTTAACATACGAAGATGGACAGGGTTTGAAGATGTAGATAAGAAGACAAAGAAACTAAAATGGGATTGGGCAGGACATGTCATGAGAAAACTGGATGGGAGATGGTCAAAAGAATGCACTGAGTGGACACCTTTATATGCTACCCGATTAGTCGGTCGCCAACCAAAAAGATGGAGAGACGAACTAGTTGTTTTCGACAGACTATGGTTCCGGAAAACACACGACAGAAACGATTGGAGAATAATGGGGGAGGCTTTTGCCTGTGCATAAATGTATTTATACTATTTAAAACAATTTTAACTTATAATTTGAAAAAAAAAAAACAAGAATTGTATCTAAATATTAATAAATAATGAAAAACCAAATTGAAATGTAATAAGTATTAAGGCAGTATAGCTAATAAATAATAATAATAATAATGTATTTTATTGGCTCTAAAATCCATATTTCCTTGAGTCGTAAACAAAAAAAAATCATATATGAATACGTCTGTTGTCAGAGTTACAGAATAGACAACTAGTAAATGCACGAACCTAAACATGTGTTTTTCACAAATTTCTTAAGATGGCCAGGCGGTGATTATTCAGCATGAAAATACTATAGAAATGTATATACAATAGTTTCAGTGAAAGTTACTTTTTTGAAATGGAAAAAGTTACGTTGATCATCCCCCCTATAATTTTAAAGACAGGACATTAGCCGTTGAGTACGTATCCTGGATGATATGAAAGCCAAGTCATACATATGTGATCCTTTGGAATATCTATTCGTTCAATGAAATATGTTGCCTAGATTATTGATTACCACTAGTTGCAGATTAACGCCCAATTAAATAGCGGTGCTCTAAAATATGATATTGAAAAAGGGCGCGTCATGACAAAATATATCCTTGGCCAATCGAATAAGATTAGATCTTAAATACGGTTTAAATGGTATCTAAGTCTTAGGCATTGGGTCTTACTTGTAATCAAATTTAGTAACAGCTTAAATAAAATCTCCACACTCCATACAAAATTTGCAAAGAAATGTTCGTAAAGTATTAAGATTTTTATTCAAACTGTTACTAAATTTTATTATTAGTAAGGCCCATCAACTCAACTCCAGTGATTCTTTTATATTTGTTTCCGATCTTTCCTTCTGATAGTTGTTTACAATTCCGGTAAACGGGATTGGTGTGTTTTATCGTTCCTTTCGAATGTTTCATTGTTTATTAAGTCTTAAAGTTGTTCTTCTAATAATAATAACTTGTGTTTTATTTGATTGGAGTTGATATTAATTTCAAAGACAGCTCTTGCTTAATAAAAAACGCAAAAAAGTTAAAGTATCTATATGCCACAGGGCCCAATGCACAATAAATTAGTCAAACTCTTAAGAGAATGTTTTGTTTTCTTAGGATGTTGTAAGACGTGCATATTTACAGATTGCAATTCAATTAAAAGTAGATAAAAAATTAAATGATTTTAACCAGACATTTAGAAGTATTCTGATCGATATTTATCAATTTTATGCTAATTTATTCAAATCTTCTATTGTGTGCAATGTGTATATACCAATAATGTAGGTATAATACAATTCATCTTATTTTATTTCAATGCGAGGTTATTTTCAGAAACATATTCTTACCCAACTATGCACTCTCTTAAAGTTGACTAGTTTTTTATACACTTCAGGTATACGAATTTGCCTTTGGTATTATAGCTGTCCCCGATAACTGCTGTGTCGAGCTTTCATAATTATAAAACTTAATTTTCACCTATACACATATTATAATAAATATTATATTGCCAATCAATTTCCTCAAGGTACTGGATTTTGTCGGACATAATAACCTCTTGGATGGTGTGAAATAGTTCATATACAAATATGTGATCCCTCCGGGGTGCGTATGCGTTAGAGCTGCTATAAGCGTTTAGAAAGTAGCACAATTAAAAGCAAACAGGCACGCATAGTATAGTTCGATAAACTTTGAGTAAAAGAACGTGCTCATTATTGACGGTCTTATCGATTTTCTTGATGAAAAGCATTGCTCTAAAGTAAGCACTTACGAAAGCGTCGGCATATAATAATAAAACGTTGCTTTTCTTCCGCTTGTTGACACTTTTATCGTTAATCGCTGGTTGACAAAAACAAAATAAAAAAACAACCATAAGGCAGTACTTCTTAAGGGAACATGTGATATGAGCAGTGGCGACGCGTCATATTGTTCATTTCGTTCATGAACGCTTTTTACACTATGAGATACAGGAAGTATTATTGTTCTTCCACCCAACTACCTCTTTCCTAATGAGTCTAACGTACCTACCTACATTATCATAACATTCAAAAAAGTTCAATTTGTGCAAGTCTCTTGTGCACTTAATTTAAATCAAACCACAAAATACTTGTCTGCGCTGCGACTGCGATGCGAGTGCGACTTCCTCACTCATTCGACCATCAACTCGTTCAAGGGATTTATAAGAACGAAGCCTGCATACACACACAAAAAAAGTATAATTTCAAATCATAATGAACCATTTCTTTCAACTGAGCTGAGAATGAAATGAAGCAAATGGTGAGTTAATACTCAAGTTTGAACATACCGATTGTCTTCGATTTATATTTGATGGGCTAATGAGTGTAAATGTAAAAAAATTATTCAATGGAGTGGTTAAGTATGAAAATTATATTGGTCGATGATCGCGTTGTCGCTGCCCGCGGGTGTTGGTATATTGGTAGGTTCAATGGTATGGCAAGAGTTCGTTTATTTTATATGAGTGATTTGTTGCCAACGATGATGACTTTCATATAAATTTTTTACTTGCTCTATAGGGCAAGTAGGTATTGGTTTCGTGTAAAAAAAAATGACATTACATGATAGAGAAGACGAAAAGAGTAGGTTTCGTCATGCCGTCCGTCGGTCTGTCTGTGCGGATATTCGGTTGTATGTTCACCGAACTACAGCCTAAACCGTTTGACGGATTTTCTTCAAACTTCGTGTGTAGTACTTTTTAGTGATTCCTTAGAGGACGAAATTGAATTTTTGTTTTACCCAGGCTATAACGGGTACCTCGCATATATCAGTTTAAGTTTTTCCAAATTGTCTCGAAAACGATTTCAACGATTTTGATGAAACTTTGTTTATGTTATATTTGCAGTGCTCTTAATATAACTGCATTTTTTTTGGCTAAAAATGCACATAACTGAAATTTGGTGTTAACGGTTTATACCAAATTAGGCCTTAAATTCACAACGGCTTACCCTATGTTATTTAAATTTGGGATTATATAATTTAAGCATTCAACACAAGATGGCATTCAAAGTTTTTTGCTAAGCAGCCATTTAATGATAATTTCACCTCACATTTAGGCCACTTTTCACTTTTCAACATAATTCAGCAAATTAAATTTTCCCATTTTCCATTTAATTTTTTTAGAATCAGCTTAATGGTAGGTACATACATGTTATATAGAACCGATAAACCTCAATAATACTGCAAAAAAAAATGAAAAAAAAAGGATAATTCGTATTTTCTCGAACGAAATTCGGTCAATTTCGTTGTTATTTGTTGCCCATGGTGTTTTTTATCGGAATTTTTTGTTCAGGTTGCGGTTAAGTCTTGCATACAAATCTTTTTATATTCCGCACATTTCTTTTCAAAAGATTTAAAAAATAAAAAATAATATTTCAAAATATAAAATCCTTTTTTTCTATAAAAAAAACTTGTCAAATCAATTTTCTTTGTAAATAACTGCGGATCTTAGATACGTTTCGACTAAACCGTTCCACTGGCTTGTTGAACTTTTCCGGATGGTTTTAACCTATAGTAACCTGCTTATTAACAATATAACAAATATAAGGAAACAACTTGAAACAATAACCGCAACAATATTGAAAGTTACTGAATTTAGGTGTTTTAATGGCGCTATTGAATAAACCCCAGAACCCATTTTATTTCTAACTGCTTACAGATATTTCATTTTCATATCGCATTTTGATTTCTAATTTATGACTATGAGCATTGAGCAAGCCAGGACAAAGGAAAAGTATATTATTTTAATAACTTACTCCTCGTCGGTCGTTTAGATAGAAAAGATGGTTTCCATAAAAAGTTTTTTGGTTGGTATATCAGTAAAGTGTTCAAGTTGTACGTGATTGGCTTAGCTAGTATACTCAAAAAAACTATACATATATTTATATAGATGTCTAGTAAATATATTTCCAAGCAATACAAAAATCTTTTTTAAAATATATGCAAGGAGGTTCACTACAATAAAACCATGCTAATACAAAATCCAAAATAAGTTAAATAAAACAAGACTAATTATGTAAATAATATAGAATATGGCTTGGTGGCACGTACTTGATCTTGTTGCTAGTACCCAATAATAATAATAATAATAATCTTTGGAACGATATAGCTATACTCATGACTTTGAGTTACAGTTCCCAAGCGCTATCGGTTTTGTGTGTGTTGCTATTTCTACAGTTTTGGAGAAAATCTACGATTTACTTAAGGAATCCAAACTTCTAAGATGAGATGCACCTGAAAAAGACAAGTAGTGTATCTATTCACAAAGCAGTGACCCTGAGAAGAAACCTTGGTGTCTAAGGGTTTAGGCTGTATTTGAACACATTAGACATCTGGCGTTGGCGTAAGAGATCGCTTGATCGTCACACTTTATTCCGGAAAACGCACTGTTCCTTTGGGAGAGGCAAACATTAGCTCTCTGATCTGATCCGGATCAGACTTGCGGCATGAAATACACGCAAACAACAACAACACAAGATTCAGCTTTGTTACTAGATCTTTCAAAATTCCAATCCGTTCCGGACCAGAAGGGATAATAAAATACGGTGCCGTTAACGAAGCCCATACGAACTAACGCCATAATGGTGTAAGTTCACTTTCAAATGCGAATTAAAGCCACAATCCAAATATGGCTTGAATTCACTTTCAAATTTGAACTAAAACCATCACTGAAATGTGAACTATTGCCATATGGTGGTAATTCACATTCGATTGTGAACTTATGCCATACCATATCCATATTACAATTTTCTTGAAGTATTTCACTTTACAAATCACGAATGCAAAACTACTATTGAACTAAAACAAGTAGTTTCAGTTTATGACGTAGGTATAAACAGTGCGACCCCCCTGCCTGGGCCTCTTATAGGATTTGGTGTAAATTGAGAAGTAATTTATATTTATGAGTTTGCAATTAACGAATATTTTTAGAAGCAATAGAAAAACAGTTGATTCAAAGTTATTTCAGTCCATCTAAATGTAAAACATTCCTTACAAATCTAAAGAAGTTGGCTCAAAAGTAATTCGAGAGCTGCAAACGTATTTTAAAAGATCGCATTCGTTTAAAGGCTAATTTTGTCCAGTTTTTTGTGGTAAACAAACGTTTTTCCCATAAACAATCTCTTTATTGTTTGCCACAGTATTATGATTGCTAGAAGCAAATGAATGTTGTTTAATGGAAAAAGTTTAACGTTTATAGTGAACATATCATACATTCACTTCAAATGCTCATATATAATACAATGGAAATTCTTTTGTATAGCAAACGAATGCAACGTTATAGTGAGGGAAGTTTTCATGTTGCAAAGAAAATTCTTTTGTTGAAAACGAATGTATCGATCGCAGTAACAGTATAGACTGCGGTTCGAATCCCAGCAGTGGCTTTTTTTTTAAAATAAATAATCGAATAATTGCAGATAAAAAAAATCGAATAATCGAACTACAAGCAAAGTTAACTCACCAAATGTGGTGGATTGACTCGGAGTCGACTCTGGGCTTAAAGTTTACTAAAAAGCATGTTTATAGGGTAAACTTGAGTTTAACTAACCCTGATGGGATGATATAGAACTGAGCCTAAATGTCAACAAACCAAAATTAAATTTTTCATATTTGTTGCACAAAATAATTATTATCTGGTCAAATGGACAAAAAATAGAAGACAAGAAAAATTGTGTTGTTTTCCGTTCAACCAGACCAACGATTTGGAAAATAATATAATGTTTGATATGTTTTTTTTTTCTCAAAAGAGATAATTATAATTAAAGATAAAAGTTGTTCCAATTTATTGTTATTATTTTATATCCGGGATTGGGCGAGCGGTTAGCGATCTAGTCCATTGGTGCTCAGAATCAATATTCAGAAAATGTCAGTAATTTCTTTTATAGTTCTAAAATATAGTTATAATGATAATTAAACAAAATAAATGTCTCTAGAAATCTTGAAAAAATACAAATAAAAAAAAAGAAAAAAACAAAAATTTTATTTTCATAAACTGTACGGTTGCCCAAAAGAAAATAAGAGTTTGCTGCAAATGAAGTGAAAAAAGACTGCTGGCAAATGAATCATTCCTTTCGGCAATTTTTTTCTTTTACAGCAAAAGATTCCTTTCTCTCAGTATGTATGCGAGTTTGGGTGTATGCAAAGTTTCTTTTGTATTTATTATTCATTAAGTTTTTAACCGAAATTCCAGATTTTCATTTTGTACTATTCGAAATTTTTGCAATTAATTTTCACATTCAAAAATGAACTTACACAATATGGTTTCAATTCAATTTTAAAATTGAATTCAAGCCATAATGGGATTATGGCTCTAACTCGCATTTCAAAGTGATTTAACACCGACATTGAAAAGATGTCGATGAAGTTTGAAAAGTAGATGGATCAGACACTTTACCAAAACAGAGGTTACTTTCTACCCCAGAAAATCCCGAATGCGGACATTCGGGATTTTTTATTTCTGAGCGGGATTGACTACAGAAAGGCAGATAAAATCCCAGCTACCCGCCCTTTCTTTTCTTTGTTTGATACACCTTAAAGTTACTTTTCAACCTGATAGATAAGTGTAAAATTTAAAGAACTAGTTTAAGACAAAAGTTTTTAATTACAGTTGAAATTTGCTACATAGGTATAGGTATCGATATCAGTAAAAACAGATCACTTGAAGTAAAATACTCAGCAATGAAATTCGTTGTTCACTGTGTATTTTTTGTTGTTTTCTGTCAAAAAAAGTTCCGAATAGCTTAATTAAAACTTACTTAGATATTGTAAAACAAAAACCCTTACAGAGTTATTTTTTTCAAAACCGATGTGTATTTTGAATTTGTTTTACTCATATGATTAAAGAAAAATTTCAAAAATACAAATTCTATATGGATTTACTTGATTCCACTTCATAAGTTACCTTTGTATACTTGCGGTTCAACTCCATTAAACACTTTCCAACTTCAGGCTCTCATATAATATTATCTAACCATATCTACTTCATCAGAACTTGCCATTTAATAGTGACTTAAACTGCATATGAAAATTACTTAAAGCTTCTTTCTTTATCTCTTTACACCTTGGATATTATAATCATTAAATCAGTTTTCATTCTTTATCTCAAGACATTAAATTGTTTGATGATCTGATCCAATAAATATGAGCAAAATAATTACTAACAGATTTCGGCTGAAACGATTAACCATTGCAAACTTTTCGTATTTTATACAAATTCATTTACCGATACAGAGCTCTTTATACATACAATAATCTAGAGAATTTTATTTTAGAACATTTTAACACCTTTATATTTAAAAAGGTTAAGATTATTCCAAACGTCTCTAACAAGCATAAAAAACCAACCCATTTTAATTATATTTAGTTGAATAAGTAAATAAATTTTCTCATTTAACTTTGAAAAATAAGACAAAACCTTGTAGTATATGTATAGACAAATACATTCATAAATATGAAATATCTTTCACAGCATTTATCCCTAAGTATAAATCGTTAAAATAACAAATTTCTTATTTCCCAAGAAAGTAATCCAAAAATTAAAGCCCACCACACCGCTTATATATACGCAGAATACCCCTTAAGGTTAAATTTTAATCCCCAATGGATTTTCAACTTACAAATAAAAGGTTACTGGGTTAATATCCTTATCCTTTTTCTCATTTTCATTTTTATGGCTGGATGCTTAGGTTGGCATGTTGTTACATTAAGCACATTAACTGAATTTTCCGTCACTCAACTGGTTTAAGATTTTTTTTTTAAAGAAGGGTTAACTTTGTTACATTTTTTTTTTTAATTTTTTTTTTTTGTATTTTTTTTTAAGAAACTGATTTAATTAATTTGTTAATATTTTTTTTATGTATGTTTACGTAAATTCAATATCTCCATATTTATTTTAGGGATTGTATAAAATATTGGTTTTGATTTTCGATATTTTTAATATTTTGTTTTTAAATTTAAATCATTATTATTTTATTAACAATTCACTTTCAATATAAAAAATTGTATAAATTTTGAATTGTTTTTGTTTTAACTTGAAATACATTCAATTATACAAAATTCAAAGTAAATATTCTTATTTTTTTTTTCACTAATATTAAAATTATTTTTCAAGACCAAAAATATTTATGTAGAAATAATGACATTGTGGTTTTGAACATTTACCATCAACTCTCATTTTCACATGATTTCACTTCACATTTAGGAAAAAAAAATCTATTTATTAATTTTTAATTTGCCGCTTCAATATTTATTTTTAATTTTTTTTTACTTTTTAAACGACTTTACAAAAATATTGTATCCCCACTTTTTTACTTTTAAAAACTCATTCACTCATTTCTCTTTTATTTTTTCTTATCTCCTTGTACGTAAGCATTTTTTCTTAATTAAATATAAACCGCCTTCTTTTTTTAAAACAACGCCAAAGGAAAAGAAATTGCTCTCATAAAAATGCACATCATCCCGAAGGAACACTTGCAAAAAAAAGGAATAGCAATCAAGAATTGTGACTCTTTCTTTTATCGTATTTTTGTTGGCTGTGGTATTATTTTTCCTTTCTTTTCTTTTCTCAATGTTGTGTTACTGTGGGGCACTTCCGGAAGTATTGTATATAAGGAGGGCTTCCTTTTTATAAAACCACTATTTAACTAACTAAAAAATGCAAATTTTGTATGGGTCCTCAAAGTAAGAAGAAATAACCATTTAGAGCGCGACTTCCCGTTGGACTTATTTTGACCATAAAAAAAACACCAAAACTCAGAAAAGGACCAAAACAAAAATGTTCTTAGGCTAAAGGCCAAATAGTTTCGCAGACACAATTTAGGCCACTTTAACTGCAAATTACTCACGAATTGGTAGTTACACTTCACACACAAAAAACTTGGTTAACCAAATTGGATAACAGATGTATAGATGTGTGTATTAACATACAAAAGGAAAAGCAAATGTAAACACCAAAACCATCACCATGTAACATTTAACTATCGCGCTCAATGAACAATTTGAATAACAAAATTTCATTAGGATATCTTTCTTCCTTCGTTCAACACACACGAAAAACTGGCAAAGAACGATGTGCGTTATTTTTGAAATTGGGACGCTCTTGAAAAAGTAAAACCACGCACAGTAGCACAATTACAATATTATATAGGATAAGCTTGGCTTTTATTTACATGCAGTGCAAGGACTAATAATTAAAAAAAACAAGCCTCTTTTTTGAGCTTAATCTATTTGGTAGACGACCGACGCCGACGTTTGACAGTGTCTCTACCAACAATTATTCTTGTTTATTACCACAGGCGGGATTATTTTTTTTAAATTCGAAGTGGGAGGTGAATGGGGTGAGACTAGTGTACGTAATATCCAAGCACGGTTAGCTTTCGTAATATTTCGTAATAATTTCACTCACGAATGTTCAGTATTTTATGATTCAGTTAGCGTTTACTATATTGAGGATGCTAACCAACGACTAAACCCGCTATAGGTTAACACCATTTGGGGTGGTCCATTTGGAGATTTCAAAGCTGTGGTGAAAGCTTGATGTATAAAATATCCTTTCATTCGAAACAAATCAGGTGGTCCTTGTTGGACTTTTGCGCATGTCTCCCCTCAATAGAAGAACAGTAAGGAATGTTTTATCATAGAAAGCTTACAGGAATCAGAAGAGATCAACTAGATAACATTAGCCGGCAAAAAACTGATTATAACGAAAAAGCTTTGTTGTTTTTCAACATTCGAATATTTGGTAAAGAGGTAAGTAAATAAAATTTTTGGTGAGCGCAATATCCTTTCAAAAGGAAATCAAACAAAGTAGAAGTCCTCGAACACGAACGAAAACAAGAAGGATTTTTTTCCATTTTCAGTTGAGTAGTCCTGTATTATGGTTCAATGGATATCAGTGATACAATACGTGATGTAGCGATAAATTTTTGAATCCACAACAACTGGTGCACATGGTGCGTGGTGGCGCAAAACAAAATATTATACTTTTGAAGCGTGAGGTGAGAATGGTTTAACATTATAAAACCAATGCTTTAAGTAGGCCAACAACTAACCTTTCCCAATGCCAAAGTAGTTGTGGGATTATGCTGAATCCTATATATCTACTAATTTAAAGGGATGTTTTACTTTTGAAGTATATTTAACTATAAGGATGTTTAAATTAAATTCTATACCTACCTATACACATTTGTATATAATATGTATACAAGTGTATACCTTTGACATTCTGGCAAAATAAAATACAGTCTATCATCTGTCTGTTATATTATGTTTTTGAAACAGGAAACAGGAAGTTACTGTATGAACTTTCTGTATAAAGTTAAGTTGGTGAAGAGAATAATAAAAACATAAATGTATCTATAGGCAAAGGTTATGTTTTTGGTGTAAAAGTAAACTTAAACATGTCAAAGTTTAGTAGGTAAATATATGTATTGGTATGAGAATCGGATATGTTGTGCACGCAAACTGATTTTAAGACATAAACCTAGTCTCGTATCCTTTTTTAAGGAGGCTGATTTAATGTGTTTTTGATGTAAAAACTAGAAGCATTCTGACGTAGAATGAAGATGAAACTTTTCGATAAACCATAATATTTCAGGCGTCATGTGTGGTTAAGGGTATACAGTATCTATCATGGAAACAGCTGAAAATGTTGTAAGTCAAGTAGTTAAAGAATGTTATGGAAGGCAAGATGTAAGTCAGGATAAATACCAAAGAATGTTAGACATAGAAGTATGTGAGAAAGAAAAAGAAATTAAGTAAGCCATTATCAAATGGCTAACAACCTCTTAAGAAATAAAATTTAGTAAAGATCCGCAGAATCGTTAACGAGAAAGTCAAAATTAAAAAAAAAAAAAAAGTTATATGGCAGGTACCGTTTAAACAGTTTTTTAGGAATAACGTTTTCAATTGTCTAAAAAGCTTTTAGTGGCAAATCACTCATGTTAAGTTTTATCAAAATCGTTGGAGCCGTTCTCAAGTGTTTCGAGTACCGTTAGTTTTAGGGCTAAAACAAAAATTAAAAAAACCCCTGACGGTCACCCTAAAATCCATATATACTAAGTTTAAAAGATATAGGCCCAACCGTTTAGGCTGCAGGTACGAATGACAGACCGACATACAGACTGACAGACAGATACACAGACAGAATTTTCAGCCCACTTTTATCGACTTCGCTATCACCGTAATGTCATGTTTGATTGTTATCTCAAAACTTTTTTTTCGCACGAATTTATAAAATGCCTTATAGTACCTATAATGGCAAGTAAAAATTTAGAACGACTCTTGGATACACTAAATTAACTTGAAGCTTACAACAATGACCAAAGTAGTCTTATCAGCTTCTTGATGTAGACTTGAGCTCCGTATAATGTCGTTATACTTAATACCTCCTAAAAGTGTTTATCTAATTATATACTCGTATTAAATGAAGATGTAACTGTCACTGTTGATTTCTACCCAAGGGAATACGGGCCTGCGCTATCATCCCGATAAAAAAAAAGATGCGAGAGGTACCTACTCTTTTCACTTCTCTCATTTTGTGCGGCGAAAGATCTTTCAAAATGAGGTCATCCCAATATCGTACTATTTAAGGTCTTACAATTATGTAAAAAGGAAAATTATTTTAATGTCTGTGTTATGTATTATTGCACTATTTATGTGTGAGTTAAATAATCCTTATAAACGCTCCTTAAATTTTAAAATGAACCCCTGCCCGGTTTCCAAACATCTCTGTTTGGAGTCACTTTGATTTCAAAGGATGATTTTAAAAAAATTGTTTTCATTTTGCTAAATAATTTGAAGTAAACAGAAATTATAATCCTACTAGCTGACCTAGCAGACGTTGTTCTCTCTTTTCCTATTTTTTATGAAACACGGTCATCGTTTTGATTATGATAAAATTATATAAAAATTATAGCTGACCTGCCAGATGTTATTCTGTCTCTTCCTATTTTTATTTAATAGTTTATTTTTTCATATATACGTACAAATCTGAGGTTTGCTTATACGTGAGCACGCAACATACTATTGAGTATATGATAAACATTAACATCTAACGATTGTTCTTGCTAATTATTATCAATAGGGCTTTTTAACATTTTTACGTAAGTTTTGTTTTTCTTTGTTTTTTTGTCAGTTTTCTATTGTATTATCGATTCACAAAAAGAACAATTATAAAAAATTAACTTGATTGTATTTTAAAGTTAATTCTTTGACACCTACAATTTTTAAACTTAATATTATTTTTTAATATAAAACTGGTCAAATTAATTTTTTATTTTTTTAATGAATTTTTCGTTCAATATGTTATACTTTTTCTACTTTTTCTCAGCTAATAAACATTTCATTTTGAATTTTAACATTGTTTTATTATTTTCTTATTAATTTTTATATTAATCAATCAATTAATACTTTATTAAGTGTAATTAAAGAATAAATTTATATATTTATTATAAAGTTAAAATATAAAAACAAATATAACACAAACACAATTGATAAAGAATTATAAAGTTAAAAAAGTTGATATTTTAAATTTTAATAATTAATATTTTAATCTATGAAATACAACAGAGTAAATGATAATATTAAATTTATCTATCTTAATGCTATAATGTGTGTGTACAATGTTTGTTGCATCGAAAAGACGTCATTTGAAAGCACGAATTGATTTTTTTAATTTTATTCAAAAATTGTTTTGAAGACATACGTAGTCACACCATCCGTAGTCACACCATCCGTAAGCTCTTTCAATGGTTCAAAGCCTGTAATACAATTTTGCCTGATGCGCTGCAGATGCCAAGTGCCTCTGATTTGAAGTTTGATGCATGACAGCATTGATATTCTTTGTCCATTTCACCGATATTTATTTTTGGGTGCATTGAATATTCAATGTATGGTTCTTATTTGAAAGCAAGTCGAAAAAAAATTGCTCGCTTTAATGAGCGATATGCTTGGATGCGCTACCTATTCTGTGTTCTGTGAGCATCAGATGCACGTTGACGCGCCTGGTTTTGTCTTAACGCCTTTGCTCTAAGTCGATTGTTATGTTGCTCATCAGTTTCCGTTGCACGTACGTATAACATTCTGATTCTTGCGTCTACATTGTTTGAATTGTGTTGATCAGATTCTCTTATGCTACGTACCACCCGATTATTTTGAGTGCGTCGACCCAGATTTGTACTAACACTTCGTTGCGCTTGTGCATTGTCTGAAGTTTTTTTCAAATTCTATTGTGTTCTGTACAGCTGTAATATTTTCCGAAATTTGACCATGATTTGCTTATTCTATTAAATTATGGGATTGAATATTGCCAGACTATTCCGCGTGCATCGAACAATATTTGTTTTTGATCTTCGTTTATATTAATATGTTTATATTAATTCAAAAAATTAAGAAATAATATTTTTGTTCTAATATTATACATATTTTGATTTTTGAAAACTAAATTGTAATATTCATTTATTTTGTTTATACTGAGTAAATTAATAAAAAAAAAATGAAAAGAATTTTAAGACTTATCTTTTGGATTCAAAATAAATGAACACTCGATTTGAATATTTAATAATAAGGTATATCTGTATTTATAACAACAGCGGAACACGTCTTTATACTAGCGAGGTAGACCTCAGCACGGCCACTTAAAATCCGAAGATCTGCAGAATGCAGATTGACATACCTAAAAGCGACACTGGGGGCATATACACTATCAATATCTGGCGCCCTCGAGAATGTTCATTAGACTGTTCTTTTAACATTTTTGAAATTTTAACATTTTGACATTTGGAGGAAGTAAACATCTTATAACCCTCTGACATCTATTCTAAAAACCCCCCACACTCGTGTAAATCCATATTAAGAATCGCTGGATCTTCTATACTCTCATATAGGGACCTCGCTCTGTTTGCGATATACCTTCCTAACTTTGTAGAAAAAAAGTAGACCCCAAAGAGAGCTGGCATAAACGAAACCTACTTTTTCAACCTTCTCTTTATCATGATTCTCATATTTGGTTAAAAAAAATATAATAAAGTACGAAATCATATGCAACACTCAGAGAAATACAAAACTACTATTAATTTTACAGGAGGGATTTTTCCATATAAAATGACACAAACCTGTGAAACTTATCAACGAAAACAAAAAAATCATATTTAAAGTAATTTTTCAATCCATGATATTTTACGCGTCACCCGTATGGGGGTTCTTGTGCACAGATTCATATGAAAAAACTACAAATCTCTCAAAATAAAGTTTTAAAAAAGTTTTACAAAAAGGCTGATGTACTTCCCATTGCAAAAAAAGTTGAAATTCTTTGAAAAATGTAACTATACTCTGAAAATACTTTAATAAGGTCTCTACCAACATAAAATTCTTAAATTTATCATCTTATTTGTTTTTAATTTCTTCGTAATTGTTAACAAATTTAATTTATTATTAATTTATTATGTACCTACATGTATTTTGTGTTTTGACTTATTATTTATTTATTTATATATTTGTTTATTTATTTATTACTTATTAATTAATTGATTTATTTATCGTCTATCAATTTACTTTCTTACTTCTATTTATTTATTTATACATGTATTATATTTATATATTATATATAAAAAGTAATTCCTTTATTTGCATATATGCATTACTATATTGATGAAATCAATTTGATTTTGATTTTGATAATACTGTGATATTAGAATGTAAGTCTCTTATTTATTTAACTTTAGTAAATTCTGTTAAATCTTTTTACTTTTCTTATTACATGAAGGTTTTTCTTTAATAGTTTTCCTTCAAAAATAAATTTATAATTAATATTGCAAATTCATTTCAATAATATTTCCCAGTAGTAAGATAATATTT
Source organism: Baccha elongata (assembly GCA_951217065.1). Lineage (NCBI taxonomy): Eukaryota > Metazoa > Arthropoda > Insecta > Diptera > Syrphidae > Baccha > Baccha elongata. The sequence goes on along the minus strand of OX578273.1, from coordinate 16,046,623 downwards.
TATCATATCTCTGTACAAGCTGTGCTAAATCACAATATGTAAACCAAATTCTGTGTTATCTATTGAATAAATATCTGTCTTTCCACTTGATTTTTGTAACATGCATATACATTGTTAAATTAACATGATTGCATTGACTGCAAAAGTTTGACATTATTTTGTTGTTTTAAGTTGGGTATTATGTCATTTTAACATTAAAATCTCGTAAATACCTAAGCTTTTTTATGTCCACAGTAATATTTCCAAAACCGTTTGTGATATTTTCACAATGCGATCCTTTTAAAGTATTTTTGTTTTCAATATTTCTAACCAATTTACCATATATTATCCTTGAGAATTTTTTAATTTTTGGGTTATTTTACATGATTTTTTCCCTGAGTGAAGTAAAATTGTGGTTAAAATTTTATTTTATTTTCTTACTTAAAAAGATGGTATTTTCCCTTAATTGTTATCATCATATCACAAGAGAACAATACCTATAGATATGGTTTAAGTAATACCTAAACCAATGTCAATTTTTTTTTATTTTCATTTAACTTTTTGATAAAATAATTGAAGAACAAAATAAACTCACTCCACTCAACTTAGTAGTATATTATGAAGTTCCTATTTGATTGTCCAAAGAGTAACTTTCAGAACCAGAACGAGAATAGCTGGAATGAATTTATCAAAATTCCAACAATGTTTTCAAAGAAAAAGTTTGCCGCAATGTTTATTTGAAGTAGACATTCTTTTAGAACGATTTTCACACCATTCTTGGTTATCTGGAAAACATTATTGCAGTGCAGTGTATCGTCTTCGTTGTCGGATGTTGCAACTTAAATTCAGCATAGACAATTTTCACACCAAAATGACTTATTTGATTCACAAACGCCTCTTTTGTCTGCAGCACTTGGCTGACAATGATATCATCTTGAGGTAAAAGTTTATTTTAAACTTTATTCTTGCTCTGTTAGTATAGGTACATCCTTGTTTGTTTCAGATCTATTGACTTGCGAAGAGTGTTTTAAGACCAAAATAAATTCTTCAAGAAACTTTAACTATTCGATCAGATATAGATGTGCTTCAGTGAGATTGAACGGTGTTTTCTTTTTTTTTTTTATTTTTTTTATCGAATTTTTGTTTACCTTAGACTTTGTGAAAATGTTTTATGAACTTGTGTGTATAGGTAGAATTGGATACTTATATTCTGTCCTATATCAAAATTTTGCTGGCAGATGAATTACCTTTTTGAGGAAGGAAAGAATTCAAATTAATTTATTGTAATTAATGTTTTTAACTATTGATTGAAAAAAAATACAATATTCAGTCCTATTTGGGAATCCGATGAATGAGATGCGGAAGAAGTCTTCACTCACTTTCGGTAGATTTGCTATTAGCGAATCCGCAAGCCATACGCGGGAAAAAATGTCGGTAACGTTGGTATATTACTGAAAACGAAAGGCATCCGCACCACACCCGCAGTCCATAGCAATGTTGGAAAAGTAAATCCGCAGTAAAATTGGTGAGGATGAAAGTGATTTTTATACAAAAAAAAAAAAATTAAGAAAAAGTTAACAAATCTGAATTTTTTAAAACAGAAATAAATTTTTTTGAGTCGCCGAAACACATAAATTTTTTTTATGCAATATTTCTAATAATTAATCGATAATGGCCGTTTTCGAAAACGTCATCGCGCTTTTTTTCAGGAAGTACAAATTTGGTGTCGTTTTTTAGCCAAACGGTGGACTTCTGTCCAGAAATATAGTCCCCACGACCTAGTTTTACATTTCCTCTATCCAGCAGCAAAATAACCTTGAAAATTGGTCCAGTTTGTGTCTGTGCTGAAACACAGACGGATTAAAATTAGTCGTTAAAATCATTAAAAAATGCTTAATTTGCGATATTAGATATTTTATGATACTAGAGTATCTTAGATTGCTTATCTCGTGCGCACTTTGATATCGCCCAATGTCAAATTTTGACATCCACGATAATACAGTTTCAAAATTGAAAAGTAGTTCGCGGATCGATAATGCAGCTCAGTCATCGGATTCAGTAATACAATTTTATGCGAGTGCGGATCCACTGCGGATCCAACCGACTCCTGATGGGGAGTGAAATTTAGCGGATTAAATAAACTTTCTTAATAAGGGGCCAGAAAGTTTAAAAAATTTCAGAGGAGGGCCAGGATTATATACATATAAGAAAAAATGCATTTTGTGTTGAAACTTTTAAACATATAAAATGTTAAAAACTGCAATTTAGTTTTTATTTGAACTCCCTGACATGGTAAGAGTGTGAGACATATGAAATTGCTTTTGATTTTGCATAATATTTTTGAATGCAGGTTCGAGCTGTGGCGAATTAATTTTTAGCAGGTGTTCATCAGTATTTCATGGTCGAAAAAGTCTGTTCGCACACATACGACGACGCAAACATCGTCATAATTTTCTGGGCGTGAGCAATCATCTTTGGAAATTGAGCTTTCGGCAGTGTTCTATAAAAATCTAGTTTTATTGAATTTAAAAACAGTTGCTTTCAATTCGAGCTGCTGTGAACTTCTATTATTTCCAGCTGCAATTCTGGGTGGGACATTTTCTTTAAATTTTTTTTAAATTTTAAATTTTTTTAAAAGACTTTAAGCAGTCAAAAGAATTTTAAAGTCTTTTAACTACTCCAAACGATTATTTTAGTAAAGACTTCAAAATTACTGGTATAAAGAATGGGAATGCATACCGAAATTTTTTTAATAATAATATAAAATAAGTTAGAAGACTGGGACTTCATGTAATGCGATACCAAAATACTGCATTATTTTACAGCTCTGTAAATTACAATCTAAAAAATTGGTTTTTGAACGAAACTTATGCGATGGTGTTGGTATCGATTATAGTTTGAATCCGTCAGTTCAAATCGGAACCAAGCTTTTAATTTTTTTGCGACAAGATTTAGATGTGCCCATGCTAACTTTTAACGTAACAATTTCGACTGGTGTAATGAATTTGTGCGGATGTACAATTAATACCTTTTTTAGATTTTTCAAAGTGCAAGTCTTTTCAGCTCTGGTTAAATTTAACCATTTGTTATTTTGCCTGGTAACCATAGAAACACATACAAGATCTATGGTTAACGCATCTAAAATAACCTATGGTTACACATAACCAGAGCTGAAAAGACTGGCCCTTTTAGTCTGTAGATTAATTTTTAAATATAAATTTCGAATTCCTGAAAATATAATTCATTGGAAATCGCGATCAAGAATTCAGTCGACGCGACGTTTAGAAATCGGATCAAATATAAAAAGAGATATATAGTTGAACAAATTCAACATTTCTTACACGAGAACAATCATTTATTAGATACGTTTGTTCACTCTTGATCCAATGCCTTCCGATTATGACAAAGTTGTGATTCTATGATTAAATACAAAATATTTGCGTATTAAAAGTGAAAGTTTTCTATAGAGCTCATCGATTCGCTCGTTTATAAAAATGGCGAACTGAGTTACCGACGGGGAATATTACCCTTTGAAAGCTTATTTACTTCGAATCGTCTCCTTCCCACGCCGTTTAACAGAATAGCTATGTATCTATAAATTATTTGTTGTTGTTCAAAAAATTTCAATATACAGTCATAGATACATGTCGAAAATTCAAAGCTTTACCATTGTAAATAAATGTCTATAGTACAACCATGGAGCAGCGCCATCTAAAGAAAGTTGTTAACTGCACATTTGGAAGTTCTTACATTTACTACGTGTCTATTCTGTTACCCTAACAATAGTCGTCTACGAAACAAATTAATAATATATAATGTATTTTATTGGCTCTAAAATCCATATTTCCTTGACAAGAGTCGTAAACAAAACAAAAATAATATATGTTTACGACTGTTGTCAGGGTTACAGAATAGACAACTATTAAATGCACGAACCTAAAAATGTTTTTATCACACGTTTCTCAAGATGGCCAGGCGGTGATTATTCAGCATGAAAATACTATAGAAATGTATATACAATGGCTTTACCAAACATGTGTTAATATAGATCAACAGTGGTGATGGCAAAAAAATCGTTAAAAATAATTTCCATATCCAAAATTTGTACAGTTTTTTGCCAATATCCTTTCATTGGTATGATTTGTCAAAAATATTTGTGAGAAAAAATTATAGAAAATATTTTTTCTTCATAAAAAGTAAGAAAAGTTAATTATTGTACGACCATCAATAGAAGTCGAGTAAAAGCTTAAATTTTTTTGTGTGAACTTTTTGGATTTATTTATTTATTATGTTCAGTTCATGATAAATTACCTAAACCGCGACTGAGTAAATGTCTTAACCAGTTCAATAAAGTTATAATAACCCAATGCTCTAAAAATCTTTGTACCAAAATACTGTAAAGAACTTTTAAGTTCATGAATTTTCCAGTCATCAACACAAAAGTAACTTGCGCCATAGGAGCAAGTTTGTGCGACCCAGTCGTGCGCTTTATTTATCTAGAACATTTATTGGAAAAAACGTCAAAAAATTGGAATATAACAACCAAATCTAGCAAAACCAATTAAAATACAAACTTTTCGGATGAAAGTGACAGTTATTGATCTGGGCGATATTTAATTTTGGGCGTTAGACCAACTATTTTGGGCTTTATTTCTAAATCTTATTTCCAAAAATTTATTTCATGACATTCACTAAAATTTATTTAGTTATCTTGTAGCGTTGCAATAGGAAACTCATGCATTTGTGTTGAATTGGAAAAACTTTCAATTTAATTTGAAATCCCATTGCTTATGCTTATTATATCTTGAAAAGTATTTATTTGCCTTCAGCAGTCTATTTATTCCCTTTTTATTTAAATAAGAACTTACCTTTTCAAAGAAAGTTTGATTACTTGAACTGAACAAAAATACTTTTAAATTTCATCAAGATTTTAAGTGTTTTTCAATATTCAACCTGATGCAGTAAAACTTTTAATGGCAGAAAACCTATATAATAAGCCTTATTCTGCCCTAGAGCTGAAATTCGAATGAAAAATAGCACAAATTTTACGTTCAATCTCAGTGAAGGACATTTTATCTGATCGAAAAGTTCAAAGTTTTTTGAACAACTTATTTTGGTCTTAAAACAGTTCTTGAAAGTCAATAAAACTGAAACAAACAAAGGATAGACGGAATAAACTTCGTAAATAAACTTTTACCTCAAGATGTTATCTTTGCGGCAGCTAAGTGCGTCAGGCGGAGTTGACGATTGTTAACCAAAGAGGTCAATTTAATGTGAAAACCTTCAATGCTAAGTTTAATTTGTCAATTGTGTTATAGAAAACTGCAACGAGGGTTTAAGATGAATGAATATGAGTGTAAATAATTGCAATTAAAACAGAATACATAAACCATCTTCAAATAAAAATCTTATCGGTGTAATTTCGTCCATTAATGTTGTCGTTATGAAATAATGCCTTTTGCTTTTTATGTTTTTGTATATTTATATAAATAAAGAGTGTTTTTTTTAAGAGATATAGAACTTTAAATTGCAATAAAACAATGATGGAATATTCGATTGACATGATTTTTTATTTATTCGAAAAATAATCTTGTGGCATAACATTTTAAATATGATTTCTAGCATATGACTGCCCGGCCGGCTCGGATGTAGTCCAATCTGGACGTCCAATCGATGACTTTTTCCAACATTTGTGGCCGTATATCGGCAATAACACGGCGAATATTATCTTCCAAATGGTCAAGCGTTTGTGGCTTATCCGCATAGACCAATGACTTTACATAACCCCCAGAAAATAGTGTAGCGGTGTTAAAATCACAAGATCTTTGAGGCCAATTCAAAACGTAAAATTAGGCGGCCACGAAACGTGTCTTTCAATAAATCGATTGTGGCACGAGCTGTGTGACATGTTGCGCCGTCTTGTTGGAACCACAGCTCCTGGACATCATTATTGATCAATTCACGAATGAAAAAGTTAGTAATCATGGCTCTATACCGATCACCATTGACTGTAACGTTGTGGCCATCATCGTTTTTTAAGAATTACGGAACAATGATTCCACCAGCCCATAAAACGAACCAAATAGTCAGTTTTTCTGGATGTAACGGTGTTCCGACATACACTTAAGGATTAGCTTCACTCCAAATGCTGCAGTTTCGTTTCAACCAGAAGTGCGCTTCATCGCAAAACAAAATTCGCTTATGAGAATCGGGAACAACGGCCATCTCGTTTTGGGCCCATTCGACACAATTTGCAAGCGTTGTTCAGGCGTGAGTCTATTTATGATGACTTGCCGAACCAAACTGAGAATAAATCACTTGACAACTGTTAAATAGGTCGCCGTCTTGAAAAGTAATGCCATTTTAAAGTTCTATACCTCGAAAAAAAACACCCTTTACATACTTTATAAATTTGTATCTAATGCATTATGGAAGTTCGTTAAGTATCTAATGGAATAGGCCATTTTGAAATACGACTTCGGAGGAATATTTGTGAAAATATATAAAACTAAAGGTCTTAGAGAAAAATAGAGTTAGATTGTTTTCTAAACGGCGGCTCGACCACAAACTCGAACTTGGTCTTGTAGTAAAGTAAATATGGAACTATGAACAAAAATTAATTATGAAATTATGTGGAAAGGCCTAAACAAGAGACCAACTTTTTGTATGGTAGCAATCATTAAACGTTTGTTTAGCCAAAAACTTTAAATGCTATCTTATATAAAAAATGCAACATGGCAGACTTAATTTTAATTAAATAGTTTATTCCGTCATCAATTTATGACCAAATTGGTAAACACCGTTAACACCAAATCTGAGTTAAGTGGATTTTTAGCTATAAGAGCCTAAAATTCAGTTGTATTAAGAGCAATCCAAATATTATAACGTAGGTACACAAAATTACCTCTTACATTTACAACTTTTTGCTAAAAAAAATGTGGAAAAGAGTACTAACAAGAAATTTGGCGAGAAAACATATTTTTGAAACTTTGCATCATTTTCTATAGAGGATATCTTAAACAGCACGGTTCGTTTTTGCAAAAAATAAATGGAAGCAAGTTGTAGGAAATTTTGTCAGCTACCGTGAGAAAATACCTTTAAACTACGCCCCAGCCCCCGAGGCACTCCGATAAACGGGAATTTTATACATATTCCCGAAAAATTGGAACTTCACGAATTTTTTGGTTTATTTGTCTTTTTCAGGCTATGTTTGACTATTATGCTATTTATGCTATTTTTTTTTTTTGCGACCTTCAATGTGTTATAATTGGGCTTAAAAATTAGTTAAAAAATATAACGATTTTATTCATTGACATGAACAAATTTTCGTAGAAAATAATAATTATTGTGCGCATTTTTGCGAACTATAAGTTAGGAAGGTTAAACGTTTTTGCAAGCTCTGTTATACGATACCATATCCGTGAAAATCGTATACCGTACCAATATAATTTCAGTCTTTTTTAAATTGATGTTATTCCACTTGGAAAAAATCGTCACCAATATTTTGCCGAAATCTGTTTTGAAACGCATGTATATTGTATATTTTTCAGTAAAAATAGCATCATTTGAGGGGATGGATTTTAGTATAACATCAACATCCGTATTCTCTTTGAATGAGCATTGCAAATACGGTTGTGCAAAACGACAAAGCACTCCATCACACAAAAGGTACTGAATTGGATAATGCTTATAGGGATGCTATAGTGTAACGTGTACGTACGTACTTCTGATTTCAAAGGAACCACTGCTGATGTGAAAAGAGATAGTTTTTATGGTAGAGTTGGCGTTAAAACTTGTTAAGAGTTTGAAAGAGGAATATTTTGTGATTATGTTTAGTATAGATGCTGCATGGTTGTGTTTGAACATCAGCAAATAGGACGTAGCTCTACATGGAGTTCATTTGTACAATTTTAAAAGGATATTAATGCATATTTTGTGCTCGTCCATGAAGAGCAATCCTTGTGTTTGTGTTTACCTACTCGAAATCTATTTAAATTTTCACAAAACTAAGAGCTAGAAATTAATAATTTAACACTTACAAAACATCCGTGAAAATAAAGATAGAAAACTATATCCTAATCAGGTGTTTTAATTAGACATCTATATATAGCTTCTAATACTATAATTGTAGTATAAATTGAATTGGCTGAAAACTTGTAAAATTTTAAGTATACATTGCTTTGGTTGAAAAATTTTTGTACCAGATACTTGGTAGAAATGGTATAGGTATTTAAAAAAACGTTTATATAAAATAATAGGTACCTATTATCGAATTTAAAAATGGGGGGGTGAAAGCTATTTCACCCTTTCACCAACTGATTGTGATTTATATGGCATATTACTTTTTACTTGCGATTAATTATTGGTTACTATAAAAAAAATATACATAAATAACATGTTCGTACAAAAAAAAAATTAGATAATAATCAAACGTACAGAAGTGGAAGAAAGTGGATCCGGAAATTCTGTCTGTCTGTCTGGTTGAGTAAGTACATATACCTACAGCACCTCACGCGCTCTTGTGGGGTGCCGTTTCACCCTTTGTACGTTGTCTATGATATTCCAAATAACGTAAACAAACAAATACGCCAGCACAAACACGCATGGTTAACTCTTCTGTTTTTTTTTTTATCAAAATGAACGTCTGGTGCCATGCCAATTACTTTTCTACCTGCACGTAGTTTACATATACACATTTTCACTTAATTTTTGTTTCACTGGTTACAAATTATATGTGTCACACGAGCTACTGCGATTTAAATTGTATCCTTTAAGATCATATAATTCACAGTAGTTTTTTTTTTCAAATTTTTGTTTGCAATACGTCAACTCCGCTTAACTGCACACCGCTTAACTGAAAACATCGGTTAACTGAAACAATAAATTTATGACGGAGCCTTTTTGTGCATTTTTCACAAAAACTGCTTCGCATAACTGAACTCCTCTTAATTGCAAACTCCGTTTAATTGAAACAAACATTTTTGCCTGAAATGAACATTTTCCACCTATTCAACTCCGCATAAATGAAACAACCGTTGAACGCTGCCATCAAATTTGGATTTGAACACACCCTTTGAATTTGAAGTGTCAAATCTAAAAAGTCAAATCTGAAATGTCAAAATCTTATTTCTTGTCAGTCCCTCTTGGTGTGAAGTGTCAATCGTTTCTTTTAAATTTGTTTACATATTTGTTGGCTTATCCTCAAAAAATGTCAACAGAAAACGTATGGCTGGTGAAATATTGTGAAAAATAAACTAATTTTATAATTCCAGGCATCAAAATCCAACAAGAAATGTAGAAACTTGTCTTTTAAAAGTAAGCAAGATATTTTGGACAGAGTTGAAGCTGATGTATCAAGAAAGATTTTATGCGATGAGTTTAAATGCAGTCGGCCAACGTTATCAAGAATTATCAAGGGAAAAGAAACCATTCGGAATATCGCTATACAAAGGACATGTATATTAAGGCGACAGATTCTTCATTTAGATAGTGAGCAGACATTGAAAGATTCTGCTAAGAAAATAAATTTGTTGGAAGCTTTAAAAATGATAAAGAGAGCTTGGTGGATGGTGACCCCAACGACAATACAAAATTGCTTTAGAAAGGCAGGTTTTCTTGCGGCCACCGTCTCTGCCGATGTTGAAATTGTTTCCGAAGATGCTCAAGGAACTAATATATTTTCAAGTGCTTTAACACAAGAGATTGATTCTCTCGCAGATTTGGATAGCGAAATACCTTGCTTTGGAGACATTACGGACGAAGACATTATCGCTGAAGTTCTTGCCACATCTTCCTTTGAACCCGTTGAAAACAGTTCTGGTGATGAAATAGTGGTCGTAGAGCCCAAGAAACCAACACTAAAGGAAGCGTATGATTCTCTTCACATTCTTAAGCAATTTTTTGCTGGAAACACGGAAGCTTCCGAGAAAATAGATGATCTTGAAGATAAGATGTCTTTTTATAATTTGCAGAACCGCAAACAGACAATAATTGATTCATTTTTTTCTTAAATAATTTATTCTAATTTCTTACAACATGAGCTGTGAATTACTTTAGACTGGATAATTTTAGTTGTTTTATCTTTTTCATTTAGTTTTTTTTTCTATTTATTTTTGTTTAAACTATGTTTTGTGCAAAAATGTATCTACCTTTGTACTTTGAATAAAAACAATTGTAAATACAATTAATTTGACACATTACAAAAAATTATACCTACACTTTTTTTATTTTAAAGAATTTATTTTGACAAAACTCCGCTTATTTGAAACAAGTTTCAGTTATCCGAAGTTCGGTTAACTGAAAACTCCGCTTAACTGAAACAAATTTTCTGCAATAATGGTGTTTCAGTTAAGCGGAGTCGTACATACTTATTATTTAGGGGTTGGGGTGTCATTATCCCGAAAAGACCAAAAGGCATGACTGGGTCCGACAAACTTGCTCTTGTGTAAGATTACCTTAGGCTCAGGATACTTAGCAAGAAACTTAAATAATCGGAAGTAAAAATAGTTTCTATAGCGTTTTTATGGCAGGTACCGTTAATAAGGTGATTTTGAAAATAAATTTCTAACGAAAAACTTCGTTATTAGAAAAATATCAGTCACACTAAATTTAATCAAAATCGATCGTACGAGTAAAATTGGATTGTCTTTAAGGGTTATTTGCCAGGTATCGTTAATATGTAAACTTATGCTGAAAAAATGAAAAACACAACCTTTGGCTACAAATCCATTGTATTAAATTTTATAAAAATCGATTTTACGAAAAAAATGCAATTGTCTAAAAATCGGCCCAACCGTTTAGGATGTAGGTGTCGATACATCCGGACAGACAGGCGGAAAGAAAGACAGACATACAGACAGACAGAATAGTAGGACCTACTCTTTTCGTGTTCTCTATCATCGTAATGTCATGTTTAATTGTTATCTCAAAACTTTTTTTTTACGAATACACAACTTGCCTTATAGTACCTATAATCGCAAATAAAAACGTTACATGTTGAAAGAAGCAAACATTTAAAAAAAATCTTTGAACGAGTGTTCAGAAATCAATTTCTTAAGGGGGATTTCTTAAGGAGCAGATGATCTTGCTAGGCAAGGATCAGCCCTTCTCGTCTCTCAGGCGGAATCAGTAGATCTTCCACTGGGCTTCGTGAAGGGCAGAATATATGACCATTTCCTTTCAGAATCAACAAAGAGGTGGCAAGGTTTGGCAACCTGTAAAATAACTAGAAAGATATGGCCAACCTATGACAAAAACAGATCGAATGATTTAATAAAACGAAACAGAATAGACACGGCCAGGGTCGTTGCAATCGTCACTGGCCATTGGCCAATAGGCGAACACGCAGCTAAACTGCGCATACCTTTCAACAGCTACTGCCGTAGTTGTAGAAATCCGCTGGAGAAGGAAACTATTGAGCATTTCCTCTGCCACTGTCCGGCCCTGGCTATATCTCGCCTCCAGGCATTTGGTAGCCTGTTTCTCGACAACCTAAACGTGCTGTCGAACAAAAGGATAAATGATTTTACCGCTTTTCTCAACAGCACCAGTTGGCTCTAACAAACCAAGCAATATCTCTATTACAACTTTCACCTTGGAAGTTTTTGGAACTTTCGTTTAGGACTGGCTATTCGGACTAGCACTTACTCTATCTTTGGCAATAGCATCAGAGTACTGATTAATACCTGGTAGGTATAAACTGTCTTTGAGCCTCATATAGATCTAGTGTAAAGTTATTGGGCAGGCTCTCAGCCCAAATGGAACCACTTAGCACACAGTGTGAGCTAGGTTCTTAGCACACAGTGTGAGCTAGGTTCACACAGTGTGAGCTAGGTGCTAGGACTAGCACTTACTCTATCTTGCGGCGAAAGCATCAAAACACGGATTTACACCTGGCAGGTGTACCGCCTTTGAACGGGCCTAGCCTCATATAGATCTGGTGTAAAGTTAATTGGTCGTCTCTCAGTCCAAATGGAACCACCCAGCACACAGTGTGAGCTAGGTTCTTCCCTTGTGACTGCGGGCACAGACCAAAAACTAGTCCCCTAAGCTTAACAGTCACTACCACTATATCACAAAAATTAGGTCAAACGAGTTATGGTATCAAAACGGCGCTTTTCTGCGCTAACTGGGTTGCTTCGGAACAGTTGTTCTGCGAAACCGCCATCTTACCTACCTACCTAAGGGGGATTTTTTAGAATAGGTATCAACTTACCATAAGTATATGTAAATACTAGTTATTGAAAAATCCGGAGGGATTAATATATAAAAGTGCGGTTCTTTTAAGGTTTTAACCTAACTCTTGGTTTTATATCACTTTTTTTTTTGATTCAGAGTACCGGCCGGCCCACTTGTGCCCCCAACTGTTGAGATCGGCAAGGGGGGGGGCATGCTGGCCACAGCAACCCTCCTTCCTGGCCTCTATAGAATTTGGGGTGGGTGCAAGCTTGGGTATGCAATATTGTGTGCATTTTGGCTGAAAAGTGTAAAATCACCCACATGAATGGGTGAATTTACACTTCCTGATGTTGTTGGTGCTGGTGGTAATAAATTAAAAAAGAACAATGATACAATTCTGCCATTATCTTGCCCATAAGTGTGTCAATAAGTTTGCCCTCTGATAATAAAGTAAGAGTCATACAGAAAATGTGGCCAATGCCAATAAATTTCTTGTTGTTGCTGCTGAAACTCTTGACGTTGGTGATAATAGCGATGTTGCTGAAGTTCATCATACAAATGTTGGCGCTGGAGCTTATGATTTTTGTAACGATGTTGATAATGGTGGTGGTGGTGATGATGCGATGCGCTTCATGTTTATTTACCGAGTGCGGTGCACAACGAAAATGTTGCTGGGAAAAGGACGATTGATGATGAATTTTCAGATATGTTTTCAACTATAAGCATTGATAAATGGAAAAAAAAAATAATTTAGTGACTTAAATCAGAATAAAATGGAAAATGTTATTCTTGGAACTAATTACTTCTGTGGTAGTCTTCGAGTTGCATATAAATTTAAATTGTTTCACAATGGCAGTTTTCAATTCGATACTACTCTTGATGAAGTTACGGCATTTGTTTCAAAAAGCCTAGGAATAGATGCATCTCTCTTTGTGTACCATAAATTTGCAAAATTTTAGGATATCGACCGTAAGCATGGTTTCCTTAATTGCAAACTGGGTGTTCCGGTGGATGTTGCATCTTTGGTATTTACTGAAAATTTTTGGCCGATTGGACTTAATATGAGACCTTTTGTTAAACTGCCCGGAGAAGACTGCGGTACTGCAGAAATAAAAACAACCTAATATCGAATAGTATATCTACCCAACATGTTCGTCTTTCCTCATCAAAGATTTATTTCCACAATGTTAGTGGTCTTCGAACCAAAGTTGCTAATCTTTTCAAAAATATATGTGTTACATACTACATTGTCGAATCTAAGTTTGTATGATAACTTAGACGTTCTTTCTAAAGCAAATGTATTTTTATCGTAAGTTATGTGCCTCCAAGTATAACTGTCTTGATATATAGTCCAGTTAATAAAGGTTTTCAATAAATCGGACAGTTTTGAAACTTTTGGCACACTTACACTAGAGGTGTCTGAAGATAACCAAAAAAAAAAAAAGTTCCGAAAATCTGACTGGAGTGCTTGCGGCAGTGAGGAGAAACATTTAATTTTTTTCAGGTTTCGCCTTTATCTTGGAAACTGTTACTCAAATCAAAAATGTATCTTCTATAAATAAAAAAATATTATTTAGGTACATAGGTATGTATATTTTTTCTGTATCTGTAATAGTTTTTGAAACCCAAGCGGCAGTTATGATAAACATGCGGTTTTTCCCATTTATGTTAGAAACTGTTTTTCGTATCAAAACAAAATCTAGTACAAAAATAAAGCTTTTTTTTAAAAATTTTCTTTAAAATAATGACATTTATTTTGTTTCTTTAGGTGACATTTTATAAAATAAATCTATCGGCAATTAATAGGAACACTTACATTTTTTGAATTTCACGTCTATGTTGGAAGATGTTACACGAAACAAAAACTTATCTTCTACAAATATGAAGCCAAAGCTAATTTTCGACAATATTATATAAACTTTTACATTTCTGGTGTTTGGTATATCCATAACTCAATAAATGCATTTTTTCCACAAGGTATAGATATTTAAACTTAAAATAAAATGTAGTAAAATTGATTTTTTTAATAATGCAGTCTTTTCATTGCAATACAATGTATGTATATGTAAATTTTAAGTAAATAGGTCAAACCGTTTGGGCTCTAACTCAATGTTAAGTGAATGACAAAAAAGAATTTTGATGTTTTTTTTTTACTAAAAAACACAAGTTATATATCAGGCAACTTGTGCGCCAATGATTCACCCAAACCCAAACACTCTCGACTTCAAATTCAATTAAAATAAACTATTAAATTCAAAGACGACAAAACAATATTGTTTTAAGTCAAGCTAAATGAAAAGGGTCAAATTACAGTAACTGTATATAAAAAAGCAATAAAAGCGCCTATGAGAACATCTCATGAACGGACGCGCAGATATGATGAAATAATCATATCTTTAGAATAAGAATCAATTGTATAAATAGTATAAGCACGACTGATACATTCATTCATGTTTTTGGAACCGTCGTCGAAGTCGGAACAACTTATTATATTATCAATAAACGAATATTAAAGATAAATATTTTAGTGTTGTTTTTTAACCGGACGAAAAGACCATTCACCTAGTTGCGAAGAATATCCAAAAGATATTCTTGGTGAATATATTTTTTAACATAAACGGGATCCTTAAATAAAATTGGCGCAGTCGGTAGGATATTGATAAATATCAGTATCCGTGAAACAAATATACGTGCAACTGCAACGCGTAGAAAAAAAAAAAATTAAATAAATCTCAAAAGTGACAAGTGTAACTACGAGTTTAATCCGAACGTATATCGGAATATAAAACCTGAAAAATTTAAAGTGAAAAAAAAAGTGAAGCATTGATAAGAAAATCAATTATCCCTTTTCCTTTAAAATAATTCAGTGATAGTGCATTTAAACTAAATGAGTACTTTATCTACATTGAGAAAAATTAAAATAATATATACCTGAACGAAAATCAGGATAAATAAAGTTTTTAATTCAGTGTATTTGAATAATTTTTTTTTTAATAAGCAACAAACGTAGCACATAATTAAAAGTGAATCATCGAACGAATATCGATAATATCACGATACGTTAATTAAATTGTGCAATAAAAAATTATTTTTCAACGAAAACGAAAAATTAATTTAGTGAAAGGAAATTATCTGAAATCAATATCAGTGCATATGATAAATATTTCAAATTCCGTAGAGGAAAGATAATTTAGTGACAGAAAGATAGTGAAAAATAAAAAAAAAAAAAAAAATATATAATAATCTGAAATAAATGAAAAATATTTTCAATCGAATCAAAAAGAATTCGCAACAAACTCAAAGTGAAACACAAACTCAAAGACACAAACACAAACGATCAATTATATTTGACGATATCAGAGCTACATCAGTAATCATGGATCCAGCACAAATTGCAGCCTTACAACAACAGAACATCCAACTGCAAGAACAGTTGCAACAGCGACAACAACAAGTAGAAATAATGGCGGCAAGGATGCAAGCAGCAGCAGCAGCAGCAGCAGCACCTCCCCAAGTAGCATTTTGTACCTATTAAGTTACAAATTTATTGTATGTCGTTTACAATTCATATACAGTTGCTGAAAAAATGTTTTGTTTGTTTACATTAACTAATTGGATGATTGGTAAACAAATTGTAACACACAAAATGTTGTTGTAACAACACATCTTCAAACGTAAACGTACTGTAAACCAAATTTCGTAAATGTAAAACCAATATCACAAAACATTTACAATTGTAGCACTTTTGTAAAGCTATTATCAAAACTTAACTGTTACAAAACGTTTACAGTAAATAGTCACAGTACATCTTCAAACGAAAACGTTCTGTAAATCAAATATCGTTAATGTAAAATCAATAACACGAAACGTTTACATTTGTAGCAGTTTTGTAGAGGCATTATCATAACTTTACTCTTACAAAACGTTTACAGTGAATAATCACAACAAATCTTCAAACGTAAACGTACTGTAAACCAAATTTCGTGAATGTAAAACCAATATCACAAAACATTTATTTTGTAAAGCTATTATCGAAACTTAACTGTTACAAAACGTTTACAGTAAATAGTCACAGTACATCTTCAAACGTAAACGTACTGTAAATCAAATATCGTTAATGTAAAATCAATAACACGAAACGTTTACATTTGTAGCAGTTTTGTAGAGCCATTATCAAAACTTTACTCTTACAACACGTTTACAGTGAATAGTCACATCACATCTTCAAACGTAAGCATACTGTAAAACATTTCATTTACAGATAATGTAACACGTATAGCATTGGTCGGCCATTATAATGTTTCCATTTTTTATCAAATTAGAAAACCCAAGACATTGAAAATCTATTTTTGTTGATATTTAGTAAAAACAAAGCATGTTTAGGTTTTGATTGAAATAAGACTTTGAATTTTATCCTACAAAATATTGAAAAATATGGTTTTTGTGGGAAAAAAAAATTGTCTCAAATATTTTTATTAGAAATCATTTCTAAAATAAGAAAGTTTTTACAGGCCCCTTATTTTTATCGACCTGTTTTACAAAACTGGTAGAAAATATTTCTCGCGTTTGATATTTTGCCTTTACTTGCACGAAAAATATAATTATTGAATATTTGTATACCTCCCATATTATAATAATAATGTCAAGAACAAGATGGAAATTGTTTAAGTTTTGGTTTGTATACATATAGTAATATGATCTCAAATGGCATTACGTATTTACCTATACAGTTTAATATTTTTCTGTAAACGATTTGTACCTAAGTTTGTTTTTATGTTATTTATTTCGAAGTGTTTTTGAACGTTTACATTTGTAAACGTTTATATACCTAGTCCAGGAATAGTATCTGTAAACGATTTGTTACTAAAAAGTAGTTTGTCTCGTATGTGTTTTGAAGAGTTTTTGAACGTTTACATTTTGTAAATGTACAAATCAAGTACATCAAATAGAATTTGTTCATATACTGTCAACACGACATTTCATTCCCCAAAACCATTTACATTTTGGGTACAGTGAGTAAACATTTCATATACGCCTGAAACATTACAGCTACGATGTTAACGTTCAGTAAATGTTATGTAGCTCTGAATTGCTCCTTGGGTCAACCTGCAGCAAATGGTAATATAGCTTTAAGAAATTTGGAAATAAATCCTATACATTATATTGAAAAATTAGAAAAATTTGACGGAAGAACTGAAGATTTAGCTATTTTTGTTCAAAATGTAGATGATATAATCCCAACTTTATTAACATATGACGAGCAAGGTCAAAAAATGTGCATAAATCTTTTAAAATCAAAATTCGTAGGTAGGGCTAGATTAGCTATTGAAATACATACTCACCTTACTCAGTGGTCGGAAATAAAAAATATGTAAATTGAAAATTTTGGTGGCTTCAGAAGCAGTGACCAATTGTACGAAGAGCTTAGGTCAGCGCAGTACCGCGGCGATGTAATAAAATTTTACAATTACATCCAAAAGTGTCTTTCATTACTAAATCAAAAATGTTTACAAGAAAATAATCTTTTAGACATTCCAAGGAACACAGAAACCGCGCTAAAAATTTTTAAAGAAAGATTGCCAATCCATATGCGAACAATTTTGTACTCTATCAAGCCAAGCACGATAGAACTGGCTTTACACGAGTTAAGTAGTGCAGGATTTTTAGGGAAATCGGAAAATAATACTGACGATAAACAAAAAAATAAATACTGTGATAAAATAAATAAACAAAACCCGAACCCACATAAAACTTTTAAAAATTCTTACAATCCTTTTAGAGATGAAAACAGAAATAATCAAAATTGGCACCCAAAGCCATACATTCCAAAAAATAATAATTATCAAAATAATAATTATAATCCCCATAATTATCGGCAATTCCCACAAAGGTTCGAACCCATGGAACAAGATCCAACTTCCTCTCAACTAAGGAGAGCACCTAAAGCCACTAACTATGTGGAACAATACAATGAAGAAAATGGGCCTGAGGCAAATTTTCGGCCTTCAGCCTCGGAAACCCCAGATTACCCTATATTAAACTAGAGAAAAATGGTAAAACTATTAAGCTTTTAATAGATACCGGAGCGACCAATAGCCTTCTAAGAGAAGAAGACGCTCCTAAGCATTACATTATAAATCGAAATAAACCTTTAATTATACAAACCGCAGGTAGCCCTATAAAAATAACAAAAGACATAATAATACCGAAAGGAAAATTCGCTCTTCCAGTAAAAGAAGAATGCATATTTCAAGTTCATAATTTTAATAAAAATTATAACGGAATTATAGGTAATAATATTTTAATTCCAAATAATGCGGAAATAAAATACTTAAATAGGAGTATGACACTTAATGGTGAAATAATTCCTCTATTCTTCAGCTCAGACGAAGAACGTGAATATGATGAAACCATTAATTATTTCAATAATATGCTTCCGGAAAATACTATTCTTGAGGATAATATCCAAAAAGAATTAAGAACCGATCATTTAAATACAGAAGAAAAATTTAAATTACTAAAATTAATTAAAGAAAATAAAAATGCGTTTTATAAAAAGGGTGACGATTTGTCATTTACAAATCACGTAAAACACAGCATTCCTACAGAACATGATTCACCCTTATATACAAGAATTTACCGATACCCGGAAGTTCATAAAAAAGAAGTAGATCGGCAAATCACAGAGATGCTCGATCAGAAGGTCATTCAACCTTCAAGTTCACCATATAATGCTCCCATCTGGGTGGTACCTAAAAAAGAGGACCACACTGGAAATAAAGAATGGAGAATTGTTATTGACTATAGGAAATTAAATCTTGCTACTAAAGAAGATAAATATCCTATACCTAATATTGAGTCAATACTAGATAAATTAGGTCATTGCAACTATTTTTCGACACTAGACCTGACAAAAGGTTTCTACCAAATTAAAGTAGAAAAGAAAGATAGAGAAAAAACAGCCTTCTCTACTCTAACGGGTCATTATGAGTTCGTGCGGATGCCATTTGGTTTAAAGAATGCACCTGCAACCTTTCAGAGACTCATGAATGAAGTCCTTAAAGAATACATAGGGAAAATATGTTATGTTTATCTCGACGATATCATCATATTCTCAGCTAGCCTGCAAGAACACATGGATTCGCTCCATAAGATTTTGGGAACACTTAAGAACGCAAATCTGAAGGTATCTCTAAACAAATCTGAGTTCTTACGCAAGGAAACTGAATTCTTGGGACATATAATAACACAACACGGTGTCAAACCTAACCCTAAAAAAATTGAAACAATTCGAAAATTCCCCATTCCAAAGAGCGTAAAAGAAATTCAGTCTTTTCTCGGACTAACTGGCTATTATAGAAAATTCATTTGCGATTATGCAAAGATAATAAAGCCAATGACCCTTTGCCTCAAAAAAGATGCTAAAATAAACATTGAAAATAAAGAATACAAAGAGTCATTTTACAAACTGAAAAAATTAATGTCAGATGATCTAATAAACAGACATCCAGACTTTAACAAAGAATTCGTTCTGACGACTGACGCGTCTAATTTCGCGATCGGTGCGGTTTTAAGTCAAACTCATGGACCATTATGTTTCGCTTCAAGAACATTGAACAAACATGAATGTAACTATTCCACCATAGAAAAGGAATTATTGGCCATAGTATGGGCAACAACACAATTCCGACATTATTTGTATGGAAGAAAATTTACTGTGAAAACCGACCACAGACCTTTGGTATGGCTTTCTACTTTGAAAGAACCTAACAGCAAGCTTCAAAGATGGAAGATCAAACTTGAAGAATACGACTTCAAGATAGAATATATACAGGGCAAAGAAAATAAAGTAGCCGACGCTCTGTCTAGAGTAAAAATAAACGTATTAGAGGGAGACGATCTAGCAACTCAACATAGTGCTGAATCGGACGACACTTCTCTCATTCCTATTAGCGAACGACCATTAAATTATTATAGTCGACAAATTGTACTTGATACCAACGAAAATGGAATTCAAAACATTTGTTATCCGCATGTTGGAAAGAGACGCATAACATTTAAGTGCACAAATCCCACTTTAGAAACATATAAAGAAATTATTAAAGAAGTTGACGTCAGTATTTTAAACAGTATATTTATAACAAATGACGCAATTTTCAATGAATTCCAAAATGTTTGGAAAGAAGAAAATACTTTAAATAAAAAAGTACTACATAGAAGTATGAAAATACTCAACGATTTGAATACAGATGAAGCCAATGAACTCATCTTGAAAATACACAAAAAATTCAATCAATAGATAAAACTTATTTAGAGACTTCCAGAGAAAATTATCTACCTAATCTCAAAATACAAATAAGCAAAGTTATAAACAACTGTGCGATATGCATGGCAAAAGCTGAGAGAAACCCAATTAAATTGCCTTATGAAAAAACACTAACACCATCAGGCCCACACCAACACTATCATATAGATATCTGGTTTTTAAGTAGTAAGAAAAAATATTTAACATGTATAGACAAGTTTAGCAAATTCGCCGCGATCGAGCCTGTACGGCATAAAACCCATGTTGACGCTATAAACGCATTAACAAAAATATTTTCATATATGAATACGCCCAAGTTTATTTCATTAGACAATGAAAACGCTTTTGTATCAGAATCGTTACATAATTTTCTGTTAAACAAAGGAATACACACACACTTCTGTACTGCTAACAGACACACGGGTAATTCAGACATCGAAAGACTCCATGGCACGTTAAACGAACACATGAGGGTATTAAATTCGATCAAACAAGCGGGAGAAGAGGTCGACTCGATAGAGCATACGACCAGAGCAATTGAAGTTTATAATAATATAATTCATTTGACCACAAAAGAAAGGCCCATTGATATACATTTTAATAGAATTGATAAACAAATAGTTTTCCAAAGAATTGAAGAAAATAAACAAAAAGTGTTAAATAAATTAAACCTTAATCGAAAAGATAAGGAAATAAATGAAAATTTTATAAAATCATCACCAAATGAAAAAATGAAAGATAAAACGAACCCCAAACATAGGAAAGCAAAGGTAATCAAACAGGTAAATAAAAAATATACTATAGAAGAAGGTAACAAATACAAACGAAAGAAAAATAGAATCTTACACAAAGATCAATTCGCCCGGAAAAAGAAATTCACAGAAGAAAGCATTTCTAATTCCAGGAATAGTGACGAAGACTCAACGTCTAACGGAGCAACCTTTGGCTCTACAACAGCAGATTCAATTACGTCTCAAAACGAGTCTATCAACAATTAAAATGATACTCATCTTATTAATAATTTCATCAAGCGTAACATCGCAGGAAATACAAGTAACTGATCTTAACCATGGCAATGGCTTTATTATTGTACAACTAAAAGAAGTCAACTTAATAAAAAACTATAATAAAATATTACACATAATTAATTTGACAAATTATGAAACAAATTTAAAAATATTAGAAAAACAAATTGATGCATTACCCGAAAAAAATTTAGAAATGATCAATTTAATGAAACATACAAGAACAGAATTCGAAACACTTGTTCCACACGAAAGACAGAGACGGGGACTAATTAACGTCATAGGCACAGGTCTAAAATTTATTTTTGGAACAATGGACAATAACGATAGATTAGAAATAGAAGAGAGATTGAAATTAGTAGAAGAAAATGCACACAACGCAATTGTAAATTCAAATAGTCAAATAGACATCAATAATCATTTTAACGAACAAATAAAATTACTAACTGACATTTTTAACGAAAAAACTAAGAAAATAATAACATTCATAAATAAATTTAGTAACACTCACAACGACTTGGAAAAAGATATAAATAAGTTAAGACTAGAAGTTGAAATAAAAGAAAATATAAGATATCTTTCAAATGACATAGAAAAAATCAAGGACATTATACTTACATCAAGATTAGGAGTTTTGAGTAGGGACATACTAACTGAAAATGAGATAGAAGAAAACAAAATCGACCTAAATAAATTAAAGGAAATAAATTTAAGTCTTGCTCTCTATAAAAATAATATTATATTTGTAATTGAAATACCTAATTATACCAATAATTCATACAAAAAAATATATGTACAACCCATTCCTAATAAAGAGGAAGGATTGCAATTAAAAATTAATGAAAAATTATATTTAATGAAAGACCAAGAAGTCTACAATTATACTAAAAATAAAAAATATTTAAGTAAGATCAAAGATGCATGCATAGAAAACCTCTTCAAGGAAAAAATGCAATGTAAATTAATTAAAAATTTAAATGAAGAAATTGTTGAAATAGGAAATAATAATGTAATCCTAATAAACGTAAAATTACAAAATCTGATACAAAATTGTAACAATCAGAATATTGCAATAAAAGGAAACTATGTTATAAAATTTGAAAACTGTAAAATTGAAATTGACCAAAAAACATATTCAAGAAATGAATATTTACATGAAATTATTTTGCCAAACACTATTATGAACATTAATTACACAAAAATTGAGAATCTAACATTCACTGACCTACATTATCAAAATATTAAAAATTTGAAAGAAATTCAAGAATTAAAGTACAACCATAAAAATACCAATTTAACTTTGTATACTGTAATCATTGTTATCTTTATAATTATCTCAATTTATGCAATTCTAAAAATTAAAAACAAAAAAATGAAAGTCATAACAAATGTAAATCTTCCATCGGTCGCTTTCCAACCGAAAGAAGAATCTAAAGGGGGAGGAGTTATATATCAGGCAACTTGTGCGCCAATGATTCACCCAAACCCAAACACTCTCGACTTCAAATTCAATTAAAATAAACTATTAAATTCAAAGACGACAAAACAATATTGTTTTAAGTCAAGCTAAATGAAAAGGGTCAAATTACAGTAACTGTATATAAAAAAGCAATAAAAGCGCCTATGAGAACATCTCATGAACGGACGCGCAGATATGATGAAATAATCATATCTTTAGAATAAGAATCAATTGTATAAATAGTATAAGCACGACTGATACATTCATTCATGTTTTTGGAACCGTCGTCGAAGTCGGAACAACTTATTATATTATCAATAAACGAATATTAAAGATAAATATTTTAGTGTTGTTTTTTAACCGGACGAAAAGACCATTCACCTAGTTGCGAAGAATATCCAAAAGATATTCTTGGTGAATATATTTTTTAACATAAACGGGATCCTTAAATAAAATTCACATATATTTGTTTATAGCTCAATAAAAATGGACATTATAATCGCAATGCATGTTGTAGCTCTTACGTTTAGTATGTTGTATGGATCAGTTAGTTAAGTATTTTTGCAAAAAAAAAACAGTACAAAAACTCCTTAAAACTAAATTTATTGAATTTTGTTCACGCTTAAATAACTTACCATAGTTTTGTGCACTTTCAAGGGCTGTATCTTTATTTTCCGGCCATTTCCGGTAGCTATGTCATTCATTAATGAGTGGCCTCTGAAGCATATAAAATGGACTGAAGTTCAGACGCTCCAAAATAATGTCCCGAAATCGGTTGCTAGCTCTCCTACTAGTAAAAATTGTAAAGTAAATTTAAAACTGAATAAAGGACTACGCTCCTAAAGTACCTACCTAATACTGAAAAGTTTAAAATTCTTAAGAGATATTCGGACTCTCCGAATATTAATGCGAAATCTATCTGATCAACAATCATATCTTCCAAGATTACTAATATTAGCTATTATTTTGAAGTTTTTAATTTTCAATTTAGATCATATTAGTGAACTGTGACTACCTGCTCGTTTTAATTCAACGTCTGTGCCATAGAAAACCGAGTTTCCTGCCCTATCTTTTGGAAGTATCTATACCTATATAAAAATAAAACAATGTACGTTATACAACAACATATATTATATACCTAACCTATACAATATATCTACATAGGTATATTAGAATCGTTAGCCTATAAATTCTTGTTTACGGTTAAAAATGACTGAAAACAGTTTCCTGATTCGGGTTGGAAATTTACATACATATTTTAAAGTGTTATAGGTGTACCAGACTTTGTAAAGAAAATAGCCATCTGACTATTACGCTCTCTTATTATAGTAACACTGGATACTATATTTATATGAAATATAATTTAAATAATAAAGTTTCGAATTCAAACAAAATTATCAGATTAAGCGGGTTTTAATGAACTGGAATTATGTCACAACGTGCGGCAACATGTATAGGGTAACCCGGAATTTATATTCCAATGTCCTTAACAAAACTAATAACACACTCTTTGACCAACTTCTTCATTTCTCTTTATGTAGATATGGAAACCACATTCATACATTTACATAAACATAAACGAAAATTTCATATAAATTCATATAGCTATAGCATATTATTTCATATATTCCTCCTTGCTCTAGTCATGGCCCAGAAATAAATGCAAATTGTGAAACGAGACCAGAAAATGAGGCTTTCCCTTTTTTGGTTTATAGGAAAAGTTTTCTTTTCTCAGTTCTTCGGTGTTCAACTGGCGCAAAACAAGTGTCCGTTATGCCTGCTGCCATTTTAATGATGAAATGACAACGTCCACATGAGCATACACAGGAGTTGCCTATAATGGTTAGGTATAGGTATCCACACTTCAAGCCCAGCCATTCGTACAGAAATCCTTTCCGACCATTTTTCGTGTAATGTACCATGTTCTTACAAATAATAGACTTTTTCCATTCAAAGTTGGTCCTAGAATTTTACTTTTGTAGGTCATCGACAGTTTTTTATTTCTATTTTTTTTTTTGTTTCACTGGTGTAGAAATGACAGCGTTGTTATATAAACTGATTCTAAGAATTTAAATACATTAAAGCAAACGAAGAACAGCGTTGTATACCTACAATGGATAGAACCCCTATTAAAATTATGAAAAAAAAAAATTAATAACATATTATTTATATTAATGTACCCTACTTATAATTCAAAATAATATTGTATATTGAAAGGGTCCCTTTCGAAGATTTTGTTAGAATAGTGCGATTTACATAAAATGCCGGGAGAGGCAATTTTCCAAAAAATGCCAGTCCTAATATATCTTTTTGAAAAGCCAGAGATCTATTTTATTTAATTTTTGAGTTTAGGTTTTTGTGTACGGTTTTTGAAAAATTAATTTTCAAACTCAAAATTTTGAAAAATAAAAAAAAAAAACATTTAATAGAGAGGAACAACTATTTTTGTTTTCAAAGCTTTTATTAATTTTAAGTCAAAATCAGAAGACCTAGTGCTCATATAATATCTTCTACTTCTATTTTATGAAAAATATGAAAACGCAATTTTTATAACATAAAAAAGTAATTTTCGTTAATAATAATTTTCTCTGTTCGAAGTGCTTTTTTCTACGTTAATAACCAAAATATCTGCATAAGAGCTTTATGGAATTTTAACTAACGATATATTGTCAAATAAACCAATAATATTCTCAAATCAACAGGTAACAAAAACATAACCCGGGTTTCGTTAAAGAAAAGTGAGATACTCGAGAGAGCTCAACAATATTACAAATAAAGTATAAATACCTATATTAGTTATACCTGCACCTGGCGCACACTTTTACCCCATATATGCCCCACGTTGGGCGCCAAATTTTGCAAGTAAATGTTCCCGAATTATTATTAACTTAAGGATGATAATGATTACAATGACGAAATAAGGAAACCATGCACATAAGAATTTACAAATCCGAAACGAATTATAAACAAATGTGCAAATTTGTCCAAGAAACCTTATGGCAAATGCATGGGTGAAAACTCTGAATCTTTTGGAATTAGAACAATATAAGAATCAAATTTAGGGTCATTCGGGGCAAGTGTGCCCACTTTTGAGTTTGAAGTATAGGATCCCATGCAAATTACTGAATATAGGTAAACAAAAGAAGTTTATTGAATATGAAAAGTACCTACATATTTTAAGCACAAAACATCATTTATTTTTCCAGTTAATAAGTTTTTTTAATAAAACAAAAACAAGTCAAAATGCGCAGTATGTAAAGTAAGTGTGTGCAGTTTTTTTGTCATTGTAAAAATGGTTTTTGGATTATATGCATGCGCACACTTGCCCCACATTTGTTGCGCACACTTAAACCGAACGCATTTTTTTATTGTTTATGAAATCTGAACAAGTACTTACACTGGCAATAAGAACTTTGCTGAACTATTACTGATTCCACGTCCACGTGTCAGCCCGCCATAGCTTTTTTATTTGTAGTGTTTTTTTAAAAAGAGCTGGGAATCCGTTTTTTTGTTTTTGACTAAAAATTAACAAGAGCATAGAGATTTGAAAACAAAAATTATGATTAATTACATAAAATAAAAAAAAAGATATTTATATTTTATTTTTTCAAAATATTTAGTTTGATCAAAAAACTTTATTTAAAAAGCAAACAATAGAGGAGATTTCTGGGTTTACAAAAAGATATAAAATGTCATTGTAGGCGTTCCGGTCTTTTTGAAATCATGATTTTCTTTTTTCACTCTTTTTTTTCTAAAAATTGCCCCTCGGGGGGAACCCCCGTTCATTACGTTTTTTTTTCATCTTGACTCAACCTACTAGCTTTACTTTGTTTTTACAAATTATGTTAATAATAAAATATATAGAATTATTGTACAGTACAAACCTACTTTCATTGTAGGGGTCAAAATACCCCAAAAAATAAGCAGCTGAATCTCCGTCAATATTGGACCTACAGATCTTGTCGGAAAATATGCTTAGTTTAAGAAATAAAAACGAAAAACTGAAAAAAGACGAAAAAATTAAGGGTTTTTTGCACCTCCCCAAATTAGCACAGGGTCCTCGAGGTAAAGATATTAAAGGGCTCTTCATAGAATACCCCCGAACAATGTGTGTAAGTTTCATTGACTTCGCAATGTATTCCAGGTAGACCCATTTTTTTCGACATCTCGACTGGACTATAGATCGATAAAATATAAAAAAACAAAAACAAAAATTCCAAAATTAATTTTAATGTTTATTAAAATTTAATATTGAACTCTAAAATAAAGTCTTTTTTTTTTAATTATTCTCTTTTATGTTCTCCTTTCAATCACTTGTGAGTTGTGATTGTGAGGCTTAAAAGTCCCAACCATAAGAGTCGAAAGCAAAATGAAGCTAATGTTATAATTCTACATCAAGTTTCCTTAAGTTTAAATACCGTCGGATGCAAACGCAAGCAAATTTCACATGTATTTGGCTGGCTGTCAAATTAACGTAATAAGGCGAAAGTGAACAAAAATTGAACGAACCTGAGCAATCCGACATTATGGGCGGACCATATAAATTGCTTGTATGTATTCGCATATTTTCATACGATCCTGTATGCACTGTTTCGACTATTATGGTTGACCCTTAACAAAGAAGCGCTTTCCTCTGCATCTTTTTTTATCGAATTCAGCCGTGCGTCTTCCCTTTCGTTCATTTTGACCATCTTCATTAAAGTGCTATTCAGTCATGGGCGAATTGAGCCACATAATGCCAGGTGGCCAAAACGGACAACCATAGTCGTATAGCAACTGCATCTGCATTTGTCTCTCTCCAATAAGCTGAGAACCACTTGTCAGGAGAATTACTCAGCACACACACACGGCTGAATAGCGTGTTCAGCATTCTGTCAAATTCACATTGGACGCATATATATTTTTTGTAAGATAGAGACACAAAACCCCGTGTCCGAATTTTTTGGTTTTTTTTTAAATTCTCATGGGATGCGTTTTTAATTTATTATTTTTTCGCTTTTTGCACCCATATTTTGAAAATTTTCACAAAATTTGAAACATATAGGCTCATTTCACATATTTTTGTTTGTGTTTCGTGTGGTTTCGTGAATCCTTTGTGTTCATACTTGTTTATTTTTGAACACGGTGAACTCGACTTACGTCAAAATGCGTCGGATGAGTGAGTCCAATGTGAAAATCGTCAAAGGATAAACTACTTTACCAACAAAAATAAAATAAAACGATGAAAAATAAAGCCAACTAATAAAATTTAAATATGTACAAAAACGTAAAAATTAATAAAAATGATGAGTTTATAAAATTATTGTAAACAAATCAACTGCAATAAAAGCGTCTTTGGTCCTTTGTCTCTTACTCTTCATCGATGGCAGGAGAGTTTCCAGCTCTCCTGCTGACTCAAAACGCTAGAGTTAGACCCTAAAGTTGAGTGTGAGTTCATCCACTAGCTCAGCACGGTAAAACGATTACCTGTTTAGTGTTTTGTTATCCTCTGAGCTAATCTCAAACTCCCACAAAGTACTCAACAAAAAAAAAACTCTGTGGTTGATGATATATACAAAATAGGAATAGTTTGGATGAAGTGAAGCTTAAAACATATGTATACCGAGAGGCTGACGGCAAAAGCTAATGCTCTATTGTAAACCTGTACAAACTTTTTTTAACCTAAAGAATTTATTAATAAAATCACATGCTACTACATATACCGAGAGTAAACCATGACCAAAACAATATGTTCTGAAAACAAGGTTTTAAGAACCTAAGAAGAAATGGTTTTGTAATGGATAATCTTACCATAACAATAACACATATTGGAATATTTATTCTGGCAGTGGCATGAAATATTTTTTATATTCATCATAGATAACAAGAACTTGTTCAGTAGAGTCTGAACACATCGATAATCATGACTTCGTCAGACATCAGAGACAAAAATCCACTTGAAAGATCGAAGACCTGTTTGTGTTTACTTACTGTTGACCTGTTGAAGAAGATTCCACTTTAGAATTAAAAAACTAAGTGCATATTGAATATTTAAAATCGGAGATTATTTGAATCCAAAAATAACTAAATTACATATGTATTCAAAGCATTAAGGGCTATTGAACCTGGCAGTATAAAACTTTTATGCTGTAAGTAAAAAGAAAAAACTTTATTTTTAAAAAGAAAAAACTTAGTACATTTCGTTTCTAAAAGCTTTACTTTTTCCTAAAAGTTAAGCCCAAAGTTAAAAATACCCACTCTTACCCTCAACGACTCTACGTCTACAACACCCAAAACTCGTAGGTTTTAGTCACTGGTTTTTTATAAGCGAGTGCAGAGCTTTATCCGATCCTTGGAGGTCTAAACTCTAATATGTCGTAATAGCTCTGCATGTTGTTCACTTACTATACTAACTCTGTTCACTGGAGCTGTGACCCTCACGCTTACTGTTGGTTTCTTACTATGAGCTAGAGCTCCTTATCCGCTGCTGTGTGGGTGGATAAAAAAAGAAGATAAAAAGTAATCCCACCTTCACTCTCTTGTTTGTTTCCACTAAAAAAATAGTCAGGAAGGTGAGATTTGGAGTTAGCAAGACATAATATGCGTAATGCTTATAAAAAAAGGTTTCTGTTAGAATTTTCAGAATAGGAAAAAGTGAACTAACAGACGCTGATGATGTTAAAAGTGCATCTCTATTACCGATTTCTCAGGAATTACTTTTTACACCATCTGTACAAGAATTTTAGACATGAAGCAATCCGAAACTAAAGAATATTGCCGATGTTTCTACAAGGTCAATCACTCAATATATTCAACACTTTAATAAGGTTAAAAATCTGGAGAAAATGAAAAATTAAAAATGGTGGCTACGGGTTAAAATCACCTTTTTCATACGCAACGTTTCATTAGAATCTATATAGTTATAGATACTATTAGAATATATTGTATATAACATCGCTATAGAGGTATTTTTTTATTTTTCCCCATACTTTTCTTTTTTCGCCCATCGAGTAAATAAAACTTTTTTTTGGGCTGGATTAGGTACCAGAGATGCATAGGGCAATAATAAAATTCCCCACCGAGTTGTATGGAATTTTGGAATATTTTTCTCGTGATATCGGCTCCAGGATAAATCAAATCCTAATAAAGTAGTGTCCATCACATCAACAACCAGGCTATGAGTGGTTAGAGACAAGAGGCCCACTCTGGTTATGATGGTTGTATGGAAGGAATAGGTAGATGCTTTAGAAGCGAGGCGGGTGTGCTTCATCAGGTTTAATCGAAGGAAAATTTATTGCCTATTTGTATCCTTAATTTCTGGGTTTTGCTGCCATTGTAAATGGCCTTTCCATTAAGGGAGAATGGACCAATAATTGAGTTTTCTGTGGCGCGCATTGGTAGATATAGGTATATTGATTGTGGTTTTTATAGAATTGACATTGGTATACACCTATGTGTGTGAAATTGGGGCTTGCGGAACTTCCTGTTCCGGCAATAACCAAAAGCAAACTCTTCCTCAATAGTGTGGTTATGTGTTTTCAAAACATATAACACAAGACTGAAACTGAGTATAGATTTGTTGGTTTTATCTATTTGTGGTTTTCTGTTTATTTACTTTGTGTTTGTTGTGGGTACAATAGTGGCTACCCACACAAATGACACATAACCCCTGGGATCAAATGGATAGTTATCATAAAAGTGATGAGTTTTTTGTGTATTTTTTCTTGTATCAAAGTATTATTAATTTGTATGTTGTGTGTTCTATATAGGGGAGATAATTGTTTTATGTATAGATTGGGCGTATGGGTGGGCGACTCTGATCTTTGTCGTCTCAATTTATTTGAAAATAATCATATACGATTTTCTTGGGTATTATTTGTTTGTGTTGTTCACGCAGAGATATGAGGATAATCGCATAACTAAAGGGATGATGAATTATTAATAATTTTTTTCGGTAATTGTTTGGTGTTTTATTCATTCGACTTGTTAAAAAATTGTTTTTTTTTATAACCTATGTGTGTTTAATTTGGATCATAGGTGGAATTTATGACAACTAATTTGCTTGTGTATGGGTATCATAACTATAAAGAATTTATATGAGGCATCTCTGAGAAAAATTTCTTTCTGAGAAAATCGAAAGGATATAAGACCAAATTCCAAAATGACAGCTTCATATTTGGGAACAAAGACATTTCTCACGCCCTTTTATGATACTTGGACTGTGAAACGGTTTTAAATACATTCATCGGTGGAAACAAAGGAAGAAAAACACAAACTGTTGGTCGATTATAGAAAATGCGCTTGTCATCAAAGACTGCAAGTACTTCAAAAATGGTGATGGCAAATGTCCCTTTGGCAATAAATGTTTCTACAAACACTCTGTCCCGAATATCGATTTAGTTGATGTTGGCCTACCACAACGTGCCAGAAAAGAAAACTGAGGAATGAATTCATAAAATTTTCTCCTCAAAACCTTCAGAAAATAAGGTACTATATACGCCACTGGGTCGCACGAACTTGCTATTGTGGCATAAGTTGCCATGAAAATAAAATAAAATTTTATAAAAACAAATTCTTTTATTTAATTATAAACGAGAAATAAGAAAAAAAAAATCATATGAAGTTTTTTTCAGTAAAAAAATAATTTTTACAAATATTTAGAACCAAAATCAAAGTATGCATAAAATTATGTTGCCTAAATATAAGTTTACTAAAAAAATTGCATAATGGTAAGAGTGGTTTTTAAATAAGTCGATGTTTACCTCGATGTTTATTCAAAAATACTTATGACCGTGTTTAGACCAGGTCCTCAATTGAGGACACCTCACTTCAAGCGGGTGGAATTTTTATGAAGTGAGACAGTTGTACGACAGGAATTTTTTGCATTTTATAAAAGAAAATAACATCCATAAATTATTATTAATGCTTCTGTTTGCTTCCTTTTCCAATAATTCATATTCTATCACTCTGCATTTAGCTTATTTATGAAAATATTGCGTTGTTAACACATCGGCTGTCAAGCAGATAATGAACAAAATGGGAAAAAACTTGAATTTGGAATTGGAACAGTACTCATGCTTCCGATGTTTATAATTTGAAGCTTCCTGACGAGAGCACTCACCCCTCACCTCTCTCGCCTACGAACTCTCGTGAGTCCGGTCTCAAATTTCCCAATCTAAACACGGTCTATATTAAAAGGTTTTCTTAAGAATTTAAAGTACACACATTTTAAATGCTAAACTTTTGCAAAATGTTGGTATTGAAATCAGATTAAATCATCTATAGTTCGTTCACTTCGTATTTGCACCACAGGCAAGATAGGATGTTTGCCTTTCATTCTAACCATTATGGATTTCAATAAGATATCTCAATTTTAAAGCTCTTAAGGGTTACCGTTGTGAGCATTACAAATTGCCGCAATTCTCTCAAAAATATCGATAGGATTACCAACTTGTTTATTAAGATTTGTTTTTACAACAGAACATCCGGTATAATTTTAACAGCGTCTGGTAAAAAAAAAAATTGTTTTGAAATTTTTTCATTGTTAAAATCATTTAGACTAAAATAAATAGAGTCTTTCTTTCTTTTTCCACACCACCCAGAGGAAAGATAACGGGAGCGTTTTTACGAAAAATACCACTTCCTTCACTGTCACTTACACTTTAAAAACACCTTCACTTTACCAGTTATTCAACTGTCACTTATACACAAAATAACACCTGCAACATTTATTTCACTGTCACTTGAACTCAAAATAATACTTTTACCAGTCGCTTACAAAACCATGATGATCCTTCCTAATTATTGTCCATTTGTTCTTTTTGTTGCAACATATCTTCACATACATACACATATATTTTGTTTTTGCGAAAAGGTATCAAAACCCATTTGTTACAACAAAATTGTATGCAATTTCTTTAGAAATTGACCTGACAATATGTTAACACATACCCTTAATTGGTTGTTGCGCAAAAAGTTTAACAACCTCTTTGTCTCAGCAAAGTAAGTGTGTTTGTATTAAAATATGACATTTGATGACTATGACATTTTCAAGAATTTCCTCATTAAAACCCATTTTGTATTCACTCCAAATTGCATGTAATTACTGAACGCAATTCCTTCATAAACTCACGCAAATAGTAAGTAGGTAATTACTCCGAAATAATTTTTTTTCCATATCTAAATAAAAAACGAAAAAACTAGAACAGAAAAACATCAAGTGGCAACACTTTCTAAAAAGAGAGCAACGTAACAAAACTGTAAAGGCATTAATCTTAAAAGCTACTTAGCACAAACAAAAGCAAAAAAACGTAATCATTTCCTTTATCTGGAGAATGTAAACCCTGATTAGATATGGATATACGCAGATGAAGGTTGTTTCTTGGTGGCAAATTGGCCAATGGCGATCGATCACGATAAGTCTTCTCTTCTCGCAGCCGAAAAGCAGTTGGGTCATGGTGGGATGTGCTTATGATTTCGTTTTCAGTGGCAATTTCTCAAGTTATTTGCGGTGCAAACTCCGATAGGCGTCACTGTTTTTGAAAAAGCTCTCCCATAAGGTGCAAATACAAAGTGAACTATATCGAACCGTTCAAGGGAAAGCTCAAGAGAAAAATTACGGTTCTGTAGGAGGTACCTCGTTGATGCCTTGTCAATTTTTTGCACCAAAAGACAATAAGACAATAACTATCCATAATTTTTTTCAAGAAAATAGTTGGAGCTGTTTTCGAGAAATTAAGGTTTCTTTATAACGGTTATATGGCAGGTACCGTGATTTATTAAGCTAAAAAAAAGTCCAATTTTCCTCTAAGAAAATGGTCTACAAAACCTACTTACTGAATTTCAAGCAAAACGGTTCAGCCGTTTAGGCTAGTAGTTGCTTATACACACATACTTACATACAGACAGAAAGAATTTCCAAACCCACTTTTCTGCACTTCACTATGATCGTAATAGCATGTTTAATTATTATCTCTACCCATATAATCACAAGTAAGAACGCGCAAGAATGAATTGATAACAAAAATTCCCATGATTCCTCAATTTTTTGGTTCACATTTTTCGAGAAAGACAAAAAAAATACTCTGATAGCTTCTTTTTAAAAGGTTGGTAAACTCCATACGGAAAATCCCCCCCCCCCCCTTCGAAATGTGCTCTCAGATCAGGAGGTTCATATTAGGAGGTTCATATATGTAGGTAAAGGTAGAGATAGTATATACACTAGAGTTTCTTGTTTACGCAACCACGCCATTCACCTAAATAAAATAAATATCTACACAAAAGTATTAACAGAGAGTACAGACAGAGGGCCTTATTGGTTCCCGTCATCGTACAGCTCTGATTTTTTTTTTTTTTTTTTTTAAATTTAGGGGTTGTGGTGCACTGCGACCTTTAGATATATTGTGCCCCCTTTACTAGGGCTGGATGATTGACTCATTCTACAGCTCTTCCTCCATCTTAATATCTTTAAGGAATGATAGTATCTGGAGTACTTGTAGAGAGGGTAATTCGCTCTCCTCTATCTGGTACCTTCCCAGATGTTTTATTCTTTTGTGCATTATCGCCCCACACTTTCCTAGAAGGTGATTTGGCGTTTCTTCTTGGTCGTCGCAGAATCTGCAGGTTGCACTACTGGATATACCTATGATGTTTAGGTGTCTTTTAAGTTTGCAGTGACCACTGAGGAAACCCGTTAAGATTCTAAGTTTGTTTCTACTCAGGTTTATACAAGCTTTATATCGTTTTTGGTTATAGATCCCAAGAAGCATTTTGGCTTGTCTCAGTTTAGGGACTTCTTTCCAGTTTTTGGATCTTTTTGCCTCCTCTTCCGCTTTGATTTGATTTTTTATCACATTTTCACCTATCGCGTAATAGGGTTCCGGCCCAATCATGGGTGCCACTGCCCCTGCCTTAGCAAAAACATCATCTTTCTCATTTCCCTCAACTCCAACATGTCCTGGGACCCAGTATAATGTTACAGTGTTGTTTTTGCATAATTTGTTGAGTTCGTTTACACTCTCCCAAACCAGCTTCGAGCTGATTACGCAGGAATTTAGTGCTTTGAGTGCAGCTTGGCTGTCTGACATTATGGCTATATTCTGGTTCCGGTAGTTCCTTTCAAAGTTTATCTGCGCACATATTCTAATTGCGTTTACTTCCGCTTGGAATATGCTAGAGGACTTACCCATTGGTACAGAGCATTTGGTTCTTGGTCCAAAAATCCCTGCGCCAGTCCCTTCGGCAGTATTTGATCCATCAGTGTACCATTTGATGGCTTTAGTATTTAAAAGGTAGTTCTCATTTTCTCCTACCCATTCTTTTTTGTTGCTTAACTCAGTTCGAAAATTTTTCTCGAAGTTGTATTTCTTAATCATGTTGTCTCTAGGAATGTCAAGTAGGGGTGCATATTTGGATAGTGAAGTTAATTCCTTCAATCCTATACACTTACCTACACCAGTTCCCTCTTTTGCGAAACGCATGATTGCCCCCTTTGCAGAACTTTCAATTGCTATGTGTAATGGTGTCAGGTCAAGAATGACCTTCATTGCTGCTGTTGGGCATGTTCTCATTGCTCCAGTTATACATAAGCAGGAGAGCCTTTGCACTTTTTCTAGTGTTTTCTTAATCTTTCCAAGTTCGGTTCTTTTATGCCACACAACCGCACCATAAGTGATTATGGGTCTGACCATCATGGTATACATCCATCTAAGGATGTTTGGTTTACACCCCCATGATTTACCTGCAAGTCTTTTGCATATCATAAGGGCTTTTGTGGCTTTCCCGACAGTAATCTCTAAGTGTTTGTTGAAAAGGAGTTTGCTGTCTAGTGTAATGCCTAGATATTTGACCTCCTTCTTCAAATCTATTACTTCATCATTTAACCTGATAGGCTTTATATGCTTAAGAAGTCTTTTATTCGTAAATGGTATTATTGTGGTTTTTGCTGGGTTTATATTCAAGCCCACTGATAAGCACCAGTTTCTTGTCATTGACAACCCTCTTTGAATTATGTCACAGAGAGTTTCCTCAAATTTCCCATAGGCTATTAAAACAATGTCATCGGCAAAGCCTATACATCGTATGCCATTAGTAGTTAGGCATTCTAGCAACTCATCTACAACAAGACTCCACAGCAAGGGTGACAATACCCCTCCCTGAGGACAACCTCTTGTCGTGATTATTTTCTGTGTGCTGACCCGGCATGTGCTTCTGCCGTTCTTGTACATAGCATCTCACCAATCCATCGTGTTATAGTATTGGGTACATTCTTCCTCATGAGAGCATTTTTTACGGCATCATGAGAGGTGTTATCAAAGGCACCTTCTATATCTAGGAATGCACATATTGCCGTTTCTTTTGATTCTAGAGCTCCTTTTATGGTATTGGTGAGTTCGTATAGGGCAGTCTCAGTTGATCTGCCTGCTCTATAAGCATGTTGTCTATGATTCAGTGGCAAAATCGTTAATACTTCTGATCTTATGAAGTTATCAATTACCTTTTCCAGTGTCTTCAGAATGAAAGATGTTAAGCTTATTGGCCTGAAAGACTTAGGATGTGTGGTATCTTTTTTTCCTGTTTTAGGGATGAAGATAACTTTTGCTCTTCTCCATAGACTTGGTATGTATCCAAGTGCTATGCTGCTTCGAAGCATGCTGATAAGATATGGCATGATTAATTCTTTCCCATTTTGTAGTAGGCAGCTTTGATGCACCAACATAAAAAATCGCTTAGCGATAAAAGTATACCTCGGTGCGAAGCTATATGCTTAACTATTTAAAGTCCAAGATTGGAAACCTTTCAAGCCTTTCAATTTCAATACACACCAAACCATCAAAGTTTGCAATTGCACTGAAAGAAAATTACATATCGTTCGGTTCTCAATTTGTGATTCAAAGCAAATGAGATGTTATTACAGCACTACTCTACTGGGTAGATCAATAATTAAAGTTACTTTCAATAATCAATTAGCCTTACCAACTAACGCTCCAACCCCAACATGTTAGTTTAATAGGTTCCCAAATCTTTCATCCCTACAAAAAAAAAAAAAACCAAAAGGACATAGGGACTTTTAATTAAAAAAAAAAGCTTTGAAAAGGATTTGGGAAAATTGAAGGAACTATCATGAAAAGGAATTTTTTTACCACATCAAACAGAAACTTGTTTTTAATCTGATTGGTTTATTGGTCATGAAAAATTCTTTGGAAAACTGAAAACTCATTTTAAAAATGTAGAGGAATGGAATAGTCATTCAGTGTAGGATTTAGTGTGTATAAACTAGGTGCCTTAACTTTTTTTTTTCTTCAAAGAAAACGATACTCCCACCATAAAAAAAATGTTAAAGGAAACAGCGAAGAAATATATTTCTATATATACGTATTCAATCAGTAATTCAATAAAAATCTTCAATTGAAAGCAATAAAGTTCAGTGTGTTTTTTTTACATCTTGAAGCTGATTTTATGTTTAACTCACTCCTTGAGTTAGGACATTGATGAAGTCTGAAATACAATTTTTACTGATATTCGTGATAGAATTATATGGTGCTTCTGTTTTTTGACATCTGACAGTCATAAATCCGAACAGATGTATCCAATCCATGTTATTATGCGAATTTTCCAATAAAAATATCTTTTTATGACATTCTTTGTCACGTTTAGGTTTGAGACAATTCGTAGAAATAAATTGATTAACTTGCCTCGCAGTTTAATTGACCTTGATCTTTTTCTTAACAGCTGCTCTTTTAAACACCTTAAAATTATACCTACCACTTTTTGTTCAACATTTTCGCAGAATTCCTTGCCACAATAGCTAGAAACACAATTACGAGTAAGGACTAATATTAATTTTATAACTCGATCTAGGAACTTATGAAGTATATAAAAAGTTAACGCTGTGAGCAAAAAAAAAAGCTATACTCCTCGAACTGTATACTCTATAATAAATACCCAATACACAAGTCATAAACAACTGTCAGATGCTTCCATCGTTATCCAACCGAAGAAGACAACAAAAAATCAAATAAAGGACGAAAAGTAAGGACTCAGTAGGCTATACATGAAAACAAAAACCATAGAAAAATCTACGATAAGACTGGATGTTACGGCCAGGGCGACAGTTAAACTTGGTATTCTCTGAAATATGTCAATAAAAAGAAATGCGCATACATGTCCTTGCTATATTTAGGATTTTATCATTTTAGCGCTCCGTTAAGGAATTCCTTGGTATCTTGGTAAAAAAATAGATAGAAAAGAGGGAACAATTCCTTTATTCGTTTACTTAATCTTTTCAATTAGTTTTAGGTTGGTAACCAGGAACCATATATTTCTTTGTGAAGATTTTGTTTTTAATAAAAGTCATTTCGGAAAAAAACCAGGTTGCCTCATACCGTCATCATGGGCTAACAAGACATTTTTGAGAATTCTTGAGAAATTAATATGACGTGTAAATTTACATGAGCATTTTCCTTCAATGCTTGTGTGGTTCTAGTATTGGAGTATGATTTACATAATGTTAACTTTTACATTAGGTAATTTGAAGAAGGCAACGCAAAACGTAATCGGGTTCTAATTTTCTACTAAATAATTTAATTATGGCAATTCCATTTCAGTGAGTTTACCTTTAATTCAGTTAAAAGAATTTCTTTATTTCTCATTGATCAATTCTTGATATAGAATAATATTAAAAAGGTTTCTAACAAATATATATTATGTAGCTACCTAATTGTAAATTAACATTTTCCTTTTTGGTTTAGGTATTTGAGAATTCCTGTTATAACCCTTTTTGGTAATTTTAGGTGTTTTAATTGTATTTGGCTGGATGTGGTGAAGAATTTTAAGCAAGTAGAACAGATATACATTTAATATAATCAATTAATGCTTAAAAAAGAGTTGAACAATTACTTTTGAGCGTAGAAAGCATACAAAGTTCATTTTCGTGTTAAGTTATATTAAATTCGTTACCCCTTAGTGCTGCGAAATATATTTTCATGTATGTAGTTCTAAAATAATTTTCTATTAATTTCTAAGTTTCGAATTATTTTTTTTCCTATATGGTGAAAGTGTTAGTTCAACACAAGCTATTTTCAGACTTCTACAGAAATAGTAAAAGGCTTTATACAAGTTAGCTTGGCGCACATTGCGCAAGCTATATAACTCCTATAAGACTTTTCGTGTCATGTGCTATATCAGCAAATAGCTTTTCATGATATGCAATTGGCTTGCCTCTGCCAGCCATTCTGTGACAGCTTATGCCAATAGCTTGCTTTGGATGTTATAAAACGGCTCTATACAAGCCATTTAATGACAGCTTATACCTAATAGCTTTCCTTGGATGTTGTAAAAATGCCTTACCTAAGCGTTTTAATGACGCCTTTGTTAATAGCTTGCGTTGGACGTTGTAGAAAGGCCTTACCCAAGCCATTTTATTAAATACAGCTTGCCGTAAATGTTTATATAATGCCCTTATAAAGGCCATAATAAAAAATTAAAAAAAAATTAGGTATTAGTACATTAAGCAATATTTTTATTTTTGTATTTGTATTTTTAGATATTTCCTCCTTCGCAGTCAGGGCTCAAAAATATTTTGACAGTATTCTGTAAAGATTGCAATAATATTACAAGCCTAAGAGCTTGTCAAACTTCCTTTTCTAAAGTTTGGACCTTATAAAAGCTAAATTGTTAGTTATGATGTCTTATTCATAAAGTTATGTTATGACTTATATGAACACTAAAAACCTGTTAAAATACTGTCCATAATAGAAACAAGATGAGTTGCTCTCGTCAGGAAAATTATCTATCAGCAAACTAGCTCATTTATTGTGATTGGAAACATGATTTCTTATGATTTTATGAAACAGTGTAGGTATACTAAAATTATGAGAATGGTGAAAACGAGTAGGTGCTACTACTACCTTACCTTATCTTTCAAAAAGTTTTAGTGAATAAACCAGACGGATAAAGATTGGTGGTTTTGATCGTTAAAAATGGATTAACTTCCGGTGAAAATTTTTATTGTAAATTTCACCTTTTCCGGTCGGATTCCCGGTAAATTTTATATTTAACAACTTATTTTGGTGCTTGTCTCTGTTGAGCTTATTTTTCTAAAACAATAAAACTCTTTTTTTTTTTTCATTTATATAATTTTTTGTGTTAACAACAAGAGTGAAGAACACATTTGTGTGACCCATTAATGTTCATAAAACTTTTAACGAATCTGTTAAACCAAGAAAATTACCCCAAAAAAATTGAGGCAATTGGAGGAAAACAGAATTTTACCCGTAAGAACTCCTTCCAGTCGAAATTAGTCAACAAAAATGATGGATTGAAAATACAAATTCGTAATAAATACAAATCTAACGTTTTTTTTTTTACGAATTTGTACAATTTTTAATACTCCAGTCACCTTAGAATTTAACCTGTCACAAATTAATTACAAGTTGAAACAAATTTAAAAAAAATTTCTTTTATTGAGTAAAAATAGGGGAAAAAAGTCTACCCCTTTTTTTTGCAAGCGTTAAAAGTTTTGAATAAATTACAAAAATAAGGTTTTTTTAATGTTTAAAAAAAAAAACAATTAAAAATTAAAAAAAGTAAGTACGCCATCTTGTAAAAATGCAAATTTGCAACAAAAAATAAAGTTAGACTTAATACTTGGGACTTACCGTTAGGTAGTTATGGCCGTTTATCGTGGTTGCCACTTTTTTAAATTCTTAAAAATTAAGTTTTTTTCTTCGGCTTTTTGCAGTGCAGTTTTAATTCTGTAAAAATCGTGTATTCCTAGATTCCATAGAAAGATCATATTGAAGAATCAGATATTTAGAACCTAAATTGTTTTAACTATGATTTTAAGATTATTAAAATATTGATTTTTGCCTGTTTTATTTTTTTTTTCGCTTTCCATCTACATAAACGTCCGTTCAGACGGATGAAACTATAAATTTTTATATTAAAAATTGAATATCAAACAAAAAATTTTAGTATGATTTTCTTGTACGACTATTAGTTTTTTTTTCATATCAGCCCAAAAATTATAGCACAAAGAATCAATTAAGTCATTTTTACTTGCCCAATAGGGCATGTATTGGTTTATTGTAAAAAAATCGAGGTTTTAATCAAACCTGACATTACGATGATGGAGAAGTTCATAATAAAGTAGGTTTCGTCATGCCTTCCATCGGTCTGTCTGTGCGGATGTGCGGTTGTCTTGGCCCCAATCTTCATCCTGAACGGTTATTCGGACTTTCTTCAAACTTCGTGTCTTGTACTTTTTGGTGATTCTCTAGAGGAGAAATTCGAATTTTTGTTTTAGTCCGTCTATAACGGGTTTTAGTTTTTTTAATTTTCTGGAAAATGCCTCTAACGATTTTGATTAAACTTGGTGTACGTGATATTTTTAGGATTGCTTATATAACCGCATTTCAGGTGTTCAGCTAAAAATGCATATAACGGAGATTTTGTGTTAACGGTTTTTCACAAATTTGGAAATAAATTGATAAAGACTTACCCGATTTGATTTAAATTTGGTACTGTATTTAATCTAAGCTTTCAACACAAGGTGGCATTTAAATATTTTGCCTAGATAGCCATTTAATGATAGCTACACCATACAACTTTATATCATAATTAGGCCATTTTTTTACCATAATTCAGTAAATTAAATTTTCTAAATCCCATATTTCGCTACAAAAGCAAGTTCGTGCGAGCTTTATTGAAAAAAATATCTTCATAAATAGGGTTTTTTAGATAATTTTATTTTTTAAGATTTTAAATAATTTTTCATAAAAACAAGACGAAACAATCCTAATTGTAAATTTAAGCTCAATGTTTTTGTTTCTTGGTTTTATAGGGATGTAGGTAAAGCAATCTAGTTTTCAGTAATTGATTGAAAATTAATAAAAGCATTGAAGTGTGTCGAAAAAAGGTATTCAAAAA
Organism: Baccha elongata; assembly: GCA_951217065.1. Taxonomy (NCBI): domain Eukaryota; kingdom Metazoa; phylum Arthropoda; class Insecta; order Diptera; family Syrphidae; genus Baccha; species Baccha elongata. The sequence goes on along the minus strand of OX578273.1, from coordinate 16,004,772 downwards.
GTTTTTTTTGTAAGATGACGAAGTAAATAAAATGCACGACTGGGTCGCACGAACTTGATCTTGTAGCAAACTATTGAATTGGAAAAGTTTAATTTGCTGAACTATGTTGGAAAAGTGAAAAGTGACCTAAATGTGAGGTGAAGTTGAATGGTAGCTATCATTAAATGGCTGCTTAACCAAAAACTTTAAATGTTATCTTATGTTAAATGTTAAGATTATATACCATATCAAATTGGAATGAAATCTGGTAAGCCGTTATCAATTTATGGCCGAATTTGTTAAAAACCGTTAATACCAAATCTCCGTTATGTACATTTTTAGCCAAAAACCTGATATGTAGTTATATTAGAACTACTGAAAATATCACATACACAAAGTTTTATCGAAATTGTTTGAGCCGTTTTCGAGAAAATTTGTAAAAACTAAAACCGTTATATGGGAGGTACCCGTTATAGCCGCGCTATAACAAAAATTCAAATTCCTCCTCTAGGAAATCACAAAATTTATCAAAAAGTTTAGAAAATTGAAATTAAATAAAACTAAGCCAATTTTTTCTGATAATTAATTAAAAATTGGCAAAAAGAAAAGAACGTAAAATTAAATTTTTTTTCTAGAAATACAACTGATCACAAAATCACCGACAATATTAGACCATTAGATAAAGTATCACAATTCTTATTCGTTTTTTCTGAGAATTATCCTTAATTACTTTTACATGTCGTACATTATGTACATTGTATATATGTATATGATTGAATGACTTATGAGCATCTGGGATTCTTTTGGATGCGTTGCTTTAAATATGATTCCTTGCAACATTATTTTCATGAAATTGCAATATTTGCGAGTATAGGACAACTAATAAAAATGTCTCTAAAAAAGAATTCATTATAAATTGAAATAATGTAAATATTATGTACATATATGTACATATATAACTTACGATTATAAATTTTTGTTTCCCCATCAATTCAATGATTTAAATATAATCTTCCAGAAACTTCGATTTTTTTATTATTTATTTTATGAGTTTTTTCCGCTCAGTTTTAATTTTCTTCGTTCTTCGATAATAAAAAATTTCCCTACAGAAAATTTTCACTAAGAAATAATGCTTACAGTTTTTGTTTCATATGTATATTTTTTTTTTAGTTTTTTTTCTCAAGTACCTAGTAGCAAGTACTTTTAAGGTATTTTCAAATTATGTTTCATTAGCAACAGGTTTAAATTATTTGAATATATTTCAAACGAAAAACAATATTATTTGAAAGAGGAAACAACTTTAATTTAGATTAGGGCGATTCCATTATCGCGGGTGCAACATTTAGACACTTTGAGGGTTTCTTTTTAATATAATTAAAAACATTTTTAATGAAGTTAGTATTTAAAGGCCTACATTTAATGCAGTTCTTTACTTGTTTATAAAAGTTCAAATAATACGTACAAAAAGCAATGAGAAATGTTTAAAGCACTAGCTATCTCGCGCGGTGCAACAAAAATATCCCATATTTTCAGACCCTTGTTCGAAAAGCACTAAATTTGTTAATTGCGTGAAACATTTTTGTACATATTACGTTTTTATTTTGAAAATTGATAAACGAATATACCACTTGGTAATGAAATATTTTAGAAAATAGCAATGAACAATAATTTATTCACTTCTGAATTCACTTGCTTAATCGCGGGTACAACATCATAAAATCGCAGGTGCAATACGTCCAAATTAGTTAATTTTAAAAGTGGGCACTGAAATGAACGATATAAATGATAAAACAATTTTTTCAAATTTTGAGTCTATATTATGTCAATATAATGACTAAATTAATAACTTTAAAATGTATGTTTTGAGCAAATTTTTTAAAACATTAATTTTAAGTTTTCACCAAATCATCGAATATTTTGAATATTTATATTTTTAATCGCGTAAGAAATATAAATTTTGGCTGATGTGAAAAACGGACATAATACTAAGAAGAAGTTTTTGTTTGGCATCAGGATAAAGTAGGAACAAAAATTATTTAGAAATTGATGTCGAAAATCGTCCCCAGCGGAATCGCCCATTAGAAAATTTTAATTTTTCATTGAGACAACCTTAATTCAAAGTTGAAACAATTTCGTTTTTATGTGATTTTTGATTAAATTGTTTTTAAAGTTGCAACATTTTGATTTTAAATAATATACATAGTCCTAAATTGTAAAGATTTTACTTTGATTCAAAGATGTTTTAATTGATTTTACGTTGTTTTTTGATTCAGTGTAGATATGAACCTAGATATTTTTAAGTAGGTAAATGGTTTTTAAGGTTTTAAAGCTCTGTACATTCGTAAAAATTATATAAATAGAGAATAGACTTATATTCCATCCATTTACATTGGTACGGTAAGCAGGTTAAAGTTAATGAAAGATAATAATACTTACAACATGATTATACTTATTATAGTACATATACACAGATTAGCATTAAAATATACATTTGTTAGATTTAAACCACCATTTAGTAGAAAGTACCTTTGAGTAAGAGGGTGAGCTACATACAGTTAATGAAGGATTAAAACACAACATAGGATTTGCATAAGCGATGCATTCAACATTGTGGTTAACCGAAAATCCTCCCATGTCATCTGCCTGCCTTAAATTCACTCTTGTCGCTGTATATACATACTCACACATTTCAGATTAATAAATGATTAGCGCAACCACTGAAGTGATATATATAATGAAAACTTAATTAAGAGTAACGTTGATTTTCAATTTGATTAACAGGTTGCAACAACACCAGTGCGTGCCAGGCAGGGGTCTCATATTGATATGAACTTTCAACACCACATCCTGAATTTGATTAAGAAATCAACCCAATATTGTGAGGCTTGTGTTTTCAGACTGTTGTGGTTGATAATAATTAATTAATCCTTTGGGAAGATTAAAATACAATGTGAGTATTTTTGCTGTTTACGTCAGTTGTGCGTTTTAAAACAATTTTGAATCGTGTTTTAAGAATAAAATCGTTTGTGTCACAGTGTTTTTATTTTTTTTTGTAAAACTTTGTAAATACACTTGACATATAAATCCGTTTAATTGAAGATTAAACGGGACTTTCTATAAATTATCTTATATGTAAGAACCTATGTATATGTATATTTGACACTTAACTCATTTAAAAGATTTTTAGAAAATCCAATTTTGAATTTTTTGGAGTATTTGGGCCTATTCGGCGAGATCTTTTATTCTTTTATTCTGTTATTCTGTTATGAATTTCCATACAAAAGCTTAAGTTGTCAAAAAATCTTTTATGAATAACAGATTTGGTATTCGGCATGCTTAATCTGTTATGAAATCTTTTAAGAAATCTGTTATGAACTGTCGAAAATTCGAAAATTCAAAAAATCTTTTATGAATAACAGATTTGGTATTCAGCATGTAAAAATCTGTTATAAAATCTGTTATAAATCATAAAAGAATAAAAGAAAGATTTTCTGACTTTTATCATAAAAGATTTCAATAAAGATATAAATAGATATCTGGAGTAAAATTTGATATTTAACCTTTATTTCGTCAACAAAATGATTAAAAGAAGACAAATGTAAGCAATTATATTAAAATAAATATATAAAAATTAAATATATTGAACAACGAATTTTTTTAGGTGAAAAAAGCTCAGATTGCACTTGTGTTTTTCCTCCAAAGTCTGAAGAAGATTAATAAAGTCATCTGCAATTGAATTGAATTAAGTTTTCATAAAATAGGATGTGGTTTTTTGTGAACTTTATGTTACTTTTGGAATTAAACCGTGGTATAAGTACCTACCAATTTAAAAAAAAAAGTCTTTTAATGTTAAGGAATCTTTATGAAATCGTCCGATAAACCACCTGGTCATTCGATAACTAATTGCTTCATTTGCATCTTTGGATGATTGTCTTAATTTCAGTTGGAATTCTCATACTTATTCTGTAAATCATTTCAAATCTGACCAACTATTTCAAAAAAAAAATCATCTAAAAGTAATTTTACTATTTTTTAATTTTCAGAAAACTTTTATATGAAATTTTGTTGAAATAGTTGGTCGAATTTGAATTGGTTTACAATACAATTTAAAGAACTTAAATAGGAATTCAGAACAGCTTTAATTATCCAAATGAAGCAAATAGTTTCGGAATTAATGCTTGGTATAAGTATCAATTTCAAGAAATTTCTTCAAAATTTAAGAAATTTGCTGATTGACCATCTTGTCTTTCAAAAAGTTCTGGCTCTATTTGGATGATTGCTCAACTATTTCAAAAAAATATCATAAAGAAGTAATTTTACTTTTTTAAATTTTCAAAAAACATGACAAATAACTTTTACATAAATTTTTTTTTAAATATTTTTTCGAATTTAATTTGGGTTCAAGAATAAGTTTGAGAAATTAATTTGGAACTCAAAACAGTTTCAATTATCCAAATGAAGCAAGTAGTTTGCGAATCTCAAGGTGGTTTATCATCCAATTTAAAAAAATTTCAAGAAATTTCTTCAAATTGCTACATACATCATATATGAATACGACGCACGGTTTTATTCCGAAGCTACTTGCTTCATTTGGACGATTAAAAAGGTTTTCAGTTCAAATTTAAAATCTTCAACTTATTCTGGAAACCAGGAACATTTTTGACTGAGAACTTCGCCGAAGCCGTCAAATAGATTGAAGAAAACAAAAAATAGGTACTTTGATCTGAAGTAGAAGTATAAATAGTTAAATTAAATAGTTATTGTTGAACTTGTTTAAAACTTTTTTTTTCAATTTAATTTGGTAGAGAATTCAGTTTATTTTTTTTTCTTAATAAGACCAACAAATAAAATTTATATATTTTATTTTATTATAATATATCTAATCCGTGTTATAGAAAAATCCTTGGAACTTAGTCGGGTTAGTGAAGTTTACAATTTAAGGTTAAAACATTCACTATTATTCCTCATCTGTGTCTCCTTCACTTGAATAGCCTGTGATTTGTGGACGTCTTCCAAATGGGGCTGCAATCACCTGTCTCTTCTCGCCCCATCTAAACCATTAAAGAAAATTTTTTTTAACCCATGATTTAAAATAAAAAAATCATATCATATCATATCATAGACATACCTCAGCTTGGGATAGGAAATGTATGGGTAACAGCTTCGACTCACAATCCATCAATGGTAAAAATGTAACATCTCCTGGCTCATCTCGACGAGCATCAATTCTAGCATATGGTTCCATAGGGACCAATGCACTAAAATGCCCTCGGGTGTATCCAAGAGCAATCGGTGATTTAATGCAGAAATTTTGATCCCAGAATAGTGGCAAGTACAAACCTATTTACAAAAATATATTCTTAATCAGAAAAATAAGAAACAATAACACACTTACCTTAAAAACGAGCAACACCAATGTCTTCACCACGGAAACTTTTCGCATATATGTTCCAAGTATATGTGCCAATGTAAAAATGTGCAACTGCTCCAAGGAGGAGCCAGGTTGACTTGCAAGTGACAACAATGTGCTCCAGTCTTCTTCACACTGTGCTTCCTCTAAAGTGTATTGATTCATGGCTGCTTGTATCATTTCATATTCCCTCCATCGTGAATAAAAACTGGAAATGAATGTATTAAGGATGATTAACAAAAATGGGCGAAAATAATCTTACACTGGTATTGAAAGAAAAACAATTTGATATGAGTTATGCAAAAAATAATTAATCCCAACTAACCTGTGTTTGATGAATGAGTTTTAGATTCTCCAGCATTCATTCAGCTCTACATATTTTAGTTTCTTGATTTATAAATCTTCCAAAATAAACTTTTCACAATTTTTGTTTTGTTTTTAATTTTTTTTCTGACAGTTCGTAAAAGATTTTAGTTCTGTTTCCTTGGATTATAAAAGATTTTCGTTTTCGAAGTTCCATAGAAGATTTTTATAAAAGATCGAACTTCTTAATACCAATTATAAAAGATCTTTTATGGTGGCTATCTTTTATGATTCATAACAGAAAATTATAACAGTATAACAGATTTTGCCGAATAGGCCCAATTATTTAGTGCGGACTGTAATCAACAAAGTAATAAATTTGCAACTTAGGTTCCTACAAATCAAATTTTAAAATTTGCAGAGTGTCATAAGAGACAATAAATTGCATTATAGCCTTTAAAATCGTACCTAAATTTTGAAATAAAGTTAAAAATTAAATCTAAAAAAAGTGGATAGGTAACCCTACATCTTATTCCCTTAGTTTTTGCCACTTCGAAATACTTACTGAGGCAACCCTGAGAGAGCTTTTGGAAGAGTTGTACCTTATATAAAACAAAAGAGTGGAAATTGGAGACAAACATCCCTATCTTCCCTATACTGCACATTCCGAAAGGACAAAGTATAGTACTCGTGATGTTTTGGCAATCTATTCACAGTGAAGTAGAAAATTCCCAAAACAAACCCATCCGCAGCCTCGTTTTTGAATTTGAAATATGGTACTACTCAACTGTCAGACAAAAAATGAAGTGACAAAAAAAAAACAATTTATAAAATAAGTACATATTTTCAAAGAGAAAAACACATATTCAACTAAAAATGGAAATGTAACATTCTGACAGTTCGAACTGAATATTGTGCAAATGTCAGAATTGGATTTGCTGATGACATTTCAAACTGAGTGCTTAGCAAATGTCAAAATTAAATTCGTGCGAATCTGTCCCAGCACAAATTGACAAAGCGCAAAGCAGAACAAAACCTAAAAACAAAAAAGACCTTACATAATGTCGAATTAATTTCATTTTGCCAGATTTGATCGCGAAAAAGTTGACTTTTTTCCTTTCTATGGATCTCTAATAAAAAAGTTGTTTTTTTTTTTCTTGGATTGTATGGTGTTTATTGGGTAGAAGCGATTTTAATCATTCACTATATTTCACTTTATTGACAATTTAATTCTGAAAATTCCTATATTAAAATAAACCACACTACACACTTAAAATGTTTATCTGACAGAATGAACATAAAATCTTTTAAGTATGTTTAAATCTTGCTACAAATCGAGATTCATGTCGAACTCCGAAAAGTTGATCTGAATTGGAAAAAAGCAACTTTTTTGTCTTTGGATCATGATTATTTGAGATTTTTTCCCCTCAGATCAATCTTTTTCTGAAAAAAAAAGCAACTTTAGTTAGAAAAAAGTCAACTTTTTATTTGAAAAGAATTCGAAATTACATTTCAAGTTTGACAAGATACTGTTTAGGTTTACTTTGTTTACTCGAGAAAATATGAAAAATGCAACAAGAGCACTTTTTCGAAATGGCAGATGTAGGTAATGTACCTAAACATACATTTTCCAATAACATTTTCTTAAAAAATGTTTTTTTGTAAAAAGTTTGATAATTTGTTTCGAGATTTTGGTGTTTGTGGTCAATTGAACATAAAACAAGATTACATTTTAAAAGCCACTACAACTATAAAAACATACCCCTATATTGAAATACATGACTTTATCATTCGTACCACACCAACAATAACAAAAATTTTGATCGATACTCGAATGAAAGTCGAAAATCTATGTCTGCAGTGAGATTTGACTTCACCTTTTATCGGTAGTGATCCGCAGTGAGGTTTTTGTATATAAAATCCTACTTCACTACGGATAGCTTTTCCAAAAAAAAACACTGGTAGTGACATTGAGTGCCGAAAAGATGCCCCACAGGAAGACGTGCCTTTTTGTATTGATTCACACTGCGAAATGAATTAAAATTAGCAGAAACAAATTATCATGATCCACTTTCTTGAGTAAAATTCCGATAAAAGAAGACACGCGACGCTAAGAAAATTTTTCGCTAAGGATTGGTGTGGGTAGATTATCTCAAAGTCAATGTTAAAAAAACTTGTTTCCTTTTAATCTTTAACAAAGACTATTCCACACAAGAAAGCATTTATGCGAATTAACAAAAGCTCCTACTAAAATCATGCTCTCTAAAATAAAAAAAAAATTGTATTAGTGTTACACTGATGGGATTTGGATACGAAAAATATGTAAGCGCGGGTTGAAATTAGGACCAAAAAGAACGACAAAAAATGAGCACCCCCACATTGCTATTGTGGTGTTTCTTAGAAATTCACAGTTCTTTCTGTATTTTTCTTTCTTTCACTCTGTTGAAAATTTGAGTTTGATTTACTGAGGCACTTGTGCGAATAATTTGCTTAAGTTATTTTTGAGGACTCTGCAGAAGAAGCTAATTTGCACACAAAATTTTCAAGGATGAAACTTTGGGTTGGAAATGTGTACCAGAATATTATATAGGTTAGATATACATACCCTCTGTTAGAAAGAAAAATGGAAATGAATCGACCACAGAATCAACAAAATTGTTTGATTCTAATTGGTGGGTGGGGAAAGAAATTTTTTTTCTTCCTGACAAAATGCTAGGTGGCTTGGAAAAGTAGATAAGTTTAATTCGCCATAGAAAAATACCACTTGATGCGGTCTAATTTATATACCATGTTCTTGACTAGACCATTATTAATGCTGACGACCTTTCATAATTGAATTCCAAGAAGGAGTATTTTATTGAAAAATGTGGAGGTATGCCCATTGACCAAATTAAAATTTTCAAGTATTAACAAAAATAGGTTAATTAAATTTGATGAATGGCGGTTGCAGCAAATATGCTAAAGCTATATATATTTAACGATTATCAATAAAAGTTGGAATGAATAGAATAACTTAATTCTAAGACACTATTTAATAATTCTAAATTAGATATGTACGATGTACCTAATGATACAGATAAGTCCTAGAACTAACTCTCCACTTGTAGAGCTTATATAGTTGAGTCAAGCAGTAACTTTGACAGAGGTTGTATAGAAAAGCTAAGATTATGATTTAATGGTAATTAGATATCTAGTTTTACTCTTATAATATTATTTTTTGATGCGATATCTTATTTTCCTCTATACCTACCTAACCTACAGCATTTGTAGATTTTTCCTTCATTATAAGTTGCTCAATATAGAACAAGTATTGGTTTCGATTAATTGTTGCGTGGCAAAAGGAGAGGGGAGTAGAGAGAGAAAGAGATAGAAGAAGAGAAGAAGTAGAATAGGATCGGGCAGGAAAGGGACGAGTCGGAAAGGGATTGGAATGTATAGTTTCGGGGAGCATGGCCTGCTAGCGATGCTCAGCTAAACTCGCCGGAACGGGAGGGATCTTGTCCCCAAAACTACGCCTCACCAGCAACAACAACATATATCAGGCCGTTGGAAAGAAATATAACTTTCAAAAAAGAGACAGCGGACGGACTTTATCACACCTAGGGGGGGCTGCGGATGACATGCAGCTGGCCATATTCCACCCAACCTGGAAATCCAGTGGCCTATTTAGATTTCCCCACTACGATACTTATTTGTCCGGTCACACCATATTCACCACCATCATGATAAACTCACCTTAAATACGCACCACCGGGATTTTACTTTTCACTATATTCCTGGGTAATTTCAGAAAAAAAAAACAAACAAAACATCAAGAACGAAAGAACGATATGGGAATTTTATTTTCTACTGCAAAAGATAACAATATTCCCTTAGTTTAAAACAACAATTGTGAATATAATAGAGTCATAATGTTATGTAATTAACAATTTTCAAAACAAAACAACTATTCATTACCCTATTAACACACTTAGCAAGTAAAACTGTAATATATAGTGCTTTCGTACAAACAAAATAAACAACTGAGGGTACTCTTTTTAGTACCTTTACAAAAAAACGAAACCAGTATCCTACCTAAGTTGAGCTTATTTTAGGTGAACTATCAGGCTTAAAGAAAAACGTAGAAAAAAGTTTATGGGGGAATAACCGGAACAGAAACATTAAATATCACATACAAAAAAAATATAACATACTATTAATAAATAATTAAGACTATCAGCTTTAAAACTATCTTCTCTTTTTTTTTTAAGTGTTTTTAGTAGCTAGCAAAAACATTACTAGTAACTATCTGCTAATGTAATTCACAGATTACACTAGAACAGATAAAAAAACAATAAATATTTAGATGTTGCAAACCACCTTGCCAACCCAATAAATAAACTTATTAAAACTTATATTACAAAAGGTGGAAAGTGAGTATTTAAAATCACGAAAAAGAAAGCAATAACTATAGAGTTACTTTAATAATCTTAAATACCTATAATATGCATATAGTCTTAAAATATTATATACTGTATAACCCAATCCAATTTTAATTTTATTTACGGACTCACATATGCCTTCTCCATGCGGCAATAAACGCCAAATGTCCGTCGAATAATCTCCGCCAAATATATTTGGAGTAATCAGGCGTTAAATGGTGTCTTGCTCACCCGCACAAAGTTGAACTACTTTGGAAGTATTATCGGTTAAAAAGAAATATCTCCTCGACCAGGCATATGGATGGCTGCGTCTTGACAACCGACCAACATGAGGACTTTCAATTTAGCATAAAAAAGGCCATGTCCTTCATTGGCTGTCCATGACCACCACCATACGAGGTACACCTAGCCAAAAATTAGCACATTAGATCTACTAATTCACTTTATGAATTTTTCATTAAAACTCACCGATAAAGGTATAATTTCATGATTTAAAATTTGAGCTTAATTTGTTAAATTGTTACTCCACACAACCGAAATTAAATTTGGCTCCATTTATTTTCCTTTCTACCAAGGTAAACCGAATTCATAATTTTAGTACTTCTTCAAATGGTTTGCCTGTCAATCTTTAAATTCCAATAAAACAATTTAATTGTGTGTGCTGACTCACAAATGAAAACTCAAAACAATATGACCATGGTCATTGAATGAATCGCCTATAGACGTGCGAAGTCTGTTCAGTTATAGGACTTATTCAAAATTATTTCATTTCATCTCTAAATTTTGATTTTAATCGTACCATTTTACCGTTTTATTTTCTATGCTATCTCAATCGGCTGATTATACCAGTATCCAGCTATTCACAGTTTTACCCATGTATAAATGTATAAATATACAAATCTGCCTTTGTGTGGTTTACATGGCTTACCTCGTTCGACCTGTCAAAACTCCCGAAACTCGAATCCATACTTAGGGCTTGTTCACATTAATTGCTGAACCGACTCATGCCCCATTTACACGAGGATGCCAAGTAATGATTACTGTTTAGTTTATAATGGTTATTGATTACCTTTATTTATTCTTAGTTGTTCATTTATTTATATAATCCATATTATTATAAGTACTTTTATTGCTATTATGAATTTTTATATCATTACTATAGTTGTTATCTTTAATATTTCATCAAATATATTATTTTATAATTGCTATACATATTATCATAAGTATTAGTATTATCATTATTATTATTAAAAATGTTATTATTAGGTTATATTATTATAGTTATTCTTTTTGTATTAATATTGTGTTAGTATTTCTATTCTATTATCATATCATTACTTTAGCATCTCAACAGTCTAGAAAGGAAGTATTTATTATTTTTATTGTTCATTTCTTTAAAAAGACTGTTTTTATTTCTTAGCAGGCACCCATAACATAATCAAACATGCAACATTTCGATGACAGAAAAGCTTGAAAAAGTAGGTTTCGTCATACCCTCCGTCAGGCTGTCAGTGCGATTCTGCGCATGTGCAGGTGTGACGAGTATGGCGTATTTGCTTATTTGCGGTTGTCTGTTCACCGAGCTGCATGCTGCAGCCTTAACAGTTTGACGAGTGATCTTCAAACTTCATTTAAAGATCTTCTTTTCACTACTTCACGAGGTAAGTAGTAGAGAGTGAATCGGGAAAGGTTTCCTTGTTCTGGTGCTATTCGAGATATGCGCAGCCGTACATTGGCTACTATAGGAGGAAATGGTCCCGGTCGATGTTGGCTCCTAGGAACGTTCGGAAATCTATGATACCGGAGGATTAATTCCTTCGATCGCAATGTCGTAAGCAAATGTAGAGAGAATTTGTAAAAACTAAAACCGTTATATGGCAGCTACCCGTTATAGCTGCGCTTAAAGCGACAATTCAATTTTTTTCCTCTGGGGAATCACAAAAAAGTACTAAACATGAAGTTTGAAGAAAATCCGTCCAACTGTTTAGGCTGTAGCTCGATATAGATCCACACATACGCGCAGACAGACCGACGGACGGCATGATGAAACCTACTTTTTTCGTCTTTTCTATTATCGTAATGTCAGGTTTGATTATAAAACCTCGATTTTTTTTACACGAAACCAATACTTGCCCTATTGAGCAAGTAAAAAGATCACACTATACGTATAGTGTGCGAGCTTCAATTCTAAATAGTTGTAAAAAAATGCTACAGAATTTTGGAAAACCGCAGATAGACTGAACGGGAAAATGTTTACCATCAACAAGGAGCTAAAACCAGAGATTTCGGCTAACCACTTCAATAAACTGCTTAACCCTGACATATTAAGAAGTACAATGCATTACGTGGCCCCTTGGGTCGACAACGAAATCATGGATGGGTTTATAGCTTAAAAGAGAAATGATTGCTGCTTGAAATGAACTTAAAGCGGAAAACAACCTGGGCCTGACCGAATTATTATGTAGAGAGTCCTACAAATATGGATCCACAGAACTCAGAAGGCAGTTGGCAAAACTGTTCAATAATGTTATTGAGTATAGCGACATTCTGCAGCAATTTAAGAACAACCCGGCAGGTTTAAGACAGTGTTATTCAACAGTGGACCACATCTTCATTTTAAGGAGATTATAGTTGCATTATCATTTGCCAAGAGGTCACAAACTTTACACTTTTTTCATAGACTTTAAAGCAGCCTACGGTTGATCGCAGTTCATTGATCTATAAACTAAAGATTGTCCACAAAGTTTTGCAACTTAATAGGGAAGATGTACGAAGATACTTGCGCTTCAGTTTGGGACGGTGATAGAGCTTCTGATGCTTTTCAAACTAAGTTTGGTGTAAGACAAGGATGTTCGCTGAGTCCTCTTCTTTTCCTCTTCTGTTTTGCCGAAAACATCGTTCTGTATGTTTTTCAAACATAATTCAGGAAGGATCAGTAAGAATTCTGCGGGCAGCAAAAAATCTGATGTCTTCGGCAAACTTCTTAGCCAAAAATGTTGGTGGTTTAAAGCTGTCCAAATGAAGCAAGTTGTTTCGGAATAAAAACGTGCGTCGTATGATTATGTGGCAGTTTAAAGAAATTTTATGACAATGTGTGATAAAACCCACCTTGCGATTTCCAAACCACATACTAGCTTCATTTGGGTGATTAACTTCTCAAACATATTCTGCAAACTAAATTTTCAAAACGAATTCAGATAAAAGTAATTTACCATATTTTAAAAAATTTAAAAAGGCAAAATTACTTTTATATGAATTTAGTTTGAAATAGTTGTGCAAATTGAAAACGGTTTCCAGAATAAGTTTGAAAACTTGGATCTCAGAACAGTTTCAATCCTCCATTAAAGTGAGAAAGATTAAGAGTATATTTGAGAAGATATTCCCAACATTTGTTCGGTATATAGTAAATTATTACAATAATAATTTTTCCAAATAATTTTGTTCATGATTTACAACTTGGTGATTGACAGCATTATATTTATTAAAAATACTGTACTATAAAATTGAATTCACAAAGTATGTAATATTTCATGCCATTGCTCATTCATGTATGATGTGATTCCTTTATACTCATTAATCAGAAAATTACCATGCTCATGATGCTGTTTTTGTTTTTTTTTAATTGTATAGGCATATGTACATATATGTATGTATGTGTATAGATGAATATAAATTTTTCGTTCTCATTAAAATACCAACTCAACAACCAACTCAAAAACCATATCCAGCCACAGCCACAAACCATCAATCATATAACCTGTCCCAATAGTATATTACACCTGCCCAAAAGTTATATCCACAATCGAGAACTTCATAATGGGGCATGTAAGGACGGTTTATCATTTTTATGTTCATCACCTCCATTCACACTTAATTGCATATGACTTTTCAACTCTGTGTGCCAAAATATCTGTTTGTATTATTGATATGCAGAAAATAAACATAATTAAATTGAATTTTGTCCAATTGATTATTGTGTACTGTATATATATGTATATATATAAAGGACCAAACGTAAAATGTCAACTGGCAAGAATAAAGCAATTCATCAGAATCAGTTTCCACAATCATGGTTAAAAAAGTGAATTCGAAAAGAGGTGAGGACAGAAGCAACAAAATTATATATTATGATTTCCCCGGGTCCAGGCGATGAAACTGGAATATTAATCAACAAATTTATAGACTCTTTATGAACATTCGTGAATCAATGTATGTAGGATGTAGGTATAAGCGGGTGTTTGATTATTCGGACATGCCATTGCGGCAGCTGATTGCATTTTATGAGAACTCAATAATAATGAACTCTGTTTTCACCGCATTTGAAATAATTTTGATTGCCATTGATAAGTATTTCAAATTAAGTTGGATTAAAATAATTATTAATAATTATAGGTATTATAGTTATTTCTAAGGACGGAATAAAGTGGCTGTTTTATAGGTAGGTATACCAGGTATATCAAAAAAGCAAACACGAAGTGTAATGCAATTAGATGCTTTTATCAACGATCGATTAGAATGCATTTATACTGTTGAAGTGTAGCATACATTTCCAGTTCGGAAATGAATCCTTTAAAGGCTTGTTTTTAATAATATCATCACCGAGGGTATGCTTTGTGTTGAATATATACATCATAATTACACAATTGAATTGGAAGTATTGGAACACAGAGATTTATCATAAATATAACTAGCTGACCCTTCGAACTGCGATCTGCTCAAATTTATTAATGTAATGGAAATAATAATTCTTCTCATGAAAATTCTGATTCATTCAATTAAATTCCTTACCGAAGTATAATATTGACAATATTTTTTGTTTTACCAAACCGCAATAATTGATGCGTGACAGGCTAAACTTCACAGAAGTGTTTCTCGGTAATGGAAGAACAAAGCCTCTTTTATTTCGTATCAAAAACATAAAAACTTCTTCCTATAGAAATAAAGGATTAAGAACTCGAAAATTCAACTATAAAAATGAATTACTGAAACTACAATCCCATTTTGCATAAATTTATTAATTCTCACTTGACCACTTTCTTTCTGTCATCAAAGAATTTTTTTCATAGAGTTATCCATCAAGCAGTTTTTCAGTGAAGGATTAACTTTGATAGAAAAGAGTTATTTCTTCTATCTAAAAGTTTTTCTTTGTATGCCACACCTGATTCAATATCAGATATATATCATCGACATTCAGTATACTTTGATTGATTTTGACGCTTTAGGCACATGCACAAGTTCAGTTTCAAATTATATCTCAAATGTGTTCCCAAGTTTGGTATAATTGTGTTGAAATGTTCACCACCTTAAATATTTTCCAATTATTTATTTGATCCAACTCCCCAACCAACAGCAATCTATAAAACAATAGTCTTCTATTAAATCATCTAATAATATACATAAACATATATCTATAGCTAAAGTCTTCTAAGAACATAAGCTTTTATGCACATCACCACTACGATATCTTCTATACAAGCAGAACAAAATGTAGGAGTATATAATTAAGGACTTTATGCTTGCATGGTAATTATATCAATGTCTGTTTCTGTTTTGCCGGCGTCATCGTCGGTCATTGGAAGAACTACATAATATTCTTCGAAACGAAACCCAATTTCTCTAACATTAAGAAAGGTTTACCGTGCCAAAAATAAGGACTCCTACAGCTTAAGCAATTAGTTTCAAAACTATTGCAACTCTTCCACCGAGATATTTAAGTTTGAAAATATATAGGCCGTAATTATGACGTATGAATCTGGCAGTTGTACAGTGTGTCGTCTTCAACGGACTCTTTTGTATTTATACCATCAGTGAATGCAATCACAATATTATTTTGACACTTCTTTGTTGAATTTATATCTTATTTAAACAAGGATTAAGAGAAAATATCTAAGAGGAATTTCGCCCATTAAATTTTATAATTATATCAAAAATAAAATAAAAAATAAAAAAATAAAAAAATTATTGTTTTTAGTTTAGTAATGTGTTTTTCAAAGTGATCGCGTATGCCGACGATGTTGCCATTGCAATATCGGGAAAACATGCTCAAATTCTCGTTGAATTAATGCAAAATGCTCTAAATATTATGCTCAAATGGGCAGAAAAATGCGGACTGGGTATAAACCCAAACAAAACTGAACTTGTTTTCTTCACAAGAAAATATAAAATTCCCCAAATAAGTCCCCCATCAATTACGGGAACTCCACTAAGGTTTTCAGATGAAGCTAAATATCTAGGTCTTATCCTGGACAAAAAACTACACTGGAAAGCAAATATACAGGAAAGAGTTAGGAAAGCCACAGTAGCACTCTTCTCTTGCAAAAAAGCCATCGGAAATAAATGGGGCTTATCCCCATACATAACCCACTGGCTCTACACAGCGGTCATCAGACCGATACTAACTTACGGGGTAGCAGTATGGTGGACTGCCCTAGACAAAGTTACATATCGTGACAAGTTAAGTAAAGTCCAACGGTCAGCCTGTATGTGTATTAGCGGAGCTCTCCGTTCGACACCTTCAGCTGCTCTTGACATTCTACTTAATCTCATACCACTTGATATTTTTAGCAAACAAACGGCCGCAAGCACAGCCGTTCGTCTCAAAGCCATCTCTCAATGGACCGATAACTCAATTGGTCACTCCATTATTCTGAAAACATTCGGACCAAAATTAAGTCACTCCGACTACTCTATACCCCAGCTAGTTTTTGACAAGAATTTTCAAGTCACCATCCCACCAAGATCCACTTGGGAAAATGAGAGTTTCTTGACAGATGAATCAGTTCATTTTTACACTGATGGCTCAAAAACTAAAGATGGGGTTGGTGGTGGCGTGTACTCAGACAGACTAAATTTAAGTCTCTCATTCCGTCTACCTGACCATTGTAGTGTGTTCCAAGCGGAAATTCTGGCGATCAAAGAGGTATTATCCTGGTTAAGGGAAAACGTGATATCTGTATCGGATATCCGTATATTTTCAGACAGTCAGGCAGCCCTCAAATCAATCAGTGCTGTTTCCACAAACTCAATAACTGCCCGCGACTGTCGATCATCTCTCATGGAGATGGCAGAACAGTTAAATATTCACCTTTTCTGGGTGCCGGGACACAGAGACATTGAGGGAAACTGCAAAGCCGATGAACTCGCCAGAAATGGAACCCTACTACCGGTTTTACCTAACAAGGTGAATATTGGTATACCTATCGCTACAAGAAAACTCATGCTTAAACTAAATGCCATAGAGAAAGCAAATTTAAGATGGACAAACACTACTACCTGCGTAGCGACAAAGCAAATCTGGCCAAAATTAGATCAGAAACGTACTAAATGTTTGTTATCTATGAGCAGATTACATCTTAGCTCCGTAATTGGTGTCATAACCGGACACTGCCTCATAGGAAGACACGCCATAAGACTTGGCGTATTCTCTAATGATTTTTGCAGAAGCTGCATGGACGAGGACGAGGAGGAGACTATCACCCATCTTCTCTGTTCATGCCCAGCTCTCTCCCAAAGACGTAAATTACACCTGGGTAATTTCTTTTTCGACGATCCAAGCGATATGTCGAACGTTGATATTCTATCTTTACATCGCTTCATAAGAAGCTCCAATTGGTTTAATTAAAGAAATACTCCCTCGCTCATTTCGTGGTATCACAACGGACCTATCTGTGGTCTAAGTGTGTCAGTAGTCTTCCTGACAGCCACATAAACCTAACCTAACCTAACCTAGTAATGTGTGAAAGATTTTTACGAAAAGAAAGCCTAGTGTTCTTTACATCATTGAATGCGTTTCACCCGAGTCGGTATATTACACTGTGGGCTTTACCAATAAGATGCCATGTCCCTACTTTTCTTTGATGCATTTAATGATGTCACTAAGCCTTGTTTTCATGAAAATCTTAAACTATAAAAACAATAATTTTGTTATTGTTTTATTTTTTTATTTCTTGTAATGCCTGGCCACGAGCAATCTTTCCTTCATGTTGGTGCATCACCTTAAACAATTTTCCCAACAATATAATTAACAGCAGTAATTGCAAACTTTTTAAATTTGGTCTCTTCCATCGACCAAAACAAATCATGCGGCTATTATACCATATAATATACCAATATACCGTGTAATATACCGACTCGTGCGAAACGCATTCAATGATGTAAAGGCCACTAAGCTCAGTTTAAGTACGTCAAAGTTAACATTATAATATAAAAAATCTTTCGATATACCTGCTATAAGCAGACCCCTCTTTACCACTGGGCCCACTGGCCCGGGCCCAGGGGCCCGCAATCACCAGGGGCCCTCAAATGGCTGAATATAACTTAACATCTATTGGTCTATTTTCAAGAAAACAAAATATTTCAATACAATTTTAGATACATAAAGAATGATACGAATTCGTACTTCCTTTGCTGAAGAACAACCTTTGCTGAACATTTTAAATCACATTCCCTGAGAAATTATGTTCAAATTAAAACAAAAATATAAAGCACCTACATTACATATAAAAAATGTTCCGCTGTGAATAACTAACGAGTCTTCTGACAGCAAAAAAAAAAACACACATGTCACTGTATCTGTATGGAAAAATAAATATAATGGTGTTTCTATATTTGCAACGCGCAGTAACTCAGTTTGCATCAACGCAGTAACTCATACATAGGCGATTTAACTATCCGTCGGATAAACAGCACTTAATTTTTTAAGATTTCAAGGTAAAGAGGTAAAGAGTTTTTGTTTTTATGCATTCAATGAGATAGATGAAAGATTACGCTTCTCACTATTTGTTCTATTGGTCAATATTAAATAAAAAGGATGAATAATATGCGTATAGTCGAATCGTTATTGTTTAAAGTTTTGATCATCGTTCTCTGTAAAGTTTGCGTGTTTCATTTTTGATTTTGAAGTGCATAAAAATATATTATTTTAAATCAAAATATGCCTAAACGATCATATGTAAGTGGATCCAAAAAAAAAAAAATCTAAACAACAGAAAGAATTAATTGAAAAATTACCAAAACTGGCATTGTATCTCACTTCAACTGTAGAAGAAACGTTTGTTAGTAATCAGTAGGTAATCACTAATCAATACATTATTCACTACACTTATCTACACCATACTGAAAAGGAGGCTTACATGGTCAAAAAATGGTTTCACATTATGGTTTCATGAATACAATTTAGCATATGACCAATGACCATAGAATCTATAACAATTTCACATAGTAACTGCATGGTGGGGAATAGAGAGTAGCGTCATCTATATTATTGAAGGCACAAACAGTCTTCAGCAATGAAGCGCTGTAGATTTTACGAACTGTAGACACAAACACGAAATCTAGATTAATGCAGCTACTATGTGAAATTGTAATACAAAAAAACATTTTTGTTAATGGATAGCAAACATCATTATAATTTTATATAATCATACAGGGGCCCCATTTTCGAAAAGTGCTCAGGGCCTCCAAAAGAGTAAAGACGGCCTTGACTATAAGGTTCTCAATAATTATTTGTTTTCAATAGAAGCGTTGGTTTAGATCTTGGTCAAGGAGTTCCTAAAAAATTCAACGTGATGAGAATTTTAATATCAAGATAAATTATGTTCACTTCTTTTTAGAGGTTCTTGCTGCTGGCTTTTTTTTTCTGTATCCTCAGATTCGTAGGATCTTATATCGTCCTCTTGAACAAAATCAATTATTTGTCAGCAATCATTGGTGACATTTATTTTGCATATTTCTACTTAATGTTTTAGTCTAGCTGTTAGCCGATGTCGATTGTGCCATTATATGTCCCTTAAGTTTTGTTTTGGGATTTTGTTGAACACCCATAAAGGTACAAATAAATGTTTGGGTGCACATTGTACAAATCCAGTTTGTTTGACCGCCATTTTTACAAATGTCCGCCAATTCGATCGCTTGTTTGTTACTAAAAATATTTCCGTACTTTGTGGTCTTATTTCAATTTTGTAAAGTTCTTCGAAACAAAGACAAATAGTTAGCCAGCTATACAGAAGCTATTACACCAGCATTATGATAAAGCTCAACCTTTTCTTATGAATCGTTATTTATAAATGTGATGATTGCTGACATATACATTTATTTCGGTAATATAGATTTATGGAAAAACAAAATTATGCACTTTTTAGAAAGCATTCAAAACGATTTATTGTCTTAGGGCCAGTCTTTTCAGTTGTGGTTAAATTTAATCAATGATTATTTCAGCTGGTAAGCATAGATTCTGTCTTTTCAACAAAATATTAACCAGAGAATCTATAGTTGCCATAGATTACTTTAACCAGCTGATATTCCGTGGTTAGTGTCATTATTCCAGTCGGTTAACAGAGATTTGGTCTTCCCTGCAAAATTTTAACCAGAGAATCTATGGTTAACAGAGATTTCGTTAACCAGTCAATTTTGCTTTGCTAACCAAAGAAATTCTATGGTTACCTATTATTTTTTTTTTGTCACATTTGTGTTAAATGATAAATAATATACTGGATAATAATTGATTATCACTACTAATCGTAAAGAATAAATTAAAAGAAAATTACGATCTACCATCTTAATAAATTCCACCCCTATATTTTATGTATATTTTTTTGTTTTCCTTTGTTTGTAAATGAATCAGTTCAGTTTATCCATGTGCATCGAAACGAGACAGGCTGTTATCAATCATTGACAAAATCTTCTATCTCTATCTCTCGCATTCAAAAAAGTATAAACAAACTGGAACTATCTTCGGTTTGGTAACCAAAGTAGATAAAATGGTGAAAAGACGAATTGTGGTTAACCGAGTTTCAAAACAACTGGTTAAGAAAAGTCTATGGTGACCAAAGCAGAGATTTAACCAGAGCTGAAAAGATTGGCCCTTATAGTCTACTTTAAAAAGATTGCAATAAAGTCAAAATTAAAATCAATAAAAAGTCAATAAAAAGTGAAAAATGCATAGAATAATCTTACTATAAAATTGAAAGAAAAAATGATTTGGCAAAAAAAGTGAGGTAGGTATATATAAAGGTGGAGTGAAATAAAGGCCGCGGAATTTATTCCCGCGGGTCTTAATTCCCACTTTGAAAGGAAACAAACTTACGGGCGTTAAATACTTTTCAAAGTGACAATAAGACCCTCCACAAAAAAGAATGAAGACCCGTGGTACTTGCGCCCACCCAAACTCGTACCCACCCCAAATTCTCTAGTGGGCCAGGCAGGGGGATTGCAGGGGGGTAGCACGTTGGTAAGAGGGGCTCTTACCAATCTCAACTGTTTGTAAATAACACCCGAGGATTTAATTGTCATTTTGGGGAAAAATTAATGTCTGTGGGCGTTGTTTCCTTTCAATTAAAACCAGCGTGTCTTGATTCCGCCGCCCATATTTTACTCCATCATTATTTGTATATGGGGCGATGCTGCAACCCCCTGCAGCTATAAACTTCCTGTTTTAAAAAAATGATTTGCAAACATCCAGAAATACAAAATGCATTAAAGTCCAATGGATTTAATTGGACTCTTAATAGTGCAATAAAACCCTAAATCCTTTTAGAGCCCTTGAGGATCGTAATTCTATACAAAATATCTCGCCATAACATCTGACGAATCATAAGGGTTGGAAAGAATTTTCAACTATTTCGACAGCTTAGTAATTTGAGGATCAACATAGACATTAGAAAACTTTATGCAATATTTGCAGTTAGTCATGTTTGTCAAAAAAAATTATTAGGAGAGTGCTGCCTAATTTCAAAAGTATTTCACGTCCTTCCTGAGAAATATGAAAAGATATAAATAATATAAAGGATTTTCCAATAAGAGGTGTTATTTTGAATAGCCCGCTATATCGGTAGCTGTCACTTTTGAAGCTGTCATTTTTTGACATTTGACAAGTAGAAACTACGCCATTAATAAAAATGGAACGATACATGCTTCAACAACGCATTGAAATTATTAAAATTCACTATAAAAATGGTGAAAATTTGGCAGAGAAAGTTCGTAAAACTAAAACATTTTTGTATCGTCGTGAAGCACCTTGTCGGACCGTAATACAGAAATTGGTGGACAAATTCGAGCTGTTGGGACAAGTTAGTGATGTGAAGAATAAAACCCGTGCACGTCGTTCAAGAACAACTGAGAATATTGCTGTTGTAGCCCAAAGTGTTGAAGAAAACCCCAGGTTTGTCCATTCCTCGTCGTTCCTTGGAATAAGGCATTCTACAAACGTCATTACACCGTATTTTGCATAAAGACTTGGGTCTTAAGGCTTATAAAGTTCAGTTAACACAAGAACTCAAGCCGGCTGATCATCAACAACGTCGTGTCTTTGCTGATTGGGTCCTTGAAATGCATGAAAATGATCGGGAATTTCATCGAAAAATCATCTTGACTGATGAGGCCCATTTCCACCGCGGAGGCTACGTCAACAAGCAAAACTGTCGCATCTGGGGCTCGGAAAACCCAAGAGTTATTGTTGAAAAGCCTCTCCATCCTCAACGCGTGACTGTTTGGTGCGGTTTATGGTCCGGCGGGGTCATTGGACCTTACTTTTTCGAAAATGAGGCTGGAGCAACAGTTACAGTCAATGGATTGCGCTATCGAGAGATGATTAATGATTTTTTATGGCCGGAATTGGATGGTATTGATCTGGACAACGTTTACTTTCAACAAGACGGCGATACGTGCCACACAAGCACTGAAACCATCGATCTTTTACGGGAAAAGTTTCCGGACCGTATTATCTCTAGAAGAGGTGATCAAAATTGGCCACCGAGACCTTGTGATTGAACACCTTGCGACTTCTTCCTTTGGGGCCACGTGAAAGATAAGGTCTACGCCAACAGCCCAGCGTCGATTCAAGACCTCAAAGATGGAATTCGTGAGGCTATCGAGGACATAGGGCAGCCACTTTGCGATTTGGTTATGGAAAATTTCATGAAAAGGATATGGTCCTGTAAGCGTGGTCGTGGCGGCCATTTGACTGATGTTGTGTTCCATTATTAACGGCATACCTTCCTCTTTATAATGAAATAAACATTCGATCATTTATCTCAAAAAATGCTATTTTTCTTTGAATATCAAAATAACACCTCTTATTGGAAAACCCTTTACATAAGTATTTTTGATAAGTCCATGACTCCCTGCAAACCTGCAATGCCAATCCTCTTTTCACTCATAACTACATTTGTCTTTTACGATCCTCATGACTTCGATACTTTGTTCATATATTTTTCTATGAGAAAATCGTTTATATACCGTTTAATTTTCTAGTGAAATTCTTCTGGTTAAACACCCTTAAGAAAAAAAGGAGTGTATTATTAATCTTCACAATCGACCTTGAACTCCAGAGTTTATTCAGCATCAGAGAAAAGGACCAATGTTTACCTCAACTATATAGCTGTTTACTAGTTTCTGTAACGCTTCACTGATTTGCAGTTGTTTTTTTTTTTCTTTTTACATTTTATGGGGAGAAACTTGTACCTTTCTACTATTGCACCCAGTTAACTCACTCCTTAGCTTCATACCCAATTTAGCTGATTTATTTTGGATTTTTTCCGCGCACGTAACTTGAACATTTCAAGGATTTCAACGGAAATGAACCCGCAGAACAAATTACTTTTTTACTGAGTTTTTCGTTGGCCGTTTTAATTTTTTTTCTCAACCACTCTTCTTGGCTTTTCTTTCCTTTTTTTTTTTGCCCTCATTAAGAATGTTTCGAGGCTAGAGGTTAAAAGAACGTCAAAGGGGTAGAGAGAGTAGGTTGTATCAAAGTGAGGTCAATTGTCAGATGCACGAGGGCGATGAATTACACGTTGGCTCCTTGTTGCGGACTTTATAAAATGTTGAATCTTGCTATGTGGATTAGAGGAGTTGCTCCGTGGCAACATAAGCGGCAATTAGGATGGTCTATTAAGCAGCGAGCAACTTTTTAAATGTTGTTAAAATTAATGAAGAACCAGAAAAAAAGTAAATTTTTTAACAGAGATGGACTCGTATATAAAACCTAGAAAAGTTTATGCCTTCTTGTTAATGAAGTTTTACTGACTTTAATTGAACGCAATAATTCAATTTGAATGGTGTTGTTGCAGCACGATGTGGTTTGGGCTAACTGTGGTCCGGTGGTGTGACAAGGGGTTTAAGCCCGCCGCCGCCGTCAACGTGGCGTGTGCCACAAGCCATCATGGCTGTTGTTTTGGCTTTTTCTTTGCTGATTGGGCCGTCCTGTTTAGCGTTAAAGGTCTTATTATGCTTATATAGCATTTGCTTTGAGTTAGTTTTCATGGCAATGACGTGATGAACACAATACACTGACACAACATCCTTATGATGGTAAATGCGGTTGTAAAGAATATAGTTACTCGTAGTGTCTTTGCGTATCTATATATATATAGAGTGAAAAGCTTGAGTGCCATACAGACACAGCTTGTAATTAATTTAGTCCATATATCCTACAATGAATTTCATCAAACGTTACCTTAATGAGTTTTTGCTTTTGGGCTCAAATTAAAGACTTGCTTTGAACAGTTGGCTCATATCGATTAGTTAAGTTTTAGATTATGTTTGAAAGTGCAACAATATTGCTCTGTGAATGAAGCACATCAGAAGGAGATTTGATTAGATAATGAACAGGAAGGTTGCACAAAGGTGCAAGTATAAATTGTGGGCTTTCGAATCGGTTATTTAAAATCTATCCAAACGGCAATCTTAATTTTCCTTATTAAGGCCCTACACACTATCAATGTTACTTGTCAGTATTGCCTGAATCATATATTATTCAGGCAACATTGATAGTGTGTATGTCCATCAATGTTCGTTTCAAACAAAATTGATACATTGATGACAAACAAAATAATCAATGATACCTGATAGAACATTGACGGTTTGTAGTAGGCATCTACACTAGTCGGCATAATTATTTTGACAAAAATGTAATGTTTCTTTCAACGATAATATTAAATAACTGATAAAGTTTAAAGATTAAAAATTGACAATTATTTAAAGACTATGCTATGATGAATCAGTAGATGTTTAATTTCAATCATTTGGTAAGTTTTGTGCAAAAGAGCGGCTTTTGTTTGACTGAAAGTGCTTTTTTTTAGTGGTAAAAGTATTTTGACAAATATTTTTTTTGCTAACTTCGCAAGATTATATAATTTATTTTAAATTTTGAGGATGAGATCATTATGTCCAATTCGTACAGTTTTCATTTTGTGCAAAATATGACAAATCTACAGAATAAAGTATTAAAGAGAGAGCATCTAATGTTCCAATGTATAATTCTCGGATTTTTGCTAAACGATTGAGCACAGAACTGAATTTATGAAAGCAAACCATAGACTACCAAATAGGACAACACAACAGAACTAATTCTGTTCCAAAATTACCATTTGCAGGTTAGAAAACATAAAAAAGACCTAAAAAAAAGACAGCCACATTTGAATGGACTGAGCTAAAACTTCTCCATTGACCCCTAAAATTCATAATCTGAAATTCAAATTGCTGCAAAAAACTTCGATTAGCTAAATATCTATGCGCAGACGTCTTACAAAACATAATTTTTGGACTTATAATAGAAGAAAGGATGAAAGTACAGTTTGTAACATATAAGAAAAAAACTGAAAAAATGCAACTTGTAACACTCACATCATTTCCATTAATTATTTATAGTATTCTTTTCTTATTAATTAATTTATTATAATATTTTCCAATACATTTCATATGAATAAGAAAAAATATTGTGGCAACTCTGCTAAATATGTGTACATATTATTTGTAAAGCTTTTCTCCTTTTTCTTAACATTGTAAATGCTCCAGCTGAGAGGCACTAATAAAAACTACAATATCATAATAAAGCTCCAGCTGTGATGCATACCTACTACATATAAAGAAAAGCTCTCTATAGAATAAACGACCACCAAGTATGTAAAATATATTGTAAAAGCTCACACGAAATTTGTATAAAAGGCGGAGTTCTATCAGTAGAAAATCATTCTTGTTTGGTGTTTCACAATCGACGGTCGGGTACTTCCACTGTTATTGAAAAGCAGCACACAAGGAGTTTGAGAAATATACATAAGTAAGCAGTCAGTTGACATTTTTGTTAAGTTTTGATTTCTACTGACGACGGTCGGGTAATCCACTGTCTCTGTGGGGATTACAACTTATTCGGCTTTTTGAACTACACGCCATTAATTTTGTTCCTCTTAAATTATTTTAATAAAGAAGTTTTGTAATTAATAATAATACGGCGTTTTTTAGTATTCATCCTCTTCTCTCCTCTATTTGTTTGGTCGCCCATTCAGCTTCTGCTGTAGTCTAAGGACAGCACAGTCAAGCGGTGGAGGACCACATAATAATAATAACACGTTGTTTTTTTTCTTCTCCTGTAGTAGGACTTCAGTAAAAACCCACGAACCTGAGGAGACCCCCTATATCCAAAATAGAGTCCCCTACAATTGGCGCCCAACTTGTCGGCAAGTCTGCTACAAGCACAACGGAGGTAGATATAAAGCCTCGAAGAAGTAAACGTATAGCCTCACACCAAAAAGGTCATACACATACAGAAATGGCACAATTCACAAATGAGCAGCTTCTAACTTTCATAGAAGCGATGCAAAACCAAAGCAGCATAAAAGGCAGTTTTAGCAATTGCACGTCACGTTTTAAAGGAGAACGAGATGCCAGCTCCGTGGAAGGATTTATTGCTACCATCAAAGTTTATAAAGACGTTGAGCGGATTAGCGATGATGACGCTATTAAGGGATTTCCACTACTTTTAGAAGAAGGTGCAAGTATCTGGTGGCAAGGTATCAAGGAAGAAGCCAAAACCTTTGCCGATGTAATTGAACTTCTGCGAAATGCATATGCCCCAGCCTTACCAAACTTCCGCATATATATGGAGATCTTCGACAAAAAACAAAAAGCAAACGAAAAAACAGATGATTTCATATGTGCCAAGCGAGCACTATTTGCGAAGCTAAAAGATCCAAAGCCAAAGGAAACAATGATGCTTGACATGCTATATGGACTACTACATATGCGCATTAGAGATGGAGTTCCACCTGACAGTTTTAAAAATTTTCAAGAGCTACTTAACAAAGCTCGAGCCGTTGAATCAATCCTTACAGAGAAAGAAAACTCTAAAAATTCAAAAAGTGATTTCGCACCAACAAAAAACAGATGCAATTTTTGTAAGCATCCTGGTCACACACAAGAAGAGTGCAGAAAGAAAGAGAGGTACGAAGCAAACAAGAACGTCACCATACAACCGATTGTAAGCAAGATTCACTGCTACAAATGCAAGCTACCTGGAGTTGTCCGGTCCACCTGTCCAAATTGCAAAGAACTACCGAAAGGCCCATCTACAGTATCTTTCAATTGTATTAATATGACACTTGGAACTGAGCTACCAACAATACCGATAGAAGCAAAAGGTAAAATAGGTATGGCGTATCTAGACACTGCTGCCCGCACGAGTGTTTGTGGAAGAGATCTTTGGATTCACCTGATGAAGAATGACGTTCAATTTTCACAAATCCCAGCCAATGTTACTCTAGCAGATGGTAACACTAACAAAGATGACATTTTTATTGGAAAAACCAATATCGATATTGGGAACCGTAACAGACCAATTAAATTCATCGCCTTGCCAAAAGCTACTGACAATCGTACGCTTATTGGTATCGATTTCCTTGAACAAAATGGAATAGTTCTCGACTTAGGACAGCGTATGTGGTATTATGCTGATGATCCTGAAAAGAAGTTCGATTTTTACGACACCTCGCACACTCAGGTCATAACAGATAACACTTTCAACCCGAAGCATCCTGATGTCGCTACCCCCAAATTACTTAGTGAGAACTCACCAAAGGAAGGAACACCCATCAAACATGCCAACGCTTTCTTGGACTGGTTTAAAGCTATTGATGTAGTCTCACCATTGAGCGCAACACCCAAATCAGAACCGATTACCATTAAAACTCCTGAAGCAAAACGAAGTATTAACCAACTTCATTCAACAATGAAACGCTCTTTCTCAGCGATCTCAAATGCGAGAAATGACTACTCACCGCACTCCATACAAAAAATTTTTAAAGATACCCTTAGAAATGAAATTACTCCAGAGCGAAAGCATGGAAAGGAAAACTTATTCCCCGCTCTAATACGCACCGAGGAAGAGGTATATTTTGAAACTTTCTTCACCGAAATTCTTGCTATTGACGTTCAGTTACGAGACAATGAGGCCGTCGACTTACTGGAAGATGACAAAACCGAACTCAATAAGTTGCTGTTGCTAGAGGAAACCTTGTTTGATCCACCAACAGAACCGTCACCATATACTGAGCACAAGATCAACACAAGCAACCATGAGCCAATTTCATCGAGCCCATACCGACTCTCACCCATCCGAAAAGAACAACTAAAAGAAGAACTGCAAAAGATGCTTGAAATAGGCATAATTGAAGAAAGCGAATCACCTTGGGCTGCTCCTGTGGTATTGATACCTAAAAAAGATAAAGGGATACGTGTCTGTATTGATTACAGAAAGCTTAACAGCATTACTGTCCCAGATAAATATCCTCTCCCAAGAATCGACGATTTATTACACGCAACACTGAAAACTAAATTCATGAGCACCTTAGATCTACAAACGGGTTATTACCAAATACAAATCACCGAAAGCGATATTGAAAAAACCGCATTCATAACACCTTTCGGATTGTATCAATTTAAGCGTATGCCATTTGGACTTCGAAATGCTCCTGCGACTTTTCAAAGACTGATGGATAAATTCCGAAAAGGAATTCCTGGAATATTTATCCTAATATATATTGATGATATAATCATATGCTCAGATAGCTTTGAAGAACATTACCAGGACCTAAAGAAAGTATTTCAGCACCTAAGAGTATTCCAACTGAAGATTAATCGAGACAAGTCAAACTTCTGCTGTCCAAAAGTTGCATACCTAGGTCATATTATTACGCCGCAAGGGATCCAAGTCGATCCAGAAAAAGTTTCCGCTATCGCCAACCGACCAGAACCAACCAATGTTAAGCAGACATTATCATTCTTGCAAACCTGCTCATGGTATCGCCGTTTTATAAACAATTTTGCTGATGTTTCTAAACCCTTAAGCAGTTTGACGAAGAAAAACGCTGTGTGGAAGTGGGGACAAGAGGAAAGAACTGCATTCAATACTCTTAAGCACTTGCTCACAACCGCACCCATCCTACAACAAGCGCAGGAAGACCAGCTTTACACATTGAAAACCGATGCCAGTAACTATGCTCTCGGGGCTGTTTTGTGCCAGGGGGAGAAAGAAACGGAGCATCCTATTGAATATGCGTCGAGACTACTCACAAATGCGGAGCGCAACTACTCAACTACGGAACGAGAAGCCCTAGCCATTGTATGGGCAGTCAACAAATTCCGAGGATACATTGAAGGTGGTGAAATAACCCTTAAAACAGACCATCAACCTCTTAAGTGGTTAATGAACCTAAAATCACCCACAGGAAGACTAGCCAGATGGGCACTACAGCTTCAGCCCTATAACTTCAGCATTGAGTACAATCCAGGAAAAATGAACTGTGTTGCCGACATGCTATCACGACCACCCTGTGAAGATTTGGGTCATACTGACTCCAAATGCCGCATCTGCAGTTTCCAGATAGATTTACCAACAAGAAATGCAAAAGAAATCCGTGACGCTCAGTTAGAAGACGCTGATATCAAAATCATCACTGAATCCTTTGAAAACAATGATGAGAATGTATCTAGATGGACATCCCGTGGATACCTGTTAAATGATGGTATCTTATACAGATATTCTCCAGAATCTGATGCTGAAACTGCGCAACTAGTTATTCCCATACAGGAACGAGACACCATTTTAAATCATTACCATGATGAAACCACATCGGGTCATTACGGCGTCGATCGCACCTTAGCTCGAATCGCCACTAGATATTTCTGGCCTGGTATGAGGAAAAGTGTAATAAAACATATAGGTAACTGTCCTGCCTGCCAGCGATATAAACCAAGTAATCTAAAGCCTTGTGGATTACTACAAACAGTATCAAGTAATCAACGGTTTGAGGTAGTAGCAGCTGATTTATTTGGACCATTACCAACCACTACTGATGGATACCAATGGATCTTGATAGCTGAAGACTTAGCAAGTAGATGGATTGAAATCTTTCCACTCAGGGAAGCAACAGCGGAAAACTGTGCCCTAATTTTGCTACAGGAAGTTTTCTTTCGCTATGGTATGCCAAGACGACTGGTAACCGACAACGGACCACAGTTCATATCTGTGGTAATGCAACAACTTGCTGACTTCTTCGGTATCCAACAAACCTTAACACCTGTTTACCATCCTGAAGCCAATCCGGTGGAGAGAAAGAACAGGGACCTGAAAACCCAACTTGGAATTATGGTAGGAAACCATCATACAGCGTGGGCCGATAACCTACCCGCAATAAGATTCGCGATGAACACCGCAAAATGCCAAAGCACTGGTTATACCGCTTCATTTCTTATGTTCGGACGAGAACTAAGAACCATTGATGACGTCAACCATGATCTTAGACCAATATCCCGCGATAAAAACTTCGCACCGCAAATCATACCAAGATTGCAAAAGCTCTTACAAGCAATCAAAGATGCTCAGGTCACAACTGAGAAAACCCAAGACCAAAACAAACACTATGTCGATAAAAAACGAAGACACCAAAACAATTTTAAAATCGGTGACCAAGTCCTAATAACAACTCATACCCTTAGTAAAGCCTCTAAGGGAATAACATCAAAATTTGCGCCAAAACGAGATGGTCCTTATGTGATCATAAAGCAGATTGGTGCATCCACATATCAAATTGCATCCAAAGATGATCTCAGCATACCGCTAGGTACATACCATGTCTCTTCTGTGACAAAATATCGATCATCCATGACAGAAAACGATGATGACCCCATCCAACCATTGCGAAGACGAGGACGTCCAAAAAAGACAACACCAATTTACAATTCTGTCGCATCATCGAGACGATCTCAGCGCCAGAGGGGGAGATTGTAACACTCACATCATTTCCATTAATTATTTATAGTATTCTTTTCTTATTAATTAATTTATTATAATATTTTCCAATACATTTCATATGAATAAGAAAAAATATTGTGGCAACTCTGCTAAATATGTGTACATATTATTTGTAAAGCTTTTCTCCTTTTTCTTAACATTGTAAATGCTCCAGCTGAGAGGCACTAATAAAAACTACAATATCATAATAAAGCTCCAGCTGTGATGCATACCTACTACATATAAAGAAAAGCTCTCTATAGAATAAACGACCACCAAGTATGTAAAATATATTGTAAAAGCTCACACGAAATTTGTATAAAAGGCGGAGTTCTATCAGTAGAAAATCATTCTTGTTTGGTGTTTCACAATCGACGGTCGGGTACTTCCACTGTTATTGAAAAGCAGCACACAAGGAGTTTGAGAAATATACATAAGTAAGCAGTCAGTTGACATTTTTGTTAAGTTTTGATTTCTACTGACGACGGTCGGGTAATCCACTGTCTCTGTGGGGATTACAACTTATTCGGCTTTTTGAACTACACGCCATTAATTTTGTTCCTCTTAAATTATTTTAATAAAGAAGTTTTGTAATTAATAATAATACGGCGTTTTTTAGTATTCATCCTCTTCTCTCCTCTATTTGTTTGGTCGCCCATTCAGCTTCTGCTGTAGTCTAAGGACAGCACAGTCAAGCGGTGGAGGACCACATAATAATAATAACACGTTGTTTTTTTTCTTCTCCTGTAGTAGGACTTCAGTAAAAACCCACGAACCTGAGGAGACCCCCTATATCCAAAATAGAGTCCCCTACAAACTCTATTAAAAACCCATTAATCTTCTGGAACAACGTTTATTGGACCATTGAAAATTCAAACTGATTCGTGAAACTATAAAGAACTTTTATTGGTCCATAAAAAGTTGTTCCAGAAGATCAATGGGTTAATATGCTTTATGGAGTTTTGCATTTTTTTTTTAGTTTTTTTCTTATGTGTTACAAACTGTACTTTCATCCTTTCTTCCGGTATAAGTCCAAAAATTATGTGTTGTAAGACGTCTGCGCATAGATTTTTAGCTAATTAAAGTTTTTTGCAGCAATTTGAATTTCAGCTTATGAATATGTGTTGTCGTATTTGAAAGTCTATGGTTTGCTTTCATAAATTCAGTTCTGTGCTCAATCGTTTAGCAAAAATCCGAGAAAAGCTCTCTCTTTTAATACTTAATTCTGTAGATTTGTCATATTTTGCACAAAATAGAATCTGTACGAATTGGACATAATGATCTCATCCTCAAAATTTAAAATAAATTATATAATCTTTCGAAGTTAGCAAAAAAAGATTTGTCAAAATACTTTTGCCACTAAAAAAAAGCACTTTCAATCAAACAAAAGCCGCCCTTTTGCACAAAACTTACCAAATGATTGAAATTGAACACCTACTGATTCATCATAGCATAGTCTTTAAATAACTTTAATCTTTAAACTTTATCAGTTATTTAATATTATCGTTGAAAGAAACATTACATTTTTGTCAAAATAATTATGCCGACTAGTGTACATGTTTGTAATGTTACCTGACGATGTTCGCATTTGTGGAAGTAATTATTTTTGATGAAATGTCTGATTTTCTCAATCTTGAAGAAATGTTTGCGACATTTTCAAGATATGTATCGGCAAAATGATTTTTTGTTTCTATAGTATGGGGTCGAAATTTTGCTAGATTTGAAATTCTGCTTTAAAAATTCTGTTTTTTTTTTAATTCTGCAATAAATAAAGAACAAAAAGGGTATGTTGGAGCAGAAACGAATTGAATTTCACATAATAAAATCATATTTATTAAATTTAAAATTGAAAATTGCATTTTTTATATTATGTATTATGTATTTTGTATATAAATGAAATTACATTAATTTATTTGAACTATTATATTTAAATCTAGCGCATAAATAAGATAAATAAAAATAACCTTTTAATATGTATATTATTGTGTCCCTTTATAGGAGTTTTTTTTTTAAATCCATATGATTAAGAAAAGTGTCCGCTTTCGTTTATGGGAGTGTCCGTTTATATAAGAACTCATTTTGTATAGGAAATTAGATAAAACAATTTGGTTCCCGAAAAAGTGTCCGCTTATGGAAATTGTTCGCTTAAAGGAGCTTTCCGCCAACAGAGTTTTCCCTGTATTTTCCATTTCGGCTTAGTTTTGTTTATTTTGCAACAGTTATAGTATAACGCATCAAACAGGATAGTTCTATATTTTATCTTGATCGTACAGGGTTTGAAAATGTTCAAAAGCACGCGTTTTTAACATTTTGCAAATTTTGGTAATAAGAGCTTACTATTACTTCTTTTTAAGTTTAAAAGGAAACAATTTTTTTTCCTATTTTCTATATGGTAGCAAAAAAGCTTTTTTTTTACAGTCAGAATTTTGAAAGGTAGAATTTTAAAAAGCAGAATTTGCAAAGCAAAATAAAGTGCAAGAGCAACATCACAATGATGTTTAAAAGAAAAATACGTCAATAATGTTTGTTAGGTAAAATTGATGGTGTGTAGGGCCCTTTAGTCCAATTTCCAATTTACTGTTATAATTTACCCAGCACGCAACTTAGTATTGCAAAATAGTAATAGATACTGTCAAAAAACCACGCCACAATAGGACTATATTCGCAGGTCGATTTTCATATGATATTAGTGAAAAAATC
Organism: Baccha elongata; assembly: GCA_951217065.1. NCBI lineage: Eukaryota > Metazoa > Arthropoda > Insecta > Diptera > Syrphidae > Baccha > Baccha elongata. The sequence continues at coordinate 15,970,898 of OX578273.1, read as the reverse complement.
GTGTAGAATAGCGTTTATCCAGTACTTTTTCACTTTATTGTATGCGTATAACATTTTGAATGTTTTAAAAATAATAAAAGGAAGGTAAATCTTTTAACATAAACGTCCAGTCACGTAAAAATTAAAAAAAAATGTTTTTTTTTTTGAAGATTTGGTTCTTGTTATTTTTAGTTTTCTCAGAAATTACAATACATCTAAGCATCCGGTTTTCTGTTTATGGCTAAAAACTAAGGTGTTCCACCTTATGAACACCGAATTCAGCTTCTACACATTCAGTCCTTGTTACAGAGGCGTGTAAATAACGATATAGTTTTTATCCACCAACTTCTTTCGGGCGCATTAGATGCACCTGATCTACTTATTTGTGTTGGACTCAATTATCGTGGGGGTGCTCACCATCTGCGTAACCTTGAGCTCCTACATTGTCCACGCCATCGGACTAATTATGGTATAAATGAGCTGCTTACCCGCATGTGCAGGCTTTCAATTTAAATTATAAAATGATTGATTTTAATGACAATAAAATAAATCTTAAGAACGTACTTAAAACCAGTGCTCCACGCTTTTAGTTCATGTTTTATGTATTTTGTATTGTTAAATTATATGTTTTATTGTATTATAGTGCTTGTGTTATTGTTGTCATTTGTTTTACATTACTTACAACTAACACCAGCACTAAGTGATGAGCCAGTGGAACACATATAATGTGTTGGCAAATCTTTGTTCATAAGCTGAAGCTTGGTCTAAGCTCCTTATGAACAGGATCTGATAGTGTAAAAAAAAAAAAAAAGAAGTGAATTTTGAAAACAAAAATTACAGTTAATTACATAAAATTTTGAAAATAATTAGACGTTTTTGTAATTTTTTTTTTTTTTCAAAACTTTGAGTTTGAAAACAAAAGAAACATTTTCTGGCTTATCAAACAGGTATAATATGGCATTGTAAGTCTTACCGTTGTTTTTAAATAATTTGTTTTCTGATGTAAATCAATTATTTAGAAAATTGCCCCTCACTTTTAAACGGTGCGAAATAGACCCACAGTACACACAACAAGGTAATATACTCCGAGTTTTCATTTTTTTTTTTCAAGTCCGCGCATGTGTCAAAAATGGAGACCCGCTGTGACTGGGAATGCGCTGACACATGTAAAGTGACACGTCCTTAAAATCAAGTTTTTATTAATTTTTGTTATCAAACAAACTGGGTAATAAAATAGTAAAGTTATTAAGAAGAAACTAATTTTACTAGATTGCAAAAGCATCGAAGAAAACTACAATTGAATACAATCTTCTTGTTATTTACTTAATAGACTTTAAATACAAAAATTGCAGTTCGAAAAAAGAATTACATCGAAGTTGTAGTATGTGCATTGTGCATGTTATTGGCAGGCGACATGGCCAGCTGACTGATGCCAAATCGTATTTGATGCAAATGGATGCGGACGAAAGACTATGAAGCAGCTGTTGCAGTTTTTAATTTTTCGCATTCATGTCTTAATCGATATACATAGCTTGGATTTCTTGATAGAAATTGTCAAACTTCGAAAAATGCTTGAGAACAGCTATGAAAATTTTCTATGAATGGTTTGTCCCGTTTATCACCATCGTCTTTATGTAGGGATTTCCCCTAATTTGCACTTATTACTTAAAGATCATCATCGTCGCTGCCCTCGAATGCTTCATTGTGTACTGAACCGATGTAAGTAGTGATTAGAATAATCGAAAGATTTAAGAATCGAGACATTAGTACTCGAATGATTTCAATAATCGAATGATCATTCGAGATATAATAAAATAAAAAAAAAATTGAAAAATAATATTAATAGTATTTTATTTGACTTCAAAAAATGCAACTAGGCAGCATAAAAATAAAAAAAAATAAACATTTGAATATAACTTCATTTAGGGATTACAGATAAATGTACAAATATTAAATTAAATAAATGAATAATATTCGATTTGATTACAGAATAGATAGAGTAATTAAGAAAGTAAATCTACATCAAAAAAAATTAAATAGTTAAAAGAAATTAGCATTAAATAACTCAGAACCAAATACATAAATGAATACTTAATTAGGTAGGAAGCTTTAAAGTAGGTATAGCTATATATATTGCATTGCTATACTTTCATTAATGAAATAAAATACTATATTTTTTGTACTGTAAAAGAAATAAAAACGAAACTAATAAATTAGGTTTTCAGAAAAACAGCTGTTTAGGAATATTATTTTGTCCAAATTTTATCCAGTAACCTATTGCGGCGATCATTTGTTAGCTGGCCTGCCTTGGAGAAAACTCTCTCAGATGGAACGGACGTATTGCCGAATATTTTAAATGAAGCTTATATTATTCAGGCAAAGAATTCTTGTGTAGCTTCCAAAACTCAAGTGGATTCGCAGAAATTGGTACATGCGGTAGCTCGTAATATTGCTTTAGCATCAAAGTAGCTTCGGGTTCCAGGTTTAACAATAGTTTGTATATTAGCCAATTTTTCTTCGAAGTAAGTCAATAGAGAATTATGATCTCGTGTTGTTGTTCTCATTGGATTTTCTGTTTCGGACGAGGGTGTTAATAACCTCCGACGAGAAACTAGACTTTCAAGTTCTTCTTTTAGCTAATCGTCTACACTTTTGGCATTTTTAACTAACACGAAAGCCGGTTTCTTCAATCTTTGGTCCAAAAGCGTAGTTTTTGCAGCGAATTTGTTTGCTTCAAATGCACCAAAGCGTTTTGCAATAATCATCAACAGATCGGACTGGAGCTTATTGCCAACTATTGTAGTTACAAATCTTATTTTTAATCTAGCATTCGTCGCAAGACTATTTTGCTCTCAGAGCACTATTTTGGCTTTCTCTTCTTCTGTAGCACAATTAGCTTTTCTTGTATTTCAAGAACATGGAATTCGAGTGGATTAAAATCTGATTCCCTTCAATCTTATTGATTACTGTAAGCTTTTCTAATAATTTTTCAAAGGCTTCACATTCGAGAAGTTTTGTAATTTGATGGGAAGGCACAATTTTTAATGTGTTGGTTTAAGCTTGAAATAAAAATTATTTAGTTATTTTGTTTTAAAATAAAAACTTATTTTTACTCACCTTGGTATCTTGGGTTTCTTTCGTTTCACTTTTGTTACTTTCCAAAACAAATCAAATCGAAAACAAAAAAAATGACATTTGTATTATAGAGTTTTTATAAGTACAGTCAATTCTTAGGTCACCAAATGTTTTCTTTTTTCATATGTCAGTCGATTTTTGACAACCTGCGCAGTATATTACCTTTAATATGTGTACTGTGAAATAGACCCTCATTCCTGTACGATTTTTTCTTGTCTTGGGAGCAGAATAGATCGATTTTCGAAATCAGTATCATCGGAGGGAAGGAAAACAAAACAATTATGTGAGACGCCGACATCCGTTTTATACTAACGCTTTCATAACATATCCACCCAACATTGTAATATCCTGTTGAAACACAAAACACAATGCACTAAAAGTGGTTTTAGCTACAAGTGTATTGAAATTAATTGATTCGGTAAAACAATCAGGGTTGCACCGATTCTTTGACAGCTTTTTTTAAGTTAAAATGCAGTTACCCCTGTTTTTTTTTTATCTATAATAAATATAGTATAGTCTAGTAACAAATTATTTACAACAAAAATAATTTGGTGAGTAAAAATAAGGAAAAAAAAGTCTACCGTTTTTTTTTTTGTAAGCTTAAAAAGTGATTAATTTTATATTTTCGGAAAAGTATTTCAAAAACTGGTATAGCTATAAAATGTTATTGCTGAATCCGATGAATGAGCTGCATTATCGATTCTCGAACTACTTTTATATTTATGTAACTATATTATCGTGGGTGGCGAAAGTTGACATTGGGCGCGTACAAATTGCACACTAGATAAGAGATCTATGATACTCTATAGTATAGTAAAATATCTATCGTCAAATATCTAATTAAACCTTTTTTTATTGATTTTAATGACCAATCTTAATCCGTCTATGTTTCAGCAATCACTATACCGATTTACAAAATTAATATGCTGTTGGAAAGAGGAGAATTTTTATACGGATTTTAATATTTCGGCCAAAAAATTACACCAAAGTGTTTCATTTGCTTTTTCAACATTTGTATGAAGTGTGGATGTGGTGCGGATGCCTTTCGTTTTCAGTAATACCAACGTTACCGACATTTATTACCGCGTATGGCTTGCGCATTCGCTAACGGCAAATCTACCGAAAGTGAGATAGACTCCCTCCGCAACTCATTCGTCGGATTCCCTAATAGGACTGAATATCTAGTTATCGAAGTGGCAATCCAGTTTCTCTAATAAAAACAGATGTGAATCTGCAGTAATAAAAATAACTTCGGATTTTCGTAGTGCAATAAATTGTGGTGTTATGGTTCTACTGTATTTTTTAAAGCATTCAATTTTAATTTTCAAACTAATAACTATAGATAAATTTAATTTCTCAAGAACTGCAGTTAACCTCATGTGAAATTTTCTAATAAATCCGAATTCAAACAATATGATTCACTCCGTTCATTGTTAACTGTGAGGTCTCACAGGGTTCTATTCTTGGACTTATGCTTTTCTCCTTATTTAATGACGATCTGCCTGACTTTTTTTTACATTCGTGTCTGCACATGATGTTTTGATTTAAGGTTTTTAATGGAAGTTTGTGTTGTACGTGTATGATATGTTCGCGTTGTCATAATAATTAACTTTTAAAATTTTCACAAAACTGGTATTACTGCATTCATTGAATTAGGTTTTGAAATAGATCAAAATTAAACTGTTGCAATATTGTTTCGAAAGCAATAAGATGAGTTCATTTGGGGTTCGATGCTGTAGATCGTCGTTTTAAAATTATACTAGTTTCAAATTGCACCTTCTCAAGACCCTTGTTTTCACTCTCAACTGCAATGTTAACCCTGTGGTTAGATATCAAATGCAAAAGCAAACTTATCAATGTAATTTATTTATTTATTTATTTATTTAAGATACACTGCCAGTCACTTGATTGAGGCCACTTTTTTGCAAACTGTTTTTTGCGATTCATTCCTGTTGCAAACGTTTGAATCGGAAATATTTATTATATGTAGGTACGTATACATATCGGAAAATCCATCGAAATTTTTCAATTTTAGTTAAGGAACTGTAGAAAAAAGGTATATAAAAATGGGTCACTTTAAAAATATTTAAAAACATTGAAAAAATTAAATAAAATGAAAAAGACATTTGTATTATTTGATTATTAGACATTAATTTATTGTGTTTTTATTAATTTAGTTTGAGTATGTAGGTCATTTTTTTTAAATGAGCTTAACAAGACAGATTAGAACCGGCTCATAAAGTTTTGTTCAAATAATGAAGTGAAATCTCTTCCCAGGCGTCACGAAAATATTTGATTAAGGGGTCCTTATTTTCAACCTGTCTAACGGATTCATAAACTTTTTGAAATAGTCTGTCCTAAAAGTGTTAGATAATAATTAAGTCGAGTAAGTATAGGGCAACCGTGAAAAAAGCTCCACATTTTTCGATTGATTTCAGTGTCTTAATACCCTGAAAGTGTGAATAGAGGCATTATCTTGTTAGAAGATCTAAGGTATAGTTTGAAAAACACATTTATGTTTAGGAAACAAGCGTTCCAATAAAAAGGAATATGTGAAAATAGCGCATTTAACACTGAAAAAGCGATAATAAGCAAAATGAATGAAAATTATGTTCTAACAGTTTTCAAGAATGGCATCAATGAATTTACAAAGCCAACATTGTTTGCAGCTCAACCGAAAACTTTATCAGACGCAGTTTACCTTTCATTAGAGTTAGAAAGAGAAACAGGTTCAAGTCAAATGTTGTTCCTGAGACAAGGAAACAACAACCGATTTAACTACAATCGGGGGCGAAGTAATAACTATGCAAATAGTTTCAACAGCCAACAGCCAAGTTAAATCTAAATCGAGCCGCAAAAGTGGTGTTTTGGTGTATTTTATAAAAAAAAGTAAAGCATTTTCAATACTTTTTTTTATTAAATGCACCAAAACAGCTTTTGTGCTCGATTTCGATTTAGCAGCCATATAATACAGAGTTTTTTATACGCTTTCATAAATGGAAAAGGTCCTTTGTAACTCTTTTCGTTAATTGTAATATTCAGACATTCTTATTCAATTTTGCCTTATTACGTGATAGCTTCCCACACCATAAAAGCTGATGTAGGGCTGTGATGTCTTTTCAAAATATTTACTCCTCTATTTAAATCGTTAAATTAAAAGTTATAACTATCGGGTGTGTCACGATTAAACTCTTTCATCCAAAAATACAACACATTTCCATTCGTTGCTCCAAGTTCTTAGGAAAGCCCCTTATATGCACTTGCCATAGAACCGGTTTTTTTGTCATTTTATTATTCTAGATGTTATTGCTGATTTATATGACCTTTTTAACCGGCGACACGCTGCATTTTACCCCAACTCTTGATCTAAATTTAGGCGCACACCAGAGTAAAATTTGAGGTAAACCGTTTTTCTCAAATATTTGAAGCTGCCGTAAAAAAAAAGAACTAAAATGTCTCAATCAAGTGATAAACTTTTTATACCATTTTTCTACAGTTTCTTAACTGAAATTGCGAAATTTCGATGGATTTTCCGAGTCACGCCAAACATTTCGTGGCTTTGTTTTAGGAAAATATATACGTTACCATAGGTTATTTTATATTTCCGGTTTAAAACTTTCCTACAGGTAATAAATCTTGAAAAACTGTTGCAAATAAAGTGGACTCAATCAAGTGCCCGGCAGTGTACAAATTACAATTCTTATAGCTGTGTAAAGCTTACGTAGCTTTCAATGACTGCATTCCCTTAATTTACAAAGTGCCAAAATATGGCAGTGTATCAAATAAAAAAAAATGTCGATATTGAGACTTAGTCTCGATAACTATACCATAAGTTTAAAAATTTTATTGAGCTTCACAACATTATCTAAAATCGGCTTAGAGTATCTACCTTGTGAAAATTCAAGACGTGATACATATGCATTAGGGTGACCGCAAAAATCAATTTCGAAAATGCAGGTGAGCGATTATCGGCACCATTTACCGTTATCCAATCGAGCTCAAATTTCGGCTATCGAAATATCTGCAAAGGCTGATCATTTTAGGGAGTTCCCCCGTAAGGAATTTGAAAAAACAAGTTTCTTCAAGCGGTCACATGCATCATTAAAATCAAAATTGCAATAAGAAATATTAATGCCTAGACTAAGTTTAACAATTCGTTTTAACTTAATCTGTTTGCGTCTTAAGCACTTAAAAAGAGTTAGCGTATTAAGTTTTCATTCCGAAACATTTCAAATTGCTTATGCCGCAAAGCTTAACAGTGTTGAGCGGTAGAAAGTTGAACTCCTTTCTCCTTAAAGTAAGTAAGTTTCTTATTCTTGTGTTTTTTTTTTTTAAATATAAGAAGGGATTCTCTCGTAGTCTCATTAAAATTTGCATAAACGGAGGTGGCATTAAATAAAAAGCGACAAAGACGACGACGAGCAGCAAGTAGCTTTGGAGGAAAATTCAGACGAACATTATAATTCCCTTCAGGGTAAGTTCTACATTTTCATGAAGTGCACGAGAGGAGCTAATTAGGGGTAGAAAAAGGTGAGCGCCAAAGCATTTCCTTGAATTATGAAAACTTTTTTTTGTTTATGTACAATGCGTATGAAGAAAAAAAAACTGGAAAGAGAAGGAGAATAAAATTAATTGTTTAAACTGAAAAGTTTTAAGTTTGCCAGAATCTCATTCTCATCGTTATTGCGATGCTCACATAGGTAAAAATGCAACGAAGGTTTTATAAAACGGAACGATGACGTAGATGTTGAACTTGATAATCTTTTTGTCATGTATAGGTACTTAATATTGAGTATACCTATATACATTAAAAATTGCGTTGTGATTTTTAATTCTTTTGTTTATTTTGGTGTGTCACAGAAAAAAAAGTTTTGTTTTTTTGTAAAAAGCTGGGCTAATATCTGTAGAAAATAAAAGGTTGTTTGTATTTAATCGTAATTAGATGGGTTTTTTGTATAAAACATACTGCATTTGTTAGGATAAAATTCAATGATTATAATTAGACGAGCGACATTAATAAGGGAGTCTGATGTGGTTTGAGTGGCAGCGATGAATATGAAGGAATTAGATATAATTCCTATGAAATAGTGTTGGTGTCCACAGGACCACAGGTTATGTTGTTGGTTAGAACTACCGTGTTTTTTTATGGTGGGGGCCGATCGGGCACATTTTTATTTTGCAGTTTTTTTAATTTTTTTAATTTTTTCTGTGTTCTCCATTTTATCTTTTTTCGTGATAAATCTTTATTCCTGATAAATTAAGACGTAAAAAACAAAAATTTTCGGACTATTTTATTATTTCTCTGCACGAGCAATATTTTGCCAGTTAAATGATAGGCGAATAAAAATAACTCGAAAAAATTTTTCGCTAAGTAAATATTAGCTAAACAACAAACAATACTGGTCAAAAAATATCGAAAATAGTTAGTCGAAGATTTGGGTGGAAATAATTTGGTGAGCTTATAATTTTGCGAACTTTAAAAACTTTTGAAAATGGGGGTCTTAGGGCCAAAAAAACATTTTTGACCAACTCTACTATTTTTTATTTTTTGAAAATTTGATGTTGTGCTCAGCTTATGCTAAATTGTTGTGCAATGCTTAGTGGAAAATACTTGAATCTGGGGGTCTTAAAAAAAAAAACCTGCCCCTCTTTTTCTTTGTTTATTAACTTGTTTGCCCAGATCAGTGTGCTCAGTGTGGAAATATTAGAACGCACATACATAAATCAAGACTTATAGCCATTAAAAAATTGGTTAAACAACGGCAATTAACTGATCAGATTTTTTTTTACTTATGATTAATTTAAATGATCGCAGAGTTTTTGATTTTAGTTTTATGATTGTAAAAATACATATAAGAACGACAGAACTGAAAAATAATAAATAAAACTAGAAGCTTAAAATATTGGCTTAAGAAAAAGAAATGATTTTAAGAGGAATTGTATGTTGATTATATGATACATTGATCCTAAACTTAACCAGTTTGTATTCATATACTTAGTGTACCTATACCTATTTATGTCTTCTATAGGTTATAGCTTTACTGCAAGGTTAGGTGTTCATAGTTTATATAAATTTAAAACAAAAATATTGTACTGTAAATACGGTAGGTATTTACCAAACACTCAACTGCATTTTAGTTTTTATTTGAATAAATAAATACGCAACATTCATATACCTTAAACGAAAACATGACTAATAAATTAACCTAAAATTCTATTTTTGTGTTTTGTGAATTTACTCTAGTTGCAGTACCTACCACCATAATAATAAAACAAAAAAAAAACTTGTTGCGCTGCGCCGCCAGCGAGAATCGTACGGGCAATTTTCCCGTCCGACTCGCTACCCATTTTACTATACGGACACGAAAAAATTGTTCTCTTTGGAGAGAACACTCAATTCGATGTGATTAAAGTTTTTCCCTAAAAAAGTTTCGTTCAATTTTTGGTAATTTAAAACACTCCAAAACAGCGAAAACACCAACATGGCCAAATGTTGGTGTTTTCGCTGTTTTGGAGTGTTTTAAATTACAAAAATTGAACGAAACTTTTTTAAGGAAAAAACTTTATTCACATCGAATTGAGTGTTCTCTCCAAAGATTATACTTTACTCAAGAGGGCACACTTGGAGTGTTCCCTCAGTTTTTACTCACATCACCCATTGTTATGAAAAGTGCTTCTAAAATTGTAGGTATATGTACTTTCCAATCCTGTAGAACTAACAACGCACACAAAAGGATTTGTTGAAAGTTGTAGGCCGCGTGGTTCTTCGGAGCTGTCAATGCCACTTAATTTTTTTTACAATAATATTCAGTCCATTATGTCTACCAGCTGGACTATCGACACAAGTGTTATTAAATAGATATACTGGCTTGTGAAAAAATTATTTACATCCCTGTTCTGAATTCCGTTTGAATACCTACAAAATTCTATCCTTTTGAAAATGCCTGGTGTTCTATATATCGATTTTAATTCGATGAATTTTGTTATGTGAATTCAAATTTGGAAAATCTGAGTAATAATCGTTTATCGAATGACAAATTTCTCAAAAAATACTTTGTTTAATTTGTAAGAAATGTAGGACACTTATTTTAAGTCTGTGCGAAAATCAAAACATTTTTTTTAAGTCTAAATCTTCTTCAAATTCTTGGATTTTAATTAAGCGTAACTATAATTTTTTTACTTTTTTTTTGTAGGTTTATTATTACTTGCTCAATACCGCAAATATTGGTTTCATGTGTAAAAAAATCGAGGTTTTAATCAAACCTGACATTGTGATGATAGAGAAGTCCAAAAAAGTAGGTTTCGTCATGCCGTCCGTCGGTCTGTCTGTGCGGATGTGTGCGAATGTGCGGTTGGCTGTGCCCCTATCTACAGCCTAAACGGTTAGTCGGATTTTCTTCAAACTTCTTGTCTAGGCTTTTTGGTGATTCATTAGAGTAGAAATTCGAATTTTTGTTTTAGCCCGGCTATAACGGATACCCCCAATATAACGGTTTTAGTATTTCTAAATTTTCTCGAAAAACGGCTCTAACGATTTTGATTAAACTTATAGTATGTTCTATTCGAAGTAGTCCTAATGTAACTGCATTTCAGGTTTTTGGCTAAAAATGCAAATAAGGGATATTTGGTGTTAACCGGTTTTCACAAATTTGGCCATTAATTGATGACGGCTAACCCATTTTGGTTTTAATTTGGTACGGTATTTAGTCTAAGCATTCAACGCAAGATGACATTTAATTGTTTTGCCTCAATAGCCATTTAACGATAGCTACCATACAACTTTATGTCATATTGAGGCCATTTTTCCACCTTTCAAAATAATTCAGTAAATTAAATTTCCTAAATCTCATATTTCTTTACAAGAGCAAGTTCGTGCGATCCAGTCGTGCATTTAATTTTTTTTTTATTTTGATATAAAATGCAATAAGTAGCAGCAAAAACTAAATCTAAAAAAACACAACAAATTTTTAGTTTGCTATCATGTAATCAAGGATTATTTATCATTCAAACGTCACTATTCCTTAAGTCATTCGTTTTCCAACCTCTTTAACTCACTAAGTGGAAAGTTTTGCATTTTCAATCTAATAATAACCAACTTGAAGTAAGATAGTTTTTTTTTCATTATTTTTTAAATTTCTCAATAAGAATAGTTGAGCGCATTTACGAAGAAATAATATATTATAAGAAGTTTCAATTTCTTTCAATTTTCGTATGCTGCAAAAGAGGACGGACGCAACACACGAATACTTGTCTTGTCTGCAAAAGGAAAAAGAGTCACTTCTGGAGTGGCTATCAATGCAATGATTTTATGTCTGGAGTGTCAATAAAAGTGTGAGAGGTGTTGAGAAAGAATCTGATATTATACGTAAAAAATTTCGAAGGACCATTTGAGCCAATGGATAATATTGTTTCGTTTTATATAATGGATATTTTGAAAATATAACTACGTATTATGTTGGTATAGGAAGGTATTAGGTACTTTTAAATGTCAGGGGTTATATATATTCTTATAAGAATCTCTTTTGACAGCGTTTACTTAGCCATGACCTGAGAAGCTATTCAAATGATATTGCAACTCTTTTGATTATGTCGTCGCCTCGCGTTTATTTTTTCCTGAACAAATTTTCTGTTTGTGATATAAATTAAGTGCACAACTGTGACATGAAATTGCTCTTGCAGCAAGTTAACTTGCGATTATATTTGTAAAATATTTATGGTTAAAAAAAAACAATAAAAAGACTAAAAATAGCCAAATTAAATATTATTAAGTGGAGTGTATATGAATGAAATTCAATTTTAAAGGTTTTGTGGCCTTAACTCCAAGTTTTGCGTTACGCCCTAATTTGATGGTGGGCTCATCAGTTAGATGACATCAAATCATCTACCTCATGAGCCCACCATTAAACTAGGGCGGAACGCAAAACTTACAGTTAAAACACTTGTAATCCTCAGTCTCCCCCCGTAGACAAAAATTTTTACACTCACTTTTCTATACATGAATACGTGTGAACAGCAAAATGTAAAATTGTAAGAATGTATAGTCTATCCCAATTTGACAATCCATTTGAAATGCACGGGCACGCATACAGAGTTAAATCTCTGCAGTTTTGAAAGTTTGTAGGCAAAAGTGGATGGAGCCTCATGAGTTGATGATCTATTTATTTATTATTCTATGAGTTGAGCCACAAAACCTTAATAATATTTATGTATTGTTGGTAAAAAATTATCAAGTTTGTATTACCCAATGGTGCAAATGATAAAATTGTTTCATTAAATGACGATTAATTAAGTCACGCGTGCCGCCGCCCATACAAGGTGCATTTTCGAGCCCTTATACCCATATTAACCTATATCTGAGCCTGAGGGCAATTTTTATAACAACATAAAGGCACGATTGGGTCTCACAAACTAGCTCTTGTAGGTAAGTTATATAAGAGTAAAAAAGAACCTTCCATAATCAATTTTTTTTTAATAAAATTATTCCTTAAATTCGTTCATAAAATAAAAATATAAAAATAAAATAAGTTTTAAAATTATTTTTTAAGAACTCCTTGCAGAGTTTTTAGGGAAAATCGTGGTACCATTAAATTTTATATACCTATAAAAACATATAAAAAATAAATAAAATAAATAATGATACAAATTCTATATACTTATATGAAAATTAATTTAAAAAGTTTATTTTTTATATTAAGAATATTCAACCAAGTAGAAGACTTAGCATCAGTTTATTTTAAGTGGACTTTTCTGAATTATTATTCAAAATTAATGCGTTTAGCGGCCTATAGTCCAAGAAATAATAATTCAGAAAAGTGCACTTAAAATAAACTGATGCTAAGTATTCTACTTGGTTGAATATTCTTAATACAAAAAATAAACTTTTTTAAATTAATTTTCATATAAGTATATAGAATTTGTATCATTATTTATTTTATTTCTTTGTTATATCTTAGCCTTGGCCACGAGGCAAAACAAAAACACCACCCCTAGTTGAAAATGATTGCAACCGTGATCTTGCTGGTATAGTTCACATTAGCTTTTTGTCAACAAAGTTATGTAAGCTGAGCTAGAAAAATCTTTAAATTGCGTAATGACAAGGTGTTTTTTGCTGGACGTCATCTGACGAGCCCACAAAGCTAGCACCGGGCGAAACGCAATGTTTTCTTGGACTATAGGCCGCTAAACGCATTAATTTTGAATATAAAAACATATTTTATTATTTTTTTTTTGTTATTTTTATTTTATCAATTTTTTTTAAACAACTTTTTTTTTAATATAATTTTAAGAAAAATGTTTAATTTAATTCACTGTGCACAATTCACTGTATGGACAATTCACTGTACACAATTTACTGCGGATAACAATTCACTGTGGAACACAATTCACTGTGGTCTATTTTTTTGAACACAGTTAATTTAACTCGCGTTTTACAAAATTTGCATTTATGTAAATTTAGATTTCAAATAAATGATATTTTTTTTATTTTCTAACATCTATAGATATGAAACTTTTAGAAACTAATGACAAATTTTATCAAAATTAATATCTTTTCTAACACTTGGCCATGTTTAAATTCTATCAATACAATCGGAAACGAAATCTTTTTATTTTATTTTTTTTTATAAAGGTAATGATTCAAGAAACAATATAGAATAATGTCCAATTGAATAATCTAATAAACAACATGTGAGCCAGTTCAATGTGATGGACAGTTCACTGTGTGCAGCACAGTTAAATGCATACAGTGAAATGTCCATCACAGTGAATCGCCCAACAGTGAATTGTGCCCAGTGAATTGTGCACAATGAATTATTGTCCCTACAGTAAATTGTGTTCCACATAGTGAATTGTAAACATTGAATTGTGCACAGTGAATTAGTCTAGACCCAAATTGTTATTATATGAACAAAAAATAAAAAAAAAAATAATCAACTGGTTTAAATAAAATATTAAAAAATAAAATATTGAATCCGAAAATTAAAAATAAACCCTTTTATGACAGGTACCAAACGTTAAAGCTATTTTCTTAGTTTAGGTGCTTATATATGTATATACAACAAACGGACTGACAGGCCGACACAGGGACAGAAATTCCAGATCTACTTTTTTGACTCTATAAAATAACATTATATTTTGTTTCATTGTTATCTTCAGTTTTTTTTTTTTGCACTAATACAAATCTTGCCTAATGCTTATAGTGTAGGTGTGGGTATAACCAGCGCTGCAGCTGAAAATAAAAAAGTAGTGCCAACTGTTATTTGTATGAGAGCCGAAAGGTGACAAACTCGAATTTTTAACAAAAACTCCAAAAGTCCAAAAAGTTCATAGTTGTTAAGAAATTTGTAAAAAACCGAATTTTGACGACTTTCTCTCCCTGGCAACTTTAGCACGGTAAAAATTTGACATGCTTTGTAGGACTTGCTCAATAATGTCCGTTAGAATACATCTTATAAATAATAGATAAACAGTTTCTTTCTGAATATAATATTTCTTCATTCATAATACCCATTTAATCATTTAATATGTTCGATATTTTCAGAGGTAAATCTGAGGTTATTTACCGAATTTCGTTAACATGATATAATGTTTAAATTTTTACTGCTTTCAAAACCGATTGACAGCTCCTTTTGGCGAAAAATATCTAGCTGTTGCTGTTTCTAGAATTTTTTTGTATTGAAATGGCATTAAATTTTCCTATGTAGGAATAGGTACTGTGTGCAAAAAACATGAGTTCGATGACAATTTCTCACATTTGGATGAAGCTTTTTGCCTGCGGCAGATTATTACAAATGCATCGAATGGCAAAAACAAACAAGGGAATACAAACATGTATTTTATCTATACTAACGTTCAAACTCCACTTATTGCCCCATAAAAGATGTGCTATATGCCCTAAAACCAACACAGTTATTATAAAATATAATCCTATGCTGATCAAAAAATTATGTGATTGTGTTAAAAATAGCTTGAGCAACGAAATTTTCCAAAAAATTTAGAAATACATCTTAAGTTGGATTCTTCCAAAAATGTTAATATCTGACAACCATCACCAATTTTGTAAAGTCTGTTGTTTCATTTATTATTAATAAAAAGTACATTGACTGCGAAATATTTGTACCAACTTTTAAATCTCACGATTCAACTGAATTTATAATTTCGTCCAACTTAAATTGCAAATTATTCTTGTTAAAAAAACATTGAAATCCTTGGTTCCGTTTTTTGATTCCACTTTTAAAAATGAAGGGTGCCAAATTTGAAATTTTTGAGTGCCAATGCGTGCCACACTGCCAAACATGTTCGAAAGTGCCATTTTGGCACCAAAGTGCCTGTTTCTGCAGCGCTGGGTATAACAA
Source organism: Baccha elongata (assembly GCA_951217065.1). Lineage (NCBI taxonomy): Eukaryota > Metazoa > Arthropoda > Insecta > Diptera > Syrphidae > Baccha > Baccha elongata. The sequence goes on along the minus strand of OX578273.1, from coordinate 15,955,431 downwards.
CTTGACTATAATCGCAAGAAAGAAAGAACAACTACACTAAAAATGTGAACTAAGAATACTTTTTACTTTTATTATAATAATAACCCTTTTCATCAAACCTTTTACAACAAATGTACACTAATTTAATTTACAATTTAATTTGTCCAAGCATCTATTTTATTTTAAAGTAAGTTACTTATTGCAAATTACATTAAAGTAGATATACTTATTTCTATCTTTCAAACCTGGGTTGCCTGCCTATCTGATATATTTTCACAAGAATCGCAATCAACTTTTAACTCATGTTGTGTAAAGGTAAAAGCTAAGATGTCCAAACTTCGTTATTGCCAACAATAGAATTTTCATAATTTTATATAGCAGTTTTATTTTTATCCTGCATACCTATATTGTATTTTGTCGTGAACTCTCACAACCAAAGCATAATTTAATTTTTGTTCAACAAGAATTTTCAATCGCTTTCCAACTTATATGAAAGAAACTTAAAAAAGAAAATAGAAAGTTGAGAAAAAAAACTTCCTGCTTTAAATTCTTTGTCTCAATTTCTATTCTTGGAAATATATTCCTATATTTTCAGGATACAGGTAGTCGCAAAGAGTTTGAAAAAGTATCCTGATGCATATAAAATGAGATAATGTGACGTGTAGATTAAACTGATGACATCGTGTCGGATGCGCTCCATATATCCAAGGATCGTCAGTCGTCCCTTCGGGCAAAATAAGTTAACATGATGGTGCATCTTAAGTACAGAGGTTCAATAGCGAGGAAGCTTCGTACACAGTGCACAGTAGGTACACACGTTCAACGTTTTCGCTGTCATCTATTGGATGATTCATTGTGAGTTCAGCATTCTCATCCCTTTATATGCGTCCTCTGCATTTCGTCACGACTCGACATACACCTGTACTTTATTATGATAATATGCATAAATCCCTTCCTGGCCCCAATCTTCCTATTCGGAATCTCGTTCCGGCGACATCATCGTCAAAGTAAGCATAACATTGATATATTTCCGCCTACATACATTCTCATGCCACTGACATCGAGTAGAAATAGCGATATGAAAAAGTATCCTTGACGATAAATATCGATGAAATTTATTTTATTTTTTCATCTTTGTGTTTACACAGTTTTCTTTTGTTTGGTTACCTTAGCCGCAAGGAAACAACAAACAAAATTTTTTTTAAGAAAAAAGAATTGAATGGAGTGTAGAGGACTTTTGTACGAACAGCAATGTTAATTAATTGAAAAAGAAGGACATTGTATGATCGAATTTAAATTCGATCCTTTTTAAAAAGAAACAAGGCTCTCCTGGTATTGAGGTTTACCTGCTGTTGCTTATAGAAAATACATAAAATTGTGCGTTCGGAAAAATATTTCGATGTTAAAATCCTCAAATTCGTGAAAATTAATAAATACAAAAATAACTTTAAAAACTAATTGATAACCAACCAGAGTTTTATAAGAAAATCGTAGTATGCCAGTAATTTTCAAATATTACAATATATATTTTGCTTTTCTTTTAAATCTTCCAGTTTTCGAAAAAATCGATTTTTTTCAAACAACTTTTTTAAAATATTTTTTTGAAAATATCACAGAATTAGCCAATTTTAGCTAATATTCATGAATTTGTTTTCAAAATATTCAATTTTCAAAAAAAAAAAATGTTCATTTAATCTAAATAATTTAAGAAACGTCATTATTGTTTGGTTATCTTAAAAATAAAATTTTGTAAAAATCCACTCAGTCGTTAACGAGAAAGTCAAAATTTAAAAAAAACGTTATATGGCAAGTTCCGTTAAAACTATTTTCTTGGAAATACGCCTTAAACTATCTGAATGATCTTTAATGCCGTATTACTCATGTCAAGTTTAATCAAAATCGTTAGAGCCTTTTTCGAGAAAATCGAGTTTTTTCATAACCGTTATATGGCAGGTACCGTTAGTTTTAGGCCTAGAACGAAAATTCGAAAAAACCCCTGACTTTCACCTTAAAAATCCTATAAACCGATACCGGTCCAACCGTTTAGGCTGCAGGTGCGAATGACAGACTGTCAAACAGACACACAGACAGAATTACCATACCCACTTTTTTGACTTCGCTATCATCGTAATGTCAAGTTTAATTGTTATCTAAAAACTTTTTATCTAACTAACCCTTAGAATACTATCTACCAAATTTGAAGCAAATTGGCCCACCCATTAAGGATATAATTTGGACTATATACCGACAGACAGAGAGACATACACTACACAAGTACACAGAATTGTCAGACCTAATTTTTTCGTCGTCTTTATCTTCGAAATGTTATGTTTGATTGTTATCTAAAATCTTTGTTTTTTTCATGAATCATAGACTTGCCTTACAGTACCTATAATCGTAACCGTAAGTAAAAGTAATAAATATAATAATATTTAATTAGATTAACCAAATTAAACAAGGAATCTACTGCCCGTCACCACCGTAAATTGCGAGAATTTCAATCCCTTTTTTTAGAAGTCAATTTTGAAATTGTCGGAAATAAATATAGAGATTAAACGGGATAGTAAAAAAATCCCGACTGCCAAAATCCCGAATGGACAGATTGAAAAATCCTAACTGCCAAAATCCCGACTGCCAAAATCCCGACTAATAAAATCCGAATGGTACGAATAAAAAATCCTGATTTTCAACATTTTTATCACGTTTTTGTACTTTATTTTTTGCTTTTACACTAATTATTTGAAATAGGAATTGAAAAGGAAGAAAACAAGAAGCGAAACAAGGCACCCAGGTACTGTTGAATTTGGAAAATTCAAACCAAAAAATAGAAATCAATCACAGCACAGCATCCGACACCACCCATCCTCTCCACCCGAGCTCACTCGTAACTGTTGCTTTCTATGCACTGCAAGCCTCTTGTGAGGCTTATCGCAAGAAGTTTGTGGTGGATGGGTAAGTAGCATTTGTCGAATAATTCTATTGTGTTGTGTATACCTATATATATTAATTTCGTGTACAAACTGTCTTATGGGCATAACACCTAGGACAGTTTGTTTATCATTGATTTGATATGGGCCTACACTGCACAGTTGAACTTAGGTACGTCAAAGTCGATTTTTTGTGTTTTGTTTTTCAGAATGGTAAGTGATTTTTGTGTTGTCTATTCAAATGTTCGTGGGCTTAGGAAGAATTTCTTTTCTGTGTACGCCCATACTGTGCAATACAGGCCAGCTGTTTTGGCATTAAGTGAAACCCAGGTTGGACAGAATACTGATTTATCAGAATTTTGTTTGGTTGGATATAACTTAGTGCCATTACTTTTTTCCCACCATGGTCTTGTCGTTTATGTTAGAAATGATATTGCTTGCCAGAGCCTTCCCCAATATGGGCATTGTTCTAATACGAACTTTAATTTCCTGTGGCTCAAATTCACTGTCCGCAAGCATATCATTCATTACTGTTTTATTTACAGGAGTCCGAATCTTGACAGCATGTCTACTTGTGATGAGTTAGATGTTCTGTCAGATTCAATTTCCCGAATTGTTTCCCATTGTCCTCACACTGAAGTCGTGATTACGGGCGACTTCAATGTACACAATTCAAGTTGGCTCCGCTATTCTGGCCAGACAACACTCGAAGGAAGGTATACCGAGATCTTTGCTGAGTATAACCATCTTACTCAGCTTGTCGATGAGCCTACCCGTATACCGGATGTTGATGGGCATTCCGCCCATACTCTTGACTTGTTCCTTACTTCCCACCCTGATAAATATACTATTAAAGTAACTTCTCCATTTGGCACCTCGGACCATTGTGTCATTTCAGCTAATTTCTCGATCTCCAACCATCCAGTTAAAGAAAAAATTCCCACTAGGACCGTTTGGCAATACGAGAAAGCCAACTGGGACGGTCTGAATAATTTCTTTTGCAACTTTAACTGGTCATTATGCTTCCTCGATAATGACATTGATGCCAGTGCTGAAATGATTACAGAAGTGATTTTTCTTGGAATGAGAACTTTTGTCCCTCACAGAACAATATGTATCAAACCAAAAGAAAAGTCTTGGTTTACCGAAGAGTGTAAAGAAGCTATCAGGTTGAAAGAAGTAAGCTTCCGATCCTATAAAGCCAACCAATCTGAGGAAAATCGGAAGAAACATAAACAAGTTAGGAACTCGTGCAACTCCGTTATACACAAAACGAAATTTTTACATGACCAGAAATTACGGCAAAAAATTCTGCAATGTCCCAAAGGCAGTAAAAACTTCTGGTCATTTGTAAAAAACGTCAAGAACTCAACGTCATCATCAGTTCCAACGCTCATCGTCGACAATAATCCAATAGTCAGCTCTTCAGAGAAGGCGAATATGCTCGCAGCTCATTTTGCTGCAAGTTCTACGTTGCCTGCAAGCAACAATGTCCCTCCTGTACTTGAGAACGTTAATTTTTCTATGGGACAGGTATTTTTCCGCACTCGTACAGTAGCAAGAGTTCTTCAAGATCTTGATATACACAAATCCGCTGGCCCGGATGGTATACCCCCTATACTTCTGAAGAGGTGTTCTTCATCGCTGGCAAAACCATTGCGTAAGCTTTTCCATAGCTCCTATCGTTCAGGTATCTTTCCTAGTAAATGGAAAACAGCATTTGTCCAGCCCGTCCCTAAAAAAGGTGATTCCTCCTCCCCCTCCTCCTACCGACCAATTGCACTTACGTCCCTTCTTTCCAAGGTCATGGAAACGCTGATAAATCGTCAGCTCAAGAAATATCTCGAAGATCGGAAGCTTTTAAATGACCGGCAATACGGCTTTCGTAGCAATCGTTCCACTGGTGACCTGATGGCATATCTCACCGAACAGTGGAACAAATCTGTGCATCGCTTTGGCGAAAGCAAGATTATTGCGCTTGATATTTCAAAGGCATTTGATAGAGTTTGGCATGAAGCTCTTTTATCGAAAATGCGTGCATTTGGTATCGATGATACTCTTATTCGTTGGATTAGAAGCTATCTTCTGGACCGTTCAATACAAGTTGTATTAGACGGTTTCAAGTCTGATCTCCACAAAATAAATGCTGGTGTGCCCCAGGGCTCCGTTCTGTCTCCGACTCTCTTTCTCATTTTTATAAATGATCTCTTGTCTGTGACTTCTAATCCATTAAATTGTTTTGCTGACGACTCAACCCTCAGCTTTTCATATACGTTTGATAATTCACGGCCTTCGCCTTCGGACGTGTTATTACAACGAAACCGTATGATAAGCTCATTAAACTCCGATTTAAACAGCATTGTGAATTGGGGTATCAGAAATCGTGTGGAGTTTAATGCGTCGAAAACTCAATGCTGTCTTTTGTCGTTAAAGTTAAACATACCCCCTATGCCATTATCCATGAATGGTACTTGCATCGAGGAGGCCGAAAAGCTTTCAGTACTCGGTATGTGTATCAGTGACAACCTTCGTTGGAATGATCATATACTTGAGATTGCTAAGAATGCTGCAAGATGCTTAGGCTTTCTCAATAGATGCAAGAAGTTTTTCACCCCTTCTGATCTGGCTACAATTTACAAGGCGTTTATACGCCCTAAACTCGAGTATAATTCCCATCTCTGGGCAGGTGCTTCTCAAACTTTTCTTCACCTGCTCGACAGAGTTCAGAAAAAGGCGTTAAAATTGATAGGAGAGAGAAACATTGAGGAAACATTTCCATCACTCGAACATCGTCGAAATGTTTCTTGTCTTTCTTTATTTTACAGGTTCTTTTATAAAAAATGTTCACTTGAGGTAGCCAGCTGCGTTCCACCCCTTAAACATTTCTCCCGTAACACTCGTCTTGCTAGGAACGCTCATCAGTTTACACTTGAGCCCAATTTCGGTCGTACCGTGAAATATAGAGATTCTTTCTTTAGCCGTACAACACGAATGTGGAATGAATTGCCTGGCACAATTTTTCCTTGCCATTTTGATCTGCAGACATTCAAGATCAATGTTCATCGACACCTCCTTTCCCTTCCTCCCTAAATTCCTATCGCTCGCGCTGTGACTTATCATTAAAAGGGCTATAACAAACCCCTTGAGCGCGTGTGCATTAAAAAAAAAAAAAAAAAAAAAAAAAAAAACCCGCAAAGCGTGCCACCCAGGTGCTGTGGAATATGGAAACATTGAACTCAGGCGCCTGCCAGACGACTGGACTGGACATAGCCTAAGCGGAGCAACGAAGGACTGACTACAGAAAGGGATTTTGACAAAAAAATATTGAGTATCATAAATGCTACCCCAGATAACAAGTAAAATAATGAAAAATAACCGGTAAAAACGGTACCTACATGAAATTATGAAACATTTTTGCAATTAATTTTATTGAAAAATTCAGTTTTAAATTCCCTTTACCAAAAAAAAGTAGTTATTCAGTCGGGATCTTGCCTGTCGGGATTCTCAGTCGGATTTTGTCCAGTCAGGATTTTGGCAGTCGGGATTTCGTACCCAACCCAGATTAAACATCAACATAGCCTTTCGGCTGTCAAACTGAAAATTAATTACTAAATGAAGCGAACTGATGCGACTGAAACAAAAAACAAAGAAACCTTTGAAGATGGTATTCTTATCGGCATGTTAATTTGTGAAGCTTTCATTTGAAAATAAAAATCAGGATGAGAGAGACAATTATTTTAATGTCTCTATTAATAGATTTCTACAGTAGGTATTAAGACGGAAAAAAATTATTTAGAAATTAACACAAAATGAATAAAGCTCAAAGGCGCTTATATTTATAACTAGGGAACGAACTGAGAGAAAATTAATACAGTATAGTTGAGGACCTTTTTGTTCTTATATTACAATACTATTACGATGATAAAATTTACTTTCAATACAATTTTAATAAATGTTACATTAGCTCCTGTTTTTTTGAAAAATGTATAAAAATAGCGTCTAAGAAAAAAAATTAATATTTAGCCTGCCCATATCCTTTTTCGCAAATGCAAATTTTGAAAGGGGTAAGATCGGCTAAGGAAATTGACAGTCGCTTTGTCAATTTTCGTTCTCCTTTCCGTTTTTGGATAGTAACGCTAAAAAAATTAAACAAAATAAGAACTTCCGGAAATCGAAAGGATTAGACAAACAAATAATATTTTTTTTTAATATTTTGTAATATATTTTAAAATATTCTTTTAAGGTAAATTTCATATAAGAATCCATAAGAAAAGCGTTCATTGCACAAGATTTATGTTATTATTTCCTCCTGAGACTTTAAAACTCATACGCGTTCCAGATCTACATTGCCTTAGCCAATTTTGGCAATGAATTTTGAGATGATTGAAAGAAGCTAGGCTACGATCAATCAGCTGGTGTCACACTGACACATAATTACATAATGAAGTTTGTTGAGAGTGGAGTGATGCCTTGAAATAACGCCGAATTTCGAAATTCAATCTTATCACACTTTCCAAACTGAAATAACGCCGAATTTCAACGTGATGATGGGCGGATCGATTTGGGTTTTGAAAATTAAAAATTCGCGCGACTTCCAAATCGATCCGCACATCAGCAAGTTTTTTTTTTGCTACGCTTGTTGTCCTTGCACCTGGCCACCAATACGGCGGTAGATTCTGTGAGCATGATCGAAGGTTGTCACTCGAACTCATACGATTGATTGAAACTTAGATAAACGGATGAAATCACGAACACCGCTTTAATCGGCATCGGCCGATGACGGCCTATATGATTACCAATCAAGCGACAAGTCCGAATTTGTTTGAATTTTCTGTCAGTTTACCTGTTATTTCCTTGGATTAAACTACAACAAAACAATCAATTACGGGCTGCAAACTCTTCATACTCTGATCTTATCCGAATTCGATTTGCGTCGTAAAATACACGCAAACAACAACACCACAAGATCCAGCTTTGTTTTCGTCCGAAGTATAGTCGCCCGAGTTGCTCCGGCCTTAACGTCCGAGGGTTCGGTTTCATTGTACGCGAAGCCAAAATTATTTTTACTTACTCAATTTTACTTACTCAATTGGTTTCGTGTAAAAAAAATCGAGGTTTTAATCAAACCATGACATTACGATGATAGAGAAGCCAAAAAAAGTAGGTTTTGTCATGTTCGTCCGTCGCACAGTGGGGCAGAAATGGCTTATCAACGGCGATAATTATAAGTTTTTGTTTGACCTCACCAAAATATACTTTTCGATAGGTTTTTGGCATGCCGAATTCGAATATGACGTGAGGAAAACCATACAAATTCAGCTTTTTGAGATAATACCGTTATTTAATTACGTTATAAATATATTTAAATACGTTTATAAACAAAAATCAAGTAATATGCAAGATAAATAAAATTGATAGATATTGAATTAATTCAAAATACATAGTTCGAAGGTCGAAAGCTAGTTTCTGAATTTTTGTCTGGCATGTTAATGCTTATAATTTTTTTCTAGGAGGAACCCAAAAACTTCTTACAAAACCTGAAAACCGAAATGAAAAAATGGATATTCCAAATGATAAAAATTGTTCATTGATAGGAAGTGACACCATTTTTTCAATATTGTTGAAATCTTTGGATGTTGCCTCACAAAGATAACATCTTTGAGCAGATCGTATACCACTCAGACTATTGCATAGTTTCCCATCAACCATTCAAACAATCAACTGATGATTGATTGTGTATTCACAATTTTCAAATGTTAATTTTGTTGGCTGGAGTTCGTTTATTTGTAATTGAATACATTCGTGTTCTCTGCTAATCAACACATCAGACTCTTTTTCGAAGGATATCTTTATAGGCCTGCAATACCTAGGTGAAGATGGACAAGGGTTCTTCCAGAAAACATTTGTATTGTCGGTTAGCTTAATTGGGACTAAACAAGTTATAAATACAAATTTGTCATCAACATCAGTTGTGTTTATAAACCTTTGATGGTATTCGCTGCCCTGAGCTACCATCAAAACCCACCTTGGAATAAAGCGTAAGCTCATTACAGCTGGAACTATTTAAAACATCTTTTTGTGATGCTGAAAGTCGTTCAACAGTGTGATCAAGCAGGTTTTGAATTGGCACTTCAGCTGTTTGTTCACCCACAGTCAGATTTATTGGGTAGCATTTAGATTTTTCTTTTTGCACAACTTTGTAAGAAGGCAGAACTTGGGGTGCATATTTTCTAATTGTTTCATATTGATCACGTGAGAGCTTTGCTTCTATAAGCAAGGATAAAGCTTGCCCAGGCGTTAACAAAGTTGTCGGACTTTTTGAAGCATTAGGTCGGGCCGACAAGGACTCTTCTAAGAAGTCTGCACTTTGTTTGTTACCAGCAGCTCGAAAAATCATTTGAGCAGCGAAAACAAGCTCTTCTGCTGAAGTATTTCGAAGCCCCGCTACTCTTTCACGCTTTCTTCGCTTGCTCAATTGATCACAACTAGTCTGAGGTCTTCCAGGGGGTAGTAAATACATTTTAAATTTAACCCTTTCTTGGAGCCAATGGGATTAATTTTTATGAAACACTAGCTTTGTGCTGTGACTTTTCTTCCATTTGGATTTTAGTTCAAATTTGAAACGAACTAATTCATTCTTAAGCTTTGACAAATGATTATCAGGGCAGTTTGTTTTTTCCACTAAAAATGACTCAATATCTTCAAATTTTTTGTGTACATTCTTAGATTTACTTTTAAAAAATATTTCACAGAGTTCCTGCCTTTTGCTGAGGAAAAATTGCATGTTGAGACCTTCAATATGATAAAAATTGGTTATATTTTGCTTGCTTAGTTACAGAATAAATTGAAAATAAAATATTTTAGGCAAACATTGTCTACTATTAACTTCGATTTCTAGTAAAAAATATATTGAACTGTGTAAAATACTTTTAATTTTGCTTAAATGTTTGCCTAATCGAAAAATACCGTTATGTAAAAAATTGTTTGACATTCTTATTTTCTATTAAATATTTCTCCAGATTTACATTACAATTGAGTTTAAACTTATTTTTTTTTGGCAATTTATTTTTAGCTTTATAATAATGGCCACTTTTATGGGTTAGATAACCACGGAACACAATTTAAACAAAACTCACTTCTTTGATGCCGAACAGTAAAGTGATAAAACAATGGAATAAAAAAAAAACTATTAAATCATGTGACACATATTATCAGTAAATCGAAACAGTTATTTTTATTGAGATTTAGTACATATAAAAAAAACGACTTCTCGCCGGTTCAGCCAATGCAAGACCCCATAGTGCGTCGGTCTGTCTGTGCGGATGTGAGGATGTGCGGATGTGCGGATGTGAGGATGTGCGGATGTTCGGTTGTATGTTTACCGAGCTACAGCCTAAACGGTTGGATGGATTTTCTTCAAACTTCGTGTGTAGTATTTTTTGGTGATTCCCTAGATGATAACTTGATACCGGCTCATCCGATTCCTTTGAAATCCGGTGCAGTTTTCAAATTTGACATTTAACACAAAATAAAATTCACAGTTTTTTGCTAAACATCCAATTAATGATAGCTACCATACAACTTGATCTCACGTTTAGGCCATTTTTTTGATATTTTTCGAACTTTCTTCAGAATTTAATAAATTAAAATTTTTTAAGTCCCATTGTTTGTAGAAAGAGCATGCGACGCAGTCGTGCATTTTATTTGATCTACGCACGCCTACTACGGACATTTATTTTAAGGGAAAATTGTTTTGGTAGGATAATTCGAGTTCATTGGATCTATCATCAATAGCAAAGCATCTAGTGAAGAAAAAAGTAGCCAATGCGTAAAATGTAGGGTTTATAGTGTGCCAGGAAAATTCTGAGAAAGTCCGTAGAAGGAGTTGTGGCCATATTTGCGATCACTGACGTCGAATCGTCGGAGAAAAAGAAAAATCGTTTTTAAGAACAATTTTCTATGAGCTGAGCACTATACTTTTAACAGACCGATTCAATTTTTCTCTGTATGAGTTCGTTATCAAATGTTTAAAGTTGTTAGAATCTGTCATTGCAAGACTTTGAAGAAGAGGTTGCTTGGGCACGGTGGGTTAGGGTTAGTTTAACAATCGAGAGTTCAACTTATTTCCATTTTTCCAAGCCCATCGGTCTTGAATTTGATCCATTTGAATATACCTTCTTCACTATATTGTCATTTGGATTACCACCAGCGTTATTTTTTTTATTTTCTCTTAACAGTCAACAGACAACAACTCGAAATTCCTAAGAAATATTGACTGCAATCTCGTGGATTCTCCTAGTTTCAATTTGGTGCTTGCTCATCGTTATGATGGAGCTTCGTAGTAGAAATAAATCTTAATGAACTACAGACTGTTCTTGATTCTGATTTTAACATCCAGTCCGTTTAATTGTAAGAAGTTATTCGGAATTGATTGAAGTTCTTTAAAAATATTTGAAATTTAAATATCCAATCCCAGAAGAATTTCAAGTTCAATTTCTCAAATAAATACAGTAAACTCTCTCTTAGGCAGACACTGACGGTGACAAAAAATTAGTCCGCTTAACTTAAGAGAGGTGTCCGCTGAAGAGAACAAAGAATAGATTCACCATTTAAGAAATAAACAAAAGAAAACGTAGGGGGAAAGCGGGAGACTTGAACCACTTGCAATATTTCACTCAATTTAACTCGAATCCTTCATGCATTAGTGCATATAATGCAGACTGTATTAAGCTACCTGCCAACAAAAATAATTTAATATAGTAAGCGATTTCAATTCGCTGGATAGAAGTAGGTGTTTTTGCACCTCAAAAATGAACACAAAAATGTCTTTAATTTGTTAAATAATATTTGTTTTTCGGGTGGTAAGCTCAAAATGTTAGTTTCATTGTATTATCGTGGTGTTTGTTTTGATTAATATAAGTACACCCAAAAGTGTGCATTACCGCTAAAAAAATTATAAATTAATTTCGGTTAAAAAGAGCGAACGGGAGACTTGAACCATTTTTTGAAGGGAGACTTGAACAGTGGTTTTTTATATGACAAACTATTTATATATATTTTTATATGTTAAATTTACATTTTATTTTACATTTTATATCATATTTATTATAATATATTATTTTTTATATATATATTTAGTTATTTTTATATTTATAGTCAACATTAGGTATACATATTTTATATTAAGAAAACAAAATATTTTTTTAATGAAGTTATATTCTTTTGTTCAGTTTATGAAGATTATTGTTCTTAGTGCCAGTTGTATAATCGTGGTTAAAGGTGGTTCAAATTTTTAAAGCACTGATTTCTATAGATAATCTGCCAAAATCGGTGAGTTAAGAACTTGAATCACGATTGTACAACTGGTCCTTAGTGTTTTTTTCTTTTTAATGATTTGTTATATTTAAAAAAAATAAATAAATCACTGAATATTAAAACTATGTTTTACTCTTTAACACAGTAAATTCGGTGATGTTTAAGTCTCCCACCCAAGCGGGAGACTTGTGCAGAAAATCTTTGTTTAGACTTTTCGCTGTATAGTTGAGTAACGTTTGCATATTCGTAAAAGAAATTAGTTTAGTTTTTAATTAGATAAATGTAGGTTTAAGAATATTTTACTTTTATTTGGGTGAGAAACAGAAAACAGAAAAGTTTCTATTTACGATTTTATAAAAAGTGGCTCAAGTCTCCCGCTTTCTCCCAACATTTTGGGCGGTTTGTGTTTTTCCAATCTTAAATTTAGCTGCTAACGAAAAAACACTCGGTTTTGTTTAAATGCCTAAGTTTACTAAATTAACACATTACTAACGTGTTTTACTTGTGGTTCTCATATATTTTTAAAATGTAAATATCCCAATAACAAATGCCTTGGAAATAAAACGAGCAAACTTCCAAAACCCCCTCAGATAAATATTAGGTAATACTACCTCCCCTCCTATCCTAACGTTTAATGAACATTAATGTAATCACAATTTGCTTATTTTTTTTCATTGTGGCATACGCATAGGTAAAGAGAAACGAAAATCACTCTGGCAGCCACGCACAAGCTTTGATTCGAAAAAAAAAACACCTGGGAAATTTAAGTAGGCTTATTAGGAGCATCAAGTAAATATACGCACCAACTCGATAATATAGTTACGAAAAGGAATAAGAAATCCGAAACCGGAAAACAGCTCTTATATACGATCATGATTGCATATACATAGATATAATTATATAGCGTTTCCTGTGGGATAAACCAACTCTACGGCATCCTTGTTAATCAAGTAAATCCTTTTTTCCGCCAAAGTGATGATCATAATTAATTTTGTGTTCTTCTGAATCGAATTAAAGGTATACAAGACATGAACTAGAATGACAACTCCCTTAGCTCCGGCCCGTTAACAAAAGGACATGGCAAAAAGCTGAAAATTTGATTAATCCAATACGAAATGCCAGACAGTTGCCAGATCTGAGTTCCTTAATGCGTTAACACGAAATAATGAGATGAATTTTATAATTCCCACTAAAATATAATTACAACAGTTTGAAAAACAAATGAGGATAATAATTATAGGGAATCTTTTTGTCGTTATAGAATGAAGGTTGTGTCTCCTTACGGCGAGGATAATACCAAGAAAACTAGAGGTTTGAATTTGTAATTTAAAATTTTATTGTAATGGCTGTGTCTCGCTTATTTGAAAAGCTTAAGTGATAATTTATTTATTATATTTCTGTGAGAAACAAAGCTGAGCAGTAAATTTCTATTGTCTTAATGGTCGAAATTAATATCTTTAACAGTTATTACCGTAATATAGCTTGCCGAATTAACCGAATTGTGGTAAATTGACAAATCCTTTACAAATGGGTAATGATATAGAAGACATTAATTTTGACTGATATAATAGATACCAGCATATGGTAGACATTGTTTTTTATCGAAATTTTAATTTTAAGATACCTACAAGTGACACGTGATATATGCGTTTACAAGGGATGGTGAGATGAAGTCAATTGATGGACAAGGTAATATGAACAAGTCATATTATCTCCTCGCTAAGATACCGATTATGTACATATATTTTAAACGGCTGCACCGATTTTGACGAAAATTTGTATGCTTAAAGTTCTGCATACAATTTTAAAAAAAAATAACTTTAAAAATTGATTTTATGATTTTATCTACTTCTCTCAGATTTTTATAAAAATTTGATTTTTTTTCGCGAACGGTAATGTCTTTCATAAATGTTTTGTTCCAAAAAAGCTTAGATATTAACGGTTTATCTTTCTTATAGAACAGATCCATCAATTTTGATGAAATTTCATATTATAAAATTTGGCATGATTAATACTGCAAACAAAATTGTTTAAAGAAAGTATTTTCTTAAAAGTTGTTTTTTTCTTAATTCTGTTTTTCTCGAAAAAAATACGACCAATTTTGTTTAATTTTATATGAGTTATTCGTTGTCAACGGTGCATATATTTTTAATCGGAAAAATATTTCGAAAAAAAACTTTCAAACTCTTGATCATGGAAAACAAAAGAGTGGGGATGAAAGACGAATTATCCCCATCTTTCACCTGTACTGTAACAATTGTTATTGGACAAACAATCACACTGCAGTGTTCCATATAATTTTTTAAAGACCAAATAAATAGGTACATACATAAATACTTAACTTCAATTGAACAACAATGGATTTTGAATGACTCTAATTTTCAATTAAAATTGATTGACTGAAAAACAATTTCCACTATTTTAATGAGAGGCATAACTGAATGGGGATTTGCAAAATCATTCAAAATTCATGTTTCAAACTCATTGTTTCGATTTGCATGGTTAATTTATAATCAGCAAACCCTCATTATTGACAAAACAGTTCACGTTGAATGGCACAATAATTTGAAAACGAGAAGTGAACTAGATTTTATATTATATACATTTTGAATATGTGAGACTGTCAATAACCAACTCCCATCACATTAAGAAATATTTCTCTCCATCAATCGGTTCGTTTAACCAGCCATCCAACCAGCCATCAGCCATCCAACTCTGCTTGAATTTCACTAAAAACGAAGTAGGTATAGGTATAGGTTAGGTACATAAATATGTATACATTTACCTATATATTAGTAGTTGGGACATCATGTTCAAACTTCGTCCTTCATTTGTGCTACTTTTTTCCTGCATTATTGATTAACCATTGTGTGTTCATTTATTGATTCAGTGGGTGCGTGCATGTGTTCGAAATGTTGGGGAGAACGTCTGGCAATCCATCCTCTGTTAGCAAATCTATAAAATGTGTTTTGCAATTCAAATATATTGCTTTATGCAGCTATAGCTATCCACAGATGTGACATTTGATGATGCAAATTAGGAGTTTACCTGCCACAAATTATTTGCTTTAAACATCAATATTAGTTTCACATATAGCAAACCACGTTACCGCATGTTTCTGTAAACACCAATATGCCTTGAAAATCGATTTTAAAACATGCATGCAATTAAAATTGACACAATCCAGTCGGCTTCATAAAGTAATTAAGTAAACTTGGTAATTTACATGAGTCGAATGTTACACTCCCTGGAATCAAAATTTTGGTTTAATTAATTTTCCTCCTAGTTTTAATACAATTATTGTACGATGTGGTAAGTAACCTACAGTGGGGTTTTTGTAATTAGAAGTTTAGGTCTTTAAAGAACTCTATAGGTACCTGTAATATTAACCCCTAAGAAAAAGATATAAATTTTCTTGAAAACGACTGAAACGGTTTTGATGAAAGATGCGGCCTTAGCCGTATTTGCTAATAATTAGTGTCAACGGTTCCAGCCGTTATTTGCTACATTTTATTGTCGTCGTTGGCCATTATCGTAATTGTGGTTGCTGATCCGATACTCATACCTGATGCATTTTCTGTATAGTTTTGGCGGGATATTAATGCTGTGGAAATTAATGATCAGAAGAGCGGATATTAAGCTAAAAAAAAGTTTTCTTCCTTTCTTGTTGTTGTTTGAATGTTTTTAATTATATCTGCCTATCGGGGGTAGCTAGCGTTAACACCAGCGAAAGGGCACTGCTCGGGGCCTATCGGCACCTTCCTTGACAAGAGGTTTATGATATTCCCGGCCGGGACGTGAATGAATGGAGCCCTAACACTGCTCACAATAGTACTGCAGACAAGTGACATTGGCACAAAAGAATGGTGCGAATTTTCCACCGCAGCGCTGTCCCTCACATTCATCACATATTTGATCGTCCAGCACGTATGGTTTGACTTCTACTCGCTTGTCGATGTCACCGTGTTTTAGTTGCACAAAACGTGCCGATATCACGCCGATGTAGCCTTGTTGATTGGAAAAGGCAACACGGCCGGCACTAAGGATCGGTGTCTATGCCAGCATAGTATACACCACCGTAAAGATGATCCATGATCATGGCCAGTCCGTAAGCTTTTAGTGGACGTGGTACACCGCCAACGAACACTGTTTTTCGAGGATCTAGTGACATTGTAGCATCAAGAACGTGTGCTAAGCGCCAATGGCGAATCTGTACAGCCTTGTCTTTGATCGTCGGCGATGAAACACACAAATATAATTTTTCGTAGTCTGTGATGCATGACTCGATCAACTGTTGCACACTGTTTTCATCCTAGAACAACATTAACACCAATGCTACATTATTTTCTAATACAATTTTAGTTGAATAATAATAGGGTAGTGTCACCTATTGCCGAACATCTCCAGTTCTCGAATTATTTAAGATCCCTCGTTATATTTTCGTTGTTTCTTGGGTTCGCCGCCTGAAAACTATTCCGACATAGATTCTCGTACTGATTTAAAAAATGAAACTGAAATAACGAGTTTTCAGTAAGCATGGAAATATTTTACCTTATGTAAATATTTCATCGCCACATGGAAGACCATTCAGATTCTTAATAGATACTGATGCATCTTCATTTTTTATTAACCCCTAGTTTGGCCACCATCAATTTCAAATACCCATTAAAAACGCTTGAACGTTTATCTCGTTAACAATATTCAAATATATTTTTAAAAATATAATTAATTAATAATTAAATATAAGTATACATATATAATAATAATAAGGATATCACCAACCAAATTTATTCTAAACACAAATACATATTCATAAACATAAAAGATTTAAATTCGAATATCTTCTAACCAAAACTCTTTTCCAATTTCTAAAGAAAAGAATCATCAAACCTCTCGAGATCTATCGTCCACTATTTTTTTTTTTTTTTTTTTTTGAAGAAAAATCAGCAGCACATCCATTATGAGCATTCTGGGATTTATTCAAAAGGACTTTTGGGGTCTATACGGTCATTGTTGTGGAAATGAAGGTAATAAAATTTACCAAATCCTTTTTCATTGAGTAAATAGGTGACTCTAGAGTGATTTTTGCTGTGAAGCATTTGCCAATGCCAGCGGCTAACAATGAATTCAAAAATTGGTTTTTCTTTTGGGAACTGCCGAAGCAAATAAGGACGTAAATGTTTAAGTCTCTGGTTTTTCCATTCCATCCATAAAGAATCACAAAATCTTCGATAAATCTAAAAAACCAAAAAATAAGAATCCCTTTGAGATTTATTTTGTAAGAAAAATAAAATAATCCTAAACATTTTCTTTCATTTTTGTTCCTTCGACTCTGCTTTAGCTGACTTTGAAGGACGGGAAATGTATCATCTTTACCGAGCTCCTCAAGAGTGGCAACCAAATAGCTTTAGCCTTAATTTATCTTTTTTTCAACACTGGTTTTCTTTTTTCAGTAACCTGAATAAGAAGTCTCGTATATATGCGTATAGAACTACAGTTATATACAGATGAACACTCATGTTGTTGATTGTAATTAAATAGTCTCTTTTGCAGTATACAAGAAGAAATTCTTCCTGCTGTTTTGTAACACTTTTAATTCCGATTCAATGTTGTAAATGTGTCAGAAGATTGTAAAATGTATTTGCGATAGAGTATTCCCTTAATGACTATCGGGGCTTAAAAGACATTCTTGAGGTATTGGTTGGTTTTATTGTCTTGATGGTGGTCACTTCTGTCGACTTCGCCAATGGTGTCCTTAACTCGGCTTTGTGTAGGTAGGATACTGTTGATGTTGTATATTGTGAACGATATCCTTATCCACAGGGGAATCAGTAATTTAAGTCGTTCGACCACAAAAGACGATTTAAATAAATACGGAGAAGCATATTGTGTCAGCGTTGGGATTTGTGCCACAAGATGCATTTATCTTCTTGCCGTGGTTGAATGAACGATGCTATGGATGGAAGCGAATGGTCTATGTTTTTCTGAATGGGCTTGTGGGATTAGAGAGTGACTCTTTTTTATATTTTATCTTTGAAATGTGAAAATTGCTTTAGATTTTTAAGGTCAGGACTTCAGTTTATAATAGGCATTCAATAAGAAACTTTTAAATCTTTGATAAGAAAACTTGGGACATTATATGACTGACAAACTGTGTATTATACCTAAATTTGTTTAAACACAAAAAATTTTTTTGATTAAAAACATTTTTTAGATGATTTTTCGGGTCGACTTTAAAAAATTTCGGCAATACTTCTGGTTTTGAATTGAATTTTCTTGATTCCAACTGAATGTTGGTGTTGAATTTGATTGTCTCCGTAGTTTTAAAATTTTACACTCAACTTTCCCAATTGAATTCTGGGTTATAAGGAAAAACCTCAGTTTTATCCATTAAAAACAAATTAATGTTATACCTCTGTGTAACAAATGCTGACACCATCCAACAAAATAAAGTCCTCCGTGGAATAGTAAACGATCGCGCCGCCTTGCTTCACCATTTTTATTTTGTACTTAGAGTTGAATGACTGGCCTTTGGAGCTATGAACAAATGTTTTTCCATCTGGTTAACTTTGGTGGAAAGTTTGGTTAGAAGATGCCAAGCTACTCTGGAAAATTTGTGTCAAGCGACAAAGTATTAACTTGGTTAATTCAGAAATCATTTTTGAATACATTTTAAATTTTAACGTATTTTTGAATGTCTGAATGTGTGCTATTTCTGTGTCCCCAAAAAATCAAGCCATCGCAAATTTAAATAGTTGTTTTTAAATTTATATCAAACGAATTTTAATTTTTTTTAGGAATAAAAATACCTATCATGTGGAAAAATTTATATTTTATTATTTATGTCAAAAATAAACAGTGTTTTTATAATAAAAGTCATAAGTGTGCTAATTCTCCGACATAGCTGTAGTTCGAACATTCTAATCAAGTTTCAATTAATATTTCGATTAAATAATTTTTTTTCATCGATTTGCAGACAATATACGTAGGTTATCTTTCTAGGGTTAAAATAAAAATTTAAAATAATAAAGAAACATATTTTATTTTTTTAATTTTGTGTGTGTTTTTTTTTTGTAAATAATATTTAACCAAAACAAAAAAGGAAGTCTATCCTATAAATCGTTTTGTAATCGCAGCAATCAAACGGTTTACATTCTTAACTGATTTGTTGACAGATTCGCTGATGCAATTAAACAGGATTCTATCAACTAATTCCGTTATTAAGCGGGATTTCTGTAATTGAGTTCCTCGGTTAATTGAGTCAAAAAATAAGCATTGTGGTCGATGCAATTAACCGGAGATTACTGTATTTATTTTTTTCAAGTATTTAAGAATTTCTCAGTACTTCTTAAAAGCTTTTTCTGTAAACTAACTTTTTCAGTGGGTAAGGAATGACACAAAGGCCAGTAAAATGTATCAAATTTATAAGGGGTAGTAATTATTTTATGCATAGTTGCAATAAGTAATATATTTGAAATTGTTTATGAAAAGTGTAGTGGGGCTGTTGGTATAAATTGTCCCATAAAATGCAATAAACATTGATTTGGAGTAGCGATTCAAATCAAGAAGACAAAACGATTTTATATAACATTTTGGCGCAGCCGGTAGGATAGTGCTAAAGAAAGAAGTATTAAAGCCAACCTTTAAATCTGAAGTTTCTCTTCTGGCTTTAGAAGCATTATCTTTTAAACAAATCTCATGATTAAACTTCGTCCGTTGACTTGAATCGAAACTACAAAAAAAAAAAAATCGTTATTTCAGTTACATTTTCGAAATAAAATTTTACTTCTCTTAATTTTGATTGAAAATTCAATGATTTGCGTTTGCATTTATTCCCTCTTCAAAGCAAATTTATTTTAATTTTTTTGAAAAATAACGGTCGCTTCCTCGTTAAAATTTTTAAACACATTTTTGAAAAATAACGGTCGTTTCCCCGTCTAAAAACCAACCAGAAATAAAACTCCACGTTCAAGGATTGACTGCAGAGTTATTGCAGTTACAAAAATAAAAGAAAAACCAAGTGCAAGAGATAAATCAGTTTAATCATACCCTATTAGCAGAGCTAAAAACAATAACATGAATAACATGCCAAAAACCGAAACCGCGATTTTTTTTGGATATCTCAAAATGCACCAGGAAATTTTGTTGTATTTGCAAAGATTGGGATTCAGCGACCCGAAAAACATGGAATTCGAAAAAAAAATCCGTTTGTATATTTTTGTAATGTGGAAACTACCGTTTGACTGGACTATTAGTATTAAATTTTGATTTTAAATCAAATCACAATCTTAATAATTTCGTGTATCAAACATGTTTCTAGATTGCTTGCACGAAAAACATAAAAAATATAGCCTTTTCAAGATACCTACAAATTTTACGAAATATTAATAAAAACTCACACTAAAGTACCGTTAATTTGTTTTAATCATCACCTTTACAAGCAGGGATTTTTATGAAAAGTTGTGTCGTTATATAAGGTATTACATTATAAAGTCCCGAATCTATTCAAATTAGCTAGAAGTTTTTATGGAATCATGTTTTTCTTTCCTGATTAAATACTATTAGAGGATATACCACTGTCTCGCAAGAGGCAGTCCTCTTGAGAAAAAAATAGATATCTAGGTTATATGCTCAATTTACATGTCTCTGCTAATGCAGAACTGAGAAAGAAAATACGCAATGTAAAACTTCGAGAGAGAACACAAAAGTGAAGAGATCTTCATAATTTATGGATAAAGATTATAGGTAAATATTAGAAACTTTGGGTAAAGATGAACATGTCTAGGGTTTCCAGAGCATCTCTTTTAAAGAGAACATGTTCTCTTTTTGCATCCCGATCTTTTTTACATTCTCTTTTTAAAGCAGGATCTTTTTTTGTTCTCTTTTTTATTTATATCCACGTTTATGCCAATTTTTTTAAGTACCTACCTTGAAAAGAATATTAAAACATTTTCTGTCAAAATGAAAAATTTCTTCCAGAAAGGAATAAGATAAGTGTATTTTTTTAAAAATAAGTTAAAAAAAAATTATCTAGTGTAAGCTTAAAAGAGAAAAATTGTAAGAGCTGCCGGTAACGCGTATTAAGAGTAGGAATGTATCTCATATATTGTATTCACCGCACGCGACTAGTTCAGTTGCGAACAGATATTCAACCCGAACGGTCGTATCGGAATAAAGAGACTTTTAACGTATATACTTGTGTTTTATTTTACAAAAGATCGAAGACTATTTTTAATAAAGAAAACGAAGTTCTGACAAAATAGAGCGTCTTACAATCTCAGAAGTGGGATAAAAGATCCGCCCCCAACTGCCGAAAAAGATTTTTCTAACGTGTATTTGCCCATCGCGAAAAAAAATTTTTTCGACCATTTGCATAGACCATCGCGAAAATATACGCAAACCGCTGCCACAAAAAGAATTTTTTTTTTAGTTTGCCATCGTGAAAATATACGCAAATCGTTGCCACAAAACCAAAGAAAAAAGAGCTACAAATAAACGTTAACAAAACGAAAATCAAAACGAGTAGCTACGTGTATAATCACATATAACGGGAAAAGCATAAAATCTGTGAACACAAAAAAAAAAAAAAAAAAAAGAAAAAAAAAAAACCATTTCAGTGCTTAGCTACGCAAACGAACATTCAGTGTGTACCGTCGAGCGTTAATATCCCTCAAACATTTATGTGATTTGTGTGTGTGTCAACCGAAATCAACCCTCAAACGCGAAACAACGCGACGTCTCAAATTTGAATTAACGAATTTATTGGTTTGATTCATACACACAATGGGCAATAAAGACATTGAAAAATACAAAGTGTACACCGCTGCGCAGCTGAAGGTTTGGTTGGAACGTCTCCAACAAAAGACGACAGGCACCAAAAGTGAGTTGGTCTTGCGCTTATTATCCATTCCCGAAAAAGAGAGGGGTGATTTTCCACTCGCGCCGAAACAACAAATGACCGAACACACACAAATGATTGATGAAGACGAGTCTGATGACGATGATGAGAGTGTGGTGTTTGAAGATAGCACCTATGAAAACGAGTTCCAAACAACAGCAACACAAACGATAGCAGCACAAGAAAAAGAGAGCCTACAAACGAATCGAAAACAGACTAATTCAGCAAAAGAGCGGCAGCAGACAAATGAACGACAAAATAATGAAACTGATGATGGACAGCAGATTGAAGAGAGTTCGAACGATACGAATGAAAATGGAAACCCACCACCAAATGACAGATATCTAAAGAAACAATTGGAGTTGAATAAAAGAGAGTTGGAAATTACAAAGAAGGAAATTGAATTGCAGAAAAAAGAGATTCAATTGCTTCGCATGGAAAATGAAATGCTAAAGATAGGTAATCCGAGTACACACCAAAATGACAACAGTGGGGTGAAAGAATTGTTGCCGGATTTCGATGGAAATTGTTTTCTACATTGGAGGACCCAATTGGAAAATTTAATAGACGTGTATAATTTAAATGATAAAAGTGCACGTATTCTCATTTCAACTAAATTGAAAGGAAATGCACTTAATTGGTTTTATTCTAAAGCGGATTTAGTGCATATTCCAACCGACCAGCTGTTAAAGGAAATGGGCGAAATGTTTTTGAACAATGAAAGTCGCCTTACATTAAAAAAAACATTTGAAGGAAGACGATGGCAGTCAACGGAGACATTTCAACAATATCTCCATGAGAAAACGATCATGGCAAATAAGCTGAACATCGACGAGGAGGAGCTGTTGGAACATTTAATTGAAGGGATTCCTGATGGCCAATTGAGATCGCAGGCGAGGATGCAACGTTTTATTAGCAAACAACAACTAGCTGAGGCGTTTGCTAAAATCACTTTACAAAAACCCAGCAGAGCAGTATCATACCCGTCAACATCAAAACGAGCAGCAGCTGTAGAAGGAGGAGAGACGAAACCAGTCAGATGTTTCAATTGCAACTCCCTTGGACACATCGCTACTGAATGTCGCAAGGCAAAGCGGCCACCAGGAGCATGCCATGTTTGTGCTGAAACAGGCCACTTCGCAGCTGAGTGTCCTAAACGAAAGGCAGTGGTTGTGCATCACTTCAACAATCAAAATGATGACGAGGAAGAATACGTAAGACAGTTGTTATTTAATTTTCAAATGAGAGATTTTAATTATAAAATATTATTAGGATCGCTTCTAGATACCGGCAGCCCAATCAGTATTATAAAGAAACAGTTTGTCCCAGATCAATATATATTTGAAGCTAAATGTAAACTTAATATTTTTGGTATTAATAAAAGTGCTTTACTAATTAAAGGTTGTGTGAATAGTTTGATTAATTATGAAGACAAAAAAATAAAGTTAAAAATGTATGTAGTAGATGATGATACAATGCAATTGGCATCTGTATTAGGCAGAGATTTTTTAAAGGAAGCGAATTTAACATTAATTGGAAATAAAGATGACTGGGAACAAAAGAAAGAAAAAGAAAGAGATTTGTATGAAAAAGAATGTAATTACCTGATGTGTATAGAAATTGAAGAAAATGAATATGAAGTTAACTTACCTGTTGAAATAGAATTTAAAACAAAAGAAATTTTCTTTAAAATGTTTAAGGAATTTAAATGTTGCAAACGTCCCGAACGGCCTGAGACTGATTTAAAGATGAAATTAAGCTTAACGAATGAAAAACCCTTCCACTACCCCCCTAGGAGATTATCTTATTTAGAAAAAGCTCAAGTTCAGGGTATACTAGATGAATTATTGAAGGCAGGAGTGATAAGAATTAGTAAGTCAGAATATGCGTCACCCATTGTTTTGGTAAAAAAAAAAACAGGCGATGTTCGACTATGCATTGATTTCCGAACGCTAAATAAAATGACTGCGAAGGACAATTATCCTTTGCCTTTAATTGATGATTTAGTAGACAGGTTAGCTAACAAAAAGATATTCTCACTGTTAGATTTGAAGAGTGCGTTTTACCATATAAATATGGACGAAGAATCTATAAAGTACACTTCATTCGTGACTCCATTAGGGCAGTATGAATTTCTCAAGATGCCGTTTGGATTAAGGAATGCACCTTCGACATTCCAAAGATTTATTAACGAGGTGTTTGAAAACTTGGTTCGGTCTGGGAAAATTTCAATATACCTGGATGATATAATGATAGCAACTGAAACGATAGAAGAACATCTAAGTATATTGGAAGAGGTATTTGAAAGATTGGTGAAGAACAAATTAGAGTTGAGGCAGGACAAATGCCGATTTTTACAATCAGAGATTCAGTATCTGGGTTATACGGTATCAAAGGAAGGTTTACGACCGGATGGGAAAGGTATTGAAGCAGTGAAGAATTTTCCAATGCCACAAAGTGTGAAAGAGGTTCATAGTTTTCTGGGACTGTGTTCGTATTTTAGGAGGTTTATAAAGGGGTTTTCTCTATTAGCCGAGCCGCTGTATAGGCTAATACGGAAAAATGCAGTTTTCAAATTTGAGGAAAATGAAGTAAAAGCCTTCGAAGTTTTACAAAGTAAATTGATGGAATCTCCCATACTAGCGATATATGATCCGAGTGATGAAACCGAGTTGCATTGCGATGCTAGTTCACTAGGTTTCGGAGCAATCCTCGTTCAAAAGAAGAAAGACGGGAAGTTTCATCCAATCTTTTATTTCTCCAAACGAACTACCGATTGCGAATCCAAATATCACAGTTTCGAGTTGGAGACTCTGGCGATCATATATGCGCTCAAACGTTTTAGAATCTATCTGCACGGGATAAGATTTAAGATTGTCACAGACTGTAATTCTCTGACACTCACTTTAAACAAAAGAGAGATAAATCCCAGAATTGCAAGATGGGCTCTTGAATTACAAGACTATGATTATATCTTAGAACATAGAAATGGGACCAAAATGCAGCACGTTGATGCCCTTAGTCGTACCACTAATCTATTAGTACTCGAAGATAATACTTTTGAGCAAACCTTGTCTATTTGTCAAAATAAAGATATAGAAATACAAAAGATTAAAGAAAGACTACAAAGAGAGGAAGATAGATTATATGAATTACGAAATGGTCTAGTATATAGAAAGGTAGGGCAAAATATTCTCTTTTATATACCTATTAAGATGGAAAGAAATATTTTACAGAAATATCACGACGAAATGGGGCATGTAGGGAATGAGAAAGTATTGGAAACTATCATGAAGTCATATTGGTTCCCAAAAATGAAAAAAAAAATCCAAGATCACATTAGTAATTGTCTGAAGTGCATTGTTTTTTCAGCCAAAGTTGGTAAACGTGAGGGACTGTTACATAATATACCGAAGGGAGAAGTTCCCTTTAATACAATTCATATAGACCATTTTGGCCCTATATCCCTGAAGCACTCTAAGAAAAAACATGTTTTATTGATTGTAGATGCATTTTCGAAATTTACAAAGCTATACGCAGTTCGTACTACTGACACTAAAGAAGTCTTAGCATGTTTGAAGATTTATTTCCGTGACTATAGTAGGCCTAAAATAATGATTTCAGATCGTGGAAGTGCATTTACTTCGACTGCATGTGAAGATTTTTTAAAGGAAAATAATGTACAACACATAAAGATAGCGACAGCTTCACCCCAAGCAAACGGACAAGTGGAACGCCTCAATAGGAGCCTGGCCCCAATGTTGGCTAAAATTTCAAATGGTGGGCTGGTTTCCACATTAGATCAGATAATATCACTTATCGAATTTGCTATGAATAATACAATTCACAAAGGTATAGGAACGTGTCCAAGTCAGTTACTATTCGGGATCAAACAAAGGGGAGAAGTAATAGACCAATTGAGAGAAAAGTTAGAGGAGATAAATGGACAAGAAGAAAAAAGAGATTTGGTAGAAATGAGGAAAAAAGCAGCTGAAAAAATCGAGAAAAACCAAAACTATAATAAACAAATGAAAGATAAAAAGAGAGTTAGTAAGAAGTATCAAATTGGAGATTATGTAATGATAAAGAATTTTATAAGTCAACCAGGAGCATGTAAGAAAATATTACCCAAATTTAAGGGACCTTATGAAATCAGTCGAGTGTTACCGAATGATAGATACATCTTAAAAGACGTAGAAGGATTTCAGTTAAGTCAAATACCTTACACAGGGGTATGGGAAGTGGCTAATATGAAGCCTTATATAAATTTTGATGAACAGGTTGATGGCAATCGGGACGATTGTAGGTCAGGAAGGCCGAATTGTAAGCTTAAAAGAGAAAAATTGTAAGAGCTGCCGGTAACGCGTATTAAGAGTAGGAATGTATCTCATATATTGTATTCACCGCACGCGACTAGTTCAGTTGCGAACAGATATTCAACCCGAACGGTCGTATCGGAATAAAGAGACTTTTAACGTATATACTTGTGTTTTATTTTACAAAAGATCGAAGACTATTTTTAATAAAGAAAACGAAGTTCTGACAAAATAGAGCGTCTTACACTAGGTATTTTTTTTATTCCGATGATGTTTTGGCAGTAACCTAAAGTTTATTATAAAAAGAGTAAAATGTTCGTTGCATAAAAAAAACAATAAGTACTTTATAGCGAGTATTTCTTACTTCTGTATTCTATCATTATTAATTTTTATTGACACTGAAATAGTTATCTGTGAAAGTTGATACCAAAGTTAGCAACGCGGTGAGAAAGTATTGTTCATACAAAATATATTATTCATAAAATGCCTTTATTTTTCGTACGTGTTTTGACCTATTGTAACGTGTGTGTTCTATAAGATGTTCTCCGTTCTATTTTTTTTTTTTTTTTGTTTAAGATGCGTAAACTCAACATTGTGATTCCAACTTAAAGTGACAGCCCAAGTCAGTTTGCATTTGAAATTAGTCGTGTACAAGTCGGTAATTTGAAAGTGATAAAGTTTGAATTTAAAATAAAGAAAGTAAAAAAGAAATAAAGAGTGTTTTGAAATATTAAGTGGAATTAAAAGTGAAATGACGTAAAATAAAAAATCTTTAAACTTTCACTAAAACTTTACACAATCAGAGACGATTTTTGAAACAATTTTCAAAGTGACTTTGACACACTAAAGTTTGACAAAGTTTGGGTAAAATGAAAAAGGAAAATAATAGTCTTTAAGAAGAAATCCAACAAGAGAATCCTTTTCGAAAAACATGAGCTCCTATTACATAAAACTCAAAAAATAAATATAAAATGCAAAAAAAAATAAATGAAAGTATTATAATGATTTGAATAAGGATCCAAAAAGGTCATAAATATGCCCCATTATAACATTTTTCATGAAAGAAGAAGCAGGGTATGGTGTTTTCACATGTGTCTGGCTGAGAGATTCTTTTTGATTCAATGTTTTTTTTTATTTTCCATCGACATAACAATCCAAATAACTTCGTAAATACATTCGTACGTAAATACACTCGTATACACAAATGGAACCCCTAAGTTGTGGTATGAAATAAATTACCCGCATGTGGTGTACATTTTATGAAAAAAAAGAAAAATATTCTAAAAAATTGGGGAATCTTTTTTATTCGTATATTTGAGTATCAGGTGCACAAAATTTTCAGCAGGCTGGATGGAATTTCGAACAAGAAAGGTACCTATACCTAGTTACAATTTGGTTCTTCTGTTTACGAATATTCGGCAATGTGGCAGTATGATGTGGAGCTTCTTTAATTAACCTGCCCTGTCTACAGTTTGTGATGTCACATTGTCAGACCAACATAATATATGGAAGTCTTTTTATCGTAAGCCCCCTTTTCATATGCAATACATGCGCTGTGAAAATGCCTCCACAGAAGGGTTTATCATGTTTTTGAGTCTATAAAAGCCAATAAATTCAAATCTTAAAACCACATACTGAACCACGTATTGAAACGGAAATAAGTTTTATTTAATGAAACGAACCTAGATAAAACCTAACAATATTATCAGCCCTATTCTGGTAAACGGGGGATCGAAGGTTCGATTCACCTCATCGATACCCGTTCGCTGTCTATGTTCTGTTAAATTTCTGGGAAACTACTTTATTAACCTTAATTTCGAATCTTTCGAATATCAATTTTAATTGAAATGACACATTAATATATCAAAAAAATTGTTTCAAAAATGAAAACTAACTAAATAAACAAACAAAATTAAAACAATTGGATAGTGCCTCGATTTTTGTAGAGGTTTACAATAAATTTCGGGAACAATTGAAGTGAGAAACGCAAAAGAACACAAGACCAACGGGGAATGTTTCCCTTCGAACGGTTAGTAGAATCAAAGTTGTTGATTTTTGACATTCCCCCCGTTGTTTAACGGAATATAGAATAAATATATAGATGAAAAGTATCACATAGAGTACAAATTATGCGTCTGGGCACAATGATTGAGGAAAAATATGAAGTAAGGAGTTCCATTAAAAAGCATTTTTTTATAAATAAGTACATATTCTGCCGTTCTATTTCTTTAAAGCTTTTGGAGTAAATTTTTTTTTAAACGCCAGATGGACACCCTAAACATGTCCATCTTTATTATAGGAACTTGGGGTGCATCCATAATTTACAAATGCCTATTAACTGTATTACCATGCCATTTTAAATAGTTTTTGGGATATTAATTTTTAGTTTTGTAGTTTTCTGAAGATCTCGAGAGGGGCTTCCCAGAACTCTCAACAAAAATTTCCAGAACTCCAGTATATTAAATAATAAAAAAAAAAAAAAAAAGCGTGAGGTTAGCCCCATTTTTCGTAATTTCTTTTGTTAACTTTTACAAAACACATCGAGAACTCCAGAACTCTTCATTAAGGACTAATAAATTCTATCAGAATTTTTTTCCTTAAAAAAAGGGGGCTGCGTGAAGTTGGCCCCCCATCCGTTTTTTTTTTCAATTTCTGCACAAAATTATTGGGAATTATTTCTATAACGGACAAGAACTCGGAAACGGTGCCGTGCAATAACGCCGAGCGAAATAACGCCGAATTCTGAAATTCGGCGTTATTTCACTTTGCTAAAGTGAAATAACGCCGAATTTTAGCATTCGGCCTTATTTCACTATGGGAAAGTGAAATAATGCCGATTCGGCGTTATTTCACTTTTGATCCTATGCAAAATGCTTATTACATCTCAGTCTCAAATCTAAGTATTTTGAGATTTTGCTAGTATTTTTACTAGAAAAATCCAAGAATATTGAGATCTAGATTTCTCCAGGTGTCAATGACACTTTCTATATTTTGAAATACAAAAAAAAAAAAAAAACAGTGTTTTAGGAAGCCTTGGCCTTTAACAAAACTTTGGTTTTCAAAAACTTTATTTTATCCAAAATAAATAATACATAATTCATTTTTCTTGCAAAAAATTCGCGCGAATTTTTTTATTTTCACACCCCAAATTGATTCTCTTTTGGGCTAAATTTTTTCCGCTCGCTTCACTCGCTGCCGTTTGTGCCTACCTATAGTATATTTTTTTTATTTTTATTCGATCAAATTCTCAAAAAATGCAAACTTAGCTGAAATGTAAATTCTAATCTTAATATTTTTTCTGGTCCATGCCGCTAAATTTTTCTTACCTTAATAAACATGCATTTCCAAAACCTTATTCATATGTTGTACTTAATTAAACTGAAATATTTAACCATTAACTTTGATGTTGTAGATGTACATACATAGGCATCATGTGTATACTTTTTAATTCTATCAATATTGAAACTTTCAATTCATATGACCTTTCTATACCGATCGTCTGACTTCTCTTTGCTGAGCTTGGTCTTGCAAGAGTAAAAAAAATATCGAAAATATTGCTTTAATTTATTAAGAATATATCCTTATAGTACTTTCAACGATTTGCCTGCAAATCGGACAAAGAACTGCATTGTTATGTTTGGTATATTTTTCAGACCACTGTGTAAAGCAATTTAAACATAATTTAAAATGGTTACATGGTTGAAGTGCAATAGTTCGAGAAGTTTTCACAACATATAATACAAAGAAGTGATGTATCGTCAACATTAAATAAATCTTCATTATTTTGCATGTCATCCACAGTCTCCTCTTCTTCTTCTATACAAGAAATGTCAACGTCTTCAAATAAATTGTTATGCTCGTTGGTCATTTGATTCAAAAAATCATAAATTGAAATCAATTTCTTATCTAATTTTCCAAACTTTTTTCGATATATTGTTCTCTTAATATGTACTTTTTTTTTAGACTGGAATATTTGAAAAGTCCCATCGGTTGACATTATCAATTCTCTCGATTTTATAAAATCTTCATCCAAAAGGCAGTCAACAAATTTAAAAAAATTTCCAAATTTAACCAACTTCCGGCCCAGTCGACTGTTGTATCCCTCTAGGGCACTTGTTGTTTTAATATGGGATTTAAACAATGATAAAGAGGCTGGAGTTTCCTACATGAAAAAAAGAAATGAAACAAATTTTAAGTGTGATAGGAATTTGAATAGGTAGTGTACATTCATAAACAATGGCTTATGATTAAAAAAAGGAACAAATTATTATTTTTCTCACCCTTTCAATCCACTGCCTTTTAAAATACGCCAGGAAATTCTTAAAATTATTTTTGAAGTGCTTTCTGTTAGCTTCGTTTTCCAAAAGTTCAAATGCGGATTGCATATCCGTTGGCTTGAGGAGAGGAAGAACCAAAAATTTGCGGTAAATCCTTTTTGCTTCCTTACTCTTATTAATGAATGAAAGGAATCCAGTGAATTGGGCAGATTTTTTTCGAATCGCTTGGCAAAAATGAAACCAGCATGTGGTATATTTTGCAGATGCATGAATTCTTTTTAATGAATTCCTCAAGCCTTTTTCAAAATCTGTTACAAAAGCACTGGGCTTCATTTTAAAAAAATTAGCTTCTATGTATTGAAATGCATGGTAATACATATTTTCACATTTATTACTCATCAATATATAGATGAAAGGAAATGTCTGTGAAGTAAAAGTTATTAAGCATACCTCCGTATATTATAAATTTTGTAAAACTAAAAATAGCTACTTACATGATCATCATGGAAAAAATGAACGATCAAAAGTTGCTTATAACCACAAGCTGGAACAACTTTGAATGTCCCATCAACAAGATAGATCCTTGGATTTTGTTCCGGAAGTTTGTTTATTTCCGCAATGATAGTAGGTGAGATGAAAACAGTGTACGAAAACGTAGGCTCCATTACAGTACCCCTATAAAACTGTTGGCTATTATCATAACGTGACATTCCGAACCCACGCATTAAACTTTGATCTTTAAACATACGAGAAATTTCTGTTGCACATGTTGGTGTTTTCGGAAATTCGCTATTTCGAATATTTATTAATTGCCTTCTCATTTTCCCAAACTGTACCAAGGGCTTACTTTTTTCACCGCGTTTGCAAACTTCATCGAAAACTTCGCGGATTCCGCTTCTTTTAAGCGAGGCCTTATAGCACATTCGGTTTTAATATCGTTCACAACTTTTAATTTTTCAAAAATTGTATCTTGTGTTGTGTGGTTGTGAGGAGCACTTACTTTGGGGATTCGCAACAGGTTTTCATTCCCGAAATCTATTACTGCACTTGCTTTGCAATTTTTAGCGTAGCACGTGTACCTTTTACAGAAGGAAGTGCTCGATTTTACCTTGTACAATTGTTTTGTTTCTGGTACATAAACAAGCTTACTGCCTTTTCGAAAGCCCTCACACATTTCGTAGGAAAACACCGAATCTGAATGATTATTATTCATCTCTTAATTTTTTTAATAAATATAAATTGTTCAAATATTACTCCGACACTACACTGCACTCAATTCACTGAAGCTACTAAAGTGATTGTTTTTTCATCAACAACCAACTGCGACGCGACTTTTTATTCTACGGTAAACTTTGTTTTACAGTTGATTTTGAGTTAAGCCCCGCTTAGTTTCTCCTTGCAAAAGTTTAATTAAACCCAATTCTTTGTTTTCTCTCTTTCGGCTTTATTTCCCAATTGGCATTCGGCGTTATTTCACTTTTCCAAAGTGAAATAAGGCCGAATGCTTAAATTCGGCGTTATTTCACTTTGGAAAAGTGAAATAACGCCGAATTTCAGAATTCGGCGTTATTTCGCTCGGCGTTATTGCACGGCACCCTCGGAAACTCTTTAAAATCTTCCCAGAACTCTAAAAAAATCATTTTTTTTTGGAAAAAGGTGTCTAACTACAAGGGAGTTGATATATTATTACAAACACACAAAAAATGTTCTATTCCTGAAAACAAGAAGAAAGTGACTTGATGCCATATTGCCTCTTATAATATCCTTTAAGCTACCTAACATTTTGAGTTAAAGCATTTTGTAATCGTGTCAAATGCATATGCATGCAAGGACTTGGAGTGTTATAATTCGAGTTTGTGGTAGAGTGCCTTTTTGTTAATTCTTCAAATATATATAGTCTTTATGCTGTCACTCCTGCTACAGCAAAATTCAAAATTACCTGTACTGGGGCGGCCTGGTGCTGCAAAAGGAATTGAAAAACCTTTTTCTTTCCATTGCATCACACACTCAGTGCATATTCTTAGAATAGTACATAGCTTCGGGCAGGCTGGAAAAGATATCATACAGGTGAGGCAAATAACGCCTTCAAAAGCAATTCGAAAGGATGATGACGTTCATTCGTTAAAAGAAGCGAACAGGTGGATGGATGGATGCTTGGCTTTTTGAAATTCTTGTGGCAACGTCGACGTTTCTACAGCAGTCCACCAAAGAGAATGAATGATACCATTTAATTAGGTTCATAATGTCATCAAGGAAACAACGTTGGTGGAAAAGAGGGCGGAAGGAAAGGGGTTCCTTCTGAACCAGCACACATATACAACATGTTTATCTGCAGATATATAGATATACAGTAGCAAGGAGAAGGAAACACCTTTTAAGAGCTCGAAAAGTGCATATTTCATTAAGAATATCACCCTGGAGACCTAAAAAGTCACTTTATAACTATAGTCACATGTATTTGCTTATACACTTCATATGTGTTACGTGGAATTAATGCCTTGCAATAATCAAGAATTTAATTTGCACATGGGACCAAATTTAAATCACTTTTTATTTAAAGTTTCCAGGAACTCGTTGAGAATTTAAATCGTCCTTATTGCCGGATACTATATATGCATTGTAAATTAAAATTACGGTAACAGTTGAAAGGTTTCCATTTGGGGAGAGGGCTGATTTTTGATGCTGGAGCGCTTCTTCATTCAAAAGGAGAGGTTTGAGGTAAACACAAACAGAGACAATGTCCTTCAGCAGAGAGGTTGGTCATTTTGTGTGCGTGAGGCTCTCACAACTTGAGTTTAAAGTAGGTTTCAGTTAGACAATTTGATATCATTATGCGTCAATTGAGTTCAATTTGTACCTAATTTGTTTGCAATTGTCAGAGATAATGTGCTTCTGTTTGCATTGACAAATAAGGAAAATGAGTGCTATTGATTAATTGTTATACATTGGAGAGAAATGGAATGTTGGTGTGTGGTTTTGGTGATAAATTGTATTCAACAGAATTGGTTAAGGGGTGATAAATAGTGCTTATAGTGGATTAGATTGAAATAGTGTCGAAAGGTGTCAATTTACATATTAAGGCAAGTAACAAATCACCTTGGGTATATGTTTGAAGCCATTGAAGGAATTTACACGCATACATATGCGGTAAGCAATATTTTGAAGCCTATAATGAATACGTTTATGATAGTGATTAGTATGATAAAGTAGGTTTTAATATTTGTTATTTTCATCTCAATATTGAATTTGCTTAATTTGATTTTATGGTGCGCCGTTTTGATACCAAAACCCATTATGTGACCTACTGACCACATCTGCTGCTATAAGTTGCGTTCTTTGCAATACAGAGGTGAAAATAGTTTGCGAGCCATTCAAATCCACCGGTGATCACAATTTACTAGCACGGTTTGATTGATAGTTCCAAGAATCTGTGACCGC
Source organism: Baccha elongata (assembly GCA_951217065.1). Lineage (NCBI taxonomy): Eukaryota > Metazoa > Arthropoda > Insecta > Diptera > Syrphidae > Baccha > Baccha elongata. The sequence continues at coordinate 15,921,281 of OX578273.1, read as the reverse complement.
TCATGCAATGTTAAAGATTGTGTCGCGTGTCTGCTCGGTAGTTCCGTAAATGTGCTTACAATCTTTTATTCCACTAGACGAATTTCTGGATGACAAAAGGAAGGCATATTTGCCTTTGAGATCGTCTATTTTAAGAGATAGATATGATTTCATACTTACACAACCCACTGGCTACCTACCTGATGCGTGGCTGGAAAAATGATCCCGATGGGAATTCATATAAAGTTCTATTGATCCTCTTTGTTATCTATTAAGATGAGATCTCGAATTAACTCAGATTTAATTCGGCCAATTGATTAGTTAACACGACAACTAAAACGAACCACCAAACCTGGTGGTATATGCATAGCTTATCGTTTTCTTCGATACCAGCACTAATCATGCTTCATGGATAAAGTTGATGGGTTTTTTCCATAAAATAATGGCACTTTAGCTTTTTTTCAAAAAAGTTATGTAAGTTGAACTGAAACAATCGGAAATTTGCGTATTGACAAGGTACACACTCGTCGTCAACGGATGAGTGCAAGGTGAGCATCCGCACGAAACGCCATTTTTTCATGGACTAAAGGCCATAAAAAGCTTATTTGAATCTAAAATTGTTATATCTATTTTATAATACACTCAGCTACACTCAGCCATAACTTTCAAAGATTCGACCAAATTAATGTATTAAATGTCAATATTCGATTCGAGTCAATATTCGATTCGAGTTTGTTTTGTTCATCGGTTTTTTTTTTATTCATTTATTTTCTTAATGTTTTATAGAATAAAGATATGTATGTAATATTTTATATAGTCTTTAACTTAAAATTCGAAACATCCACAATAATTGACGACGAGGTGAAAATTCCGCAACAAAATTATAAGAAAAAATAAAAGCACGACTGGGTCGGACAAACTTGCTCTAGTACGATTACTAACCTTCGGCGTAGGATACTAAGAAAGAAACTATAAGTAAATAATTGGAAGTAAAAATAGTTTCTATAGCGTTTATATGGCAGCTACCGTTAATAAGGTGATTTTGAAAAAAAATCCGTCATGGGCGACAAATCAGCCACACAAAATTTTATCAAAATCGTTCGTATTTGCTTCGAGAAAAATTGGATTTTCTTTAGCATTCATATGACAGGTACCGTTAATAAGGTGATTTTAAAAATCAATTTCTAACGAAAAAGTTCATCATTAGAAAAAAATCAGTCACACTAAATTTTATCAAAATCGATCGTATACCTTACGAGAAAAATTAGATTGTCTTTAAGGCTTATTTGCCAGGTACCGTTAATATATAAAGTTATTTTGAAAAAAATAAAAACACAACCTTTGGCTACAAATCCATTGTACGAAATTCTATAAAAATTATCGTATTTTTTACGAGAAAAATGGATTTCTCTAAAACGCTTATATGGCATGTACCGTTAAAAATCAAGTTATAAACAAAAAATTTTGTCCAAAAACATCACCGTTTTCAAAAAATCAGTCATGTTAAATTTTATCAAAAGCGATCGTACTTTTTTCGACAAAAATTGAATTGTCTGTTACGTTTATATGGCAGGTACCGTTATTTTTAGACCTAGGATAAAAATCAAAAATACGCCTGAGCATATACTCTAAAAATACAGAGTACCAAGTTTGAAGAAAATCAGCCCAACCGTTTAGGCTGTAGGTGTCGATACATCCAGACTGACAGACGGACAGACAGACAGAATTGTTGCACCTACTTTTTCGTGTTCTCTATCATCGTAATATAATCAGCCTTATTGTGAAGTTCACCCGGAATACATTTCGCCTGGCAATTTGTTCCCCCGGAATTTTAAAAGCTATTGGGAACTCCGCCCGAACGATTTTTCACTTCAATAACAGTGACATTTCGGATAAGCGAGGCGTGTTTATGCATTCTTAAAAGTAACATTAATTTACTCCGGAACAAATTGTGACAGTTTGGTTTTTCATTTCTAACAAAAAAAAAAAACATCATTAATCTTGATTTTGAAATATTTTCGGTTTGAATTTTACATTTTTATAATTAAATAGCTACATAGTACAACTTTCTAAAATTTTTTCTATTATTTTTTTTTTTTAATAAATGCATTCTCTGAGAGAATATTTTTTACTCCTTCAAATGAACACACCTAGTTTCTGATTTGACAGATCTAAAGAAGAGCGATAATTGTGTTGTGTTGTTTTTTAAAAGGGATTGCAAAATTAAATTGTTTAAACAATCTTTTGGGTGTGTATTTGTTGTGAATTTGCAACTTGTGAATAAAGTAAATCATAGCAAAATTGTTAAAAGTTTAATAATCACATCCTTGTATGTAGGTACCGACAATACAATAAACCACAAAAAGAGCTGCTTCGTTGATCCATGAAATGAAAAAAGTAAACTCTTCCGATCAATCCTGACAAAATCAAAGGAATACCTACGATATTTAAATATAAATACATAAGTGTTTAGTAGCAAATTATATTTATTGAAAAGAAATATTGTTTTGTTTTCAAAAGTGCAGTCAAAACGAAGAGTTCTAAAAGGTAACAGTTCGGAGACAATTTTGAGGGATGATTTGGTGTTAAATGTTTTGAAAAATTTCATGTGTTTGTGAAAATATTTCAATGCATTTATGTTTTACAGATTTAAACAATAATACAAATTAGCGTTTTGTTATACTTGAGCTGACGAAAAATAAACAAATGTCTTGCAATTCACAACTTTTTCACTCGTTCGTCGATCGCATCGCATTTCGCCCGGAATAATTGATGACAATATTAGGGGAATTTTTCGAACATTAATTGATTTCGCCCGGAAATTCACAATTTTCGCCCGAACATTCACAATAGGCGAAAAGTGAAATGTGAATTTTTTCGGGGGTAATGTAGTTCGGGCGAACTTCACAATAAGGCTGAATATTTGATTGTTATCTCAAAACTTTTATTTACGAATACAAACAATTCTGGAGATATTACTCAAAGAATAATTTATACCTAGTTTGAAGAAAATCATCCTGTTTTGTCTGTGCGTATCGATACAGAGAGACAGACTGACGAAAGAATTTCCAAACCAGAAACAAAACAATGGTGCAAAATTATAGTCAACCTATATACCTACTATAAGCTGACTATAATTTTGCACCATTGTATATTTAAGGAATTACAGTGCAGTGACACGCCTTAACACGACAATGCGGAGGTTTGTTTGGTAGTTAGACAACTTCATTTAGAAAATATATGCTTTAATCCGTTTATAATGTTAAATGATTCTGGTTGTTAAATGATCCTGGCTACGGGGCTGTCTGTGGGACGAAGGGCTTGTTTCACAGTTTCTGAATAAGTTTCAAGTGTATTGTTTTGTTGTTTTCTGTAAAAAAAAAATTCAAAATAGTTTAATTGAAACTTACTTCGATATTGTGAGACAAGCCCAAAATAAAGTTTTTATATAAAATTATTTAATGTTAAAAGACGACACACCGTTCGGGATACTGACACCATAAATCAAAACAGTTTGATTTTACTCGCACCTACAGAGACTAAGACCGGGAAATAAGTATGTGACCACACGCAGCACGCTTTTTTGTTCAGACTAATAATGGTTGTGTGTATTGGCCGATTATTAATGAAAATGAGAAATTCGACTAAAGTACCCCAAAAATCACCATTTTTCCATGGACTTAAGGCCATAATAAGCTAATTTGAATCAAGAATTTTCTGACAACTGCTTATTGACCATAGTTTAGAGCTTTCACGTAACTATTCTTCCGTACAAATAGTGAAAAGAGAATTCTAATAAATAAGGCTAGATATATTTCTAAGAAAAGATACTCCAGAAAATTAATTAGGAGCAGAGGACTCAAGAAGGACAAATACGCAAACATTCATAGGGATAGTTCTTCGGTGACTTTGTGGTGCATCTTAAATTTTATTTTGATTGGCTGTACGCGTCCATGACCATCCCATCATCCAACTGTTAAATCCCATGTGCTGTCAATCTAAAAGTTTTTCGAGAATCAACCAACACAATGCAAATCACTTGAAAAATCGAGATGTTATTCCATTATGAATTTTTTTATTTTTATTTTATATTTAACCTGTAATTAAATAACATAAAACAACCTGACAGATCATCAGTTAGTCATATTTTTTTATGAGAAAAAAAAATATAAATTTGACTTGAATAGAATTTCTATTTACACTTTTGTTAGTTTCAGTGTTCGAAATAGATTTTTCTCATTATTGAAGTAATAAAAACTAAATATCTCATATGGAAATTGAAATCAAAATCAAGCATTTTTTTTAACTGAAACATTTTAAAATTCATTACCCTTAGGTACTTTCATATACCAATAAATATAACCACTTCAAGTTAAATTCTATATCAAAATGATATTCCTCATATTATGATGCGTTTTAATGACAGTTATATACTTATAACTGCGCTGCGGCTTGAGGCTATGCATTCGTTGAAACAATGTTAAAATTCAAAAGGGGTTGTGAAATTCGTTCTATGTTTAGGTATAGATAGATTTAAGACTTGCACTAAACATATCCCTTTTCCCTAAAATGCTCCAAGGCTTGCTATTCCAACTAACAAATAAAAGTTAATTGAGGTACAATTTTTTCCAGGAAATTTTTACCTTACACCTTATTTTGCATAACAAAATCTCGTTGAAAAACGAACAAAATTCTCTTAATTTGCTCTTGCTGTGTTCTACATAGCATCGTTGCCTGTGGGGCCCAAGCACTAAACTGCTAAGCTAACAATTTGAACTCTATACACTAACATCCACTTTTGCTTCGCATAGTATCGATCTGTTATATTTTTAATTGCACTTGCCTCGTATCTATAAGTTCTATATGCAATATGCATATTGTACATACATACATATATAGATATGAGGAGCGTATACAACTTATCAGTGGGAAACTAACAAACACACCTGATATAACCTTTTGCCAATAACCCTGATTGCATAATACTTTGGGGCATGATATGACATTGTGTTGCCACTTTTGAAGTTTATTATTTAATTAACCACACATGTCCAATACAGAAAAAAAAGTTAGTTGACAGTGTTTCAATATGAAAATTTAGTCTACCATTATAAGGAAATGCATAACATGACCGTTGACCACATGAACAAGATTAATATTAAACATAAAATATATACATATTTATTTGAGTCGCATGAACTTGCTCTTATAACTAATGGTAATGGTAATTTCGATGAAAATATATAATGCAGTGAGAATTATATCCTTTTTGAAAAATAATTAAAATGAGTGTAAGGATTCTCTGTATATGATTAAATTGTATTTGGCTGCGTAGCTTGACCTCCAGAAAATTGATAATTGTAAAGTAACGAACAACAACATGGTATGCACGAACACAATTGAGAACATGAGATTATAATAGATATTTTTTATGATTTGGTACACACAGAAAAAAATCAACGTAAATTAAAAAAAAATTGCTCCAATGGTGTTTCGGGTTGATTCAAAATGTTTTCTTTTTAATATTGACGAAAAATATTTGCTTGTTAAAATGACGTGAAATACAGTTTAAATGTTGGCATATTGATTTAACTCGTGTTTTCCGATTGAATAATGTTGATTGTCATGTTAAAATGATACAGATGTCTCATGATCATACAGAAAAATGTCCCTAGTTTTATTCCCAATTGACTCATGCTGCAATATTTTTAAGAATAAGCACCCAACGGGAAAAAACAAGGGAAAAAACTTTCCAACAAGAGGAATTCTTGCAAGATGAATCAGTTCACTTTTACACTGATGGATCAAAACACGAAGATGGGTTAGGTGGCGTAGTGTACTCGGAGTCTCCCAGACTATTGTTGCGTGTTCCATGTGGAAATTCTGGCGATAAAAGAGGTTCTATCTTGGCTAATGGAAAATTTGGTATCTACATCGGATATCCGCATTCCGCATCCTCTCAGATAGCCAAGCAGCCCTTAAATCACTCGAAGCTGTTTCCACAAACTCATGTACCTAACTGACCGCAACTGTCGTTTATCCCTTTATGGAGATGGCAGAGCAGTTTCAAATTCACCTTTTTTGGGTGCCGGCCGGGTCATATAGAGACATTTAAGAAAATTGTAAAGCCGATGAACTCATTAGAATTGGAATCTTGAAACCATTATCACCTAACAAGGCGGATATTGGGATACCTGTCGCTGCTATTAAGCTCATGCTAAAGCTAAATCCTATAAAGAAAGCAAATATAAGATGGAAAAATTACACTTCTTGTCTAGGGAACTAAACAGATCTGGCCAAAAATAGATCTGAGGAGCACCAAAATATTTTTCCTGTCTATGAGCAGAATGCATCTTAGCTCCTTAATTGGTGTCATATCTATGCTCCCTGTCCCATTGGAAGAGGAAAAGGAATCCATTATCCATATTTTCTGCTCCATGAGATATTTCTTCGACGAACGCAGTCACGATTAAGAGAAATACAGGGTATGCTCACTCAAGATACCCGAATAGCCATTTTGTCGATTTCGCAGATGATAGGGACGTCGCTATCATCTTTGATTATTATGTTTTATATCTTATGTAATATTATAAATCTAAGCACTTGAATCAATTATTTTTAAGTGAAAATAACTATACCGATGAGGAAAGAAAAAAATGTAATACAGGTTTATTCTGACCTTTTTCCGCACTAGGGTTGGTTGTAAATTTATTAGTTGAACAATTATTATGAAAAGGTCAAGGCAAAAATAAAATTAGAAAACTTTTCTAGGTACATATTTGAAATGTTTCAATATTGTTTATGATATAAAATACAGTACAGCAGTTTGTTAATCAAATAAAGTGGCATCACTTTAAATAGTTAAACGATTTTATCATCAACGATGTTACCACTAAGGTTTGTACTGTTGTTGCAGCTTATCCATCTTAATGGAGGGAATGGTATTTCGATTCACGAGAGCCTTTTGTTTTGCCGTATTTATTTATTTATATTCTGTTTATAACATTTTTATCTCGATATTGTGAAATTGTAAAAATTGCATTTCTGGCAAAAAGGGGTATTTATATTTTCAATTATTTCTTTCTTTCATGACACAAATTTTTGATTCAACCATCACTATTAATTAACTGGTAGTGACATTTTAAATATAAAAAAAAATAATATATAGAGTACTAACAATGGTTGCTATTGTTTGTAAGTGCAAAAAAATTACCATTTCATTTGGATGCAACAATAGATTCTATAAATATACCATTATTTGCTACTATAAAGGTTTATATTATGAAAGGATATTTGAGGCAATTTAATCATTTAAAAGCCTCTTTCATCAAGAATTTAAATAAAAATGTTGTGAAATATTTAAATGAGGAATGAATAAGCTTCAGCAAAAATTAATTCAATTTAAAAGAGTTCGGTTTTGGATTATACAATTAGTTTTTTAGTATCAAAAAACGGGTATTTTTGTGAAATTATGACAATGGGCATGGCTCCTGAGGTTACTCAAATGACTTTGGTCATTCTAAAATGAAATTTTGAAAGCAATTTAGGATTTTTCGCATCGCCCAGATAACGTATTTAATTGAAAACTATAATTGCAGGCAGATTGTGCAATGCATTGAGGCCAAAAAGTAGGTGACTAAATTGTATTACAATCTTCCTTCAAATGTTTTACAAATGATATGACAGGAAGGGAGGACGGTTGGTACATTTACATTTTTACTTAGGTATGCTTTATACAGGTATAGTTACTTTCGCATTTTTATTATGCAAAAAGAAACTTTATTAGTACCAATTGAATTTATAGGTATAACTGATTCGGAATGCTATACGAATATCATAGCATAACTTTACCAATAATAATGTCCCCGTCACTGTATTACTAACACTTATATCGTAAGTATTTTCAAAATGGAAAGTTATAGGTATCTAAAAAAAAAAATTTGCACAGGTCTAGTGTAGCAACCACATTCACTGTTCTATATTGCCCTCATAAGTTCTAGTCCTATATACCTACCTAAAATAGTTTGCCTTTTCCTAGTCACAAGCACAATCCTATATTCCTTGAAGGCAACATGCAATAGAACTTAAATTGAAATGTCATCTAGTCATATGCACAACATTTGATTTATCTTTATTAAAAAAAAAAAAAACAATCAAATTATAAAGGAACAACGTCGACACAATTTCTATGGTGTACAATTTGCTCTTAGCATTTTTCTTTAAATAGGTTAATTTCCTGTTGTCTGGGACACTTATTTGCTGACTTGCTTGTCTTGATTTGATACAAAAACTTAGTTTGGAAAATACTTAATATATGTCCCCATAAATAAAAACAATTTATTTATTAAACAAAAAAAAAAAAGAAGAATTATGTTGAAAGACGAAAAATCTAGAAAATGGCCTAAACAATATATTAGATCAAATTATGTATGGTAAAGTTATCTCTTAACGGTTGGTAAACTAAAAAAATTAAATGCTTTTTTTTGCTAAGTGTACAATTTAGTCATAAAATTTAAATGTAAATGAAATCAGTTCTGCGGTTACAAATTTATTGCCAAAGCCTGTAAAAACCGATAACATACCACCATAACCATAACCAAATCGCTATTGTTGCTCATTTTTATAACCAAAAATTTGTAATGCAGTTATATATTAACAGCCTTCCATTACGTTTACAAAATCGTTACAGCCGTTTCCGAATGAAAAAAATTAGGTACCCATTGAAGCCGGGCTACAAACAAAATAAATATCCTCTCCTCTGTCTAGACCCAGGAATCCCAAGAAAATACTTTACACGAAGTTTGAAGAAAATCTGTTCAACAGAGTTTAGGTTGTAGATTGGGGCACAGATAAAGTCTCTCGTGAATGGACTGACGTTTCGGGATCGCGACAGACGTTAGCTGACGAAACGTATACTAAAAAATGTTTGTGTCATTGTAGCAGATTAATTTTTAAATTTTGTTTGAATTCAAAAACATATAATATGTCATCCATCCATATGTAACCCACTTCAAGGGATATTTTGTTAAGATAAACACATGAGTTAAAAACTTTTTTCATTATTTTTTTCCTCTTTTTTGGGATTTCTCAATTTCTTACTTTTTTTTGTAAACTGTAAATTTATAATTATAACTATAACTATAACTATAACTATAACTATAACTATAACTATAACTATAACTATAACTATAACTATAACTATAACTATAACTATAACTATAACTATAACTATAACTATAACTATAACTATAACTATAACTATAACTATAACTATAACTATAACTATAACTATAACTATAACTATAACTATAACTATAACTATAACTATAACTATAACTATAACTATAACTATAACTATAACTATAACTATAACTATAACTATAACTATAACTATAACTATAACTATAACTATAACTATAACTATAACTATAACTATAACTATAACTATAACTATAACTATAACTATAACTATAACTATAACTATAACTATAACTATAACTATAACTATAACTATAACTATAACTATAACTATAACTATAACTATAACTATAACTATAACTATAACTATAACTATAACTATAACTATAACTATAACTATAACTATAACTATAACTATAACTATAACTATAACTATAACTATAACTATAACTATAACTATAACTATAACTATAACTATAACTATAACTATAACTATAACTATAACTATAACTATAACTATAACTATAACTATAACTATAACTATAACTATAACTATAACTATAACTATAACTATAACTATAACTATAACTATAACTATAACTATAACTATAACTATAACTATAACTATAACTATAACTATAACTATAACTATAACTATAACTATAACTATAACTATAACTATAACTATAACTATAACTATAACTATAACTATAACTATAACTATAACTATAACTATAACTATAACTATAACTATAACTATAACTATAACTATAACTATAACTATAACTATAACTATAACTATAACTATAACTATAACTATAACTATAACTATAACTATAACTATAACTATAACTATAACTATAACTATAACTATAACTATAACTATAACTATAACTATAACTATAACTATAACTATAACTATAACTATAACTATAACTATAACTATAACTATAACTATAACTATAACTATAACTATAACTATAACTATAACTATAACTATAACTATAACTATAACTATAACTATAACTATAACTATAACTATAACTATAACTATAACTATAACTATAACTATAACTATAACTATAACTATAACTATAACTATAACTATAACTATAACTATAACTATAACTATAACTATAACTATAACTATAACTATAACTATAACTATAACTATAACTATAACTATAACTATAACTATAACTATAACAATAACTATAACTAATATAAATGTTATTTTATAATTGTTCAATTAAAAAATAAAATTGTATTGATATTCTTGTTTGATATACGAAATTATTTATCTTTGCTTTCAAATTTTAGACAGCTGTATACGAAATACTGTTCATATACTCCATAACCAAACTATTCACAATGGGAATTTTGCAATGATTTGGGACTGTTATTTCAAAATATGAAATTAACTACGCAAATCCGAGAAAAATTAGTAAAATTGAGATTTTGTTACATTTTTCAGACAGAATTTTCAACTTTGTATCTTTTAAATTGGATTTTGTATAAAAAATTAATTAACTTGAGGAAAGAAAAGCAATTTCTTTTTACGGAAGTTTCTTAAATCTTCAACCCAATTCACACAGCAAATGGCTAAATTTTATTCCACCTCGAACCAAACCTCAAAATTTGGTTCACACACGGCCAAAGTTAAATTTGGGTTTGTACCTCCTTATATTTTTCGAAATTCCCCCCTGAAATAGTGATGGATTGCGCTGAAATCTTCTTTCCATCTTCTTCAAACCGAAAATTAAATAATAAACATGAAAAAGAATTACTTTTAATCCATTCTAATCCATTGACATCATAGGCATACTTCAATAGGACACTTCTAGACTTCACTTTTTTTTTATTTTTTTTTTCAAAATGTTACTGCAAAATACGAGAATAAATTTGTTCCCAAAATAAAACAAAAAAGTTGAAAATTTACAAACTTTTAGATGTTTTTTTAATCTATCCTGGGTATCCTTCAAAATTTTTCGACACTTTTGGGTTTGACAGATAAAAAAAAAACTATATTTTGAAAATCAACTTTTTCCCAAAAGAAAACAAAACGTTGCAAAATTACGAATCTTGAAGAAATTTTTGAATCCATTGTTACATCTTAAGGATCTTTCAATAAATTTCAACAAATTAAAGCTTGACACATAGAAAAAAAAAATATTTTTAAGTATATAGTGTATTTGCTTTAATATGTCACCACGAAGTACCAAAATTAACTTTTTCAAAAACATAATATGAAATGTACTGTTTAACAGAGGTTATTTGCATTTAAGGACCTTTTTTTAAACTCTGAATTGAGGCCAAGGCATGTCGAGGACGCCCTGAGTAGAATAGTCCGAGCGCTATCACTTCACCGATGCATTAAGTCGTTTTTCATCGGTTTCATGAAAGAATACATAAATCAAATTCTGGAAAAAAAAAACAATTTTGCTGAATTGTGAAAACTCCTCTGACTTAAGAAAATAAGTAAATAAAGAAAAACATTTTTTTCTTCTGCAAAAGTTTAATCTAATCTGATCAAAACGAAATCAATTCGTTCCTATTCATTTTCAAATGTATATGGCAACACCGTATATTTGACATAAGAAACAGGAACAGAAACATTGAAATATAAAAATGGTTGAAATCAATGCTCTGGCGGTGAGAATTGAAATTAAATTTTGGATCTTGTTGTGTTGTTGTAATTATGTGTAAACTGATGATCCATATTTTTCTCCAATTTTTTTTGATGTTTGATGAAAAGTATGGACAAAACGCAATTTTTTATAATTTCCTTTTTTTGCAATGCGTGCAGCTCCGGAACGGTTGGGAATTGAAAAAATTAATGTGGCAAAACTTTTAGAAATTTTCTAATGGATTTGGTAAAAAGGTAAGTCCAAAATAGCGGATTTTTATACCCCTCCCCTCCCCTCCTCCCATTCACCTCCCAGATGGACTTTTGATATGTTAACTACTAAAGAACCCTGAAGAATATTCCGAAGGAATGGCTAAGGTCCCTGCTAACGCACTCTACAACCCCTTTTATTGACTGGACTATTGTATTTATAAAACTTTAGGAGTTTTAGCTTATATCTAACCTGCATTGTAGTTCTTTTTAGATAATAATGAATAAAATCAAAAACTTATAAAAACTAAGAGAAAAACAGATTCTTGAGCGTTTGCAGACAACGTTAATTTTACGAAAAAAGTTGTGATAAAAATCACCTTGCTTACTTTCACTCTGAGGTTATTTTTTTTGTCTATTTTAGTATTGATTCATGAGATAACTCAGACACAAAAATGTCATTACGTCTTTTTGATATTTTCGTCGGCTTTTTGTTCTCAATCCACTACATAATGTCTGATCTTAAGGACATTTTAAAAGTCTTGGCATAAATCAGGCGGAAACATTATTATTTACAAAAATACATCAGACGATATGGCACCTCTGCTACAAACTCTGTCTTATTTTCACATAAACATAATATCCTTTCTTTGGACCTACCAACCTTCTATAGTTAGGAAATGAAATATCTTTGAAAAACATTCTAAAGGACACTTACCAATTCTCTTTCCAATTTCCTTTTCGAACGACAAGAACAAATAAAGACACGTCTCATTGTCAAATTGGAAATTGGGTGTTGAAAAAGATAACGACGATATTGTCGATGGCAATTGTATGCCGCACCACCCAACCACAAAAGTCGTTAAAGCCAAGGACAACAGATTGGTCAGGTGGCAATAAAATGCTAACGGATATCTATTTCTTTTATTTTAACTTTTATTGTTCTTAGCCTTATGGTTAAAAGATCAAAGAAACAAAGAACAATACAATATAAATTCATCCTTTGGTTCTTGCTGTAGCAGAATCGATTGGAAGCTAAGTTTTTTTTTTAATGACAACAAATTAAATTGTGGTGTAAATGTCGGGTAATATGGCTCAGGGAAAAGCGAGATTTGGATGTTTTTCGATGCTTATCGCCTTGGATAAGGTCCCGGTATAGATTCGTCCTTATCTAAACTGTCGTATAGGGATGGCATATACCCACCATGGGATGGTGATATATTTTCGATGTCTTGTCCCCACAAAACCGTCTCCATGTCAATTTGGAACAGATCGTCGCCGTTTGGTTTTGGGATATCGACTACTGCCACATGAGACCCCGTTGCAGTGCCTGCAGACTGATTTGCATTTCAAATCTTCCTTTCTTCAGCTGCACGTGTTCCGACAACCCTACTTACAAGAAATCAACCACAAGAGGTGTTGTAGGGCTGCTTTCCTGACCATCATTTTAGGCTTAACCTACAGAATATTTCGAATAGTTGCAAAATTCGAAAAAATGATTAATTTTGAAAAGCTTTATCCCGAAAATGTCCTGAGAAGTTTTTCTCAAAAACTAGTTCCTTAGGGTTATAACCGCTTAAATATTCGCCGTTTTTACTTGCGATTATAGGTACTATAAAGGCAAGTTATGAATACGTGCAAAAAAAAAATTGAGATAACAATCAAACATGACATTACGATGATAGCGAAGTCAAAAAAAAAATGGGTCTGGAAATTCTGTCTGTCTTTCAGTCTGTCATTCGCACCTGCAGCTTAAACGGTTGGGCCGATATACTTCAAACTTGGTGTGTAGGCTTTTTATGGTGACCGTCAGGGGAGTTTTTCGAATTTTTTTTCTAGCCCTTAATATAACGGTACCTGCCATATAATGGTAATGAAAAAACTTGTTTTTCTCGAAAACGGCTCTAACGATTTTAATAAAATTTAACAGTTACTGCATGAAAGGCCTATTTGACGATCGAAACCGTTGTTCTTCAATAACAGTTTTAACGGTACCTGTCATATAACGGTTTTTTTAAGTTTTATTTTCTCGGTTACGACTCAGCGGATCTTAACCAATTTTTTTTTAGACATTCCTATTTAGCTGAATGATAATGGCGTGCTTAATTTTTTCATAGCTTTTCTAAAAATAATTATACTAACTAAACAAAATTTTCATAAAAATATTTTTAAAAAGTTGTTGAAAAAAATCGATTTTTCAAAAACTAGTCGTTCGATTTTCTTAGAAAATAACTCTCAAATATATTCTATTATTTAAAAATTACTGGCATACCACGATTTTCTAAGAAAACTCTGCTTTGTTACAAGTTATTTTTCAAAGTAATTTTTTTTAATTAGTGCGTTTTAAATTAATTGATTTCATACACTCGGTTCTAATTTTTATTTTACTTTAAAGTTGTCGAAATTCAGTTTTTTGCAAATTTTACGGAAATTATGAACATTTTGCAATAAAATGTTTCAGTAAAATTTGTAGCTTATATGATTTTCTACAAAAAAGGTCTTGACACTTATCATCCTACCATCAAACAATTTTGAGAAAAAGTGTTAAATAGTTAAAAAGTCTGTTTTTAGACAACATATTGCGTTTTTCACTATAGTATTTGTCGCTTTTTGTTTTTTATTTTGTGGTTTTCTAATTAAGCGTAATATACAAAAAAAAAACAAATTATGACTAGGTCTCACGAACTTTCTCTTGTTTCAAACTATGGGACTACAAAAACTTAAAATGCCATCTTGTGCTGCATATTTAATTTATGTGATGCCGTTTCAAATATAAATGAAATCCGGCCAAATTTGTAAGAAGCCGTTAGCACAAAATCTTCGTTATGCGCATTTTTAGCCAAAATCCGGAATCCTGAAATCCATTTATATTCAGAACAATGCAAGTATAACAATGCAAATATAACAAAGTTGCAAAATCGTATGAGTCTTTTTCAAGAAAATTTGGTAAAACTAATACTGTAGTAGGTACCCCTCTTATAAAGGTTTTTAATTTTCCCGAATTTTCTCGAAAAAGGCTCATACGAATGTACATAGCGAAGATTTAGTGTTAACTGCTTCTTACACATTTGGCCGTAACTTCAAAACGGCTGAACCGATTTCATTTATATTTGGTACTACATTTGTGTTCAATATGCAGTACCAGATGGTATTTAAAGTTCTAAGCTTAACAACATAAAACAAAAATATGGTGATACATAATTTCATGAATCAAAATTTTTGTAGTCCGATAGTTTGCAAGAAAGAGCAAGTTCGTGCCACCCAGTCATGCATTTTATTTGTTTAAGTCCCACATTATCTCAAGCTGCCTCCTCATTCCTCATCCCCAAGGCTACGTGCCTGGTATGTGAGCCTTTAAAGTTTATGTTTGGGTTCAATAGTTGCTTTGGAAGTCAACTTATGAATTAATATTTTTTTTTTAAACAAATTTCATGTTTGTTCTGGAATCTGGAATACATAGTTCGGATAGCACCTTTGCACCAATTAAACAAGAAAAAAATCTAGAGTCTGGGGGAAAGTTTGCATTATTTTTTTTCTGAATTTTCTGTCCTCAATTTCAACAGGAATAATTTTTATATGTATAAACAAAAGTCTTTGTTTTTGTAGCGATTGTCATCCCACCACTTGATTGATCACATATCGGTATACCAGTAAAAGTTTGGATAGCTACTAATGAAGAGAAAGAAATATTTTATCAAGAATGTTTAATCATCGCACAATCAATGAAGTGGTTTTAGTGTAGTGTAGTTGTAGTCACAAATGTTGACACCTGAAAAATAGAATGTAGGATGAATTTCGCTTGAGCTATAGCTATAGGAATCAAATGCTTATAAATATATAGAAGTTTTGATTGGCAATCCGCAAAAACTCTCACAATACCAATTAAACATGCAAACTAAGCTTTTTGGATGAGTTCGGATGTCCATGTTGCATTTCTTCACACCATCAGCAAACGGAACAAAAGAAATTTTGATTGAAATAGGTAACATAATTTGTTTCGCTGTATATAATATATTATAGTATATACATTTATGTATTTAGTTTGCCAGTGGTTTAATTTATTGTTCATTAAAAATCAAAGTTTAATTCGTCAAGGCCTTAGCATATTTTTTTAATATCTTTGTTTTTCAATCCAATCATGATCCGCAAAATAATATTGGGTGCAGTAAAAAAAAAACATTTCACAATTCAATCTACCATAAATTGAAAGCATGCTCTTTAAGTTATGCGATTATAAGAAATTGAATTGGAACAACGTCAAGGTACTAGAGTTTTTTTTCGAGCGCAGTAAGACAGTTAAGAAAGTGAACGGCGAGTGTCTGGGGATTCAACACGCAGCAATAAAAGAAATTTTTGATTTTGAAATAAAATCTCAGGCTCTTTTTTCACAACCAACATATAATGAATACGACTCTGATGGGTTCCTGGTTTACAACGGAATCATAAACAACAAAAATCAGACAACAAATATTTGTGACCTTTAAGTTAAGATAAAAGGTGAAATGTTGTCAGGAACTAATTCAATACGGGCGACTGTAAACAGGTTTATGTATGATCGCCATTGTGACCACAATACGATAATAATTGAACGAAACAGACCGAAACTCAGTATCAATATTAGTAGATATGTATTATAACTGGACAATACGTGCAAAGATATATATTAAAAAAAACACGTTTAAATGAAAACTACCCGTACAGAACTATTTACGACTCATTTTAAAATTAGGAATGAGTATTCCTTCACATTAACATCATCATTTTTTCAGAAGCAAAAAACATAACAATTTTTTTCAAATCTCGAAAAAAAAACGCATAAAAATTTAGCAACGAATAATCCTGTTTAGACTTCAAATTCAGGTCATATAGTCAATAGTACAGTTATTTTAGGCGAACTCGAAACTTGTATACAGTCATATACACATTCATATTGGAGTTCTAAAAGTTATCTGCAAAGTTTCATAAGATCCCGTGTCTGCAACGTAAAGTTATTCAAGGTCATAAGTTCACAAAATTTACTTTTATCACGGCTACCTCGGTTTTAATTGTTTTGTGTCTACTTAACATGTTGTTAACATCAATTATAAACATTCTATCTCAACTTTTTTTTAAATGGAGGGTGGAAATCGCATCGCTCTCAGCAATACGTACGTGAATTATTACTTCCAAATATATTGTTCAGACTGCTTAAGGAGTTAGCACACTAAAAGTCATAACTTCGGGGAGGTAAACCGTAAGAAGGGAGGGCCATAAAGTGTTCTTTTTCGATCTTAGGCCAAGCGCGCACTTGCGATTATTTTTAAGTGCAGTTTAAAAATTGCATATAGATAGAAGATAGATAGATATATGGATATATCGATAGATAGATAGAAAGATAGATAGATAAGATTTATTATTCAAACTTTATAAAAGAATATTTTTAAAAGAATTAACTAAATCAATTAGAACATGGCCTTGCCGTCTGCCGTACATCGCAAATATTTACATGGACAAACTTGCGATTTTGCAGTCGCATATGTGCGCGCGCCTCGCACCTCGAATTTAAATTGTTAATTATCATTTACTACTTACACATTACATAATATAAACATTCTATTTATTGTATTGCTTTGATGAATGAAATTCAAATAAAAACATTTGTTTTCCTTGCATAAAATATGGTTTAAATTACCAGTGGCCCGCCATTTATGTTTAACTGTCAAATTGGCCCAAGTGTTAAAAAGGTTGGGCAGCCTTGCCTTATACGCTTGTAGCTTGAAAATGGTGCGTTTGTAGTGAAAAATTCTCATAGAAAAGTCGTACTCAGAAATAGAAATAGAATGTAATCTATTAATAAAGATAATACTTAAATTTAAAAATGGGTTTTGAAGAGAAAAAGAGGACATTCATAATGGGTCTTTGTTGACGTATGATGAGTTGAGCTGTTTCTTCACCATCAAAAAAAGTAGCCTACTTCACCATACTAAAAAAAACTTATTGCTTTCAGTTTGATTTTAAGTTCATATTCGTTTCCAGATTCACAACCCTGTTTTTTCGATGTGGAACTGGAGCGGCGCCGTATAAAGCTCTTTAAAATTCCGATCTCGATTTTAGAATGGGGAATTAAAAACCGCGTGAAATTTAATGCTTCGAGTCAATGCGGCCTTTTGTTGTTAAAGCGAAAAATACCCCCAATTCCACTATCCTTGGGCGGCACTTATATTGAAGAAACTGAACCATCTTCGGTACGTAGAGTTAAATACAGAAATTCTTTCTTTAGCAGCACTACACGAATGTGGAATCCTTTACCAGGGCTCTGTTTTCCCCCTGCGCATTACGATGCTCAGACATTCAAAACTAATGTGCATAGGTATCTTTTGCCAATTATTCTATATAAGAATTCCATAATTGCTCGCACTGTGTTCAATCATTATAAGGCTATTCATAACCCCTTAAGTGCGCGAAAATTAAAAAAAAAAAAAAAAAAGAATTTTGGTGAGGCGACCAGGGGCAAACTTTATTTTGATATAAAAAAACAAAAATAATTTTCTGTGAAGTGTGCAGATGCCTTTGTCTGCTACGAAACTGGAAGTGAGTTAAACTTGAAGACTCGTTGGTTGTGGTGCGTTCATCTCCATAACCTCATATACGACTCCCAGCATTCTCTCAGTCTCTTTTTGTACGTTATATATGTAGTGCTGTTAATACAACATAATTTTAGGTTTTTGGCTAAAAAAGGACATAACGAAGATTTGGTGTAACGATTTCATTTAAATCTTATATAGAACTTATGTATATATTTAACATAAAATGGCATTTGAAGTTTTTTGGCAAACCAAACGTTTGGTAACCTAGCAAACTTGATCTCTTGTTTAGGTAATTTTTTGTTTCTCCTCTTTGAATATAATTTATTAAATAGATTTTTTTTTCAATCCCATAGTTTTCTACAAGTGCAAGTTTGTGCGACCCAGTCGTGCATTTTATTTTTTCTTCCTCACACATAAAATAAAGCAACTCATTGAAATACAATGTTCAACTTAAAACTAAGAAATTCTCTGCACGATAACGATTCATGGATACGTTGCAGGATATATAGGTGTTACTGTGTTTGTACCACCTTCCGAGCATATCCAATTTTCTCATTGAAAATACTTCACGAGCAGCAATTATACTATATGTCTTGAGTCATGTGAGCTGAGCATCTTATAAAAAGATTCATGGTTATGGAATGCATCTAACATAAATATCATTTTGTTGATGTGAACGTGATGTTAGGTACGTATACGTATCTTAACTTTAAAAGGCTAAATTACTTTCCGCCAAAGGAAATGCAAATCATTTTAGTGATTTAGCTATCATAAATCTACGACTATATTATAATGTAATGTAGGTGATTGCGTATGCCAAGAGTTGCCATCTAATGGTATATCTATATAATATATACATGTATAAACTGACAGATTACTTTAAGGAACTTGAACTTTCTGTGCATCTGCGTTACCTATCTTACTTAGAATACATATTACAATGCGTACGTCTAATTACATTAATAACGTTCATTCTCTCATATAACAGATTGTGAAAATGTGCAACCTTAACAATTATTGCAACGACACGACACTGAATCTGTTGGGAATTCAAAAAGGATAATTGGTATTCTGGTTACGTTAAGTGATTACTATATACATTATGTACATTGCTGTGAGAAGTTTGTTTGACAGGACATGACAAATAATAAATGCAATCTTATATCTGTGAAGAAGGTTTTGCCGACGAGACAAAATTTGGATGTAGATTTTGTTTCCTATACATTTAGATAAAGTTTTGTAACCTATATATGAACTTGCATGTAAGTATGTACAATGTACATATATAAATATAGAAAGCATTACATTGTGGCTGCTGCAGATTGTGATCGAGCTCAATATTTGTAAAAAAAGACTTTAAGGATTGTCATCATATCCATATATGTAACATATTATGCTGGTTGCCCTTTAAGTGGAAGTATAGCTTTTCTTCTTTTGGCCTAAAGTAAGCGGAGAACTTGTGCCACAACCAGTATGTCTCCCCAACCAGCCCCAAAAAAAAATCTTGTATTACTTTCATTCACTTAAAGAAAGACTGATATTGCATCTAATTTTTCTCGAAAACGAGCGATGTTAACAATTTCAATCAAAATTTCACATGTTAACCTAATTAGGTACTAAATTTCAAGGCACGAAAACTGCCATTTAACTATTTCTCAAATTTCGACTTTCCCGATAATGGCTGAAGAGATTTCTGGGAAATTTAATATTAAAATTGTCATAGTTATTTTAAATAATAATACATAATAGTTTTTGTCAAAATTCTTTAAAAAAGTAAAAAAAAAAATATTTTGTTAACTCAATATTTCAAAAACCTGTTAACGGATTTTAATGAAATTTCATTTTAAGGCAGGTATATTTTTACTTGCGATTACAGGTACTGTTAGGCAAGTTATGCATTCGTAAAAAAAAAAAAATTGAGATAGCAATCAAACATGATATTACGATGATAGAGAAGACGAAAAAAGTAGGATCAAAATCAGCTTATTACCGGTTCTTGCCATAGAACTTGCCATTTATTATTCCAACTATCTTTTAAACGGATAAACCGATGTTGATAAAATTTAATTTTATAAAACAACTACAAAACTTATTGCAAACAATATTTGAAAAAAATAATTTTTGAAAGTTTTTTTTTTTTTTTTGAAAATCCGATAGTTCAAATTTTCTATTTTCTCGGAAAAAATACGGAATAGGAATTTTTACCGACGGTAATATCTTGCATATACATTTTTTTTTTCATTTCACACATATGTTTTCAAAAGATTTTTATGGAAACAAAAAAACATTTCAAAACTAATGATTTTTTTTTTTTCGAAAATCAACTTTCGAAGGGAAAAATTCCCCGTCGGTAATTCTGGACCCGTATTACGAAACGAACGTCAAAAATAACGATAGTTATTCATAAAATCAAAAGCGATTGCATAAAACGAGATTTGGTCCACGAAAATATTGCCAGATAAAAAGGAGAAATACTATTTTTTTTAAAGCGCATCTAACTTTACGTCGTTGAATAGATGTCGAAAATTGATCAAAATAAATAAAAACTTGAGTGTGAAATTAAAGAGTGTTGTATATTATCAAATAAAATATTAAAATATTTATTCATTTTGTCTTTTTGGATAGTGAATATTGTTTTGTGGAAGCGCAGGTGGAAAATTCACAAATATTTCAATGAGCAGAGCATGGAGAATTATGTATAAGTGGAAATGTGAAAGCAAAATAGTTTTTTTAGCAATGCCGGGATTTGTGTATTTACTTACTAATATTATTAATAAAATGTTTAAATTATTTTTTTTGTTTGTTTGGCTTCTTAATTTGTTCGTTTTCTCCAGATGGTACATAACCGTCCGACACAAACACAACAAAAACAATAAAATGTATGGTATGACAACGAGCGCGAAAGCTAGACGACAGGCAAATGGCACTCGTAAGACAAAACGAGTATCGTTGAAACTTTAATGATAGTCGTTTTACGTAATCGCATTTAATCGAGAAGGAGGGGTTTTTAACGATTATCGTAGTACGTTTAAGGGCCCAGTTCACCATTGTCATAAAAGAGCGAGTCGATCAGCTCTATATAGAAAATTTTCACTTTTAATCCGCAAATATTTTGTTGCGTTTGTCGAGATGAAAACACTTAACTTAAGCAAAATATAAATAAAATTGTAATTGCAGCGTTTTGGGTGGTAGAAGGGAGTAAGTGAGATTTACATTTGCAATGATAGTAGGTAACTTATTCGTCCATTTAAACATTTTGATTTTTCGTTTCAATTAACATCCTTTATAACAAAAATTAAAGTCATAAATCAGAAACAAACACCGTGCACTAACCATCTTCTTATTTGGGAAAAGGTAGGAAAATGCACTTACCTCCTTTTTCCACCCAACGCTTCAATTATTTTTAATTTTATTATTGATTTAGAAATAATGTACCGTTGAACATACATAGCTAACGTAAAAATATATTTTCAGGCCGGGGTCTTGCCAGCAACATGACATTACCGTACATCCCACTTTATAAACACACACATACACATTTTTTAAAAAACTACATAATACTTAAGAAAAAAAAAACGTCTTGTGTCCTTTTGCGTGTCTCACTTTAATTGTTACACTCCCGAATTTAATTTAAAATCTCGAAAAAAGCCGCGGCGGTATGCAATTTTTATAATTTTGTTTCATTTTTCAAATAATTTGTTAGAATATTATCGACTGACATTTCAATCAAAATTAATATTCGAAAGATTCGAAATCAAGATTGATAAAGTAGTTCCCCCGGCTTTTAACAGAATATAGACGATGAGTGAACGGGAATCGAAGAGGTGAGTCGAACGTTCGATTCCCCGTTTAGCAGAATTCACACGTTTTTTTCCGTTTGTATTTTATTTATGTTTAATTTTTCAAGAACAATTTCATACAACGAAGCAACATAGTTTTCATATTATTGTCCATTATTTCTGCTACAAAGAATTCACTGTTAGCTTACTTTGTTTATTAGTTGATATACCATTAAAATGCCTTTTTAAATCTGCAAAGAATTTAAATTTCTACAAATAATAGTTTAGTTTATATATCTTAAATATATAGTCAAGTTAATCGATTAATGCGATTAGTAATAAATGATTAACTCCAATAATAATAATTCATACTACTTTTTTATACATGATTAATTTAAATTTAATGGGAAATAATTAGTTTATTGATTAAAAATAAATTATTACTGCCAACACTGACATATTATTTACAAATTTTAAGTGGGCACCTATTTAGGAAATGAATTACAAAAATAATTTCATGCTAGTCGTTTTAATTGTGCACTTTTTTCAGATTTTTTAGTTTCAAAGTGTTTTTTGCAGTATTAATCAAGTTAAGCAAATCTTTAAGAATATTTAATTTATTCAAAATCGATGCAGCAGTTGAACGGTTTTTGCTGAGTAAAAAAAAACTACCGATCAGAGATATCACCATTGGCAACAAATCACTCACATAAAATTTAATCGACATTGATTATATTTGTCGAGAAAAAAAGAATCATTAATAACACCTATGCAATATATGGTTTCCCTAAAAGAATACTGTTTAAAAGTTAAGAACGACCTAGATTATACACTCTGTCAAAAACCACTTTTATACACTTAGTTTTAGATATTATGTTTGCATTTATAATTTTTAAAATAATTGTTTACTTGTTGAGAAATTACTTTGACATTCATTTATTTACAAATCATGTTTGCATTGAATTATTAGAAGAGAAAATTATAAAAATAGCTTTTTATTGATATTGTTGTGTTCGAACTTATAAGTAGTCACGAGGAAGCTGCTAAAAATAGTAAGATATTAGTTACATATTGTTAAATATATATTATATTAAATATTATCCATTTATAGAGAATAAACCATTCAATTATTAACCAAGAAGAGTGCGTTTCAATTCTTAGCAGTTTGTTCGAGCAAAGGAATCTTCGTGGCCAGCAAAGATTTGAACAAATACAAAGTTTAAAGAAAACCAACCCAACTATTTAAAGTCTTAATAAAAGTACTTATACTTAATCTTAACGTTATAAAATAAACTACATTAAAATACAACAACAAGAATCACAAAAGTGACAGACACATCATAATATACCTACACCATTCAGTTTAAGAAAAGCCCGATGATGGAATTTATTTCCGAAACGCGTTGTCAATAACCAAATATAAGTTGTGTATAAAAAAAATAATTGTATATTTTGGATGAAATCTTATTCTTCCTTCGGCTTATTTGGTCATTAGTAGTGACAATGAAACAAAGTTAACATTGAGTTTCCCAACGTTTCGAAAGAGATTTCTGTCTTCTTCAGTTGATCTTTATTAACACATATTGAAATAAGATATAATTAGAACATGTAAGCACATAATGGTTTAATAATTATACAAATTACGTTACTTTAAAACAGATTAAAAAAAATATAAAATAAACAATCAAACATTTAAAAAACAAAATATTTAAAATTTAAATAATTAATTCAAAAAAATTGATAAATAAAGCATTTCGACTGACGAAGTATTGTCGAATGAATGTTATATTTTGTTGTTGCAGCAAACTAGAGAGCGTCTTGTCTTGTTTCCTATTCATGTTATTTTTGGGTTTCCAGAGTATACCTTTTTGAGGCGTGTTTCTCAGATTGAAGGAATTTTACACATTCGAAATCGGGTTTATGGCCTTTTTCAATGCTGTGTGTAGCAAGGGCTATTTTTCAGAGCTGTTAGATTTTAAATCTAATTTATGGTTGGCCATTCGTTGTTTTAAAAACTGTTTGGTAGTTCCCACATAACACAGATTGCACGTTTCGCTTTCATTGCCCAGGCAGCCGAAGGAAGAATAAGATTTCATCCAAAATCCACAATTACTATCTAAATCGGTCAAAACAAATTTCAAATATAAAAAAAATAATCAACTGAGTTAAATAAAATAACTTTTTTAAATAATAATTTTGTATAATTTAATTATTTATTTCATTGCCATACAACTGGAGACGAAAAACAAAAATTTATTAAAAGTCTGTATACACAGCTAGGTGTCGATACATCCAGATAGACAAACAGACAGACAGAATCGTCGGACCTACTTTTTTCTTATTTTCTATCATCGTAATGTCATGTTTAATTGTTATCTCAAAGTAAAAATATCTGGGTATAATAAAAATCAAAATAATAAAATGCCAAATAAAAGTTGCAACGTAAAAAGTACCAATGTGGCCGCCCAGTTAATAGTCAATCCTTATACAGGGTGATTGGTATAAGATGCACTAAAAAGATTGAGCGTGTATGTAGAGTTAAGACAAGAAAAAAATCGTATGGGAGGGGGGTCTACTTCCCCCCGTTTAGGCGGGAGGCACAATTTTCTAAAACATTGAGTTAAATCAGAAAAAAAGTTATTTAAAAACAAAAGGTGAATGATACAAAGCCTTGTTATATTTTTTTGGAAAGCCAGAAAACTACCTCTTTTATTTAATTTTTAAATTAAGTTGTTTAAGTGAACAGTTTTAAAAAAGTAATTTTCAAACTCAAAATTTTGAAAAAAAAACTAAAAAAAAAATTTTTAAACTATTTTTTTTCCAAAATTTTATGTTATTAACTATTATTTTTATTTTCAAAATTCAATGCTCTTATTAATTTTTAGTCAAAAACAGAAAACCGGATGCCAAAATGCCAAAATGTATCTTAGTTTTTGAGAAATTAAAAAAAAATTCAAAGTAAAACTAGTAAGTAAAGTAAAAAGTTAGTTCGTTTTTTTTTATTATTTGATTAAAATTTGATGGTATGTAATAAAAAATAAAAAAGGGATAATTCCCTAATTAATAATTGACCTGAGCAGTTCAAATTTGGGAAAACCAAAAAAAAAGGGTTTTTCTTGGAAAAAAATACATCTAGTTTTTCTTTATTTCTCAAAAACTAAGATACATTTTGGCATCTGGTTTTCTGTTTTTGACTAAAAATTAATAAGAATATTGAATTTTGAAAATAAAAATAATAGTTAAATACTTTGAAAAAAATTAGTTTAAACATTTTTTTTTTAGTTTTTTTTTTCAAAATTTTAAGTTTGATAAATAATTTTTTTTAAAACTGTTTACTTAAATAACTTAATTTAAAAATTAAATAAAAGAGTAGTTTTCTGGCTTTCCAAAAAAATTTAACAAGGCTTTGTATCATTCACCGTTGTTTTTAAATAATTTTTTTTCTGATTTAAGTCAATATTTTAGAAAATTGCCCCTCCCGCCTAAACGGGGGGGAAAATACCCCCCTCCCATACGATTTTTTTCTTGCCTTAATTCCACCTACACGCTCAGGCTTTTTGATGCACCTTATACCAATCACCCTGTATATCGAAATCGAACATCTTCCATTTACTTCACATCCAATGATCTGGGGTCCTGGTTCTGGTCCATTAAATTAAAGAAAACAAAAAACATTATTCTATCATGATTACCATAACAATATTTTACAATAAGCTTTAATCTCCTGTTACAAGGGCCTCCTCAAAACCCTTTTAAATCTCAAATTCTCATAATTCCGTATAAGTTTCATAACATGACATGGATACTTTGTATAACCCAACTTTCTACCTATGTCAAAGACATTTAATTCTCAAATCTACTTAAAACTTTAACTAAAGAATGCATGACATACTTATTAGGATGATACTTAATTAAATAAATGTTTGCCTTTTGCGCTTGATTAAAAGTTTAGAGTTTGATAATACATATTCTCATTCTCATTGATATACGACTGGATTATTGTAAAATAAAATACCTAATAAACATTTTGTAAACTAACCAAAAAAAAATATTTCCGATATAACACAAAGTTCATTAACATAATGGAAATGCAAAGAAACGTTCAAAAGGCACATTATGCGGCAGTTGCGGAAGTGCGTTGAGTGAGTTAAAATTCTTTGAACCATAGAGAAATGGCGATAAGCAAGCACCCGATCCGATTCATTCATGGAGTTCAACGGATCAATGAACAATAAATCAAATTGCGATCGATTGAAGACACTCGAATAATATTCTTTTTGTTGCAGTCAAGGTACGAATGCGCCTTGCTGCGTTTAAGAAGAAATATTGATATGAAATTTATTATTGCAAAGCTACAATCGCAAGAAGGCAGATTACTTAGCCATTGAACACCGTGGCATCAGCATCAAAATTTAAAAGAATATTGGAATTAATGCCAAGAAAATATGAAAATGGTGATACTCGATGTCTTTGGTTTCACTTCGTCAATAAAAGAAAAGCGAAAGCGATGGTAATGCAAGCAGAATAATACTCGGTTCTAAGAATAAGAATAATACTCGGTTCTAAGAATCTAACCAAAAAAAAGAAAACCCGCAAACTTCAACAAAATTAAAAAAAAAAGCATTTAACGCATATAGAGACGCATGCAAGAAGGAAAACAGAAACAACAAAATATTTTTACTATATCAAAGGTCGAATAATGCTTAATTGTTAGTATGTTATTGAAGACGATATACCTTTATGGATGATGAAAACTTAATTTCCGAAACCGATTATTTCTCGCAAAAGGCAGTGCCACTGAAAAAATATTAGGTGTACTCAGGGCTTGAACCCAAACCTTGGGTGTGATAGTCCGAAACACTAACCACTCCTTCCGTTAACCTTTTTTCATTATATCGTCTATAACTTCTATCCAAATGGTACTTTTTATCGCAAAAAAAATTATGTCCCAACTTGTGAAAGGTAAAATATGCTATAAGTTTGGAAAACAAAGTGGTTTTATACGATCAATAGCAACGGATCACCCAAAATGGTAAAAATTGTGTAGGTAATTCTTAATTTTTAATTTCTTTGAAAGAAATTCTAAAGCGCAATATAATTTTTAGGTATTCAAAAGACGAATAATCAGTCTTTTGCAAAATTTAGTGAACCTAATACGTTATTTATTTGACAACCGAGAAAATGGAATGAGAGTTGAATTTATATAAATGGCACGATAAGGTCTTACACGGTTTAAATTACCAAGCAATTATTTTCTCAAATTATTTCAATAAATTTAATATAAAATACAAAAATGCATAGAAATTAACTTAAAGAATTCGTTTTTTTGAGTAAATTGTAGTAATACCAATGGCGCAAAATTATAGTCAACCTATATTTAAGGGATCAACGTGACACCACTTAACATTATTTCAACTTTAGAACAGTTGTCTAACTTGTATACTCAAGAATAAACACATTTTTAACTTCCAGTTATTTATTCCACTGAAAGGGGTTGTTGATGAATTTATGCAGTGTTTGTGTGTAGTTACATTCCACAAAAGCGATTTCAAGAGAGTGAGGTGTCATTTTTTCAGAGATTTTAGTGTGCTGCATTAAAAATATAATGCAAAGGTTTGCTGTTTTTAAAGTTAGACAACTTCATTAAGAAAATGTATGCTTTATGCCGTTTATAATACGGAAAAACGTATTTTTAACCAAGTTTCACATTAAATTGCTTTTAGTTTCGAGTTAAATGGACTATAATTATGCGCCAATAGTTTTATTATGTTTTGCAATTTTGTTATTTTTTATCAACATTTTAAGGGGATTAAAAAAGTGAAATCTCTCCTATTTCTAATTATCTTTCTCACTCAAATGTCAGAATTTCTCCTAAATTTGTATGGTCCGATACTAAGAAGTTGTCACATTATTTAATGAGGTTTGGTGTTCTACTCAAACACACTTAACTAAAATACTAATATAAAATATCTTATCAAACAGATGCTTAGTGACTTTGTTCGCTTTGCTGCTCAAACGCCTTTGTTATTGTGCGGTCATGTATAGGTATTTGGTATTTCAAATAACATAACCTTTTCTGATTAATTACCAAACACCCCACCACCGCACCGCAGCTGTTATTAGTTATTATAAGTTCTTCATACAAGGAACAAAGTTTATCCGTAACGGTTTTAGTATCTTGGAATCTTCCAGTCGATTTCTTGCAAAAGTTTCATGTGTTTCTTTGTGTGTCGCCTCGCTGCCGCCACCCGTCACCACCACCTAAAGTTCACAGCCTGAAGTGGAAAAGAAAATCTACGGGGGATGAAGCATGCAATTTGGTAGAGCGAATTTCTATGTCCTTTATCGTTCCTCATGGCAGGCATAAAGGTTTGCGGTGGTGTGGTGTGGCGTGTTGACGGTTGCACCGCTCCAACAGCATCAGCAGCCTTACCACATCTTTCGGGTAATACCCGTAGTGCCGTAGAGAGATAAATATCTTTTGTTGTCAACTTCTTGCATATCCTCCTCGAATCGACAATGAAGAGATTTATTCAAGCGCAAACAGTTTATTCACCAAAATTTGTTCGTTAGTCGTGGCACCATTTGCACTTGAAGATGCTTATTCGTGCGGTTGGCGCAGTTTATTAATAAAACCGACACTATCTCCAATTACGTTTCGCACTCGAATCAGATACACTACACCAAACACAAAGAAAGCCATAAAAAAAATATACAAATCATGACAACGACGCCAATCGGTGTTAATGGATGTTAGGTATATTTTTTCGCGAAACAAGGACATTCGAAGAATTGAAATATTGCTCTCGTGATGTAAGGGCCCTTTTCTTTTCGCATTTATGGGCCAAACATTGAATATTTATTTGCATAAATTTTGGGGTGGGGTGATAGAACGAGCCTTACGGCTATCTTATTGAGATGACTTCAGCATTAGATATCTATATACTTTCTTTGAGTACCATCTATCGGCTTGATATCTATCTGTGGTTTTGTAGGTCGTTTATGTTCACTGAACGCGATCGATGGAGCATTTTAATTGTCACCTTGTCGGCCTGTGCCGTTTTAACAATGCAGGATTAACGGGAAGGACATTATTTGCACTCTTGTGAGCACAGAGTGAATTTTTATTATTTTGAATTATTCAACTAAGTAATTTCTGGTTAAACATTCATATTTTTTTTTAAACTTTTTTCCATGTTTTGAATAAAGCTCCGTGAAACAGTTTTATTGCTTGAACGAATTCTTTTAAATAACGTAGACAGTGAGTTTGAAAATTAGTCAAAGATAATATATTATGTAGATAGGTACACGTCTACGGATGCAAAAAACACTGACACTGAACTATAACATTTCGTGGAGTGAGATTTTTTCTCATTCAGATTCGACGCGTGATCAAGGTCAACCGTTGAAGATGGACAAAAGCGTAGCTTAAGCATAGTGCGGAAATTCGATGTCTGAGCAAAATGGTAATTGCGTGGCTGCAGCTATAAACACTGTCAAATTTCAAAGAACGCCATTAACACTGCTATAATGAGCAGTCTCAGTGGCAGTTCATGTTTAATTAACTTCAAAATGTTGCTGCTGTTTGAGATTTTAAAAAAAATAAAGCGTTGTATAATACACGAGCCTTTGCTACTTCACTGAACTACTATTTGTCTGTAGTTTTCACTTTCGTAGTGTTGCTTGCTGCTGGCAGAGGCAGTTACACCATTGTGTTCAGGCACTTTCACATGCGCCATAAGGCCATCGCCATAGTCTTATGCCACTACACCGTTAAACGAGTTTTTGGTTTTAGGTTTGGAAAAATAGGCAGAAATCAAAATAAAAATACTTTATGTTGGGTCCCGTGAATGGTTCCTTAAAATGGATCACCAAATTAAGCGATGCCATACCATAATGGTGTTATTTCGAATGCGAATTAAAGCCATAATCCAATTCTGATTAAAATTCACTTTCAAGTAGGATTATAACTAAAATCATTCGGTGTTAGTTCGTTTGTTCATTTAGGGTTTCTTCTCATTTTAATGTGAATTCAAAAATATATGTATGTAACTAGCAGATACCCGTACTTTTCTACGGCGCGATACAAGCACCCAAGTACCTACATATATAAATTTCACATTTAGGCATCTTAGGCAGGAATCATCTCAGACAGACAGACAGACAACAATACCAAAGCTTCGTTAAAGACTAGGTCATTACGGAGCGCGCATAATCTGTTGATAAAGCACGCTTTACTGAACGTTAATTGCTCTCGACAATCTACGGTGGTTTTGAGCATCTGGAAACTTTTTGGGCCCCGAACCTTATTGAGCAACATTTGCATGCAATAAAGTTCAAAGTTTTTTAACGTAAACAGTATATATTCTACCCAATGGGTTCCCTGCCGAGAATTCTAGAAATTTTCAATGCCCGCTCTTTATTGCTGCTTTGGAAAAGATTCGTTTTTCTTTTTTACCCACCCAATTAAAAAAACACAATTTACCATTAAACGTAAACAAAAATATATGTATGCAACTTACCTAACAACAGTTCTATTTAAAAATGGCACATCCAATTTTAGTTTTCCGGGATTTTTTGAAAAAATAAAACTGTACCAAACAATTTGTTATTTTACATTTTATGTTATTGTATATTTTATTATCTACAGATTTCAAATTTGTGTTCTACATTTCGTAAAAAATAATACAAAGTTTTCATGAATAAATTTGACAGTCAATAAACAGATTACTTAGATTTTCCGAATTCGAATTACCAAAACACAATCCAAACGAATTGAATTTGATATTTAGAGCATGTTCCCACGGGAACCGTTCACTTTTCTGTATAAAAATGAGCTTATATGCTATTCCAGACTATAATCTATTTCTGTTCCAAATTTCATTTAGATGTGTTCAGCCGCTCTACAGTGATTGAGTAACAAGCACTGTTCCTGTAACAGATACAATTGTTATGCTATCACATAGAAACCGTGCATTTTTAAGTTATGAAAAGAAGCCTATTTAATTTTCTGGTCCATAAACTAACACTATCTATTAAATCAAGCCGGTCCTGTGCTCTGTGAAAAACAGAAAAGACATTATCCCACGGAAACCGTAATTTTTGTTCGTTAAAAAGTAGCCTATGTGTTATTCCAGATTATAATCTATAGCTGTGAAAAATTTCAGTCAGATCCGTTCAGCCGTTCTGGCGTGATTGAGTAACAAACCCTGTTCCTGTATAGGATACAATTGTTATGCTAACCCATAGGAACCCCGCATTTTTGAGTTTTGAAAAGAAGCCTTTTTCATTTTTAGACCCATAAACTGTCATTATGCAGAAAATCATGCCGAGTGAAAAAAAAAAGAAAAAAATTATCCCACGGGAACCGTACATTTTTTTCAGGATGAAAAGTAGCATATGTGCTATTGAAGACTATATAAGCAATCTCTGTGCCGAATTTCATCCAGATCTGGCGTAACATCCAAACATTCACATTTATAATATTAGAAATATTAATAATCTTATTAATAAAAATAAATGTTTTGAAAATTCATAAAACTGTTTTTATTCTAATTTGGTCTTTAGCAAGAAGACAACTTGATACAAGAGCAAGTTTTGATTGATTTTGGACTTTTTTTCATATTGGAAATATGCTATTAAACACAAACATAAACAATGCCCTACACGTTTCAACAAAAAAAAATAAGTTGTTTTAGAGATAAGCATAATTTATTACAACTGACTGTTCTAATATGAATTTCCACCTTAAATGGTACAATTTTAGACAACGATTAGCAAACATTTAATAATAATATTAATAATAATATTTAAATTATGTGTCTGTAAGGCACATTACCTTTTAAATGTATTAGGAGTTGCACGACACTTGTTGGAAGGAATAGAAGTATAGAATTAATTGTTTTGGTACAATGAAAAGAGAGCTAGTTGATTTTTATTTTTCATTGCATACCTTATGGGAGACGTCCAGGATAAGCTGGTAGGTAAGCTGAAAAGAAAAAAAATGCTTTGTACCCGAGTAAGAATTGATCTGGCAACCTCTGGGTGAACAAGCAAGCACCTCATCCATTGTACCATTTTGGCCCAATTAGGTACTATCATGTTCCTTATATGTGTAAAAAAACGTGAGAAATATAACGTACAAAAAAGTACCTACTGCCAAATTTTAATTACAACTGTAGAAAGCAGAGGGCTTATCGACTTCTTCTGCACACTCAAAAAATATCGTGTGCAAATAGTACTAATTACTGAGTCCATTTTACGAATTTTGGTCGTGGTATTCAGCCACGAATAGCGTTCGTAGAATTAACACATATGCGTACATTCTACTAATATTTTATTTGTATTCTTAAAAAAAAAACGCGTACATTGTACTAATGCAAAAGTTAAATTTACCAATTCATTCGTACATTATAGAAATCTATTCGTAAATTGTACGAATATTATCGTGCAATATACCTTTAAATTCGTTAATGTTATATATGTAGTCCAATTTGTAAATATGTATACACAATATATATATATAGATACATATATACAATAGATATATGCAATATGCACATATAGAAATATATGTATCGTTGGATATATGTATATAATTATATTATGTACCTATATAAATGTTGTCTTTAATTATGGGACAACAGGGGATAATACTGTGCGGTTATGATTTTTGGGTCCAAGATAAATTTCTTCTATTGAAAATGCAAAATAAATGTTTAACTTATTATATGTTCTTATGAATAGAAATAATGAGAATAAAAATTAATTATATTTCCCACAGGAATCCAATAGTCTTACTTTGGAAAAAACATAAGTAAACGTGTCACAGTTCGGTGAATGTAATTAAGTTAATAAATAAAATAACGGAGATAAAAGTTGTAAATCTGCTAATACTACGTATATTCTACGAATAATGCGTACGGCCAACCCACGAATAATATTTGTTTACTAATAATAATTTTACTTCGTAAATAGTACGAATTCATTAGTAAATAATACGAGTGCAATGTAAGAAATCACGAAGTTATTCGTACAAAAAAATCACTAATGTTATTAGTAATAAGTACACACTCTTTACTCATTTTTAGTTTTGTAAATGATTATGTAGAGATGGCGTTGCTAATGGTTTAAAGAAAAATATGCTTATCAGGGGCAAGCACAAAAACAAATTAAATTTTCTGGAAATCCGAACCGGAAAGGGTTAATTTAAAATAAAAAAAATCAGCGGAAGTTAAGCATTTTTAAGGTCCAATCTTAATCCGTCTGTATTACAGCAATCACTGAACCGACTTACACAGTTTACATGCTGTTAGATAGAGGAAATGTCAAACTAGGTCATGAAAACTATATTTCGGGACAAATGTCCACAGTTTGGCTAAAAAACGACATCAAATTTCCACTTCCGCAACTCGAAAGAATCGGGCATAAAATAATCATTTTAAACACAGCAAAGTACTTGAATTCATCTTTGATTCTGCCCATAGCAGTACGACCAAGTATTAACAGATGAATATTTTTTTCCAACTCAATTGCAGCGGCATCTATACTATTAAAACTTCTGAAATCAAAACCGTTTTTGGTTTCTGGAAATGGATAAGTAGAGACAAGAATCAAATGAACTTTGAACGGGTAAAAACTAACCTAACGAAAAGAAAACTTAAAGCTTTTTTGACCATTGGTGGTTAAGACATACTGAATTATTATTCTCTAACATTGAACACAATACATTGTGCAGAAATATATTAATCAAAGTTTTTGAGAAAACTAAAGTGAAAATCTAAGTTTTGGTGAAAAATAAAGTGGAAAAGTTTTTTATTTCAGTGAATTACTTACTTACTTAACTTAAAAGGAATTGTGACTGTATTAAAATAATTTTTTGAACTCGGGTTAGTAAACCATTTATTAGGACTTTTCTAAGTTTTTTTTTTATTTTAAAGCTGTAACATTTTAAAGATTAAAGATTTTACGGCAAATTGATACTATACTTCATTGAAACTCAGGTTATTAAACATTTATTTGGTATTTAATTCATATTATTTTTATTTTAAAAGCTTTAAAACGGCAAGTTGATGTTTTAGGATATTTTAAGTACATAGGTATCGACCTCATTTTTTTTAAGGATACAATGGAGTTTATAACTATAGACAATGTTGTCTACCGTATTATTTCAATTCATGCCGATGTCACGATTCCTCTCTTTTAACAGGAATACAAAATTAACTTACATTAAAACCCCTTAGAATCTTTACCAAAAATTGTTTATTTTCACCATCGTTTTCGACGTGTTTTCAGCTAGTTTATTAGTAAATACTACTACAGGAGAACGTAAATATTTACGAATATATTCGTAAAAATATAACATTACTAATACCTTACTAATCGTACAAAGTACGAATATTTGTTTGCTAAAATTTTTTAACAGAATAAATATCTCCAACCATTTTTCACTGTATTATACATAACCAACAAGTCTTGTTTTATGTTCAGAGATCTTTTTGTGCCGACCATGAAATAGGTATCATATTTATTTAAAGTATATTTATTGCTTATGGTTTAAATTCAATCAATTATTACACCTTCGTCAAACAAAAATGAGTTTATTGTGATCATATTACATTTCGGTTTCTTGCGACCCTTTATACTTATATACTCTATATCAGTTTTCAATGAATAAAATTCGTGACACGAAAATTAATACCCCCCAATCAAATAAAATAATCGTTAGAAACAAGGATTAACCCTCGTCACATGAACCTATACACAAAAGAACTCCAAAGTCATCCGTCCAAACATTGAATGTGAATTGCTTCACGCACTGTATAGTAAATTCCACATCTTGCAAACAAGATTCCTCGATTCCAAAAGGCTGGTGCTTTGGTGGTGATGTCTGATGGTTTGTTCAGTGGCACTGGCTGGTCCCCCACGTTCTATAGATCCTAAAGGATTTGGATTTCTTTGTCAAAGCATTGAAATGGAAAATTTATTGCGGAAATTCGTGGCTGTCAATTTTTCACATCACCATTTTTGTCGGATCACACCCCCGAGTGGGTGAATATAATGCTGTTAAGAGGATTTCCCATTTTTTTTTATTTTATGAAGAAAAGCTTTTGGCGGAAATTTTCTTTTAATGTAAACTGTCAAACCGAGTAACAAATTGAATGTCAACTTATTCAATCTGTCTTTGGAGGTTTATTTAGTCAGTTTTGTAAAAGCACCTACAGTTTAAGTGCCCAGAATTGGTTTGATTGTTGTTGCAGTTTATTTTGATGGTTTTAAGAGGATTAAAGCAAATTTGTACATTGTATATTCGGATTAGCTGAGAGTCGGGTTGTATATGTTCCATTAAATGAGAGTTGTTTTAGTTTGTGACATTTTGCGGGCATTTTGTGATATCTACACATAAATAAATTTGAAGTTTTGTCATATTCTGTTGTTGGTCATGTGAACACATGAGCGCTGGTGCATTTCAAACTACAATCTGCAGGAAGAGTATAGGAAAATTCTATACATTCGTAAATAAAACTATAAACAACTTTTGTATCTGAAGTTTCGCTAATCGCTTTTATGTGACAACTTTGACAAGTCTCTTTGAGAAAGAGGTGGACGAAGTCCTTTTTAGTCGCAATATCGTAGTTATGACAAGTTTTCTGCAGAAAGAGGTAGATACAACTCATTTGAAGTGCCAATATTGGATGGCGAAACGATACAATGGATGACAATTAATTTTCATGCCATATGGCAAGCATTAGTGTGAGGTAAGTGCGTGCTTCTCATGCTAATCGATAAAGACGAAATGGTATATAATAAGGACGTATATTAGTGTTATTGCATAGAACGATTTGGAAGCCACAATTTATCATAGAAGTAGATGCATTAAATGTATAATGTATACAATAATTAGAATTTAGACATAGTAAGGTTTTGCCATACTTAGCGTAGCAAGCTGGCTAAACGTAACATCTCTCTGGACGCGATAACTTATCCCTCGAAAAAAAATGCTCTTCCAGTTCTTGGAAAAAAAGAACACCCAAACTTTCTTATATCAATATACAGCACTCAGCTAGTGGCGAAAACCTTGACTGAAATTATCTTGGTAATATGCGTCTCTTAAATAAGTGGCGCTTGAATACGCTTAAAGCTCAAATTTATTCAAGCCAAAGTTAATTCCTAAGGCTCGCACATGTGTTCTTTATATTAGGGATGAGCATGTTGCCCCGTTGTTGGGTACAGCAAAACTGCCGCTATGAACCTTCAAATCTGAGGATTATAAAGAAAACAATCTTCAATATCTCAATATCTGCCACTGCCACGTAAAAAAAATAATTACACATGTATATGAGTATTGCGGGGGACAGTTCACTGATGTACCAAAATTTAGTTTATTTAGTTTTATCCATGATATGGCTACTTTTGATCTTATTTCGAAGGAGTGCATGGAAATCTTTGGCTTCAACTATAGATTTTCAAACTGGTGTTATTGGCTAGGGCATTGGACGTCATCACGTTAAAATATAATTAGATTGAAATAACTTCTCGAGACCTTTGACAACGACTCTGTGTGTCCACTGTTCCAGGTTCCTGTCCAAATATTCCTTTATCTCAACCGATTTACGATTCTCCCAACAGTGTATCAAAATGATATCAGAATCGGTGGCGAAGAAATTACTATGGGGTATATGCTATATGCACGTGCTAGCTGTAGTGAATGGCGCACTGATTAAGTATTTCGGGGTTCAGGACGTTTAATGTGGTGTCTTCACTTTGCCAGACAAAGAGGATGTCGGAGGTAAGTATAAACACTTAAATCATATGTCAACAAATCAGGTAAACTCTCCTCTTTACGAATATACAGACGGTTTAAGTGGTAAACCACATAGCCAGATGCCCACAAAAGAGCCCATAGGGCAACTATACTTAATCAGGGTGCAATTTTCAACAGTTTGCATATGCATGTAGGAAGTTATACCCCAGACCCCCTAATCAGCAAAATTACAGTTTTCAAACCCCCGCCCCCGCTCCGGAACCCAAAAAATTCTGCCAGACAACTGGGTTGGATATCACGACGCTAATTTAATTTAAATACATTTAGAATTTTCAATTCTAAATGTATTTTAATCTTCTTTAGCTAACTCTCCATTTATAGCTTTTATTAAATTATGTACCTATTATTTTAACGCTGGCACTAGTTAATAAGATATTATATCTTAATGTGTTAAGCATACATGAAAATAAATAAACTAAAACTAAACTAAACATATACTTCAACATACATACATTTAAATGAATTTAGGTTATACCTCCAACGCCCAAAAACATGTAACCCAGCAAATTGGAATCGTGGTTTATATATATATACTGCAAAAAGACAAAATGAGACTTTTCTGTAAAATCAATAAGAAAAATAAGTATAAAAAACAAGTGTTGAATAAAAATTTTTCCTTGTCCAACAATTCAATAAAACTACGAATAATAGCAAATGGTAAACGGGAAAGGCTGCAATAATTTTGAGTGTATAAATAATATAACAAAACAAAAGTCGAAAAAAATCTTTCTTATGTGGAAAACTTTATTTGACTTCCCCATTTAGCGTTCATGGCTCCTTTTTTAATTAAAGAAAATGTATTTTGGAAAAGAAGCAAAAAAACATTCACGAGTAGTTTTCCAGTATTAAGACCCAATGTTGATAATTTTTTTATGTCTCTGTACCAAAACCTTTCAGCTTAACATTTATAAAGGCTTTGTTTTTATTTTGTTTTATAATTATTATATAAACGCGTTAGGTCTTAATTAACAGCTGGAATTGAAGCATCTAATCTAAACAATGAAAAGTTAACTTTTGTACCTAAAATTTTGTGTATGTACTAATACCTGCTAGATATACACGTATTTTAATTTTTTTTTTCCTATATTTGAGGTTGTTTTTTTAATTTTTTGAAAATTATAAAAAAGTGTTATTCAGTTGTATCTCTGGATTCTTTCAGTTAGGATATTAAAAATAATATGAAAACGGCAAAAAAAAACAGTTATATAATAGGTATATATCTAAATACCACTCTCTGCCTTTTGTACGGGAATCTTTTAAGCGACATTTACACAGTCATTCAATTGACATCAATCTGTAATAATATACAGCCCTATTGATATATCCGTTCGGAAGAAGTTCAGATCGAAAACGATTTCATATTGGAACTCAAATTGCGATCGAGGTATCCTTTTCGGAACAGAATAAATAAAGCATATAAACGGACTCATTTGACATTTTCCATTAAATGTTTCATTCACATACCGTGTGAGAAATATTCTGATAATTTAAAAAACATAATTATTAACAATGAAGTGAGAATTGTATAATGTACATGCCTTCACACAATTAATCAAAACAATTCAAAAATATTGTTTTTTTTTTATTCTGTAGCTTGAAAATACAATCATAGCAACTAAATAACAAAACTAATTTATTTTCAATCGAATCAGCAACAACTTTTTAAAAATATTTTTTTATTGTCAAAAATAAAATGATCAACGCTTCGCATCGCACATCAATAGTCTGCATTTAATTCTATCGTAAGTTTCTCCAATTTGAGTGTCAGAAAACAGATGACTCCATTAAAAATTCTCCGATTTTTTACGAATCGGACAAAATTTTCATCCGATACCTCGTAGGGCTGAATTAGTGTTTGTAAAAATAAGTATGTATTTGTGCATTTGTTTGACGAAAAATCAAAACCCTTTTGATTTTTCCTGGTGACCGATTATATGTGTAGTTGACTGACCGTTTAAAGGTCGCTTTGAGATAATGCATTTAATTCAGTGATTTAAAATTAATTTAATATTTTTATTTCTAATGAAAATAAAATTCTGTCGTAAATGAAAACCTAATTCAAAGAATACAACTCTATTATTTCCAAGGACAAAATTGCTTTAATTTTGTTTAATTTTCATTTCGCCATCATCAGCAGACCACGGACCAAAACCACCTCAAAGTGAACACACACCCCAATTACCCCGGTTAATAGTCTACAAAATGGTTGTGCTGAAAGCGGCAACATTAAGTACATATACACCATACAAGCAACGCTAAATGCAAACATACTTAGCCGCACCTTTTGTTTAAATTGCGAAGAATTCGCCACAATGCTTTCGTGGCTACTTTAGTGGCAAAAAAAAACACCCCATAAAACAATTCCATTTCTATCCAAAAAGGAAAATCGTAAGCTTTGTAAATGGGTCACACCTTACCCTTATTTTTATACGTGACATTCATTGAAGAAAACTAACAACAAAGTAGTTTCTAGTTTTGGTCACCGTCTGGTTGTGACATTTACGCGATACAAAACCGCTACTTTATACAAAAGGAAAAGCTATTAAGTATATAACTGGATAGTTCCATTTACCTTCACAAAGCGTGCCAAGTCCAGAAAATGCTAAAAGGTATAGGAAAGGTGAATTTCATGAAAAAGTTCAATAGTTGAAAAGAGAAACAATTTTCAAGCCAAATAAAAATTGAAACACATTTTGTAGGACAGATATTGCAACTGACAAACAGTTTCTCAATAGGTAGCTAGGTACACATTATCCACACCACATGGTCACTTTTATGGATACAATGAGGCAATAGTTTAGCGCTGTTACACCTTAAATTTAAATGAAAACATGACTCGAAAAACGAGATTATAATAATAATAATAATAATAATAATAATAATACATATGTTGGTTACCAAATCGCTATTCCAATCAATTCTTTAAAAGAAAAACTAGTAGGTGTTATTTAAATTATTTTTAAAACACACACCCCAATTACCCCTTAGACTTAACTTAAGAAGACATAGTCGGGTCTCGGGCCTTAGATGACAAACTTCATGTGGGTAAGATGACAAAAATCTTAAGAGCAGATATTGAGCTGAAATTTAAATATTTTTAGTTTGATGCTTGTCTTAAAAAATCAAATGCAAACGATAATGATTTTGCACTATGTCAACAAAATAAGCTACCAACATTGACTCCTGAACCTAAATATTACACTGACATACTTTATTATGCAAATAACTGCCTCTACGAAATCCTTTGAACAAAGCTGGAACTTGAGTAAAAACTACAGAGTGACGTTCATAAGCAGTTCTATGACGTACTCAAATCATAATATAACCAACCGACTGATTCTTTAGGCTAGGTACCCACTTGATACTTTTAGTCACCAATCAGTTGGGTTTATAAAATGACTCCCATGGTGAATGGTGATGGTCTTTTATAATTATGCGCTCACATGCAGAAACTGCCCATTTAACCCAAATCAGTTTCTCATGTTTTGTTAATGTAGAACTATAGGTACTGCGCATGAATAAACATATGAGCTACTGCCTAAATCGCATGTGTAAATGAGCGAATACAGTCATATGGCGTGTTGGCTATAATGGACATATATGCGCATTTCGTTGAGTTTCGTTAAACATGAGCTCCGCTGCTCCGCATGAGCTGTGCGATCTGAACCGCTCTTACACATGATACAACAAATAAAGATAGCGCCGATGAAGGTTTATTTTTGTCCCGTTCTGCGCATCTACGTAATATGAGCGTAGAGAGCTTGACGTTTTCATTTTGCAATGAGAAATCATATACAAATAATGTGAGAGTTTCGTCAATACTTTTTCATATAATATTTTCATTTTAATATATTATTTTATAATTATTGAAAAGTGTAAATAATGTATTCATTTTTGTTTGTGTACCTACTTTATTATATTTAATAACTTTAAATTGCGTCGTGGAATGTTATCACTAGAATGTTGTTATTAGGAAGAAAATAAAGTGAAAAGTTTGTTTACCTCTTTGTGTTTTATTATTTTGGAATAGAAACAAGTGCAGTAAAAGTTAATTAATAATCTTTTTATATTTTCTTTTTCTTGAATTTTTGTATTCAATACTTTCGCAAATTTGAAATGCAAATTAAGAAAATGTCTGATAAAATGCCACAGTATCTAGTTTCTCCATCTAGATTATTTTATTGCACAGTTATATATCCTCATCTGCGTGAATAATATACCTATATTCTGCTGAAATTTGTCTTATTGTAGGTAGGTAGATATGTAAAAATATTATTATTAATGTATATTAATATTATATAGAAAACTTGTCTTATTGTAGGTAGGTAGATAGGTAGAAATATTACTATCTAGTTCTGTATTTGTTGTTTTTTTTTTTTTTTTTTTGTTCGTAAAGTGGTAAATAATAACATTTTATTTGCAAGAATGAAAATCACTCGCGACCCTTAACAAATTATTTCATTTGTGTACCTATTGCTGACGTCCAAGGAGCATTTCAGAGCTACATAACATTTACTGAACGTTAACATCGTAGCT
Source organism: Baccha elongata (assembly GCA_951217065.1). Taxonomy (NCBI): domain Eukaryota; kingdom Metazoa; phylum Arthropoda; class Insecta; order Diptera; family Syrphidae; genus Baccha; species Baccha elongata. The sequence goes on along the minus strand of OX578273.1, from coordinate 15,879,563 downwards.
GTAATGTTTCAGGCGTATATGAAATGTTTACTCCCTGTACCCAAAATGTAAACGGTTTTGGGGAATGAAATGTCGTGTTGACAGTATATGAACAAATTCTATTTGATGTACCTGATTTGTACATTTACAAATGTGAACGTTCAAAAACTCTTCAAAACACATACCAGACAAACTACTTTTTAGTAACAAATCGTTTACAGATACTATTCCTGGACTAGGTATATAAACGTTTACAAATGTAAACGTTCAAAAACATTTCGAAATAAATAACATAAAAACAAACTTAGGTACAAATCGTTTACAGAAAAATATTAAACTGTATAGGTAAATACGTAATGCCATTTGAGATCATATTACTTTATGTATACAAACCAAAACTTAAACAATTTCCATCTTGTTCTTGACATTATTATTATAATATGGGAGGTATAAAAATATTCAATAATTATATTTTTCGTGCAAGTAAAGGCAAAATATCGAACGCGAGAAATATTTTCTACCAGTTTTGTAAAACAGGTCGATAAAAATAAGGGGCCTGTAAAAACTTTCTTATTTTAGAAATGATTTCTAATAAAAATATATGAGACAATTTTTTTTTCCCACAAAAACCATATTTTTCTATATTTTGTAAGATAAAATTCAAAGTCTTATTTCAATCAAAACCTAAACATGCTTTGTTTTTACTAAATATCAACAAAAATAGATTTTCAATGTTTTGGGTTTTCTAATTTGATAAAAAATGGAAACATTATAATGGCCGACCAATGCTATACGTGTTACATTATCTGTAAATGAAATGTCTTACAGTATGCTTACGTTTGAAGATGTGATGTGACTATTCACTGTAAACGTTTTGTAAGAGTAAAATTTTGATAATGGCTTTACAAAACTGCTACAAATGTAAACGTTTCGTGATATTGTTTTTACATTAACGATATTTGATTTACAGTACGTTTACGTTTGAAGATGTACTGTGACTATTTACTGTAAACGTTTTGTAACAGTTAAGTTTTGATAATAGCTTTACAAAAGTGCTACAAATGTAAATGTTTTGTGATATTGGTTTTACATTCACGAAATTTGGTTGACAGTACGTTTACGTTTGAAGATGTGTAGTGATTATTCACTGTAAACGTTTTGTAAGAGTAAAGTTATGATAATGGCTCTACAAAACTGCTACAAATGTAAACGTTTCGTGTTATTGATTTAACATTAACGATATTTGATTTACAGTACGTTTTCGTTTGAAGATGTACTGTGACTATTTACTGTAAACGTTTTGTAACAGTTAAGTTTTGATAATAGCTTTACAAAAGTGCTACAAATGTAAATGTTTTGTGATATTGGTTTTACATTTACGAAATTTGGTTTACAATACGTTTACGTTTGAAGATGTTTTGTTTCAACAACATTCTGTGTGCTACAATTTGTTTACCAATCATCCAATTAGTTAATGTAAACATACAAAACATTTTTTCAGCAACTGTATATGAATTGTAAACGACATACAATAAATTTGTAACTTAATAGGTACAAAATGCTACTTGGGATCAGAGTTAAATACAACTTAAACATGGGTTCGGTTCAGTTTAAAGTTAGACTCGAGTTTTTCGTTTAGACTTGGGTTTAAATTTTCTATGCATAGCAAAAACTCGAGTTTAGCTTAAAAACAGCTTAATAAGAACTTGTCAAACATCTATGAATGTGGCCCATTATGATCAAAGCCTGATTTTAAATTCTTAGAGATCAGGTTTTTCCAATACATCCGAAAAAGTTTTCCAATACATCTTGGTTCAACCGGTTAGGTCATGATGAATTTGACACCAAACTTTTCTTGCATGTCCCGGTACAATAATCGTAAGGCGCTATTAGACTGCACGATTAATTGGATTCGTTTTAAGCGGTCTGATTTCGATTTTGCTTCTTCGCACTCTAGGAGGACTGAAGGATCTGCACCTTCTTTTTAAAAGACTGCAAAACCTGAATGAATAATTATAAACGTTTTCATTCTCCAAAATTTTTAATCAAATTAGTACTTACCCATTTCAAATTGTACATTATTTTCAAAATCATCCTTTAAGAAATGCAAACTGCAAATCGTTGCAATTTGAATTTTAATTTTAGCTTTTCTCTTACAAAAAATAATCCACTGCTTCGCAAGATTTTCATTTTTTTTTCGGAAATTGGTTAAAACTTAGTTTCAGGCGTAATTTTTTTTGTGGGTCATTATTCCAATCAAACACAGAACATACACCCATTTTGAAAATTATATTCAACACATAAACAATCAATTTTAATCAAAATAATAATTTGAATTCGGAAATTAACATCTATTCAATAAGGGAATAGGAAACAGTAAGTAAAATAAATAGCGCCAAAAATATCCATACAGATGTACGCTCATATTACGTCACATCATTTTGACAGCCAAACCTAAACATGCGCAAAGCCATATCTTTAGTAGTTGTATCATGGCTCTTACATATGTAAATTTGAAAGCTGTGGGCATTTGACAATCAAAAAAATTAATTTTATAAATATATCAATAAATTTAACAATAAATTACGCATTTATAACACAATTAAGGCAAACCAAAAACAAGTGATTTTCACATGTTTCACATGTTCATTATGTGCATTCATCATGTTTGTAGGTATAAACATGACGAAACAGTTTGTTAAATTTTTACAGTAGGTCATGCCAGCTCATGCACATTATCTATAGTTCTATTTTTACACAGATTGTAGGTATCTAACTGCGCGTATATCAAACCAAATGCAAATCGTTGAATAATTTTACTGAACTGCGAAAGAGAAAACAAATTGTATTTCATATTTTCTTTTCACAAAAATATCATACGGAAGAAAGCAGCAATGCAATGCCATATCACTGGGTTTTCTTTTTTATCACTCGATTCCGAAAATTTAACAGTTGCTGACACTGAACAAAATTTAATTGTGCTATCGCACCTTGCAACAAAACAAGCGCGCCTTTCTGAGCATAATTAGTGCGAAAGAGAAAAACAATGAGACAAAAAATCAGCGTGGGTTCCAAATTTTCTGTGACTCTTTTTGACGTCTCTTTTCACTTGTTCGTTAATTTCTTATCTCGCTTCATTCCTTTACGGTTCTGAAAGAGTGCATATATGCATGCTTTGCATATAAAATTCTCTTTTGTGCTATGGGTAGAAAAGAGTCAAATTTGAGTCATGACTCATGACTCATGAATCTCTGAACCTATATAATTAACTATTTGTTTATTCATCCTCCTAAATAATTTATTTTGAGACTCTTTTTGTCTGATTACAAAAAGATCTACTTACAGCGAAAGTGACAAAAACGCTGTCTACCGCATTTTTAGAAAACGCTGCAGGTTTTCTGCAGTTGCGGGTGAAGCTGTCTCATTGATGTTTGCACTCTCAAATGCCGCTGTGTAATTAAAATTTGATCCTAAAAAATTTCCCCTGTCGCTGTTTCGGTGTCGCGATTGTTTGGGGCTGCCTTTAAGGAGTAACTTAGTTTATTTAAATTACCCCCTAGGGGACTCTCGAGCGGGATGCTTTTTTCCTGGATATTCGTATATATGAACAGACCAGAAACTGCTGGACCAATTTGGACGCCAGTTTCATAGGCAGGTAGCTGATGTTAGAAGTATAGGTAGTGATAAAATGCCTCTGGTGCACCGGCTCGTTCGCACAGGGGCTCACGTTTGCGTTCCTTGCGTTTTTTTTTTTTTTTTTTTGAGTTTATAATTCATGTAAAAAGCGGCGCTACATAAAAAATCGCGTTGGGAATCCTAAATTTGGATTTTTTTTACGTTTATGATTCATGTAAGAAGCGGTGCTATCTTAAAAATTGCGAAGAAACGAAACTCAACATTAATTTAAAATATACGTTCCCAACCAAATTCACGTAAAACATAATAAAAAATGCAAAAATTAAGAAAATATATGGATCCGAACGCGAATTTTTAGATACCTCTGCTTTTCACATGAATTAAAACGCAAGCAACGCAAATTTAATGTTCCTAGCGAACGAGACGCAGAGCCACCCTGCGCCGCTGTCCCAGAACCCTCTTATCACTACTGCTACGGACGTTTTGAATTTTTAAGGGCCACTTGCACAGGTAGCTGATGTTAGAAGTATAGGTAGTGATAAAATGCCTCTGGTGCACCGGCTCGTTCGCACAGGGGCTCACGTTTGCGTTCCTTGCGTTTTTTTTTTTTTTTTGAGTTTATAATTCATGTAAAAAGCGGCGCTACATAAAAAATCGCGTTGGGAATCCTAAATTTGGATTTTTTTTACGTTTATGATTCATGTAAGAAGCGTTGCTATCTTAAAAATTGCGAAGAAACGAAACTCAACATTAATTTAAAATATACGTTCCCAACCAAATTCACGTAAAACATAATAAAAAATGCAAAAATTAAGAAAATATATGGATCCGAACGCGAATTTTTAGATACCTCTGCTTTTCACATGAATTAAAACGCAAGCAACGCAAATTTAATGTTCCTAGCGAACGAGACGCAGAGCCACCCTGCGCCGCTGTCCCAGAACCCTCTTATCACTACTACTACGGACGTTTTGAATTTTTTAGGGCCACTTGTACGATTGGTGTTCGTTTACATTTGTTAAATTAATAATAGATAACTATCCAAAATTAAAAATATAAGTGGTTTTTTTCACATTCAAGAAACTGATCTTATAAAGAGTGATTTTTCATTTTCTTGATCAAACACAACGTCTATTGGCTTCTTATAATCCTTTCGAGCTTTCAAGTTTTTAACCATTAATAGAATCCAAGCGTCAACTTTTCAAATCACGTTTTTGAGATTTTCCCAAATCAATAACATTATTCAGCTAGCCCCCGGTATGCGCCATGCAGTGGCGTATCCAGAAAAAGTTTTTTTTTTGGGGGGGGGGCACCTGTATAACTTTTAAATAATTTTTTGTTTACTTTTTATTTTTTTGTATTTCTTTTTAAGTTAGTAAAATAAGTGGATCCATTTTTTTTCTCCTCTTTGGCCCAGTTTTTCAGTGCGAGATTAAAATTAAACCTGGGTTAGGTAACTCACCGAATCGGGTGAGATAACTTTGGATTAATTCTAAACAAATGATTTGGATTTTGTATTCTCACAGTTTCTTAGGTCCTTCCGCATGAATCCTCTACCTACTAGCATTCAGGTTCTTGAGTCAATTCGAGATAAATTTATGCCCAGAGTTAGCTAACTCTGGTTTATTTAAAAATAGTTTGTTATGCAGGCTCAAGGTACATAAAACGAGATGTTATAGGTTTAGCGACGTTTTGAAAGTGAATACGCTCTTCTTCAGGCGATTAATGTTAAATAATCCGTTATGACAACATTACATATATAAAGAACAACGATACTTATGTGTCACTGTTATTTTAAATGAAAACACATTAAAATTTGTTCACAGTGTAAAACTTCTCAATCCTAACACAATTCCTAAGTCCGGGCCCCCTGCCCCCCCCCCTTCAAAACGCCACTGGCGCCATGATCTAAAATTCTAAATCCACGTGCAGAACATTAGTCGGAAGTTAACTAAGAAGTTCATCTTCTCCTAAAAGATATTCTTTTTTAGTTGTCTGGTTTACAGATTATTTACTGGTTGTGGAATGTCAAATCGAAGAGAATTTTGTTTAATAAATCTTTTCAGCACCAGCAACTTACTTTTTCAAAATCATCATTATCATCTCATTTGAATTATTGACGAATACATCATCTTATGCACAAAAAAAACATAAATAAACCCTATTTCATTTCGACTCAAACGACAAATTCCGTCTCAAGAAGTATACTTTTGTATATTTAAGTATTCTTAAAACGCTTTAAATTAGAATGAAAATAAGTGATTTTTTTGTATTGCATTAAGTGAAAAAATGACAAAATAGCCTTGTAAGTCTGGTTTTATATCACAGTTGTTGTAACTCGATGAGAAACGAGCAGTGTCCCTTTTCGTTTATATCCTTCCATTGATTGACATTCTATTCAATTTCCAGAATCACCCCCCTTGAAAAGATATTCCGACATGCTTGACAATTCGACTCCAGGGTATCCAACTAGAAAATCAACAGAATAAGACATCTGCCCGATCGCAGTTACGTAAATCCTTTAATAGAACCATTTACACCTGTCGGCACGTACGTCATGGGTTAAACGTGGTATACTTATGATACTCACAAAACACAACAAAAAACTTGGACTACCAAACCGAATATCAAATAAGGATGTTTGGCATGTCGCACACAGGTGTAACTATGCTCTTAGCATATTTGACTCCTCCTTGAATCATTTTCTCTTGTGTTGGCTAACTTCCTTCGTTCTTTTCCTCAGGATGAATATTATCCACCGACTTATGTTATTATGATTAATATCAACTTGTAATAGTGAATTGTTCGCAACCTGTGATGCATATTAAATATGGTGCTTCCGGTCTAATCCTGTGACACGTTCATTGACACGTTGATTTAGTCGACATTAAAATGCAATTGTAGTAAGGTACACCGTACACACTACGAGAGGTATATTACTTATGCGTAAAAAAGAAATTGAAACCACTGTAACACATGACATTTGATGCAAAAGCAAGTTATGCAGAACATTTAATAAGAAAAATGGGTGGTTCTACAAACGATGGAATTTTCGATGTCTGTGACAATAATTTGAAACCATTTTATTTTTGTTTATAAATATAAATCTGATCGAAATCTATACGCAAAATTCAATTCGTGCAGATCACAGTTTTTTTTTTCTTGCTCAAAAAATTCTTCAAAGGGTCTAATTCTCAATCCCCTGGTATTTCCGAATCACGTTTAAAAATCATTGCCGTTGTTCTATTTCTGCTCCCACCCTAAAAAAAAAAAAAAAAAAAAACAATCATTGTAATCTCAACTAACACAGAATTTTCACGAAATAGATAAATATTATTCAGCAATGCATTTTATTGCGAAAAAAAGTCACTAAACTTTGTCCGCTGCATTTGTAATCAGTCACCTGGAAGATTGAAAACGTCAAAAATATCGATAACTTCTATACAGGGTGATTGGTATAAGGTGCACCAAAAAGCTTGAGCGTGTAGGTGGAGTTAAGACAAGAAAAAATCGTATGAGAGGGGGGGTCTATTTCCCTCCTTTTAGGCGGGAGGGGCAATTTTCCAAAACATTGACTTAAATCAGAAAAAAAATTATTTAAAACCAACGGTGAATGATACAAAGCCTTGTTATATTTTTTTGGAAAGTCAGAAAACTACTCTTTTATTTATTTTTTTAAATTAAGTTGTTTAAGTGAACAGTTTAAAAAAAATAATTTTCAAACTCAAAATTTTGAAAAAAAAAACTAAAAAAAAAAATGTTTAAATTAATTTTTTTTTAAATTTTATGTAATAAGCTATTTTTTTTATTTTCAAAATTCAATGCTCTTATTAATTTTTAGTCAAAAACAGAAAACCGGATGCCAAAATGTATCTTAGTTTTTGAGAAATTAAAAAAAATTAAAAGTAAAACTAGTAAAATAAGTAAAAAGTTAACTCGTTTTTTTTAATTATTTGATTAAAATCGGATGGTATGTAATAAAAAATAAAAAAAGGATAATCCCCTTATTAATAATTGGCCTGAGCAGGTCAAATTTGGGAAAACCAAAAAAAAAGTGTTTTTCTTGGAAAAAAATACTTCTAGTTTTTTTTAATTTCTCAAAAACTAATACACATTTTGTCATCCAGTTTTCTATTTTTTACTAAAAATTAATAAGAGCATTGCATTTTGAAAATAAAAATAATAGTTAATTACATAAAATTTTCAAAAAAATTAGTTTAAACATTTTTTTAAAATTTTTTTTTTTTCAAAATGTTGAGTTTGAAAATTAATTTTTTTAAAACTGTTCACTTAAACAACTTAATTTAAACATAAAATAAAAGAATAGTGTTCTGGCTTTGCAAAAAAATATAACAAGGCTTTGTATCATTCACCGTTGTTTTTAAATAGTTTTTTTCTGATTTAAGTCAATTTTTTAGAAAGTTGCCCCTCCCGCCTAAACGGAGGGAAATAGACCCCCCTCCCATACGATTTTTTTCTTGTCTTAACTCCACCTACACGCTCAAGCTTTTTGGTGCACCTTATACCAATAACCCTGTATAGAGCTGAGCCCCATATCTAAAGGGAATATAAAGTATCAATTAATGTTGTATCAGGTCTTCCTCAGGGAAGTCATCTAGGCCCACTGCTCTTCCTTCTATTTGTCAATGATTTGCCTTCGACCTTCCACAAATCAATTTGTTTAATGTATGCCGATGACGTTAAAATTTTGTATTCTGTTCATTCCATAAACGACTGTTTAAGCTTTCAGTTGGAAATAGATCTTTTCCTAGATTGGTGTAAATATAATCAACTAGAATTAAATTTTTCAAAATGTAAGATTTTTAGTGCAACTAGATCGCTGAACATTATCAATTATCTATATAATTTCAACCAAAATGCATTCTTAAGAGTTGATCTAGTGAAGGATCTTGATGTATTTGTGGATTCTAAATTGGATTTCCGAGCGCATATCGATTTTATTGTTTCTAAAGGCAATTCAATGCTTGGTTTTTTAAAACGAAACTCAAAAGATTTTAAAGATGCTTACATACTTAAAACCTTATTTAATTCATTAGTACTTCCTTATCATGAATACTGTTCTATCATCTGGTGTCCATTTTATGAGAATGGGATTCAAAGAGTCGAGAGAATTCAGAAACGATTCACGAGATTCGCACTTCAAAATTTGAACTGGGCTGGTGATATGCCGAGTTACACTTCAAGATGTGCACTTATTAATTTAAAAACGCTTGAGGTAAGAAGAAATACACAGAGCATAATTTTTATTAAAGATATACTCTCCAATCAAATAGATTCTATGGAATTATTGAGTTTAATTACGTTTTATGCCCCGGAGAGATCACTTCTGAACAGACGTGTACTATTTCATGTATCTGGTCATAGAACTAACTATGGTTTAAATGAGCCCATCTCGCGATCGTTAACATTATTCAACTTCGTTTGCAATGAAGTCGACATTGTAATGAGTAGGGATCAATTCAAAAGAAATGTCTTAGATTTGTTAAGTTCTTGTTTTGTAAACTTGTGAAATTATCACGAAATTGTCTTAACCAACATTATATAGTAACAAAATATGCCTATATGTTTATCTTTAAGCTTATTAGATGTATTATATGTAATCAGCAGATTTTAATCCATTGATGAATAAATAAATAAATAAACATTTTAACGGGTTTTGCTATGCAATCTTAAATCGATGATCCAACATATTTTTTTAAATTCTTCACGATAAATCATGCTGATATCGATCAGTTAATTCTGTCATTTAAATAAAAAGCCATATTTTGATTTCAATAAGTGATAATTTATAAGATATAATTGTTTTTTATCAGTCCCCTGGTAACAAAATCTCAGTCCCCTGGTCACCTTAAAAATTGTCATACAATTGTTATTTTTTATTTTTTATTTACTGGTACGCTTTCAATAATGTTAAAGGATATTCTAACAACTGGCCCTTAGAGTTATAAAAATAAGTCAAGTCATTTTCCAAATATTGTATTAACAAAAACAAATAAAAAAAAATTATTAAATTCAAATTGAAACATTTTTGCATATCGTTGGTTTTCAGATTTGTTTTTAAATGTTTGATATCCAAAATATAAGTGTTTCGCTCTGGGTTGATGGTGAACTCATCAGCAAAGGGCTTTTTTCACAGTCTCTGATTATGTTTCAAGTAAAATACTCATCAGTTAAATTCCTTGTTTGCTGTGTATTGTTTTGTTGTGTTCTGTCAACAAAGTTCTAAATCTTTGATGAATGTTAGACATTATAGAAACGGGATATAATGCTCGTGGTCAACCAACTATAATGTTTTCACGTTTGGTTTCATATGCATTCCATACAAATACCTGGAGTCTTACAACATAAAAGTTGTCAAGTATTGTATATATGTACTTTAAATTTCAGTCAGTAAAGATGATTAGAATTTGCTTCTTTTGCTCAGTAATTGAAATAAATCTCGTTGGCATAACTCTGATAACGGAGTCGATATTTTCCTGGGATATTTGGTCCCACCCAACAATGCTTCGAGCAAAGGACTTTGAAGCTCTTCTACAACTACAGTTGATTGATAAATAAATCAAGAAAGAAAAAAATCACGAAATACAAAAATCTAGAAAAAAAAATCTCAAAAAAAAAAAATATTAATTTTTGAGACAATGTTTCTATTTGCGCGCGCGAATAGAAACATTGTCTCAAAAATTAATATTTTACCTCATGGTAAGTAAATTATATCTCTCTTTGCGTTTAAAAAAAACGACCTCTCTGAACTGTAGGTATAATGCAACTGTAAAAACAGGTTGCAGAGATAAGTTAAACTATAGAAGGTTTTGAACGAAAAAGAAGAGAGAAGTCATGTGGGATATTTAAAAAGTCTTGCATACAACTCTCATCTATAGTTTTGTTGGCTATAGATATTTATATTTATATAAAACTGAATAATATATGTTAAAACTTTCAAATTTATTATTTAAAAGTAGTGAACCTATGTTGTAGTCGAACTTTATAAAATTAATTAACAAAAAGAAACTTCCTTTATTGGCTACAAATTTTTTTTTGAAAAACAACAAATTAAAACACGAAATTTAAATTTTTAAACTTAACGTCTTTTTTATTTGTGTGTATTTAAAAAATCTAATGCATTTCGAACTGACATGCAGTTCATCATCAGCGAAACCTCGATTAACACTAAAAACAAAATAACAATAAAACACCAAATATGGGTATAAAATAATATAAAACATAAAATTAAAAGTTAACGTTATACAAACAACAATTTTTTGTTCTAAATTAATGAGAATAAGGGAGACAGAATATTCCCATTGTCACTATTCATAACATTTTTGGTTTTAAAGATTAAAAGAGACTCAAATGCATCAAGCTTCCTCTCATTTTGAACGCTCTTTAATAAACGGACGCTCTCTTCAAAGGGACCAATGTGATGTGGTGGTTCGTTGTTGTCACACGATGCGAAGACATGCGTAGCGACTGATGATCTATTCAGTTGTTTATGCTTGATACAGCTGATGTAGTGATGTGTTCTTTGAATCTGGTTTTTATACTCCGTTTGGTCGGGCCTATATATTTTTTGTTGCAATCTCTACAGCTTATTTCGTAAATACCACTCTTCTCACTTGTTGGTGTGACGTCTTTTGTTGACCGGAGAATGTTTCTCAGCTTACCGTTGTTGTTGTAGGCGATGTGTATATTTTCCTTCTCAAGGGTCTTCCGAAGTTGATTTGTGATCGCTGGTATGTAAGAAAATGATATACGGAATTTTGTGGCTGAATCATTTTGGCTAAATAGTGTAGATATATTATTTTTCATTATTTTATTTGATTGTTTTTTAACAATGTTTTCCACTACTGTCTTCTCAAAACCATTAATATCAGCTAAATGTACAATGAAATCAAATTCTTTTTTGAAATTTGCAACTGAAAGTGGGAGTTTGCACAATCTGTATGCCATTGAATGAAACGCTGCTATTTTATGTTGGTAGGTACAAAAAGAATCTTTTGTGATGTAACGTTCAGTTGATGTGGTTTTTCTGAACACGTCGAATTCTATTTTATTGTTTCGCCTCTTGCATAAAATGTCTAAGAACGGAATGGAATTTTGGTCGTCTTCTTCCTCATACGTAAACTTAATGGTGGCATATCTGTTGTTTAGTACATTAAGTGTTTCATTCACTGAATTCTTTTTTATTACGCTAAAAACGTCATCAACGTATCTGAGCCAGATTCTTGGTAAAAGACCCTATCTTCTTAAATCCGTCTCAAATTTTGACATAAAGGCTTCGGCGATCAGAGGTGATAAAGGGTTTCCCATACTCGTACCATTGTTGTGTTTTTGTAAAAATTGTCACGGAAAATGAAACAATTATGTGACATACAAACTTTTGCTGCTTTAAGGTACACGTTCATTTTTTCTTTCCTCTATATTTTTTGCTTCAAGATGTAATTTGAGTGACTCTATAGCTACGTCGACTGGTATACTTGGAAACAATGCTTCAACATCAAAAGAAACTATTAATTCATCATTTTGTATACTTATTTCTTTTACTCTATCGACGAAATTAAAAGTATTTAAAACGCTGGCGCTCTCAAATCTTCCATACAACTTTATTTCTTCGACTAGCCATTTGGAGACCTTAACTAGTGGTGAATTTACATTTGAAACAATTTTGCTTTTTTGTATTGAATTTTTATTCATTTTAAGTTCAGAAAATAAATAATTGTTTAACTACCTAAAGAGCTGTGTTTAACTTGAGTATTAACTCTTAATACAAAATCTCGAATCTACAATTTATTCGAGATTTTTTTTCGAGATTTTCTCTTTCGAAATTATAATTCATTCGAGATTTTTGTGCGTTCGAGATTTTTGCATTCTAGATTATAAGCAATTGTTTTCTAGATTTTTGTCATTCGAGAATTTTATCCTTCGATATTAAGACATGCTCCCTTGGAGGACCTCTCAAAAAGATACTCTGAAATTCTGAACTCAATTATGTGCAGAGTATCTTTCATTAATATAAAATGTTTGCCGATATTTTGAGCAAATGCAACAAAAATATATCTTTCACATACCATACCTACCACTCTTCTGTTTAGAATCAATTTTCAAACATATGTTACTTCTTTCGGACTGTTCTGTTGTAATCCCAAAACAAATAAAACTCTTTGACCAATTTCTTTAACAATAAGATTATGAACAACGAAAGAATTATAAAAAAAAATTACCAATCTCTTTAACAATAAGATTATGAACAACGAAAGAATTAAATGCAGGTAGTTACCTTTAATAAAACTTTGACGTCTTCCTTAAGGAAGTTAGGTGTACTTTTGTTACTAAAAAAAGTACTCAAGCCATGAAAAAAGTTTTTAATTCACATCTACCTTTCCTCTTAATAGGTTTCCCCTTTAAGAATTGTCCAAGCACAAAGACTTTAATGAGTCTTCATTATATATCTCCTCATTTAAAGCAGTTTATCCTCCCAAAGCTAAAAACCCAATCAAGACGGTTGTTCTATTTAAACTTCTGTGTCATTTGATTCCAAAACTCACTCCTCGTTGTCTTTCTGACAAAGAAGAAATCCTAAGGATAAAATTCTTCCACGAACTTTCTGGCTTAGTTCCTCCACGTTCAAAAGTTAATTAACATTCAGCACGCATATTCTCCCACTGGTCAACTTCCTCTATGTGATTTCCAAGCTTCAGGCACAATAATCGGGTTGTATACTTTTGTGCAACGGATTGTCCAGTTGTGCAATAGCATCCATAGCAAAACCTTGAGCAAAGCAACTAGACTGACCGACTGGATTTGTTGACAACTTGACACCATGCTAGAACAACAACGAACAGAAAACCCAGATTTAGTACACCGAGAGTTTTTTAAAGAATCCGATCTGAACAGAAGGACAGTTATCACGCTATTCGTTTCATCCTGCGAGGCGTCCATTGATTTTGATTAAAGTTTTCTCTTAGAAAGTGCATATCACTGGAACAGTGAAATGTTCCATCAAAATAAAAAAAAAATATAAATGACGACAATAAAGGAGATGATTTATTTTGATATCAATGGAAACAATTTTTATTGCCTGACATATGAGTGTGTTCGGGCCTCAGGAATTATGGTTCACACACGAGAACGTATATAGAACGTAAACGTAAACGCTTTCAAATTGAGATTTGGTATCTTTTTTCTTTATAATATCGTTCATAGAAAAAGGATAATGGCCTTGGCAGCAGGTTGTTTATGGCTTTGCTGCTCTTTTCTCTTATATATCACCATTGCCTGTTATGCTGTTTCTGTGCTCTGAGGATAATGTAATTGCAGTGCGGTTATTTACGACTTCTGATTTCTATTCTTTACCATCCATTTCCAACTGAGATTTATAGCATTTGAAGGTCAATGCAGTGTGTGTTTAAATCAAAGGTGATCCTGGAATGTGTATTAGGTCATAATACAGAATTACCAATTTTGTTAATGATTTTCACGTTTTGCTGAAATAATTATATAGACACGTATGGTGTTTGGAAATATAGCTCATTACTGAAGGATGTTTTCAAGAAAATGAAATGTCATTTAGCAGTCATTATAAGATGATGAGTCGGATGAGGGGAAGTCATTCGACACGAGGCAAGATAGCTGGAATTGCTATAATATTAATCTTTTGTGTCGAATTAAAAATAATGAGGTATTTAGTCCTTAACATCATTGCAAGACAGGGTTGGTTCATATAACAGTTTAAGTAGATACTTTAGAGATATAATTTGTGCCTGAGTTTATTTTAAGCTTTCAGACATAGAGGGAATTTCAGAAATTATAGAAGTAACACCTCCACCTTGCCGGTATGTACGTGAACCTGCTTTTAAGGTCACATGTAACTTTTAAAAGAATCGGCTTATATTAAAACAGCTTACTTAAAACTGAATAATGTTTGTTTCTTATTAATGAGGAAAGAAAAAGCACAAGAAATTACGCATTAGTTATAGCAAGTGACAAAAATGAAAGAGGGGTATCGTCTCTCTGATTCCAAAATGTATGTACTTATTGAAAACACAGTGAAAATTGAACCGTGTTTATCATTTGTAGAAAAATGAAACGACAAAAGGGGATCAACAATTTAGGCAAAAGTATTAAACATTGTAATTTATTAATTAAACAATGAAGCTAGGGAAAAAAAATAATTTAAGATTTACTTTAGGCTAAGCAACTATCTTTTTAAATTTTATAAAATATCTTTTAAGTACAGTACGTTCTCGATTAACGCAACCATTCGATTTTCGCGATCACTGAATTTCTATCATTGTTGACGCAGTTATCGCAACTCTTAAAAAAAAAATTGACATGTTCTTGGCTTTGTTTCTTTTTGTCTGTTGCGTTACATTTTGTCTTGGCATATGTTTACCGCTACTTTTATACGATGAAAATGTATGAATGTACATCATTATATGTATCTATACAAGGCAAGATTTTCTTGTTAGTTTAATGAATTTTGTCCAGTAATCAGTCGCTTGTCAAATAAAAGTGGGCCCAAGGTTGAGATTCCTGCCCCAAAAATATTGAGTTTTCAAAAACTGCGAGAAATGGAGGTTTTAAAAAATTTAAAAATCACAAAAATCCAAACAAAAATGTCCAATTTTTTCGAAAGAAAATATTTATAGCTAATTTTCTATTAGCTTACTACACCTATATTTTTATATGTACTAACATCAATGAATTAACTTATTTTTGTTTTGTTTTTTATTATTTATGTGTTGTTGAATAAAAATTTGTTGCATTATATACATTATAGCTATAAGTGGCTGGTTTTCTGAATTTCGTTTTGAATCTCGAATTGAGTTAAAAAAAAATTGCACTCGGTTATTGCAACAACCTCGGTAATTAGAACCACTCTTGTTTTAATTAGTTGCGATAATCGAGAATGCACTGTAAATAAATAAGATATTGTTTCACTACTCAAATGCAATAACAAAACATCGTACAAACAAAGTCCACAATATTGTCTTCTTAATAAGGAGCAGAGCATAAGCCGATGGTGCCCACAAAAAACTGACGAGCGGAAGATAAAGAGTCGAAAGTGTGCGAATGAACGCGAAAATACAGAAAAACTATTTATGTCGGTTCTTTGTTTACAATATAATAACCATGCAAATACTTTAAACTACAAAATTTAATAAACGTTTCTAAACTACAACCTACAATTGTCTATGTATAACGTGAGACATGATCGTAGCGCCTTAGATCATAAACGTAACGACAAATGTTATTAAAAGCCAAATTGAGCTTTTTTCGAGTGTCTGAACAGTTATTAGTAATTTGACAACCGTAGGTGATAATGGGAATTATTACCTTGAGTTTTAACAAGCAACAGTCTAGTTGAAAAGGTGTATAATGTTTGGACATTTACAGGCATACAAGGCACCCGTACACTTTTCCAATAACGCCTCTGACGTGGTCATCCCATCTGAGAAAGGCATTGAACACGACTCTTGGATTTTTTCCTTTGCTCCCACGGAAAACGCCTGGAAAATAGCTTAGATACAGCATTTTTTTTAAAAACAACTTTGATTTGTTAGGTTTTAATTGTAAACTATTTTTCTCGGCCCAATCCACAATATTTTGAAGTTCGCAGTTAAGTCTTTCGACTTAACTAACATCTTCAACTAATCAAAGTTTGCAGGAAAAATAAAGTTGCACATCGTCTGCATACATTATAACTATTGTCAACTCTATCTCTGACGAATGGGGGTAAGTCATTAATAAAAACTGCAAAAAGGTGGGGACGTAAAATAGATCCCTGAGGAACTCCGCTCAATATATCAAGAAACTTTGATTTTGAATTTTCGCCCAAATTGCACTGATTGTTTCTTCCTCACATATAGGATTTAACTGAATCAGCAGCTTTATTAGAAATTCTAAAATTGTTTTTAAGTTAAGATACTAAAAGCCTATGGTCAACCGTATCTAATGCCTTTGAGACGTCTAACAATGTTAAAAAAGTTACCAATTCATTACTGAGTGCAATTCTTATACTTTTATGAACGCCGATACACAACTATGCCAAGGCCTGAATCCAGACTGATTTGAACAAATAAGATAGTTTAAAGTGTAGAAGAATCGGGGTTTTCTAGTACAGGAACTATACCTTAAAATACTTCCATACTGCAGGAAAACGTGATGTTAAGATAATCGAGTTAAAAATATAAGTTAACACTTAACACAGGTAGAATGTGTGGGAGAATGATTTTCACAAAAAGTGGATGGATGTCATCAAGGCCAGCAGATTTAGATTCGATGCTCAAGATAGCTTTAACAACATCTATTTCTTCAATGCATAAAAAAAAACAAAAGAATTAGAGCAGTTATTATTTATAGCTTCTATTACATTTAAATCATGAGATTTATTTCGTCCAAAAGTCTTTCAAATTATTCCACAAAACTGACGACGACGGTTGATTAGTTTCGTAAAAAACGAAAATCTTCATAAATCTCGGGCAATTTTAACCATTTCCATCTTTTATATACAAAATCACTTTAATTTTTCAAATTTTGAAATTCAGGAATGAACCAACTGTTGTTTGGGAATCTTACAATTTTCATCTTAAGCGGTACATAAGCATTGAACAGACTACGTATACTATTTTGCTACTATTCAATTTGATCATCTGGCGATACCATAAAATAAACTTCATGGCTGTGAGAATTTTGCCTTTATTAGTTCTTTAGACATTATATTTATATACGGTCTGGTGGCTGAAACTTAAAAGAAAATTTAAGTGGAAATGTGACAAAACCAATTGAAACTACTTTCCTTACATTAGTAAATCACTTGCTTTTTTTCGGAAATCATTAAAGTTTGTCTGAAGCCACAGTATATATAAGAAAAGGAAAACGACTACTTAATACAATAACATGCTATTTAGTCGTCTGTCCAAACTGACCCATTTTAAAGAGACAAATGTCTGAAAAAGTCTCTACCATTTGCAATTAAAATTATGGGAACAATTAAGAAAGCTCGTGATAAAACACACAGCGCTTGTTTACTAACTGCACACAATAGACTGCTGCAACTGTAACTGGAGCTGGAGCTGGAACAGATGTCAAAATATGTCGTACGTCTCGTTTTTTGCGAGACCCACAATGGTGATGCACAGCTTTCTTACATTTTATATCGTTTGTATCAGCTGATTAAATTTTTTTTTGCAAAATTATTAAAAGAAACATAATAAAATTCACTTAAATTAACTTCGTTGCTTTTTAACACATTAAATAAAATATAACAAGAAAATAAAATAAATAATGATACAAATTCTATATACTAATTTAAAAATTAATTTAAAGTGTTTTTTATTTTTATATTAAAAATATTTATTCTTAGCCTTGGCCACGACTCACGAGGCAAAACAAAAAAACCACCTCCAGTTGAAAATATGATCCAACCGTAATTTTTCTGGTATAGTTAACATTAGCTTTCAGTCAATAAAGTTATGTAGGTAAGCTGAGCTCGAAAAATCTTTAAATTGCGTAATGACACGGTGCTTTTTGCTGGACGTCATCTGACGAGCCCAAAAGCTAGCACCGGGCGATACGCAATGTTTTCTATAGACTATAGACCGCTAAACGCTTTATATTTTGAATTAAATAAAATATTTCTTCACAAAACACGCGGTTGCTTTACGGTATATTGTTATTTATTTAATTTATTGTGAAACGTTGTGCCTGTCGTGGTAGTTCGCACGGTGGCACAATCTTTGTGCTGCCAATTGACACAACTAAATTTGGCTCCTGAACCGACACTCACTTTGTAGTGATTTTTGTTAGCAATAAAAAAACCATTAAAGTTAAGTTCATTAATATATATAGGTTTACTTTTTTATTAGCTTAGTTTTACTTAAGGTTTAAGTTTTTAACAAATTTGGATTTTAGCTTTAGGTTTAAGATATAAGTTTAATGCGCTGGCCACGTTAGCTTGAGAGCTGTCAGAAAAAGAATGAATGAAAAATCATTCCGGAAAAGGAATGGCGAACATCGTTTTTCTTATGAAAGTTTTCTTATCTAATAGCTTGTTATCGTGATAATAACATTGGCAAAGTTATGTAGACTCTCACTTAGGTTTACACACTTAGGTTTACACCTTGTGAGACGCTACAAACGTCAAAAGAGCTGTACGTCGAAAGTTAAAAGATAGTGAACTCGTGCAGCACTGACTGCAGCACCGAGTACCTGACTGCAACTGCAGCGTCGCGTTGTGTTCGTAACATTGGCCTTGCGTGCATTCAATATTTTGACAGCTATTTCAGTTGCAGCTCCAGTTACAGTACCGTCGCTATTGTGTTCAGGCAGTTAAACTGTGAAATTTAAGACCGGACTCACACACAAGAGTTCGTGTTGTGAAGCTGTTGTGAGGCTGCTTCAAATTATAAACATCGGGATCATGAGTATACTGTTCCATTCCCATTTCGTGTTGACATTAAAGGAAAAAGAAAAAAAATCTTTTTCGTTTTATTGAATTACAAATATTTTATTTTAATAAAATTTTAAATAAAAACGATTTCTTAGAGGAGAGATCAAACAGAAAAATCAATCGACATACATATTACGTGGAGAGGATTATACTTTTTTGGTCACTTGTCAGTAATCAATTGGGTTTCAATTAATTAAATAAAAAACCCATAAATTCGTTTTTGACTACACATACATGCATAAACATGTTACAGTGTATGGATGTGTAACTTGCACTCAAGTGCAAGTGTATGTTTGTATATCTAAGAAATGTCTCTAATATATTCTATCTCACAATTTATATATGTAAGCATATCTATGTATGTTTATGATTTTGAAATACCCTTCCAAGTTATTTTTCAATGAGAATGCAAACGAGAGCAAATTTGTTCTAAACAAAATATTTGAACTGCGTTCGCATTCCCATTCTATTGCAACTATTGATATAAAAATGTAAAATGTCAAAAAAAAATTCAACTTGATAAAATTGAATTTTTCAATATTTTTCTAGTGTTTGCCTATATAGAATTTATATTAATATTTCATCCTTCTAAATTTATAAAAAGACATGGTTATACAATGTGATACTTGATGCTCTCTACCAATTTTCATTAAATTTTATTTCTGTTGAATTTTTAATAAACACATTCACAATGATATAAATCCTTGGAAACCATGATGCCGTCACAATCAATCGATAATAATAAATGGAGTTGAGACTAAAAATGCAAATCGAATAACATTTGCAGTACAAACAAAATATAAAAAATATAAAATAGATTTCAATTCATACCGCAATTCTATCTCCCAGGATTCCAAGAGATTATAAGATTTTCCTGAAATAAACAGCATCCCTAAAACGTTTAAAATGATTCGAAATCCAATGACATCCTCCCATGGCCATGAAGATAATTGGAAATGTAAAGGTTAAGATTCTTTTATGACACTTCTGTTGGAACAGAATATCATCAACATAGAAAGAAGGCATTTCAATAAAATCTTACAATCGACATTGAAAATAGGGATGACACAATATAGAAAGTGACCCAAGATGAAAATCGATGAGGCCAAGGTATGAGTTGACTATTATAGAACCTGGTTTTTGTGGTTATGAACATATCTATTGATTTTACTTTTGGGTTTGCATCTAATGGTTTTTGCTTTACATCGACCGTAATTAAAAAAAAAAAAAAAAAATTAATTAAAAAATATTTCCAACTTGTTCAAGATTATGAACTCAACCCAAAGTAGTGTTTCCTCAAAATGTTGTAACACTCCAGGAAAGTTAAGAAAAAAATTGAGCAGGAGTTAAAAGAAGTTATCGATACACTTTGGTATTAAATGAAAAAAACAGGTGAAGGAAAAATTAACCCGGGAAGGCATTCCACATTCGTGTTGTCCGGGTCAATAAAGAATATTATTACTTTACACAGTATACGTTTGTCGTTCGACTCTTACAAATATATAGATATGGATAAATTGGTTGCCCGAACTACGGGATTCAAAAATACCAATTCAAAAATATTTATGCTGAAAGGAGAAACATGTCAAGATGTTGCCTATGAGAACATGTTGTATGGACACCTATCATGATACAACTACTAAAGATATGACTCTGCGCATGCCACGGGTTGGTTGTCAAAATGGAGTGACGTCACCGACACTCAACAAAATTATTTTTGGCGCAATTTTGTTTGATTCACTTTGTTTCCTGTTCTGTGCCGGAAGGTTTATTTTTGAAACTGAGTTTAAAGTTATTAAAGTGATAAAATAGTGTTTGTGTATTATATAATAATTGTTAAAGTGGTTTATTAATATTTAAAATGGGTGTCTGCTCAGTTTTTAAGCGTTATAACAACACACGAAAAAAAATTACAACGGAAACTAGTTTCCATAAATTTCCAAAAGAAAATCAAAAATTTTCAAAACAGTGGATATTATTTTGTAAAAGGAAAGATAATATCAACACTCAAACTGCAAGAATTTGCAGCCTACACTTTGTCAAAGATGATTTCATAAATAATATAAAATTTGAAATGGGTGTAAGTAAGAAATGTAGCTAGGTTTTGAAGGAAGTGTTCTTTAACAATTTATTATTCTTATCTTAAAGGTTTTACTCAGTTGCGCCTTTTGAAACCAGATGCAGTTCCTACTGTCCATTTGAATAAACCAATAAACTCAGAATGTGATTTAAAAGGACGTTTGAACAGGATGGAGTTAGAAAAGAAAAAAGAACTCCTAAATGAGTTGCTGCACGAATCGGTTCCTATAGAGCCAGTGCCCTCCAACGACGAACAAGACACAAATGAAAATGAAATCTTGGCGAATGATGTGTCTCATCCAGAGCTTTCCGGAAGTGCAGCTGAAGCTAACGATTTATTTGAACAAATGTAAGTACTTATGTAATTATATCAAATGTTGTTTTTTTTCGATCCAACATAGGTATTTAACCGAACAGTACATATTTACCACATTTTAAAAAAAAAAAAAACTTTACAGGAAGAAAATCAGAGCTTGCAAAAAAAATTATTGGCTGCTGAAAATAAAATCCAGTCGTTGACAATTAAAGTCAAGAAAGCTGAATTCCAAAGGTCCAACTTGGAAAGCAAATTGCTCGGAATATTTACCCGTGGGCAAATAAAAAAGTTAAAAAAGGGTTGCCTTAAGAGATAAAAATGGTCGGAGGAAGACATAGCAAGATCTATAACGCTCTACTCTTCAAGTTCGAGAGCATACAAATTGCTAAAGCAAAAAGATTTTCCTCTAACTGCTGTCCGAACGCTTCAAACATGGGCAATGAAACTAGATATAGCACCAGGAATTAAAACCTATAACTTAATTAATGAAAGCAGCTCAGGAGCTGACAGTGAATCAAAAACTTTGTGTTTTCAGTTTTGACGAGATGAAAATCAAAGAAGCGTATTGCTATGACAGATCGTCTGACACAACACTTAAACCAGCGTCTTATGTACAAGTTGGGATGCTTAGAGGTACAAGAAGATTATATTATTTGAAGTAAAATGATAACTTACATACATGTATCTGTTTTTATTGCAACAGGTTTAGTCGGGAAATGGAAACAGCCCATTTTCTATGATTTTGACTGCAGGATGACAAAGGCCATATTATTCGACATAATAGAAAATACAAAAAAGTGTGGTTTTACGGTTTTTGCAATCACAAGTGATTTGGGTGGCTCCAACAGAGGGTTGTATACTGAGCTCGAAGTCAGTATGGATAAACCATGGTATGTACATTGATGGTTTGAATTTCCTTACTGCCATTAATAATCAATATCATTTATTATAGGTTCACCTTTTAAGAATCAAACATTTATGTATTCGCTGATGTTCCACATTTAATAAAACTAATAAGGAATCATTTTGTCGATCATGGTTTTATGAGAAATTTTATAAGAAATTAAAGCCCAACTGCTTTCTCTCACGTCCGGAGAGTTGAGCATAACTCATAAGATTTCAATGAAAAATCTTAATGTTGTGCAAGCGGAAAGGCTAAAGGTTAAACTGGCAACAAAATTATTCTCCCACACAGTTGCTAAAGCATTATCAAGAGCAGTTAGTCTTGGTCTTCTGCAAGACGAAAGTTGGGAAGAATGCTATAATTTGTTCAAATATGTGAGTAACAAAAATTGAATATTAATTAAATAAATACTTTTGATTATCATATTGATCGTTTTCAGACGAATGACTGGTTTGACGTCATGAATGTTAGATCACCATATAGTGATTCGAGGGAGAGAGTCCATGCTTACGGACTTCATTTAGAATCCCAAAATGTGATTCTAAATAACATGACAGAAATGGTACGCAGCATGCGGGTACTCGGAAAAAACTATTTGCTTCCATTTCAAAAAAGTATTTAGATTTATAATTTTAAGAAAAATACGATTAATTTCATTATTTAATAGGAATAGTACAATCAAACACTGCCCTGCAGCTACTTTACGGTGATATGGAGAAACTTTTTGGTCTGAAGTTTATTATGACGTACCGACTAAACCAAGACGTTCTGGAAAACTTCTTCGGCGTCATAAGAGCTAAAAGAGGCCTTCACGACCATCCCGATCGCCAAGAATTCAAGTATAGACTTAGGTCATACATTCTTGGTCACAATGAAGGTGCACTGTCGGAGAATGGCAACGTTAGTGTGGATGATACACCAGATCAGCATCTCCATTTGCAAGAAGAATCATTCTCTGGTATGATGCTTTAATAATTTTTTTGAAATAGTTTATATTCAAATTTTGTATGTACCTACCTGTTCACTTTTTCAGGCAAAATATTTAGCATAGTAAAGGTCTACAAAAATCTGAGTTGCGATCCAAAAATGGATTTGCCAATGGCATATGACGGCCTGGAAAATTTGGCTGGCTATATTTGCCATCGTGTGAAGAACACTACATCCGACCAAGAAGAAGAAAATCAAAATCAATACTCCTGGGTACATTATTTGGATGAAGGTGGCCTTTCCAAACTATCCGATAAATTTATGTCGCGAATGGTTTCTTTAGAAACAGATTTCAATGTTGTCAATGGTGAAGGCAAAGGTATTTACATTATGTAGTAAATACATTAAACACTTGATTGATATATCAAATAAGGCAAAAATCGACAGCGATGAAAAAGTTAAAAAAATATTCTTTCGGTCACGAATGTATTTTCGCATGCGAAAATTAAACCAAGAAAAGGTAGAAAACAAAAATTAAAATAAAAGAAAATACAAAAATATAATAAATTAAAAGAATTATAAACAAAAAAAATATTTCAAAATGAAAATGCATTAATCTTTTAATTATTCCTGATGAAAGTACATGTTTTTTTAATAGTGCACTGGTTCATAAATGGGTTTGTATAGGTACGTACTACAAAACTGGTAACGTTAATCCTAAGCTCATACAGTAATAAATAATGAACTCAAAATAAAACTACCTACAACTTGCTTGGTTATCCTTAGGATTTAAGGATTTCTAGAAATCACCAGATGCTTCTTCCTAAACAAAACCATCCAACCAAGGTTTATCTATTCAACTTTGTCACTTGCATAGACATTTCATTGCTTCAACCGGTTGTCGAACGGAATAAAAAAAATCACATCACACTTAATAAATAATACACAAAACAGTGAGTTTAACCAACTATTTATTATTTAATTTTATTATTTATAATAATTTAACAACAATTACTTTTCAAATCAATCATCTTCACATTCGCGACCTGCAACACCGAACCGAAATGAAAGAAATCACATCACCCTTGATAAAAAACAATAAATAATAAACAAAAAGTGAGTTCAACCAACTATTTATTATTTTAGCTTATTATTTATAATAATTTAACTATGATTGCACTTAAATATTCCAAATAAACTAAATAATAACACAAGCTAGTTTTATTTGTGTTTACTTTTAATTGAATTTCAAATACTGAAATGAGAAATGTCAAATAGTTGAGTGTCGATGACGTAGATGAGCAGAAGAAGACAAAAATAAAAAACTGACGGCGTTATCTTGTTTAGTTGTATCATGGACACCTATCATTAAACGCATATTTAAGATGAAACTTGAAATATCATTTTCAGATAAAATTTTGTAATCTCATTGATAAAATCAATGAAGAAGAAATACTGGAATGGGTGTTGTGCACACGTGTAGTGTATGTACTATGTATACATGCGTTTGGCACCAAAATGTCTGCATATACATTTAAACATCGCATCCTAAATGTCATTTTGTCATGGCGAGAGCAGCAGGAGGAGGCGAGTTACCTCACACCTCTGCTGTCAAATGCCTATAAAATAAAGGCACGACTGGGACGCACAAACTTGATCTTGTGGCAAATTATTGTGGAAGGGCAAAATATCTTGGGAATGCGGTTTTAGTAGCGAGATGCCCATACAAATACTGAAAAATGCAATCACTCATAATATTTTGCTTTTTAATTAAAATTATTAAAACCATCTTTTCCAAATATCTTTGCCAAATTGATGTTATATGTTTTATATGTCCGTATATAGTCGGAGTAATAAAAAACGGTTCTATGGCAGGTACCGTAAATAAGCTGATTCTTAAAGAAATTTTTAGACGAAAGACACCACCATTGGTAACAAATCACTCACATAAAATTTTATTCTAGGGGGTGCCACAGCAACAGCAAAACTACTATTTTGCACATTGCACAAAATTGGATGATTTGGAAGAGCAAACGATAAGCAAAGAGTGCTCTATTCATTCCGATGTTGGAAATAGGCCAATTCCGCTGATTTGAGAGTTGATTTAGTGAATAAGGGAAGTGCTCGTTTTCAAAATAAAGATGGTCTTTTTAATACAGCCGATCTTCAAAGGTCCGGCGATAAGACCAAGGGGACGAGTAGGCATTTTAATACGGCCTGGTTTTATAGTTCCCTCCCAAATGGAGAAAAAATATTACGGAAATGGATGGATAAGATAAAAAACTGTTAGATTTGCTTTTGCTGTCGGTTATTTGCATGCAGTATTTTGTCAGTGGATTTAATATGTGGTGGAAGCTTAACCCTAAAGTATTCGAAAACGAGGCATCTGATCGTACCCTTACTTCATTAGAAAAGTGGAAAACCTTGGAAATGGGCTTAAAGCTGCAAAACACAATTGACAATGATTTTCAAATGTCAATCGGTGCAGAAAAAAAGAAATGGCGCGATATTCTAAGACGACTTCTGGACGTAGTTTTTTTTTCTTGCTCGTCAAAACCTTACTTTACGAGGCCACAGAGAGGAATTGTCATCGTAAAACAGAGGGAATTTCTTGGAATTGATGAAACTTATTTCCAAATATAACCCAGTTAGAAGAATTTGTCGAGAAACGAGCATTCAATAGGTAATAAAACTCGAATCATCTCTTATTTGTCGTAAAACACTAAAAATGAGTTCATAACAATTTTGGGAAAAGAAGTGAAGACAAAAATTGTGAAAGACATACACCAAGCGAAAAACTTTGGAATTATATTCGACAGCACATCCGATGAATCACATATTGACCAAGTGAGCGAGATCATTCGATGCGTTCACATCCAGGGTTGATGGAGCACAGAAATACTTGCAAAAATCCGGGCTTACTCTAGAAAAATGTGTAATAAAACTTAAGTCACTGGCAAGTTTTCATCGTGAACATCGTGATGAGACCGTGAAAAGGCCATAATTTATGCAAAAGGACAATGTACTGAGCTAGAAATTTCAATTGAAAGGCTAGGAGGAACAAAAAATAAAAAATTATGCCAGGCGAAAATGGTCAAGATTCTGGTTTGACTTTGGAAGAGGAAACACGATGATCCATGTTAGAATGTCAGGATATATTTTACACTGAACTTCTTCATCGGTCTAAGGCCATGGAAGACATTGCGTCAGTTTTCTCAGCTCTTCAACCAAAAATATTGCTGTATGGAACGGCAATCTGTGGCTGTAATCGAGCCAAATTTTAAGTTACATTTTTGAAAATAACTTCATCATAGTAGCCATAGGTTTTGTTGTCGAGTCAAATTTGAATTTTAAATGTATTTGTTTGAAAGTAACTTAGTTTTCAAAACCATAGTAGAATGGGTTTTTTTATTTTGAAAATAATCTTTTATTATAATCGGTTATTCTGTTTTTATAATATTGTCACATTCAATAGTACATAAGTTTCCAGAAGTTTCTGAAAATTCTTAAAATTATCAATGTAAGTAGTTAGTAAACGAATTTATGAATGTGTTATATAATTTTAATAATTTTTTAGATAAAATAAAATCGTCTCTAAAATTCACAAAGATTTGGATTTTCTTGAAAGAATTATTTAGAAGGTTAGGCGACATTTGTTTGTTGGGCAAAAGTTCAAGAAACTTCTTGCATAAACAGTGGCAATACTTTCATCGAAATGATGTAATTTAATTTTAATGATGTAATCAAAACATAAAGTGAAATAAAAGCTCGAAAGCACCTTTAAATAAAACCATTAATCGTGTTATTTTTTTTGTTCTTATTTTTTTTTTTTTGGTTTAAGCTAGCTTTATCGCCCCGTTTGGCACTGCCCCTCAGTCCGCCAGTGATTTTGTTATAATTTATTGCACTTCATTCTATCTAAGCACACCCCTATGAAATTTTGTTATTAAACCAACTGTAACCATAAAAGACCAACCAGTTTGACAATACGATATCACTTACTCTTGTTTTGGTATTCAAAAAGCATTTATTCTGTAAGCTCTTGCCACACAATCTATAGAAAAAGGAATATTTGATGTTGGTTAGCTTAGAAAAGGTAATTTTTACATTATCAACGAACAAAACAACGAATGGGAATGATGCTAATTCGATGATCACTCCACACTCCGTACTGATTTATAAAAATCTCTTCTCTTCCATCAAATTAGAAGTGTAATATGGCCCATCTGACAAAACTTTGGTAGGTCTTCAAATTTGAATGCAGTCTTGTAGGGGGGTCGATTTCTGAGTATAAAAATGTTTTTGCGGGAAATTTGGCCTTGTGTAGCAGCCGCTATCTTGAAATTAAGATTTTTTCGTGGTTTTGCGTTTGCGTGCATTTTTATGGAAAAACTATTAGTTACTTTTTTGTTTCAATTTGTATTATCTACAAAATGGTATATTTTGTAGTGTTAGTATCTTAAAAGTTATGAGGAAAAAACGAGTAAAAAATAGACTTGATCACCTTAACTTTCTAATTGCTCGTTAACTTTTAGATATTCGAGAAAAAGTATTACATATTTTTTTAAAGAAAATCTTTTTAAATAAAAAATTATATTTTTTTTTGTTAATATCGCTTGATTTTCTAACTCACTACGATGTCAAAGGCTAACTGCTTGAACAGAATGGTGTAGCTGTAGCTGTAGCTTGTAGCGCTGTCAAAGAAGAGACAACGCCAATCCTATAATAACACCAGAATGTGTAGCTGTAGCTCTAGCTGTAGTACAAGTTTACTCAACTTCAACTTTGGCGTGCGCTACTCGCTTCTTTTTGACATTTGAGGAAAAAAAAATAAAAACAAAGAAAAATGTCGGAAATAGTAGTCTAGGAATTTATAGATGTAGTTAAAAACAATCCAATTTTGTGGGATTTACCGAATCCAAATTATAAAAACATAAAAAAAAAGCCCAAGCTAGGAAAAATATTCATTATGCGCTACACCATTGTGGGTGAGCTTGCTACTTTTATGAGCTACATGTTGACAGTTACTTTGACAGTTCTACACGCTACAGCTAGAGGCTAGAACGTATTGTTTAAGTCAGGATAAGAAAAAAAAACAATTTAAGGGAGGGAGCGTATGTCCCTTCGTTTTGGCGGGAGGGGCAATTTTCTGAAAAACTAACTTAAAAAATAAAAAAAAAAAATAAAAATCTACAAAAGCTTATTCGATAATGTTCTAATTTTTTTTTATTAGATAAAATGTCAATCTTTGATTTTATGTTTCATTTAAATAATTTAAGTTTACGATTTTTGAGAATAAGGCCCTTCCTCCACTTGAGCAACGCAACGCAACTCACAAGCAATTCCCATAAAAAATATAAAAAATATGTTGTATGAAAGTTGCGTGAATTTTGTTTTATATTGATTTTCCTTGTGAGTTGCGGTTGCGTTGATCAAGTGGACGAAGGGCCTTGAGTTTCAAAATGTAAATTAAAAAAAAAAATCAAATTTAATTTCTCAAAAATCGTAAACTTAAATTACTTAAATGAAACATAAACAAAACATAATAAGGCATGTTTCTATACTGACAATCTTTTCTGGACGAACTGTAGTTTAATTGACGTACAGTTTTCCTTTATGTTCTGTGTTGTAAATTGATTTTTCGACAGTCAGTTAGCACTTATTCCTAGGAATAAATGCTTTAACTGTGGAATAAAGTTATTTGTTTGTTTCGCAGACATTTAAGAAGTTATTCCTAGGAATAAATTGTTGAACTGTCAAAAAAGTACCGTTTATTGGATTTTGGAAAAGTAAAATAATTTGTCTGCGATGGAGTTTTTTGATATTTCAAAAGATTTCATAATTCAAGAAGAAATTGAACTGGGTTTAATACGCCAAGTTTCCAGAAAACAAAGAGTTGTGAGGATTTGACCAGATCATTTTGAAGAATGGGAAGACAACGACTTTCGGAGAAGATTTCGTTTAAGAAAAAAAAGGTCGAGTATCTATTAACTTTGATAAAAGAAAAAATAGAACATAACACTGAACGGTACGATTAACCAAATAAATTCAATGTGAACTATTTTCTACTTTGTATAATGTATTTGTTCTAGAAATCAATGTGTTTCGCCCCTTTCACAGCTTTTAATAGCTCTGAGGTTCTACGCGACTGGAAGTTTTTATATTTCAATAGGAGATTTTGTGGGTATGGATGCGTCTACCGTTTGTGTTATCATAAAAAGGGTCACAACAGCCATTGCGTCCTGATGGCGCAGATTTGTTCAAATGCCAAAAAAACCAGAGTGAAATAATAGCTACTCAACAAGAATTTTATCAACTGGCAAGATTTCTTTGGTAGCTTATATAGATAATATACATATGTATCTTTTGTGTCAATTACTTTTTTTTCGCAGCATTTGCACTAGGTTTTTTTTATTTTTTGCTTTCTCAGCACATGCTGCTTGCCGTCTATTATCTTCGTTCTGCAGTCTGATTTTGTGCTCTTCTTTTCTTTGAGCCATGTTTAACTCGTGTTCTGTTTTTTTATCTATCAGCTCTTGTTTTGCTATTTCTGTTTGAATTTGAACAAGCTCCAACCGAGTGTATCCTAATTCCTTGATTTTTGTCGTAACGACGTTGTTTTTTGGAACTTTCGGAGATTTCCTAAGATTTGTGGAAATTTTTTTCTTGAGCGCTGTTGGGTTCCAACCTCTCCAATCAGTTTCTTTGCTGACACCTGCGACATAAGTCAAAACAAAAATAATAGTGTTGGTAAATTAATATTCGAAACAAAAATAACTATATTTTTAAACTTTACTTGGTATATCCTCGTTTTTTGGTTCTTCCTCATCGATTTTTCAACTGGGTCGAGTGGATTGCCTTCCGCTTCATCGCATCTCTAGCTCGAAAATTTCGTATGAAGGATCTAAAACGTCAGAAATAAATCAGGGAATTAAAGTAATTTTCAATCAAATTATTATGTTCCTACCTGGTATTGCTGTCATTAATGGCTTCCATACCACCAATGTTGGAACAAATTGACAGAATTTTATCTTCAATTGGAGTGAAACCAATTTCTTCGGATTCTCCTCCACCGGTCTTATATCGGCTTCGCCTGTTTAGTGCTGCTTTTTTTTGTTGATTTTTTTAAGCTATCATGCACATTCCACTGGTGGCTTTGAATTTGTTTGATATATCAACCTAGGCAGCCTCCTTCTCCTTATTAGTTACAGCGTCCGTCTTTTTATTTGCTATTATATTTTTGAACTAAAACACAATATCGATTAATAATCGGGCCTCCGATGAGGAAAAATTGTTGAACGGGTCTCTTTTTTTTTGCATTTGACGTTCCATATTTAGTTTTCTATTGCAAATTAACCACAAATAATAATAACAGTTAAATTTTTTAAAGTAAACAACTGAAAATGACATTTGATTTTAAAGTCGTATGTCTATCCCACTCGACCGCATAACTTTAGAAACAACTAAGGGATTTTCTCACTCTAACACTTTGAAGTTGGATGTAGTTAACTTTGTTATTCCGTGGAATAACTCTTTTTTATTGCTTGAAAAATCCGACAGTGTTATTAGACTGTTAAAAACGAAAGTGACAACGACTTATTTATTATTTATTATTTTATTAACATATTAACATATTTTCTGTACACCTGTTGCTTTTAATGACGTTTCGAATTGTAAAAGTGTTTTACATAATTTGCATTCATAAAACAAAGCTAATAATTTGTTTTATACTGTTTTGTTTTTTGTTTTTCTTTCCATTTTCTTCTGTTTTTCAGCCTTTCAACCTAACAACCTGATGTATACCAATGTTATCATTAGTAATCAAAAAATCGTTATTCTTTGTAATAAGAACTTTTGCCTGACCAAAGAAGGCTTTAGAACAATAATTAAGCTTCTAGTTCATTACTCATCCCAGAATTTTTTTTTCTCTTTATTCCTCCTTATTGTTTATTATACTCCTCATTATTATTTTTATGATCTGTTAACACCTTATAAGAGGCTTCTGCACGAAGAGTAAGTCTTGTCAAAACGTCGGGAGCAAACATGAATTAATCGTACTTTATTGCAGCTAAACAAAAACAAGAACGAGAATTTCACTTCCTTATTAGTACCTACCAACTTTAATGTTATTAAAGCATATTATGCTTAGACAAATTGCAATGTTAAACTTCGGTATAAGTACAGAATTACTTTCGGTATGAATTGCGAATATTGTGATGAAGCAATGTTATGAGTGGAAGTGAAGGTACTTCCTTTTTACTTTCTGAAAATATTATTTATTAATTGGTAATAAAAACAGCTTCAAGTGGTGCTTTGGCTTTATTTTAAGCATATTTTTGGGAAGTCAGATGCAAAATTGTTTGAAACGCTGTTTTTTATGGCAGACTGGCAGTTTTAATTTTATTCATTAAAGACATTATTGGCTAATTTAACATTATATATAAAATTTACATATTTTAACCTTTAAAAGTTTGTTATATTGATAAATGGCATTTGTTTTTTTAGTCACCGGGATGATTCCGTGGAATTTTTTTTTATAATTTCTACGCCTGATTTAATTCTGACTAGGCTTAAAGCAATAGACCTTTTGTTAGACGACTTCTTGCTCAAATCTCAAGGAGCCGTATAAGGTGTAGGTAAAGGTAGCTCCCATCTCAAAGAGCCGTATAAGGTATAAGTAAAGGTACCTCATCATAATATCTCTGAAAAAAAAACAACTTAACTTTCACTAAATAATTTAATCATTTATTATATTACCATTTTCCTCCTCCAGACTATTCAGTCAGAGCGACCATCCAAAGTCTTTTATTGGTCTGTCTACGCCCCGCCGCTGCTTCGGCTGATCTTGAATATTGTAGTAGTCTACTCCTACACCGACTTTCTTAAAAACCCATCTAACTTGCGTTTTAATTCATTAGGTATTTCTGTAAAAGAAATAAAACATACACACAAAGAAAAACCTTGGTAGAATCAAATAGATTTCTTATTTGTCAACATCAATTTAAGACTAATTTAAAAGTACTTGCCATCCGAACAACTGACGGAAAAAAGTCGTTTGCTTCCCTTGAGAGTGATAAAAGACTTCTGCTAGTCCTTGAATGTCGGCTTAAAACAATTTCTTTTTCGAGGTCTTCTGGTCCTAGGAAGTTAAAATTATTACACTGAAAATATTATCGCGCACACAAAAATCAATAAAATAAAATAAAAACAACTATGCCTTTTTTTTTTTTTTTTTTATAATGCACACGCGCTCAAGGGGTTTGTTATAGCCCTTTTAATGATAAGTCACAGCGCGAGCGATAGGAATTTAGGGAGGAAGGGAAAGGAGGTGTCGATGAACATTGATCTTGAATGTCTGCAGATCAAAATGGCAAGGAAAAATTGTGCCAGTCAATTCATTCCACATTCGTGTTGTACGGCTAAAGAAAGAATCTCTATATTTCACGGTACGACCGAAATTGGGCTCAAGTGTAAACTGATGAGCGTTCCTAGCAAGACGAGTGTTACGGGAGAAATGTTTAAGGGGTGGAACGCAGCTGGCTACCTCAAGTGAACATTTTTTGTAAAAGAACCTGTAAAATAAAGAAAGACATGAAACATTTCGACGATGTTCGAGTGATGGAAATGTATCCTTAATGTTTCTCTCTCCTATCAATTTTAACGCCTTTTTCTGAACTCTGTCGAGCAGGTGAAGAAAAGTTCGAGAAGCACCTGCCCAGAGATGGGAGTTATACTCAAGTTTAGGGCGTATAAACGCCTTGTAAATTGTAGCCAGATCAGAAGGGGTGAAAAACTTCTTGCATCTATTAAGAAAGCCTAAGCATCTTGCAGCATTCTTAGCAATCTCAAGTATATGATCATTCCAACGAAGGTTGTCACTGATACACATACCGAGTACTGAAAGCTTTTCGGCCTCCTCGATGCAAGTACCATTCATGGATAATGGCATAGGGGGTATGTTTAACTTTAACGACAAAAGACAGCATTGAGTTTTCGACGCATTAAACTCCACACGATTTCTGATACCCCAATTCACAATGCTGTTTAAATCGGAGTTTAATGAGCTTATCATACGGTGTCGTTGTAATAACACGTCCGAAGGCGAAGGCCGTGAATTATCAAACGTATATGAAAAGCTGAGGGTTGAGTCGTCAGCAAAACAATTTAATGGATTAGAAGTCACAGACAAGAGATCATTTATAAAAATGAGAAAGAGAGTCGGAGACAGAACGGAGCCCTGGGGCACACCAGCATTTATTTTGTGGAGATCAGACTTGAAACCGTCTAATACAACTTGTATTGAACGGTCCAGAAGATAGCTTCTAATCCAACGAATAAGAGTATCATCGATACCAAATGCACGCATTTTCGATAAAAGAGCTTCATGCCAAACTCTATCAAATGCCTTTGAAATATCAAGCGCAATAATCTTGCTTTCGCCAAAGCGATGCACAGATTTGTTCCACTGTTCGGTGAGATATGCCATCAGATCACCAGTGGAACGATTGCTACGAAAGCCGTATTGCCGGTCATTTAAAAGCTTCCGATCTTCGAGATATTTCTTGAGCTGACGATTTATCAGCGTTTCCATGACCTTGGAAAGAAGGGACGTAAGTGCAATTGGTCGGTAGGAGGAGGGGGAGGAGGAATCACCTTTTCTATGGACGGGCTGGACAAATGCTGTTTTCCATTTACTAGGAAAGATACCTGAACGATAGGAGCTATGGAAAAGCTTACGCAATGGTTTTGCCAGCGATGAAGAACACCTCTTCAGAAGTATAGGGGGTATACCATCCGGGCCAGCGGATTTGTGTATATCAAGATCTTGAAGAACTCTTGCTACTGTACGAGTGCGGAAAAATACCTGTCCCATAGAAAAATTAACGTTCTCAAGTACAGGAGGGACATTGTTGCTTGCAGGCAACGTAGAACTTGCAGCAAAATGAGCTGCGAGCATATTCGCCTTCTCTGAAGAGCTGACAATTGGATTTTTGTCGACGATGAGCGTTGGAACTGATGATGACGTTGAGTTCTTGACGTTTTTTACAAATGACCAGAAGTTTTTACTGCCTTTGGGACATTGCAGAATTTTTTGCCGTAATTTCTGGTCATGTAAAAATTTCGTTTCAAGAAAAATCACTTCTGTAATCATTTCAGCACTGGCATCAATGTCATTATCGAGGAAGCATAATGACCAGTTAAAGTTGCGAAAGAAATTATTCAGACCGTCCCAGTTGGCTTTCTCGTATTGCCAAACGGTCCTAGTGGGAATTTTTTCTTTAACTGGATGATTGGAGATCGAGAAATTAGCTGAAATGACACAATGGTCCGAGGTGCCAAATGGAGAAGTTACTTTAATAGTATATTTATCAGGGTGGGAAGTAAGGAACAAGTCAAGAGTACGGGCGGAATGCCCATCAACATCCGGTATACGGGTAGGCTCATCAACAAGCTGAGTAAGATGGTTATACTCGGCAAAGATCTCGGTATACCTTCCTTCGAGTGTTGTCTGGCCAGAATAGCGGAGCCAACTTGAATTGTGTACATTGAAGTCGCCCGTAATCACGACTTCAGTGTGAGGACAATGGGAAACAATTCGGGAAATTGAATCTGACAGAACATCTAACTCATCACAAGTAGACATGCTGTCAAGATTCGGACTCCTGTAAATAAAACAGTAATGAATGATATGCTTGCGGACAGTGAATTTGAGGCACAGGAAATTAAAGTTCGTATTAGAACAATGCCCATATTGGCTCTGGCAAGCAATATCATTTCTAACATAAACGACAAGACCATGGTGGGAAAAAAGTAATGGCACTAAGTTATATCCAACCAAACAAAATTCTGATAAATCAGTATTCTGTCCAACCTGGGTTTCACTAAATGCCAAAACAGCTGGCCTGTATTGCACAGTATGGGCGTACACAGAAAAGAAATTCTTCCTAAGCCCACGAACATTTGAATAGACAACACAAAAATCACTTACCATTCTGAAAAACAAAACACAAAAAAATCGACTTTGACGTACCTAAGTTCAACTGTGCAGTGTAGGCCCTTATCAAATCAATGATAAACAAACTGTCCTAGGTGTTATGCCCATAAGACAATTTGTACACGAATTAATATATATAGGTATACACAACACAATAGAATTATTCGACAAATGCTACTTACCCATCCACCACAAACTTCTTGCGATAAGCCTCACAAGAGGCTTGCAGTGCATAGAAAGCAACAGTTAGGAGTGAGCTCGGGTGGAGAGGATGGGTGGTGTCGGATGCTGTGCTGTGATTTCTATTTTTTGTTTTTTTTTTGTTTTTATTTTTTTTTTTTTTCTATATTTGGGGGACACACGCGCACAGAGCTATCAACGCGACCGCTCACGACGAGTACTTGATCGACACCTTTTGAAAAATTGTCTTTATTTAGCGGCCTAGTTGAACAACTTGGTAAGTTAAAAGGCCGGTTTCAATAATTATGTCCATGTATCAAGGGGCAAGCAGATGTCAGACCAAAAATAATTTTCACTTTTTCTTGTTTTTTATTTTTATTAATATTATTTTTAGTTTTTGATAATTTTTTGCTATTGTTTTTTAACGTTGAAGTATTTTCTTTTGTACGCAAATGGTTTTTTTTTGTCCAAACTAACGCGACACCGCGACAGTTAAAAGTCTTTTTTTTATTTTTATTGAATAATATTTTTTTTCACACTTAAACGCAGTTTTAGACACAGTTTTTAAACACTGGACACAAATATTTCACAAAACAATAAACAACCGCGACCGAAACGTAAGACAGTCAACGACTGAACAAAAATTACCCAGAATGTCCAAAAGAATAAAAGTTACGATCAAATGCAAGATGTTTGAAGGAGCGGGCTTGCAACATATTCGTTGTTAAGGTTAAGGATGTTTTTATCAATTTTGCATCGGATTTGTCTCTTTATTTAATTTTGAAAATGTTTATAATGCTTTAAAATGTGTTGGTGATAGTATGAGAATAATATTACAAAATGTATTTGGTGCCACATTTGTGGTTACCTTAGAATAAAATCGACAACGGCCTTATGGCTTTGAAATTAAATCATATTTGAATCAAATACAAATGTGTTCTTATCAAGTATGTTGGCGATACTTAAAAATAAAAATATCAAAACTGCAGGCATACCTGATTTAAATATTGAACATTGATTGATTTCTGCAATTTACAACTGATCACTTGATGTGCTTGAATCAACCAAGCATTTTTCTTTCGGTGTATTGATATGTGGGTTAAAATGTTTACAATTTTTAAACAAACATTACAATCTTTGCTTATGAAACCTATCAACATACACCTTCTCAAGCGTTCGAATGTAAGTATTTAATATTTCAAACTGGTTCTGGTACTCCCTGGATCCCTTTTATTGAAATCATTTAAAAAGGTGTCCACTTTCAATTAAATATATTGATCAATTTTAAGTTTTTTATATAAAATGTCATAGGAAAACGAGTTTTTTAAGAATTTTCTCGTTTAGTTTTAAGTAATATTGAATTTTAATTTAAGGCATTTTTAATATATGTTATAGTATAATTTAGAGCGCCGGCATGGGGCCAGTAAGTTAGTTTAGTTATTCTAAGAGCTATAGTTTTTAAGGTTTTTGTCTAGCATTTAAGTAGTTATAAGTAAAAGGGATAAACAAAAAATATTGATCAATTTTCAAAAAAACTTTTATACTTACCTTTTTATACTTAAAACGAACTTATTTGATCATTCCATTTTATGCGAATTAAAAGAATTTCATAATATCTCCATAGTCCCTTCATTTCGTTGATATTTGTCAACTTCTTCAGGAGCAACGATTTATTGGATCTTTATTAAACAAAATATATACAAAAATAAAATGAAAGTCAAATTTTGTACCTTCGTAAGCAGTATACGAATTTGATTTAGATAATAATGATGATGAGATCTATATGATATCGTTACCAGATTTCCAGAAGCCAATCCATTTCAAGCTCTCTATAAAAAAAAATCAGAACGGGAACGTAAACCAGTGATTTACGCATTGCGACACTAAATAAACTTGGTGCTATTGCAAAATGTAAGAAAAATCTAATGTCTAACGGCCAATATTAGGTCCCTTACTTTTTTTCGCAGCAAAATTTTCGCTGTAAATTTATTTAATAGTGGGGATGATATCTCTCTTTGAGAGAACAACTGCGAAAAAGTACGGGAATGTTTGAAACAAAATTTTTGGTGCACACTTTAATGTCAAAATTATTCTAATAAACAATATTATCAAAATAAAAAAAATAAATTAAATTTGTTATTTTGTTTGTGTGAATTGCCAATAAAATTCCAGTTGTGAATATTTTCGAGTGAAATTTTGGAAACTTTAAGCTAGTATGACTTTTTAATAAAAGAGATTACCTTCAATAATTAGTATTAGTGCAATCGAAAAATTCTTACATCCGAATATCAGTAGCCCAAAAACAATATACGTACAAAATTTCTAAAGTTCCACCTCAATTAACAACTTAATTATAAAATTCATGTCGCCCCTACATGAATTTTATAATTTAGTAGTTTAATTTGTATACTAAGTACTCAGTAATCAAAAAGCAGCACACAAACAAAATTTTAAAGTTCTAGCTCAATTATGAAAGAAAGTACATTAAAACTACAGGTAGGGGGCGCTGCAGTCGAACAATGTTTACATCCGAATACCAGTAGCCCTTGAGCAATTAACTTATAAAATTTCAAGGCTCCAACTCAATTAAGACCAAAGTTAGGAAAAAATGCATATAGAGAGCGCCCCAGTCCATGAATTTTTATACTGAATACTCTTTTATTAGAGAGCAGCACTCATACAAAATTTTAAAGCTCTAGCTCAATCATGAGAGAAGTTACAATACAAATACAGTTAGGGGGCGCTGAACTTTTTTTTATCGCTGTTTCTTTTTTATCGAATTATTGTTGTCAGAACTTCTCTTTCCAGGCAATTATCTTCAATTCTTTCATTATACATGAAAATATTTACCACGTCAACCAAAGTCGAGGCTAGCTCCGAATCGGCGACACAAAACCCTTAAAGTTTCTAGTTTCAATCTTACTATAGTTTCTATATACAAAGACCGGACTCACAAGAGTTCGTAGGCGAGAGGTGTGAGGGGTGAGTACTCTCGTGAAGCAGCTTCAAATTATAAACATCGGAAGCGTGAGTACTGTTCCAATTCCAAATTCAAGTTTTTTCCCAATTTGTTCATTATCTGCTTCACTGCCGATGTGTTAACATTTTTTTCCACCCGCTTCAAGTGAGGACCTGTGTAATCACGAGAGTACTCACCATGCCAGACTCAAATTTCCCAGTCCAAACCACAGGTTCCTTTTGTACTCCTCCGTCTTCTCCCGTAGAAAAAATTTTTACATGAGCTTTTCTAAACGTGAATACGTGTGAAGATGTAAATGCCAAATTGTAAGAATGTATGGTCTAGCCAAATTTGGCAGTTCCATTTGAAAGGCACGGGAACGCATACAGAGTTAATTCGCAGCAGTTTTGAAAGTTTGAAGGCAAAAATGGGTGGAGCCTCCTGAGATGATGTTCTATTTATTTATTATTCTATGCCAACAAACTATCGTAAGTTCCTGTCTAAACTGTATCTTATTTCTTCTTCATTAGGGAGGTTAACGCTCAATTACAGGCATGACCATTGACCAGCGCGGCATGATGAACGATTGATAGTTTGTGTTCACACAAATCGAGTATCTCGTCAACCACCATAACCGTCAGCAGAATAAACAGGTCATCAACTTGTACACCTCCGTCTCCTCTTGTAAAAAAAAAAATTTACAGGCGCTTTTCTATACGTGAATACGTGTGAACAATTATAAATAAAAAATTAGGCTTGTTTTATTGAACAATATTTTACTTTATATATAGTAGAGTTTAATTTCCATGCATTACAAAAACAACAATTATTATATAGCGTATAATTCTTATTTCTCCTTTTATCCCTAGTAATTCTTACGCTTTACCAACCGCATGATGAAGCGTTCACACTTTCAATACTGAACTCATCATGCCGCGCTTGTCATGGCTGCAGTTGAATCTGAATCCCCCTATAGGGCTTTTTAGGTAACAACGATATATCTCTTTCTCGTTCGCAGAGCAGTGTCAAAACCAGCAGTACGCGGATGACAGCTGAAAATTTTTTTTATCATTGGTGACAAATTGATTAAAAACAAAAGCGGACATTTTAGTTTTGTGCGCGAAAATTGTGTTGTGCGTGAAAATTGTGTACGGAAGGAGACAGAGGAGTACTAGTTGATGACCTGTGACCTCACGGAATATTTTTTAAATAGGAGTTTGTTAAAATATGCGCGTGTTTTGTAGAAAGGTGTAATAGCACACTAAGCGACCATTAAGCGAACCTTACACGGTCGTCAGGCAAGCGACGTCAGTCATACAAAAGTACGTATACAACCTTGTTCTTATAAACACAATATTATAGATTGAAGTCAAATCGACTGAACGTGAAATGTACGCTTAAAAGTTAGACCGCGAATATGATAATATATGTGACACATGCAGTTCTATTTTCACCAGCACATTTACATAATTGTCGTTTAATTCTGTAATGATCGGTTTATATACGTTCAATCATTTTGACATCAAATTTAGTTTGTTCATATCTTCTTCGAAAGATCTTAAGCGACCCTTACACGGTCAGTCATTTGACATCAATCTGTAATATAGTGTTTGTAAGACAAGAATGTATGCGTGCATTTGTTTGGCGAAAAATCAAAACACTTTTGATTTCGCCTGATGGCATTTTATATGTTTACGATGACTGACGTTGTTTAATTGACCGTGTAAAGCTACCTTTACACGGTCAGTCAAAGGATGTCAGTCATCTACACATATTATAATCAGTCATTAGGCAAAATCAAAAGGGTTTTGATTTTTCGTCAAACAAATGCACGCATGCAGACTTATTTTAACAAACACTACAAATTGATGTCAAATGAATGACCGTGTAAAGTTCGCTAAAGGTTGGCTTTAGGTCTCTTTCTCTTGCTTTGGAAAAATATCAAAAATACCCTAACATAGTACACCAGTCTGTTTGATCCAGTCATCGTTCAAAATAAAAAGTGATTTGATTTTCATTAGTCAGATGTCACAAAATGAATGTATGTAAAGAATAAAGTTCTTTTTTTACGAACACATGTAAATTATTGAATCAGTCATTTGTTCTTGTAAGTTGGCATATTCACTCTAGAAACCACTTGTAATATTGAGCCTTTTTAGACTAAGAAATTTGAGTCTGTCGTGTTGAGTACTCTCGTGATTACATATAAATTATTTCAGGACGCCTCACTTGAGGCGGGTGGAAATTTTGTGAAATAAAACAGTTGTACGACGCGAATGTTTTGCATTTTATAAAAGGATATAACCACCATAAATTATTATTAATCACCCTCACTTCTCTAGCTTACCAGGTCATCAACTAGTACTCCTCCGTCTCCTCCCGTAGAAAAAAAAATTACACGCGCTTTTCTATACGTGAATACGTGTGAACAGCTAAATGCAAAATTGTTAAATCTGTGCAGTTTTAAAAGTTTGTAGGCAAAAGTAAGTGGAGCCTTCTGAGATGATTTTCTATTTATTTATTGTTCTATGCTAGCGTACGAACTAACGTAAGTCCGGTCTCAAATTTCCAAGTCTAAACAGGCTCATAGATAATTTTTGTAGGAAAATTAAATAAAGCTAAGATCAGAAATGCTGTCAGTTATACTGTCTATTTTAATCGATCAAAGCTACTAGTTGCATATTATGTGCATAAAAAAACCTTAAGCAGTTAGAACGTGAGGAGCCACGGATAGCATTTTCATAACACTGTACACTGTACAGCTTTAAGTGATTTATACCAACTGTTTGAAGGTTTGTGCATTATACCAGCTCTAAAAGCCGATATGATACACATTTGGAGGGAAATAAATTAGCCGCAACAGAACTTGACAACAGTAAAGAAGAAACCAATTGTATATCCGACAGTGAAGAATTCAAAGTGTTCTATTAATATATCCGAATCGGACCAAAGCACCTCCTAATCACCGATCATAAAATTCATAAAGTTTTTTTTTATTATAAACTTACATTTATCAGCTCTTATGAGCGCTCAAAAATAATTCATATTACTATACGCGCATCTAAAAAAAAATTGATTTTTTTTTTTTTTTCACTATCAGATCCTGTTCATAAGGAGCTTAGAGCAAGCTTCAGCTTATGAACAAAGATTTGCCAACACATTATATGTGTTCCACTGGCTCATCACTTAGTGCTGGTTTTAGTTGTTAGTAATGTTAAACAAATGACTACAATAACACAAGCACTATAATACAATAAAACATATAATTTAACAATACAAAATACATAAAACATGAACTAAAAGCGTGGAGCACTGGTTTTAAGTACGTTCTTAAGATTTATTTTATTGTCATTGAAATCAATCATTTCAGAATTTAAATTGAAAAGCCTGCACATGCGGGTAAGCGGCTCATTTATACCATAATTAGTCCGATGGTGTGGACAATGTAGGAGCTCAAGGCTACGCAGATGGTGAGCACCCCCACGATAATTGAGTCCAACACAAGTAAGTAGATCAGGTGCATCTAATGCGCCCGAAAGAAGTTGGTGGATAAAAACTATATCGTTATTTACACGCCTCTGTAACAAGGACTGAATGTGTAGAAGCTGAATTCGGTGTTCATAAGGTGGAAGGTTATAAGGATCTGTCCAGGGAAGACCTTTTAAGGCAAAACGAACAAAATTATGCTGAACTGCCTCTATCCTAGATCTATGAACATCATAGAACGGAGTCCATACCTGCGATGCGTATTCCAGATGCGGACGAACAAAACAATTGTATAAAGATAGGGTAACATAAGGGTCTTGAAACTCTTTGGACCATCTTTTTACAAAACCTAACATTGAGTTAGCCTTTTTAACAAGAGAGTTGATGTGCTCTGTGAAATCTAGACTTGAATTGAAGACGATTCCAAGATCTTTAAAACTAACAACACGGCACAATGTATGTTGTGAAATATTATAGTCAAATATAATGGGTACTCGTTTCTTTGAAAAAGTCATAGTTTGACATTTCGCTGGGTTAAGGTTTAATCCATTCTTGCTGCACCTGGTGCAAAAGCTATCAATGTCGGCTTGCAGATTCACACGATCACCGCTTGAGCATATAGATTTAAAAATCTTCATATCGTCAGCAAAAATCAGAATTTCACTATTGCGAATACATGATGTTACATCATTAATAGCAAGAATAAAAAGAATGGGACCTAAATGACTTCCTTGCGGTACTCACTCCAGAGTTGGCAGTAAAAGGGTTTGAAAATGTTTTTCTGAATTTCACCTGGTAGGATCTATTTTGAAGATAAGAATATATCCAATCAATAAATCCAGCAGAAAATCCAAAGGCCTTAAGTTTAAAAATTATAATGTCGTGTGAAAGTTGGTCAAAAGCTTTTGAAA
The DNA here is from genome assembly GCA_951217065.1 of Baccha elongata. NCBI lineage: Eukaryota > Metazoa > Arthropoda > Insecta > Diptera > Syrphidae > Baccha > Baccha elongata. The sequence goes on along the minus strand of OX578273.1, from coordinate 15,836,722 downwards.
AGTCGGTATAAATGCAATCTAGTTCCTGTCCGTTCTCCAAAGCATTGGAGCACTTGTGTAAAAACGTTAGAAGGTTCGTTACCGTTGACCGCCTCTGCATAAATCCATGTTGTTGATTACAGATAATATTTTTGCAGAAAAATGTCATACTATTACAAACCTCTTGCTCAAATAGCTTTGGAATACAAGAGAGTTTGGCAATCGGTCTGTAGTTCTTTATGTCAGACTTACTACCCTTTTTAAAAACGGGTGTAATAAATGATTTTTTCCATACACTGGGAAATTTCCCCGACTTAAGGGATAGCTCGAAAAGAAGTTGAAGAGGAAAAGCTATAATGGAGCTACATTTTTTCAGTATAATTGGAGGAATGCCATCTGGGCCTGGAGAGTAGTCATCTTTAAGCAATGAAAGAAAATGTAAAATTTTGTCATGTTCCATCGGAACGTTGTTAAAAGTAACTTGAGGACAGTCACGCAAATATTCAAAGAATTCAACATCAATATCAACACGAGTGTCAATAAAAGAGTTACTAAAATTTTCTGAAAATGCATTACAGATATCAGAAGAGCTCGTTAACGAAGAATCATTATAAACAAAGTTTATTGGATATCCGTCAGACTTCTTTTTTGAATTTACAAAATTCCAAAACTTCTTTGGATCAAGTTTCAATGAAACCTCCATTTCCTTTAAGTATAGTCAGAGTATAAACTTTTAGAAAGGTTATTAAACTGCGCAAAAAGCGAAATATACACATTATGATCCAAAGTAGAAAGACTTTTGATATAAGTTTTCCAAGCCTTATTTCTTTTGTTACGAAGAGATGTGAGCTCCTTTGTAAACCATGGATGTGAAACTTTGGAAGTTTTAGACAGTTTAGTAGGAACAGATTTTGCTAAGCAGTTATTGAAAATAGTTTAAAATTCAGTAACTGCGACGTCAATATTAGTTAAAGAAATATCTGAAATACCAGAGAAACTTAATTCATCATAAAGTAATTGAAAATTAGCTTTACGAAAATCAAGAGAATATGAACAGTCATGCGACTGAGTGTTATTGAGCAAATGGCAGCTCAAATCCAAAAATATATCAAGGGGAGGATGGTAGCTGTCTATATTAGATAAGGCTGTGGCAGATTCTACCACAACAACACTAGCAGCGTCAGATGAAAAGACTAAATCGAGAATTCGATTTTTAAAGTTTTTAATACAGTTTACTTGCTGTAAGTCAGTACAAATAATATTATCCAAAAGAAGAAGCTCCTGTTGAGAGGAAGTAGGGGATGCTTCAAAATAGGACTCGTCTTCTGAGGGGATCCAATTAACGTTAGGCAAATTGAAGTCACCCACCAGTAAAATATTACTATTAAAGCCAGCTGTAACAATTACATGATCCAAAGCTAAGGAGACCTCAGAATAAATTGCTACTGGACTTTTAGGAGGAATATAAACATTCAGAATAAAAAAATCTTTGGATTCAATTGAAATTCTAAGGCAAATAAGTTCAACTGATATATTAAAAGGGAAAGAGACAAGATTAGATGTGAGGTGATTACGAACAGCAATCAAAACACCACCACCAACTTCTTTGGGCTTATCTACATGACGATCTCTTCTGAAAACATTGAACTCTTCGTCAAAAATTGCCTTGTCTAAAAAGGTGTCATTGAGCCATGTTTCAGTAAGAACAATGATATCATGCGGAAAAGCCTGAGATTTTTTGAAAATTTCAGCAGTTTTGCTGCGAATCCCTCTAACGTTCTGATAGAAGAGGGATAACCTATTTAGTTTTTTGAAGCAGGGATTTCCGAAGATTTTCGATTAACTCTTTGTTTAGAACGCACCGAAAATTCCTTAACAAGAGTATCGGTAGGCCAATAATTGCTATTACAAAGATCATCAAATAATGATGAGGGAGCTGTTATTTTAAAAGAGGATACGAAGCTATCAGGTTTACTGATTTTAGTGCATTTAATGCATGCAGAAGAAGAGATATATTTGATGTCCACCAGATGTTGGAGTATATCGCTGGATTGAAGTTTGGGGTCCAGTCGGGACACAAATACTAATTTGGGCCTAGGTACTGATTCAATTTTTTTCGGTGCTACCAGAGGTTATCACGGGAAGAGAACTAATGGTAGGATTTTCAATCTCAACTTTTTGGATGGGCGTATCAACGGAAGCTACTGGTTGATCTAAGTCAGCATTTAAAATTATGGCGGGTGAAATGTTCATTTCCTGGACAGGAACTGAAGCGTTTACAACTGTTTTATTATTATTGCTCCTAAGGTTCGTACGTTTAGGAGCAGGGTAAGGGTTTTTCGATGACGATGAACCCTCGCGGCCTCTTTTCTTGCTCTTAGAAGAACTAGAAATTTTCTGATTTATTATTTCAGTGGAAACTATGATTTCATCATCTGTTGAAGTAGATTTAACAGATGTTTCAGTTGATAACGGAAACGAGTTGACATTTGAAACTATGGAAATGAAATGCACTAAGAGATCTTCAAATGTCTTCGAAATTTTCAAGACATCTGTTTTCAAAGCCGACATTTTAAAAGAAAGTTGGGAAAGAGACAGTTGCCTACAATTAGCACAATACCAAAAAGCAATTTTTGAAGAAATTATCTTTTCAATAAAAGCACTAGTTGAGCCAATGCACTTGGCGTGGAAAGATTGACCACAAGGACCAAAGCATTCGAAAAGGGTGACTGAGTCCGAATGCTCAAGACACTTAACAGCTGAACAATTCATTGGAAAATAAATACTAAAAATGAAATAAAGTAAAGAAACAACAAAAATTAAATAAAAAAAAAAAAAAGAAAGTAAGAACAAATAGTTTTGCCTGTGATTCGAACCTGAAAAAATTTATCACTTGTATGAACTCAACGCGCAGACACGCACGCACAACCAGCGAGCTCAGTGAAAAAATGAATTTGGAGCAAAATTAAAATAACAAGATAGTACTAAAAATTATTATGACATCAAAAGAGCTTTTATGATGATAATATTAATAGGTAACAACACTAAAAATAACACCATCAAAATCAAACTACCACTATATCAGCAAAAAAAATCACTTCAAATTTACAAATGGGAAAACAAAAATATGAAAATATATTATGTAGCAATCAAAAAGAAGTAAACATATTACCACATTATACAAAAAAAATACTTATTTGTAAATTAAAATGAAATTAAATAATTAATAGACTTCTTATCTTATGATAAATTCACAAAAACAAAATAAAACTGTAGAGCTAAACAAAACACGACCACAGTAAATAAAACCAGTGCTGCCACTGTCATTTAAAATTATTCAAGAGACGAATAATAAGAACCGCTTTGTCCTTACGATAATTCCGGAACGATGCGAATGCAAAGGCGTGTACTGGTTTCCACCTTCCCACTGGAGCACCAGAAAACTCAACAATGTTTTGCGCAATCCTTTCGCCACGCCCGATTTTAACAATTGGAATGCTACCCCCTGCGTTGTCAAGAGGAGCAATATTGCCAATTACACTTTGGCAGAAGAACACGAAGAAGAGCTATTGAACAAGACACTTACCGAAGTGGACGACGAAGCTGACTTTGAGTCATCGGAAGCATCGGAATCAAACACTCTCACAAAAAAAAGCAGCTAGATCTCCACAGGCGGATTTTTCAAGTGTAGCTGAAGAATGTTTTATATCCGTATCAGAACTTTTAGAAAATTCCGAGGAAAATTAAAATCAAGATCAATGCGCAACTAATTACATTAATTTATTAAATAATGACGTAAATCAAGGCGAAATACCTGCATTGATTCCTAACAAAAATGAAAACGATCACCATAGTACAAGAAGCAACTGATGTTATTATATAAATTTTGGCCAACCAGGAAAAACTTTCACAACAGATAGCTGATCTCACTGATTTTGTGACCACAGGTCTGGCCAAACTCCTTTCTCAAGGTGAGTGCTTAGCCCAGCTAAGGACTCATCAATTCACAACTGAAGCTGGGCAAAATCATGATGAGGCAGCCAAAACATTCGAAAAGATTTGCACTGGAGAGCAGGCATTCACTTTTGAGGACCATCTTAATAATGAAGAATTCAAAACTGAAATGCTAAGTAAATTCATAATAAAATGCGTTTTGAACATACAAAAGTGTAACTGAATTTTTAAATTCCATTACAGATTAAAAAAAATGGCCTTCGTCATTGGAAAGAGAGGGAGGAGATCAGGTGAAGTATGGACCTGTTGCTAAGAGCTTTTAGATCTAATTTTTGACAGGTCTTTCCTCACTCAATGTTCGTGGACAGGAGCATCAACTTCCAACGTTGAAGAGGGGAAAATTCCTTTTTTTAAGTTTAAACGCTTGATACTGCTTTTTGCGACAGCTGCAATTGAAGCAGATCAAGAATTCTCAGTGGAGAAGACGAAAGAATTTTTCAAAAAGATTCTTAGAAATGCGACTACTGACTAGGTATCAGTCACAAGAAATGCGGCAGACGAGAAAATCCACCAAAAGAGTGAGGAGTTCAATTAAGAAAACCGATGGAAAAGCAAATTCAAATAGGTAAGTTTTCTCGGTCAACCTAAATTTATCTTTGTTCATAGGTACCTATAGTTTTTCCTCTATAAATTGGCAGTACAGGCCTTATGGGGAAGCTTTTTCAAAATCAGTAGCGCGCCTTATTTGTGCACCATACTGAACTGAAAGAAACCCCATTTAAAAAATGTTTACCTGCCAATGATTTTTCGATCGCATCCGACATAGATCCCACAACGACCTGCCTAGCGTACAGTTGAATACGCACTGATTGGCTAATGCATTTCAACCCTCTTTTAACATCCATTCGAACAGAGATACCTTTGTCAATTTGGTAACTCGTTTCGTATTTTTTATATTGAGTTTCTGTTGGGGAACTTTTGATTTTAGAGCTTTAAAAATACCTTTTATTGATGAAATGATAATGAGATATGAGATATTGGGATGAGCATATTACTAGTACAAAAGTGTTATCGTGCAGTGTTTTTGTTGATCATGTTTGTGTTTTTTATGTAGGGAAAATCTTAAAATGCAGTTACAAAAATGTAGGTAAGCTGTTGTCTTTAAAGAATTTATTTGCGTAGATTCTCATGCCGGTCGGTCGGTTGATATTTCGTGTATATTTTTTCTTATTTGCGTAGATTTTTAAAGCGCGCGGGCGGTCGGTATTGATGTTTCGTGTACCTATTTTTGTAATTAGTGTTTTGAAATTAATGTGAAGTGAAGTGTTGTAAATATTACTTTTTTTAAAAACGTAAATTTATTTTTATTTTTGTTATGCTTGTTTATTTGTTTTGCTTGTTATATTAATCTTTATGAATAAATTCTTTATTTTTTGTTTGTTTTTTATTTAAAAGAGATTAGGCCTACTGGAGATACCCTTCAAAAACGCGCCTACTATCTTACCTTTTGGTGGTGTGGAAAAAGATAAATTTCATTTCATTTTTATAAATAAAAATTAAGAAAATAATTTTAATTAAAAAAGAAGAAAGGTAACCCTACATCATATTTTTTCAGTTTTTGCCAATTCAAAATGCTTACTACGGCAACCCTGTTAGAGCTTTTGAAAGAAGATAACCTTATGGAAAGCAAAGAAGTGCGAATGAGAGACAAACATCCCTATCCTCCCTGTACTGCCAATTTTTAGTGGACAGACTATATCTACTTTATTTCAGTCTTGCTGTTGAAAACAACATTAACAGGATAGTGCATACTAACCAGGGTGCCTGAAAATACTTATTTATTACGCATTAGAAGTAGATACCTACCCAACAACGATAACTATTTTTTTCATTGTTAAAGTTATTATAGATACCTACGTGTACATATGTAGGTACATTTTGTGTTAAACCAATTTTAATTGTTTTATCAACTAAAGTATAAAACTACAAATGTGAAATACCTACCTGTTGTGTTAATATAATAATTAAAACAACTTTTTGTATTATTTATTTATATTTGATTGGTTCCAGTTCTTAGGGAAGTTCTTAAAAAAATGGAAACACTATTACCTATATTTGTTATGACAATAATTTCTATCTAAAAATATTTAAGACAAAAAAAAACATAGGTATAAACCTATGTTTTTTTGATACATACATCCAAGTCACACATTTGTTTGTTGTCCAAGATTTTAATATCAACCGTTCAGGTTCCAAGTCTTCCAACTTATGAAACATATTGAATTTTCATAAAAGCAAAACTACAGCAGGCCTGGGCCCGTATTGCGTATTACGATAATCGTTAAAAACACCCCTCGTTCTCGCAGAAATGCGACTACGTAAAACGATTATCGTTCAAGTTTCAACGATACTCGTGCCATTTGGCTGTCGTTTAGCTTTCATTTTCGCTGTTGTCAAAAATATCATGGTGACTGTGTTGTGTCTGCTGATCAGAGAAAAACTTGAGCAGATTAAAAACCAAACAAACAAACAAATAAAGCTGAAGAATATTTTATTAATAATATAATAATAACTTTTATGAAAACATATACCGACATTGTAAGAAAAACTATTCGCCTCCCACATTTTTCTTATAACACATTTCTGCTTGCTTTTTTTGAAATATGTGTTGTGTCCTCTTCCTTCGCAACAATATTAAAAACAAAAAATATAAAAAGAAAAAGGAGTAATGGAAAAACACTTTAATATCTTATAAAATAATATGGACAACTTCCTTACTTTCACACTCGCCTTTGTTCATTTTGATCAATTTTTGCCATCCATTCAACAACGTGAAGTTCGATGTACTTCAAAAAGTTAGTATTTCTACTTTTTATCTGGCAATAATTTCGAGAAATCATTCTTGTTTTATGTAATCGCTATTGTGTTTATTGTGTATATAGTAACTATTGTTGTGTATAATAACTACATATTGTTCATCATGCAGGATAGAATCTGCAGTCTGTCAGCATCGAATCTTTCTACCTAGCCAATTCCAGAAAGCGATCCGCCGTGTTCAGTAACGAATATTCCAATGCAATCACATCATCAACTACCTAACCAGGTTGTGGGTTTTGTTCATTCACAAAAAGACAAATTGCATTGAATTAGATACGCAGTTTTATTTGGTCCTCTGAGTGTGAGTTTTCCTGATCAGTGGTTTCCTTATCAATGCTGGCGATGCAGTCACCTGAAATTATTTTGCAGTTGTTCCTTTGTTATGTATTTAATTTGTTGTTACTAAAACCTTTGAAAAGTTTCTTGCATGTCTGGAGTAAATAACAGCAGCAGCACCGAACCGAGGCAGAACTCGTGTCAACTTCAAATCAAATAAATATTTTTACTTGCTTTTGTTTTTAAATGGGTAGGTAAAACGATACGCAAGTCGTAGTAAACACAATGATGAATTTTAAATTTTAAACAATTTAGTAATAATAAAATGCGGCGAGCCAGAAACACTGGAGTTGTTATGAACATAATGGAAAGGAAAACGCGATTGTTTTGAAATGTTCAATACATGGTTTCTTTGAATTTTGAAGCAATGGGTATAGGGAGTTATTTGAGTTTGAAAAATAAACTTCAAATTGCTCTATCTTCGAAAATACAAAAGACGCGACTTAAATTTTTTGGAACTATGATTGGAACAACTTTTAAATTCTGAAAAAGTAAAAAAAAAGTTTGAATTTCAAAAAAGGGGGGGCTAACTTCACACTTTTTGGGAAAGTTTTTTGGCTCTAAAACCCCATTTTTTGAGTATTTTTCAAAATAAGTTACAGCACAGCCCAGCACAAGTATAGCACAACCTAGCACAACTTTGAAAATTTCGAAAATGTTGATTTTTAAAAAAATATTGGGGTAGGTCAAAAAGGGTTTTTTGCTCTAAAACCCTCATCTTTGAACATTTTTTAAAAATAACTACGACACAAACCGGCACAAACCTAGCACAACCTAGCACAACTTTCAAAAATTCGATTTTCGAAAAAGGGGGTTCTAGGTCAAAAACGGTTTTTTGGCTCTAAAACCTTCATTTTTGAATATTTTTGAAAAAAAATTACGACACAAACCGGCACAAACCTAGCACAACCTAGCACAACTTTCAAAAATTCAATTTTCAAAAAAGGGAGGGCTAACTTCACACACTCAGTTTTAGTTGTTATATGACGCCTTTCTTTTAGTTTTACTATTTTCCTTTGTTTAAATATCGCGACTCCAATTTACAAGCAAATAAAGCAACAAATAGCTGGTACAACACTATGACGAAGGTTAAAATTTTATGAATGTAACGAAGTAATGCTACAAGCCAATCAGACTTTTTCAATAATATTAATAAAAATTGGTAATGGACAACTCTTAGACGTGAAAGAGATGTGAATCACGAATTTACTCCAAAGTAGATTTTAATAGAATTTGTCTAGATGGTATACGTTTGTTGTTCGATAATCATTCAGTTGCTAAGTACAATAATAAAGTTTTGAACTCTGCAGTGGAAAAATTGACTTCAGAAACAACAGATGTATATGTTGGTTGTCAAATTGGTAAGAAACAAATTACACAAAATGTCAACTACTGATACAAGAGGTTCAATATATGAAATTATATATTGATTATCAAAGAACCAAATATGTACATCATTACCACTTATATCGACGTATCATTAGATGAATCAGCGAATAGTGCGATGAGAAAATGAATTTATACTAAATACAATGACAAAGGCGATATAGGTCGTTAATGCTGAAATTCTCTTAAAATCCGTGAAACAATTAGAAAAAAGGCAGCAGAATTAATACAGAAGAATTATCTTCATCTACTGGTAGTGCCAATAGAACGTAAAACATCCTCAATACTTTTGAACGTAATATTAATTAACAGTATTGGTAAAAAGTTATCATTTCATAAGTACGATTCATGTAAGACACAGTGGTAGTGCTTTTGGTGAGATTATATTGTGAACATACGTCGCACTACCACGAGTCACACCGATAAACGGCTTTTATATCGTCAAAAAAAACATACAAAATTATCATGTTCGCAAAGCATCAGTGTACAGTCCACAATCAAACTGCGAGCCAAATTTAAAAGACTGATCCTAAATTAACTTGAAGCGATTGAACATTGAACTGTTTGTGTGAACTGTTTACCTTTAACTGCCAAAGTTTACATTAGCAAATGCACAAGACCTTTAATTATGTTTAGAATCGCAGGCAGGTGTGGATTGGCAGATTATCATATATGTAATGTAAATGACGAAGAACGTGATATTACTCCACAAAAGATCTCAATGCACAACGACAGGAATCATTGTCTGTCCAGCTCTGCAAAGTGTGTGATCAAACAGATTTGACCATGATAGTTCTATTTGTAGCAGTTTACATTTCTAACAACCAGTATCACGATTTTTTAAAAAGGACTACGATAATCTCAAATATCTTATCAAGAAATATTTTTTTTTATTTAAACATTTATTTTATAGAATGCAAATAATCTAGGTAGTTATTACCATTGAGTTTATACACATAGAGGAATCGAGATGGTTTCAAACGGGATAGGGGCAAAATCCCGACTGTCGAAATCTCGACAGCCAAAATCCCGATTGCCAAAATCCCGACTGCTTAAATCCCGACTGCAGAAATCCCGACTGCCAAAATTCCGAATAACTAAATCCTGACAGACAAAATCCGAATGGTACGAATAAAAAATCCCGATGATCCCGATTAAGCACGTTTTTGTATCGTTTTTTTTGCTTTTACACTAATTATTTGAAATAGGAATTGAAAAGGAAGAAAATAAGAATCGTAACAGGCCACCCAGGTACAGTTGAGTTTGGAAGCTTTGAGCGGGACTGACTGAATACCATAAATGCTACCCCAGATAACAAGTTAAATACATGAAAAATAACCGTTAAAAACGATACCTACATGAAATTACCAAAAAAAAAGTAGAAATAGTCTTTACCAAAAAAAAGTAGTTAGTCAGCCGGGATTTCGTCAGTCGGGATTTTGGCTTTCGGGATTTCGGCAGTCTGGATTTCTTCAGTCGGGATTTCGGCAGTCGGGATTTTGGCAGTCGAGATTTTGGCAGTCGGGATTTTGGCAGTCGGTATTTCGGCAGTCGAGATTTTGGCAGTCAAGATTTTGGCAGTCGGGATTTTGGCAGTCGGGATTTTGGCAGTCGGGATCTTGGCAGTCGGGATTTCGCACCCAACTCAAAACAATCAACCCGAACCGACCAAAATTCTTCTGCATACATTTGTATTTGTTTAACGTTATTTCTTGCCTTTTAACTTAAGAATAGTTAATACAAGAGTAAAACAAAAACAAGTCGATAGTAACGACATTCTACGAGCAGTGTTTGAAACTTACTTTTGAAAAAGATATGTGTATAAACTCAATGGTATTACTTATTCACTTAAGAAGGCGCTTACACTTCAGGATGGACTACGGCCTCAACCAACATGTCTCTCCAGCCAGCTCTGTTCCTAGCTAGCCGCTTCCAATATTGCACCGCAAGTTGGCTGAGGTCGTTTTCTACTTTTGTGCGCCATCTATTGGGTGGTCTTCCAATGCTGCGTACACCATCCGGATTGGACTCGCAGACTCGTCGTTCTGGTGCGTTGGTGTCCATACGCTCCACGTGACCAAGCCATCTCAGCCGCTGTATTTTCAACTGCTTTACCAGGTTGATATCGCTGTGTAGCCCGTATAGCTCTTCATTGAATCTTCTTCTCCATACTCATTCGATACACACAGGACCAAAAATCACTCGAAGAATCTTTCTCTCAAAGCACCCAAGTAACCTCTCATCCGAGTCTTTTAAAGCCCATGCTTCCGCCCCATACAGCAGGACTGGGATGATCAGCTTCTAGTTTGCTTTTTCAGCCCGAAGAAACAGCGATTGGCAAGAGTAATTGTTTGTTTGATCTCTGCACTGATGTCGTTTTGCATTGTTATAGTGGATCCCAGGTAGACAAAGTCTTTGATGATATTGAGATTCCTTTTTCGTTGATAGCATACATTTTGTTTTGTCTTCGTTAACAGCCATTCCCATTTTTGCCGCTTCCGATTCAATACTGGCAAATGCACAATAAAAATACAATTCAAATGAAAATGCAAATGGTATTACTTATACGTGAGCTTATATTGGTAGTAAAATCCAAAACTTTTGAACATAATTAATAACACTATCGCAGAAATTTAAATACAAATGAATGTCATACTGAAGAAAAAAGTAATTTCGAATTCCTTAAAAAAAGTCACTTTTTTTCAGAAAAAGATTCATCTGGGTAAAAAAATCTCATGATCCATAAACAAAAAAAAAAATTATTTTTTCCTACTTCAGATCAACGTTTCGGAGTTCGACATGAATCTCGATTTGTAGCAAGATTTACACATACTTAAAAATTTTTATATTGTCAGATAAGCATTTTAATTGTGTCGCGTAATTTATTTTAATAATAAAATAAAAATTACTGAAAACAATCTATTAAACGTCAATTTTGTTGCAAATTGTAATAGTGAATTATTAAAATCCTTTTTAAATAATTAATACAATACAATCACAAAAAAAGCAACTTGTTTGCTTCAAGATCCATATTCATATGAAGGAAAAAAATAAACTTTTCAGATCAAATCTGGCAACATTAGATTTACAAATCCATTTAAAAAAAAAATTCGAGTGATCCCCCTCCTGGCTACGGCATTTCGACCTTTCAATTACTGCTACGGCAATTCGACCTTAAAATCTTCAGCTTCCTTTTCTTTATTTTCAATTTTATATGTAATAAGTTTTCATATTATATTATTTGAAAACAATTCAACTATCGCCTACTATATTTTATTTTTGATTTCATAAAGTGTATTCAAGGAATTCAAGTAGAATCTTGTGGTTCCATTTCAAAGATGATTCTTGATTTGAAAGGATACATCTAATAGCACCTACTATCAGTGCGTTAAGACATCTGCCTTCGGAAGCGAAGAATCTTCTTTAGTAAGGAACCCTTTTCCCATTCTTTCCCGGTATAAAAAGAGCTCATACGAAAAACTAAATTAGCTTGTCCCTCAGGATTGTTGTACAACGACCTGATCCTTCTAGTGTGGACTGTGGTCTAGGAATTGTATTTTTTATTCCAATTTTTATGGTTCATCAACATCAACTAACATTTGATCTTCAAACTTCAAGATCTTAAAAATGAAATGTCATAGTATCCCTAGATGTTCCTATACAAATCAAATATGTTACCTTAAAGTTATTTTGTTAAATAATAAAGAGGCGTCAAGAAATCCATTTTATTGATATAATGAGGCTCTTACAATAAACCTACAATAACTTATTTGATTTAAGTTGCGTTTTCTATACTTCTTACAAACGAAAAATAAGCGACAACTTTACCAATTTAAATATGCAAAAACGAAAAAGTTTTCCACACTAGAAACGAATTTATCTTTTCGTAGAAGTTATTACATTCCTTAGTCCAGATGGAGCTTGTTACTGCCACTGGCTATATTGCTATTATGTCCTGAAAAGAAAAGAGAAATGTACGAACGTATTGGCCCCATAAAAGGTCTTATTCCGATAGGTACACCCAAACTCTACTACTCTAGAGTAGGTATATGACTGCCAGATCCTTCTGAGCTGCTGCTGCTCCTGATGCTACTTCTGCTTCAGCTTTTTTTTCTCCTTTGGCACTCTATACAAAACACATTTTGATTATGAATGCAAATTCGTGTTCTCGAAATTCCATTGTTGATTAAATTGATTTCATGATGAAATATACATACATATCTAGCTACATACATAACACAACACGAACATATAGCACAGTTAAGGGAGAAGATTGGTAATGGAATTTCGGTGGTTTTTGGCTGTAAGGTATGAATTGCTCTTTGCTCGGTGCGAGAAGACTAAATTGAAAAATGCCAAAAATATTTTTGCGTTTTTTGTAATTGAAGATTGAATTTGAGTAGAAGCCAGTGGTATAGTGGAGCCATAGCTTAATGGTGGGATATCCTTTCCCGTTCTATGGTTGAATCTCTTATTGTACCCTGCCACAAATGTGTTTAACACGGGATAAATGAGCCTGTATTGAACGAAACGATGAATGCAAATGGAAATGTTAAAGGACTTCAAATTTGTTCTTTCAATGAATTTGTAAATATCTTTTCATTACGTTTCGAGTATTTTTGTGTCAAGTGTCGGGTCGAAAGAGTTGCGAATTATTGTATGAAATCAAATTTGTTAAACGATATAAATGGAATAAAAAGATTAAAATGAAAATGGAATTGTACACCTTTTAGAAAATAAAATATTTATTTAGGATCAATTGAAGTTAAGGTATTTTTCTTCACAAAACTTTTTTTCTAATCAACTGGAAATCATTCTTCTGACTTTAAAGTATAATCAATGTTTTTCAAATAAAAAAATTGACGTAGGTACTTGTCTACTTTTACGTGAGTGTTGTATTTTGAGAAATATATTACAATACCAGTACCTACACAACATATTATTTATTTTATTGTCGTTTTCGGAAAAATCAATATTGTGCTATAGCCGCCATTTTTTATTTACCAACAAACTAATTTTTTTTGTATAACTTAAACATTTTTCAGTTTTGACCTCGGTTTTGACAAAACCATTAAGGCAAAATGGAAGTTAATTTTACTATGTTGGACTTAAGCATGGGCGTCCCAAGTTTGGGACAAAAGGGGCATTCCCTTTGGCAAGTTGGGTTAGACTTTTAAATGAAAAAAATTTAATTCGAAAATTTTTTTCACATTTTTGCAAAGTCATTCTGATAAAGCTTATATTTGAGTTTTCGTTACAATTGATAGCTAATAGTCACATATACTGTTAGACTGACAGTTAGAAATGACGGCCTTAACTAACGATTAATAGATAAAGATCTTCAGATCTGCTCGTAAAATGTTCAATCACTTAAAGACCATCGTAGAACTAAGCAATCAGCAGAGCAGATATATTCTGGTTTTCAAGAAAGCAGACATTTCTGCCAGTCGGTAAATGCAATGTGGTGGAGCGGGCAGAATCCATATAATATTATAATGTCTAGCACGGAGTGCTTACTACAAGAAACAAAAGAAGCAACCTAATAGTGTGATTTAGTCACTGGAAGAATATTACAGGAAGACGGAACAATAACCATCAGGGGGTTAAATTCGACATTTAAATCAGAATGTTTTAAAACATACCATATTTACGACAACACCAATCTTTGAAAAGAAGATTAAACTTTGCAGTGAGTAGAAATATCAAAGTTTCGATCAGCTATAATTCCCAAATTCCAGAATTCATAACGGCACCGTCAGATTGACCCTTCGAAAAACTACATTATAGTTATAACAATTCATGCCTAATATTTGCAGCTGAAGTGAAACGAAATTTTCCATCGTCTCCAAAAACACAGACGAAATGTTAACAAAACGGTATGGCAGAAAAATGTGCATGAAGAGTTCCACCATTTATAAAAAAATATATTTTTCAAAACACACAAAAGCAAATAAAAAGAAAAAAACTCCATTTAATAATAATTATAACAAAAAAAAAAAAAAAAACAGCAACAAAATAGAAACGTCAAAATTTCGCAAGCAATTAATGTCCCGTCTATTGTGATCGAAAAGAGTGTAGACGTAGAAAGTAGTGGAGACTTGAATCGGTTATCTACCGCTTCACCGTGGAGTTGCGTACCACAAAACGGAAAAGAAGGACGGAAAATTTCGTTTATGATTTCACTGTGTCGTTTTTGTATGGGATTTTTCGTTTCACTTTAGCTGAAAAATCTTAGTGCCTACTAGGCTTATAAAAACCATCTCAGTCCATCTCTATAGATCTCTCAATTCTTTGCAATTGTTGGGTTGCAGCGAGATGTGTAGAGAGACGTGATTAAGAAGGTTCAATGACGGGTTGTACGTATTTGATGTTTGGGATATGGAGGGAATGTTTAAAAATGATCTATTTCGTATGATCTTCGAAGTCAATTCAGTGATAGTTCGTCAGACTAGGAAGGCCTCAGTTAAAATGTCGTGATCAAGCTGATAATATCGATACATTCCCGTAAGAATGTATAAGCTACATTTTTTTCCGAAAATTACATTTTGATGTGAACTTATATTTTGTGCTAAGCGCCATATATTGGTCTGGGTTAGCATGTAAAAATTTTAGCAATCACCTAGTTTTCTCACTATAATAATATTGTTCCCTGAAATTTGTATATAATCCGCCAAAAAATTAATCATTTTTAAATATCTTATTAATAGCAATAGTTAAGCAACAATACGCCCACACAAAACTTAGTTTAACAGAAATTGTCGCTAAGCACACTCATTCAATTATACAAATTTGAGTTTTTTCATATAGGATGATTTTTATCATTATGCACTCAATAACCCGATTTCGAAAGTTGATTTTCTTAAAGGGGATTTAATGCTCTGTATGTAACCCACTTTGAGGAAAAATATGAGGTAACAATTTTTTTTTCAATTTTTTTCTTTTGTAATGCATGCAGCTCGCAAACGGTTGGGAAATGAAATAAAAGTGTAAAATTAAAAGTTACAGAATTTTATGGTCTTTAATATTTCTACAAAGAATTATTTTCTAAGACATAGGTACCCTTTTCGAGATATAAGCGAAAATACTTTAAAGGGGAACTTCGTAGCCCTCCCCTCCGGCTCACCACCAAGACTTCAGGATTTTTAGTATTGTAACTCTTAAAATGGCTGAGGTCCCAGGTCACCCACCCTTCAATCCCTTATATACCTTGTATGAGTGTATAAGAATTATTTATTTTTAACTTGTAAGAAATAATGAATTTTCATTTTATAAGAAAAGTTAATTCTGACCTGATGCATTCAAAAACCCAATTTCAAGATTTAATTTTTTAAAGGAAATTTAATTCTTCATAACTTGCTCCAATGATTTTTTTGTCAGATTAACAGTTTGGAAGATATGACGGAATGTTTGATGAAAAATATGGGGAAAACACAATTTTATGTAATTTCTCTTCTTTGCAATGCGTGCAAACCGTTCGGGAACGGTTGGGAATTGAAAAAAAAAAAATTAATTTAATAAAAGTTGTAGAAAATTTGACGGGCATTAATGTAGTCTCAAAGAAATTTTCCCTACGAAGTACTATTTCCGTGGTATAAGCGTTAGTGCCAAAAATGGGATCTTTATATCCCCTCCCCCTCCTCTGGCTCACCTCCCAGATGTCAGGACTTTTGGTATGTTATGTTAACTACTTAAATAGCCTGAACAATATTCCGAACAAATGGCTTAGGTCCCTACTCACGCACTCTACTACCCCTTTTTTGACTGGACTATTAATTATCTATGATTTTACAAATTTATCCCTAAGTAACACAAACCAAATATTAAAAAGATTTTTAGCTTAAATGATCCTACAAGTATGCAACGTAAGACACTAGTCAACTAAAGAGCCGAAACAAGAGAATTCCAATCTTGCATTATGTGGGAAAAACATACTTCAATAATTAAACAAGTTTGTTAACAAACACACAAAATGTCAATTAAAATTGAGAAGTAGGTAATTATTCAGTTATATTATTATTAGAGTGCACATGTTTAACTTGAAATTAATCGCAAATTTACAAAATAGAAAGAGATAGTCTAGAAACGTTTTAAAGCTATGCAGGACTATTGTTATCTTACAAAAATAAAATCTTTCGAAAAAAGTATAGTAAATCAAAAATTTCCGGAGTAGATTTGAAAATGAAAGAAAAATTATATTTTTAAAAAAATTTAAAATTGGATAGAAGATGTACTCCGATCAGACTAAAGTTCTAACACTGTTGCTATCTCAGAAGCTCCGATTCTAGCATGCAGCATTGCACGGTAAGCATAATTTTTTGCTGCATACGATAGACAGAGCACTTCGTGAAACCAGAGGCATTTTGTTATGGTCGCCTATAGTGAAACCCAGCACATAAGTGCTGGCACTTCTGATGGCCTGCTAGCAGTGTTTCTACTAATTTTCTGTGCACTTGGTGGATAGTGGAACTCCGGTTCCTGAGAGATTAGATGAGGCGTCACTTACAACTTAAACTTAGCAATGTCAAATTTACAATTTTTTTATTTCGAATATGTCGATAGCAGCCAATACAAGGTACAACAAATATTTTGTTCAAACTGTACCTATATATAGGTGGATTACGTCTAGAAAACTCTTTGGCTTCAGTCACTTCAAGAAAAATATTTAAAAAACACAAAGTTTTCATATTCTCCTATGTAAAATATCGGCGATATTTTGAGTTCACGAATTCCCCTACTTAAAATTTCTTAAACTTTATTAGAAGAAAGTATAAATAGCTACAAAAATGTTATACATTTATTAATGAATAGTCAAAAAAAAGCATCCTTATTTCATAATCATCTTATCGTTTTTCCAATCAGTTTATAATTAATGTTAAGTGATCGAATAATAGAGAAAATAAATTATTTCTATAAAAGCCAATTAGGTACTTGTGTCACCTGGTTACGTTTGAAGTTTCCAAGTCTTTCATTATTTGAGTTGATAAAGTATTTAAAATTAAAAGCTGTTACAAATAATGCTGGAAGCTGTTTAAGTTAGTTACTCTCCAAATTTAAAAATAAGTATGAAGGCAACCCTTATACGATTCTATCAACTTGTGCTCTCTATATATTGTTCATCTTTACTTTACTGTTATCTTTGAAAGTATTAAAGTCTACGCAAATAATCAACCCTACCTGGAAAGGGTGGTGGACTGTATAGTGTATATAGCTTTAATTACTTCGAAGCAAACAGGTTGCACAAGTGAAATGGGGATTCAATCCCACTGAGTCTCAAGTTTCCTCGTGTCCCAAATATTTGCTTTGACTGTCGCACTATATTTGTGGGCTTTCCTATATTGTGCCTTTGTACCTATGTAATAATTGTGTAAACATATAGTAAACATATACCTTACCTACCTACCACTAGACTAGAAGATATAACCTACACAATGAGAATACTATACCTTTGTTTAACTTGTGTAAAGGAAGGGTATGCATGCACTATACCTTCGTAATTAATTATTTCGTACTGCACGACTTAACCATTGTCACTTGGGATGGTACTTAGGACTGCGTGTTAATGTTTAACAAACGTCAAGAGATGTATACTTGAATTCTGAGTTGAGATATCCTATCCTTCTTTTGGAGTTGTTTTTTGCTACAAGTGTTTCTTTTCGCATAATATGGTAATTAATGTCAATTAAAATGTGTGTGTGACAAGAGTACATATATATTCACCATTGAGAAGGAGTTATACGATATATACTAAGAATATATTACTTCTGACAAATATTTGACTTCTTGAAGATGTTGTTGAGAGATTTTTATGTGTTACCTTCGATGCATGTATATTGTACTTGTACAGCACTTCAAGTGAAGCGACTTATAATTTGCGGATTCAAGAGATTTAAACTCACTTTCTGTATAGTCAGTCCCGATTAAGCAACTTCGTCGCTCCGTTAAGAGTAAGGGAAGGTATATGCTTAAGACGGTCAGCTGGCAATGACGGTCAGTATGTAGTTTTGGCGTAAATAAAGCGAAGTTATTTATTATTTTTAACAGAATGTAAGTAGAAGAAGGAATTAACAACTTATTTGACGTTTTTTAAGTTCAAAAATCAACAAAAATTCCGAAATTCAGTGTCTGTGATTTAATTTTCAGGTGAGCCAAAATATATATACATAACACGGTTGGAAACGTCGATACAATTGTACTTATTTCGATACAATTGAATGTGCTCAAGTACACAAGTACACTTTCATGAAATTCAGTACAATTTTTCTCAGCCCCTGAATTAGATGCATTTAGGTGGTATTGCACTGAACAAGTCTTGTCTTTATTGTCATCCGTCTGTGTCTATCATGCTTTATGGTTTGCTCTTTCATTCATTTATTGTATTGTATCAAAACGGCGCTTTTCTGCTCTAATTGGGTTTCTTCGGAACAGTTGTTCTGCGAAACCGCCATCTTACCTTCCTAGGCCCTGTTTTTCAGTGCGATATTAGTCCCTTATTAAGGTTCGTGAGTCGAACGTTCGCCTCGAGGCGAATGGTTTTCCAAATGCTTTACTTTTGTTTAAAGCGAAGGAATTCGTTTCATTTGCCAACCTTTATTTGTTTGGCTTACTATATTGACGTATAGGGCGAAGAACTTTTCGAATTCCGGACACTGATTTCATAACAGTTAACTCGGGGTTTATCTAACCTTGGAATAATCTCGCACTGAAAAATACAAATCGTCTACATATTGAGACTTTCCCAGCATTAATAAAACACAAAATTAAATTTTCACATAAACAGAGTTGTGCATTCAAAATATTCAAAATTATCCTCTTCCTCTTGAGCAAGAAGAACTATTGGAGTCAACTCTGGTTCTGTTTTCACGACATAGAACTGGCCCTTTGTACCTACTAAAAAGTTGTTAATTCTATGGTCCGGTGGCAAAATGATATAAGTAGATACATTTTTCAAATTTGACGTAAAAGCATTTATAAAGTTCAAACTGTTATAAACAATTATAAACTTTTGTTTTCAGAATTAAAAAAAAATCAAAATTTGAAAGCAAAGAACGAAAAAATCTGTTTTTGAAAAGTCAAAAAGTACAATTCTATACACTTTTGTTTTAACTTTCGATACATTTCGTAAGGTTTATTTTCCACGCCTGATAAAAAAGTATTACATATATAAATGTTTAACATTCGTTTATACAGGGTGAGTCATGAGCAATGCGACAAAATGCTAGAGCGTGTAGGTTGCGTTGAGACAAGAAAAAAATCGTATGGGAGGGGGGGTCTATTCCCCTCCGTTTAGCCGGGAGGGGCAATTTTCGAAAAAACTGACTTAAAATGGGAAACAAATTATTTAAAATCAACGGCTTCATTCACAATACTGTACGATACGTTTTTGAAAAGCCAGTAACTTTTTCTTTCATTCTGTGTTTAAATAAATCTATTCTAAGAAATAGTTTTTGAAATATTAATTTTCAAAGTCAAAATTTTGAAAAAAAAATTGAAAAAAAAATTTCAAATTCATTTTTTTCAAAATTTTACGTCATTAAGTGCTAATTTTAATTTCAAAATTCAATGCTGTTATTAATTTTAAGTCTAAATAAGAAAACCGGATGCAAAAATTTTATGTCGTTCTCTAGAAATTAAAAAAAAACCAAAACCACCTTTTTCTAAGAAAAACATTTATTTTTATTGTAACGAAGCAATTTAAGAAGCATTAATCTTAGTTTTTTTAGTTTTTTTTATTCCTTTTATTTTTACTATGTTTTTTATTGGAAGTACTTATAAAAAATTCTCGATATGATCTCCATTGTTTAGAAGGCATATATTATATCTCCTTGTAATGGCTTCACATAAGTTTATGCTTGACATATTTTCCTGCAATTTGACTCCAGCGACCACAGTCCAGCCCGATCACAGTGTGTCCAACAATACCAAGCCAAACATTACAACTAAAGCGGTGTTGTGATTTGTTTTGTTTTTTTTTGTGTGGATTGGCGCTACTCCAATAATGTAAATTGTGGAAGTTAGTAACCCCATCCCTAGTAAACTGTGCTTCATCCGTCCAGAATATTCTTCTAAAATAGTTTTGTTCGGTTTCATTTCTAAGTAGTAATGTTCTACAAAATTCGGTTCTCAATAACTTGTCGTTTGAGGTGAGTTCCTGAACAGGCGTAAAGTGGTACGGGTGTAAATTTTCCGCCCGAAGTACTCGACATGCTCTAGATTGGGACACTCCAAGCATAGTGGATATCCTTCTTGTACTGACGGAGGGATTATTTCGGACTAAATCCAGAATTCTTTCATCTAAGATTCTTGACTCATCAGAAACTGGCCTTTCGCTTCTTCGATGCTCCAGCACTCCATGATCTCTTAGACGTCGGTGGATTCTTGGAAACGTGCTATGATGGGGACACCTCCTATCGGGATATCTTTCAGCGTACAGTCTTTCGGCTTCACGACTTCGACCATTAGCTAAACCGTAGCAGAAATGCATGTCCGTTAATTCTTCTCGGGTGTATGAGCTTGACATCGTTACGTGTTAATGAGTTAATATTCAAATTTGAAATAATTACTAAGCATAACTACTAAGAAAAAAATATTGACAGGTCAGTTTTCAGAAGTTATCAATGAAAATAATATTAATCCAGGGTTATTCCGATACTATTTAATTTTATTACGTTCTCATAAAACTCCAATTAAAAAAAAAGTAAAAAAACTAAGATTAATGCTAAATAAATAAATAAATTGCTTCGTTACAATAAAAATAAATGTTTTTCTTAGAAAAAGGTGGTTTTGGTTTTTTTTAATTTCTTGAGAACGACATAAAATTTTTGCATCCGGTTTTCTTATTTAGACTTAAAATTAATAACAGCATTGAATTTTGAAATTAAAATTGGCACTTAATTACGTAAAATTTTGAAAAAAATGAATTTGAAATTTTTTTTTAAATTTTTTTTTTCAAAATTTTGACTTTGAAAATCAATATTTCAAAAACTATTTCTTAGAATAGATTTATTTAAACACAGAATGAAAGAAAAAGTTATTGGCTTTTCAAAAACGTATCGCACAGCATTTTGAATGAAGCCGTTGATTTTAAATAATTTTTTTTCCATTTTAAGTCAGTTTTTTCGAAAATTGCCCCTCCCGGCTAAACGAAGGGGAATAGACCCCCCCTCCCATACGATTTTTTTCTTGTCTCAACGCAACCTACACGACCTAGCATTTTTCGCATTGCTCATGACTCACCCTGTATATGTATACAGGGTGATTGGGATAAGATGCACCAAAAAGCTTGAGCGTGTAGGCGTAGGGTTAAGACAAGAAAAAAATCATATGGGAGGGGTGGTCTATTTCCCCCGTTAAGGCGGGAGGGGCAATTTTCTAAAAAATTGACTTAAATCAGAAAAAAAATTACTTAAAAACAACGGTGAATGATACAAAGACTAGTTATATCTTTTTGAAAAGCCAGAAAACTACCCTTTTATTTTATTTTGAAACTAATTTGTTTGAGTAAACAGTTTTAAAATAATTAATTTTCAAACTCAAAATTTTGAAAAAAAAATTTAAAAAAAAAATGTTTATACTAATTTTTTTCAAAATTTTATGTAATTAACTATTATTTTTATTTTCAAAATTCAATGCTCTTATTAATTTTTAGTCAAAAACAGAAAACCGTATGCCAAAATGTATCTTAGTTTTTGAGAAATTAAGAAAAACTAGAAGTATTTTTTTCCAAGAAAAACACTTTTTTTTTGGTTTTCCCAAATTTGACGTGCTCAGGTCAATTATTAATTAGGGAATTATAACATTTTTATTTTTTATTACATACCATCCGATTTTAATCAAATAATATAAAACTTTACTTTTAATTTTTTTTTAATTTCTCAAAAACTTAGATACATTTTGGCATCCGGTTTTCTGTTTTTGACTAAAAATTAATAAGAGCATTGAATTTTGAAAATAAAAATAATCGTTAATTACATAAAATTTTGAAAAAAATTAATTAAAATTTTTTTTTTAGTTTTTTTTTTTAAATTTTGAGTTTGAAAATTAATTTTTTTAAAACTGTTCACTCAAACAACTTAATCTAAAAATAAAATAAAAGAGTAGTTTTCTGGCTTTTCAAAAAGATATAACAAGTCTTTGTATCATTCATCGTTGTTTTTAAATAATTTTTTTTCTGATTTAGTCAATTTTTTAGAAAATTGCCCCTCCCTCCTAAACGGGGGAAAATAGATCCCCCCTCCCATACGATTTTTTTCTTGTCTTAACCCAACCTACACGCTCAAGCTTTTTGGTGCATCTTATACCAATCACCCTGTATACTAACGTGATATTTTTTTTCACAAAAAAAAAAATCGAACTTTTTTAAAAATTATTTTTGTGAATGCTCATGAAATTGTGTATTTTGAATTTTTTACTGGCATTGCCAGGTCATATTTTTTTCATCCGATCCCTTAAAAACTTCGCAGGATTAGTCGCTGGGATACTCTGAAAACTGCCTAAGAATTTCATCAAAGTCGGTCCAGCCGTTTGGAGGAAATTGGGATTATTTGTACATTTTTTTTTACCAAGTAAATTACTTGATAGAGGCTTTGTCTTGCGGCCGTCATTGCCAATAGTATATGTGATAGGAGATTCGTTCTTTTTGAGAAACTTAGTAAAACATATGCTATATATATATAAAATTAAAAACAAAATTTATTGAATTTTCATGCTTTCCCCTTAGGTTGCCGTCATCCGATCACATTCCCCTATGTAAATCAGTAGTCTGCCAGGCACCTGTGTCAAACAGTCTTCTTATTCTGCAGTACCTGTGTAAAACCGCTTAGGGTACGCCTGACATGCGCTAATGTCAACACTTCAACAGTTTTCTTAGAAAACAGTACATATAGTTATGTACCTCCGTGGCCATTCCTATTCAACAGGCTTGGTATTGTCCTTAGCTACAAACCAAATGAATTGTATTGAAATTGAAACGCAGTCCAATTAAAAGTATATACAATATATACAAATGACAGCCGTCAATCAAAAATAACATACTTACATATATTTCACGTTCAAATTGTCCGTCCCATAAAAGCACTTAAGCAAAGATGTTTGTCTCGAATCCACCGCCACCGTAAAAAGTTCTACTAGAACTTAAAATATTTCCAACAGAGATAAATTATTCGTTATTATTTAAATTGACTAAACGAAAAAATATTTAAAGTACTAAAAACATATTAAATTGGCATTTGGGATTATGGCACTCTGGGATTTCGATTTTTGTCATTCAGAACTTGGGCATTAGCAATTATGTCTCATTCTAGTTTCTAACATCTACAAGGGCGGATTAAGGTCAAGTGCCACTCTGAGCACCAACATTTTGCCTTCTCTGTGAAAAAAAAAACAATACCTTAACCCGCAGTATACCAAAATGCAGAGTTTAAACTAAAATTTTCAATGTTATTTATTTTTGAATAAAACTTACTTTATTGATTCTGTTTTTAATTATTTTACTGAGCCAAACCAAAATATTTTACATATACCATATCTTATTCAGACAATTTATATATTGTCTTTATATATTTATTAAATATAAAGATATGAACAAAAAATTGCCATAACTTGCCAATTATTTTTATCATGTTTATAATTTAATTTTAACAATCTGGGCTCAATAGCGATAAATGTTTGTTTTCGTGACCTTTATATTCACCAATTTAGAAAAGATTAATGGACTATAGGTCAATTTGGGCTATCGCAATTCATATTTCAAATTATTTTTTTCTTTAAGTATTTCATATCAAATCAATTGATACACACAATCTTAAAAATATTTTCATTTGAAATATTAACTTAGAAAGTTACTTCATGCCAAAGCAAATAGTTGCGACCCGCAGTTGTGCGTTTTATTTAAATTATTCTCATCAGTGATTTCAGCATTGTTTCAGTTACTTTTGTCATCCTGAGAACATTAAATCCATAATACATAAAAAACTTTGATTTCAAACTGTTGTTTATTTTCTTGGCAATGTTTCTTGTTTGAAACTTAAAATTCTCTCTATCTTACAAATATCCAAAAATATAATAGACACCCTTACAAGCCAAACAAAAATTGTATGCTTTACCCTTGATCACGTTTAACGAACACACAAAGAAAACATAACACCAAATATTGGTTGAATTTATTTTATAATCTTTGTACCAAAACAACCAAAAATAAGGCTTCAGCAATAACAATAACCATAAGCCGCACTACTGACAACCGAAAATCATCCTTATTTGGTTGCTCATAGTGGCACTCTCACGTATATGATGTCAAGGCTTTTAGAATACAACATAGCACATACAAAGCTGCGTTTTTGATTTCCTGAATAATCTTCTTCCACTATGCACACAGTACAACATACCTACACCATTTTAAGCTTTATTTTCGAAAAAAAAAACAAAGAACCAAATCCACCCTAAAGGCATTATACTAAATTTACCTCCTGCTGTTTTTACGGCCAACACTAAGGTTCGTCTCTCTATAAGTCTATACCATCCGCGATCATATCCTTTACAAATTCGTATTTCACCTAAAATTGCCTGTACTCCAAAATTGCAATACATGCTATTGGACCGATTCGGAAGATTTTGTAATTTTTGCTCTGGAATCCCCAATGATAATACATGGTGATAATCCTCTATGGTGGGGATACGATTTCAGCGGCCGAGCATCGTGCAGCTAAATGCTGGATTAATTAAGCAATACAGATTGATATAGCGATACAGAAATGTCTATATTGGTTGTGCTTTTCCAGGAATACTAGCAAGCATCAGTTTAATTTTTTAGTGCTTGTTAACCCTTGCTTTCAGTCGATAAGTTATAGGAGAGTAAAGTTACAGAACGTTGTTGCCAGCATATTGAATATATATGGTAAACTGTTTTTCATTCGAAGATTAAACATAAGACTTTGGTTTGAAACTTATTTACTGGCTTTACATTTTTTTTTGCAAATTGTGAGGGCATAAGGAAATTATCTAGAATTTAACCGGTAAAGCATTTCCAATTCATGCAGTGCGATTAAAGAAAGAAACTCTGTACTTAACAGTTCATCATAAGTTCGGATCGAGGGGAAAGTGAACTGTTTATATACCGCTCCATTTTAGTGCAAGTATATAAGAAATGAACAGTTTCAGTGGAAAAATGCAAAAAATTATTTTATTTGAGCCCGTAAAAGTACGATAACATAATGAGAAGCAAGAACATTTCATCACATATAAAGGGTGTTTTTTTCGAGGTATATATCTTTAAGTTGGCATTACTTTTCAAGAAGGCGACCGATTTAACAGCTGTCAAGTGATTTATTCTCAGTTTGGTTTAGTAATTCACCATGAATAGACTCACGCCTGAACAACGCTTGCAAATTGTGCAATTTTATTTCGAAAATAATGGTTCTGTGCGGAATACTACGTCCATTTTATCGTCGGCAAAATCGTCCATCAGAGCAGTTAATTCGATTAACCATGGAACGTTTTCGCACCACGTTTACTCTAATTTATAACTCGCATCCCAATAGCTTCTTCTGTACGCCGTACGGTGCGTACAGTAGAAGCTATTGCTACTGTAGAGCATAGCATTGAGGAAGACCCGAATGAGTGCATCCGCCATCGAGCAAAGGAATTGGATCGGTATAGAGCCATGATTACTTGAACAATCATGATGTCCAGGAGCTGTGGTTCCAACAAGATGGCGCAACATGTCACACAGATCGTGCCACAATCGATTTATTGAAAGACACGTTTGGTGACCGCCTAAATTTCACGTTTTGGACCTGTGAATTGGCCTCCAAGATCTTGTGATTTAATACCGCTAGACTATTTTCTGTGGGGTTATGTAAAGTCCTTGGTCTATGCGGATAAGCCACAAACGCTTGACCATTTAGAAGACAACCTTCGCCGTGTTATTGCCGATATACGGCCACAAATGTTGAAAAAAAAATCATCGAAGATTGAACGTCCAGATTGGACTACATCCGAGCCAGCCGTGGCAGTCATATGCCAGAAATCATATTTAAAATGTAATGCCACAAGATTATCTTTCGAATAAATAAAAAATCATGTCAATCGTTGTTTTGTTGCAATTTAAAGTTCTATACCTCTAAAAAAAAAACACTCTTTATAATTATAAATAAAAAAAATATAAAGTATTTTAAAATTTAATCAATGACAGACCTATAGCTAAAACCCGTTGTTTGTGTTCTGGTACCAGCTATTGTTTCTGATGGAAATGGACAATGCTGGCAACATTCACGTAAGTTGACACTTTAAAAAGTGAATTTCGCGGTGAGTTAGTATTGTTCAATAGTGACACCAACCAACCAACATACACCACCTACCTACTAACAGAGAATAAATTAATTGACACAGTTTCCTGTGATAGTGATAGGTGATGTCAAGGATGGTCTCTTTGTTGAAACTTTGCGTAAGTCGATTTATGAGCGTAAAAAAGGTGAAAGGTCATTAAATTATCTCCGGCCTCACCAAGCCCAACAAAATTTCGTCAATGGATTGAATGACAAGTATACGTTGCAGTGCTGATTTATCTGCCAGGAAAAGACGACACACAACATGTACTTGTTGATATCCGGTTGAACAAAAATGAATCCTACAATACGCTACCAGAATAGACTGATGATGTGACTTCAGTGAATGTGATAAATGTTTGTGTTGACACTATCGATTGGTCATGAAATTGCTTCAAGAGAGTTTCAGAGGACCATCTCACATGCGGATACACCATCAGAACCATGAAGCTGGTGTGTGTTCAGTGTGCAGCTGCGAAAAAATTCGATTTAAAAAGTGACAAACTATTCGCAGTTTTTATTAACAAAGACTATGTATCGTTTCCAACACCGATAGTTTGAATTTTTTTTTTGCAAGCCCCGAGTGCTGTTTGTTTTCTTTGTCAATGTGGTCAACCAAATGGATGGTTTAAATTCGTCAACATTGCTATTGGGAACCAATTTTGTATTCAAGACTCACTTAAAGTCTTGAATACAAAATTGGAAATGAAAGATAAAAACGTGACTGCAAAATCGATTGGTTGGATATTTTATTAAATAGCTATATCTGCGAATAATTTTGTTTTTTTTCAAAGGTAGTGCATTTGTATTCATCATAATAAAATTATATAAGTAGTATAATATAGGAATATTTTATAATAACATTATGAGGTCAAAGGATTCCTTCCAAAATACTATTCCAGGCCTCTTAAACCAGACCCCTATTCCACAAAACAACTTTTAACTTTGCACTTTTCAAAATGTTCGTCAATTTGCAAAGTGAAAAGTTGAAAAGTTGATTTATGGAAAAGAGGCCAGATGTTTATAACGGGGAGGTGAGAGTAGAAGTTGGTATTGGTAGTCGTCGGTTGGTTTTAGAAAATCTGTGGACTATGTCCTCTTGAATGCACATAACTACCATTTGAACAAAAAGAATATTACACTAATGTTTCTTACAACTGACTACTGATTGTTCATAACAATCGGATGAATGGTTCAGGATTGCAGAAAAATGCAATATCTTACCATATTATTTTCTGATATTTCAATAGTTTTTCTGCTATTTGGGGGAGACGCGGAGACAAATCCAACAAATAAGAGATCATTAAAATCGGTTAAGCCGTTCTTTAACACGACTTTGTTTTATGTATATAGCAGCGCATTACATATGAATTGATTCCAGTTTTTGGGGTAGCCTGTCACACTGCATGAAGGTTTGCCATGCACCTTGATTTGATATGCACTGCTTCATGATACAATTCAATTAATAAGGTACAATGGTCATTTCGATTTCTATACATGTATAATGATAAAAAATATCAGTGATGTGGCAGGTGCTAACAGCAATGAATTTTGCATCATGATTTGTGGCGCATTTTTGATTAGGTATCCCCTTTCCATTAAATCCATCAGCCCGCTCCATATATAGAACACTCCGACTCCAGGAAATAGCACAACTATTGTTTAATGTTTCAACTGTATTTTCTCCCAGCTCATCTGATATCAACAAAATTATAGCACTGGCCACTGTCCTAACGTGGAATTTTCTGTGTGTATAATTGGGTGCAGTGTAGGAGTAGGTAACACCTAACACCATATGTTGTCTCGTAAGAGCTCATTAACTATAAATTGCTCCCTCAGACTTGAATTTGAAACTTTGTAAACTTGTGATATCTCGAATCAACACCGAAAATTAATTACCTTCCATCCACAAAAAACCAGTCATCTCCAATGTATGAAGGTACTTTCATTCCACACGTGCTACTCAAACCATAGTCATTATGCTCTAACCACAAAAACTAAATAGGAAAAAAAAATAAAACCTCTCGAATAAATTATGAATTATACTATCGAAAACAAAAAACTTTCTCCGGGTAATAAACTCCAAAAGTTTTTACACCTACTGTCGGTCCATGGTAAACCAACATCAACAGAGGCATTAGTTTGTTCATCCTTGGTCGTAAGTCGTAAGCGTAACTATCATTATCGTTTCAAATCCGCACCCTGAAAATGTGGTTAGGAAAAGAAAAGTTTTCTTTCAATATCGGTTTCCTATTCTATACGCGCGTCCATTTTAATTACACTTTGCTTCAAGATACGTTTATAAATCATGAGTTTCTGTGGTGGTTTTCTGTGGATGCTCTCCAATCAACAGCATTTCCTAACTTCTCTATAGCGGCATCCAGTTTGATGCCTTTTCGTTTAGTTTTCCAAATTGGAGCAATTAATATTTATAAGACTCATTGGAGAAGCTTTCACTGTCCTTAAGTCTATTGGTTTTGTTTAATTGATATGCATATTTAAATCTTATATCTGTAATTGTGTTTCAGTAGACTCTTAAATAGAATTATTGAGATTCGTAAGATATTGTATGCGTACAAAGTACGTGCAAATACGAGCTGTACTTTTTCTCTTCAGATATTAAAAAGATTGAAGAATTTCACCGAACTAGGAAGAATGTGTTGATTGTTAACGGACGTACCATTTTTCCCACTGAAAACAAAAGTGGAACCAACTAAACATAAACATAATGGCGCAAAGTTTTAAACGATGTAGCATCATACTTAAACATATCTAGCATCATACTACTTTAAAAAACTATTGTATGATGCAAAATATGTTCTAGTATGATGCCAAATTGTTTTAAAATTTGCGCTAATGTCATTGCCATTATGTATAGTGCCGTTTTTCAGTGTGCGTATATGACAATGTTACAAATCTTCATGGTGTTCAGAGCTGTTCCGAAATAAGAAAAGCATCTTCATTTAAATTTTCAATTGGCCAAATATTTGTAATGGGAAATACGGATCCCACTTAACAAAAAACCTTTATCATTTACAGGTATTAACAATTATTCAACTTTTAGTTAAATTTCACTTTTAGCAAAAATAAAACTACTTTGTATCTTTAATTCTCAAATACTTTGATTTTATAGATACTTTACGCAAAACAAATGTTTGTATCTATGTAACACAGATGATATAACTGGTTTATAAAATCACCAGAAAAGTTATAAAATATCTTTTTTATGACATCGGCTTTTGTTGTTATGTCACTTTTATATGTCATTTTTCTATATAAATGGCTACCTAATTTTCTCTAAAAAAAAGTTTCTAAAAATGTCCAAAAAAGGTAATAAATTCACATTACAGTACCTTAGTATATAATACTATATATATATAAATGTTTCACTACTGCTTAAAGGTGCCTCCAACATTTTACGGTGCCTTCAAAATACGGTAGATGATGTTCTGTTATATTGCTGTAATCTAAGTCCACTGTTCGTTTTTTCGTTGCGCAGCTGTAATTTGGTTCCATTGTGTGCACTCGATTTTCTTTTTTATTAAATGGTTAATCTTTGATTCTCATTTAAACACTACAAGAGTTTCAGTGTATCAGTACGTTTAAGATAAGTAACTTAATACATACGCGTTTTACGATTTGTTGAAGAATTGTCGTGAAATATGTGCCATTATTTATGTTTGTTGACCGACCGTTATCATGTTTGTTCGTTCCAGAATCAGTATCAGCACGATTATGCATATAAATGCGGTATTGCTTGGAAGGGTAGTATCTCTGGTATTAACAAAATTGTGTAATTTGATGAGTCCCTTAAGGTAATTTGCCACAAGATCAAGCTTAAAGCGGTCCCTTTAATTTAGAAAAACTATTTTTCTGGTAAAGAATAAAAATCCTCTTGCCAACGTCGTATTCGAAATTTGTTTGAAAAATACGATCTCAATAAAATGGAAGCCTTCATTAGACGTGCTTCGGCGTGAAGTGATTACGGAACTGACAATAAAACAGCTATGTTAACTTTAAATTCCTTTTTAGTTCCGGAAAATAAGTTTTTGTTTCAGAAAAATATGCTTATCAGAT
The DNA here is from genome assembly GCA_951217065.1 of Baccha elongata. Classification (NCBI taxonomy): domain Eukaryota; kingdom Metazoa; phylum Arthropoda; class Insecta; order Diptera; family Syrphidae; genus Baccha; species Baccha elongata. The sequence continues at coordinate 15,805,793 of OX578273.1, read as the reverse complement.
ACAAGCACCAACATAAGTTTCTAAAAATTAAACTTACCGGTAATCCGAACGGAAAGATTTAATTTAAAATTAAAAAAATCCTCGGAAGTTAAGTTTTTGGACCAATCTTAATCCGTTTGTATTTCAGCAATCACTGAACCGATTTACACGGTTCACATGTTATTGGATAGAAAAAATGTAAAGTTTAGGTCGTGAGCACTATATTTCTAGACAGATGCCCATGGTTTGGCTAAAAAACGACACCAAAGTTGCAATTCCGAAACTCAAAACGAAATTGGGCATACAAAAAATTATTTAAAATATTGGGTATTTTTTTTAATTTCCACCTCTTATTATGTGAATGGTGAAATCCATCTATGTACTTTAAATACTATTTAGTTTAGTTCCTAATTACTTACTCTAGCAAAATCTACTATGCCACACAAATCCTTTTGAAAACTCAACTAACTCAAAGTTGTTATCCTTTGCTAAGCGTTTTCACACCTTAACTCATCTATTCGAACCCTGTAGGGTTGAATATTTTCTTCCACAAATTTTCCTCTTTTGCAAGGTCGACACGGAGTTATAGTAGGTATAGTGTTCAGTGACGGGAAATGCGCCTGCAGGCTGAAGAAATTTCATTCTCCTTTAGCAGCACACAAGCCAAAGAAGAATTGGCATCGACTGATAGAGACCAGATTTTACGATTTTCTCGTTGATGTAATGGGTCCCCACAACCTCGTTCCTCCTCCTTAGCGATTATTTATCCCACCTGAGGGTGCATTCTTGCGAGAAGAAAAATATCACGAAAAATTGCAAGAAATTGCAAAAATAAAAATGAAAGGAAAATTAAACACCCACCGAACTATCCCACCTGCTCAACGGAATGGCATGGTTAGCGAGTAAAAAAGGTGAGTCCCTGGGTTGGCCTTAAATGATGACATGAAGAAAATGAAGACAAGCGGTGGCACGGAAGATATAAGGTTGGATAAGCGCACAAAAGCACGGAATGGTGTGGCGCTTTTTAACGTGAGATACTTCCGCCACGTTTTTTTTCACTGAAGGGTCATGGAATGCAAACGGTTCAAGCTGATTGAACGGTGACGACGCAGTAAATGCCAACAAAATATGTTAATACGGCAGGATGGGGGTAATGGCGGCAGTCTTTTGTTACGCGATGACAAAGTTCTTCCCGCTCCGTCGTGCTATGCTTTTTACTGTGCGTCGCAACGTATCGCAAAGGCATTATTGCCGTATCAGATCCTATTAGGGAAATTTGTGTATGTGCTCTAAGGAGGATGGCAGTGATTACCTCCTTTCTGTTGGATGCTCTTGTTACTGCGGCTCCTGTTATTTTTGTTTATATCTTTGTAGGTAGCTATGTATTCTATTTGTAAAATATTTGGCTGAAAAACTGTAAATGTGTGAAAGAAAACTTGGGCAGGAGGAAGAATGAAACGGCTTTTAATTAACCATCATAACAAAAAAGAATAAAATATCAAATTGTCCCTACAAGTTTTATTTTTTGATTCTACTTTTTTTTGTTTTGAAAATTAAAAACCTTCAGTTCAAGGACATTTGCTTGTTTATTTTTTAAATCATGTTTAAGGTTATATATTTGAAGGCTATATAGTTACGTTAACCAAGTAAATATCAGCAGGGGGAGTTTTGTTTTGTTGTGCCACTTTATGTAATGTCTAATTAAAGGTCATAAGGTACAGATAATAAGAACAGCGAAATAGGATTTTATAAGAGGATACATTTGAGAAAAATAAGATTGACATTAAGCGGATTTGTTTCGGATATAACTATCAGTATTCGTTGCTGAAGATTAACTTAACTTGATTTAAAAAAGAACAAAATGAGGATTGTTTTGTTTTCGTAGATACTTTATGTTTGGAATGAATTTGAAAAGATAAGGATTACATTGTGCTATTTGTTAAGTCTGATTGGACCATTTTGGAGTGATTTTTTTTTAAATGTGTGTGGGTAAAAGTATACATTTAAAAATTTGGGCATGTTTTTTAATAAATATTAAAACACCACTAGCTGGCACAATTTATCAAAAGTCCGTTCAACTACTCGCGTATGCAGATGACATAGACATAATCCGCCAAATTAAGCGAGATGTGTCTGGTGCATTTGCCATATACTGTTATATTAGAACTTGATCATCCCAGTCTTGCTGTATGGGGCGGAAGCATGGGCATTAAAAGACTCAGATGAGAAGTAACTTGGGTGATGCTTTGAGAGAAAGATTCTTCGAGTGATTTTTGGTCCTGTGTGTATCGAAGGAGTATAGAGAAGAAGATTCAATGACGAGCTGTACGGACTACAGCGATATTAACCTGGTCAAGAAGCTGACAATACAGCGGCTGAGGTGGCTGGGTCACGTGAGCGTATGAACACCAACGCACCAGCCCGTCGAGTCTTCACGTTCATTCCTGATGGTGTACGCAGCGTTGGAAGACCAGCCAATAGATGGCGCACACAAGTGGAAAATGAATTCAACCAACTTGCGGTGCAAAATTGGGAGCGGCTTACTAGGAACAAAGCTGGCTGGAGAGACATGTTGGTTGAGGCCGTAGTCTATCCTGGACTATAAGCGCCATCTAAAGTAAGTAAAGATTTTTTCTAATTATTTCGTATTACATTCTAATATTTTTGTATTAATGTAATACGAAAAAGATTAAAATGCAACCCAACGCATTAAAATATAATATTGTAATATTAAACTGTAAACAAACGAATTAAAGTAGGTATAAGCCCCGGATCTAGGATTTTTTCCGAGGGAGAGCAAGAATCGAAATTTGGCGCCCCCTACCATAAATAAGTAGATACATTTGTTAGTAGAATTATCAACTTTCATGTACGTGTGACGAATGCACATAATAAATCATGTACAAAACAATGGAACTCTCAAGTTTTCACAATAAAAAATCATTGCGCAGATTTTCGAGTTTTTTTTCTATTTAATTTAACAGTAGAACTGAAAACCCAAGCTATATTTACACTGAAGAAGTTTCACTTTAAAAAAAAGTACACCGTCCCGGCGAACGTTGTCTCTTTCTCTCCTCTTTTTGGATACACACGTTTCGTCTGGAGTGTCGGTCTGCTAATATTGCCCAATATTTTGTGGCTGCTCTTCGTGGCTCGTTTTTTTATACCAAAACGCTCACGAAATATAAATTTAAAAATTTCAGGGAAAACGCTCATTATCTACCAACCTAATAAGTCAACATTTTAAAAACAATCAAGAAGTACTAAATACAGATCCAAAAATATAAAAACAACTGGTATGAAAATAAAAGAAAATACTCTTTGTACAATGCCGTTACCTTCCGCGTTCAACTTTCGTTATGAACCATGTACATAACCGTAAATTATAAGAAGATAAAAGAACATCAAAATCTGTCAAGTCGTTTAAAACGAGAAGAATTAAGTACACACCATTGTATATATATTTCTATAGTACGTCCATCGCTGCTGTGCGTCGTTTTCAAATTTCTCGATTGCTCGAAGCGCCATCTGGAAATGTTGGGAGCTCTAGCTCTTTGGGAGACTTTTGGAGGAGTGGCTTGTTATTGGGAGAGATTTTGAGGGATACAAACTGGTGAATATTATAACGAGAAGGCATATAGAAAATTTCAAAGAGTTGGAAGAAGATGAAAATTATAATTGTTGACTTTTTCTCTTTGAGCTCATTCGTTTTTATTTTGATAACGAATGTTCATAAGAAAAGGGAATTGGAAGTTATTTATTTATTATGTATGGCTGTATGCATGGTGGAAAATAAATATTTGGCTGCTTCTGAATGTGTGGGTGCTAGCTTTAATGCTGAAATGTGGCAAGGTACCTATTAGAATAGAATGTAGCTGCTGACGAAACAATGTGACGTCACAATTGCATATTCCATTGAAAATGCTTCTTACTAACATCTGATTCCGAACGGATTCTAATTTCGCAAGATCTTGTGTTGATTGTTGTATGCATACATTTTGCGATGCAAATTTTTGAAAAGTAAATAACTCAATAAAATTTAAAAATTTTATAGAAATAATAGAAACAAAGAGATACTGAAATGTGGCAACATATAACTGAATGGTATCTTTTAATAACTAAACATAAGATGATTTTGCATACAAATTTTAGTTATGTAACCATGGTTGCCATATGGAAAAATGAACGTACCTATATTTATTTTCCTCACTTAAGTAGGTATAATGCGAGAATTGTTTGGCATCGAAAGAAAAAAAAGCTACAAATTTATCAATATGGTAACCATTTTTTGATGACATTTGTAATGGTTTTATAACGAATTTTCATTCAAGGTAATTGTCTATACAGGAAATATTTTGATCTTTTCCATCAGAAAGCAAGTGATTGTGATTGAATAATTATCATAGATATTATAAATTTGCAATTTTGATTTGATTTCGTTACACCTAGTTCTTGATTTGTGTTTATCTGGTTATTTGTGATTAACTTAGTACTGATTTGTTTTTAACTTCTGATTTGTGTGTTACAAATAACTAATTTACGTGAAAAGTGATTTGGGTTTTGTAAGTTGTTTCGGAGATAAATAAGTTTTTTTTTTTAAATTAGTATTATTATTAAGTTAGTATTATTAATATTTAATTACATATCTATATCTATTTAAGTTACATATCTATGGTTATAAGTATTATTAAGACAAGGAATAGGCCTATTGGGGAAACCTCGAAAAAAACGCATCTAGTATTTTACCCCACTGGGTGGTGTGGAAAAAAATACACACAAATACCAATTATAATTTAAATTTCACTTTGTGTTAAATAATTTATTTAATAGCCATACCAAATAGCCATACCAAATTCACTGTTGTTTCACTTAAAAAAAAAAACAAAATTACATCCACTTTCGTTCCAAAAAAACTGCTTTGTTTAATTAATAGTAATAATAATAATAATCAAAAAATAACCAGTCTTAAGCATACTTTGTCTTACATTAGATATTGTATCTTTACATAACCACGGATTGACCATAGTCCAAGTCATAGGCACTCCACAAGCATCATTTGCCAAATATGTTTTCTCAACTCTCAAAGAATTCATTGAACTATAATTTCCACGCATTTGTACGCTAGGTAACTGAAAATAAATCACAAAATAATATTTTGCTCGAAATTGTTTTTTATTGCAATACTGACCACTAATTCTTGTATTCTGAACCATTATCCACGATTACAGCGACAGGATTCGTAACTCGTTTCAACTGTAGCTGGAACTTCAATTACATCTTAAAATAATCATTGTTTTCAAATTATCTTTAAAAAAAACTCACTATCTTAGCAAAATCATTTTTTTCCATCTCAACTGTTTTGTTACCCATTTCCTTTGATAATCCATAATTTTCATTCATCTGCAACAAAAAAAAAAACGTTAATTCATTGAGGAAACTAATTGAAATAAACTTATATGTGCCCGAGTTTTGGCATAAAATATATATAAGTACATATTGGTAGGTATATCAATAATATACCTATATGTGCTTATCTATTTATTTTTTGCTGTTATAAAATATAAATTACATACTTAGCTACTTACTTTTTTATTTCGTCTTCAAGGTATACTTCTTGGCAGATAATAAATAAAATATAAATTACATACGAAGCTACTTACTTTTTCATTTTGTCTTCAATGTCCTTGGCAATGGCAGCAGAGCAGTCAATAAAATATAAATCACAAATGCTTCTCCATGTGTTTTTCATCTGTCAAAGAACAGAAAATTTTTCAAACTGCTCATCCTCGTCATTGTTGTCAGAGTCAAAATACTATAGTCAACTCTTTCGCACAAAATCTACTCTACACTAAATTCTTTGTGCGAACAGCGCCATTTTACGAAAATTCTAAAATCAAAAAAACGTGCACGACAGAGCTACTATAGTTTTTATATGCAAAGGTACACACTCAAATTTCATTATTTCTTTGAAAATTAAAAAAAAACTCTGGATATCGACAACACCTCTTGCCCTGCAAATGGTGCTGTGAGTTAAAAAAATATTTGGTTTTATGTTTTCTTATGTGAAAAATTTAACAGAAAACACATTTTTTTTAATAAAAAAATTGCATTGCAACAACAACGCCATCTAGCTAAAAACTATGCAGATAACCCCATGAGTATAGGAAACAAATTTCAAATTTCGGAACATACAAGCATAACTGTACTTTTGTATTTAACGAATTTCCGAGCGAATTTCATCAAAATTGATGGAATCGTTTAGGAGTTGGAGAATTACGAAAACACGTACAGCGGAATTTTTTATATAAAGAAGATATACATTAAAAAAAATATCACTACCGCTGTTTTATTTAAAAGAATTTAAAAAGTGGTGCTGTCAGAATGTTAAATATGGCACTGTTATCTATTGACATTTTTCCTAACGGTTGACAGACATCTTTTTAATTCATAGGTATACCACCTATTGCATAAGTCATCCTCATGTGATAGACACCTCTATTTATATAAACCTAACTTTAAAATATTTATCCTGAAAGCCTGAAAGGTGTGCACAAAAAAGGAGAGCAAACAAAAAACTCTATATTTAAAAGGTTGATTTTCCTACTATGCAATGAACCATAAAAAGAGAACAAAGATTGGTATATGACTATAGGATAATCACATGAAAGCTATTTCAATCAATAGCCAATGGGCATTTCGAAATAGGACGATGGGTATGATGATGAAACCAGAACCCACTGAAAATAAAAAAAAGCCTCCTACAACTATACAGGTATTTCCAGTTGAATGATCGAACATCCAATAACAAAAATTCCTTGCTTCACAGGATAAAAGGTCACCTTTTTGTTTTTTTTAATTTTCTTTTAATCATTTCAGCAGCTTACAGGCACCAGTTACTGAAATCAAAATTAATTTTCTTAATAAGGACGTCGCCTGCCAGTTACCTATACCCACATATGGTTTAAGAACGTCTGAGAGGAGTTAAGATTCTTACATCCTTCTTGATAATTTATTATTAAAATCCCTGGTAATTAATTGCAACGGTTAAGGAATAAGAAGAGTCGAGGTACTCAGATACCCACCTACATCGATATCTTCAGACAAGTGTATTTTTAAAATGCCTTTGTTTACAAAAATCCTTGCTGATATTGTATAATTTATTTTTGCAAGTAAAATGAGTCAACAACCGATTTGCAAAAAAATATACAAAAATGTAAAAACAAATACTTAAGTATAGGAGTAAAGTTCATCGTTTCCTCCTATTACGTAGATCCATAGAATATGTATTATTGACATGGCTTATTTCCGCTTGAATGGCAACCTTTGGATAAGAATTGCTTTTAACGTTTAATATTTACTCATAACAACAAGGACCTGAATAAGAATGAGAGTATAGATTTCTTTAGTTTTCCATGCGAAGGTCGATGAGAAAAATATATGTATATTGTTATTTGTCAATACACCCCAAATATTTTGTGCTTACATTCATATAAAAAGTACAAATAATAAAAGTACCATATAGAAAGCTGCGGAGAATGGTGGAAGGATACATTGACAAATATTATTTTATTGCCCCATCCTGTGCCAAATCATGTTCTTGAAATATTTCTTTTTCTTTTTTTTGTATTATTATTATTGTTAAATACTTCTTAATATCTTTTTTCCTGGCATGCAACACAATCATTTTCAAGCTCCTTCGCTTTTCCGTGAAAGGTCGTTTTTCGATCGAGGAAGTCAAATCAATATACTTTTGCGATACTCAATTTTCATCCTTGATTCTTGGCCTCATTTAAAATACATAGGTTAGATTTAGGTACCTCAACGTTTCCTCGTATTCTTTGAATATTGCTCCGATTGCACATAAATATACACGGGAAGAGAAGGTTTCAAGGGCCATAAATCGAAATCGAACACAGAATAATGTTCTACCCCCGTAACCAGACCAGACCAGTTGAAGTACTCTGGCTGTACAAGAACAGTTCACCTACATATATATATACCCAGAAAAAAGGATACAATGCCTTTTGTATTTTGCCTGGACTGTGTGCTGATTAAGGTGGAATGGGAAGACGGTAGAGGTTTTGTACTTCTATAGATTGTTTGTCGATAAGAATTACCTATAAATCCATAGCAGGACATGTGTGACACCGCCCATTTAGAATTTTCACTAAGCAACTTAAAAACTAAGCTGCTGTGTTCGATTGATATAGAAGAAATTTGTGGGCCCGTCTTTGCCTTAGTTCTGGTCCTTGTCATGGTCCTTACTGCATTTCATATTTATTAGGTACTTGGACATTGGATACCAGTGGCAATAGCAGCCGTTTACCAGCCATGAAGCATATAGTATACAAAAGAGGAGACAAAAGCAATTGACAGTGAAATGGCTTTATGAAGATGAAAGCATTGAACCCCTCATGGCAAAAAAGACTGTTACCACACTGACAGATATGAATGAAATTCCTGACTCAGGGTGAAACATAAATGGGACAGAAATGAATTGTTGCTGTAAGTGATGACATGGAATAAGGTCTATGTTCCATGGAACAATGAAAATTGACCTTTATATAGCAGTGGAAATGAGTATTGAATTGCAAAGAAGAGTCTGTTAATGAATTATTGCTGGGAGGCTTGATTGGTAAATACTTTTGTAATACTCAATACTATACTGTCTTTTGAGTATCTAATAAACTAAAGAGTTAAAAATGATGTTCAAACAGATGCAGAGACATTATTTGAGTTCCAAAATGCACCAATATAAATATATTTATATAGGTAAAGGTTTTATGACTTCCAAGCCTTTCTAAAGTATCAAACAAAAAAGGCGGGATGGTGGGTGGTTTGTGTTAGCAACCATTTTGAAAAATGTTTTGTCTTAAATAATAGTGCCCCGTGGCGTTGTAGTTAGTGTGTTGGACTATCACTCCGGAGGTCTGGGTTCAAGCCCAGCTTCCAGCTTCCATCATTTATAACGTTTTTCAGGGGCAATGCCTCTTGCGAGGAAGTGACATATCCTCCAAGAGTATCACTGTCATGAAAAGTTCTTCTCACCTTAGTTGTTCGGATTCGACGTAAAATTGTAGGTCCGCTCCAATCCTCTAGAACTAACAACGCTTCAAAAGGATTGGTTGAGAGTTGTAAGAAGTCACTATGGCCGTGGTTCCTCATTTTGTTTTGTCTTAAAAAAATATTTAAAACTTTTCGGTAGAAAATATGATTTTCTCTTTAACAATATTTAAGCAAGTTAATGCTTTTTTCTCAAAACCAGTTGATGCTACGATGAAAAGTATTAAGACTTTTTTTTTGTAGAAAATCAAATTTTCCGAAAAATTTACAAAAACTGAGTTTCGAGCCCTTCCCCTTCAAAAAAAAAGTAGCTGCCGGTCAATCATGGGTACTTTTTATGATTTGCTCAAAACAACAAAACAAAAAGCTTTCTAGCAAAATTTAACTTTGTCGGAATTTTTTCGAAGTTAAACTTTAATAAGAATAAAGAATAAAAACAATAAAAAGTTTAAAAAATAACCAAATTAAATTTTATTAAGTGGAGTATTTATGAATGATATTAAATTTTAAAGGTTTTGGGGCCTTTACTCGAAGGTCTGCGTTTCGCTTTGTTTAATAGTAAGCTCATCGTCATCAGCTAGATGACATCTACTACGCAATAATTGTCGATGATTACCGACTACTAAAATAAAAGAAGCAGAAGCTAATTCCCAGAGAAAAACGTGGCCACAGTTAAGATATCTAGCTGCAGACCGTGAAGGATGGAGACGTTTTGTTGGCGCCCTATGCCCCGAGCGGGGTTACAGGACTTGATGATGATGATGAAAATAAAGAAAACTTGCTGTGAATTATATTTTTTTTAACTAAGATACACTGTTAAAAATCCTGGCTATAAATGTAATGTATTTGTGGTTTTATATATTACAAGGCCAGAAAAATATTTAAATTTAATGCATCGCAAATATAACAAATATAAAAATAATAAATTTAATGTAATCATATTTAACTTTTACTACAAACATAAAAAACATATTTACTGGCACCAGTTCCGAAGAACCAATGCTTAGTAAGAAGTATATATACTTATACTTTCAAAAGTTCTTCGAACTCTATACAAAGTATCTTCACTCTTCAGCCATGTCTTTTTTGTATTTAATTTATCCCTTATATTAGGTGCGTTCGAGGAAAAACATGTTGAAATGATGATGGCGAACAATGTAGGTGTAGACACTTTGAGTCGCAGGCACAGAAATTGTAGCATCGGCAGGCTTCTTGAAATGTGTTACACAGCACACTATCAACATTCTACATGTTATTTAAGAAGTGTGATTAGGTACTTTGAGCAAAAGCAATCGCATTGATAATTTTTCGAATAAAAGGCACGACTCGGTCGCACAAACTTGCTCTTGTGGCAAGTTACCTAAGATCTTCACAGAAATAAAAGGCACTACTTTTTTAATTCTTTCAATTGATTTAAAATGCAATAACCAAACTAAAAAAAAATTACTTTGAAAATTATTAATAACATACCACAGTTTTCCGAGAAAATCGCGGCATGCCAGTTATTTTTAAATATTTCAATAATTGAATATTTTTTTTTTACCAAAATCCTAGGACCAGTTTATAAAAAAATCTATTTTTTTTAAACAAGTTTTTAAAAATATTTATATGAAAAATTTTAGGTGTGCCAATTTCAACAAATCAATAATTTTCATGCTAAAACTAAATTTCAAAAAAAAAAAAAAATTATCTATTGGTGTTCAAAATATAAAATTTTCAAAAAAATTTTTGTTTAATTAACATAACTTTTTTTAGAAAAGTTATGAAAAATTTATGTACTATTCGATTGTTAAGCTATTTAGACGTTTTTAGAAATAAAATAAACAGTTTAAAAGGCTTTTAATGCCGTACCACTCATGTCAAATTTTATCAAAATCGTTATAGCCGTTTTCTCTTGCCTTTTAACTCAAGAATAATTGCTACAAAAGTAAAATAAAAATAACAAGTCGATATGTAACGACATCCTACGAGCAAAGTCTGAAACTTCCACATGATTTCTCTATGTGTATAAACTCAATGCTTATACTTATGCGCGAAACAGATTAAAACCAGCACCAGCACCGTCAAAAGTAATCAGCACGCTGGTCAGCAACTTTGTATCAAACACATTGCCACCAGCGCCAGCACCAACCCCATTTGACATTCCATACTTATGCTATGTTCGCTATGTTCATACGATTTACAAAAATTGCAAATATTTGCACACGTTTCTACGTCATTATTTGCAACTCTTGCCTGCAAATCATGTGACTATGGGAAAGTGTGCAAATGCTTGCAAATGATTTGCAAGCATTTGCAAAATCCTGAATGCAAATCAATTGCCATTCGCTACTTTTGTGCAAATCGTGTGAACACTCATGCAAATGATTTATGACAAATGTTTTAAACTATTTTTTTAGTGTTGTTATCAAAAACTGCCCTAAATAAATGTAATTTTATGATTTTTTTAATAAAAAAGTGATTGTTTGTTTTGCAAGAAGTGTTTTCTTAATTTTTTCCGACTTAGAAAATACATTTCTTTTAAATATGTAAGCGCATCCTTAAGCGACTTTAACACGGTCAGTCAGACGACGTCAGTCATCTACACATATAATCAGGAAAAATCAAAAGGGTTTTAATTTTTCGTCAAACAAATGTCTTATTTTTACAAACACTATATCCTACAGATTGATGTCAAATGACTGACCGTGTAAAGGTTGCATTAAACTCATTAAATTCAAATGTGCAAGCAAACTGTAAACCGTGTGAACACCTCTAGCAAATTATTTGCGCAAATGATTTGCATCATTTCCACACTCATTTGCAAGCAAGTCATTTGCAATATGTTGATTTCAAATGCATTTTCAAATTTTGGGACAAAAGTTGCAAATCGTGTGAATACATAAATTTGCATAAAATTCTTGGAAATGGGCAAATGATTAAAAACAAGCAAATTTTCAAATACATTGTAAACCGTGTGAACTCATTTGCAAGCAAGTCATTTACAAGTCAATGATTGCAAATGCGTTTTCAAATTTTGGGACAAAAGTTGCAAATCGTGTGAATACATCCATTTGCACATTTGCAAACACATTCGACCTGATGTTATTTGCACAATATTTGCAAGTTTTTTCGTGACGTCACTTGTGCAAATATTTGCAACTTTTGCAAATCGTCGCTGAACATTGCATTGATTCTATGTAAACTGTCCTCTTTTGCAGTTTGGTGCCACTGAATATCATAGTTGGAAAGTTTGTCAGCAGTGCACTTTGGTCTAACGACGCTGTTGACGTTGCTGGTGCTGTTCTAGTCTGTGTTGAGCAATTGAAATACATTGGTTCTAATTAAATGGCGGCCGCTGGTGCTGGTGCTGCTGCTGGCTTAATTTTTTTCGAGCTTTAGTGTACCTATATAATCGCAACTTATGGATGCATACCTTTTGTTATTTACCTATCTCAAATCGAAAGTCCTGACTTTGTGCACTAATTCAGTATTTTCTGATTTCAATGGTTTTTAAAAAAGAAAAGCTCCATAAAGCTGCAAAATATGTGCATTGTGCGGTTTCGGAGTAATTATTAATCCGCAGCTATATTCATGTCAACAACCATAGTTGCCATAATAGGCACACAACAAAGTAAAAAAAAAGCTTCCCAATACAATCCACAGAAAAATATCCCCTTATTTTTGTATCCCCATATTATATTTTACACCAAGCTTTGTATTGTATCTGATAGGAACCTAATATTTTATATTCAAAGCTTCAAGTTTCAAAGCAGAATTATTCACTTTGTGTTCAAAAATATTCAAACAGAATTTAAGCTTTTGATTTTAGCTTTTGTATAGTGAAAATTTTCATTGTTAGGCAAACACTCGTTAAAAAATTGTTTGGAATAAAATAAAGTTTTCCATAACTTCAACACACTTATAAAATACTAACCTGCTTCGGTTCGGATTTTCGGAGTCAACCAAACTAATGAATACTTCGGTTGAGGTTGAGTTGCAAACTTTTAAGATAATTTTTCGATTGCTGTTGTTTTTAGATATAATTCAGGAAACTTTGAGAACAAACAAGCTCAGCTCTTTAGAGCTTGAACAGAATGTGTGAGCTTATTTTTTTATGAAAAAAATTATCGACCTAGTGCAGACGAACTCATTCAGATGCTATTTGTTAGATTCTGATAGTTCTCCGCCTTAAATGAAAAACACTTTTGACAAAACAGTGCCGGAATTTGGTCTTTAACGTTTGGCCTTATGTCTCTTTCCAAAGTGACTTAATGCCAATTTGGCCAAATGTTATTGTGATTAAGACGGTTTTTTTTATACTATTGACGATGTTCACATTGGACGTACTCACCCGACGCATTTTGCCGTCTATATGTGTTTTGTTCCCTTCCCACTTCGTTGTAAGAAAGAGAGGGTTTTGCACCCAGATTTTTAGATTTTTTAAAATTCTCATGGATGCTTTTGACATTTGCTATTCTGACATTTGTTATTTATAATTTTTTTCGCTTTTTGCACCAATATTTTGAAAATTTTCACAATATTCGGTTACTTTTGATTGGTAATTTTTAATTTACATGAGCATATAAAAAAAATTTTAAACATCAAGATTCATTTCACATATTTTTTTTTGTTTCGTGTGGTTTAGTGCATCCATTGTGTTCACACTACTTTGTGTCTGAACACGGCAGACTGGACGTACGTCAAAATGCGTCGGATGAGTACGTCCAATGTGAACATCGTGATTGGTGCATTCAGTTTTTTTTTTGAAAAAGGTCGGAGGTCCATGAAATTTCCCTGTGCTAAAAGAGGGGTAGGGGGAAAACTGCAATTTTTTTAGCATTTTTCCGATGACTAAAGGCAATTTCACTAAAGATTCAATGTGCACTAAGAAATTATCAAAATTTTTTCTCAGGCTACGAATATTCTGATGAACACAAAAAGATTCTTCTAAAGAAATTTCATTCATATCATTAACGAAATTATAAATATGGTCTTTTACATTAGGACTTACAGGATTGTTTAAATGGTTGTTTAAAATGTTATTAATTACTCATTTTTTTTTTACACTATCAGATCTTATTCAAATGGAGCTTAAAGCAAGCATCAGCAGATGAAAGAAGATTTGCCAACAAATGTGTCCCACTGGCTCATCACTTAGTGCAGGTGCTAGTTGTTAGTAAGCACAATGCAAAAAAAAAAAAAACAAAAACACATGCACATAAAAAATATGAAAACATATAAAGTCAAAATTAAACAAAATGACACAGAAACATTTAGGATCGTGGAGCACTGGTTCTGAAAATAGTTTTTAAATTACTTTTATTTAAATTAAAATCCAACACACCATTGTTCAAGTTATATAGCTTACGCATGCGCGTGAGAGGCTCATGCATGCCATAATTGGTTCTGTGCTAGAATTCAGCCAGGTTTCTTTTAAAACAAAGATGTCATGTAAAAAAGCTTGAGAGTAAGTATATAAACTGGCAGTTTTGCTGCGAAGGCCTCTAACATTCTGATAAAAGAGGGTAATCCTGTTCAGTTTTTTGCTTGCCGAAGTTTTCGATATAACGCGCCGAGGTCTGTTTTTCTTGACCGTTGTTATACCCATAAATATTTATATTGTTTTGAATATTTTATTGCTGCTGCTGCTTTCATTTATTGACGCAAGCTAATATGTTAGGCTTTCGACGAGTTAACAAACCGACTATTGCATGATTCAGTCATAGCAATCATCCTCAAAAACAATTCAAATATTTGTCATCAACTGACATAATTACTAAGCAATAAAAGTATGAAATATGATACTTTGCTCTTAATCTTTTATTACTTCCGTCGAGATCCAAACAATAAACATTTTTCATATTCGATCCCGATACGGTGGGATCTTTTCTCATTGAATTAATGTAAACAAATATCGGAATGTTCAATCCCGATACCATAGAACTATTTCACAACTAGTTAATATAAACACACATCGGATGATGTGCGACTTAGCTTTTGTATCTTTGGTAAATTGACTTATTCAAGTCAATGATAAAATCAATTCAATTTCGGACGCGATCGAGGAAAGTTGTCTTTCAAAGTTTAATTGTACATTTTGTCTTTATAAGTTAGTAATAAGATTAAAATTAAATAAAGTTTTTTAAAACACGATAAATCGAGTATAAAACTTAATTCGAGGCTTTCGTTGACGAACATTATCTCCTCTTTCATTCCAGCGTTCACGATTGTTATTTAAAGCTGCGTTTTGTTTTTGTAACTCGCTATCGTTACTTTTTCTTTAACAATTCGCGATGCAAATTTTAGTTGCATTGCCACAAGCTGGTGTTTTGGTCAGTTTAATTTTTTTTACGTAGCATTGATCTAAGTCTCCTTCTGTGACATTTACCTGCAAGCCATCGCAAAGAATTTTAAGTGCAAGATCGGTGTTAGGAACGTTGAATACATCAATGCTGTTTCCTAGTAGCTGTTGTTCTAGGTTGTTGACCTTTCCCTCAAGCGATATAATTTTTTTTCATATTCTACCTTTTTTGCAGTAAGAGCATCAATATGTGTTTTAAGAAAACATGAATCATGAATCTCAAAGTGAGAGCAGATTTCACATTGTCTGTAGTGAGCTTGGTATGTAAATCTTCAACTTGGACGTTGGGTGTTAATGGTGGAGGTGGAGTGCTTGTGGTGGTATGATTTGATTGTGCGGGCGGGGTGGTTTTCGATGGTGTATGTTTTGATAGTGCAGAGTTTGCAACTGATAGAGAAGCTTGTCGTGCACCAGAACATAGTGGGCACCGCCATGCAATTTAACTTTCTTTTAAAGCAATCCACTTCATTGGTTGTTAACTTTACACAGTTTTCTTGATAAAGTTCACTGCAATTAGTGCATTTGATTTTAGTATCTGGGCACGAGTACGATAACTTTGGCGCCAAGAATTGATAACTGTTTCTTGTAGAACAGATCGATACAAGCATTTTTTACTATGGGTGGGGGGGTCTATCTCCCTCCGTTTGGGCAGGAGGGGCAATTTTATAAAAACAGTGCTAAAAATTTAAAACAAATATTAAAAAATAACGGTAATATTTACAACTAAGTTTTATATATTTTTTTAAAGTCAATACTTTTTTCTATTAGATGTTTTTTAAATCAATTGAAACCTTTGCATAGTCTTTGAAAAAACGGACTTTAAACTCAAAAATTGCGAAAAAAAGGTAAAAAAAAACTTTGAAGTGTGATTTTTCAAAAATTTAAAATAAAATACTACTTTTTTTATAAAATTCGTTGCTCATATTAATTTTAAATCATAAACTGAAAACAAAATGATTTTATGTTTTCTGGTTTTTGAGAAAATGGAAAATTACTAAAGCGTATAAACAGTGAGGTATGTAAGGGGGGGCATGCTGCCCCCCTGCAACCCCCCTGCTTGGACACACTATAGGATTTGGGGTGGGTGCGAGGTTGGGTGCATGCAAAGTTTCTGTTGCATTTAAAGATACTCAAGCATCATTACAAAAACGAACCTACGTACAACATTCACCGTATACCAAAAAAAAAAAGAAAACTCTTATAAGAAAGTAGTTTTAGTAATTTTCCATTTTCTCAAAAACCAGAAAACATAAAATCATTTTGTTTTCAGTTTATGATTTAAAATAATATGGGCAACAAATTTTATAAAAAAAAATAGTATTTTATATTTTACAGTTTTGAAAAATCACACCTCAAAGTTTTTTTTTACCTTTTTTTTTTGCAATTTTTGAGTTTAAAGTCCGTTTATTCAAAGACTATGCAAAGGTTTCAATTGATTTAAAAAACATCTAATAGAAAAAAGTATTGGCTTTAAAAAAAAATATAAAACTTAGTTGTAAGTATTACCGTTATTTTTAAATATTTGTTTTAAATTTTTAGCACTGTTTTTATAAAATTGCCCCTCCCGCCCAAACGGAGGGAGATAGACCCCCCCCCACCCATAGTAAAAAATGCTTGTATTGAACTGTTCTACAAAAAACCGTTATCAATTCTTGGCGCCAAAGTTATCGTACTCTCCCCAGTATCTGTATTTATGAACCGAATCTTACAAGTTTTGCACGACATTATTGATTAAATATAAAGGTATATGTACTTCTAGTTTAACACAATTAAGTACCTATAGAATGTATTATATGTAGTGTATGTATATGTAAAACTATTGATTAGTGAACTCAGAGTGTAAGTTTTGTAGATCGTTATAAATTTGCTACAATACTAAATGTTCAAACATGTGTACGTCACGTCGTGGCGCTCCAAAAAAATGGTAATTTTTCAAATTTTTCTAAAAAAAATTAAGAAAAATGCAAATTTTTACCTTTTTACATCTACCAGTACCTACCAGCATGGAAACATAAAAGTAGAATAGCAACTTTGCAATGGCGATATGACAAAAAAAAAATCAAACTCATTAAGTAGTTTCTCTTATTGAAGTTGAATTACTTGATCACAACGAATTTTCTTCATTTCCACTTTTCGGCCATATCATTTCAATATACCACAGGCCCCAAATTCTATATCTTATCTATTGTTATAATATCGTTACAATATGAAAGTACCTACTTTGGTCAGCGCCAGCATAACTAATATTACATAAATATTTACTTGATAAATGAGAGTAGGTACACTGTATTTACCTACGAGTACCCATTCCTCACTAGTACACTACACTAAATGTTTTGATATCAATAGTGAAATACTCTATTAGTTATTTAATATCCGTTAATTCATTTGTTGTACTTTGAAAAATTCGTTGCAGACTTTTAATATCTATCTACCTATATTTGCCTATCTACCTATAGGGTAAGTGGGGTGAATATGCCAGTTTGGGTAATATGCCACTTTTCAATATTATATACTTCTAAGTCGATATTGGCAATGCTGAAGATGCAATTTTCTCAGTTTCACTTTTTAGTTTGGACATACGGGTTCGCGTGTTCCTTGGCAATTTGTGTAAAAAAATATATAGTGAAGTATAAATCCAATTGTATTTTTATAAAATTCTGTGTAATTTGTAACGTTTGTTTTTCAGGTTTTTCAATTCAATATATGAAGGTTTCTTCAAAAAAGGTAAGATTTGTTCTGTATAAGTAGTCTTTCTCAGTGTCTAGACGTTATATGTTCCCTCAATTTTTGTGATGTTTTTATATTTTGCGACATTCAAGGGTAAAATGCCACATTTGTTCCACACCAACTGGCATTTTACCCACTTAAGTGGCATATTACCCCTTTCGATTTTAATTTTTTCAGAATGCTTTAAATGCAAAAAATGGATGCACGAGGATTGTTTGGACAATGGAAGCTGTCCGATATGCCCCATCGATGAAATTTAAATAAGACTCACACTGAACACTACACCAAATGTTTGCTAGCATTTTACCCCTTCAGAAGTGGCTTATTACCCGCACATGTGGGTAAAATGCCACTTTTTA
The DNA here is from genome assembly GCA_951217065.1 of Baccha elongata. Classification (NCBI taxonomy): domain Eukaryota; kingdom Metazoa; phylum Arthropoda; class Insecta; order Diptera; family Syrphidae; genus Baccha; species Baccha elongata. The sequence goes on along the minus strand of OX578273.1, from coordinate 15,787,319 downwards.
AGGTTTTTTTAAAACTTAATTTACAATGGATTTTAAGAATGAAAGTTATGTTTTTCTTTATTTATTTGTTAAATAAAATAATAATCTAATGAAATTGGGGAAATTTTTTACTTAACTTGTCATTTACTATTTATTTTTATTTCTTTACTCTTAAGTGTGGCATATTCCCCCCACTTACCCTATATAAGTAGTTATATATCCATTCGATATTTTATCACAAGAAAAACTATAAAATAGCAACAGAACTGTAATATCTCAATGTCAACAGTAATTACACTCCCTTAAAATAAATTCAATACATCCTTAACCCTGTTTTCATTATCCTAAATCCCCATTCCATTACCACCAACATAGTTTATGCTTGAATACGCTGAATTAATTCGCAACATCATTATCTCTAAATAAATAAACAAATCATTGCAGAAATAGTTCCGTGCTTTCACTGTTCACACAAAACAACAATCCATTCCGCACCCAAACATCACATCAATTAATCCAGTAAAATTTAATAGCAACCTTAATGTATCCACATCCCCACGACTTCAAACCCCTCTACCAAAACTGTATTCAACCTTTTTGAAAACTGTCTCCCACACAATTTGCTGCCCTTGCCTTTAGATACGTTTATTTACAAAAGGCTATATTCACCACCCAATAGACAGACAAAACAACATCGACACGTCAAAATCATCGCAAAACAAATTTACTTAACCTTAGGAACGAACTATACTATGCGATATTTATATTGTTTAGTAATTCACAAATCTTAATACAAGTATACAACAGCACAGCACGCAAACATTATTTAATTTTTTTTATTTAGTTCCCACGGGACTGATTTTTTGTTTCTCAATTGTTCATATGCATATTTTTTTAAAAATCAACCACCATTTTCAAAACATGATAAATGATTTCAACACAAAATCTATAGTTTTTAGTGCTCTTAATATCTCGCATCGGCGCGATGCCCAAGTAATAAATTGTTTTAAGTTTAAATCATATTAACAATTTTCTCTCTTTTCGCTAACTTTAGGTTCAGACACGAAACTTTTGATTTTCCCGTTACATAGAGCTTGCGGTTCATCGTTCATCCTGTTGATAACTATACCCCCTTAGTTAACACCTCCGCAATCCAATCCAATCCAGTTAAACCCAAGTAAGCATCTGAAGTGAAACAAAATTTTTTGTTGTTTCTAAAAACACAGAAGAAATGTTAACCATACGGTGCGGAAAATTTTATATGTAGAGTTTCACCAGTTTTGAAAAAAATGTAGGTATTACAAAACACACAAAAAAAAACAAATAAAAATAATAGGAATCCATTTTATATATAATAACAGTGACCACCAAAAAACAAGAACGAAATAGAAATGTCAATTTTTCGCGAGCAATTAATGTCCCACTGTCCCACTGTCCCAGACAATTAAATTGTGTGCGAAATTAAAGTGAGGAGTTGTGGAGACTTGAACCGTTTTACCATATTCCGTCGAGTCGATGAGCTGCGCACCACAAAACGAAAAGAAGAACGAAAAAAAACAAACAAAATAGAAACGTCAAAATTTCGCGAGCAATTAATGTCCCGGTCAATTATTTGTGTGCGAAAAGTGAGCGGAGACCATTATGGAGATTGGAATCAGTAATCAACCGTTTCACTATGGAGCTGGCCTACCACAAAACGGGAAGAAGAACGGAAAATGTTGTTTATAATTATGATTTCACTGTGTTATTTTTTTAATGAGATTTTTCGTTTCACTGCAGCCGCGTACTAGGCTTTAAAAGTAAAAAAGTTGAATGCAGAATCTTTGCTAACCACGTTGCGTCGTTTGGCACATGCAGCGAAAAACGATGCCTACTAGAACCGGAGCTACTGAGAGAGCAGCCTTTAGTTCGCCCAGAAAAGATTATCAGTACAGGGATGATATAGGACGTTTGCATCTCAGTTCGCCTGCAGCAAAGATAGCCAACATTCCGCTGCAAGGCTTCTAATTTCATCGAACTTGGACGATAATGGTCAACATTTTCGTCCACTCGACCTTAATGAACTGCCCTAAGCGATTGTAAATCTAAAAACAAACAAAGCTGCTGGTGCAGAATGATTACCAGCTGAATTGTTTAAAGCAGCAAGGGATGTGTTGGTAGCGAGCATGCACTAACTCATCTGTAAAATTTGGTTGGAAGAAAGTATGCCCGATGAATGGAAGCATTTTCATAGTGTGAGTGTGCCCTATCCACAAAAAAGGAGACGCTCTAACCTGCACCAACTACAGAGAAATAAGTCTCCTAAAAGTCGCTTGTAAAATCTTTCCGCCTATCCTTTGTGCTCGCTTAAAACCCTTTGTAAATGATCTGATTGGCCCCTATCAGTGTGGTTTTAGGCTAGGCAAGTCAACCGCCGATCAAATGTTCACACTTTGATAGATTTTAGAAAAAAACCCTTGAATTCCAGATCGATACACACCACCTCTTTATCGATTTCAAAGTCGCGTATGACAGCGTGGATAGAGGCAAACTGTACAGAGCCATGTCGTATCTTTACATCCCTGCTAAATTCGTCCGCTTGTGCAGGATGACGATGGAGAAATCTCGCTGCTTTGTCAAAGTCGGTAAGAACACCACCGAACGGTTTGATGTTGAGAAAGGTCTAAGCAAGGCAAGGTGACGCGTTATCATGCAACCTATTTATCATTTTTCTTGAAGCTATTATACTTAAATTGCAAGTCAACACTGATACAATTTATCAAAAATCCGTTCAACTACTTGCTTATGCAGATGACATAGATATAATCGGGCAAAATAAGCGAGCTGTGACTGGTGCATTTGCCAGTATTGAATCGAATCGGAGGCGGCAAAGATAGGATTAGCTGTTAATGAAGAGAAAACGAAATATATGCTATAAACGTGAAAGGATTCTGAACATTGTCGACTCGAGCAAAGCATTACGATGGATAGATATAATTTTGAAGTAGTCAAGAAATTTTTCTACCTGTGATCCACTATAACAAAGCAACACGACATCAGTGCAGAGATGAAACGAAGAATTGCTCTTATCAATCGCTGTTTCTTCGGGCTGGGAAAGCATTTAAGTAATAGGGCCCTCTTTTATAGAACCAAGGAGACGTTATATAAGACCTTGATCATCTCAGTCCTGCTGTATAGGGCGTTAAAAGACTCGGTTGAGAAGTTACTTGGGTGCTTTGAGAGAAAGATTCTCTAAGTGATTTTAGGTCCTGTATGTATCGAAGGAGTATAGGAGAAGATTCAATGACGAGCTATACGGGCTATACAGCAATATTAATCTGGTCAAGGAGCTGAAAATACAGCGGCTGAGATTGCTGGGTCACGTGGAGCGTATTAACACCAACGCACCAGCCCTACGAGTCTTCGAGTCCATTCCTGATCTGATGGTGTACGCAGCGTTGGAAGACCCCCCCAATAGATGGCGCACACAAGTGGAAAATGACTTTAAAAATAAATATCTATTACGTATATCAGCTGAACAAAATAATATCTCCACACGCCGTTCCCAACTTATTGAAAATGGGCGAGTTTTTAAAAACCCCGCTATCAAGGGAAACTGAATTCTTCCGACAGCTCAAATTTTCCACTCAGCTCTTCAATTAAGCCCTTAATGCCTTCGGAACTCGTGTTCATTGTAAGAAGGAAATTACTTCTTTTAAGTAGTTCCTTATGCTGTTCTTTTTTTGTCTGATTTTCTCCAGCTCGTCGTCCTCATCAGAATCTACTAATGCTAGTAACACCTTTTCCACAGCATCATCTTCCAAATCAATCGAAGTTGATGATTCTAGTAACTCCGACACCACGGTTAAAATTGTTTATAAAGACATTTTTAGCACTATTAAATTGAATACATAAGTATGTATGTATGTATACAAAATATTAAATTGTTTTGGATTGTAGAAGCAAAGATTCAGGCACCTGGTACTGCTTGATTATTTAACAGTATTACGGTTGTCAAAGTTCCTTCTTGAATGTCGCATACTGCACAACTTGTGCATGAAAAAGGCGACTTGTGGGAGGTAGAATGTCTTGACGCTGCTGGCCAAAGACCATAAAGGATCTGGTGTTAAATATGACGCTGAAAACTTACTTGAAAATTTTTTTGTTCGAAAGGGACAAGAAAAGCAAAACTACAATGCCAAAAGAATTAAAAAAAATCAAAAATGAAATCCAACAAAAAAAAAAGGAAAATCACAAAATTATTTACAAATTTCTTATTATAATTTTTTTTAACAACTTCATTATAAATCGTATTTCTTCATTTCGCGCTTGTTCTCCTTCACGTTTTTTTTAACTTCTTAATTATTTCTTCTTTAAGGCATTTTTTTGTCTTAATTTTTCTTCATATTTTGCGTCCTTTTTTCCGCAATGTTCAGCTTTTTGTTCTAGAAACTTTTCGAACAGCATATTTTTTTTGAACAGGTGCCAGACTTTCTGAATATGATATGACAATATCGTCAGACTCTCTGAACATGTTGGTGTCAGATTGGTGGCTTTGGGCGAACCTGAATTTGTTGCTTTGGACGGTTCCAAATTAATGGTTTCGGATGGGACTGGATTAGAAGGTTCACATGGAACCGAATTCAGTGCTTTCCTTGGAAATATATATGATAAAAAAAAATCCCTGCAGACAAATTGGTATCCACACATATTAAGTCGTCTTTTTCCACAATGTCATACATCAAAGACTGTTTCCTCCCGAACACCACCGCTCGTGTTGCTTTTATCGATAGCCTGCTATGTCTTCCTGGCAACACTTTTGTAGCGGTTCTCAACCTGGGTTGCATTTAAATGAACTTTGAATTCGTCCACAGCTCATTAGTTACATAATGTATAATTCAGTGTGGCCAATTTAGCATTTTTCCTGCTAAATTTAGCAGGAAAATTTTATTTTTTAGCAGGTTTTTTTACCAAATCATTCTAGCATTTTTTTAGCATGATTCTATATTTTAATTTGAAAATTTAGCAGGATTTCACTTGAGCCAAAGTATAGAATTACAAAAGGTTAGTCAAATCAAAACAAACGTAAGTGTGAACAAAGCCCAATACAATTTTCATTTGAAACTGACTTTGAACACTGCCATCACTGCTATCAAATTTCGCTTTATATTATTTGGTTCTGACGATATTTAATGCTGCTCTTGAGAGAATCTTAAGCTTCATGAATTTAGACCATCGGAGAAATAGAATGAAAATAAACATGCTTAATAGTATTCTACTTATCAGAGACAATTTGTCAGAAGTTTGTTGTGACAGTTTCGAAATTCCAAGCAAAATCGTGAAAGAAGTGGGATAAGCAAGATTCTATAATACACCTAAAGAAGAAAAAGATTTGCCTGATGCTTTTGAGGAGGCTTTAAATGAAACCCAATATTTTTAATGTTGTTTACAAAAACAATGACTGAATTTAACTGATTTTTGTTCCTTTTTATAAAATAGTTTTAGTGTCACAAAGCGATTTTTATGTTTTTGTTATGTTTGTTTAATAAATACTATTTTTTCTGAAAAAAAAACAATGTTTTTATTAGTTTAAAGCTTTTTGCATTATTTTTAGCAGGTTTTGTATTCGAAAAAATGTTTAGCATGATTTTTAGCACTTTTTCTTAAAAAAAAACATGCTAAAATACTGGACTTAGCATGATTTCAAATATTTCATTGGTCACACCATTGTATATACATTTCTATAGTATTTTCATGCTGAAAATCACCGCCTGGCCATCTTAAAAAACTTGTGAATAACACATTTTTAGGTTTGTGCATTTACTAGTTGTCAATTCTGTTACCCTAACTACAGTCGTAAACATACAGGGTGAGTCATGAGCAATGCGACAAAATGCTAGGGCGTGTAGGTTGCGTTGAGACAAGAAAAAAATCGTATGGGAGGGGGGGGTCTATTCCCCTCCGTTTTGCCAGGAGGGGCAATTTTCGAAAAAACTGACTTAAAATGGGAAAAAAATTATTTAAAATCAACGGCTTCATTCACAATGCTGTGCGATAGTTTTTGAAAAGCCAATAACTTTTTCTTTCATTCTGTGTTTAAATAAATCTATTCTAAGAAATAGTTTTTGAAATATTAATTTTCAAAGTCAAAATTTTGAAAAAAAAAATTGAAAAAAAAATTTCAAATTCATTTTTTTCAAAATTTTACGTAATTAAGTGCTAATTTTAATTTCAAATTTCAATGCTGTTATTAATTTTAAGTCTAAATAAGAAAACCGGATGCAAAATTTTTATGTCGTTCTCAAGAAATTAAAAAAAAACCAAAACCACCTTTTTCTAAGAAAAACATCTATTTTTATTGTAACGAAGCAATTTATTTATTTATTTAGCATTAATCTTAGTTTTTTTTACTTTTTTTTTTATTGGAGTTTTATGAGAACGTAATAAAATTAAATAGTATTGGAATAACCCTGGATTAATATTATTTTCATTGATAACTTCTGAAAACTGACCTGTCAATATTTTTGCCTTGGCCTGCCCGCAGCCCATGGGTTCTACCTGTTATGGGGACAATAGGGACATCTATCAGCGTACAGTCTTTCGGCTTCACGACTTCGACCATTAGCTAAACCGTAGCAGAAATGCATGTCCGTTAATTCTTCTCGGGTGTATGAGCTTGACATCGTTACGTGTTAATGAGTTAATATTCAAATTTGAAATAATTACTAAGCAAAACTGCAATGCCTTTTATTTATCTTGCGTTGCAATTTTCTTTTTTTTTCATTAAAAAAAATGCGGTTTTATTGTCCCTATTGTCCCCATAACAGGTAGAACCCATGAGATTTTTGTTTTGCTTACCACTCTTGTCAAGGAAATATGGATTTTAGAGCCATTAAAATACATTAAATATTGTTAATTTGTTTTGTTGACGACTATTGTTAGGGTAACAGAATAGACACTTAGTAAATGTAAGAACCTCCAAATGTGCAGTTCACAAGTTTCTTTAGATGGCGCTGCTCATGATTGTACTATAGACATTTATATACAATGGTCACACTCAGTATACTTATTCACTTCCTCAGTTGGCGCACAGAGTTAAGTAGGCGTGCATAAATATGCAGTACAAATTGTGTTTTTTTTGCTGCTTACATTTTTAAGATCCAGGTTGAATGCTTCCACCTGTGGAATGTAAAGCAATCAAATTATTATTATTTTATGGTACTTTATTTACCTGTTGCCTCTGAGTAATGCATTCTTGATACCACTCCAACTGTAAAGTTGTATGTTGTACTCATTATTATTATTACAAATCATCACGTAGACCTTATCTATGATATCCCTTCATTATTTTTTAATAAATTGTAATCACTTACATAAATTTTCGAATTCCATTTTAAATTTTGTTTAATCTTTTCTTTTGAACACTTAACATAATCATGCCTATTACTGAATCCGCAAAATTTCACTCCCCGGGAGTCGGTTGGATCCGCAGTGGATCCGCATTCTATAATTGAATCCGATGAATGAGCTGCATTATCGATCCGCGAACTACTTTTCCATTTTTGAAACTGCATTATCGTGGATGTCAAAAGTTGAAATTAGGCGCGTTCAAATGCAAACGAGAAAAGCAATCTAAGATACTTTAGTATTGTTAAATATTTAATATCGCAAATTAAACCTTTTTTAGTGATATTAACGACCAATCTTAAACCGTCAGTGTTTCAGCAATCACTGGACCGATTTACAAGGTAAATTTGCTGTTGAATAGAGGAAATGTCAAGCTTGGTCATGTTGACTATATTTTTGGACAGATTTCCACGGTTTGGCCAAAAAACGACACTAAAGTTGTACTTCCGGAACTCTAAATACCTAATAGGACAAAAAATAATTATTTTGACTAAAATAATTTTTGTACCGCAAAATAAGCCATTTTTATTGTTTTTAACAACCAATCTTAATCCGTCTGTGTTTCAGCAATCATTGAACCGATTTTCAAGGTTCATTTGCTGTTGGATAGAGGAAATGTCAAACTATGTCATAGGGACTATATTTCTAGGAAGATGTCCACGGTTTAGCTAAAAAACGACACAAAAGTTGCACTTCCTAAAAAAACCCAGATGACGTTTTCTAAAACGGCCATTGTCGATAAATAACTAGAAATACTGCAAAAAAAACTTTATGCGTTTCGGCGATCCAAAAAATTTTATTTCTGTTTCAAAAAATTCAGATTTGTTAACTATCTCCTTCTTTTTGATTTTTTTTTTTCATAAAAATCACTTTCATCAGCACCAATCTTACTTCGGATTTGCTTTCCCAACATTTGTATGGAGTGCGGATGTGGTGCGGATGCCTTTCGTTTTTAGTAATACCAATTTTACGAACAACGTTACCGACATATATTCCCGCGTATGGCTTGCGGATTCGTTAATAACAAATTTACCGAAAGTGAGTAAGAGCGTGACGTCAGAATTGCAAAATAGCAAAATAGAATTATAAAATACATTTAGGCCTATTCTGCCAAATCTGTTATTCTGTTATGCAAATAGCAAAAGATTGTTACCGTAAAGGATCTATTATAACGCGTGATTTTTTAGCTGGTTTGGTTTTGGCAACACTGGTTTTGACAGCTGACGTGTGTTTAGTACCTTGTGTCATTGTCAAACAGCTTCAGTTTGGTTTGCAATTTAACCATGGATCGTCTTACAAATGAACAACGCTTGCAAATTATTGAATTTTACTATCAAAATTCGTGCTCTTTTATCGAATGCTTTTTTATCTTTTTTATCGAAAAATTGTGTTCAGCGATGAGGCTCATTTTTGGTTGAATGGGAACGTAAATAAGCAAAATTGCCGCATTTGGAGTGAAGATCAGCCAGAAGCATTGCAACAGCTACCAATGCATCCCGAAAAAGCCACTGTTTGGTGCGGTTTATGGGCCGGCGGCATTATTGGGCCATATTTCTTCAAAGATGATGCGAATCGCAGCGTTACTGTCAATGGTGAACGCTACCGAGCGATGATAACAAACTTTTTTTTGCCCGAAATGGAAGTTCTTGACTTGCATGATATGTGGTTTCAACAAGACGATGCCACATGCCACACAGCACGCGAAACAATGGCGCAATTGCGAGGCGAGTTTGGTGAACAGTTAATTTCACGTTTCGGGCCGGTCAATTGGCCGCCTAGATCGTGCGATTTGACACCATTAGACTGTTTTTTGTGGGGGTATGTCAAGGCTAATGTCTATAGGGACAAGCCCGCTTCGATTGACGCACTAGAGCCAACATCCATGCATTCATTCGTGAGATACCGGCCGATATGTGTGAAAGAGTATGCCAAAATTGGACTCAGCGGATGGGCTACCTGAGACGCAGCCGCGGTCAACATTTGCATGAAATTATCTTTAAACATTAAATTGCAAGGTTCAAACTATCGATTCAAATAAATATTTCATTCATTTTTTCGAATTTTTTGTATTCAGGAGTTCGATCATAAAAATTCTATGGAACTTCGAAAACAAAATTCTTATATAATCCAAGGAAACAGAACTAAATTTTTTTTTCAGCTGTCATCAAAATATTGAATGTTAACAAAACAAAATTTGTGAAAAGTTTATTGCTTCGAAGATTTATAAATCAATAAACTTAAATATGTAAAGCTGTATAAAATCTCATTCATTAAACAGAGGTAAGTTGGGATTGTTTATTTTTTTCAAATACTCATATCAAATCAGTTTTTCTTTTAGATACGCAACCGAAAAACTAAATACCAAGCCAGGATTCTTTGCCACTCTTGTCCAAAACTTCGAAATCCTTGGCAATGCTTTCCCCGAAGTAGATCATCGCTCTATTTAACGAAGAGAAACAACAATTCTTGAAAACTATACGAAGCTGCCAAACAAAACTCGTACATTCTATCACAAGACGCAAGGCAAAAGATCGATAAAATCAATACCGATTATGTTTATGGGATTTCAGAACTACAAGGAACATCTATTCGGCCTTACAACAATTCATTTAAATATTAATATTCAATCAAGTCATATAGTCCGATGAGCGAGCAGCCGGTTATGGGTTTAGAAATTGCAATGACAAAATTGTAGCCATTGGGTACCTATTAAAATCATTTTGTGAATAAACTTCGAGATAGAAGTGTGAAATCACCGTAGACAAGACGAATTTTTAGGCCGAAAGTGGTGGACAAATTCATGATCAAGCTTTGAAAAAGACCGTTATTTTTGCTTCGTTTGGATGATTGAAACTGTTTTGAGTTCCAATTTGATTTCTCAAATATATTCTACAAACCACATTAAATTCGAAAAAAACATTTAAAAAAAATCATATAGGGGAAAGCGGGGCATAATGGGCCTTTACTTTTTACTATTTATAAATACATCAACTCACTAGAATAGCGTTTTTTATTCACATACGAACCACATATGTCATTTTCACTTAATAAAGGGATTCCCCTGGTGTTGCCACAGATAATTTGAAAAGGGACAGATGCAAATTCGCAGTTGCCAATTTATTCAAACAAAAAATACGAGGCCATGTTTTTGAAAATTTTGTTACATTAAAATTTACCGCAACAAAAGCCGGTCTTCGACCTTTAATTATTTAACCTTTTCTTTTCGTTGCGGCTGCAAGATTCTGGTTAAGTAAAGGGCAGCCATGGTACCATCAACCATAGGTGTACTCAACCAGCGTTTTGCAAAAGTGACAATTTATTACAGGCGATATATATAATTGGAAGTAACGAGAGTGAAAGGCGTGCCAGCGGATGAGCTGTAGAAATTCACTTACAATTCTTGGATAAAAGTGAATGCCTATACTTAAGGCTAACGAGTGTGACGTTTTTGTCAAGAAAGATATCTTGACGGCCATTAGCCCTTCCTAAAAATATTATTATTATATTAATGTTTTGGAAGAATGGAACGTTAACGTTTTTTACCGTAATTTTAACTTGTGGTTTAAAAGGTCTATCGGGATTATTAGAGTAGAGTTCGAGTTTTTAAAATTATGCCTTCTTCACTCTTCTCAAAAATTGTGCGATGAAAAAGATTGTTTCGCGTTTCGAATCACGAGTAGATAATTAATTAACTGGGAGAATGCCCAGCAAGAATCTTTTTCTTGAGTTTTGTTCTTTTTAATTTTTCTCGAAAAAATTGTTAATTGGGTGTGATGTGTGAACTCGGCCTTGCAGAATTTGTCAAGTTTTGGGACAACTTCAACAACTTGGTGAATTCCGTGAATGTGAAGCGAGAGTAAAGTTTCGTTAGGAATTCAACAACGGTGGGGCTGGAAAGTAAGAGAAGCTTCCACGCTACCTCTATACCCGTGACCGAATTCCACGAAAAAGATTGGATGGTTGTATGTATGTGTGAGTGAATGAGAAGGCCGAGGGAGGACGAATAGATTGATGTTGGTGAAAAAGATCACTTCTGGTTGAGCTAGATTAACGAGAGGTTGATCAAAACAAAAAAGAGTCGAGAAAAGTAAAAAAGGAAAAAAAAATCAAGAAGGAGATTCAATAGAAAAATAGAAATATTTGAAGATAAAGTAGTGAAAATTAAAGTTGGAGATTGAAGGAGAGTGAAGGAGAAAGAAGAAAAAAAGATAAAAGATAAGTAGAGTGTAGAGTGTTGTGGTTTGTCTCAAGTGTGTGGCCATTTTGGTTTAAATTGTCGCGGTAGACCTTTTAATTCAATTAATATACGTGGTTTAATTTGTTTAATTGTTTGCCCTTTTTAATTCCGGTAACGTTCTATTCTTCGGCTTTACGGTTCTCCGTGAGCCCCGTAAAATATCATTCAATTCAAACTGCAAAAAGGCAGATTTACTGTTTGGTACCTTTTTATCTTTATTTACTGTCAATAATTTATTTGAAAAAATTTAAGGTTTTTATCCTGGGTTATCCAAGGTTTCCTTAATAAAACATTTTAAAATCTCAACTTGAGAATATAAAATTGTTGTTTTGTTATTTTATTCGGTTATTTCGTTTCGCTCAAATATTTTAAATACATCGTACCCAGGTTTGAAATTTTACCTTTAAAGAATTTCTGGCGCCCAAATCCCTTTTTGGACACGGCCCTGTGTTCAAATATCAAATAATTTTTGATTCGGTCGATAATCAATAATTATAACTCTTTCTCATTTGTTTACAATTAGAAATTAAAATTCTTCCAAAGAACCTACGACCTGCTGAGCTAGACGGGAAGGTAACATTATTAACGTGTTACTTGTTGTACTTTTGGTGGTCCAAATAAACACAACAAAAATTATATTAGTTGTTGTGTTTATTTGGAAGTCGGGTTTACTCCATAATTCGCGGTAAAATAGTTTCGTGGGTTAATTTATTCTAATAAGAAAATAAATTAAACATTTACTAACCCTCCCCCTTACCCGGTGAAAAAGTGCAACAATTTAAAAAAGTAATATTACATTATATGATTTTTTTTTTTGAAATAGTTGGGCAAATTGAAAACGGTTTTCAGATTTAGTTTGGAACTCGGAACAGTTTCGATCACCCAATTGAAGCAAGAAGTTTTTGAAAAACAAGATGGTCAATCAGCCAATTTCATAAAATTTGAAGAGATTTCTTGAATATGGTACTTACACCAAGCATTAATTCCGAAACTATTTGCTTCATTTGGATAATTGAAGCTTTTCTGAATTCCAATTTAAGTTCTCTAACTTGTTCTGTAAACCAATTTTAATTCGACCAACTATTTCAAAAAAAATTCACATAAAAGTTTTCTGAAAATTAAAAAATTACATTTAGATGATTTTTTTTAAAATAGTTGGTCGGATTAGAATTTGAAAAAAAATTTTCTTTTTAATTTAATTTAGTTTTTGTATATTTATTGTAATATATTTGCTTACCCTTGTCTTCTTTTAATTATTTTGTTGACGAAATAAAGGGCAAATATTAAGTTTTACTCCTTACTGTAGGTATTACATGTTTATTGAAATCTTTTCGACAATCTTTTATGATAAAAGTCAGAACAATCTGTCTTTTATTCTTTTATGATTTTTAACAGATTTCATAACAGATTTTAGCTGCTGAATACCAAAATCTCGATTCATAAAAGATTTTTTGACAACTCAAACTTTTGTATGGAAACTCATAACAGAATAACAGAATAAAAGATCTAGCCGAATATAGGCCTAATTATTATAAAAAAAAATAAGGATTAAGTTATTAAACATAATTCAGAACAAAAATTAAAAGGCATTATCATAGATAAAGAACGAAAACGACAGTTACTCATTATTTTAAAGTCCATTTTGGAAACTGTTTCAAGCTTTCATTTGCGACTGTGATAGACATCTCAGTTCGATGCAGCCAAACTGAGATGCGAACTTCTTATCTATCCTGTTCTGACAATCTCCTGGACAAACTACAGCTTATTATTGACAAATGTTGGAAGATTAATTTTGACCTATATACCTACCTATTACCTTCTGGTATTGGGTATATCGTTCACTACAAAGTCTCAAAATATGAAAATTATAAATTTTCGAAAATGTACCGAAATCCAGAGTGATCCCAGTCATTGAGTCATTAATGCATGTTCATTGTTCAAGAGCTTCCCAACTAGATGCTTTTAGGCACTTGCCTATAACACAAACCTTGAATTTTGTTGTCAACATAAAATATCCTTTTAATGTTTAACATCGTCAAAATTCCAACGAAACCGTTAAACATTTAAGCTATAAAGCATCAAACACTGCTATGCATTTCACACCCCATTAAGCTATTAAACATTAATGATACTCTGCAATTGAAAAGAAAAGGCTTATTAACAAGAATCCATAAAATATTAAATTGAAAACAGATCCCTAAAAATTATGTTTTATTTATGGGTTAATTAATAATAACAGAGTATAAATTATTTTAAGAAACAAGGCCAAATTATCTTAAAGTAGGGCACTTGCCCTACAGCTACAGCCATCAACCGCCACCTAATTGTGATCACATTTCTTTATGTTCATGTTTAAAATATGTACTAAAATTCAAATAGATATTTTTTCTCAGAAAAATTATATGTATTTGTCTCCTCAGCACTGCACTTTCACATAAAAGACAAATAAAGACACCCTCTTTGTCACTTGAGTGGTATCTTAAAAATGTTGCTATCAATTAGTGACGGGTTGGGTACTCTGCAACGAAACACATGCGTAACCCGGTCAGGCGTAATAAATCAGTTCCAGCAACACTTTCGAGCATATATACATACGCAACGCATCATTGACGGCACTTCAGAAATAAATCTACTGGCTGGCGACACTGACAACGCATCCAAGGAAAATTTACTTCCCCAATAAGCATATATAGCAGCTAGGTGCAGAAATTTAAAACACATGTTGTTTGAGGGAAGTAAGAGCGTAAAGATAGGTCCGCAGTTCATTCAAATGCCCTTGCAGAGACACCACAGTAACAGTAGTATAGTATCACACAGAACAGATACGCACTTGAGAAACAATAGATACAAAATGTTGCCTTGCATCTGCCACACTAGGTTAGTTTTGCTCTATTTACACATGAGGTCGAGCGAAGGACACAAACATCCTTCTAAACAAAAAGGACACACGACGAAACCTTACTATCTATATTCTTTACAATCTAGATTCAAACACTTATGCCATCAACCTCACGTACCAACTCTTGAAATTTATGGCACTTTGGTTTTTGTTTGAAAGTGAATGAGATTTTTATCACCACGAGAATTCCATTTGTCCGGTATTGATTTTATGAAGAATAGAAGTGGGGGAGGTTGGCAGTGGTATAGATATGATCTGCCTAACAGTAGACGCCTTAAGTGAGTTCAAGTGCGCGATGTATGAGGTCAAATTCAGATCTCTACTTTTATACCGCACCGGCTGCAATTAACTGCTTTTAAGGAGTGTTTAGTTAAGCACTTTCGAAAAACCACGAAATAGCTTTAAAATGGATATGATATAAATATGTACCATAACACAGCACTTTGGTATCGTAAGAGTTGGGATTTTTTTTTTACTCAAAGTAACTACAGATAACCCTTTAACAAGAATCTACATATCATTCCTATTTCACCAATGACCATGTTGTATTCAGTAACCCTGCCATACTTATTAACATTACTTCTTGTACTTTCCCGCAGGAAAATGATACCGAAATAAATATAAATGTTTGTCTGCGGTTACAATCGGTCGGGGTGTTTTGTTTGTTTCGTCTTTCCTTTCTTGTTTTCCTCTGACATTATTGTCAGAGTTAGATTCGTGATTAATGTTTTTAAAAAAATAAAAAAATTGTCACGTATTTTCTTTGATGGTGAACCGATGTGTTTGGTTTTGTCTTTATGTGGTTTGGTGGCGTCAATATTTTGGATTTTATTGTTTTTATGTGAAAGGACGTCTGGACTTAAACATAATTTCTAACAGAAGTCTATCTGATATGGAAATTCATTTATTTTTGAATAATTAAAGCAATACAAAATAATGTACATATAGGTAGGTACCTAATACATGTATATAAGCCGTGTTTTATTCTCAGAGAAAAAACGAACATTATGGATCATGTCTAAAAACAAAATTAGTAAAAGATAAGGCAGTAGAAGGTTGGGGCAGAAAAGGCGTTGGAATGTCTAGTTCAGGGACTTGGCCTGCTTGCGGTGCTCAGCTAAGCTCGCCGGACGGGATGGGATCTTGTCCCCGAAACTAAACCTCACCAGCAATAGCAACATACATAAGGCCGTTAGAAAGAAACAGAACTTTCAAAAAAAGACAATTGACGGACTTCCTCACACGTAGAGGGCGCTGCGGATGACATGCAGTTGGCCATAACCCACCCAACCTGGAAATTCGTCGGCCATGTTTGAATTTCCCCACACAAAAGTGCTTATTCACTTTTACCATCACCGTCATCAACTCACCATTAAAGCCTCATACGTAAAACTAATACGGAGACTTCTACGGGAAAAATAAAAGTTAATACTCTCTAGTAGAAATGAGCAGTTAATGTGATTACTAACAATATCTTTGATCATCAAGTATTTCCTCCTTAATTCAAGCGTTTGCAAATCAAAGAGGAGGCACCTAACAGTATATGGAGGTCTTTCGATATTCCACATAAGCTTATTAAACGCATATCTGGTAAAACTTTTAGGCACTTTTTCAATCCGTAAGGAATGAGAATTGTAAAATGGATTCCAAATACCACTGCAGTATTCAAGGTTTGACCTAACAAATGCTGAGTAGAGACATTTTATGTTTGTAAGGATCGGAAAATTCTTTTGTATTTCTTCTAACGAAACCTAACATCTGATATGCTTTATTAACTATAAAATCAATGTGGTACTTAAAAGAAAGCTTTCGGTCAAAAATAACCCCTAAATCTTTTTTTTTTTTGAATACCTTTTCTAAAACAGAGTTATTTATCGAATAATCAAACAAAATTGGATAACTTCTCCAAACAATAAATGTTTGCTACACCATAAAGCAAGTTCATCCAAATCTTTTTGCAATAAGTAGCAGTCATTAACAGATTGTATGTGTTTAAAAAATTTAACATTATCGGCATACAACAGATAATTAGAAATATGTAAACTGCACGGAATATCATTTATAAAAAGAATGAAAAGCAAAGGTCCAAAAGGCTTAAAATTGCACTCTCCTATTTTAACAAATTGAATCCTATCGCACAAATAAGAACGTATCTTTTTTTTAAAAAGAAAATGAAAACCAAGTTTTGACAGTTTATGGACAAGAACATCATGATTCACCCTATCAAAAGCTTTAGCAAAATCAGTAAACACAATTGGCGCAAAATTATAGTCATCCTAAGTTTAAGGAATTAACCCCACACTTCTTAACTTAATTTTAACTTTAAAACAATTCTCTAACTTTAAAGTAATTATAGACTCTTTCTGAGGTACTGACAACTATAGTTCGTCCTCTATAAATTGGCAGTACAGGCCTTATGGGGAAGCTTTTTCAAAATCAGTAGCGTTCCTTATTTATGCACCATACTGAATTGAAAGAAACCCCATTTAAAAAATGTTAACCCGCCAATGATTTTTCGATCGCATCCGACATAGATCCCACAACGACCTGCCTAGCGTACAGTTGAATACGCACTGATTGGCTAATGCATTTCAACCCTCATTTAACATCCATTCGAACAGAGATACCTTTGTCAATTTGGTAACTCGTTTCGTATTTTTTTATATTGAGTTTCTGTTGAGGAACTTTTGATTTTAGAGCTTAAAAAATACCTTTTATTGATGAAATGATAATGAGATATTGAGATGAGCATATTACTAGTACAAAAGTGTTATCGTGCAGTGTTTTTGTTGATCATGTTTGTGTTTTTTATGTGGGGAAAATCTTAAAATGCAGTTTACAAAAATGTAGGTAAGCTGTTGTCTTAAAAGATTTTATTTGCGTAGATTCTCGTGCCGGTCGGTCGGTTGATATTTCGTGTATATTTTTTCTTATTTGCGTAGATTTTTAAAGCGCAAAACATCAATACCGACCATTGATGTTTTGTGTACCTATTTTTGTGATTAGTGTTTTGAAATTAATGTGAAGTGAATTGTTGTAAATATTACTTTTTTTAAAAACGTAAAATTTTTGAGAAGTTTGCTACTGTTGTGCTCCTTCATCTAGTTTATAATGGATTCAAAAACATCGAAAGACTTAAGCGCCGAAAAAAAAAAGAAATTGTAGAAGCGACAAAAAAGATTTACAGGAACCTGCAAAATAAAACGGAAACTATGAAGCAAGTAGCAGGCATTTTTTCGGTGTCTTTGCGAACAGTCTACAGACTTCTCAGCGAAAATGATACCAAAGGCCACAACTCAACACCAAAAAAGAAAAACCAATCTGGCCCCAGAAGGAAAATAGATGATTTTGATAAGTGCGCCATCAGACAAATCGTGCATCAGTTTTTTTCAAATAATGAACTTCCAACGCTTGATAAAATACTGCATGAGGTAAGACTCAATGCAAATATCACAAAAATAAGCAGATCTTATCTAAGAAGAAAGGTAACCCTACATCATATTTTTTCAGTTTTTTCCAATTCAAAATGCTTACTACGGCAACCCTTTTAGAGCTTTTGAAAGAAGATAACCTTATGGAAAGCAAAGAAGTGGGAATGAGACACAAACATCCCTATCTTCCCTGTACTGCCAATTTTTAGTGGACAGACTATAGTGTGGGGTTTAAAATAATTCTCTAACTTATTTGTGCGTAACACGCCCTAAACAGTGACAGTTTGCTGAGAAAACAATGCAAACACACCTTTCTATCTGTCGTCAAATGTTATCAGCCCGGAATGTGTCAATAAAATTATAGTAGGGCTTTTTAGGTAACAACGATATATTTCTTTCTCGTTCGCATAGCAGTGTTAAAATCAGCAGTACGCGGGTGACAGCTGAACATTTTTTGTATCATTGGTGACATTTGGATTGAAAACAAGAGCGGACATTTTAATGTTGTGCTCGAAAATTGTGAATAGTATATTATTTAACTTTTAAGTCACGGAAATCTCAAATTTCATAGGAAAAAAAGAGATTATTTATAAAATACTTTTACAAGATTATGAGTTTGACAGTTTGAAAAAAGCTCGATACATATTTCAATCTGTCATCCGCGTAGTGTGAGCTGTCATTTTTTTCTTTTAACAAGATGGTAAAATTTCCTATTTTCTGTTTTTTTCCCTCTTTGAAATTAAAATTAATTTAATTTTCTTAAGAACTTAGAAATATATATCGTTAAAAAGTTGATCTTTGCAAATAATGCTGTAATGCTGCTTTACGAAATAAAGGGTATACAATTTCAGTTTCATGTCGTCAAACAATTCAAAATCTTCGTCCTCCGAAAACATTTTGCAAATTTTTTTTTTGGTTTATAGAAAATGACAAATTGACAGGAGCCAGAGAGAAGCAAGTGTGACACTATCAAAATTAAAATAGGGTTTTCAGGATTTTAATTTTGATGCAAGTCTTTATAGATAAAGTGTAGTTTAACTTGTCTACAATTGCCAAAAATGTAATATTAGACTAGTGTCAAACTAAATTTGATTTAGCTTCGAGTTAAATGGACTATAATTTTGCGCGAACGTCAGTTTGAAAGCCTTTGTCAAATCATTTAACAACTGAGTTGCACAAAATAGCAAAGTTTGTTGCAGTAGACCTCCCGGAAACAAAGCCATGCTGAGACTCATCAATAATATTTTTAATAAAAAAGTAAAGTTTGTCGCAGACAATCTTCTGAAAGATTTTAGGTATAACTGATAATTTGCATATTGGATTTGAAATACAAACTTTATTTCTTGAGCCTGCCTTAAAAATTGGAGAAATAGAAGATGATTTTCAATCTTTCAAGAATTTTCCAGTAAATAGGGACACATTAAAAACTAAGCACAAGGGAAACGCAAGAGACGATGCACATTTTTGTATAATCTTGGGCGAGATCCCATCAGGCCCAGCACCCTTTTTTTTCGTTCAAGCTATTCAAAGTCTCAAACACTTCAATTCTGCTTAACTGCATGCAACCAACATCAACAACATTTACAGGAGAAAAAATTGGAAGTTTTCAGGTACTACAAGAGAATAAACCGATTCAAAATATTCCGCAAAAAAGTCAATAAATCACATGAAATACTTCCAGAATACTCCATACAATTTGGTAACCCTATGAATTTTTTCTTTGTGTTGATAAAACTCAAGAAATGTTTGCTGTCTATTTTAATTTGAGTTTCAGCATTATCGATAAAAAGTTTATATACGAATTTATTTAGAACGTCAAAATATTTCTGAAGTGCAAGATACTTATGGCGATTAGCTAGAATATTTCTATACTTATTGTAGATTTTATAAGCTTTATTTTTCCTATTTTTGAGGTTTGATAGCCGTTTATCAAACTAAGGAGGGTTAGAGTTTTGTTTGATAATTTGTTTTGGGATGTAAACATCCAAAGCTAAGGTGCACTTTTAGATCCTTATCTGATTCAAATCTGAGTTTGATATTACAACTTCCCAATTAATGGAGTTTAGGTAAATATTCATTGCATCAAAGTTGCCGCAATTATAATTATAAACCTCAATAGTATCATATGGATTAGAAATGTCAACAAGAAGTTTACAGTAGATTGAAAGACAAATGTGATACTTGGTATTACTTACAACTGGCAAATCATTATTTTCTAAATATAATTCAAATTATTTGCTTACAAAAACTAGATCAAGTATTTGATAAAGCATATTATGAATATAATTAAATTAAGTTGAACTGGCTAAACAAATCAATCACAGAACTCTCAACATCAGTTGTTACATTAAATGGTATTAAACAATTTTTATCAAAATCTAATTTCCAGACAACATCGCCAATATTAAAATCTCCAGATAAATAAAGTAGTCAGAGGGATCCAAATTACACAGAAATGATCTACAATTATTTAAATGCAAGTTATAAAGCTCAATAGGACTACCTGGAGGTATATAGCTGATGCTTACAAATAGATATATATTAGTTTTAAGTAGAATTTTGGTAACTAATTGATCAACATCTAAACTATGGGATCTAAAAATTAATTTGGAAAGATACAAGCTTACATCTATTACTTTTCTTAAAATCCTTCAGGTACCTCTGTTATAGTTACTACCTCCCGAAACAAAATAAATGACTTTACTACCTCCCGAAACAAAATAAATGACTTTGGTCATTAAAAGAGTTGCAAAGCGACATTGGTCATTCAAAGAGTTGCGAAGCGAAGCGTTATTTTGTTCGAGGACTTGATGAACTTAATGTCAACTCATCAGCAGATTTTGTATGTTCTTATACCGCTTGCATCTTTACTCCTCTTCGCCCTTAAAAGTTATTGAGTTATTGGGCTCGTGCATCTCTATTGTCTTAGGGCGCATTGACATAAGGGGGTGGCTGAATTCATGCCCGATTTACATGAGGATGCTAAGTAAGTAGCTTTGTATAGTTTATAGGAATGTAAATTTTTATTTGTCTGTGGCCAAGTTTTAAGGCTTTTCACGATGAAATATTAAAAAAAGAGTTTTTTTAACCTTATACGTCGTTATAATGATAATTGATGATTCACACAAATCGCAAAATATACGATTTTCTAAAAACCTTTAAATTAAATAGATACATATTAGCAACAACAAAAACATTAATAATTTAGATTATCAGTTATTTTAATGAAACTAACCACCAATCCTCTTATAATTTTAATCTCAGCAATTAGGTATATTAACAAGTCGCGCCTTAAACTCTCTTTATTGCTAAATTCAAAACTAACAGATACATACTATCCATTCAAAGTTTCATCACAATAAAACTATATAATAACAGCTATAATATCTCAATGTCAACAATAATTTCAATTCCTTTTAATAAAATAAACAACCCTACCCCGTTTTCATTATCTTTAATCCCCATTCCATTGAGAAATATTATACTTTCCGCCTGTAAAAACCGAAATAATTCGCAACATCATTATCTTCAAATAAATAAACAAATCATTGCAAAAATCCTTCCGCACTTTCACTGTTCGCACAAAAGAACAATTCGATCCGCACCCAAACATCATATCAATTAATCCTGTAAAATTTAATTGTAACCTTAATGTATCCACATCCCCAGCCCCAAGCCCCAAGCCCCAAGCCTTCCAATCCCGGCAACAAAATTGTTTTCATCCATTTTGAAAACCCTCTTTTTTCACACGAGTTTTGCCGTTGCCTTTAGCCACATTCAGTTACAAAGCTTTCTACCGACCACCACCCATTTACACGAAGAAAGCGAAACCACAAAATAATCTCAAAACAACTCGCTTACAGGGTTGTCAGATGTGGCGATTTATCGCCAAACTGGCGATTTGAAATTTCATTTGGCGACACGAAAATTGGCTTGGCGATGTTACCCAAAATCGGCGATATTTTTAAGTTTTTGGCGATATTAATTTTTTGAATCGAAATAGTAATATTTTTTTTTTCTTTTTTCTATTTTTACTTAATTCTTACAATAGAAGAAGACTAAACAAACAATTATTTTTTTCTTCATATTAATAATGTTCGGAAGACAGCTTCATGACGAAAGCTATTTTCACGAACACCTTTGCGTGCCTTGTTTGTTCTTTTGTATCGAAGCAGGCCTATCGCCGAATTTAAGCAGCCAAGACTAAATTCAAGTGGACATTAATTACATTACTTTTAATGAATTTTTAAGAGTTGACTAGCCATTATATTAGATTAACATCACAGTAAATGAATATTCATCGAGTACTCCAGTCAAATTAGCAGAAAAATGAGCAAATATCTGCATCCGAGATTATATTTTTGGTTTAAAAAGTACCACTTGGAGAGTCTAAAAGAAAATACCACTTGGAGAGTCTTAAATCCAGAAAGTTCACAAAAAACTGCGTTGTCATTTTGAAAAAAGGCGTTAATGCGATTTTCTCGACTTCTTTCGGTCGTATAATAATTTACTTTTTTTTTAGTTTTATAAGGAAAAATATTTTCTGCAACTTTGTCCCACAATTATTTTTGACAGTCTTTCCCAAAAAAAGTTATTGGCTAAAGACTGTCAACATTTTAAAAATGGAAACCAATTTTAACGATTATCTCTCCTCCAAAGCTAGATCCGGTTTAACTAAAATAACAATATCAGCAAAAGTTCGTTATGTAAGTTGTTTTTTTTTTTTTATTATTTTTTAATTTTTGTGAAATAAAAAGTTTTTTTATTTTTCTCGAATTTTATTAAAAAAAATTGAATTTGGCGATTTTTTGGCGATTTTTATTTTAGAGTTGGCGATTTCTCCTTTTAAAACCTGACAACCCTGCTCGCTTATGCTTTTATTTGATTTTTTAATCCAGTTTTTTATTGTTGTTTTCTTAACTGGACACTGGACCTAAACAAACTAAACAAACAAACGCAAAGAATGCGATGTTTCTTTATTATTGAGTAACCTCCCCCCCCACTCCCTTGAAAATGTATGGGTCTTTGCCTCTTTAGCTAAGATTAGATACATTTTATTTTTTTGCTTTTGGAATCTTGCCCAAATCAGCATACAAATATTTCATCATTGATTCTCAAGAGAATAATTTTCTTTTTGTAAATTTTCAACCATACCATTGTTAAAACAGCGGCCACCTTAGCACTCATATGATTCTCTTACTTTTTTTTTTAACATGCTTTTAGAAGAATCGGCGCATTTAATAGTCAAAAAACCCACGTGCAAGTTGAACAAATAGCCCAGGCAAATTATTCTTTTTCTGCGAAAAAATTCCGACCCCAAATTTTTTTACTGTATTATCTTTATATTATTTGGTTTTTGCGAAATGCACCAGACTCAACAAGCCTGTTCAACTATTATCGCTACCACCCACCCGCGTTACCAATGTGGCACAATCGTGCTTTTTTGACACGAACATTTCCTAGTGGTACGATGGCACTTTATTTTTATTTTCATTTTGTTACCTAAACTTAAGCGTGAAAACAGTAAAAATAGAGCATTTAATGATTCTTTCAAACCCATAAAATCTTAAGGTAAATTGCCAAAGTTCTTAAAAAAAGTTCTTAATAACATTTTCCTTACAGCTGATGATAAATAGACTTATAGATTTTTGTAAATTGTGGAATCTTACAGTTAATCTTGAAAAGTCTAAAGTAATGATCGTGAGAAACATTTAGTCCAAGCTAAAAAGAAACGAAAAATGGTTTTTTGAAGATGAAATTATAAAAAGTATTATAAAAGAATATAAATATCTTGGAGTAATCCTGAAGCCTAATATGAATATGTCGCCCCATCTTGAAAAAATATTAGTTGCTGCAAAAACCATGATAAATGCATCTTGGAGAGACATTATCGGCAGTAAAGAAGTACCAACTTCATCTTAATATAAAATCTTTGATGCCTTGATGCGTTCAGTAATGTGCTACAGCTGCCAATCCTGGGGTTACGTTCCATACGAGGAGGTAGAAAAACTTCAACGCTTCTTACCATCCAATACACCTCATTATGCGTTGTTAATGGAAACAGGCCTATCTTCACTTTTTATGCATACTCTTAAACTTCACTTTGACTATATCTTGAAGGTACTTGCATATACTCCAAACAGAATACATAGAACAATCGATAGATATGTTTTCGATAGCAAAGTGGAGTAAATAAATGAATGGAAAATCTGGGCAAGAAAGTGCGGTAGTGAACTGGATATCCAAAACAATAATCTAATTTTAATTATGTCCAGTTTCACCAAAATGCACCTTAAAGCATTTCAGTTAACGGAGTAATAAAATTTATTGGAATTTTAACTTAAAATGGTTTGACCAACATTTTTAGGTGAATTTTTAAAAATGAGGAAACTTGATGCCATCCCCGGATTTTTATTCACCACACATGGGTCTCTTTTATTAGAGCGAGCGAGAGGAGAGCATATCAATCGAAAAATTTCAACGTTCTCTTTGTCTGGCATTTTTAAGACGCCTTTAAAATTTTTTTGGAACAAAATGAAACTTTAGTTTAGGCGCCGGTTATAGCGATCAGGAAAAACCATCAGGAAAAGTAGAAACAAATGAGAACAGGAATTTTTTCCTGATGTGCGTTTATAGCGATCAGGAAAAATGTGTCAGTGAACAGGCTGTTTTCCTGATTGAAATGCACACGAAAAAATTTATCTGACAGAAATCTGTCAGTGGAACAATTGAAAATTGAACTCAAATAATTGGAACGATTTGTTCCATTTTTTTTGAAATGTCAATCAGCTGGCACGAAAAATTAGTTTTCTTCAGGAAAATAAAGAAATACATTTTAAACAATAAACAATTATTCTATAGTAAAAATTATTAGCAAAAAAAATTCTTTGTAGTCGATTAGTGTAGTATTTGTGTTTAAAATCGATTTAAAACAACATAAAAGATCCATTCGAACATTTTTCCTGATGCGTTTTCCTGATCGCTATAACCGGCGCCTTATTGGCTTTTTTAAAACTGAAAGTATTTGGTGAAATTGAAAAATGCCATTTTTAGATTGAACAACCCAAAAAACATATTTAAAAGTGTTTGGAGAAACTGGCCATTAAAGAACAACTTTATGGGTTATTACAGGCTATTGAGACTTTCCAACGAAATAAAAATCTATTAAAAATGGCATCTTCAATCAATATAGTAATATATTCTGAGTTAGATCATAATCTCACAAATAACTATTTCAGTGATGAGTATACATACGAGTGATTTCTCTTATCTTTAGAGCTAGAACAGAATTACTAAATTTAATCGGTTCACATTACAAAAGTTCACAAACAACTCACTGCACCCTTTGTAACCTGAATGCTAAAGAAGATAACTTTTATTTTATATCAATATGTCCAATCTACAAGGAGCTAGAATTTCAATATTTTGGAAATCTAACTTTGTCTATGGAGCAAACTATTAATATTTTATGTGGTGAAAATTGGACCCATTTGTTTCAGTACTTAGATAAAGCATCTGCATATAGAGTTCCGATAAAAATAAAATCAACTATGTCATGCTTTTATTCAGCTTAACTTTTTGTTGTATTTAATTTTAAAGTCGTTTTCAAAAACTCTTCTCTATTTTGTTTAGCTAAACTAAAAGCCTTTCACACTTTATA
This sequence comes from Baccha elongata, assembly GCA_951217065.1. Taxonomy (NCBI): domain Eukaryota; kingdom Metazoa; phylum Arthropoda; class Insecta; order Diptera; family Syrphidae; genus Baccha; species Baccha elongata. Next base: position 15,761,727 of record OX578273.1, on the reverse strand, counting down.
AAGTTTTAACATTTTATACTATATTTTTGTTTTAGCCAAACTGAGAGCCTTAATTACTTGTTGTTAAGTACAAAATATAACAATCCAATATTTCTTGTTTTTCATTAATATTTTTTTATTTATTTTTTTCTTAAAGTAATACATGCTTAAATTTGATACTATTATTTTTAAATGTAAGTCAATCTGGCAATGCCAAAGCCAATATCACTGAACAAAAATTGTAAACTTATTGGTACCACTTAATATAGTTTAATAAATTATCTTATCTATCTATCTATCTATCTAATAACATTTTTAGCATTTTTGTTTTTGTGAAAAAGTATAACTTAAAAGAATATTTAAGTACCTATACTTAGTATTTTTTATTAAGAACCTGTGTTTGTGTGGCACGAATTTTTTGTGTTCGCGGCAACGCTGCCACCCACTGTAGCAGCAGCACAACAACATTTATTTCGGGTCTATTATCAACTGCAAAAGGTTGCGGCGCCAATTGTGGGTGAAGAAAATTAGGATTACAATGTTCAATTATATGTGACTATTGTCGTGGTCAGTCATGTTTGAATACTACGTCTGATGATGCGAGGTTAGAACCCGAATCAAACGATAGTAAAATAGACCCAATAAAAGTTTAATACGATGAAATGAACAATATCGAAGGTGAAAGAGAAGCAGATGAAGAGAACGAAGATGATTATAAAGATGATGTACATCTAGATGATGAGGAATCATTTCATAAAAAATTATTGAAAGAATAATAAGGCCTATAAGAGATACCATATTAAAAAAAACGCGTATTGTGATACTCTACAGCGGTAATGTGAAATCGATTGCCTCATAAAATCATACTTTTCTTAGGTATAAATCTCGAGAACTATTGGCCTACGAAAATTTTGCTTGTAATCAATCCTTTTTTATGTGGAATTAAAAAATAAACATATTTTATGTTAACATAAATTGACGTAAAACCGCTAATTATCAAGATAATCATAAAAACAGTTTTTCGTGACCTTTTTGACCTTCAATAACTTTTTACTTTAATTATTTGATAATTATTTATGACACTTACGACGCCAACCGCATTTATTTCGAAGGAATTGAGTTATGTATATTGAGTCTGTCTGTCAGTCTGTCTGTCAGTCTGTCTGTCAGTCTGTCCGTCAGTCTGTCTGTCAGGCTGTCTGTCAGTCTGTATGTCAGTCTGTCAGTCTGTCAGTCTGTCTGTCAGTCTGTCTGTCAGTCTGTCTGTCAGTCTGTCTGTCAGTCTGTCAGTCTGTCTGTCAGTCTGTCAGTCTGTCAGTCTGTCAGTCTGTCAGTCTGTCAGTCTGTCAGTCTGTCAGTCTGTCAGTCTGTCAGTCTGTCAGTCTGTCAGTCTGTCTGTCAGTCTGTCTGTCAGTCTGTCTGTCAGTCTATCTGTCAGTCTGTCTGTCAGTCTGTCAGTCTGTCAGTCTGTCAGTCTGTCAGTCTGTCAGTCTGTCTGTCAGTTTGTCTGTTTGTCATTCGCACTTCCAGTGGTTGGGCTGATATCCTTTAAACTCGGTATTTAGGCTTTTAATGGTAACCGTCAGGGGAGTTTTAGGAATTTTTTTCTAGGCCTAAAAATGTAATGGTACCTACAATGTAACGGTAATGAAAAAGCTTGTTTTTCTCGAAAACGGCTCTAACAATTTTGATAAAATTTAACATGAGTGATACAGCATAGAAGGCTTTTTAGACGGTGGAAACCGTTATTCTTAAAAAACTGTTTTAACGTACCAGTCATACAACGGTTTTTTTTTAATTTTTACTTTCTCGTTAACGACTCAACGGATCTTAACCAAATTTTATTTCAAGAAAGGACTAGATAGCTGAATGAAAATTGAGTACTTTATTTTTTCATAGCTTTTCACAAAAAAAATTATTAATTAAGCAAATTTTTTTTAGAAAATTTAATATTTTTTATTATTAATTGATGAATTTTTTTTATTTTATTTTTCGAATGGAAGTTATTAATTTTTTTAAAAGTGACATAATATTTAAATATTAAAAAAAAGTTTTTTGAAAAAAATAAATTTTTTCAAAAACTGGGTGTTCGATTTTCGTAAAAATAAACTGTAATATATATTCTATTATTTAAAAAATTACTGGCATACCAGGATTTTCTGGTAAAACTCTGGTTTGTTATAAGTTGTTTTTCAAAGTAATTTTTTTAATTATAGCATTTTAAATTAATTGAAAGAATTTAAAAAATTATTTCATATTCACAAATTAAAAGACTACAACGTGGAAGAGAAGTACGTGAAACCCATTTGTGCCTTTTTACTGTTAAGTCCTAGCTTACCTGCCGCAAGAGCAAGTTTGTGCGACCCAGGCGTGCCTATTATTTAGTTATGAAAAGAAGCTTATTTTATTTTCTGACCCAAAAACTACCACTATGCATAAAATTATGCCGAGCTTTCGCTTTGTGAAAAATAGAAAAAATCTTTCCCACATGAACAGTACATTTTTTCGGGATAAAATAAAATCTATTTGCTATTCCAGACTATAAACTATCTCCGAGCCAAATTTCATCCAGATCCGTTTTGTGGTTTTGGCGTTCCTGAGTAACAAACATACATCCAAACATTCACATTTATAATATTAGTAAGACAATACAACGGTCACCCTATATAAAAACCACTATAACATCAGTATTTTTATTTTGGTATAACAACGCTGGATACATTACGATAACAGCATCACGTATACTGTAAAGAATATACATGACAAATAATTTGTTGAAGCAACAAAAACGTTCTCAATTGTGAGAAACATGACGTGCAATAACAGTAAAAAATACAGTTATGTCATCTGCGTCTTCGTTCTATTATCAATATTCTATAAATATGTTGCTCTCTCTCTCGACATCCCCATAACCGACAGGAGAAATAAAACATCGAATACCATACAAAGGGGAATTAGAATCCACATTAGAAAATCCGTACTGCACTGAGCACGGAGGAGGTTTGGATCGTTCTTGTGTGTTGTGTGTATCGTAAATCGTAAAGGAATTTCATGGTTTGTCGTTGTCGTGTGCCTGTGAATCTCAGTTCGCAGATAAACGGGCCTGCGTTCACTACTCCTCAATCGTTCGTCAGCAATTCGTCGGATTTTATTATATTGTAGTGTAGTGAGTGTTGTTGCCTCTCGAGTGCCGAGTCCCAATTGAATTATTATCGTGTGTCGTGTGCTCCTTTTCGGTTGGATTGCAATTGCAATGCACTTGCAAAATCAGTGTGTTATCTAGGGGTGCAAGCAACACCCACAGTGAATTAAAAACGCGCGTGTAAATTGGTTAGTGAAGATTAAAACCATATTTAAATTCAAAATAAGTGATCGTTATTTTGGTGATTTTATTGATAATAATGATGATAGATAGATAATCATCAATCTTAATATTAATTAATTCAGTTTTATGCTGAAAAGTGATTTTTTTCTTGGGTTCATTAAAACGTGTGAGAAAGGACCTTGGGTCAATTATCTTGATAACCAATTAAAAAGGATAAAAATACAAAATAAAAAATAAAAAAGTAAGAAAAGATTAGCAAAGTTGCCCAAGGTTAAAGTGATTCCTCTTTTTCGGGTGAATTATGTTTGTTATTGTTTTAATGAGGCTCTGCTATTGATGTTCCGTCGGTCGTCTTCCCTTTGTGCTTGTGTATAAGTTTCAATACTGTGTGGTTATGTGTGTTTAGAAAATTAAAGAAAATTAAGAATTAAGGATTCATATAAAATACAACAAAAAAGGAAAACGAAAATCAAACAAGATATTCAAGAAAAAGGATATAATAACCAAAAGAAAACTGTTCCTGTATGAAAAAAAATCTCCCGAGGAAGGATATAGATATTTTACTTCATCGTCGCGCATGATATATGTTATTTAGATGGTGGGTACCAAATGACTTAAAGATAAGATACACCACTCTTTGGGATCTGAAAAAAAGATACATATATATGTATGAGGCTATAATATGTATCTCTTCTAGCTACCAAGGAGGAAAGTAGAATTTTCTTTCTGCCAATGTTGTTTCAACGGATTATTAGATTATTTTATTTAGTTTTGTTCTCTTTTATTTTGGCTTCTTTTCCTTGTGGACTTGAGTTTCATTTTATTTATTTTTTTTTGTTTTTTTTTCACAGGAATGTGAAAGCCTCTCTATGTTCTTTTTTATGCAGACGAGCCTTTTTGTTATTTTGGTTTTCTTACTTGTGAAGTGTGCTCCTGAATTATTTATGACAAGTTACTTCCATAATATTTTGGGTTATATATTGGGTGTGGGTGTTCTGCAGTATACTGCTCCTCTCAAGGGCATAGTGTGTTTTATTTATGTGGGAATTCAGCTATTTTTTTTTTTTAATAATTAAAAGGTGCGTGCGCAAGCATTAAGCCGACATGCAAGTCCCTCTTTGCGCCCCTCGTTTTATTTCTTGGATATATAGATACCTACCTAACTTCACATTTATTAAGTGCAGATGGAACGTGATTTATTTTTAAATGCGCGTTGTTGTGTGTCACACTATAAGAAAAATCATCAACAGTGTTTAGTTTTTTTTTTTTTTTTTGGCAAGTTTGTTTTTGTAAAAATATTTTTAGACTTGTGTTTTATGTGTAGACGCTTTTGGCACAGACAATAATATTCGGTGGGGTGAATAGATTGAAGAATGGTGTATTAACCTATTTTTTTGTATTCTTTTATACATTTTATACAACGTCTTTAGTATGGAAATATAAAAAAATATGTATGACGTATGGTTTTGCGAATTTATTTTCTTTAAGGAATTTCAAATGTATAAGGAATATATAAAGCATAAGGATATTGAGAATGATTTTTTTATTATAAGATCAATTTTTATTTTATGATATCATAAAATATGAATCTGAATTTACGTCATTTTTACTGGAAGCAAATAGTCAATAGCGATGTGGGCGATATTTGTTTTGAGTTATGACTATGAGCATAACCATATAGCTACATTGATGTGAATTGGAATGTTTTTTTTTTTCTTATGCCGACTGAAAATTTTCTTTGCCAAGTTTGTTTTTTCAGATTTGAAGAGAAATGGGGTGAAGTTGAAAATTTATAGATTTGTATCTTTGAATAATGGGTTGTTGCTTAATGGTTTGTATAGCATCGATTTTTGAACAATGGGGTATTAATAGGCGTTTGGATGAATGAAGCACTTGCTGGAAATGACTAATCTGAAAAAGCACCTTATCTTGGGATGCTTTTTTTTTTAAAATGTTTTGTTGAAAATCCTATTATTTGTTTTAGCATTACAGGTAGGGAGTTCCAAAATCTAATGGCAAAAATAAAAAAGAGTCTTGATAAATTTAAATACCTATTTGTAAAAGTAATTTATAAGATTCAAAGTTCGAGTTGAATGAGCGAAGCGTAGTTTTTCAAAGAGATAAAGCGGTGTTCTTCTTTGAATTATCTTATTCAAAAAGATACCACATTTTGCATCAAAAAACGTATATCCAAGAATAAGTTGGTGATATTGGGAAACATTGTGCCGACAGTGAGAGTCGGGTCGACAGTAAACAACTGCCGCATACCTGGTAGCAACGATTTAATTAATCTAAACTTAGTGTTTACCGGAGTCAGTTTTGAAAACAGGTTTAGTTTACGGATATACCGCGAATAACGCCATATATTACCGATACAAATATAAACATTGATTGATGGCAGTGTCAACAAACTTAAGTTGGAAAAAAGAAACAAAAACAGGAGAAAGATTTTTTATATCAAATTTCTTTCTTGAAACCAATATAGGTACGGTGACCATCCGTCCTCTTTTTGAGAGGACATTCTTTTCTTTTGGCACCATGTCCACTCTTCTTTTTTTGTCCTTCCTTTGTCCTCTTTTTACTAAATTGTTATTTCAATGTCCTCATTTTCTCTTTAAAACTAATTTAAGTTTATGTGTTTTCTTCATTTATAAATTATTTTCACAAGAATTTTTTATTTCGTGATGCATGTAGCTCGAAAACAGTTGAGTATTTACTATTTCAAGACGACACATTATTTTCGAGCTATAAGCGTTAGACCAAAAAAGGGAAACTTTGGGTAGCATGCAAAAAGCTTAGTCTCATTCTCAAATCTCATTTTTCTGAGCTTTTGTAAGAAAAATTCAATTATTTTGCAAGGAAAACTTGCATTCGTTGAATTTTGAGACTGAGATATGACTTTCGCCATGTCCCTCTCCTCCGGTTCATCTTCCAGGTATCAGACCTTTTAGTATGTTGACTTCTTAAGCAGCCTGAACGACATTTCTAATGATTTTTGTATGTCCTTTCTAACTCAAGACCTTTCATTACAGTATATAAAGCCCTCTGCCTCAAAAACTACTGTGAGCATAAAAAATAATTATGAACAAGTTTATTGCTAATTCTATGCTCTAAAATTTGTAAAATAGAAGTTAACACCAATAAGTAGATATAGAAACCGAGATAATCCGGAAAAAAGCGATGTTAGTCACATTTGCTCATGATTAACTTAATTCGACGAAATCTAATGAGACTTTCAAAGTCTTATCAGATCTCGTGGCAAAGTCTATCGATCTAATACTTAGGTTAAACCATTATTATGCCTAAAATTATAGTATTAGCTAAATGAACTGACTTTGAAATATTACAAACGGAATTACTTTTAACTCAATTTTTTTAAATTTTTATTTTTGGGCGTTTGTCCTCTTTTTTGCCTCTGAAAAAATGGTCACCGTAAATATAGGCCAGTGATTAGGTGCTGTCTTTTTTCTGAAAAAAAATAAACTGCCTCATATCGAAACGAATTTAATAAACTGCCTCATATCGAAACGTTACCTACATAGCTATTATAAATCCGACTCCATGACAGCTCATTTAACACCCGTTAATAAGTTTAAACATCCTATTTTGTAGCAAATATCATAATAGGTGTATAGATATTAGTTAACATTTGAAAGCATCATAATAACTTCTCATTTTTAAACATTTTTCTAACTCTCAGTAAAAAATATCTTTGAGCTAGGGATGATAATGCTGAACAAATGAAACGTAGTAAATGACCCGAAAAAACGAAGCAGATTGGCAAAAAATGTAGTAGATAACAAAATTTTTAAATACACTAAATTTTTTGACATTTATACAATCGCAAAAGTTTTGTTACCAAGAAAAAATGGTCGACATTTCAACCAAATCTGGGACCAATTAATCGCATCATGTGGCGTAAATTTCTTAGGTACCTAGAATATGCCTGCAAGTTTTCGAAAGACAAAATGAAATAGCTCGTCTTATATTCCTTAAGCAAGAAATAACTTTGGAAGGTAGAGATTAGTTGTTTAATATTGCTATGTAAGAATCGACTATTCTAACGAATCGTTGGTAATCGGTAATTTAGTCCGTTATTACGACACAAAAACTATTTTTTTAATACTCAATCATTTTCAAAAACCAAATTATTGTTTGAACAATTAATTTTTCAGATTATAATTAATATCAAAAATGAAAATAGTTTAGAACAACGATGAAAAATGTTAATAACAACATACTAAGTGCTGGGCAACATTAGCGATGGAATAAAAGACTGTCGGAGAGAGACAGGTTAATTTTTAATGAGTCTGAGTAAGAAATGCTGAATACATCAAAATTCCACCGAAACTCATTTTTAAAAATGAAACTCGGCGTTAGAATGAATTTTGTCTCCTTTAATTTCTTTTTTGTTGACGAAAGAGTAAACGAAAATATTATCGGCTTTCTCTCAAACGTATCATTTTTTTTATATTTCTTTCTTCTATCTGTCTATCCCATTATTGTTCTCAGACCTCCCTTCCTTTCCAAAAAATTATTTTCATTCTCTCATCTTACATTTGATATCCCAATTCCCACGTCAAATTATTTGATTTTTCAGTTTATTCTTTGCGTTGAAAATCTCAAAAACTGCTTTCATTTAAATTAAAGTTTTTTTTTGTTTGTAGCCACGGCTTCATTTGAAATGTTTTTCACTTAAATGAAAGTGTAACCAGGCACTAACGCAATAAATTTATTTCAAAAATTATTCTTAGACCAACAAAAAAATGTAATTTCTTCCATATCAGTTCGTCGGTTTATGGTATTATCAGCGTTGATGATATGGAGAGTTTCATAAATAAACCGATATGGAAGATGTCAGCCCCCAATACAAACATTTATTAGAGGGAAAGGGAACAAAAAGCTTATGGTTCTTAAAATAAATATATATAGTTCTTAAAATAAATAAATATTACTTGTCAATTTTACTTTGTTGAGTGTAGACCTGCTTTATGCAGTTGTTTCTTGTGATTTTGTTTTTACTTAAAGTGCAATATAAATGTAATAAGTGTGTTTAATATTGTATTTGATGTATGTTAGAACAAAATTTGTAACCAATTTATTAATATTCTATAAAGATTTGCCACCACCTGATGATGTTCATAGACATGAACGAAACGTCGTGACATAAAAATATTTTCTTTCATCTGATCTGAAGCCCATTTTTCACATATAATTCTCAAAAAGGTCATCACCATCAACATAGTTTATTGAGGTCTTTTCGACAAGTATTTTTATAATTAAATCAGATTGGTAATGCGAGAGAACTCGAGTTCGACAACCGGTGGAGGCACAAGCAAAATTAGTTTTAAATATTCTAATTGAAGGAAAAGCCAAAAATATACCTATACTTGTTTATAAAATATATATCAAAAATTTGTATTAGAAAAATTAAAAAAACTAAAAAATCGAAATAAATAAATAAATGAATAGAAGTAAAATAAAACATAGACAATTCTCGTTCTTGAGATAATAATTTAGGTTCTTAAAATTTTTTCAAAGTTTTAGTGAAAACTAAAGTGGAAATCTAAGTTTTGGTGAAAAATACAATGGAAAAGTTTTTATTTACAGTAAATAACTTACTAACTTTACTTAAAAGGAATTGTGACTGTGTTAAAATAATTTTTTGAACTCGGGTAAACCATTTATAACAGGAATACAAAATTTACTTAAATTAAAACCCCTTAGAATATTTAAAAAAAATTGTTTATTTCCACCGTCGTTTTCGGCGGGTTTTCAGCTAGTATTTTAATACTGTGCGATTTTCCGTTGTTCTAAATTCTCTTTCCACCAAAACTGGTTGTACGGTGATCGATCGCAGGGGTTTAAAAATGCGAAAATTTCTATTTAAACTTTTCTTATGACCCTGGTCCCTGACCCTCTCTTAACAATGGAATTGAGAAATTCGACTCATCTCAAAAATCTTAAATAGCGATTTCTCCTTCTCCTAAATTATTTAAAGTTTCAACTGTAATCAACAGATAACGTGGTTTTCAGAATATTGCATTTTGCCATACTAGAAGTGTATTTCATAAAAGGTGCTCATTTACAACTAACTGTTTCGTCCGTTATCTGCACCCACTGGAATGTTAAAAAGTTATAGGTACACTGCTAAAATTAAGCCTTTTCCAATTAACTTAAAATTTGGAATACAAAACCTTCAAAAGGGTTTGTATGTATGTACCTACAAATACAAACCTCTTATAGGTTTCCTTTTCCTTATCTTCACGTCACATACAAAAATAAATGAAAAATTGTTTAATCAAAAGCGAATTGCAAATATGAAGGTTTTTTAAAAAATATTGTTACAATTATTCTCAGTTAACTAATTGGTTAGGTACTAATTTAAAGTAAAGTTTGCCATTCTTTTCAACTAACATATTAATACATGTTAATGTGTTCTCTATTCTTATTTTAACAAAGTATATTTCTAACTTTTGTAGAAGTAAATTTTCAGTTAAAGTCAATATTAATTTTAAATTTAATTTGAATTTTGCCTCACAACGCAAGAATAGAAAAAAGAATTATTCAAAAAAGGAATTCATTTTATTTTTCAATTATGTACCTAAAATAGTGGTTTGTTTTCATCTAAATCAACCAACCATCAAACAATAAAAAAAGCTCCTGTTTTATTCACATGTACATGTATAGTATTTTATGTTAAATTAATATTTTTTTTTTTATTTTTTTCCTCTTGTCAATTTTCGGAGATAAAATAATAAAATTTACAGAACATTCTATGGAAGTGCTATTTCTCACTCAGTAAATTGAATGTGGAACTAAAATCAATATTTGACTTTTGTTTGTGTATTCAAGTGCGTAAAATAGAAATTTAATAAAGTGTTCCTGCCAAACAATGGTCAACTTTGTATTCAATTGATTTTCAAATGATTATTTTTTATTAGAATTCACTCTAGTTATTCATTGTAGTTCGAATATTTGATAAATGGTTGAATTCGTTTATATTAAAAATTCTGTTTATAGTGAAAACTCATTAAGTTAGTTGCGGGCAAAAATTTATTTAACAAAAAATAAATTGCACTTTGAAATAAATAAATATACTTAATCCGGTTATCTGGAGAAATTTAAATTGTCAATAAAAAATTTCAGCTCGTGTAGAACAGTATGCAGTATAAATAATTTAATGCTATTGTTGTCTAAATTCTATTTCGAAACACAATAGATACATACAAATATAAAATTGATGAAAGTTTTTTTTTTTTTTTAATTAAATATTAGATAATTGTTCAAAATTATATTATATTATGATGTGGTACTCAAATGCGACGACGTCATGATACAACTTGCAGCCTTTGTATTCGAGACTTAAATTTCAAACTTTTATCTAGAAGACAATTGGTTTTGACATGATGAACGATGTTCTCGGGTGATTAATGGTTAAACCACCACCATTGGTTGGAGGCAGCCAAATAAAATATGGGGATAGGTATAGGTACATGCAAAACAAAATAAGCATTAACATATCTTTTCCATTTTCTTGTTTTTATTTTCATCATTTGAAGATATCAATTTAAGAAAAAGTTCCTGGCGTTGAGTTTTTAGAAGCTCGCATAAAAAATTTTGGTAGATACATGACATCTATTCTTGTGGAAAAAATAAAAAATTACTATAGGCATAACATGGGGTAGGGCTATAGATCTGGTTCATCAACGAATTTTTAGTTTATTTAAAATTTTTTTACTTTGTTACATGCAATATGGTTTACTATAAGGCCAGTATCTTCAGCTATGGTTAAATTTAACCATTTGCTGGTAACCATAGAAACACATACAAAATCTTTGGTTAAAAACTGAAAAAAACCAGAGCTGAAAAGACTGAACCTATATGTGCTTAGTTAAGGAAACATATAATTAAGAAAAATTCGGGGCACAGGGTCGTCGAAGTCAAAAGCTTAGGGGGGTCTACCAAAATCCCGACTGACTAGCTACTTTTTTTTTGGTATGGCAATTTAAAACTGAATTTTTTAATATAAATTTATTGCACAAATGTTTCATAATTTTAAATAGATATCGTTTTTATCGGTTATTTTTCATGTATTATTCAATATTTTTTCATCAAAATCCTTTCTGTAGTCAGTCCCGCTCACGCAACTTCGTTGCTCCGCTTAGGGTATGTCCAGTCGTCTGGCATGCGCCTGAGTCCAAAGTTTCAAAATTCAACAGTGCAAGGGTGGCCTGTTTCGCTATCTATTTTCTTCCTTTTCAATTCCTATTTAAAATAATTTGTGTAAAAGCAAAAAAAAAACGTACAAAAACGTGCTAAAAGTGCTGAAAATCGGGATTTTTTATTCGTACTATTCGGATTTTATCAGTCGGGATTTTGTCAGTCGGGATTTTGGCAGTCCGGATTTTTCAATCTGTCCAGTCGGGATTTCGGCAGTCGGGATTTTGTCTCCATCCCCTTCTTATAGTAGATATACCTACATATTCCCAAAAACAAACATTACCAAAATTACACAAATCGCTCTGTTAAGGATTTCGTTTTTAGAAAAAAATTGAAATCCTTTTTAATTGCTATGATACGGGCAAACATTCTGCAGGTTAAAAATTGATGAATGAAAAATGATGTTATGAATTTTATGACTTTTCCCCTACGTTTCTTATATTAACAATTAAATCGGTTTCCATTAATTAATAAAATTAATTCAATTCCAATATTTTTTCGATATTATGACAGTTTACAAAACAAAATAAAAAAAAAATGATGAGCCCACCATCAAACTAGGTCGAAGCGCAATGCTTTTTGGAGTAAAGGCCACAAAACCTTTAATATTGAATTTCATTCATAAATACTCCACTAAATAAATTTTAATTCGACTATTTTTAGTCTTTTTTATTGTTTTTATTTTTTCATTCTTTAAAAAAAATAGGTAATCTGTAAACTATGTCAGCATTGGGAGAAACATACTAAGGGCCAGTCTTTTTAGCTCTGGTTAAATTTAACCATTTGCTGGTAAACATAGGAACACATGCAAAATATAGTTAACAATTGAAATAACAAGTGGTTACAAATTACCGCAGAGTTGAAAAGACTGGCCCTAAAGGTAGGTATAGTGCCTACCTACTATAAATGAAACCAATACACAAATAAAGTCACCAAAATGTTGCCATGGATACATGAGTAAAATTAATAGGTAATTCATATCTGGATTTTTTACATTTACATCTGGATTTAACGAGTGAATAATTTGGCCGTTAACATGAGATTACAAAAATCTTAACGTTATCAAACTTTGTTGTGAGTTTGAGACCCCCACGCCCGCCTTGCATTTTAATTCAATTTTTATTTTCAATTTATCTTATAACTACTTAAATGCTAGACAAAAACCTTAAAAAACTAGCTTACAGAATAACTTAACTAACTTACTGGCCCCATACGGGCACTCTAAATTATACTATAACTATATATTAAAAATGCCTTTGGGCGTAAAAACTAACTTAAATTAAACTTCAAAATTACTTAAAACTAAACGAGAAAATTTTTAAAAACTCGTTTTTCGAGACATTTTATTTTATATATAAAAACTTAAAACTACCCTTTACCTAAATAATAAAACTAAATTAACCTAAACTAAAATATACGTAAATATACGTAATTAACTTAAAACTACTTAAAATAACTTAAAACTAGAACAGCCACGTTTTATAGGTGTATTTACCAACTAAAGATTCAAAAACACTGTATTTTTGTCTAACTAAACGTTATTTGATTAAAAAAAAAAAAAAAAAAAAAATTCACCCTTCTTCAATTTAGATTTGTATGAACTTAACTGACAAAGTGACAAGCATTTTGACTTTTGTTTTCCCAAAGTTGATGAAATGATGACATGACATATTGTGTATAGAGTATAAAGAATAGACTGTAGAGTGTAGACTGTGCGTTGACAGTTCGGATTTGAGGTTTTAACTTTAGATGAATGTGGATGATAGCGATCATTTTATATACATATGTACTTTCATATACGAAATAAGTTTTGATAACTGCGTTAGATATAACATTTTTGAGGGTACTATTTTTAGAATGGGAAAGAAATACATGCGTTATACATACTAAGAAAATAAGCATGGTATGTAAATGTAGATGCTTAAAATTAGCAACACATAATGTAGGTATAACGGTTCATAATACATTGGTTTTCAACTGATTTCAATTTGAAAGAATATACCTACATATTTTTATTTAAAAAAAAAAAAAAATATTTTTAGAGTAAAAGCTAGCGTAAGAATATCGAACACGAGATGAGAATCAAACACGAAATTACCATATTATATGGTAGGATGGCAATTCTACCTTACATTTTTACTTGCTCAATAGGGTAAGTGTTGATGTATGGTTTCGTGTAAAAAAAGAGGTGTTAACTAAACATGACTAAACTATGATAGAGACCCCCAAAAAAGTAGGTTTCGTCATGTCGTTCAATAATATGTCTATGCGTAGGTGCGTATGTGATTTGTATGTGCGCGGTTGTCTGTGCCCCGACCCGATCTACAGCCTAAAAGGGCTTACAAATTTTTTTTCAAACTTTGTAAGTACCGTATTTTTTGGGGATTAACTTGAGGAGGAATACGAATTTTCGTTCTAGCCCGGCTATAACAAGTACCCCCATATAACGGTATTTTTTTTATTTGCTCAAAAATGCTTTAACGATTTTGATAAAACTTGCGGTCTACGCTATATTTGGAGTGCTGTACAGATGCAGAATAACAAAATTTCAAGTTTTTTTTCGTTTTAACGACCTTTTTTTACAAAGGACATGTGCCAGTTTGGGAATCTTATTCACATAAAATACAAACAAAAATTATAGCTAAGAAAATCCATTTTTTTAGTTGGTCAGCAAACAAAATAACCTTATTTAGGGTAAGGATTTCAGGTGATATCAATGAAAAAAGTTTAATCCAGTAGTTTTTGTATTTTATTATTTAACTATAAGATTATGAATATTTAAAAAATTACCTAAATTGCATATAATTCCAGTCATGTAAGAACTAAAAAAGTTGATTTTCTTAGAAGAGGTGGTTTTTGTTATTTTAAATTTTCTCAGAAAGTACAAGACACTTAACTATCTGGTTTTCTGATTTTCACTAAAAATTAATTAGTGTATTGAATTTTTAAAACAAAAGTAGTACCTACCTACTTAATTAGATAACATAACATTGCTAATGCTATGTTCCCACCTAGTTTGAAATTGCACAATTTGAGTGTTCACACCTAAATAGAAATGATTTTGTTTGACAATTTTAATCAAGAAAAATATGTTTTTCTCTTTCTGGCACATGTAAAGCCATGATTATTATTTGTTGACATTTCAATTTTTTTTTGTCTTAAACCTACCCGTTCCAGGTATTTTTTTTTTTATTTTGTGTGAATCACTTTTCTATATGTGATTTTTAAATGGATTACTTTGAGGCCGAATATCTTCTTATTTAATCGACTTAGGAATTTGGTGTAGTAATATTTTAATACGGTCTATCAGAATATCGACTTTTTTGGTGGCCGGCTAAAAAAAGGGCCCAAATTTGTATGGAGAATCGCGGATGTCTTTGTGCCATAAATTGGTAACTGCTGAACCGATTTCAGCTTTAAAATTTGTTCTTTATGATATTAAAAATAATATACCTACACTTACTTATATCTACTGTTGGGTATACAAGTTGCGAATGGGTATATTGTCATCATCTTTTAAAAATATGAAACAAAAGCAACTGAAAAACTAGACTCACATATAAGAGGCAAAAACATTGTCTGTTCATTGATACGGGTGAAAGCTGAGTTCTCTCAATGTTATACAAGTCGGAAAAAAAAAATTCAAATAATAATTAATATAGGTATATAGCTTAAATTATAAATCTACATCTCTCCAAAATAACTCAAAATCTAGTTTTGAATACGTTTAGGTATATTTACCTATATTATTTTACGTTGAATGTGTTTGAACAACAACAACAACTTAAAGGCGCTACCACCAATTTTAAACGAATTTTATTTACTCGTTTACGAATATTATTATTCGTTTCTTTCTATCTTTGGCTGGAGATATATGTAGCTATTTCAAGGATTGCCAATATCTTTCATCAGTCTCCTTTTAGTGGTATTGAGCTTTAATCCAATTTTATTATGAAAAACTTTTTTCACATGCACCTCGTGAGATACGAACCCACGCCTTCAGATTTACTCAGTCTTCGAAGTCGTATGCAGTACGCATTCCACCGCTTATGACCACTGATGACACAGGTCGAGATGTTATGTTTGTTTGTTTTTTCAAACGCATTTGGAGCTTCAACATTTTTCTAAGCGCCTCTAAGTATGTTGTTTTGTTCCGCCTCCATTTTCTTCTAACCTTATTTGATAGACTTCAATTTGTAGCACATATCAAAGGGGGAGAGGTTGGAAGATTGGTACGACCATACTATTTTAAGTTATTATTGTTGTTATATTGTACTATTTGTACTAGAATGTCAGTTTTTATTACTCACCATTCTGTTAATTTTCTCACGAGGTGCATGTGAAAAAGTTTTTCATAATAAAATTGGATTAAAGCTCAATACCACTAAAAGGAGACTGATGAAAGAAATTGGCAATCCTTGAAATAGCTATATCTCCAGCCAAAGATAGAAAGAAACGAATAATAATATTCGTAAACGAGTAAATAAAATTCGTTTAAAATTGGTGGTAGCGCCTTTAAATTGTTGTTGTTGTTCAAACACATTCAATGAAAATTAACAGAATGGTCAGTAATAAAAACTGACATTCTAGTACAAATAGTACAATATAACAACAATAATATATTATTTTACTTTAAAAAGACAAGTAAGGTTATCATCAGTCTTATTTTTCTGTTCTCTTTCCGAGTGAATGGAAAACCGAATTTGAACTGCCGGAAAATCGCCATTAACTTTAACAATGTACCTAACCTATTATACTTTATTTTTAAAGATCATGGAATCGATGAGAAACTATAGCAGCTTAGAATATTTTCAATGTCAAAAGCTTCTTAATATCCGGCAGTAGTATACTATTTACATATAGAAATAGATTATCGTTCATACATATCTCATAAAAAAACAATTTCTGAGAATCTAGAGTATGTAAATAAACTAAGCGTTAATCACTTTTATCGAAAATGCATCGAGTGTTTTCTTCGTTGGAAAAACTTACCGAACGAATCAGTTAAAGTGGCTTCGTATATATACGAATGGTATACCATTTTGATTCAATTGCAAAGAAAAAAAATGCTTTCCATTTGTATGACAATTTTAATTTTTATTCTGAAACTTCTATTCCACTAAATTACTTAGGTATCTATATTTCGCTCATTACCTACATACTTACCTATATTTAGATACTTTTATTATGATTCGTTTGTGGAACTGCACCTTAAACATAATTATGATATGCTTATTAAGATCTATATAGAGTATAAACAACCGCATTGAATTGTGTGCTTCGGAAACGCAAAGTTTTTGTCAAAACCCATAAATGTTGTTTGCATAGGTAAAAGAAAAGGAAAAAATATATTACCTATCGTATTATTGGTGGCGTTTTTAAATTTATCACTTTTGAGTAGGTATTGTTTGTATTTGTGTTAGATTTATCATAATAAAATACCGAATTGACGAACTCAATTTATTCGCCCTCTGTACCATCATAATTTTATTTTTGGTTGTTGTTTTCTCAAAGATTATTTTTAAGGAAAAATCTCACTTTCAAACTACAGTTTATCTTTCTATAAACTATAGAAAGATAAACTGTAGTTTGAAAGTGTAAACTTAAACCATTTCAGCAGATAAGCTTCAAGGAATAAAACAAAGAAAACATTTCAGCCTCATAGGCGTAAAAAGTGATTAAGACAAGTCCTGCTAGAAATATGAATTAATAAAGGATTTTTTATGGATTAAGTTAAAAGACATTTTTTCTTTTTCTTAGTCGAGACCTTGAAATGTTTTATCTGTTATTTAATCTAAGGCTATGTAAATAACTTTTCCTATCGATTCTTTGGTAGAAGGATAAAATGCTTAGGCAAGTTATTGTCTTGAAGAGTTCCACCTTCGGGTTGTGTTATTTTTACCCACCTTTTAAGTAGTTTTGTTTGACAACTTTTTAAGATATAAGTAATTAAAACTTTTTTTATTCTCTGAATGAGCATACATTTATCTGTATCTTTTATTTAGTAATTATAGCTTCGATTATTTGAACTTAGGGAGTTTAAAAATAAATTTTAAGAAGTGATATAATAGACCGTGTTTATACTGGGAAATTTGAGACAGGACTCAGGACAGTTTACAGGCGAGAGGGTTGAGGGGTGAGTACTCTTGTGAGACAGCTACAAATTGTAAACATCGGAAGCGTGAGTACTGTTCCAATTCCAAATTCAAGTTTTTTCCCTTTTTGTTCATTATCTGCTTGATTGCCGATGTGCTAAAATTTTTTCGAGAAAATTCGGGTTTTCTAAATAAATTTATATGACAGTTACTGTTAAGGTGATTTTGAAAAAAAAATTCTAACAAAAAACTCCGTCATTGACAAAAAATCAGTCACACAAAATTTTATCAAAATGGATGGTATTTTTTTCGAGAAAAATTAAATTATCTGTAACGTTTATATGGCAGGTACCGTTATTTTCAGACCTAGGTTAAAAATCATAAATACTCCTGGGCATATTACTCTAAAAATGCAGAATACCAAGTTTGAAGAAAATCTTTTAGGCTGTAGGTGTCGATACATCCAGACTGACTGACGGACTGACAGACGGACTGACAGACGGACAGACAGACAAAATTGTCGAACTACTTTTTTCGTGTTCTCTATCATCGTAATGTCATGTTTGATTGTTATCTCAAAACTTTTTTTTTACGAATACAAAACTTGCCTTATAGTGCCTATATGATCGCAAGTAAAAATCCAATATTTAAATTGAATTCAATGAATGATTTTTGAAGATTGCATTCACGATAACGAGAAATTTTATTTAAAAAAAAAAATAAGGCAGGTAGTTTAACTTCCATAAGTCAAACTCTTAAAATGAGAAAAAAATGGTTGAGTTACAGAAACTTCGAGTTATAGAACGATACCTATAAGAAATAAGCATACTTAAAGGCGCTTAGAAAAATGTTGAAGCTCCAAATGCGTTTGAAAAACAAACAAACATAACATCTCGACCTGTTACGTCAGTGGTCATAAGCCCAGGAATGCGTAGTGCATACGACTTCCAAGACTGAGCAAATCTGATAATGCGTGGGTTCGAATCTCATGATGTGCATGTGAAAAAGTTTTTCATAATAAAATTGGGTTAAAGCTCGACACCATTAATAAGGGGACTGATGATAGGAATTGGCACTCCTTGAAATAGCCATATCTCCAGCCAAGAATAAAAAAAAACGAATAATAAAAATTCGTAAAAACGAGTAAATAAAATTCGTTTAAAAATTGGTGGTAACACCTTTAAGTTGTTGTTGTTGTTCAGACATTCAATGAAAAATTGACAGAATGGTCAGTAATAAAACTGCCATTCTATAGTATAAATAGTACAATATAACAACAATTATAAGAAATAAGTTGAATACGCAAAGCTCTAAATAAAAATTCTATTAATAGAGAAATTCGACTAAAGAAGTTCGAGTTATGGAAGTTCGATGTATTGGGAAAATTGTCTATACGAAAGTAGAATTTATGGTTGTTCGTCTCATAATTTCCAAATGACAGTTCAGCAAAATAAAACAAAATGCATAGATAATTATTAGTAACTGATTTGTTGGCTACCAAAAAGTATCTACTAATGTATATAGCTTTCCAATTCCGCTCGAATGATCCGAGTGTATGATCTTGAAATCAAGTGAAAGTCAAATGCTCTTGCCATTGAATCATTTGAAATACAATAATGACAATGAGTAATGACGATTATGTGTATAACACGGTATCTCCACGAGCAAGATTTCATAGATTACCATCTGCCACTTTCCATAGAAAGAGAGATTGCTAGAATGCTATAAAATGTATGGTGGGCATTTGATAGCTTACTATTTCATACTAATTCAGTCCAATTACAAAGAAAACAGAAAAGTCAATATGAAAATGACAGCTCATAGAATACTATATACTATAGCATGCTATGAGCTGAGCAATATATTGCAAGAAATTTTTCATAGAATACTATTTACGGTCTCCATAGGCAATTTTAATAGAATGCTATCTAGCATTCTATGAAATCTAGATCGTGGAGACACAGTGTAACGCACCATTTATAATTAAACAATGGTATTTTTATAATCGACAGTATACATATCACTTTATTTTTGACACCTGCCAACAAGTTTAGTGGGTGGGAATGGCAAGAAAAATGTACTTGCGAAAAATTGATTAGGTAGGTAAGCGCACTTTCAATAAAATGTATCTATTTATATTTTTTTTCCTATTCAAATCATCAATAACAAGTTCAGGTAACCTTGTGGTGTATAAAATTGTTCTGAGAAGGTACTAATAGTCAGTGGTGGAATTGATACAAAACGCTTGTTATTAATTTGATGAGAGAAAGATCCGACTTTACAACTCCCTTTCGCCGCATATCCCTGAACCTATTCTTAAAGATCCTCTTTTGAACAATTAACACTAACATTTCGACACTGCGCAGCATCATTATTGACTAAAACAGTATTTAAAATTTTGAATTTAATTTTTTTAATTATCTCAATCTTCGAAAAAAAAAAAAATTATATAATAATAAATTGCAAATAAACCATTTTATGTATCAAATAAAGATACCAAATTCGTATAGCCTCATAAATATCCATGAATGTCATTCCCATTGTTATTGTTATACAAAAAGATTAATTTCCAATTGTTGCTTTCAAAAACAATTAATTGTTTGTCGTAAATATCCTTTTAACCTAATCCCAATTAACCATTATACATACAATAAAAAATAATTTATATCACATTATGATAAATAATGCAGCATAATAATTAAATCATCAATATTATTATTATTTTTTTTTTTTAAATTCAATTGAAATAAAAATCCTAGAACCCCTAATCCATATATTTCTACTTTTAAACCAATCATCCAAGAATTTAAGAATAACACTATAAAAATTTTATAGAATATCAAAGCAGTTTTTTTTTATGACCAATTTTAAAGTTGTTAAGTTTCCCAATGCAGCAGCGTCCATAGTATCTATTAACAGAAGATACATATAAAAAAAACATCTATACTCTACCTCATAATATCGTCGCCCCAATGCAAATCCTTGTTGGTCTATAAAAAAAAATTTAATGAATGAATTTTCAGTTTTTATGTTCGCCGGTGTTTAATCGCTTTTTTTTATGTCATCACTATAATACCCTCTCCACCCATTAGAGTAGAGTAGCGCACATTATACTATGTTTTTTTTTTCTTCTATAGATGTAGGCTTATCCGAGAGTGAAAGGAAAACTTTTATTTTGTTTGATTAGGGGATGGGGGCTAGATTGTGTAGAGTAGACTGTTTTGATGAAAACATCTCGACATCTCTGCAACAGACTTGGGCTTGACTATGATTTCTATAGTAGATACCTACCTATTATGAACATGTAGAAAGCATAACTTCATTCAACACCACAAAAAAATGACATTAAAAAAATAAAAATTCGGTTTTGTGTCGTGTCGGGATATATAAATCAGAAGCACACAGTTACACATTTTCTTTCTTTCAATTGGGTTATTATATTATGTGGTTCGGTTTAAGAAAACTCGTGGCCTTTTTCCAATGAGTAGGTTGCTACACACGCAACATAAGTATACACACGCACTAAACCTACAAAATACCGTTGAACCAATCTTTTTCATATTCCCTTCCAACAAAAACCATTCAAAACGTATATCTATCTATACGTACTCTAATTTCGAATAGAACGTGCTGAGAATATGGTATTTGGAAATCCTCGAAAGGAATTGTAATTATATGTCTACTCTCCTGTATCAAGGATTTGAAGATATTTATTCTCAAGAGCTACTAAGTAAGGTGATACAGCATATAGCAGCATCATCCAAAACACACAGTTGTAGAACATCTTGCAGCCAAGTGAGTGTATTTTGTACTAAATATTACCACTCGAGCAGAAACTTCAATAGGTATTTGATGAAATTACTTGTCAATTGTGCTGCAAGTAGATATAGGCGTAGGAGCCAAGATGGATGATGGCTTTGAAATTCTATAGGATATGTCAAGGACTGTTGCAAATGTTATATGTATTATGTTTTGTATTTACCGATATAAAGCAAGATAAGCGAATTTTGTATTTTCGTTTGAAGGAATTATAATTATAAGGATGAGTTTCTTGAAATGTACAAATATGTATGTTTAGCTTGATAATAAATTTACTTCAAGTCGATTAAATTTAACCTTTTGTATAGTTTCTCATATAGAGCAAGTTGTAGAGTTGTAGAACCGTTAAACCGATAATTGACAAGAAATTTTGTCGAAATTGTAAATCTTATTAAGAACAGGGATACAGGGGCGTTTAACTGTATCATTAACATTGTGTACCTGCAATCTTACCTTTACATTACCTACTTTTATCTAATGCATATAACAATATATGTACAATGTATACATCATTCGGTTGAATTGGGAATATACGATGGATTACATTTAAATTTAATTGTAATTATTAACAAATAGATTTACTTAATTGCATGAAGAACAGTTGGTATTTGTGAGAGGAGATCAAGTTATTATAGTCATTAATATAAAAAAACTACATACGCGTGTCGCCGGATCGCGTTTTAGGAGCATGACCACCGGGGGCTCATATGACACCTTGAAAATACATATACATATGTGTATGGTGCCACATGACCCACCGGTGGTCATGGTTCCAAAAAAGGTTATATTTGTTTTACTTTCTGCTCACTCAGTTTTTTATTTTTTCTCTCTAGAGTTTATTCAAAGAACTGATTTACTTGAAATAAGAAATGGATCCGAGGAGATTTTATGGAACGTCTTCTGAAAATGAAGCTTCTGATGCGATAGACGACGATTTTGAAGGGTCAGATTCTGACGAGTATCTTCCTTCTGCTTCTCATGACCAGTCCGATTCCGATTCTATCGCAATGGAACTTTCTGATGAAGAATCCGATGAAGATCAAGTTCATGTTTCTGATACCTGGACACCCGCTGATGGAAGTTCCTTGGAAAAATTTGATTTTGTGGAAACAATTGAACCTGGCGCGGATTTGAGTTACATGGATGCTTTTTACTTTTTTTCACTCATGGTTACGCAAGAAGTGTATGAGCTGATAGTTCTTCAGACTAATTTAAATGTTCAAAATACTTTATCTAGTAGAACGATCACTCGAAACTCGCGCATAAAGAGATGGGTTGATACGGATGTTCCCGAAATAAAGAAATTTCTTGGAATCGTTATATATATGGGCATTGTCAAATACCCATCTATAAAAGATTATTGGAGCACCGATTCATTTTTCAAGAACTCTTTTGTCCCTCAAGTGATGTCACGAAACCGTTTTCAACCGTTTTTTTTTTATTAAAATAAAAGTGCCCATATAACTTCCATAATATACCCTATACCATGATATTTTTTTCTTTAGATCAAAGAATGGACTTTTAACTACATGCAAAGGTAGAAAAAAAATCATTTTATCAGCAGGCCACGATGAAAATGAGAGTCTAGAAACATATAGCACATGACCCACCGGTCGTACATGTGGCCTCCTGATAAAAAATTGCCTGACCCACCGGTGGGTCATGTGGCAGTCAACGTGTTAATTGCATGAAGAACAGTTGTTATTTGTGAGAGGAGATCAAGTTATTATAGTCATTAATATAAAAAACTACATACGCGTGTCGCCGGATCGCGTACTCAAGGTTTAAATGAAGTACAATTTTGAAAAATTTAGATTTGTTTTTCGGAAATATAAATAGAAATTTTCTAATCTTTTTAACTACCTACTTTATATTATATAAAACACAAAAAATTGTCTACCTGACTATGTCCGCTAAAGGCTGTAAAACCAACCAACCGCCGAGCCTCAATCCGGTTTCATTAGAAAGGCAATCATACCAAGATTGTTTTAGACCACTAAAACAATGCATTAGGCACATTGGGTCTATCATGAAGTCGATTTTTTATTTTTTTCCTCCGTTTCCCGTATTCGGTTCGGTCACTGGTCCACAAATTTTCAGAAAATAAGCTACCCCATCGCCATTTATTGGATAATTTAAAATTCATAAAATAATTCCTAGAATATCTGTCAGTGAAAGTCCCGTCAAAATCAATCCAGTAATTTCGGAGCTGTTCATATATACGAATATACGCAAAAAATCGGCAACTTTAGCAACTTTGTCAAAAATCGAAAAAAAAACGGCTAACATTTTGGCTTTTTTTTAGATTTTTCCTTTTAAAGATTTAGAGTTTTTCAGTTTCTGATAGTTTCTTTTCAGGACGTTTTTAAAGTTAAATGTTGAGATAACAATCAAACATGACATTACGATGATAGGGAAGACGAAAAAAGTGGGTCTGGAAATTCCGTCTGTCTGTATGTCAGTCTGTACGCATCAGCAACTACAGCCTAAACTAAACGGCTTAACCGATTTACTTCAAATTTGGTATGTAGGGTTTGTAGAGGGGAGGAGAAATTTAAATTTTTTTTAGCTAAAAAAATAACGGTACCTGCCATACAACGGTTTTGGAAACGCTTTATTTTATCGAAAACGGCGTCAACGATTTTCTTGAAAAAAATTACTGTCTGATTTCATTTTGTTAAATCGCACAAAAAAAAAATTGACAAACCTATTAACTGTACCTCCCATAGAACCGTTATTTTTAAGCTATCTTACGAACGGGTTAATTGATTTCAAACCAAACATTTTTTTTAGAAAGGTCTAAATGATTTGATCAAATTTCTATACCAACATTTTGCAAAAAAGCTTAGTTTTAGTTTTAATTAATTTTTTAATTAATTTTTTTTTTGTAAATTCAATATTTTGAAAAAGCCAAATTTTGTTTAGTTTTTTGTGGATAAAATGCAAACAATTAAGCACTTAAAGATAATGTTCTTCAAATTTTGTAAAAAAAAACTTTTTTATAAAATGTATTAAGTAAACATCGATTTATTTAAAAACCGCTCTAACGATTTTGGAATAATTTTTTTCGTAAATTTATTTTTAGAAAACAAAATTGTCTGCATGCTTTGATTATGGCTTGAATCTTTGTAAAACGAAGTTTTAGCACTTTTGTGAAAAATTTTATTTTCGTAGCAACTTGCCACAAGAACAAGTACGTGCCACCCAGTCGTTCAACACAACAGCAAGTTCGTGCGACCCAGTCTAAATTGGCTACAATATGAGACCAATAGTTTGCCGAAGTAAGCTCCTTAAAGTTTCCAGTCGGTTCTGTAACAATTATACCGATTGCATTTTTTCTGAAAAAAAAAAAAATATATATGAAATACATTAACGTTAACAATAATTTACTTATATAATATTATATCAAAATCGATCGTATATTTTTTTCGATTTTTTGCTTTTAAATTACTTTTTTAAAAATGTTGTTTGCAGTAGTAATCAGGTTTAGTTTAGCAGTGCTTTCTGATATTAAATTTCGTGAAAATCGGTGCAGTCGTTCAAATGATAGTCGGCGTAGAAAAACGGTGTATATGTAAGGTACAAGTTAATAAGCTTTTTCTGACAAAATTTTCAAGGAATGACATGAGGCATAGGTAACAAATAACTAATATAAAATTTTATATTTTTTCATGTTTGATTGTTATCACAAAACCGTTTTTTTTACAAAAATGCATAAGTTGCCTGATACCTATTGCAAGTAAAAATTACAATATCTAGCTATTGATTCATTTGTTTCTTAACAATCACTCGGTAATTTTTTGGGATTCAAATTTGTCAATTTTACTAATAGATAGATGTTTAAAAAACAAACTTGCAATAGATATTTTTTGAAATATTGCACAACAATGGAAACTCGTCGTTCTTTCATGCAGAGTTCCATTTTAAACTATATACTAGACTTTCAGCAGTCACGCTGCATTTATCGTTGGCAACACTTTATCGCACAAATGAATCAAATTTGTATCCAAATTTAAAACGACACAAAAATCTCGCACGACTTGTTTGATACTGTCTTAGAGATACACCAACCCTTTTAAGCAAAGAAAAAAAAAATTCTGCGACCTGAGGGTGTGAATTTGGAGGGATATTAACTCAACTGTTTTTATTGAACAAAAAAATAAGAATTTAATACAAAAATGAAGAACCAAGACATTTTCATTTCGGAGTTTAAGCTTAAAATACATTAAGGCATAATAAATCATTTTAATTACCCATGCAATTTATTAAAACCCTCGACAATCTTATCACAAAATTTTCATTTTGGGTTTTTCATTCAAAGTGATTCATTGTCATTGGTTAAGAAAATAAATTTTAAAATTAACCCCAAGGGCGATTATATACTAAATTGTCAATTTTAATGTTTCTTGAGAGCATGAACATTTCTTATTTTTTTTTTTAAGGTCCAATGATGATTTTCTTATTTTATATTTGACCTCAACTTCTGTCCCAATCGTTGCTCCTGAAAAGATTCAAAGAGAGAAAATGCAAATAAAAATTAAATAAAAAACGATTGCTATGCGATCCCACTCGAGATAACTCCTTCCTATTAACCAAATAAAAATCCATTTTCTTCCCTAAAGCGAAGTGATACGACGACTTGAGCTTATCACAACCCTCGTATTTTTTTTTAATGTTTCCCCACAGTAAAATAAAGCAAATTTCTTTAAATATTTACGTTTAACCCCAAAGTGCGATCTGAGATGTATTTATATTCTATAAGAGTTTGTACGAGTGTATGTAGGTATAGAAAAATGTACTATGGCGCCTGAGCTATACAAATTATTACTTTTTCATTTGATGGCTATTAAATTTAAATTTATATGCGTTTTAAGATTGAAGCATTCCTTATGGGTTCTTTGAATACCAAGAGTAGAAGTAATGATTGATGATGTTGAATTTCTCCTGTCTGTCTTTTATTTCAAGCCCACACTAAGCTTAAACATCCATTTGTTTAATTGGATTTAAAAAAAAATTCCCAAGATAACTTCAACATTTTATTTGAGTAACTACTTAAAAGCCACTTGTTTTTTTTATCTATAAGTTTATTTTGAGGTTTTGTATCCAATTTGTTATATAGAAATAAACTAGGGGATATTTCGTGGAGGCATCAGACAGATACTTATTAGAAAAGTAATAAATGATTTGTATAATACTCCCTGTTTCACTTGAATAAAGGCTACGTTGTCCTAAAACAATTTCCATAGTTATTCTTAAAAAAACGAGATAAATAGGTAAGAGCAATCACTTTTAGAGATGATGATAAATAGAATTATACAAGAACAAACAAATAAAAAGATCCGAGGAGGTGCAGGGCTGATTCGACAGGAAAGAATTTGTTACTAGTGAAGAACTTAACTTGGACTAGCTTATATGTCCATGCAGCGAAATTTGAAAATATACATATATATATAAGTGTATCTATACGTATAAAAACAAAAATTGTGACGCAAAAAAATACAAAAAAATTTTATTAAGAAACATTTTTCGCAAAAAAACAGAATTTTTAAAATATTCAAGATAAAAGCAAACGACTGAAAAAAAATATATTAAATAATTTTAATTTTATTTATTTCCATATTAGAGCACCAGTCCACATTACGACATAAAACGGCACACGTGACATGGGCTAGCGCCTAGCCTAGACTAAAAGCAGAATTTTGAATTTTGAGAACAGAATTTTCATCCCGCAGCTGAATTTCGACCTCAACCCTTTACATGACGTGGTATATAAGAAGCAAAAGTATACGTATAAAAACAAAAATTGTAAGGAGAAAGAAAAGGAACATCATATTTTCTATGACAAATATTTTAAGTTTAACTTTTTCAAATTTTAAAAAATAACCTCCCGCTATAGTTTTGCACTATAGCCACGAAGTGTGAATTACAAATTAGCAAATCAGTTTAGAAAATGACGAAGTGTTTCAAGTTCCATTACAAAATAAGATTTAAAAGATTGGTCCAAATGAATCGAAGCTGCTGGCGCTGATGACATTCAAGCGTAGCTATACACTCAGAGAAAAAGAGCAACGTAATTTTTAATACGCTCGCTTTTAAATTCATGTTGCGGCTACTATGAAAACGATTTTGAATCAAAATAGAATTATACTTTAATTTAAATACGAAAATGATTCAACTAAGATTTTGTTGCAAACGCCTTTGAATTCAAATGAAACGCCTTTAAATCAGAGCCATTTCAACCTTAATTCAAAGTAGTGGAACTATATGTTTCAGCTGAAGCGAGCATATTTTTAGGAGTTATCATGTGCAACTTATGTTTGCCATTGAAATAGTGAAATCATGTTGCAGATTAGCACAATAGGTAGCATGCACGTTTCTTATACCGGACATCCTAAATTCGATCCATATACTGGGGCCAAAGTTAATAAAGAAAGTTAAACATTATCCGTGTTTTTTATTGGCAAATTATACATAATAAAGTGAAAAATTCCCAAAAAAAACAATCCGCAGCCGCATAGGCAGCCGCGTTTTCGTATTTAAAATATAGTACTACTGCACTGTTAGACAGAAAGAAATAAAAAAATAAAAACAATTAATAAAAGATATATTTTCAAAGAGAAAAACATAGAAGTAAAAAATAAAACGGAAAATGTGGTAATAACAAATCGAAATAGTTGATTTTTATAACATAATTCATGTTATATCTCATGGCAATTTGGCATTCTTAGACGCCAGTTATAGCTATCATTGAAACTCATTATTTAATTCAATTTCAAGGCAACTTATCCATCATTGTTGGTGTTAATTGATATTAAAATGAAGGTAAGGAATTATAGAGTTTTTCTCTTCTCGTAATAATATCAACTTTGTGATTTAAATGATCATTGAAATTTCAATTATCATTGAAAAAAACAAACGTGTTAATATTTCGTGAACTGAGTCCAAATTGCGTTACTTGTTTTTTATAGAAAAATTATATAATTCATTACCTTCATTTTAATACCACTTAAAATTTACATTGTTGAATAATTTGCCTCAAAATTGAAAAAGAAATTTTTCAATGATGAGTTTCAATGATAGCTGTAACTGGCCCCTTAGTCCTTACAGGCGTTATTACAATTTTGTTCTTTTGAAGAACCAAAAATGAACACAAGAGCAAATGGGGTTTGTTGGTAAAATAGACATGTTTTGCACATATGTTATGAATTCACTCAACGGTACACTCTTTTTAAATTCCATTGGAGTTTTTGGAACTGAATTTTTTATTGTCTGTTCCATATTTAGTGGAACCAAAATTTCAGCATATGCTTTGAACCAAAACTAATTAACGTTTTATATATGTGTAGCCTTGCGATGACATGACGGTTCGCACTAAATAGGTAATATTCAAATGTCAAGATTTCAGATCTTTCCTACCTACTCTACAAACGTCCAAATTGGATTTGTAAAGGCCTGTTAAACAATCGTAAGCCTTAGTAATAATATTTGCATATTTGGCACTAAAAATCTTTTAAAATTTTCATATATTTATTGCTTGCTGATGACAGCTAGTTCACACTGAATATTCCGCAAATGCAAATCTGTCCAACCACAAAAAGACAAACTCAAAACTGAGCAAAAAAAAAAACTAAAATGTCAGGTTTGACAAGATACTGTTTACTTTTTTTACACGAGAAAATATGCAAAATGCAATAAGAGCACATTTATGGATGGGACTGGGAGATGTTATATCCTCCTATATATATACATTTTCCAAAAACTTTTGATTTTCCTTAAAAGTTTTGATAATTTGCTTCGAGATTTGGATATGTTTGTGGGCAACCCTTTGCAAACACTACTTACAGAGGCATTCGATTGTTAAACATCGCCTTTGTAAGATGGTATCATAAGCTATTATGAAAGTGCGACTATAGAGAATAGTTTAAAAACTGATTTTAGACCTATCAGGTGACATTAGAAAATGGTCGCTGCGACCTGCGCTCAGAAAACTTAGAAAGATCGGAAGGTTAGCTCAGGACATGGGAATGTACTTTCAGATAGCTGCTCAATTATTGTGCTTAACTTTCTTATGCTTTATAATTTTATATTTTTTCGCAAACAAAATCTAAATACTTTCCGAAATTATTTAAATGAATTGGGACATTTAGGTATTACTATTACTTTTTTCTGTCTTTTTGATTTTTTAAAAGCCTTCAATATAGTCGATCATTCCATTTTTAGTTGAAACCTTCTTAATTATTTTGGTTGTGACGTAAGGCCCTTAAGTTATATCGTAGCTTTCTTGCTGACAGGTTGAAAAGACTACGAGTGGTTTGCTGGAACTACAATTCTTTACTCTAAGTTTTGTTAGAGACTATATGGCATAATTTAAAAAACCATGACATTCTTGTCATGGTTTCTGTTAAACACTCATAGGGGTATAAAAAAAGGGTCACATATGGTTCAAATCATGGTCGTTTGGCCACCATTTAAAAAAAAAATGTCCGCTAAATTGGTCGAATTTTGTTTGACGACTAAGCGGTAAAGTGTTTTTCAAATGCAAACAATTTTTATTAAGAACCATTTTTCGCCAAAAAACAGAATTTCTAAGATATTCAAGATAAAAGCGAACGACTGAAAAAAAATATATTAAATTATTTTAATTTTCTTTATTTCCATATAAGAGCACAAGTCCACATCACGACATATAACGGCACACGTGACATGGGCTAGCGCCTAGCCTAGACAAAAATCAGAATTTTGAATTTTGAGAACAGAATTTTCATTCCGCAGCTGAATTTCGACCTCAACCCTTTACATGATGTGGTATATTAGAAGCAAGGGTTTGGGTTCGAGATTCTGCCGTCTATGAAAATAGGTGTTATAAGTCTGGAAGTCGATGAATCTTGGGCTTTTTACAGAACCGTTTTGCAGATATTTGGCATAAGGAAGACTTTTCTGGTCTAAAACCACTTTGATAAAAACCGATCAGGTTGTCCATATACAGTTTAAAGCATTCGAAAAACCTGTAATCTCTATAAATTTTACCAAAATGTAAGGATTATCATAAAGCTATAGATTTGCAAGGATGAAAGAAAAACTGCGCTTTATTTCGTCAATTTGCAGTATCGTAGCCAGTGCTTCGGGAATATATGGAAAGATCATTGCAAATTCCTTAAATTTAATAGTGAACGAAATCCCACTGTTAAACGTGTAATGAACTATTCAAAATGGAAGATGAAGGACTCCATTCAACCTTGCGGAATTTCCGAGGCGTTTGTCACTAGCCAGTGTAGTGGTTTAATGATTTCAATATTTCAAATGACTTCATATGATTTCAGGTGATTTCAAGCAGTATTTAAAAAAAAATTTAAAAATTTTGTGATTGCATTGATTTCAAATAAAAATACTGATTTCAAATGATTGCAAATTAATTCAAGTGATTTCATTATGATTTCAATTCGTGAATTCATTTTGGCACTTTTGATTGCATGATTGCAAAAAAATTTTGTGATTTCAAATATTTTTAATGATTGCAAGAAATCATTTGAAATCGATCACCAACATTTTTTTCAATTTCATCACTTGAAATAGTGATTGCACCTGATTTCAACGTGATTTCAAATGATTGCAAGCATAAGTAGTCAGGTGATTTCTTTCGTGACAAACCCCTGGGGAATTTCATCTAATGACAAAATAACTATATTGATATAGTAAAATAATTTCATCGGCTTTAAAGTGAAAATGGTTTCAATTTTCACGGTAATTTATGACTGTTCTTACGCCATATTCAACAAGCTTTAGTTATAACTTTTAGCTCTGTTCTTGTTTTTTGGAAATTCATCTTGGATTGCGTAATCGATATGCTTTTCATTTTACAAAAAAATTCTGCAAAAAACCTCGTTTTCCCAGAAGGGAAAATTAACAAAATAATGGAGACAATTACAATCATATAAAGGATTTGGGTCATACAAACAATCTACATAATCTCTTCAGTGTCAAGTCATGATTTATTTTCGGTCTTTTTAAAATTATAGCCATATCATCAACACTCCAACACCCCATAGTGCCACAACCCTTAATATAGCAGCTATTAAAAAGGTTGACAAAAATCTGTTCTGTAGAACTATAATAGATACAATATTCTTATGAAAATATAATTTTTAAAAAGGTTGACAAAAATCTGTTCTGTAGAACTATAATAGATACAATATTCTTATGAAAATATAATTTAAAAAAAAAATCCAGGTCGTTTCTCTTGGGAGTGGTCCCATTGTTAGTTTTGACGACACTTTCAAAACCTAATATTTTAAATTTTAATAACACTTATCCTATATTCTATATTCGAATTAAATTAATAAATAAAAATTACTTTAAATTGTGTCAAAAATTACTTGTTAAACATTGTTTGTTCCAAAACCTAAGCACTTTACTTACATCCCACACTCTCTATATATATTCATCTTAATTGTCTGGCAAGTTTTCGAAACCCATCATGTAAATATCATTTATGTAAATAGTCCTTCCTTAAGTCATCATCAATTAGAAAATATCTAGCTCACTGATGTGAAGACCAGAGACAGGAAATTTATATAAAAAAAAAATTCTACAATATTTCACTTGTAAATTGATGTGGGAGTTAAATGTACAAAACAGCTACTTCTTGCCAAAAAGGACACGATACTTTGACGATTTAGAGTATCTTAACCACACCCGTTTCGTCTCTTACTACAGCTCTACTGCCAGTATTTACATGAGCTTCTTGGCAGCAAATTTTCCAATGTGAATACAATGAAGCAAAAATGATGTTGATGGCCAAAAAAAAAAAAAAATTACTCACAAAAAGTGGAGGAAGTTTTATAACTTCTGATGTTTCTTTTGCTGTTATGTGTGCCATGGGTCAGAATTAATTGAATTTATGAAAAGTTGATCTGTGATGGAGGAACATTTCTATACAATAAATTAGGGTAGCCAAAAGCACTCTGCCTCCAGAGACATCCTATGGGATTGCTATCTCTTTTTGCTTTCGGCATTTGTTTCCAAAGAAATTAATATATACTTCACCCCATCTTTGGTTGACTCTTGGTTGAATATTATATGTAGTTATCCCATACTTTGCCAACATTTAAGATCGGATGGCTTTGTGTATCCTAATTTTTGATATCTTTCTTGTGTGTCTGACTGTTACTTTTTTTAAATGTGACATAAACATTTAAGTTTATTGCTTGGATATGGAGCAGGAGGAAAATAGACACATCCCTCCCAATAGCAAATAAAGATTAAATGGCCTTGCTTAATGTGATGAATTGTTTAGAAATGTTTTGAAATATATAATTTCAAGACAAAAAAGAAAATATGAGTCTTCGCGGATATGACTTTACTTTTTCATAAGTTTTACCATCTGCTACCTAAATATATATATGTATACTTACAATCGAAAGAACAGGAAGTAAGGGGACTCATTCCATTTTCGTTAATGTAAATCAAGGAGAAGACTATATCCAGGACTGTGATTGATAGCTGTGATTTTGATTATGGTTTCTTCTAGGGCAATGCCATAGATATAAAGATATTATTATAAAAGGAAAGAAAATGTTTTCGTTGTTCAATCCAGTGCTGAACGATGTGAAAATTAAGAACCCGGAACGAGTCGAAAGGAGTCTGGAATAATAATTATGTAAATGTCGTGATTTGGAAATGACTTCTTATCGGAAAAAATTATACAAAAATGTTGAGTGGTTGCGATCATCAAACTAATAAGAGAAAGCTATTTAGCCATCGTAAAAATTAATTGAGCCTAATTAAGCAAGGAGGAGCGTATAATAATACAGAGAACGATGAAAAATAGGCAAATTCAATATAATCGTTGTGAATGATTTCTTCCTTCTGATTTCAATTGCCCCAATAAAGTGAAAAAAAAATTGGGAAGGGGTAATCGGGTAGGTTTGAAGCCTTTCAAGAGACATAATATTATAGTGCCAGACAATGTATTTGTGAGTGTTGTACTTATCTTTAAGTATATGAATGTGCAGTCGATTGGTTGGTTTCAAGTTTTCATCTAATTAGGAAGCTTGTTAGTTAGTCCTCCTCTCTCATTAAACATTTTAATATAAATATAGTTATACTAACTTTTTATTACTATAGATTCACTATTTTTTTGAAACTGAAGTCAAAAATGTCATTTCAAGAAACAAAACAAAAAAATCTATGGGAAGTGTTTATAAATTTGGAGACATTTGCGACTCTGACGTCAAGCCAAACGTTGCAAATTAATGTATGGCAACAATTTTTTTCGTTCCTGGTATATCAGCCTCCATATGTAATCTTGAGGTATATAGCCAGAAGAAATTGGTATATGCACAATCCTGATTTCCTGAAATAGCAGAATTTACTACACAATTCAATAGCAAGGCAATTCTTATAGATATAGAAGAATTTCCTGTGGAATCTAAGCCCAGAGGTATTGCAGGCCTCACTATGTATATATTCCTTGATAACTCAGAATTCTCTACCTATATACAGATGTGTACTTACTACTGGATCTGGAATTTTGTACTCTTGCTTCAAATCGGTAAATACCAAACCACTACTCTGTATACCACTGATTCCATCGATACAAGTAATAGTAAAATTTTTGTAATAACGAGATGTGAATTATAAGAATAAACAAAAATAGAATGAAAAATATTAACAGATTATACACTTTTCATTGCTTCGTTATATCGACCTAGGGCGAGTATGAAAAATTGAGGGCGCCAGCAAATTTATACCTTGTAGAGGTAATTTAAATTGTAGTTACATTTTTACTTATTTTGATAATCTACAAAAACATTTTATTTTCCAAGTCAGAGTGGCATTTTTATACCCGAATGATAAACTTTATCGTAGTATTTGGGCTCAAAACAGAAAAAATACTGTTTGGTAACGCAGTGGATATTATTTTTGAGGTGTAATGATGACTGGTAACGCAGGATAACTCGTACCAATTAAGACATTTTTGTAATAAAAATCCAAGGATGGTGGGAAGATTTTTAATAAATATTGACTCGCAGTTGTGAACTGATGACAAAATTGACAAAACTAGCAAATTATTTTGAGACATCTTTACAATTTTATAAAATTGTATAAAAAAGTTTGACCTACAGCCCGCGTCAATATTTCAACTTGATAACCGTTAACCCAAAATCACTCCAAAATGTCGGTATCGAAACTTTTTCACCCCGTATCAGATTGTAGTCCCAAAAGAAGAAGGAAATCATGACTTTTAAATATAATCGTAAATCAAAACCTTTATTTACGTAAACAAATTTAGTTAAAATCATTTGACGCCTAGAAAATTAAATCAAAATAAAAGGCAGGACTGGGTCGCACAAACTTGCTCTTGTGGCTGGTAAGCTAGGACTTAATAACAATAAAAAGGCAAAAGTGGAGGTCGCGTTCTTCTCTTGCATGCGGTTGTAGTATTTCAATTTTTGTATATGAAATATTTTTTTTAAGATTTTTTCATTTAATTTTCCAGATAGGCACTAAGCGAAGCCAGACATAGCGGAGCTAAATAACTGGCTGGGACATGAACGGTCCTTCTCAGCTAGGAATCCAAGGATCTCTCGTTCCGTCTTGGGCCGGATGTCATTAAAGGGACATATTCCCAATATTACACCCTAGTAAACACGATAACCAAACCTAAACCTATATACTTAATAGGTCTCATGAGTTGTTGGCAACAAAACGGCGCACCTAGCGCTAATTAGGTTTATTCTAGTTTTAGAATAAACAGCCATTCCTATACCTACCTGCCTACCTTCATTTAATTTAAAACGCAATATGTAATTAAAAAATAAATGAAAATAAATAAATAACTTTGAAAAATAAATAATAACAAATCAGAGTTACCCGAGAAAATCGTCGTATGCCAGTAATTTTTTATTTCAGAGATTTTTTTACGATTTTTTTTTTTTTTTTTTTTTGAAAAAATCATTTTTTTTAAACAACTTTTAAAAAATATTTTTATGAAAATTTTTGAAAATGCACCTATATCAATTTTAATAAATTAACAAATTCAATGCGAAAACTAAAATTAAAAAAATCAGCAATTGATTTTCACAATATTAAATTTAAAAAAAAAAAAATGTTTAATTTATATCATTTTTTTTTAGAAAAGCTTTAAAAATATTAAGTACGCAATTATCATTTTGCGGTCTAGGTCTTTCTAAAAATAAAATTTGGTTAAGATCCACTGAGTCGTTAACGAGAAAGTAAAAATTAAAAAAAAACCCACTACAGTATGTTTTTTTTTTAATTTTTTTGAAAACGGCTTATACGGTTTTGATGAATCTTTGTGTTATACTTGCGAAGCTTTTAATATAACCATTGTATATAAATTTTTATAGTACAATCATGGAGCAGCGCCATCTAAAGAAACATGAAAATACTATAGAAATGTATACAAATACAATGATAAAACGAAAAATATGATGAAAAATAATTTCGTGGATCAACATTTTTGAAGTCCAGTAATAAGTTTGCAACAAGAAAAAGTCCGTGCGACCGAGTCATGCATTTTATTAAATTTTTGTGAACTAGGCTCAATGGGAAAACCACAAAAAAATAAACCAAAAAGCTTAAAATACAAAGTGAAAAAGTGCAATGTTGTCTAAAAACAGACTTTGTAACAATTTAATACTTTTTTCGCGAAATCGGTTGATGGTACGATGAAAATTTTTGACTTTTTTTTTGTAAAAAATCATATAAGCTAAAATTTTTACCCTAACATTTGTTTGCAAAAAGGTCATAATTTCGGGAAAATTAGCAAAAAACCTAAATTTCGAGCCTCCCCAAAAAAAAATTAGACATAAAAACGAAAGTCTCCAGCAAAATCCAGCTTTGTCCGAATTTTTTTCGAAGAAATATTTTTATTTTACTGGGCTATAAACAACGAGTACCTACAGAATTTTTCGAAAACTTGAAATCTATTAGATGGATATTTCTTGCGATTCATTTCTTAGGTACCTATACAAAGTTTGTTAAAAAAAAAAAAACTATGACTAAAAAGGGCAGATTGTAAGATTTCAGAGGTATACCTAGTGACAATTTAAATATCAGAAAGAAGTGAAACTACGAAAATTTGGTGGAACGAGTTGAACAAGAAAGTTCACAATTTACAAATAAAATGTTCGTCATATATTGAAATCATATTGCGCTATTCATTTGCGAGTTGAACAAGAAAGTTCACCATTTACAAATAAAATGTTCGTCATATATTGAAATCATATTGCGCTATTCATTTGCATTTATTTTAATTATTTAATTATAACTGCTTTGCATGTATTTCTATCAGCAAATTTATGCCTTTAAAATACTTCAAGATGGCAAAACAAATGTATACCAGCCAAAAACTTATAAGTTAAATTACGAAGAATTTGTGTTTACTTTAAATTGGTAGTCCTATTTGACAGGACTCTATGTTCTTCCCAAAATGTCGGTATCGAAAATTTCTTGGACTGAAGTTCGCATCATGGGCAAATTTTATTCACTCTTGTGAACTCTCTCTACTTAGAAAAACTACGAACTAATTTTCGGTAAAATTCGTTGATTTTTGGAAAGCATGTGAAACAGAGCTTCAATCTACCTCGGTCCAAATTGACTTAATGGAGCTCATTCACGTGAATTTGAGCCAGAAATATGTTTAGGATACGTCAAGTTGAGGTTAAATTCTTTCTTAAACGAACCCTTTTTTTTTGTTTAATTATAAGGCCCTTCGTCCACTTGAGCAATGCAACCCAACTCACAAGCGATTTCCATGTAAAAAAAACGCTATATGAAAGTTCCTTGTATTTTTTTTTAAATCGAGGGAAAACTTTCCCATACAAAATTTGACAGCTTGTTTCCGACGGCGGAAAAGTATATTGTTTCTGTCGTTTTACGTCGTTAGATAAGTACCCTTTCTAATTTTTTTATTTTTTTGCGGCCGAGAAATTTAGATCCTGTTGGTTTGGCCCGCGATAGCTATTGAGTTTTACATGCTTGTTTTCAGAGAACCTTATAAATGGTCAGTCAGAGGACGTCAGTCATTCTACTTATATAATTTGTCATCAGGCAAAATCAAAAGTGGTTTGATTTTTGTCAAAAAAAAGTTCACGTGCATATACAGACTTATTTTTACTAACATGGTATAGATTGATGTCAAAAGAATGACCGTGTAAGGTTCGCTTCACATCATCAAACGTCGGAAACACATAGGGTCCTCAGCAATCTAAACTATATAATTTAACATATTGTATTTATCATAGAATTATAATTTATGCTGATGCTATATAAATATAGTTCAATTTTTAAAAAAATCAACACAATCTGGATTCTGCAAAGCCAGTCAACCTTATAGGTTGACGTAATAATGTAAGTACATACAATTATATGCTCTAGCAAAGACTTTAATGCTCAGCAAATTGTGTACAGCGCACACCTATTTGTGTAAAATATTTTCTTCCTAAATTTTCCAAGAGTTCAGCAATTTAAACATTTTTTTTTTTGTTATTTTTAATGTGAAGATAGAAAGGTACATGAAACGACTTGGGATTATTTTTCCAACCAAACGTTCCTTTATCCTTCCTATACATACTGAGTTTGCCCAACGTGTACTTGTAAATCAATTACTTCTACATCATTGAAAACAAATGCTTGCCATTAGAGAATTCTACCTATAAAGCTAAATTATTTTATTTTTGAATATTACTTTAAAGTTTTGGGTTGAGTATCTACTTAAATACACAATAATTTAATTCATAAGGATCACAAATCTTTATTCGAAATCATTTTGACTCATAACATATTATGACTCATATCCATCATAACACCAACACTTATAATCTGCTAAATAAAATGACAAAAGTATATCTTACTTTAATAGTTGATTATTTTTACTTTCATAGGTAATTCGCAAATCGAAGTTGAATATACAAAAAGTCTATATCTGAATTTCAGACGATTTTACAATTAACATAAAAATGTACGTATTTCGTTCCATTATGCGTTCTACAGAAAAATTCTTTTCGTTCTACAGATACATTATTATAGCTATAGAGCTTAACAAACCCATATACTTACGAATAAAGCAAGTGTACCTACCTATGAAAATTAAATCTATAATGAAAAACTTCTGTCATATTGCCAGAAGTAATTAACCTCACGTTGATGTTGTGAACAACGTAATTACACATTTTAAAGACACATTTTTGACATTTTTCGGTACAGCTACACAGTTTACCTACTAAAAAAAAAATACTCATTAAAAGATCTTGATGATACTATGGTAATGGAGGAAAATTGCACAACAAAAGAGAAAGTTTTTTTTAATTTTTCGAAAACTCAGATACTACTTAGTCCTTAATTCATGTGTTCTTTCTTTAGAAGCTTTGGGGTCGTTAAGGTAATTACTTTGTAGGTATATATTATAAGCTGATGTGCAAATACTTTCTCATTGTTTCGTTAAATTGTGGTTTATAGAGAAGATTTTCTTTAAAATGTTCTGAATGATAATGAGTTGAATTTTTCATGAGTATCGCATTTCAATAAGAATAGGCGAATGGGGGATACAAAATGTTCAACTTTTATTTTATCTATTGCACCAGTTTTTGTCGGTGGATTGATGTATTAATGCATTTTTAAATAAATTATGGATATAATATCTTTTTCATTTAATGGCTTTACTTTAAAGATTCAAGGGATTCACCTGGTTTACCTCAAGGCCGTAGCCAGACAATTATTTCGGGGGGGGGGGGGGGGGGTTATGCTTATTCCATACACCAATCAATCTGTACCTTTCTGTAGATGTAATAAATAAAATTAGTTTCAGTTTGTTAAAACTTAATTTTTCTAAAAATGGCCTTAACGATTTTGATTAAACAGTCGAGATTTATCTTAAAACAGTACCTCCCATAGAACCGATTTTTTAAAATCAGAATTTCTCGCTAACAACAAAACCGATTTCAATTAAATTTAAAATTTAGGAAGGTTTTTATGATCAAATTCATTTACATAACTTTTTAGATTTTTTGAATATGTTGGAAACGCGAAAATCGAATTTTTTTAGATTTTTTTCCAGATATGAACTACAGATTTCAATGTATTGAAATACTCAAAAAATCGCAAAATATTTTTCAAAAATTAAAAAAGAAAACGGTTTAAAAAAAAAAACTGCTTTAACGATTTTCAATATTTTTGCCTAGGTAGAGTACTGCTAATAAAATACAATTGCAAATTTGAAAAACTAAAAGATTTTTCCAATATTTTTTTTAAATAATTTTAAGTTATTATTTATTAGGTAGGTACATTTATCACCACTCTTTAAGATTTTATTATAAAAAAAAGTATTAAATAACATGTAAGTATATCATTTTTATAAAATTAAATTTAATCTTCTGGCCTTCTGTGCTGCAAATATTTCTAAAACTTCCTCAGCGTCAATCTCAACTTGTCGATGAATTGACATTAATGCCAATCCTGTTAGTCTTTCTTCGCCGTTAGAATTTCTAAGGTAAGTTTTCAGACGTTTCATTGTATTTGAATCGCATGACGAATTTTTAATTTTGAGTGACTTCAATTCTCCGAACTTGGGCTGGATAAAATCTCTCGATTATAATTGCTTGTTTCCTGTTAATCCATCGACGAGTAATATGGTTTCAATAAATGATGGTATGGCCTCTTGTGGACTAAGTCAATTCAATGGAGTTACTAACCGTTCTAACAAAATATTGGACCTTGTCTTTTTCTCCGACACAGTAAATGCTGACGCAGCTGTAAAGCATTCTGATGTTGTTTTACTAGATGAGGACTATCACCATCCAGCATTAAGATATTTCTCTGAACCTTCATTTGCCTAATCTATACTTGTTGAATCTAACGGTAAACTTGAATTTAATTTTAAAAATTTATAAAGCTATCCCATTGCGAAAATCTTGCAGTAATTTTTATACTCCCGCATGGTTTGATCCTCAGCTAAAAAAATTCAAAAATAAAAGAAACAAAGCTTGGTTAAGGTATAGCAAATCTAGAGCTGATTATGACTACAGAACATTCTTGGAGCTAAGAACCTTTATTATTTCATAACAATTTCATGACAATAACGAACCTTTATTATTTCATTCACAAACTTTCTCACACCTTAGTTTGATAAACTTGATTTATAAACTTGACGATGGTTAAAGTCCTAGTCCTGATGGTATTCTGTCCTGTGTGTTAAAAAAGTGCTTTCTCATTTGTCTAATCCCCTATTTGTTCTCTTTAATACATTTTTAAGCCTTTCTTTTTTCCTAATTCCTAGTAAAATGATTTTATAACACCGGTTCACAAAAAAGGATCAAAGAATGTCATAACAAACTATCGCATTAGCTAAACTCTCTGTTATTCAAAAACTTTCTGAGTTTATTATTTGTAACGTCATGTCTTTCAACTGTAGCTCTATTATTATTGACAGTCAGCAGGGTTTCGTCAAAAAACGCCAACTATTAGTTAAATTTTTTTTCCGTTTTACATCTTTCTGTCTGAATGCGAAGATTGCCTTCGTTTTCTTCCCTGGTCCCAAGGAACGGCTTTACATTTGCTACTTAAACATAGACAGTGTTACCAAAGAAATAAAATAAATAATTATACAAATTCCTAACCATAATATGATCAGGAGCGACAGCTTTTTTGATTTGAACCTGGCGATCAGCGTTGTTCCGGGGAAAAAATATTTTGGGGCCATTTCAATTTTTTTAGGGCCTCTTCATTGTTTCGTGATATTTGAACAAATCGATCATTTCCTTAATTTGTTTTCATTTAATACATTTTTTTAAGTTAATGGGTACCTATAAAGCTATTAAACTGTTTCATTAATTCTGAAGACGGAATAAAATTGCCAACTGCACTTCTTTTTAAGAAACCCTTTTTAACTCATATGTGCGCTTACTACTTCATTCCTTTAGTCTTTTGCGGCTTTCAGTTTTCAGATTGTAAAGCGTCGAAAACACTTGTCCTGCACAAGCACGCTATGTGGTACACTCAAAATGATCGTGAGAGACAAAATACATAATTCGAATTACAAAAATTGGATTTAAAAATGGTCCAGAATTTAAATTTTTCATTTTCTGAATTTTGTTTGATTTTCTAGATATTACAGACAGCACACAACACAATGCTCCAAAATCAATGCTGAAAACAGTGCAATGGGCCAGTTTTTATTTCTATTTTCTAAGCTCTCAAAAATATGCTCCGTCACCTTAATTAAGCAGGAGCATGAAAAATATACACACATTTTTTTAATAAAGTTTCCAAAAAACGTCGTCAATTTTCAATTAATTCAATTGCGACAAAACATAAGTGAGAAGCGAATCAAAAAATGTTCGACAGCAAAAGTGAGAAATTCTGCGGAGAAATCCGAGCATATTCATAGTTGTTGTAAAATTTTGGGCTTAAGCAATGTAATATAAACAGGATACAGGTTTTTCTCAGAACCAGTTTAAACATCATATATATACAGTATACAGTGTTTAAGCTGTTTTTGAGAAAACCATTTTGTTTATATTTCTGAGCATATACGGAATTTTGGAAATCTTATAAATAAAAACTGGGACACGACCGAGATAGCTATAGAATCTGCCACTGTCTGTTTAAGATGTTATTGTGTTTGATTATTTTAATGAACGCGTTCAGCAAAATCAACATAAATAAAATAATGAAAGTATGAACCACCGATTACCTTTAAAGTTAAAAAGTTTTAATTTTATGATTTTGGGGCCATTCCGTGGTGGCCCGGGGCACGGGGCCAAATGGCCCAATTGGGCATATTTGCACAACGCTGCTGGCGATGGCTTTTATAATATAACTTTAGTTGGGTACTTTGTACGTTCGCGTGATCTGGCACGTTATCGCTACTAAGAAGCTTGTTGCAGTAGCAACATAAGATTATATGTTAAATGCCTACTGGATGTCTACCACATAAGTGCTGTAATTCTAATCTCTGTTTGAAAAATGTGCGAAAATAAGAAAAAGCTGCATTCAAGTTCTTCACCAAAGAGCAATTTAGGCGATAATTATACTGAATTAATTAAATGCCTCATGCTATTTAGACGGAGAGCTATAGTGACAAAAATACTTACGTCATTTGATAACGAAAATAATTAGCCCTATTATCAACTTAAAACAAGTGTGATATGTAATCGGGATGTCTGCCAACACTTCGGTGGTGGGTGTGGCCACCATGCGCTGTTAAAGTAAAAAAAATTATGGGCACATTTTTTATCGATGCATACTAATAATGGGATCTTGTATAGAAACAAATACAAGCATATTTTACTACTGAGGTCTATCTCCCCTCATGTCACCGGGAGTGGCAATTTTCTAAAAAATAAAATGTATCTTATGTTTACAGAATTGCACCTACTGGCTATACGGTGGAAGATAGACCCCCTCTCCCCGTAGTAAAATATACTTGTATTTTGTCGTTTTATAAGATCGTTTTATACAAGCCCCATAAAATTTTTAACAACTTTGAGGGTGCGTGGTGGCCACACCCACCACTGGAGACTTTGCAGACTTCCGAATTATTTATCACACGTGCTGGGAGATGATAATACGACTAATTATTTTCGTTATCAAATTTTTGTCGCTAGCTCTTAGACTAATTGGTAACGATTCTGGTGCAAATGGGTTAAAGATCAAGTTTTGAATATTTTAAATGGTCAATAAAAAGGTCTATCATATTGATAAAGGTAACAATCAAATTTCTACACGAGCTTCAGAGTACTGTTTGAATCGCAGTGAAAGGGGTGTAGGGTAAGTACAGTCGTGAGTCGGTTTCAAATTATAAACATCGGACACGTGATTACTGATCCAAATTCCCATTTTGTCCCAATTTGTTCATTATATCTTCTTGAATGGCGATGTGTAAAGGAGTATTTTTATAATTAAACACAACAAACAGTGATAGAAAATGATTTCTTGGAAGAGGAAACAAACAGGATCATTAATAATTATTTATTGTGAATACCTATCTTTTTTTTATAAAATGCAAAATATTTGTTTCGCACAACTGTTTCACTTCACAAAAATTCAAGCCGCTTTAAGTGCGGCGTCCTCAAATAATTTGTGTGTTATCCAGAAGAGTATACTCACCACGCCAGATTCAAAATCTCCAGTCTTAACAGGATCTTATACTTATTGTTTTGTTAGTTTTTATACAGAGCAGCGTGAAGAGCACGAATAAGAATTCGTAAGATATGTTCATGTTTATTTTTGGATTTTTTTCAGGACTAATTATTGTATATTTCTATTTATCTATTTCTGTTCTATTTATATTGTATTTTGATGATCAGCTGCTCCACTGATCATGTTTGATAGAAATATTGTGTCGTTTGTCAATTAAGTGCGCGGTTGCACTAAATAGGTATATGGGTACCTAAATGATGTCGAGAAAATTCAATCTGTGCGGTATGTCAATCAATTTATAGTTTTAAACGTGATGGTACTTAAAATAGACATTGTATTTAATGTGTATCTAATGGCTTGGATTGTTGAAAGATATGAATGAAATTTATTTGTATGTTGTTGGGGACAAATGTGTATCTCTTACGTCTTAAGCAATTACATTTTAAATGACGAAAATGGAAATATGATGGTAGGATCGAAGTCTATATGTATATGAAATAGCAAAATCAGCCTGCCTGCCTTAAAAACGGTATCAGCCATTTGAAATGAACAATGGCAGGTGGTAATCCCATCCACATGATCGTGAGGAAATAAAGACATTAATCAAAAAGCAATATAGTTTGTCTTCCGAGCTGTTGAAAGCGGTCAGAAATAATTTAATACGGAATAAGCACCGATTCATCATGAAGATACCTATACAACGTCGGAATGTAGCATGCTCGATGAATAGAACCTATGTAACTTTATCGTATGACTGATAAATATATATAGTATAAGATCGTATGTGCCGTTTTATGTGAGTGTTTTATAACATTCGTAAGCAACATGATCGATCTTTTATTACTTTATTAGTGTATGGTTTTTGACAAGCCGAGTCAACCATCGACCAAATATACACATTACGACAGACACTGAAATAGACCTAAGATCTTTTCAAATATACCTATCTTCTTTCAGATATGAGAGCTCAAAAAAACCATGTGTTTCTGCAAGAAGTTTCTAGAACTTTTCCCCAACAAACAAATATCGCCGAACCTTCTAAATAATTCTTTCAAGAAAATCCAAATCTTTGTGAATTTTAGAGACGATTTTATTTTATCTAAAAAATGAATAAAATTATATAACATATTCATAAATTCGTTTACAAACTACTTACATTGGAAATTTTAGGAATTTTCAGAAACTTCTGGAAACTTATGTATTATTGATCTATAAATTTCAAAGAAAGCGAAAATAAAAAAAACCAGGCTACTATAATTTTGAAAACTAAGTTACTTTCAAAC
Organism: Baccha elongata; assembly: GCA_951217065.1. Classification (NCBI taxonomy): domain Eukaryota; kingdom Metazoa; phylum Arthropoda; class Insecta; order Diptera; family Syrphidae; genus Baccha; species Baccha elongata. Next base: position 15,716,842 of record OX578273.1, on the reverse strand, counting down.
AAATACATTTAAATTCAAATTTGACTCGACAACAAAACCTAAATCTACTATGATGAAGTTATTTTCAAACATGTAACTTAAAATTTGTCTCGATGACACTCCGGGAGCCGTCTGAAAATCATTTTGAAGACTCCAAGTCAAGAACAGCGAGCCTACCAACCGATCTCTTCATCTTGATTGTTCCATTGGCAAGACGGACATCAGCAGTTCGTATAATTCCATCCGGTCCTGGGTAAACTTTATCAACACGGCCTAAACGCCATGCTGTCCGAATCTCGTTTGGTTCCACGACTATCACTACTTGTCCGATTTCTGTTGGTTTCGTCAGCGTATGCCATTTTGAACGCCTAGTTATTCGGGGAGATATTCGTTGTACCAGCGTCTAGTAATAATTTTCATTAAAATTTGAGCGCGGCGACTATACAACTTGCTAAACTCATCTCTTTCAGAAAAAACTCCAGGATCTGTAATGTCTCTGTCTTCCTCTCCAAACAACATAGAATTCGGTGTAAGAGGTTTTGGATCTTCTGGATTCACTGGAATGTGAGTTAAAAGGCGTCGATTTATTTGACCTTGGGCTTCTGTCAAAGCATTTCCAAGAACATCCTCACGAGGGTGCACACTGTCCCAAAGGGTTTTTCAAACGATTTGCAAGCACGAGTTGCAAATGATGACGTAAAAATGACGTCACGTGTGCAAATATTTGCAACTTTTGCAAATCGTCTGAACATAGCATCAGATGCATACGAAAGCATTTACATGTAAAAAAAACAACAACATCATCATGAACACTATGGAGGCACCGATCAAGTCATCTCTTTTTTAACACGTTAAGAAAAGAAAATAACTAAATGTTCTTTGCTTAAACGTTTGATGTTAATAATTATTATTATAGGTATGTATTAATTCAAGAGAGAAATTATTGCTTCTATCTCACTCTACTTAAACCTGACTAAGAATAGTGTTACCTATTATAATATGAGTGAAAGCTTTAGTCGATAAAAACAATTGCTGAAGATGGCATGCAAGTGCATCCAAAATGTATGCTTGTGTTTTATTTTATTTGTTTTTTCTTGAGTAATTTAAAAAGCAAGTCATTAAGGCGGTGACATAATTTTTATGAATTTATTAAATATATAAGACTTGTTTAATTTTAAGCTCAGATCTTTTTCGTCTGAACTTTTTTCATCCAAAGCTTTTTTTTTTTACACTATCAGATCTATTTTCAAATGGAGCTTAAAGCAAGCATCAACATAATAAAAGAAAGATTTGCCAACACATGTAATGTGTCCCACTGGCTCATCACTTAGAGTGCAGGTGTTAGTTGTTAGTAAGCACAATGGTCCAAAAACAAAAACACTTGCACATAAATACAACATAAATACAGTATTACAATACAACACAGAACAATTATATGATCGTGGAGCGCTGGTTCTAAAGAGAGTTTTCAAATTATTTTTATTTAAATTAAAGTCTATCAGGCTCTCATTCAAGTTTTATAACTTACTCATCCGTGTGAAGGGCTCATGCATGCCATAATTAGTTCTGTGCAGTTCAACATTCAAAAGTTCAGATCTTCGCAGGTGGTAAGACCCTCCGCGGTAGTTTAAGCCAATAGAAGCTTTAGAAGCAGGTCCGAAGCATCAATTTGTCCGCTGACAAGTTGATGAAGAAAAATTAAATTTTTATTTACACTTCGTTGGTATATAGATTGAATCTGCAAAAGCTGTATCCGATGTTCATAAGGTGGCATATTATAAGGATCGGCCCAAGGAAGGCCTTTAAGAGCAAAACGAATAAACTTAAAACGAATATTTTCTTAATTTCTCAATAATTGTGTATGCTTGCAAAAAATGCGATAGACATTTTTTCCCTCACCTTTTTTACTCACTAAAAGAAAATGTTTAAATGTGACTTCAACTTGTAGGTATATAATTAATTTGTGACTGGTTAAATTCTAAGGTGACTTTGGATGGACTATTATATGTTCATGTCCATACTATAATGCTAAAAAATACACCGGCTTAAAGTGATTTTTTTATGTATACACTCACCAAGGGACTGATAAACTGAACGGATAATCAACGACAAATGTCGTACAAATGTCTTCTTCTCAAGGGATATAGCAAACAGAAGCATTATAAAAACACGATTTTGTTTTAAGAAGACTCGCTACTTGACAGTCCTTGAGATGGAAATTTGATCGATTTCGAAATTACTGAAATAGAAGAGCAGCAATGATTTTTTGGCCATGAAATAGCATAACTCTTGCCAAAAAAATAGTGTTGGTGAAAATTCCATCGTTTGCAGAATCACCAATAAAACAGGATACCTATATGTACGTAAAATATTTCCGTAAAACGTGCTACCCAATTTTTCAATTTGGAAACATTAGTATTGTAAGGTTTATCGCCACTTTTAATAATTTGTTCGCATTTTTTCTTCAATAAGTTCAATACTGCACAGGTACACTAACAACGGATGAAAAGAAACTGGTTAAGAGTGTCAGTAAAGTCAATATGACTTTAGATTTTGATGAAATGTTGTTCCAGATAAATTAATTACCTGGAACGACATTACTGTAGGACGTAATGTCGCTTTTATAAATTAAGTTCCTATGATATAACAATCATTTGAAAATTAATTTTTCAAACAAAAATAAATTCAATATTGTAGATTAAAAATCATTTCAATATTTTCAAAATATTTGAAAGCAATTAAGAGTGGTGTTTAGGTACTTTAACTCATTTTATTATTAAAATGTAAAATTTATTTATTTATTTTTCCAGATCGAGTCATAATAATGCTAATAAAAGTGAAGAACAAAGAACTCTGCACGAAATAAAATGATTATTATACTAAAGATATATCAAACAAAATCTATGAGGAAGAATGTTCGACTGTGATCCATAGTGAAAGCGCCAATCGCACACGAAGTGCTATTTCAATTAAACACCAGGATAAAAATACATATACCATATAACGAACAAAAGACACAATAAAATGACAAGACTCTATGAAGAAGCACCAACAACGCCCCGAAGGAGTCGTATCGCAATCACACAATGGTCCATAATTTGGTTACTTTTAACTTGTCTGCTGAATCCTGTACTGCCGGAGGTCATTTACCGAGTGGATCCATTAGGTAAATATCTTGTTTTATTTTCTTTTATATATTTTTTATTGCTACGTACCTATAGTGTACCCATAGTATGCAGGAGTTTGTTTTTATGACTCATTCATTTAAGATAAAATGAGTAGTTATAGATATCTACATCATATTATGTTTGTCTTTGTACATATGTACATATTTCCAAGCGGATGTCATTACGGTTTTCATTTAATTTCAAGAAGCTATAAAAGGTTTCCATAATTGCATTTAAATAAGTGGTGTATACCCTTTTGATCAGCCAGGATCTAGGTGGTATTCCTTTTTTTCTGTTTGTGTTATTATTTAACTACACAACCTCTTTTCATTTGAAACAATTCTTCTTTGCGGTAAGCTTGCTGTTTTGCCAAGGAAATACCACCACAAAAATACGGTAGGTATCTAATAATACATAAAAAGAACAAAAATAACAGCAAAGAAAAAATAAGGAGAAAAGAAACAGTCGAATAATGAAGTCGGATATAGGTTACCAGGATATCGTTCCCAAATGGACCATTGATGGCAGATGGATAAACCTAAGCCAAACAAAGCTAAAGCTCCTGGTATAATGTATCCGGCTCCACTTCGTCCTGTTTGACTGCATTGAAAGAAAATGATGAGATACCAACTCATCCTCATCTCTCATCCTGATCCCATCCATCTTGCTTGCTATACCTATATGTGAATATATAGGTACATAAAGATACAGTTCCCATCAATGCATTGGTATATACATATATAGCAGCAGATGAATGAAATAATAACAAATTATAAAAGTGTTGCAAAAGAAGAAACCAAGGAAGAGTAGGAAATTAAGATAAAAGTATCCTGTTCGTGATGGGGAGTGGCAGCCTAACCCCAGGGCAAATGAACTAACTCACGAAAAAGAAACAAGACCTGACTCGGGAAAATTATTTTTAATTAAGTTGACCTGAACAGGCACACGAAGACTACGATGATGACGACTACCGACTACCGGCACGGTGTTGGAGTTCGAATTATCTAACTGCTGTTCCTTGTCCATGGATTATCTGAATCCCCCTTGTCTGTTATCCTGTTCATAGTCAAGTCGAATGTATTTATGTTGGAGAAAGTGTGTCAGTTTTTTCTGTCCGTGGCGAAAATTTATAAGGACGTTGAAATAACGGGTGCCTTTTATAATTTTAGCAAAAAAAAAAATCTTTCCTATTAACCAGCTGAGATCCTGTTGAAGTGAAAAGGAGTTACAAAAATGTTAGAGCCATCATCAGTCTTTTGACTATAGAACACCTTTTCTCCTTTTGACCAACGCAGCGTAGGAAATCTTTTATTATTATTTTTTTAATTATTAACGTCAAATGAAAAAAATAACGAAAGAAAGAAAAAATGGATTATACAGTTTAATTGTTCTATAAGAATGTTTACGGATGTGGAATAGGAGATCAGATTAGATTTTTGTTTTAGAAAAAAAAAAAAAAAAAAAAATATTGAGACACTGTAGAAGTAATTAAAGAAAAAAATAAATTTAAGAGCTAATAATTCTCGACTAAATTAGATTAAAAACTATGTACTTCTAATAGAATAATAGAAATAAATTATATTAAGGTTTTAGATATAGGTACATTATTAATTAAACATTCTTTGAATTAACGAAAATATTTTGTAGAAAATTTTGAAGTTACTGAAAAAAAGATTAAAGACAGGCTCAAAATTTTAAACGATTTAGCATCATACTAAAACATATTAAGCATCATACTAGGTGAAAAACCATTGTTCGGCAACCTAGTATGATGTTCTAATATGATGCTTAATTGTTTAAAATTTTGCGCCTTAGGTATCTACCTGCGGCGACGCCAGTTGTTATATCAGGTCTTCAACCACTTAAGCCTCGCCTGTCAGATTAGTTCACGACATAGCGGTAGGTATAGCTACCAACTTAGCGTGTGAAACCTGATGCAGATTTCCGTTTCGCATGCCAAGTAGGTTGAGTTCTCATTCACCTGCACGGCATCTGACTCGCAGTCTTCCCCTCAAGTCAAGGGCGTACGCAGGATTTCGATCGGGGGAAAAACTGATTAAAGAACCTACATACATGCCATTCTTGAACGCACCACAAACCCGGTTTTTAGGCAAAATCAAAACTATAAAAAAAACACATTTTCCCATATGTTTTTGGCAAGAAAGAGATCTAGAAAACCACTCGTTTTTGCAAAAACCTATCAAAAACCAGTTGAAAATGCGAGCTGAACAAAACAAACACAATAATTAGTAAAACATTTAGCACTCAATCAACTGTGAAGAATGAAAAATGAAAAAGGCTGACAAGCGAAATTATTTTATCTGTCTTCAATACGACTGTTTCGAACATGATATTTCTATATGATCTGCTGTCAACGACAAAGTCCACCTCGCTTGTTAAGCTCCAAACGAAGTGGCTACTACCCAACATTACTACGGAACTTTATACTAGTTAAACAAAAGTGGTTAGGGAAGGGATCTTCAATTGGGAGAGAACAACAGCCAGCAGTCTCTGACACCGGTGATGATTTCGACAATGTTCTAAACAGAAGTCAGTGCTTATACACTTTGCTCTTTTCAAAGTTTGTCAATTGCGAATCAAGTAAAGCCAAAAAGTCAAGACAAATCTTAGTTCTGATATTTTTGTTTTCTTTTTCAAAGCCTTAGAGCAGAAAAATTTTTCCTTTTTTCGTCCTGGTAAAATGCTGTTTCCCTTAGAAAACTTCTGATTATTGTGTTTTCGAGCTATAAAGTTGTTTGAAAATCCCTCAACATGATGAAAAATCGATTTTCGCTCTTTTCTGTTATGTATACAAAAGTTTTTCCTTCTATTTTTTCTTAGACACACGACTAAATCGTTTTGCTCTGTAAAATCAACGAAAAAGAAATTATAACTTAACACTGCCTCTTTTCTTATGACATCACGGTTTAAATTTTTTATTTTATGTCAAACTATCCTTCTTTAATAATATTGTCATGCATAATATACATACATATAAAAAAAATATCCAAGACGTTGATTTTGAGAGCCCTTTCTTGATGACAACATCATATATACATACTTGGTTTTCTCTCATTTACGGTTTACCACATCTCTGCCGCTTACGATAAAGTCAATTTCGTTTGTGTCGGCAAGTATTGGACGGACTTTTGATAGACCGTGCTCCTGTGTTTGCGGGAGCATTCCGGACTACACTATTAAAAACACGATGAAGAAGTCATGTGAATTGACTCGTGACAGCGATACAATTTTCAACAGTATATTTTTCTATACCGGACAATTCTTTTATCTTTCTCCGGATAATATGTATGTTAAAATCAATCGAAAGAAGCAATTTGATACAAATCGTTCGTTTCGTTGTAGCGTATTGTATTACCACTTAATAAATTTCTAAATTTCCTTCTAGGCCCACTTGCACGAAACTTTTTTGAAATTAGTAACCACTGATTAATTTATGCATAGGCAGCCATCGATAAAAATATAAACTCGTTGCAAAATCTTAAATATTTATCCACTCATTTTTCTGTGGACAACTTTTTACATCCGTCAAATAGAATTTGACAAGAAGTTGCTATCGGTGAGGTTCGCATTAGTGTGTGTAGCAAATGTTGTTGTTGTTTTGTCGAGTTTTTCTGTTTCGTTCCTGTTTTTATTTATTTTATCTTTGGTTAACTGTGTTTTCATTCGTGCAACGTTAAATCAAAAAATAAACAATTATCTATTTAATCCTGGATAGCCAACTGCGATTTTATAAATGTATCCTTTGTTTTCGTGCAAGTGGCCCTTATTGTGTTGAGTTCTTAATTTAACAAAATCAAACAAAACAAAGTAAATAGAATATATCTATCTTTCTAACATTATTTAACTTAGTAATACATTAAAAGCAACACACTTTGATATTTCCATAAATTTATATCTAAGCTCTTACGCAATATTTCTCCCAGTAACTTATTTTTAATGAGCAAATGCTCCTTTTCGCAACATCATTACCAATGTCTTATCCAAATTTCCATCTGCAATATTTCAAATCTTATAATTTACTCGCAATAGTATAGCACTAAAGAACAGCAATATAAATCCTTGACTGTTTCTTATAAAAAAAAAAAAAATATCGTTATTTTCTCGGACTCTCACTCTCATCCTCCAATAAGATATTCTTTTTAAATCCTGTTTGATTTAAGCGTTGGTTGGGCTAAATTTACTCCCAAAAGAGATCCTTGCAAATACGCGCTCTGCTATGTGAAACAAGAACAAATTTAAATAATAATAATAAGATTCGTACAGCTGGTGTCCCTTGATATCGAAGTGTACTCCTCGAGGACAATGTCCTGGGTTCATTTCGACTGTTTCCTTCGTATACTACTCGTAGGTACTTCATTTTATTTTAATTTTGGACGACTGCCCAAAACTTGAAATTGCGATAAGGATTGTCGACGACGACGCCGGTATCATAAAAAAAAAATATTCCCCTTGTTTTTCTTCGACTTCAGATGAAGGAAGAAGATTGAAATTACGTATTGTGGTCCTGTTTTTTCGTCACTTTTTTTTCAGAACGATTGTTGATGCGAGGATTACAAAACGATGAGTGGGTTGGGTTTTGAGTGGGTGCCATTATATAAAATTATAAAGAATCGCACTGCTGGCAATGGAATAAAATTTGAGAAAATTTTTAAATAAATACATTTTGCAGCGCCCATAATTTAAAATTTCTTGTTGTTTTACTTAACAAGAGTTCATGACTGAAATTACTGAAAACGTGAGTTATTTGAACACCAGAGGCATATATATTTTCTAATATTGACAGTGACAGTAAGATAATCCAAGGAATCCTTCACGTCGAAAATACCATTGTCAGCTAAATACACAGATACGTCATGTTCATCACCAACTAAACTTAGCTGGTATTTCCATGAAGGTACAAGAAAGCTACCGTGTACCGATTTAAGACCGTTCAAAATGCATTTATCATACGAAGTTTTGTTATTGGTTACGAAGAAGAAAAGGCAGAACTAAAAACTCATAGAACCCACGAATGCAATTACACCAGCCTCAGTTAGCTTCAGATATGGAACAATCTAAAAGCGTCTCGAAATTTTCTGAGGGAAACTATAGGCAAACATTAAAGATGATACTCTTAATGAAAAAGTAAAGTGAGAGTGTTATGTTCCCATTACAAGATCCTTAAAATCGTCAGAAAAGAAGGTCAAACAAGAAGGTATTAGCAATACGCTTTTCTACTTCGAATGCAAAGAGATTGTTTTTTTGGAGTCAATGTTTACTGTTTAGAAATTTCGACTTTCAGAATGATGTTCTAATATCTTATGTCTTCCTTTCCATCGCAGTGTGGTCAATCTGATTGAAGGCTAACGATTCAAAGAATGCCCTCATGCCATATGCTGGTAGAAAGATATTTGAACTTACTCACCCAAGTTTGTCAGCTTTTCGCCCTTACCGGAGGATGTTGTGGTCAAGAGTAAATTTGTCAACAATCTTAGCACAGATGTTTTATTTACAAAGTTTGACGTTGTATATAAGAATAATAAAAAACGGTTCCATGAGGATTACCGTAATAGTAAGCTGATTCTGAAAAAAAATTACAATAAAACACATCACCCTTGGCAACAAATTACCCATATAAAATTTATCGAAATTGATTCAAAAGCGAATCTAATAAAAAACGGTTCTATGACAGGTCAGTTAGTTAGCAGTAATTTAATACATCATGATTAAAAACAAAACATTCATATAAAATTTTATCAAAATAAAGGGCACGACTGGGTTGCACAAAATTCCCGGGACTCTAGCGTTCACGACTGGAAAATTCATTTAACCAAATTTTTTTTAATAAAAAAAATTAGGATCTTATATTTTGAAATTTTTTTTTTCCAAAAAATCTTTTTAAAACAAATGTGTGTAATATATAAAAAATATCACCGTTGGTAAAAATTCATTAGGTACATGAAATTTTATAAAAATTAAATCCTCGTATATTTTTCGATAAAATTAGAAATATCAGAAACTAGGTAACTAGTTTAGCAGTAGTTTAAAAATATTATATTTCTCAAAAACAGTGCACCAAAAGATGTTCGGAGTAATATTGAATGGTTATACAGCACGTATCGTTAATAAGCTACAAATCACTCATATAAATTTTTATCGATCGTATTTTTTGTTCAAGAAAACTAGAATGAGCAGTTTTTGGAAAAAAAATCTTTTTCTAAAACAATTTTTTTTAATTTTTTGCAGTAGATTAGATTGATTTTTTGCAGTAGGTATTATTCAAGTTTAGCAGTAAGTACTTAGTTTAAGAATATAAAATTTCTTCAAAATCGGTGCAGCCGTTAAAAAGATAGTCGGAGCAATCAAAATCGGTTCTATGGCAAGTACCGTTAAGAAGCTGATTCTGAAAAAAAAAATTGAGACGAGGCGCATCACCATTATCAACAAATCACTCATGTAACATTTAATCGAAACTGACAGGAAGTATTTTTTTTCCAGAAACTTTTTCAAGAATTACTTTTTTTCAAAGTTTTTTTGCAGTATTATATGTATAAGTAAAGCAATTGAATTTGTATAGTTTATTTTGTAAAAATCAGTGAAACCGTTCAAAAGATTTTCAGAGTAATATTGAAAGGTTATACGGCGAATACCGTCAATCTTCTTCTTCTTCTTTTTTTTCGACGATATTATGATCTCGAGTGGGATCACAACGTTCCCACTTCACCGCTTCTCTACTGATCTGCTTGTGGGGTTCGTCGGGTTGACCTCAGAAAGTGTCGGCAAGCTTCAACTGAATGCTGGTGTCGTTGCATTTGTTTTCTCCAGGAGTTCTTGGACCTGCCTCTCTTCCGCGATTGTACTGGAACGTTGTATAATAATGCTTTTTGGACGGGGTTCTCAGCGTTCCTCCTAAGTACTGAGTTTGTCGTGCTGCATATTTTGAACGATGGTTTCTTTGACGTGGATGCTTTTCCGGATCTTTCTACTCCGTATTCGGTCAAGCTTTGTCACTCCTGCTGTCATGCGAAGCATCTTCATCTCAGTTGCCGTCATTTTGCGAATACCGTCAATAAGCTACAAATCACGCATACAAAATTTTATCGATCGTATTTTTTTCAAAAATATCAGAATCAGCGGTTTTTGGAAAAAAAAATCTTTTTAAACAATTTTTTTTTAATTTTTTGCAATATTATTCAAGTTTAGCAGTAAGAGTACTTAGTTTAAGAATATTAAATTTCTTCAAAATTTCAAAAGATAGTCGGAAAATCGGTTCTTGGCAAGTACCGTTAATTTAAATAAAAATAATTTAAAAACTCTCTTTAGAACCAGTGCTCCACGATCATAATTGTTTCTGTGTTGTATTGTAATAATGTATTTATGTTGTATTTATGTGCATGCGTTTTTGTTTTTGTACCATTGTGCTTACTAACAACTAACACCTGCACTAAGTGATGAGCCAGTGGGGCACATTATATGTGTTGGCAAATCTTTCTTTCATATGTTGATGCTTGCTTTATAAGCTCCATTTGAAAATAGATCTGATAGTGTAATAAGCTGATTCTGAAAAAAACCATTAGCAACAAATTCCTCTTGTAAAATTTTATCGAAATTGAACGTAATTTTTTCGAGAAAAACTGAATTATCGGTTACGCTTATATGGTAGGTATACCGTTATTTTTATACCTATAGGTAGGTCAAAAATTAAAAAAGGCCAGAAATATTGCGCTTAAAATAATTTAGGTATACCAAGTTTAAAGAAAATATGCCAAACCGTTAAGGCTGTAGCCTGTTGTAGGTGTCGATATACATAAAGACATCAGAAAGACAGACAGACATATAGAATTGCCGGACCTCCTTTTTCAGTGTAGTTAAAAAGATTAACAATTTTTCCAATACATTTGTGTTTGAATAATGTCTTGCGTCTTGCAAGACTAACGGTTTTAGAGATAATAAGTTTAAGACAATTTCCAAAATGTTTCAAAGTTAGCTACATAGAATTTAAGTTTTTCTTTACATTTCTATATATAGTATCTATAGATATCTTATAGGTACCTACTTACCTATAAAAAAAATCACGCTGAGAACAAAAAATGTTTATTTTGTTTTATTTTTTGACTCATTTCTTTCATGTTTGACTATCATTTCGCTATGAGATAGAGATGGAAGATTTTTTAGTCGGTACATTTTCAGCTATAAATCTACTATACAGTATTTCTTTTTACTTATCTACCTACAATAAATATTTTTTTTTCATCGATATAAGCATTGGCTGTAATATGATAAGAGCGATACTCAAGAGCAATACTAATATAGGAAATAAGTAAAAATATATCTTGAAAAAAAAAAATATTATTTCTATGAATTTAGTTCATTTGTATCCAATTTTTTACCTTTACTTCTAAAAGTAGACCTCATATAACTTCTTTTCAATGTTTAACTTACCAATCTGAAAGAAGACCGGTCGGTTTCATCCATGCATAATCCTTTGATAATATATATACTTACATATTATGTCCATGTTATCTTTTCCAATTCAAAAAGTTTCCTTTTTTCCATTAATTACCTACATTTCAACAGATGTCATACGATATTCAATTAAGTGAATAAAAGTTTATTGCCATACTTTAACTTCATCTATTTCCAAACCTCCTTCTCTTTTTTTTCACTCCTTATTTCTTATCACCTTGTCGTGCGTTCTCTATTCTGTTTCATTTACTTTGTCAATTAATCTATTCTCCTTTCTTGTCAACACAAGAGCCATCTTGCACGTCCCTTTATACAAGATCCTTCAAACTAAAGAAATTCTCAAAAACTTTTTCAATTACTTAATGGTGCACTATTTCTATCTTTCTTTCTGCATTTATACTCAAGTCAACACTCCCAACCCAAAGGAAAAAAAAGGAAATAACTTCACTTGATCACCATGATACTCTGACAATGATATTCATCTCGATGATTAATCGTATTCTGTTAAGAACAAACGGCTTTCGTTGACTGGCTTGGATTTTTCTTTCTTTTCTTTCACACACATATAGCATACATTGATACATTCGTGTTTCACTTGTCCATGTCCTTTCAAAGAGAAGCATGCTTAAGGGATGGATACATCACTTGATAGATGAAAGTCATACATGAAAAGAACTAAATTCCGTTTTTTTTTTTTTTGCAAAGATGCAAATTGATTTCCATCATTATAGGCGTTAGTTTATCCTTATATGAAGGTGATAACCACCTCATCGTAGTCGTCGTCAATAACTCCACCATCCCTATCCCACTATATATTATTTAAAGCAAAAGAAGAAAACAAATGATAACCTATTTTTAGTTTATCCCACAAGATACAAAGGGAATAAACTTTATTCACACTTTACTCATCAATCTTCTGATGAAAGTGTGTAAGTGAGGATGTGGATTCCCGAGCAAGGACAATGCTTCCGGTGTGAAGTATATCCTCCTTCCTTCTATAAAGGAGTTCAAAACAACGCGTTAAGCTTTGCTTGAAGCTAACATAAATGAAACCGTAGGGTGAAGTGGCGGATACGAAATGACTTAACATTTGAGAATGATTATGTGCGATGTGTTGCATCTCGTATAGGATATACTATACAGAAAACAGGACCCACCAAACACCCATTATACCCCTTTCACATAAAAACGATTCTGAGGAGTGACTTTTTTTTTATAAGTTTATGTATATGGAATACAACAAAAGCTTGGATGGATTTGATCAAATCGTAAAAGCATTTACATGTCTTTCAGGTTGGAGGTTCTCAAGGATAAAATAAAACACACCAACCCACACATTCATATAAGTGCGCAAATCCGGAAATAAAAAGTGATTCCGGATATGAACGAACAGTGACATGTGTCGAAATGATTCATCTTCCACTGATTTCACACTAAAAAAGGGTAAGGTAGTTGAGTAGGATGAGGATGTATATATACCTAGGTGCATGAAGTAGATATGGGATGTTAGGTAACACAAAAGTAGATACGTGTTTAGTTGGTATTTTTGTGTCAGACTGCTTCCTTCATATGATGCGGTTACATTAATTTAATCGCTTCTGTTACAGATTCAATGATGCATGTAAGCCAAGGTTGTTATGAAAGTTCTTAAGTTCATTCGAGTGAAAATGTTATGTCAACACAGTTTGGTTAGTTTTGTTTTAGTGTGTCAAAATGTATAAGTGCGGTTTTGATGGCAAATAAAGTTTTCTTGGAGTCGTGTCCAGTTGGTTCTCTTTTGTTGTTTGTCAATTAACTTTGATGTTAGTTTTGTACTTTTGTGCCTGAAGTGTGACACTAAAAGTTCATATACGATTGTGAGAAAACAAATGGTTTTACCAAGGGTCGAAATGGTCCAGGTACGAGATCCTCGATAATCTTTTTTTTAATAGAAAACATAAGTTTTTATCCTATGGGTACACTATAACATACCCAAACTTATGAAAACATTCGATAGTCAGCAAACGATCGTATTAGCAAGAAAAAAGCTCATCTTGCTGCTAGAAGAAGACACATTTTTTTTAAGTAACTATAAATTCGAATCAATCTGTGAGTCAAATCCAGCCCTGAATTCATTCTTAAACTCTTTTACACACAAGTGTATAGATGTCACACAACTTTGGCAGGTGGTTAAACTGCCGATGTTTCAGAGACTTTTTTATACACTCATAGGCAGTGGCGTAGCAAAGATTATTTTCTGGGGGGGGGGGTAAACATTCTTTTGAATGCAAAAAATAAATATATATAGATATAACTATATACCTAATAAAAAGACGAGAAATCTAATATGATGTTTTTCCTTGTTATAAGCAAAGGGCAGCCACTTTTCGGAATTGGCTTTGTCATCATTTGTTTACGTCTTATACGCCATATTATCGTTTTTAAAACTAGTCATATAAAGGGTGATAGGTTTAAGGTGCACTAAAAAGCTTGAGCGTGTAGGTGAGGTTAAAACAAGAAAAAAATCGTATGAGAGGGGGGTCTATTTTTCCCCGTAAAGGCGGGAGGGGCAATTTTTTTAAAAATTGACTAAAATCAGAAAAAAAATTATTTAAAAACAACGGTAAATGACACAAAGCTTTGTTATATCTTTTTAGAGAGTCAGAAACCTACTCTTTTATTTTATTTTTAAAATAAGTTGTTTAATTTAACAGTTTTAAAAAAAATAATTTTCAAATTCAAAGTTTTGAAAAAAATTAAAAAAAAAAATTTTAAATAATTTTTTTCAAAATTTTATGTAATTAACTATTATTTTTATTTTCAAAATTTAATGCTCTTATTAATTTTTAGTCAAAAACAGAAAACCAGATGCCAAAATGTATCTTAGTTTTTGAGAAATTAAGAAAATACTAAAAGCACTTTTTCAAAAAAAAGGTGAAATCTGGTTAATCTGGTTAAAAACAATTAACTGGAGTTCAAAACTTTGAGTTTGAAAATTGATTTTTTTTAAAACTGTTCACTTAAACAACTTGATTTGAAAATAAAATAAAAAAGTAGTTTTCTGGCTTTCCAAAAAGATATAACAAGGCTTTGTATCATTCACCATTGTTTTTAAATAATTTTTTTTCTGATTTAAGTCAATTTTTTTAGAAAATTGCCCCTCCCGCCTAAACGGGGGGAAATAGACCCCTCCTCCTATACGATTTTTTTATTTTCTTAATTCCACCTACACGCTCAAGCTTTTTGGTGCACCTTAGACCAATCACCCTGTATAGATGACTTGATAAGTAAGTTATTATTTTTTGGTAAATTCAGTATTTCAAAAACGGCTTAAATAACAAATTTTATTGTTTGTACAACAAATGCCTTCATTTAGCATTTAAAATCGGCGTACTTAACATTTCTAAGCAACACCTTTTTATAAAAATTATTAAGTAAATATCGAATTATTTCAAAACCACTCCAACGATTTTAGAATTATTTTTTTGGTAAGCTTATGTAAATGCACCAAAATTTTCGGCTTGAAACTTTGTAAAAAGTAGTTTTAACAATTTTCATAAAAAAGTAATATGCTTTTGTTATATTGTGTTATATAAATTTAATAATTCCTTTTAAGAATTATTAAATTTATTATTAAATTTATATTTAAATTGGAAGAAGCAAATATCAGCCTAAACGTGAGATAAAGCTATTATTAAGCGTTTGTATTAAATAACTTACTTAAGGGCCATACCACATTACATCGAGTTTTTTTTACACCGAAACCAATAGGTTCTTGCCCTATAGAGCAAGTTGAAATTAACAGTCGAAATTTCAAAACAAAATATTATGTTTTTTTGTTTTTAAATATCTAGATTTTTGTTTTAAATATTGCACTATTAACTGGAACGTTTTTTTACCAAACTGCAACGCTTTTATTATATTTAAGCCAAATCCTGAAAACCCAATGTTAATACCTACATGTTTCAGTTTTTGAAAAACAAAACAAAATTTAAGGTATTTTTGTCCCAGAAAACTGCCTTTTTGTGGTTTTCTACTTATGTTTCAACTTAAAGATCACATTTTTGTGATGAGTGGATTATAACGGAGAAATTTCGCTGAAATTAGCCCAGGGACTAAACGGTTCGTATTTTTCTAACTCTGGGATCTATCCTACTGACATGTATGTAAACGAGCCAACAATACTACCACGATGAATAAAGTTCCGCTGTAAAACCTAATGATCTTTTCGATATATTTGAAAGGAGCCTTGCACCATATTGTGAAAATGAATAGCTTCTTAAAACATTCATGTACAACCTGATCGGTTTTTATCAGTGTGATGTGGTCTTAGACCCGGAATTTCTACAAAAAACCAAAAGAACCAATAACACCAAATCCATACACACAGCTTTTCACCTTGACAACCGCAATAAATCTGTTCAGATATGCAAAATGACGCTAGATAACATCCGCGTTTGAGTCAAATCAGGAAAAAAACTCTTTTAGGATTTTGATAAATTCAGGCAAAAAGATACTCTTCAATGCAACCTCTTCAATACCATTTTGGAAGGCATCTTAGATAGAAGTAGCTATAATAGAGTGGTTATTATTACGAATAAAAATATTGAAGTTCTTAGAATTATTATATATGATTTGTGAATATTATGAATATTTTTGTGGAGCAATGTAGAAAAAAAAAAGAAAGTTATATATATTTTTGATGGCACTGGAGGGTGGGCAATTGCCCCTTTGACCCCCCCGTAGTTACGCCACTGCTCATAGGTACAACCATTGTTTGTCATCTATCATGATGTGGCTTCCAGGATAAAATGACATCTCCTTAAGGAGAGTTGTAAAAAAAACTAACTTTGTCTGAACTGACGGAATAACAGGATAGGAAGTTCTTATATATAAATATACATATTTCCTTGGGTGAATGTGTGGATAGTTTATTTTTCCTGATATCGAGCCAGCTTTTGAGTGCGTGACGGGTGGAAATGAGATGCTTTTTTTCCTCTACAAGTTTTACAGAAAATTATTTTATTTTTTGGCAATAAATTTATTACCATGAGATGCTTCAGAAATGCGGTCAAATTGAATTTACCAACAGCCAACCAAGCAGGATGTTATTTATTAACCATGAGATTTCAAGTGACAATTGAGATAAATGGTTTTTGGAAATAGGGAGAAACCAAACATGGATTATTCATTAAATTGTTTTTGAAAGACAAAAGACTATTTTGTGTTATATTATATGTTGAAAATTGAACTTAATATCTACAAAATAAGTTAAAGGAAATTGTTCATAAGAATGGACTTGGGTCAATAATTGCTTTTGAGTTAACATTTTGAAATATATATCTATATAATACATACATTGTATACATATACGTATCATTTTTGGATTCAACGGCCGACGTGAAGGGCATTTTATGATATTACTTGGTTTAAAATTTGATTTTGACAAAATATATATCGGTTTCTATAAAAAAAATAAAGAGCACGACTGGGTCCACGAACTTGCTCTTGTGGCAAGTTACCTCCTAGTTAACGACTTAAAAACTAATTTGACTAGTTTAAAAAAAAAGATTTTTTTTTTTATTTTAAAATTTTTTTTTTTTTTTTTTTGTTTTCAAAAAAATACTTTGTTCGAAATATTTTGATTCCATATTTATCAAGCATTGCAGGACTACCTGAATATCAAATTTAATCAAAATCAGTCAATAAATTAAAGAGATAGTCGATACGAAAAAAAAACGGTTCTATGAATGGTAGGTACCGTTTAAAAACTTTTTTCGAAAAAAAAATTTCTCATGACAAACTTTATCGTTGGCAACAAATCACTCATGTAAAATTTTATCAAAATTGATCGTCTTTTTTTCGAGAAAAATTGGAGTTTCGTTTACGGTTGTATGGGTGGGCAGGTGCCGTTGTTTTTAAGCTAGAACTAATCAGGCATTATAAGGCAAATAATGGATTCATGCAAAAAGTGTGTATGCAAATTCTGTCTATCTTCAAACTTGTTAAAAATTGGTCTTGGAGTAATATCCCTGGACGTTTTTTTTAATTTTTATCCTAGGTCATGAAAAAAACGGTACCTACCATATAAACACCACCGATAATTTCAAATTTCTCGTAAAACCTACTATCGATTTTGGTAACATTTTATACCAGTGATTTGTTACTTATGGTTATCTATCACCTAATTTTTTTTCTGGAGAAGCTTATTAAAGGTACCTGCCATAAAACAGTACTTTTTCAACCGATTTAAACTGTTTTGAATGTTGTTTTTTTGGAGTACTCTTAAATTTAAATCCAGAATTCGACAGTAAGTCGACATGTGCAGACGGCATGCGAGATGATGTATGAAAACCAAAATGTGTGACAGGATATTCACACCTAACTGACAAGTTAGTCTTCGTTCGTTCGTTTTAATTTCGGTTTAAAAATGGTGTTAATTAAATTTAAAATTTAAATTGACTGTTTTATAATAGCTACCATACAACTTGATTTCACGTTTAGGCCATTTTTTGGTAATTTTCGCCTTTCAACATTACTTTATATATTTTTTTTGTTTAGTCTCATATTTTGCTACAAGAGCAAGTTCGTGCGACCCAGTCGTGCAGGTATAAATCGCGAAAAACCGATGCGAAAAACTGGCCTCAATTAAGTGGCCGGCAGTGTATAATGTCATGTGCATAAGTTATTGTAATCTCAAAAAAATTTGTTTTCACGAATTTATAACTTGCCTATGTTATAGTCTCAGGTAAAATAAATGATATACATATATAAAAATGAATTACTAAGTATAAGTAAGTAGAGCTTGAAATTCCTGATAACTTAGTGAAGGAAAGCGAGACGTGTTAAAAATGTCTTTTTTCTTCTCGTGGGAGCAACTGATTGAGGTACTGGAACGTGATTCACGGTGTAAAAATTTATCCGTAAACTGAATAAATTTTAAATGTCTTGTTTTGACAAATCCTCTGAATTCTATATGTTGGTTTTTTCCTTTTTACAACACAAAACAAAAAAGGAAATCAAAAAAAGTTTCCTTAAATAAGCCTTTAGGATAATAAATCATCCAATTATTTTTGTATTCGAAAGCTTTCACGTGGAAGCTTAGCAAAAAAAAGTATATAAATACCTTTAGCCTTATCAAAAAGTCAATTTTCTTTTTTGTGTGTGTTTTCATTTTCATCGCCCAAAATTGAATATCCAATGTTTTAAAAAACCTCTTATACCTTTATACAATGTCATTCTTGCTTTTCACTTTTCACCGTAAAACAACAATGTTACAATGCTCATTTAATTAAAAAAAAAAGAAGTAAAATCAAAGCTCTCTCAGAATATGCCAAGCAATCTGTCTTACATTAATCAAAATCTTGGCAATTTTACCCACAAAATTTTATTTAAATCTGAATATCTTATTCCGCAGCACAAAATATAATCACTCCAACCCGCAAACAATTTCCAACGACCCCTTCTCGATTTTCATCTCATTTTTCCTACACCCACACACCTTGTCATTGCTCTGGAGCTATACAAAATAATATACTTCATCATCTGTAACCTCCTTAAAAAGTCATATTGTGGGACCCACAGAATTCGCACATCTCTGGGTTGATAATAACAAATTTACGAACAATAAATATTTACAGCCCGGGAAAGATGTCGACTGACGATATAACATGGCGGCAATCATATAAAATATTTTTTTTATGACAAACCCATGTCATGTCGCGTTTTACATGAGCCCACACATGCTCAAAACGTTACGTTGAATCCTATTAACCACGGAAGTATCGGTATAGCTACCTTGTATAGATAAAAAAAAGACTGTATAAACCCATCACCGACAATCACGGGAATGTCAGATGTTACGCATCAAATCTCCCAAAACGACTTAAGAAATTTAGCATCCAAAGAAAGTCGTTCGCATATACAATACATTCCTCAGGGCGCTTCATCCCAAATGGTTCTTAACATAAGGGAATAAAAAAAAGGATACACTTTTCTTAAATTTGGATCATTTACCTTTGTTTGCCTCGAATCGAACATTAAACTTAATCTCTCAACAAATTCAACCACAAACAATTTTCGAAGATTCTACGTCCCAAATCATCCCACTGACAATCAGACAGTTGTTGTAAGGAAATTCAAAAGTTGGTTCTATTTCCTTGTTGAAGGATAAAAATCAAAACAAAATTCAAATTGAATATTTATTTCGGCGTTTGAATATTCTCTAATCTTGAATCTTGAACAAAGTTTTCCGACAGACATATAAAGCCCGCACCCGCTCGACGATGATTTTTTTTTTGACTTCCAAAAGTTTGCCATCATAATTCCAAAAATAAATTAGGTAAATACAATGGTATGTGCGGTTATCCATATAATGATAGAAGGAGGATATAAAAATACATATATACATACCTATTTAGGTATATCCCAAGCAGGAGTTGAAAAGTTTTTTTCTCTTGAGATAAAATGTGAATAACAATGTAAATCGCATATTGTTACATGAGTAGAACAATGTAGGCTATTAAGCCCAACAAAAAGGATACAAAGGATCAGAGTATTGTAATCTGCTGGCCCGGATACGCACTCGCCTTGGCAGGTATTTTATTTTAATGTCACATAAGAGGATGTTTGGGTATAAGTAGCCGGATGCATACAATAGGAAAAGTGCGGTTTGACCTAAATGGCAATTGCAGAGCTTGAACTATTTTTCTATGTCACTTATTTTCTATTTCTACAATAGAATATTATAAAGATAAATGAATAGTATACCTACCTATATAGTTTTCCTTGAATTTATTTTTAATGAAATTATATTTATTTATATGTATACTGAGAAAGTTTTATGTTTCGACACTTTAACAATACAAAATTAAACTACAGGAATTAAGATTGAAGCCAGGTATCAAAAACCACACTTGAGCTTTAGGATTGTTAATTCTTATAGCTATAAGTTGCATTATTTGTTTTAAATCCTAGATTTAAGTCTTGACAGTAACCAAATTTTAAATTTGGCATCAACAGCACTGATGATGGACGCCACCGAAGCGTTCGAAATGCATTCACGTGTAAGTCTTTAATTCGTGTTTTTTTTTTGTTCGTTTAATTGTACTTAAATTTATGTGTGAAACACTAGGTGTTTTTTTTGTGTTTTTTATTCAAACAAGTTAACTTTGTTTGGCAATAGGATATAGGTAAGTAAATTAATATAGTTTTGTCTTAAGGCACGTCCAGATCAAAGAAACATATTAAAAACACTTCAGAAACATTTGAAAAAAAAAACATTTCAGAAACATTAACTAAAATAAAATTAACTGACTTTGTTGTGAAAATCTAAATATGTCACGCGGTTAATAAAATGTTAAACAATTATAAAAATAATTCAAAAAAGAAACATTTCTTTTCAAATTTTTTTTTAAACAAATGGAGAAACATTTCAGGAATTTCAAATGTGCTTGTTTTTTAAACACTGTTTCCCGAAATGTTTCTTTGGTTTGTATCGCATTGGATTTTGTTAAAAAACACTTTTAAGAAATTAAAAAATTATTGTTATAAAAGGTAGAAAAATAAAAAGATTTCTATAACTTTTGTCCGAAAAAAAAAGTAAAACGATGAAGAAAAACTTATTTAAATCTTGACATGTTTTCATTGAGTTTTTTTTAGTAATATTTTATGAACAATAATTTTGTGTCTATCTATATATAAGTAGGTAGAGGTACATATATTTTTATGGTATAGATTTGTAAAAATACATGAGTTGATGTATACTCCAAAACGGCCGAACGGATCTGGATGAAATTAAATGGATTATAGTCTGGAACACAAAATAGGCTTCTTTTCATCCCGGAAAAATGTACGATTTCCGTGGAATAATTTCTTTCCAAAATTGATAGCATTTTTTTGAGAAAATTAGAATTATCAAGAAATAACTTTTTCAAAAATACCTTAAACATTATTTGCAGCAATATTCAGATTAAGCAGATGTTTTCGAATATTAAATTTTGTAAAAACCGGTGCAGCCCTTTAAAAGATAGTTGTAGCAATAGCTGATTCTGAAAAAAAAATTCAGACGAAAAACATCACCACCGACAAAAAATCACTCATGTTAAATTTTGTCCAAACTGATCGCCTCTATTTTTTCGAGTAAATTCGAATTATCTGTTTTTGAAAAAAAAAACTGTATCAATTTTTTGTTTGCCGTATTATTTAGGATTAGCAGTAGTTTTAGAACATTAAAAACATTTCTTTTCAAATTTATTTAGGATTAGCAGTAGTTTTAGAACATTAAAAACATTTCTTTTCAAATTTTTTTTTAAACAAATGGAGAAACATTTCAGGAATTTCAAATGTGCTTGTTTTTTAAACAATGTTTCCCGAAATGTTTCTTTGGTTTGTATCGCATTGGATTTTGTTAAAAAACACTTTTAAGAAATTAAAAAATTATTGTTATAAAAGGTAGAAAAATAAAAAGATTTCTATAACTTTTGTCCGAAAAAAAAAGTAAAACGATGAAGAAAAACTTATTAAAATCTTGACATGTTTTCATTGAGTTTTTTTTAGTAATATTTTATGAACAATAATTTTGTGTCTATCTATATATAAGTAGGTAGAGGTATATATATTTTTATGGTATAGATTTGTAAAAATACATGAGTTGATGTATACTCCAAAACGGCCGAACGGATCTGGATGAAATTAAATGGATTATAGTCTGGAACACAAAATAGGCTTCTTTTCATCCCGGAAAAATGTACGATTTCCGTGGAATAATTTCTTTCCAAAATTGATAGCATTTTTTTGAGAAAATTAGAATTATCAAGAAATAACTTTTTCAAAAATACCTTAAACATTATTTGCAGCAATATTCAGATTAAGCAGATGTTTTCGAATATTAAATTTTGTAAAAACCGGTGCAGCCCTTTAAAAGATAGTTGTAGCAATAGCTGATTCTGAAAAAAAAATTCAGACGAAAAACATCACCACCGACAAAAAATCACTCATGTTAAATTTTGTCCAAACTGATCGCCTCTATTTTTTCGAGTAAATTCGAATTATCTGTTTTTGAAAAAAAAAAACTGTATCAATTTTTTGTTTGCCGTATTATTTAGGATTAGCAGTAGTTTTAGAACATTAAATTTCGTCAAATTCGGTGCAGCCGTTCAAAATATTGTACGGCAGGTTCCGTCAATAAGCTGATTCTTAAAAAAATTAGACATTTGATACCTTTTTACACCTATGAAATTTAGTTGAAAGCTTTTCAATAACGGTAATATGGCGCAGGTACTGTTATTTTTAGATCTAGAATGCCAATTTATAATACTTTCGGGAATATCAAATTCAAAATACTATACCTTCATACCAAGTTTGAAGTACATACAAACAGACAGACAGACGGACATAATTGCCGGAGCTACTTTTTCTTCTCTATCATTGTATAAGGCTATGTATGATTGTTGTCTCAAAAGTTTTGTTTTGCATAAATCCAAGACTTGCCTATAGGTACTAACTTATTTATATACTTACCTATAATCGCGAATAAAAATTTAGTGAATTCTGTTAAGTGTGTTGCCCTTAACACGCGATCAGTGAATTGCGAATTTCGTGGCTTTTGACATAATTATTATTTACATGAGGTCATGAGGTCGTAGGTAGCTATGAATTACCAATACACAAACAGGTTAAATTCGTGCGAATTTTTCATTCGTTGATGTGTCGAATGTGTCCTGATATTGTGGATTGTGAATCCACATTAGACATTTCGCTATAAATGATATTAAAAAATAAAAAAAATAACAATTACCTATATAATATTAAAATATTTATGTTGTGTTTTCTGTTAATATTTGCTTATATTAAATCATTACTTATCACTTTACCGATGAGTAAAAATATACAAATCAATCGATATATTCATCTTAATTTTGTGTTCGAAGCTCAATGTACAAGCCAATTTATGTGTAGTTATACATCTTTTATAAATTCTAGATATAATTAACATTCAATCACTTCTTCTTCGGTGGATTTTATAATGTTTAATATTGCTATAATATGCTTGACCTTTGCTGCAACGTTTTTAATGGATTTGGTAACAGGGTTTATTATTAAACATTCATATCGAAACCAAAAATATGCCAAACCATACAAAAAAAAAAAAAAAATCCCATCGTTCTTAAACTTGCACCGAGTCAAGTACAAAAACACACATTATTTTTGTACTTAAAACAAAATGAGATTATGAAGAAATACCATTAAGGCAAATGGTAATAATTTAGTTTTCGACTCTAAACATGGATTTCTGAACATTACATTTTGAATCCTTGCTAGTGCTTAACCATAGACACAACATTTATTATTGATCTAAATTGTACACCTTTTCCAAAGTGTGAAGTTCTTAATTTAAGCTATTAATAAATTTGATTCTTAGAAAAAGCCATCAATTTTAATCTCGTATTTTGCAAAGTCAATAGATTCTAAAAATATAGGACCACCAAAGTAAACTCGTGTTTTTAATTTTTGTAAATCTATCTGCTGATATAGTAGAACATTGTTTATACCGCACCGCGTGATCCTTGCATCAAGCCTTAAATCTATATATGTAAATAAGAATATTGATGTTTTTTGTGATGGCCACAATACCAGAACAATGGCTTAGGAACTGAGACTCTCAACCAATCTTTTGTGTGAAACGTTTCAATTCCTCGCAAAAAATTAGTGCCTTTTTGGTCTTGAACCCATACATCTGGCGTGTAAGCCTGACGCAATCACCATCACTTTGACTCACACGACTATGAAAATATCCTTTATTGTGTTTCTCAAACTCTAATAGGCCAGTAAAATTATTAGAAAAAATAACTGCAAAAAAACAATGTAGTCGAAATTATATTCTTGTTTTAAAAATAACCATTTAGAGGTCCTAAATCCACAAAGTTCACGCAAAAAAAATTGCTGCGTTGTCCATCATTTTGAAAATGGCGTTAATGTAATTTTCTCGACTTCTGTTGGTCGTATAACAATTGACTTTTTTTTTTTATTTACAAGGAAAAATATTTTCTACAACTTTGTATCACAAATATTTTTAACAGATCTTTCCCGTAAAAATTTTTGACAGTTATTTGCCAATAATTTTTTATGAAAAATATCTTTTAAAAATATTTGTGACACAAAGTTGTAGAAAATAGTTTTCTTCATAAAAATAAAAAAAATAATTGTTATACGACCAACAGAAGTCGAGAAAATCACATTAACTCACGGTTGGAAAAGTCAATACAATTGTACTTTTTTCGGTACAATTGAATGTGCTCAAGTACGAAAGTACACTTTCATAAAATTCAGTAAAAATTTCCTCAACCACTGAATTAGATGAATTTAGGTGGTATTTTCATTGATAATTGCATATAACACAATTTGTTGGACCATTTATTGCACTGAACAATTTTTTTCTTTATTGTCATCCGTCTGTCTCTATCTTGCTTCGTGTTTTGCTCTTTCTTTCATTAATTGTGTTCATGATTTTGTGACTCTGTCTAAAGTTGTGTTATTGCAAATCAAAACTAAAATCTGGTGGTTGTTCTTATTTTGTAATTGTTTATCATATCTATACAACTATTGCGGCAGCAAATGTAAGAATTAGGCCCTGTTTTTCAGTGCGAGATTGTTCCATCAGAGTTAGATTAACCTTGAGTTATCACTGATAGAAACACGTTTTTAAGTCAGTTTGAGATCCCGAATTCACTCAGAATTAACTCACCAATTTAGCTGGATTAATTTTGAGTTAACTCCGGACCTTAAAACAAACTGAAAATCCTGTTTTCATCACAGTCAACTCGGGGTTTATCTAACCCTAGTATAATCTCGAACTGAAAAACTGAGCCTTAATGTACAAGTCATCTACAAACTGAGACTTTCTCAGCATTAATTTAAACAAAACTAAATTAATAAAAACTAACTGTTGTTTAAGTTTCCACATAAAAAGTAATTTGCTCAAAATGTTCAAAATTATCCTTCTCCTCTTGAGCAAGAAGAACTATTAGAGTCAATTCTGATTTAGTTTTTCGCAGAACAAGAACTAGCCCTTTGTACTAAACAACTACACAGTTGTTAATTGTGTAGTCAGGTGGCAAAATGGTATATACACTCAGTTACAAAAAAAGTGGCGCAGTCATACTTTTTGATGTGTTGTTATCATTTTGACAACCTTATCCAAGGTATGCCCAGGCGAATTAAAGCTTTATTAGATGTTCGTGGAGGCAATACCCACTATTGAAGAAACAAGGACTAGTTTAAAAAAAAAAAAAAAAAAATGTAAAAGTTTAAGTTTTGAAGTTTATGCCCATTTTAATTAATTTATGGTTTATTTCTAAGTTCTTTCTATTTTTTCGTTTTTTATTACATGAATGACTTACTTTTATGTTAATAAACAAAACTGTATCAGAAAAACGTTTATTTGTAAGTTACTTCAAAATGTTGCAAAATTTCAAGGTGCGCCACTTTTTTTGTAACTCAGTGTATAAGTACATTTTTCAAATTTCATGTAGAAGATTTTTTAAAGTTCAAACTATTATAAACAATTATAAACTTCTTTTAAAAAATAAACCAAAATTTAAAAATAAAACAACGAAAAAAACTGTTTTTGAAAAATGAAAAAGTACAATTCGATACACTTTTATTTTAACTTTCGATACACTTCATAAGATAAATTTTCCATACCTGCATTAACTCCCTTTTCAAAATGGCTGACAGCGCAGAAATTTTTTTGTGTGATTTTTGTGGATTTTAGCTTCTCCAAATGGTACTCTTTAAAACAAAATTATAATCTCGACTACAGTATTTTTTGTAACTTTTAAAGCTAAAATTTTACTCGACCATAATGCTATCATATAACAAGCAAAACTTACTAATGAAAAAAAAAAAAATACATAATATTATAACGGGTGATTTTTTAAGAGGCTTAGAACTTTAAAAAAAAAAAAAACACAAAAAGTTCGAAAAAATGAATGAAATATTTATTTGAATCGATAGTTTGAACCTTGCAATTTAATGTTTAAAGATAATTTTATGCAAATGTTGACCGCGGCTGCGTCTCAGGTAGCCCATCCACTGAGTCCAATTTTGGCATACTCTTTCACACATATCGGCCGGTATCTCGCGAATGAATGTTGGCTTCCAGTGCGTCAATCGAAGCGGGCTTGTCCCTATAGACATTAGCCTTGACATACCCCCACAAAAAATAGTCTAATGGTGTCAAATCGCACGATCTAGGTGGCCAATTGACCGGCCCGAAACGTGAAATTAACTTTTCACCAAACTCGCCTCGCAATTGCGCCATTGTTTCGCGTGCTGTGTGGCATGTGGCACCGTCTTGTTGAAACCACATATCATGCAAGTCAAGAACTTCCATTTCGGGCAAAAAAAAGTTTGTTATCATCGCTCGGTAGCGTTCACCATTGACAGTAACGCTGCGATTCGCATCATCTTTGAAGAAATATGGCCCAATAATGCTGCCGGCCCATAAACCGCACCAAACGGCAATTTTGCTTATTTACGTACCCATTCAACCAAAAATGAGCCTCATCGCTGAACACAATTTTTCGATAAAAAAGCATTTCGAACATTTCGAACCGAGCACGAATTTTGATAGTAAAATTCAATAATTTGCAAGCGTTGTTCATTTGTAAGACGATCCATGGTTAAATTGCAAACCAAACTGAAGCTGTTTGACAGTGACACAAGGTACTAAACACACGTCAGCTGTCAAAACCAGTGTTGCCAAAACCAAACCAGCTAAAAAATCACCCGTTATATTAACAACGTTAACGAGTAGGCACCTACTTTAAATAAAAACAAATTTAAATTCCATCACTTATGTAATGTTTAATTTGCCTAAAGTTTTAATCCCAAAGTTCCATACCGCACAGACTTTACCCATCATGATTGTAAGAAAAGTTCATACAAAGCTTTCGAAATAAGTCTTCAATCGATCCAATATTCCAACATTTGCATTCTAAAATTACATAAACTTCATCTGTGCTCTGCTTCATGTGGACCCCATCGACTCTTCCATAACCACAACCAACCAAACAATATGGGTATATATTGGTTATTCCAAAACTTTTCAATGCCCACGCACGTTGACATCTCTTGAAAGTCTTTGCACTCAGAACCCAATTAAAGAATAAACCAACATTGCATTAATTTTCGTAAAACTCTATAGACACACCAATCACACTTGTCCCTCGTCTTGCCTGCCACCACACTGCCTTCTGCAGCTGAATCCCTCATCCCGTATAGAACGCTGCTACTGCCAATTGTAAAAGTTTTCCGCGTGCAAACATAACCAACAGAAACAGGGAAAAGGGTTACAATAAGAAAAAGAAAACCAACTGACAAAAAAAAAAAAAAAAAAAAAAAATAAGAAAGCCCAGGCAAACTTGTTCTTCCAAAGTATCATTAAAAATCTAATTTAATTAAACTGCAGAAGTGGGACTGCACTTTATCTCTCTTTGGAGCTGAAGCGAGTGTGTGCTGCTAGCTGCACTGTGCTGATGCCAAAATGAGTTCGCATAGTACACCACTCCAGAAAACTCTTGGAACTGCATATAAAGGATGATTTATGCGGAGTGTGCAACCACAATTGTCATTGTTTTAGCACTTGAACTGGAACACGAGGATGAGGTCGAGGAGGTACAGTACGAGTTCCTATACTGTCAGAACAGGAACTAGATCTGACTGTGAATTCGAGTTGAATCCTTTTTTGGCTCGTCGTCCATCGCTCAATGATAAGAGGCAATCGGAGGCATCCTGCTCTGAATGTAAAGTATGACTTTTTGGGCATAAATACAATATTTTCTTTCTGTATGTATTGTATATGTGGTTGGGATTGAAAACCACTTCCAATGCCAATACTAACAGGACAAAAGCACACCCAGAGGGACATTGGTTGTTCCCGGGCGATCTAAACGAAACTACGTGTTGGCCATTAAGTCCCATTGTCAACTATTTGCTTCTGTTCGTGTTTGTTTATCGGTCGTTTACTGTTGGCTAAAATGGGGGAAGTTGGAATGAAAAAGGATAGTTCCGGTCTGTCCAGCCATTTCATATAATAAAGTAGTCATACACGAGCGATGATGCTTCAAGTGCACTCCTGCATAAAACTTTTCTCCTACAACAGTAGGTGTCCAATCCATAGGATAGATACTTGGACACACTTTGCGAAACCTATAATTAAGTTGTGGTGATAGAACCACCTCCACAGCAGATTCACAATCTCGGGTTTTAGCTCTTTTGTATACGTTAATATCATTGCAATAAATAGTATCGCAGATAGGTTTTGTTTCTAGAGTCCAGGTTTCCCTTAAAAAAATGGTAATAGAAATTAGATTTACATTTATGTGCGGGAGATGCAATTCTGCATTTGGGAAAAGTTTAACGCCTTTGGATAAATGCTATCATATGCGGTGAAGGCTTCGGTGGTGGATATATTGGATATTGTGTGAGGGCTTTTATAATGAAAAATAAGAGGGACAAGTTGAAACATACTCAAACAATAAAATCACGCACAAAAGTGAGTCAAATGATTAAATAAAAAAAAATAACTGAACAAAAACTTTTACGGCACAGGGTGTTAAGATGGGTCAATATTCTCAAGAGAAGTTCACTGAAAAGATGATTGTTCCCCACGGAAGTCGTTAATTCTGATTTCGCACAACATTTAGAATAATACAGTAAGTCTTAGACTCAGTGGTATAGGTATCTTTACTCTAAGAAAATGTTCGTTATTATTAAAGCATATAAGGTCTTCTAGCATATTTATATAATTTAACATTTCGTTTTATATTTCCCGGTATTGAATAAATTATAACTTGGTTGTTTAACACTCTGTTGCTAGCGGAATCCAATCCTTTCTCATCGTTCTTTGATTGTTCCATATTCCCCTGGGGTTTGTATTGGAACGTTATATGACATTGTGCTTTCAATAAAATTTGATGAATAGTCTCATACAAATGGTTGATAGTTTGGTTTGTCAAATTGTGAAAATAGCAATTATGTATATTTAGATTAAAATACTAAATTAATAAACTAAAAAAACAAATCGAATAAAAATAATAGAATATAATTGCCAAAAATAAAGTCGCCAACTATATAAATTATCAAAAAAAAAAAATATCTATATGCGAGAAGAATTTTATTGTTTCATTATTAAGATTGCCTTTTCGGAATTGAACCACAAATTTCAAAAAGAAAACCTGTGAATCATTGGCCATTTAGGAAAAGCTTTAAGAAAGTGTTTATTTGGTTTTCGTTGACGTTATTATTCGAAGAGCAGTTATTTTTTGTTGTAAGAAGAAATGTTTCCTAAAATGTTTGTCTTCATTAATTTTTTCTCAGCTCATTAATTCCAATAAAAAATTTGGTTTGGAAAAACTGCCAAATCTTTTCGTTTGAAAAAAAGCGAGTCATACATTTGCACATTGTATATCCGGCATTCGGTAATTTTCTTTTTCATAGTTGTAGACCGATTTCTAAAGGTCCATGACAATTACGTTCTCAGATCCAAATAATTTCTTACTTATTGCCAATATACGATCCGCTTTTAGATATGGATTATGTTATATTTTGAACCAGCTTGTTAGTTTTTCTGTAGCAGAATTATCAAAGGATATCGGAGTTTTTTTCAGATTCAATATATGCTTTGCTTTTGCTCCCCAGATAACTAATCAAAATAATTCAATTTCCGCCCAAACGTGAAAACGAGTAGGTATAGAGTATATGGGTACTTTTTATTTTTCTATCAAATAATTTATTAAGTTTCGTTAAATACTCACGGTAGATACAGATATGTAACTATAACTACAACTTTGCCATTAAAAAATGGATATATTTTACTTGATTCATGTTTATTTTTTAATTATTTGCACAAAAACAAAAAAAAATCACTGTGTTTGACAAAAAATCTTAAAGGAAAGTAAATCTTGGAAAAATCTATTTAGGCAATCCAACATATTGAAAAAATTCAATTCGAAGCCAAAAATAATTTTTTTCTTTTTTATTTAATTTTTTTTTTCAAAAACGATGAAATAAAACATTTTGAATAAAATGTTTAATTGAAGAATATAATTTAGTCTTTGAAAAGTCTTTATAACGTGCTTTCGTTGATTTTCAATATTTTTTTTTCATTTTAAATCAATTTTATAGAAAATTGACCCTCTCACTAAAACAGGGAGAGATGGACCCGCCCTTCCGTACGACTTTTTTCTTGTCTTCATCCAGTCGATTCGCACTAGACTATTGTTGCATCTTTTGCTAATTAACATACATTATTTAATATCTGATAATATACAAAATATGTCACTGTGGCGTAATAGTAACATTTTTTTCTATAGAAAAGCTTAAACTATTGACATATTTTTTTTGTCATTAAAAATTTTAGTAGATATGGCCAAAAAATCAAAGAGCCAGACTTTTTTATTTCTGCATACATAACCCGGAAGTTCATTTTCACTGTCTAGTTTTCGTACGATTAATTTGTGTGTTTTGGGACACATTAATTTGTGTGTTTTGGGACACATTTTTTTTTTTTTTTATTCTAGGTACTATAAGAAGTTTTGGATTCACGCTAAAAAAAAGTTTTGAGTTAACAATCAAATATGACATTACGAGGATAGAAAAGACGAAAAAAGTGGGCCCGGTTATTCTGTCTGTCTGTCTGTCTCTCTCGGCACCTACAGCCTCAATGTGGTTATAGGTATGGTCTTTGGTTATAGGTATGGTCCTTGGGCTCGTACGCCCAGACTTTTTTTTGTAGGTCACTGTAAGTAAAAAAAAAACGATACCTGCCAAATAACGGTTATCGAAAACCTTATTTTTCTCGAAAGCGGCTCTAACGATTTCAACCAAATTTCGCATGTGAAATAATGTGTAAAAGGTCTATCAAAAAGTAAAAACTAAATGTTCGGGAAAATTCGTTTAACGGTACCTGCCACAGAAAGATGTTTTTAAATTTCGGTTAACTAAATAACGACGAAATTCAAT
This sequence comes from Baccha elongata, assembly GCA_951217065.1. Taxonomy (NCBI): domain Eukaryota; kingdom Metazoa; phylum Arthropoda; class Insecta; order Diptera; family Syrphidae; genus Baccha; species Baccha elongata. Next base: position 15,685,226 of record OX578273.1, on the reverse strand, counting down.
ACTGAAATTCTTCTTGCTATTCAAAATAACATGAAAAAAAAATTCAAAAATGTTTTTGTTAAGTTTAAAATAATTTTTAAAAAAACAGTTTCTGTGAATTCAATATTTTAAAAACCTGTTGAAGGATTTTTATAAAATTTAGTTTTTAGCTATAATAAATTAAGTTTACAAAACTTCCATTCTCACTATTTTTTAGTAAGTAATTTTGAAAAATTATCAAAAAATAAATTGATTTTTTCGAAAACCGCTGCAACGATTTTGAAACTTTTTTTTTCGTAAGCTCAAATTTTTTAAAGCAAAAATGTTTTGCTTACTTTAATTTTGGCTTGAATCTTTGTAAGACATTGATTTAGAATGTTTTATAAAATTTTATATCATTTTTTCGTTAATTCCGTTTGTACTTCAAACTTTGCCACAAAAGCAAGTTTGCGCTGCCCTTTATTTTTATAGCAACTCATTTGGTTGCACTTTTATAAAATGATGATAAAATTCATAAGGTAAGTAGTAAGCGTTCGGAATTTCTGTTAGAAGAATCTTGAAAGCATTTTTTTACAGTTTATATGCTAGCCTCCACAATTCTTCACAATAACCATCTTTTTTTATAATTGAATATGGTTTGTGAAGATTTTGATGGCTAATAAAAATGTTTATATAATTGCATTGATATTGATTCACAATAACAATATACTTCCTTCACAAAGACTAAGCTTTCAAAAGCATATATTTTCGAAACAAAGAACACAAGACGTCATATGGACGCAAAAAACTGAACAAATGGGTAAAGAAAAAGCATTTAAAAGTTATTGCAAATGGTAACTATAATGAATTTTATATGTTGTAAGCGAAGGAAAACTACTGAAAATTAATACAGAGAATCTTAAATAATAGCACATCAATATGCTGAAAGACATGTAAAAAGGCAAACACAAACGACTGAAAATTAATTAATTACCTGCATTAAATAAATTAATTATATAAATATCCAAAAAATTAAATGAAAAAAAAAACACAAAAAAAATGCATTGTATCTACGTTTTTTTTCAACAACAAACACAAGTAAAGTTATTCTTATAAAATCACCTAATTTAACGTTGACAGACATCAAACTTCCAAATTCCTCTGATATAATGTAGAGGCATTTTCGCAAAACCTAATAGACATTTTTATGTCACTTGGTTCAACTATATAACATATCTTAGACATGTACGTACGTAGGTACTTTTTCGTTTCCTTTTCATATTAGAGAACGACAAACGCAAAAAGGAAAATAACATTAACAACAGGAACATGTACCAACATTTATAGATACTCCCTAAAATAACTGCTTTTCCCAGTAAGTCCACAAACCATCACTATACATGTCTTCATCTTATCTAACCTTCATCCTGTGTATTTATATATATAAAGAGCTTTCCCACCCACCTCCCTCGTTTTATTCGCATGGATGTGAGTATGTGACTAGAATAACCAAACAAATTTGCCATCATACCCGCCATCTCTACAACAACATTGTGTAAGGATACAACGAAAAGTATTTTCATTTAGTTGGTTCTTCGAATTAGAGATGCTTATTTGGTGCGCTGGCTTCTTTAATACGAAAACTAGAAGAAGAAAAAACTTTTTTTACTTCGTAGGGCTTATATTTATACTACATTGTTCGCATAGTATTTTTCATTAAAAGATGTAGTTTTCGTGCCTTTAGTTCCACCTTCACTCATAAAAACATATGCTATACGGTTTTGCAAAAATATATCTGTATAACACTCCAATCTCGACTCCAATGGCATTACAATACAAATAAACATGTGTATCTGTTGGTTCTCTCAATATCAGAGCCGTATTTATGGGTCGGAAATGGGCTTTTCGAGGCAAAACGTGTAGGGCCAAAGGTAGTCAGTATTTGAAGCATTATGGTCCGTTTGTTAGTAAGGGTTCCCCTAAATTGAGTCCAGTAAACTTCAGTAATTGTTGAGCATTGTAACACTTTTTTTTTTGTTATGCCAATGATAGTTCTTCTCCTTTTTACTTGCTCAATAGGGCAAGTATTGGTTTCGTGTAAAAAAAAAAAATCGATGTTTTAATCAAACCTGACATTACGATGCTATAGAAGCCCAAAAAAGTAGGTTTCGTCATGCCGTCCGTCGGTCTGTCTGTGCGGATGTGCGTATGTGCGTATGTGCGGGTGTACGTACGTGCTGTAGTCTGTTTACCGAGCTACAGATTAAACGGTTTGACGGATTTTCTTCAAACTTCGTGTCTAGCACTTTTGTATGATTCCCTAGAGGAAGAATTCGAATTTTTGTTTTAGCCCGGCTATAACGGGTACCTCCCATATAACGGTTTTAGTTTTTCAAAATTTACTCAAAAACCGCTCTAAACATTTTGATGAAACTTTGTGAACGTTATATATGAACTGTTGTTAAAATAACTGCATTTCAGGTTTTTGGCGAAAAATTCACATAACGGAGCATTGGTGTTAACGGTTTTTACAAATTTGGCCATAAATAAATGACGGCATACCCGATTTTATTTAAATGTTATATGGCACTTCAATTAGACAATTGACATAAGATGGCATTATAAGTTTTTGGCTCAACAACGGTTTTATGGTAGCTACCATACAACTTGATCTCTCGTTTAGGCCATTTTTCGATATCTTTTGCCTTTCTACATAGTTAAATATATTGAATTTTTCGAAATCCCATGGTTTGCTACAAGAGCAAGTTCATGCGACCGAGTCGTGCATTTTATTTTTCTTGCAATCAATGGTAAATCAATAAGACTGTCTCAACCAAAATTTTTCTTGGGCGAGTCAAATTTAAGCTATCCGCCTCCAGTCTGTCACCAATATATGTTTTTCAGCCTGGTGCATGCCACAATCATGCTTGCATATACCAGCATTCCCATTGAACTTGCAAAAATGTTTCCTCGTATAGATAACCACTGAATTTTTGAAAGATGGCTGTTGGAGTAGTCGCATGAATGAGCACATTCTTGTCTTAGTCGGTAACGGTAATTTTGATGGCGTCTTGTCATTAAAAAACGAAAAGCGGAATATTGATATGCGAAGTTAAAACTGGCGAGCCGAAAAACACGTAAAAAAGTTTTGTCGAGGTGATAGTTAATTAAAAACTGGCTAAACAAAATCTGTCCATGTCCAAACCATTTTCCACAATAGGTAGGTACCCAAATTGTCGATATAATCTTGGTGAAATGAAAATTTTCAAAAATACGTATTTGGTTAATTATTCGAACCAAATTTTGCACCTTAAAGTATTTTACAGGGACCACTGTCCCTCTCTTTAATGGTAGATATCAAAGCTTCTTCAAAATGGTCCCTTAAGATACCGTCCTTATGCACACAAATCACACCCCGCACAACTCGTTACAGTAAAGTACATATATATCACCGTATAGAGCAGGCACCATTACTTTAGTAATCCTCTGTGCGAAAACTAAAAGGCATTTCATCTAATTCATAGCATATATAGTTCTTGTCGTCCACCAAAAACTTGATGGTAATTACCTCATAAATGTTATGTTCCAAACTGCTCCTTACTGTTGTACGTAATCAACTTGACCCGAATGTCGTCTATATATCTGTGTGTGGTACACTATAAGTTTCTATAACATCCAAAGAATGTTTGAAGCAATTTCCGGCGGAACTTTCGCCAAGGCGGTTTTTGCACCATTACTGCAACCCATAAGTGCTCTGATGCTTTTTCACATCCGGTTTTGCTTGATTCGGATTGTGGTCCCTCATATGACCCTGGAGGTGCTTCTGATTTTCACCAAATTTCAATGGAAGTGCAGTTACCTATCTAAAATAATATGTGTATCCTATATAGTATATATACATACACCTATACTATTTGACTGCCGGGGGCGGATGTTAAACTTTAATGGGGTTTTACTCTCTAAAATGTGAAACGGACACAGAATTTGTGATGACCTCGGAAGAGAATTTGCTCTCGATTATTACCTTCATATATATATATAAAAGCATACATATCCATGAATGTATATAAATGTATATTCTTGTTGCCAGATGTTGAACTTTGAAGATATTTATGCCTTTTTCAGACTTTCTGTTATTTTTTTTTTCTTTGCTCCCTCTGGATAACGTATCATCTAAGTTGAGGAACTTTGAAAGTTAAAATCTTCAGAATGCTATAGAAAAATGGACACGTTCGTTGTAAGTATACGACTATCCGTTAAGCACTTTAAAACCTTAGCTACAAAAGCAGGAGGTGAATTTTATTATATTATTAGCTCTAATAAAATTAACTTTTTTTTTGCTATACTTGTCAGTCCTTAAAGTTAGAATATACAAAGATATCCGCTTTTATGTTTAACTTTTTTTGATCCAGAGCTTCCGTTTTTAATTGGCAGAGAGTGGGATTAGTTATTCAGCTTAGACGTTTTTTTTTTTGTGAGATTTTTCCGAGAATGTTAGAGGTTAGCTGACCGGATACTGAGAGACTACGACAAAAGGTTAATATTAAAAAAAAGGAGGAATCTACTCGTGTCTACGTAATTAGCAACAATCAAGGCATGATTGAGAACTTTCTAATCGGCTTCGGGTCTTTCAAAAAATATTTTTTGTTTTTTTTTAGAGAGGATAATTAATTAATTAATTTCCTTCCATGGAAAATATAACAGGATGATTATGAGAGTTTTTCTCTGTCGATGGGGTCATTGAAAAAACTATGAAGATTTTATAGTTGAATAAAAAAACACACAGTTGATTGTTTTTAGACTGCCGGTCATTTAAATAGGTTCACCTTTTTTCGCACATTTCTATAACCCTCTTTTCAAATTTATGACAAAAACAATAACATAATTTGTTTTCATATGCACTGAAAGAGTTTAGAGTATAAACATTAATTTTGAAAAAAAAACTTAATCTGAAAACTAGCCGTTACTCTTGAAAATTTACTTAATTAAATTCATTGACAAAAATAAGCAATATTTAAGGTTCATTTGAATAGGTTTAACATCTTTGATTTGCTCTTGTTGTATTTTCTAATTGTGCGAATTTCTGAGAGTCCAATACATGTAAAGATTAAGGGAGACATTCTGTTATAGAACTGATTTGAAAATATATTTTTTGAGTGAGTGCTGTTAGGCTAAAAGCCATTACAGAGGTAAGGGTCAAATTTCAGAAATATCTTGAATTATAAGACTAACTAAACATGATATTTAGAAAACTCAAACCTCGGTATTTAGCTTAGTTAATATTTTATCAAGAATAAGTATTAAATTGGCAGTTATTGTACAGTCCTCAAGAACAAAGCCATAATAGTAGTTTAAGAAGGAGTAATTTTTTTATTCGAATTTTTGATACTTTATTCAAAAATACCTTAAGAATGGCTTATCGGACGAAAATGTTATTAGCAGCTTTTTGATGGAGAATACGATTTTTTTCGGTGCCTACAGTTTTGTTTTGTAGGTGTAAAACTTTTGAGGAGTTAAAGCGTCTTCAAATTTTGAAAACTATAAAAATAAAAAAAAAAATCGTTCAAACTTTGATAAAAATAAACTTTTACACACCATAACTCCTAAAGTGTTATACCAACAATAAATAATGTTGTAAAAGAAAATTGTGTTTCGATCGAAAAGAGGATAATCAATTTTTCCGTCCGCTAAGCCGTTTTAAGTTATTTAAAAGAAAAAGCTTTTTTTTTATGGCGGCTAACGCAAACCTCCTACCATCCCGTAGGAGGATCTTAAAATTGGATAAATTTTATCTGTTGCAAGAAAAATTCTATGCCGACTGCCTTAATATACAGGGTGATTGGTTTAAGGTGCACAAAAAAGCTTAAGCGTGTAGGTGGAGTTAATACAAGAAAAAAATCGTATGGGAGGGGGGTCTATTTTCCCCCGTTTAGGAGGGAGGGGCAATTTTCTAAAAAATTGATATAAATCAGAAAAAAAAATAATTAAAAAACAAAGCCTTGTTATATCTTTTTGGAAAGCCAGAAAACAATTTTTTTATTTTATTTTCAAATTAAGTTGTTTAAGTGAACAGTTTTAAAAAAGTTAGTTTTCAAACTCAAAATTTTGAAAAAAAAATAAAAAAAAATGTTTAATGTAATTTTTTTCAAAATTTTATGTAATTAACTTTTATTTTTATTTTCAAAATTCAATGCTCTTATTAATTTTTAATCAAAAACAGAAAACCGGATGCCAAAGTGTATCTTAGTTTTTGAGAAATTAAGAAATTACTAAAAGCACTTTTTCAAAAAAAAGGTGAAATCTGGTTAATCTGGTTAAAAACAATTAACTAGATTAAAAAAACAATTAACTGGATTTAAAAAAAAAAGTGATTTTAGTATTTTCTTAATTTCTTAAAATAATAGTTAATTGCATAAAATTCTGAAAAAAATTAGTTAAAACATTTTTTTTTTCAAAATTTTGGGTTTGAAAATTAATTTTTTAAAAACTGTTCACTTAAATAACTTAATTTGAAAATAAAATAAAAGAGTAGTTTTCTGGCTTTGCAAAAAAATATAACAAGGCTTTGTATCATTCACCGTTGTTTTTAAATAATTTTTTTTCTGACTTAAGTCAATGTTTTAGAAAATTGCCCCTCCTGCCTAAACGGGGGGAAATAGACCCCCCCTCCCATACGATTTTTTTCTTGTCTTAACTCCACCTACACGCTTAAGCTTTTTGGTGCACCTTAAACCAATCACCCTGTATAGTTAAAATGAATCAAGCTTAATCAGTTAAACACTTTTGTGTGAATTTTCGCTGTGATTTTGCTTTTTACATTTACCTATTTCCATATTTTGTACTTTGCTCTTTAATTTTCAAATCTACTGATAGCTTGAAAAATGTTTCTTTGATATAATATTAATGCTTTGCCTTATGATTGTTTACGTTGTACCAGCTGACTTTCCTAAATCTGTACGAAAATACCTACAACTTTCCGACGATATATACATACCAACCAAAAGCACGATTTTCAGGGTAAAATTACTCAAGTCGTTTTCGTGAAAATTAAGTTCCCTAACGTCTCTATACGGAAGAAACCATATAGATCTACATATAATGAAACTTTTAAAACAAAACGCTGTGCATGAATTAAAAATAAATCTTGGCATGTTTAAACCCAGACAGACAGGTGAAATATATAATGTTCAACAATATTAAAGAGGTTAATCAGAATCACCACTCACCTTCTTCCTCTCACAAAATGGCTGACAAAATATAATGCATGAAGAAGCCTTGTAGTTCAGCCTTTGAATTTCTACTATACCCTTGTGAATATACATCACAACATATTATATCTTATTTTAGTACGTAAGTCAAAGTAGTAAATCAAGTCCAGATAAGCATCTTAAGTATCTCATCTTATAACACTGTGTCACCGTCTGCCTCCTGAGAGTCATAAATATTATACCAATCAATAGCATCATCATTCAAGAAAGGCAACAATACAGTTATGTATTTCTATACTGTCTCCGCAATAACAATAATCGATGACAAATTGTTCAACTTAATAAAGTACCTTATTGCTGCAACACACAGATTTTGTTCGGCAAATCGCAAGCTATAGATTACATCATTAAGATGACGACGACAACGAAGACGATCCGTAAATGTGTTGTCTCGATTCGAAAAATCTTTTCTGTTTTCCCAAACACAGATGTTTCCAAACATAAAAATTACAAAATCATCTTGTTATCAGCGATGACAACGAAAGCATATCCTGCATATTCCCTATCATTCCATATAGATACTATAAACGGAAAGAACATTGTATACATCGCTTCGCATTCTCATTCTCATCATTCGTCCTTCTTTGAGCTTAAGCGAGAGAAAAGAAACTTCTACAATCCAGTATAGAAGAATTTCCGGAGCCTTGTGCGAATATTTATTTACTGTCCTTTTTTATTTCTCTGAAAAAAAATTCAACATTTTATTGCTTTTATGTTGTTAGAAGATAAAAGTGTGTCCTGTTTTTCAAGAGATGATCAAATTTTCTTCGTGTTTGTTTCAAGTCGTTTTTTATCGTTATTTGGACACACAAACACCATTTGTTGTATAATGGGAGTTGTTATTTTTTTTGTGCGGTTTATCTGTTGACTCCCGTCTTTTTCTTTATTTTATTTTTTGTTTGTCTTGTAACTCTCCCAAAAGAGTATTGTCATTAAAAAATCCAATTTTCAATTTAATTCAGCGAAAATTGTTTAAGTATAAGAAAAAAAAAAACAAGAAAAAACAACTCAATGCGTAATGAAAAACTGGCTCCAAACAGCACAGAGGGAGATTACAAAAAAATAAAAGTATTTTACTTTTGTCAAAGTGAACTGAAATCCTATTAAAACGATGAACTTCCGCCCTTTGCTCATCTGTTTCCACGCACCAGTAAAAGTACCCACCCACAAACCGACCTCGAAAGTCCTTCACAACAACATTGCAATCATCATCATTCCTCATCCTCTTGGGAAAGTTAAAAAATAAAGAAAAAAAAATTAATTCTGAAAAGAAGTTAAATTTAAATAAAAAAAAAAAAATTAAATGGCATAAGAAATGTTTTTGAGAAATAATCAGAAAATATATCTGTCATTAAACCTGCAAATGTACAAATGAATAATAATATTGTTAAAATCATATTTTGATCTTTTTAAGTAAAGTTTACCTCATCTTAATAAATGAAATAAAATGTGACGTTATCCACGTCAAGCTGGTTATTGAAGAGTATTAACCATCTCTTGAATTCTGTCACACAAAAGTTCATATTGATTCTTTACAGAAATAAAACCAAACATTTTGGTCATAACAGAAGCGATCCGAACATCTGCACCCGTGCGGAACGCAACAATTTTCCAGTGTGTATTACATATAGCGGGCCAGTGATGCTAGGAATCATCAATGCATCTTTGGAGTCAGGTATTTTACTAACAACGTGGAACGAATCTTGTATTGTTCCTACGAAGAAAACTAAAAATGTATTCTAAATTTTATAATAATTCTTCCGCCCTATAAATATGGTCCCTATCTAAGATTTTTTTTTGAATAAAACTATGAAGATTCAGCTTAAAAAACACATTAAGAGCCAAAGTTAAGTTTCAATCAATACGGTTTTAGGTCTAATCGTTCTTCTGAGACAAGTTTTAATTTTGGTATAAAGAAGTAAAAGTATAGTAAAAATCATAATTTATATAAAATTGGTGTGAATGAAATTAAACTTGATTGGTTTCGTCGTTTTCTTGAAGGTGTAGATACCAACGAACCAAAGCCAATGGATCAACTTCATGTTCTTTTTGCGAGTCAATATCGGGATCCATCAAAGAACCTTACTTGGTGTACCTATTATTGCTTCTTTTATAAACAAAATCATGATTAGAAAATGTCATTAGAAACATGCTTGGTTGTGTTAAAAGCTCTTCTCCGACTATGAGCCCCTCTTGTATATTTCCAGCAGTGATATAACAACGTGTGTCAATAACCTCAATAAATACCTTAGTGCTAGTAATAACAACTGGCGTACAAATTATTCGTTGTTATCACAAAACTTGTCCATCCAAGTTGATAACTGTCCACTTGAAATAGTGTCCTCCATAAAATTTAATTTGGCTATTTTTAGTCTTTTTATTGTTTTTATTTTTCATTTCATTTCATTTTCATTTATTTCGAAGTATTTTTGGTTTACAATGATACATTAAGATTTCAATCTTTTAGAGTATCTACAATTTAGTTTACAATTTTTTTGAGAATAAAGTGAATTGTTAAATAATTTTTGAAGCTAAGTTCAATAATACATTTTATTTCACAAATAATAAAGCAAAGCAAAATTTAAGTTATTTTAAAATAATATAAAGAAATGTGTAAAGAATAAAGAAAAAGGAGATACATAGGTACTTATATTGAATAAGAAAAGTGCAAAAATAGTTTCCTCTTAAAGACTGCTGGCGCGGTAATTCGTTGCAATTCATTTGGGATTAAATTCCACAAACGAATCGCAGATACATAAAATGAACGTTCTGCTATGCTGCGTGAGTAACGCGGTAATATTAATTTTAACCCTCTTCGTGATTGTGCAAATTGTAATATTTCACTAAGGTAATAAGGACATCTTTGATGGATGACGTCATGAAGTTTAAGAATTAACCTGAACTTTAAGTACTTATCAAGATTTAAACCAAATATGGTTGTATGCAAATGTGATACACTGGAATACCTCGGAATACAGTAGATGAATCGAATAGTCATTGAAAGCAACATTTAGTTTGCGTTTACACTCACAATCCAGAATTGGATGTATTGAACAGTTAAATATAAAGTATGGCATTAATAATGACTTTACAAGATATTTTTTCATATTGGTTGACAAGAAGTCCGAGGAGGATCTCAGAGTTCGAAGTCCAGAGTAAATGTGTCTAATTGTGTCTGAAACTGCCCCACAGCAGCTAAGGTCACTCTTTATTTTATATCCCAAGTATTTAACATCCTTCACATAGGCAATAATTTCATTATCAAGAACAACCAAGGGAAAGTCTACCGGGTTGAGCTCATCTCTAAAATATAACATGGCGACAGACTTTGCAGGATTAAGTTTCATACCGTTAGCATTAGACCAGTTGAGGATTAGACTAAAATCCTCATTTAACCTCTCTATACAGTCCTCCATCAGACCAATTTTACGAAAGATGTAGAGAACCACATCATCAGCATATAAATGAATTTGACAATTACGAACCATATCAGGGGTTCATTAATAAATAGAGAGAATAGTAGAGGACCCAATACTGAGCCCTGGGGTATTCCCCTATTGGTTATAATTGGATTTGATGTATTTATTCCAGTTTTAATCTCCTGAACTCTATTTTTTAGATAGTTGCACAAAAGCTTTAGTGAAGTAGTAGCAAAGTTAAAATTTCTCTTAAGTTTTGTGAGAAGGATAGAGTGATCAATGCAGTCAAAAGCCTTAGAAAAATCTAATAGAGCCATGACGCCAAACTTATCAGAGTCTAAAGCAAATCGAATGTCCGACGTAACTTTTATTACTGCTGACTCACAGCTATGCTTACTACGAAAACCAGATTGCCATTGTGAAAGTAAATTATTTTCATTTAAATAGTCTTGGATTTGGTCATGGATTACTTTTTCAAACAATTTACATAAGTAAGATAAAATACTTATAGGCCTGTATTCAGAGGGGTCGGAGGGGTTTGATTTTTTTGGGACTGGTATAATGCTAGCACTTTTCCATTTTTCATCCTTATAAATTCGCTTGGCCACGAGCATAACATCTTTATTTATAATGTCTAACTTTAATCAAAGTTCTTTGGAATTATATAATTCACAGGATCACAGGGAGTTTTCTCTGTAATTTTTTATAAAGCGGTCGGTAATCATCGACAATTATTGCGTACTTACTAGATTGGCTTTGATGTCATCTAGTCTATCATCAAACCAGGGCGAAACGCAAGACTTGGAGTTAAGACCACAAAACTTTTACAATTGAATTTCATTCATAAATACAAAATAAGTTGAAAATTTAATAAAATTGGAGTGAATGAAATGGAACTTGAATGGAAAAAGTGTTAAAATAATCATTCCCAGTAGAAAATTTAAAAAAAAATTCACCAAGGAATCACCAAATTTTTCCTAGAGGAATGGAAACTTCCTTGAGGAATCTCTTAGTGAATTTTATCACGGCTGTCATTGGCGTTCACCATGTGACTTTCTTGTTGAATATTCACCAGTGAAATCACTAGGGAGATGGAATTTGCTTATTCATAAATGAATAAATATTAGATGAAAAAAAATATGAATCAGTGATATCACAAAGTAAATGGAATCTGCTTATTCGGCAACTTTAAGTCTTCGCTGAAAAATGTCATGAATGTTCCCCAATGAAAAATGCAATGAAATTGGAGCAGTGAAATAAGCAGCTTGTTATTCTTTGCTGAAAGATAGCATGAATAATAAGTTCTGAAATCACACAATAATCGTAACTCGCTATTTCATTATCTATTGTTTTTTTAATCATCATCATCGAAAGGGTTTTGTTGTTTAGTTGGTAGGTATATTCCCAAAACAAGAAAAAGTACCAACCCACAACCAAGAAAAAAATTAGAAATGCCTCTTCTTTATTTCTGTGGAACTTCAAGAAATTAAAAAAAAAATGGTTGTCCTTTCGTAAATAATATATTTTTAGTTTGACAACAAATTATTAGATTGCCTAATAATCGGTAAAAATACTAAATTGATGTCGTCTGCTGGGCAGTTTTTTTTGTAAAAAGTACTGAGGATATACATAGGCAATCATTTTAAACACATGAAAAATCTCATATAATATAATTTCTGAAATTAAGGAACTTATAAACTATTCCAACCCACTAAATTGTTAATTGTTCCAATTCACAACATAAAACAGTAACCATTTTGGACTCTCTCAGCAACAAAATTTGGCACGATTATGATAACTGTGGCGCCAAGAAATAAAAATTACTCTTTAAACATTTTTAAAAAAAATTTTTTTCTCGATTTTTGGGTTTAAAACTCGTTTTTTCAAAAACTGTACATAGAATTTGCTTGATTTAAAAACTGGCTTATAGACAAGAGTGTTGGCTCGAAAAAAGTATTATACTCAATTGTTATTTTTTAATATTTTTTTTCCCATTTTTAGTACTTTTTTCATGAAATTGTTCCTTCTGCCCAAAAGAGGGGAGATAGACCCATGGTAAAAAATGCTTGTCTAATTTCATCTGAAGATTGTGTGAAGTTAATTCCCATCTACAATGTTTATATTATAGGAGATATACCTTAAGCTAAAAACATGAGGCGACTTTAATTCCCGGTGTCGTTGAGATTGGTAAGGGGGGGCATGCTGCCCCCCTGCAACCCCCCTGCTTGGCCCACTATAGGAATTGGGGTGGGAGCGAGTTTGGCTCGGTGCAAGTTTGGGTATAAAATATATGCATTTCCTATGAAAAGTGTAACGTCACCCAAAATAGTGAAATAATTTTCCATTAAAAAGTCCCACTCAAAGTGGGAATTAATTTCACAAAAAAAAGTGAAATTAGTTCCCACTAGTGGTGAAGTTAGTTTCCATGTGAAGTTAGTTCCCGTGAAGTTAGCTCCCTGCGCCATTTATATTACACATGCCCTAAATGGCGCTGGGGTAGCTTTTTTTTTAAATTCATATTTATGGACCTACCCGTAGCAACCGGAAACCGGATGGACCCATTTTGGCGGGCCTTTCACTTGTGGATAGCTTATATAGCAAGGAATAACTTAGGCTATTTCAACTCCCCAATAAATGGCGTTTGGTTTGCTTTTTTGAAAACCCTTATAAACTTTGACTTAAAATCACAACTTAAGAGGCCAGATATAGCTGTCAGTAAAATATACTGGTTAAAATTTTCTTTTTAAATTTATCAAATTATCCAACAGGGTTGACTTTAAATGGTATTTAAATGAAGGAATAAATATTAGAATTTTTCTGTTAAAAAAAAACGCAATTTGTACTAAAATCACGAAATATTAACACTTTTCTTTTTTCAATGATCATATTGAAATATCAAAGATCATTAAAATCACAAAAGTGGCAATATTGTAAAAATTGAGTTTATTCATTACCTTTATTTTTACACCAATAAACACCAACATTATTCTCGAGTGCGAACTCGCAAGTGGACACAGTCCCGAGAGTACCTCGGGCAGAATCGACTTTTTACTCTCGACATTCGAAATTTTTAAGAGTAAATAGCAAGAGACTAGTTTGTAGAACTCCAACACGTTTCGTATTTTGAGAGCATCAGCTGTCCGAGATTCAACAATGCAAAATAATGGACAAAAAAAAATGTTGCGATCGACTGTAATAAAAATATTCAAGTAGCTCCAACCTCTCTCTGGCAAACATAATATCTCTCTCAGTACTTCCAATTCCAACTGATAACTAGTAGAAGAAATTTAATATCAAGTGGACACGGTTATAAAAGTATTCTCAGAAAATAAACTCTCGGAAATCGGAATTCTACCAAAGAACTCGCGATGTTAAAATCTCGAAAATATTACTCTCAAATGCACAGCTACCCGAGAGTTACTCTCGAGAGTTTGCTAGCAAAAGAACTCTCAAATGGACTGCCAGACACCTTAACTCTGATGACTGTCAATTTGAGAATAGATTTTTGTTTGCTAGATTTTAATACGGCGAGTTCTCTGGTTGATTTTCGAGAGTTTATGTCCATTTTATATTGTAGTTCTTCTGCTAGACTAGCCATTTTGGAACATGAGTAGCACAGTAGCAATTACTTCAGCAAAAGAGCCAAATGCTACTATAGTAGCCACTTCGACAGCACTGCTGATGGTTACTAAGAAGTAGATATATGTTTAGTAAAAGTGACATGTTTACTAAATAGAGCTTGCAGCTGCTTGAATATCGGCATTAGATCTGCTCGAAGAATTTTTACTCCCTATTTAAGTAAATTGGACAGTTACCTTTAAAATACGAAGTGCGTGGGGAATTTAGAAATTATCTCTGATAGTATAACAGCGATTGAAGCATTCATGTCTACTTGCAACTTATAATTGACTCTTCTCGAGATATTCTTGAGTGTAAACTCTCAAAACCTGCGTGCAAGCTATTCTCAAATGCCCTCTCAGCTCCAGATAAAAAAAAAAACATACAAAATGATTTTATTGTGTCCCGGCCCGGAAGATTTTTACTTATATACTTATCCTTCCCCCCCCCCCTCGTAAACTCTGCAGAGATGAGTCTAATTTCAAGACAAACAGCTATTATTCATTATGTGCGAATTAAACAATTGAGATAATAACCTTGAGCATTATTTCCTAAAACTTCCTTGTTTCAAAAATATCAACAAACAAAACTTCTTCCATTCGGATATAATGAGAAGGTTTTCTTGGTGATGTTGTTCAAACTTTTTTATAATTTAATTACCCAGCTCTTGTATATTATTTTAGAGTTTTTACATCGTTGATAGAAAAGTGTATAATATGTACATAATATGTTAAATGTACATATATATGTATATTCGTGATATATTATTTAAAAAAAAAATCATTTTATACTGTCGAGGTCAGTGGACTGTGCTCTATAAGGCGACCTTAAGTGCAACAAAAATGGAATACCACTAAAATGGAAATGTTTTGAATAAAAAACACTTCACAGCTGCATTATCTTGCAGAGGGTCAGTTGAAAGTGTACCTACCTTGATTATATTCAGTAAAAAAAAAAAGAAACAACAACTATAGAGCACTCTAAGTGAAAAAACTGGAATAGTTCGTATAACAAACTTAGATGTAGTCGGTTTTCTAACAGTGTGGGGTGCATTTGTGTATCAAGCTCGACCCGTGGTTCAGAACCCAGGTGATTCTAATTATAGAAAAGTTCTTGCTTATGTTGTTTTTCCGCATAACTTTCACGGTACCTATACAATATTTTTGGTTTTGGTAAAATACGAAAAAATAAAAAATCTACAACAATTTCAACATTTTATATATTTTTGTCCACGTTAATGTTTTGTGTTTGCTATATTTTTTTTCAAGTTTTTTTTTTCTGTTGGTTGTCCTTGTGAAGTACCTACAAAGTCTGAGTTAATTTATTCTCTTGCTCAAGCTGGCCACACTTCCTTTTTTTTTTTTTTGTATAACATTTTTTTGTTCGCATTACCTATGTCCAAAACGAAGACAAACGTCCTCTGGACAGGTGTATAGGAGAGTCCATAGAACAATGGCAAATGAGTATTCTCATTAATGCAAATTATACAACAAAAGAGGGGTCCATGAATTTTCAGGGCGAGAATGACAATGGAAGTTTGGGACATGTTTATCTTTTGCAATTTTAATTATGCAAGGAAAAATAATTTAATAAATATTTTGTGTGTTAAATACTGGGTATTATGTTAAAATAATGGCTATATAAATAGAAAAAGAGATTAAATTCATTTCGTTATATTGAATAATATTGAAAAAAAAAAGATATACAAGTATCTATTGAAACCATGTCCCTATAAAAGACTTGGTGGCTTGATGAACCTAAGAGGATACCATCAACGACAACAAGATTTTACTTTTATTGTACGTAAGTATCAAATCAATTTTAGTAACTTAAATTTTTTTTTACAATTAAACAAAAGAAGTAAAATATATCAATTTTAAAAAGATGAAATTAGAAGTTAAATTAAAATTTTAAATTTAAAAATGGAATTTTTTCTGAGGTATTTAAAGAGAGATACGTTATACGGTACTTTT